>OY970825.1:63294776-64600176 GCA_963853835.1 Calendula officinalis | reverse complement strand
TCAAGGCTCAAGGATCAAGGATCAAGGCTCAAGGCTCAAGGCTCAAGTCCCAAGGCACAAGGCTCAAGGCTCAAGGCTCAAGGCTTGAGGCTCCAGGCTCAAGGCTCAAGGCTCAAGGCTCCAGGCTCAAGGCTCAAGGCTCAAGGCTTAAGGCTCAAGGATCAAGGCTCAAGTCACGGCTCAAGGGTCAGGACACAAGGCAAA
The DNA here is from genome assembly GCA_963853835.1 of Calendula officinalis. Lineage (NCBI taxonomy): Eukaryota > Viridiplantae > Streptophyta > Magnoliopsida > Asterales > Asteraceae > Calendula > Calendula officinalis. The sequence continues at coordinate 64,599,972 of OY970825.1, read as the reverse complement.
AGGCTCAAGGCTCAAGGCTCAAGGCTCAAGGCTCAAGGCTCAAGGCTCAAGGCTCAAGGCTCAAGGCTCAAGGCTCAAGGCTCATGGCTCAAGGCTCATGGCTCATGGCTCAAGGCTCAAGGCTCAAGGCTCAAGGCTCAAGGCTCCAGGGTCAAGGCTCAAGGCTCAAGGCTCAAGGCTCAAGGCTCAAGGCTCAAGGCTCAAGGCTCAAGGCTCAAGGCTCAACGCTCAAGGCTCAAGGATCAAGGCTCAAGTCACGGCTCAAGGGTCAGGACACAAGGCTCAAGGCTCAAGGCTCAAGGCTCAAGGCTCAAGGCTCAAGGCTCAAGTCACGGTTCAAGGATCAAGGCTCAACACTCAAGGGTCAAGTGTCAAGGCTCAAGGCTCAAGGCTCAAGGCTCATGGCTAAAGGATGAAGGCTCAAGGTTCAAAGCTCAAGGCTCAAGGGTCACGGTCAAAAGTCAAGGGTCAAGGTTCAAGGCTCAAGGCTCAAGGCTCGAGGCACAAGGATCAAGGCTCGAGGCTCGATGCTCGAGGCTCGAGTCTCGAGGCTCGAGGCTCCAGGCTCAAGGCTCAAGCCTCAAGGCTCATGGCTCAAGGCTCAAGGCTCGAGGCTCAAGGCTCGAGGCTCGAGGCTCAAGGCTCCAGGCTCAAGGCTCAAGGCTCAAGGCTCAAGGCTCAAGGCTCAAGGCTCAAGGCTCAAGGCTCAAGGCTCAAGATTCAAGGCTCAAGATTAAAGGCTCAAGGCTCAAGGCTCAAGGCTCAAGGCTCAAGGCTCAAGGCTCAAGGCTCAAGGCTCAAGGCTTAAGGCTCAAGGATCAAGGCTCAAGTCACGGCTCAAGGGTCAGGACACGAGGCAAAAGGCTCAAGGCTCATGGCTCAAGGCTCAAGGCTCAAGGCTCAAGGCTCAAGGCTCAAGGCTCAAGGCTCTTGGCTAAAGGCTCAAGGCTCAAGGCTCAAGGCTCATGGCTCAAGGCTCAAGGCTCATGGCTCAAGGCTCAAGGCTCAAGGCTCAAGGCTCAAGGATCAAGGATCAAGGCTCAAGGCTCAAGGCTCAAGTCCCAAGGCACAAGGCTCAAGGCTCAAGGCTCAAGGCTTGAGGCTCCAGGCTCAAGGCTCAAGGCTCAAGGCTCAAGGCTCCAGGCTCAAGGCTCAAGGCTCAAGGCTTAAGGCTCAAGGATCAAGGCTCAAGTCACGGCTCAAGGGTCAGGACACAAGGCAAAAGGCTCAAGGCTCAAGGCTCAAGGCTCAAGGCTCAAGGCTCAAGGCTCAAGGCTCAAGGCTAAAGGCTCAAGGCTCAAGGCTCAAGGCTCAAGGCTCATGGCTCAAGGCTCATGGCTCATGGCTCAAGGCTCAAGGCTCAAGGCTCAAGGCTCAAGGCTCCAGGGTCAAGGCTCAAGGCTCAAGGCTCAAGGCTCAAGGCTCAAGGCTCAAGGCTCAAGGCTCAAGGCTCAAGGCTCAAGGCTCAAGGCTCAAGGCTCAAGGCTCAACGCTCAAGGCTCAAGGATCAAGGCTCAAGTCACGGCTCAAGGGTCAGGACACAAGGCTCAAGGCTCAAGGCTCAAGGCTCAAGGCTCAAGGCTCAAGGCTCAAGGCTCAAGGCTCAAGTCACGGTTCAAGGATCAAGGCTCAACACTCAAGGGTCAAGTGTCAAGGCTCAAGGCTCAAGGCTCAAGGCTCATGGCTAAAGGATGAAGGCTCAAGGTTCAAAGCTCAAGGCTCAAGGGTCACGGTCAAAAGTCAAGGGTCAAGGTTCAAGGCTCAAGGCTCAAGGCTAAAGGCTCAAGGCTCAAGGCTCAAGGCTCAAGGCTCAAGGCTCAAGGCTCAAGGCTCAAGGCTCAAGGCTCAAGGCTCTAGGCTCAAGGCTCGAGGCACAAGGATCAAGGCTCGAGGCTCGAGGCTCGAGGCTCGAGGCTCCAGGCTCAAGGCTCAAGCCTCCATGCTCATGGCTCAAGGCTCAAGGCTCGAGGCTCAAGGCTCGAGGCTCAAGGCTCCAGGCTCAAGGCTCAAGGCTCAAGGCTCAAGGCTTGAGGCTCAAGGCTCAAGGCTTGAGGCTCAAGGCTCAAGGCTCAAGGCTCCAGGCTCAAGATTCAAGGCTCAAGGCTCAAGGCTCAAGGCTCAAGGCTCAAGGCTCAAGGCTTAAGGCTCAAGGATCAACGCCCAAGTCACGGCTCAAGGGTCAGGACACGAGGCAAAAGGCTCAAGGCTCAAGGCTCTTGGCTAAAGGCTCAAGGCTCAAGGCTCAAGGCTCAAGGCTCAAGGCTCATGGCTCAAGGCTCCAGGCTCATGGCTCAAGGCTCAAGGCTCAAGGCTCAAGGCTCAAGGCTTAAGGCTCAAGGATCAAGGCTCAAGTCACGGCTCAAGGGTCAGGACACAAGGCAAAAGGCTCAAGGCTCAAGGCTCAAGGCTCAATGCTCAAGGCTCAAGGCTCAAGGCTCAAGGCTAAAGGCTCAAGGCTCAAGGCTCATGGCTCAAGGCTCAAGGCTCATGGCTCATGGCTCAAGGCTCAAGGCTCAAGGCTCAAGGCTTAAGGCTCAAGGCTCCAGGGTCAAGGCTCAAGGCTCAAGGCTCAAGGCTCAAGGCTCAAGGCTCAAGGCTCAAGGCTCAAGGCTCAAGGCTCAAGGCTCAAGGCTCAACGCTCAAGGCTCAACGCTCAAGGCTCAAGGATCAAGGCTCAAGTCACGGCTCAAGGGTCAGGACACAAGGCAAAAGGCTCAAGGCTCAAGGCTCAAGGCTCAAGGCTCAAGGCTCAAGGCACAAGGCTCAAGTCACGGTTCAAGGATCAAGGCTCAACACTCAAGGGTCAAGTGTCAAGGCTCAAGGCTCAAGGCTCAAGGCTCAAGGCTCAAGGCTCAAGGCTCAAGGTTCATGGCTAAAGGATGAAGGCTCAAGGTTCAAAGCTCAAGGCTCAAAGGTCACGCTCAAAAGTAAAGGGTCAAGGCTCAAGGCTCAAGGCTCAAGGCTCAAGGCTCAAGGCTCAAGGCTCAAGGCTCAAGGCTCAAGGCTCAAGGCTCAAGGATCAAGGCTCAAGGGTCACGGCTCAAGTGTCAAGAGTCAAAAGTCAAGGCTCAAGGCTCAAGTCACGGCTCAAGGGTCAAGGCTAAAAAGTCAAGGCTCAAGGCTCAACACTCAAGGGTCAAGGGTCAAGGGTCATGGCTCAAGTCAAAAGGCTCAAGGCTCAAGGCATGGGGGTCAAGGGTCAAGGCTCAAGGATTGAGGCTCGAGGCTCAAGGCTCAAGGCTCAAGGCTCAAGGATCAAGGTTCAAGGCTCAAGGCTCAAGGTTCAAGGCTCAAGGCTCAAGGATCAAGGATCAAGGCTCATGTCACGGCTCAAGGGTCAGGACTCAAGGCAAAAGGCTCAAGGCTTAAGGCTCAAGGCTCAAGGCTCAAGGCTCAAGGCTCAAGGTTCAAGGCTCAAGGCTCAAAGCTCAAGGCACAAGGATCAAGGGTCAAGGCTTAAGGATCAAGGTTACAGGAAAAAAGGCACAAGGCTCGAGGCTCGAGGCTCGAGGCTCGAGGCTCCAGGCTCAAGGCTCGAGCCTCAAGGCTCATGGCTCAAGGCTCGAGGCTCGAGGCTCAAGGCTCCAGGGTCAAGGCTCAAGGCTCAAGGCTCCAGGCTCAAGGCTCAAGGCTCAAGGCTCAAGGCTCAAGGCTCAAGGCTCAAGGCTCAAGGCTCAAGGCTCAAGGCTCAAGGCTCAAGGCTTAAGGCTCAAGGATCAAGGCTCAAGTCACGGCTCAAGGGTCTGGACACGAGGCAAAAGGCTCAAGGCTCAAGGCTCTTGGCTAAAGGCTCAAGGCTCTTGGCTAAAGGCTCAAGGCTCAAGGCTCAAGGCTCATGGCTCAAGGCTCAAGGCTCATGGCTCAAGGCTCAAGGCTCAAGGCTCAAGGATCAATGCTCAAGGCTCAAGGTTCAAGGCTCAAGGCTCAAGGCTCAAGGATCAAGGCTCAAGGCTCAAGTCCCAAGGCACAAGGCTCAAGGCTCAAGGCTCAAGGCTCGAGGCTCAAGGGTCAAGGCTCAAGGCTCAAGGCTCAAGGCTCAAGACTCAAGGCTTAAGGCTCAAGGATCAAGGCTCAAGTCACGGCTCAAGGGTCAGGACACAAGGCAAAAGGCTCAAGGCTCAAGGCTCAAGGCTCAAGGCTCAAGGCTCAAGGCTCAAGGCTCAAGTCTCAAGGCTCAAGGCTAAAGGCTCAAGGCTCAAGGCTCAAGGCTCAAGTCACGGCTCAAGGGTCAAGGCTAAAGGCTCAAGGCTCAAGGTTCAATGTTCAAGGCTTAAGGCCCAATGATTAAGTCTCAAGTCAAGGCTCAAGGCTCAAGGTTCAAGGTTCAAGGCTCAAGGCTCAAGGCTCAACGCTCAAGGGTCAAGTGTCAAGTGTCAAGGCTCAAGGCTCATGTCACGGCTCAAGGGTCAGGACTCAAGGCAAAAGGCTCAAGGCTTAAGGCTCAAGGCTCAAGGCTCAAGGCTCAAGGTTCAAGGCTCAAGGCTCAAAGCTCAAGGCACAAGGATCAAGGGTCAAGGCTTAAGGATCAAGATTACAGGAAAAAAGGCACAAGGCTCGAGGCTCGAGGCTCAAGGCTCCAGGCTCCAGGCTCGAGGCTCGAGGCTCGAGGCTCCAGGCTCAAGGCTCAAGCCTGAAGGCTCATGGCTCAAGGCTCAAGGCTCGAGGCTCGAGGCTCAAGGCTCCAGGGTCAAGGCTCAAGGCTCAAGGCTCCAGGGTCAAGGCTCAAGGCTCAAGGCTCAAGGGTCTGGACACGAGGCAAAAGGCTCAAGGCTCAAGGCTCTTGGCTAAAGGCTCAAGGCTCAAGGCTCAAGGCTCATGGCTCAAGGCTCAAGGCTCATGGCTCAAGGCTCAAGGCTCAAGGCTCAAGGATCAATGCTCAAGGCTCAAGGCTCAAGGTTCAAGGCTCAAGGCTCAAGGCTCAAGGCTCAAGGATCAAGTCCCAAGGCACAAGGCTCAAGGCTCAAGGCTCAAGGCTCAAGGCTCAAGGCTCGAGGCTCAAGGCTCAAGGCTCAAGGCTCAAGGCTCAAGGCTCAAGGCTCAAGGCTTAAGGCTCAAGGATCAAGGCTAGAGTCACGGCTCAAGGGTCAGGACACAAGGCAAAAGGCTCAAGGCTCAAGGCTCAAGGCTCAAGGCTCAAGTCTCAAGGCTCAAGGCTAAAGGCTCAAGGCTCAAGGCTCAAGGCTCATGGCTCATGGCTCAAGGCTCAAGGCTCATGGCTCAAGGCTCAAGGCTCAAGGCTCAAGGCTCAAGGCTCCAGGGTCAAGGCTCAAGGCTCAAGGCTCAAGGCTCAAGGCTCAAGGCTCAAGGCTCAAGGCTCAAGGCTCAACGCTCAAGGCTCAAGGATCAAGGCTCAAGTCACGGCTCAAGGGTCATGACACAAGGCAAAAGGCTCAAGGCTCAAGGCTCAAGGCTCAAGGCTCAAGGCTCAAGGCTTAAGGCTCAAGGATCAAGGCTCAAGTCACGGCTCAAGGGTCAGGACACAAGGCAAAAGGCTCAAGGCTCAAGGCTCAAGGCTCAAGACTCAAGGCTCAAGGCTCAAGGCTCAAGTCTCAAGGCTCAAGGCTAAAGGCTCAAGGCTCATGGCTCAAGGCTCAAGGCTCATGGCTCAAGGCTCAAGGCTCATGGCTCAAGGCTCAAGGCTCAAGGCTCAACCCTCAAGGCTCAAGGCTCCAGGGTCAAGGCTCAAGGCTCAAGGCTCAAGGCTCAAGGCTCAAGGCTCAACGCTCAAGGCTCAAGGATCAAGGCTCAAGTCACGGCTCAAGGGTCATGACACAAGGAAAAAGGCACAAGGCTCAAGTCACGGTTCAAGGCTCAAGGCTCAACACTCAAGGGTCAAGTGTCAAGGCTCAAGACTCAAGGCTCAAGGCTCAAGGCTCATGGCTAAAGGATGAAGGCTCAAGGTTCAAAGCTCAAGGCTCAAGGGTCACGGTCAAAAGTCAAGGGTCAAGGTTCAAGGCTCAAGGCTCAAGGCTCAAGGCTAAAGGCTCAAGGCTCAAGGATCAAGGCTCAAGGCTCAAGGCTCAAGGCTCAAGGCTCAAGGCTCAAGGCTCAAGGATCAATGCTCAAGGGTCACGGCTCAAGTGTCAAGAATCAAAAGTCAAGGCTCAAGGCTCAAGTCACGGCTCAAGGGTCAAGGCTAAAAAGTCAAGGCTCAAGGCTCAACAGTCAAGGGTCAAGGGTCAAGGGTCATGGCTCAAGTCACAAGGCTCAAGGCTCAAGGCATGGGGGTCAAGGGTCAAGGGTCAAGGCTCAAGGATTGAGGCTCGAGGCTCAAGGCTCAAGGCTCAAGGCTCAAGGATCAAGGTTCAAGGCTCAAGGCTCAAGGTTCAAGGCTCAAGGCTCAAGGATCAAGGCTCAAGTCACGGCTCAAGGGTCAGGACTCAAGGCAAAAGGCTCAAGGCTTAAGGCTCAAGGCTCAAGGCTCAAGGCTCAAGGTTCAAGGCTCAAGGCTCAAAGCTCAAGGCACAAGGATCAAGGCTCAAGGCTTAAGGATCAAGGTTACAGGAAAAAAGGCTCAAGGCTCAAGGCTCAAGGCTCAAGTCACGGTTCAAGGCTCAAGGCTCAAGGCTCAAGACTCAAGGGTCAAGGCTCAAGGGTCAAGGATCAAGGCTCAAGGCTCAGGGCTCAAGGGTCAAGGCTCAAGGCTCAAGACTCAAGGCTCATGGCTCAAGGATGAAGGCTTAATGTTCAAAGCTGAAGGCGCAAGGATCACGGTCAAGGGTCAAAAGTCAAGGGTCAAGGTTCAAGGCTCAAGGCTCAAGGCTCAAGGCTCAAGGCTCAAGGCAAGAGGCTCAAGGCTCAAGGCTCAAGGCTCAAGGCTAAAGGTTCAAGGCTTAAGGCTCAAGGGTCATGGCTCAAGTGTCAAGAGTCAAAAGTTAAGGCTCAAGGCTCAAGTCACGGCTCAAGGCTCAAGGCTCAAGGCTCAACACTCAAGGGTCAAGGGTCAAGGGTCATGGCTCAAGTCTCAAGGCTCAAGGCACAAGGGTCAAGGGTCAAGGCTCAAGGATTGAGGCTCAAGGCTCAAGGCTCAAGGCTCATGGCTCAAGGCTCAAGTATCAAGGCTAAAAGGTCAAGACTCAAGGCTCAAGGCTCAAGGCTCAAGTCTCAATGCTCAATGCTCAAGGCTCAAGGCTCAAGACTAAAGGCTCAAGGCTCGAGGTTCAAGGCTCAAGGATCAAGGATCAAGGCTCAAGGCTCAAAGCTCAAGGCTCAAGGATCAAGGCTCAAGGTTCCAGGAAAAAGGCTCAAGGATCAAGGCTAAAGGCTCAAGGGTCAAGTCATGGTTCAAGGCTCAAGGCTCAACACTCAAGGGTCAAGTGTCAAGGCTCAAGGCTCAAGGGTCAAGGGTCAAGGCTCAAGGCTCAAGGCTCAAGGCTTAAGGCTCAAGGCTTAAGGCTCAAGGCTCAAGGCTCAAGACTCAAGGCTCCTGGCTAAAGGATGAAGGCTCAAGGTTTAAAGCTCAAGGCTCACGGGTCATGGTCAAGGGTCAAAAGTCAAGGGTCAAGGGTCAAGGGTCAAGGGTCAAGGCTCAAGGCTCAAGGCTCAAGGCTCAAGGCTCAAGGCTCAAGGCTCAAGGCTCAAGGCTCAAGGCTCAAGGTGCAAGGCTCAAGGCTCAAGGGTCACGGCTCAAGGCTCAAGGTTCAAGGCTCAAGGCTCAAGGCTCAAGGCTCAAGGCTTAAGGCTCAAGGCTCAAGGCTCAAGGCTCAAGGCTCAAGGATCGCGGCTCAAGGCTCAGGGCTCATGGCTAAAGGATGAAGGCTCAAGGTTCAAAGCTCAAGGCTCAAGGGTCAAGGCTCAAGGTTCAAGGCTCAAGGGTCACGGCTCACGTGTCAAGAGTCAAAAAGTCAAGGCTCAAGGCTAAAGTCACGGCTCAAGGGTCAAGGCTCAAAAGTCAAGGCTCAACACTCAAGGGTCAAGTTTCAAGGGTCATGGCTCAAGTCTCAAGGCTCAAGGCTCAAGGCACAAGGGTCAAGGGTCAAGGCTAAAGGCTCAAGGCTAGAGGCTCGAGGCTCAAGGCTCAAGGCACAAGGCTTAAGGCTCAAGGCTCAAGTCTCAAGGCACAAGGCTAAAGGCTCAAGGCTAAAGGCTTAAGGCTCGAGGCTCAAGGCTCAAGGCTCGAGGCTCGAGGCTCTAGGCTCAAGGCTCAAGGCTCAAGGCTCAAGGCTCAAGGCTCAAGGCTCAAGGCTCAAGGCTCAAGGCTCCAGCTCCAGGCTCAAGCCTTCAGGCTCAAGGCCCAAGGCTCAAGGCTCATGGCTTAAGGCTCAAGGGTCAAGACTCAAGGCTCAAGGCTCTGGGCTCTGGGCTCGAGGCTCAAGGCTCAAGGCTCAAGGCAAAACACTCAAGGGTCAAGTGTCAAGGCTCAAGGCTCAAGGCTCAAGGCTCAAGACTCAAGGCTCATGGCTCAAGGCTCAAGGCTCAAGGATCAAATCTCAAGGCTCAAGGATCAAGGCTCAAGGTTCCAGGAAAAAGGCTCAAGGCTCAAGGCGCAAGGCTCAAGTCACGGTTCAAGGCTCAAGTCTCAACACTCAAGGGTCAAGTATCAAGGCTCAAGGCTCAAGGCTCAAGTCTCAAGGCGCAAGGCTGAAGGCTCAAGGCTAAAGGCTCAAGGCTAAAGGCTCAAGGCTCAAGGCTGACGGCTCAAGACTCAAGGCTCATGGCTAAAGGATGAAGGCTCAAGGTTCAAAGCTCAAGGCTCAAGGGTCACGGTCAAGGGTCAAAAATCAAGGTCAAGGTTCAAGGATCAAGGCTTAAGGCTCAAGGGTCAAGGCTCAAGGCTCAAGGCTCAAGGCTCAAGGCTCAAGGCTCAAGGGTCACGGTCATGGGTCAAAAGTCAAGGGTTAAGGTTCAAGGCTCAAGGCTCAAAGCTCAAGCCTCAAGTCTCAAGGTTCAGGGCTTAAGGCTCAAGGCTCAAGGCTCAAGGCTCAAGGCTCAAGGCTCAAGTCACAAGGCATAAGGCTCAAGGCTCAAGGCTTAAGGCTCAAGGCTCAAGGCTCAAGACCCAAGGCTCAAGGCACTGGGCTCGAGGCTCAAGGCTCGAGGCTCAAGGCTCAAGGCTCAAGGCTCAAGGCAAGAGGCTCAATGCTCAAGGTTCAAGGCTCAAGGTTCAATGTTCAAGGCTTAAGGCCCAATGATTAAGTCTCAAGTCAAGGCTCAAGGCTCAAGGTTCAAGGTTCAAGGCTCAAGGCTCAAGGCTCAACGCTCAACGCTCAAGGGTCAAGTGTCAAGTGTCAAGGCTCAAGGCTCATGTCACGGCTCAAGGGTCAGGACTCAAGGCAAAAGGCTCAAGGCTTAAGGCTCAAGGCTCAAGGCTCAAGGCTCAAGGTTCAAGGCTCAAGGCTCAAAGCTCAAGGCACAAGGATCAAGGGTCAAGGCTTAAGGATCAAGATTACAGGAAAAAAGGCACAAGGCTCGAGGCTCGAGGCTCAAGGCTCCAGGCTCCAGGCTCCAGGCTCGAGGCTCGAGGCTCGAGGCTCGAGGCTCCAGGCTCAAGGCTCAAGCCTTAAGGCTCATGGCTCAAGGCTCAAGGCTCGAGGCTCGAGGCTCAAGGCTCCAGGGTCAAGGCTCAAGGCTCAAGGCTCCAGGCTCAAGGCTCAAGGCTCAAGGCTCAAGGCTCAAGGCGCAAGGCTCAAGGCTCAAGGCTCAAGGCTCAAGATTCAAGGCTCAAGGCTCAAGGCTCAAGGCACAAGGGTCAAGGGTCAAGGCTCAAGGATTGAGGCTCAAGGCTCAAGGCTCATGGCTCAAGGCTCAAGTATCAAGGCTAAAAGGTCAAGGCTCAAGGCTCAAGGCTCAAGGCTCAAGTCTCAATGCTCAATGCTCAAGGCTCCAGGCTCAAGACTAAAGGCTCAAGGCTCGAGGTTCAAGGCTCAAGGATCAAGGATCAAGGCTCAAGGCTCAAAGCTCAAGGCTCAAGGATCAAGGCTCAAGGTTCCAGGAAAAAGGCTCAAGGATCAAGGCTAAAGGCTCAAGGGTCAAGTCATGGTTCAAGGCTCAAGGCTCAACACTCAAGGGTCAAGTGTCAAGGCTCAAGGCTCAAGGCTCAAGGGTCAAGGGTCAAGGCTCAAGGCTCAAGGCTCAAGGCTTAAGGCTCAAGGCTTAAGGCTCAAGGGTCAAGGCTCAAGACTCAAGGCTCCTGGCTAAAGGATGAAGGCTCAAGGTTTAAAGCTCAAGGCTCACGGGTCACGGTCAAGGGTTAAAAGTCAAGGGTCAAGGGTCAAGGGTCAAGGGTCAAGGGTCAAGGGTCAAGGCTCAAGGGTCAAGGGTCAAGGCTCAAGGCTCAAGGCTCAAGGCTCAAGGCTCAAGGCTCAAGGCTCAAGGCTCAAGGCTCAAGGCTCAAGGCTCAAGGCTCAAGGGTCACTGCTCAAGGCTCAAGGCTCAAGGCTCAAGGCTCAAGGCTCAAGGCTCAAGGCTCAAGGCTCAAGGCTCAAGGATCGCGGCTCAAGGCTCAAGGCTCATGGCTAAAGGATGAAGGCTCAAGGTTCAAAGCTCAAGGCTCAAGGGTCAAGGCTCAAGGTTCAAGGCTCAAGGGTCACGACTCACGTGTCAAGAGTCAAAAAGTCAAGGCTCAAGGCTAAAGTCACGGCTCAAGGGTCAAGGCTCAAAAGTCAAGGCTCAACACTCAAGGGTCGAGGGTCATGGCTCAAGTCTCAAGGCTCAAGGCACAAGGGTCAAGGGTCAAGGCTAAAGGCTCAAGGCTAGAGGCTCGAGGCTCAAGGCTCAAGGCACAAGGCTTAAGGCTCAAGGCTCAAGTCTCAAGGCACAAGGCTAAAGGCTCAAGGCTCAAGGCTTAAGGCTCGAGGCTCAAGGCTCAAGGCTCGAGGCTCTTGGCTCAAGGCTCAAGGCTCAAGGCTCAAGGCTCAAGGCTCAAGGCTCAAGGCTTAAGGCTCAAGGCTCAAGGCTCCAGCTCCAGGCTCAAGCCTTCAGGCTCAAGGCCCAAGGCTCAAGGCTCATGGATTAAGGCTCAAGGGTCAAGACTCAAGGCTCAAGGCTCTGGGCTCTGGGCTCGAGGCTCAAGGCTCAAGGCTCAAGGCAAAACACTCAAGGGTCAAGTGTCAAGGCTCAAGGCTCAAGGCTCAAGGCTCAAGACTCAAGGCTCATGGCTCAAGGCTCAAGGCTCAAGGATCAAATCTCAAGGCTCAAGGATCAAGGCTCAAGGTTCCAGGAAAAAGGCTCAAGGCTCAAGGCGCAAGGCTCAAGTCACGGTTCAAGGCTCAAGGCTCAACACTCAAGGGTCAAGTATCAAGGCTCAAGGCTCAAGGCTCAAGGCTCAAGGCTCAAGGCTCAAGGCGCAAGGCTGAAGGCTCAAGGCTAAAGGCTCAAGGCTAAAGGCTCAAGGCTCAAGGCTGACGGCTCAAGACTCAAGGCTCATGGCTAAAGGATGAAGGCTCAAGGTTCAAAGCTCAAGGCTCAAGGGTCACGGTCAAGGGTCAAAAGTCAAGGTCAAGGTTCAAGGATCAAGGCTTAAGGCTCAAGGGTCAAGGCTCAAGGCTCAAGGCTCAAGGCTCAAGGGTCACGGTCATGGGTCAAAAGTCAAGGGTTAAGGATCAAGGCTCAAGGCTCAAAGCTCAAGCCTCAAGTCTCAAGGTTCAAGGCTTAAGGCTCAAGGCTCAAGGCTCAAGGCTCAAGGCTCAAGGCTCAAGTCTCAAGGCACAAGGCTCAAGGCTCAAGGCTTAAGGCTCAAGGCTCAAGGCTCAAGACCCAAGGCTCAAGGCTCTGGGCTCGAGGCTCGAGGCTCGAGGCTCAAGGCTCAAGGCTCAAGGCTCAAGGCTCAAGGCTCAAGGCAAGAGGCTCAAGGCTCAAGGTTCAAGGCTCAAGGTTCAATGTTCAAGGCTTAAGGCCCAATGATTAAGTCTCAAGTCAAGGCTCAAGGCTCAAGGGTCAAGTTTCAAGGCTCAAGGCTCAAGGCTCAACGCTCAACGCTCAAGGGTCAAGTGTCAAGTGTCAAGGCTCAAGGCTCATGTCATGGCTCAAGGGTCAGGACTCAAGGCAAAAGGCTCAAGGCTTAAGGCTCAAGGCTCAAGGCTCAAGGCTCAAGGTTCAAGGCTCAAGGCTCAAAGCTCAAGGCACAAGGATCAAGGGTCAAGGCTTAAGGATCAAGATTACAGGAAAAAAGGCACAAGGCTCGAGGCTCGAGGCTCGAGGCTCCAGGCTCAAGGCTCAAGGCTCAAGGCTCAAGGCTCAAGGCGCAAGGCTCAAGGCTCAAGGCTCAAGGCTCAAGGCTCAAGATTCAAGGCTCAAGGCTCAAGGCTCAAGGCACAAGGGTCAAGGGTCAAGGCTCAAGGATTGAGGCTCAAGGCTCAAGGCTCATGGCTCAAGGCTCAAGTATCAAGGCTAAAAGGTCAAGGCTCAAGGCTCAAGGCTCAAGGCTCAAGTCTCAATGCTCAATGATCAAGGCTCAAGGCTCAAGACTAAAGGCTCAAGGCTCGAGGTTCAAGGCTCAAGGATCAAGGATCAAGGCTCAAGGCTCAAAGCTCAAGGCTCAAGGATCAAGGCTCAAGGTTCCAGGAAAAAGGCTCAAGGATCAAGGCTAAAGGCTCAAGGGTCAAGTCATGGTTCAAGGCTCAAGGCTCAACACTCAAGGGTCAAGTGTCAAGGCTCAAGGCTCAAGGCTCAAGGGTCAAGGGTCAAGGCTCAAGGCTCAAGGCTCAAGGCTTAAGGCTCAAGGCTTAAGGCTCAAGGCTCAAGGCTCAAGACTCAAGGCTCCTGGCTAAAGGATGAAGGCTCAAGGTTTAAAGCTCAAGGCTCACGGGTCACGGTCAAGGGTTAAAAGTCAAGGGTCAAGGGTCAAGGGTCAAGGGTCAAGGGTCAAGGCTCAAGGCTCAAGGCTCAAGGCTCAAGGCTCAAGGCTCAAGGCTCAAGGCTCAAGGCTCAAGGCTCAAGGCTCAAGGCTCAAGGCTCAAGGCTCAAGGTGCAAGGCTCAAGGCTCAAGGGTCACGGCTCAAGGCTCAAGGCTCAAGGCTCAAGGCTCAAGGCTCAAGGCTCAAGGCTCAAGGCTCAAGGCTCAAGGCTCAAGGCTCAAGGCTCAAGGCTCAAGGCTCAAGGCTCAAGGGTCAAGGCTCAAGGTTCAAGGCTCAAGGGTCACGGCTCACGTGTCAAGAGTCAAAAAGTCAAGGCTCAAGGCTAAAGTCACGGCTCAAGGGTCAAGGCTCAAAAGTCAAGGCTCAACACTCAAGGGTCAAGGGTCAAGGGTCATGGCTCAAGTCTCAAGGCTCAAGGCTCAAGGCACAAGGGTCAAGGGTCAAGGCTAAAGGCTCAAGGCTAGAGGCTCGAGGCTCAAGGCTCAAGGCACAAGGCTTAAGGCTCAAGGCTCAAGTCTCAAGGCACAAGGCTAAAGGCTCAAGGCTCAAGGCTTAAGGCTCGAGGCTCAAGGCTCAAGGCTCGAGGCTCTAGGCTCAAGGCTCCAGGCTCAAGGCTCAAGGCTCAAGGCTCAAGGCTCAAGGCTCAAGGCTCAAGGCTCCAGCTCCAGGCTCAAGGCCCAAGGCTCAAGGCTCATGGCTTAAGGCTCAAGGGTCAAGACTCAAGGCTCAAGGCTCTGGGCTCTGGGCTCGAGGCTCAAGGCTCAAGGCTCAAGGCAAAACACTCAAGGGTCAAGTGTCAAGGCTCAAGGCTCAAGGCTCAAGGCTCAAGACTCAAGGGTCAAGGGTCAAGGCTCAAGGCTCAAGGATCAAATCTCAAGGCTCAAGGATCAAGGCTCAAGGTTCCAGGAAAAAGGCTCAAGGCTCAAGGCGCAAGGCTCAAGTCACGGTTCAAGGCTCAAGGCTCAACACTCAAGGGTCAAGTATCAAGGCTCAAGGCTCAAGGCTCAAGGCGCAAGGCTGAAGGCTCAAGGCTAAAGGCTCAAGGCTAAAGGCTCAAGGCTCAAGGCTGACGGCTCAAGACTCAAGGCTCATGGCTAAAGGATGAAGGCTCAAGGTTCAAAGCTCAAGGCTCAAGGGTCACGGTCAAGGGTCAAAAGTCAAGGGTCAAGGTTCAAGGATCAAGGCTTAAGGCTCAAGGGTCAAGGCTCAAGGCTCAAGGCTCAAGGCTCAAGGCTCAAGGGTCACGGTCATGGGTCAAAAGTCAAGGGTTAAGGTTCAAGGCTCAAGGCTCAAAGCTCAAGCCTCAAGTCTCAAGGTTCAAGGCTTAAGGCTCAAGGCTCAAGGCTCAAGGCTCAAGGCTCAAGGCTCAAGGCTCAAGGCTCAAGTCTCAAGGCACAAGGCTCAAGGCTCAAGGCTTAAGGCTCAAGGCTCAAGGCTCAAGACCCAAGGCTCAAGGCTCTGGGCTCGAGGCTCAAGGCTCGAGGCTCAAGGCTCAAGGCTCAAGGCTCAAGGCTCAAGGCAAGAGGCTCAAGGCTCAAGGTTCAAGGCTCAAGGTTCAATGTTCAAGGCTTAAGGCCCAATGATTAAGTCTCAAGTCAAGGCTCAAGGCTCAAGGGTCAAGGTTCAAGGCTCAAGGCTCAAGGCTCAACGCTCAACGCTCAAGGGTCAAGTGTCAAGTGTCAAGGCTCAAGGCTCATGTCACGGCTCAAGGGTCAGGACTCAAGGCAAAAGGCTCAAGGCTTAAGGCTCAAGGCTCAAGGCTCAAGGCTCAAGGTTCAAGGCTCAAAGCTCAAGGCACAAGGATCAAGGGTCAAGGCTTAAGGATCAAGATTACAGGAAAAAAGGCACAAGGCTCGAGGCTCGAGGCTCGAGGCTCGAGGCTCCAGGCTCGAGGCTCCAGGCTCGAGGCTCCAGGCTCAAGGCTCAAGCCTCAAGGCTCATGGCTCAAGGCTCAAGGCTCGAGGCTCGAGGCTCAAGGCTCCAGGGTCAAGGCTCAAGGCTCAAGGCTCCAGGCTCAAGGCTCAAGGCTCAAGGCTCAAGGCTCAAGGCGCAAGGCTCAAGGCTCAAGGCTCAAGGCTCAAGGCTCAAGATTCAAGGCTCAAGGCTCAAGGCTCAAGGCTCAAGGCTCAAGGCTTAAGGCTCAAGGATCAAGGCTCAAGTCACGGCTCAAGGGTCTGGACACGAGGCAAAAGGCTCAAGGCTCAAGGCTCTTGGCTAAAGGCTCAAGGCTCAAGGCTCAAGGCTCATGGCTCAAGGCTCAAGGCTCATGGCTCAAGGCTCAAGGCTCAAGGCTCAAGGATCAAGGCTCAAGGCTCAAGGCTCAAGGCTCAAGGCTCAAGGCTCAAGGCTCAAGGCTCAAGGCTCAAGGCTCAAGTCCCAAGGCACAAGGCTCAAGGCTCAATGCTCGAGGCTCAAGGCTCAAGGCTCAAGGCTCAAGGCTCAAGGCTCAAGGCTCAAGGCTTAAGGCTCAAGGATCAAGGCTCAAGTCACGGCTCAAGGGTCAGGACACAAGGCAAAAGGCTCAAGGCTCAAGGCTCAAGGCTCAAGGCTCAAGTCTCAAGGCTCAAGGCTAAAGGCTCAAGGCTCAAGGCTCAAGGCTCATGGCTCAAGGCTCAAGGCTCATGGCTCAAGGCTCAAGGCTCAAGGCTCAAGGCTCAAGGCTCAAGGCTCCAGGGTCAAGGCTCAAGGCTCAAGGCTCAAGGCTCAAGGCTCAAGGCTCAAGGCTCAACGCTCAAGGCTCAAGGATCAAGGCTCAAGTCACGGCTCAAGGGTCATGACACAAGGCAAAAGGCTCAAGGCTCAAGGCTCAAGGCTCAAGGCTCAAGGCTCAAGGCTCAAGGCACAAGGCTCAAGTCACGGTTCAAGGCTCAAGGCTCAACACTCAAGGGTCAAGTGTCAAGGCTCAAGGCTCAAGGCTCAAGGCTCAAGGCTCATGGCTAAAGGATGAAGGCTCAAGGTTCAAAGCTCAAGGCTCAAGGGTCACGGTCAAAAGTCAAGGGTCAAGGTTCAAGGCTCAAGGCTCAAGGCTAAAGGCTCAAGGCTCAAGGCTCAAGGCTCAAGGCTCAAGGCTCAAGGCTCAAGGCTCAAGGATCAAGGCTCAAGGGTCACGGCTCAAGTGTCAAGAGTCAAAAGTCAAGGCTCAAGGCTCAAGTCACGGCTCAAGGGTCAAGGCTAAAAAGTCAAGGCTCAAGGCTCAACACTCAAGGGTCAAGGGTCAAGGGTCATGGCTCAAGTCACAAGGCTCAAGGCTCAAGGCACGGGGGTCAAGGGTCAAGGGTCAAGGGTCAAGGCTCAAGGATTGAGGCTCGAGGCTCAAGGCTCAAGGCTCAAGGCTCAAGGATCAAGGTTCAAGGCTCAAGGCTCAAGGTTCAAGGCTCAAGGCTCAAGGATCAAGGCTCAAGTCACGGCTCAAGGGTCAGGACTCAAGGCAAAAGGCTCAAGGCTTAAGGCTCAAGGCTCAAGGCTCCAGGCTCAAGGTTCAAGGCTCAAGGCTCAAAGCTCAAGGCACAAGGATCAAGGCTCAAGGCTTAAGGATCAAGGTTACAGGAAAAAAGGCTCAAGGCTCAAGGCTCAAGGCTCAAGGCTCAAGTCACGGTTCAAGGCTCAAGGCTCAAGGCTCAAGACTCAAGGGTCGAGGCTCAAGGGTCAAGGATCAAGGCTCAAGGCTCAGGGCTCAAGGGTCAAGGCTCAAGGCTCAAGACTCAAGGCTCATGGCTCAAGGATGAAGGCTTAATGTTCAAAGCTGAAGGCGCAAGGGTCACGGTCAAGGGTCAAAAGTCAAGGGTCAAGGTTCAAGGCTCAAGGCTCAAGGCTTAAGGCTCATGGCTCAAGGCTCAAGGCTCAAGGCTCAAGGCTCAAGGCTCCAGGCTCAAGGCTAAAGGTTCAAGGCTTAAGGATCAAGGGTCATGGCTCAAGTGTCAAGAGTCAAAAGTTAAGGCTCAACGCTCAAGTCACGGCTCAAGGCTCAAGGCTCAAGGCTCAAGGCTCAACACTCAAGGGTCAAGGGTCATGGCTCAAGTCTCAAGGCTCAAGGCACAAGGGTCAAGGGTCAAGGCTCAAGGATTGAGGCTCGAGGCTCAAGGCTCAAGGCTCATGGCTCAAGGCTCAAGTATCAAGGCTCAAAGGTCAAGGCTCAAGGCTCAAGGCTCAAGGCTCAAGTCTCAATGCTCAATGCTCAAGGCTCAAGGCTCAAGACTAAAGGCTCAAGGCTCGAGGTTCAAGGCTCAAGGATCAAGGATCAAGGCTCAAGGCTCAAGGCTCAAAGCTCAAGGCTCAAGGATCAAGGCTCAAGGTTCCAGGAAAAAGGCTCAAGGATCAAGGCTAAAGGCTCAAGGGTCAAGTCATGGTTCAAGGCTCAAGGCTCAACACTCAAGGGTCAAGTGTCAAGGCTCAAGGCTCAAGGCTCAAGGGTCAAGGGTCAAGGCTCAAGGCTCAAGGCTCAAGGCTTAAGGCTCAAGGCTTAAGGCTCAAGGCTCAAGGCTCAAGACTCAAGGCTCCTAGCTAAAGGATGAAGGCTCAAGGTTCAAAGCTCAAGGCTCACGGGTCACGGTCAAGGGTAAAAAGTCAAGGGTCAAGGCTCAAGGCTCAAGGCTCAAGGCTCAAGGCTCAAGGCTCAAGGCTCAAGGCTCAAGGCTCAAGGCTGAAGGGTCACGGCTCAAGGCTCAAGGCTCAAGGCTCAAGGCTCAAGGCTCAAGGCTCAAGGATCACGGCTCAAGGCTCAAGGCTCATGGCTAAAGGATGAAGGCTCAAGGTTCAAAGCTCAAGGCTCAAGGGTCAAGGCTCAAGGTTCAAGGCTCAAGGGTCACGACTCACGTGTCAAGAGTCAAAAAGTCAAGGCTCAAGGCTAAAGTCACGGCTCAAGGGTCAAGGCTCAAAAGTCAAGGCTCAACACTCAAGGGTCAAGGGTCAAGGGTCATGGCTCAAGTCTCAACGCTCAAGGCTCAAGGCACAAGGGTCAAGGGTCAAGGCTAAAGGCTCAAGGCTAGAGGCTCGAGGCTCAAGGCTCAAGGCACAAGCCTTAAGGCTCAAGGCTCAAGTCTCAAGGCACAAGGCTCAAGGCTCAAGGCTCAAGGCTCAAGGCTTAAGGCTCGAGGCTCAAGGCTCAAGGCTCAAGGCTCGAGGCTCTAGGCTCAAGGCTCAAGGCTCAAGGCTCAAGGCTCAAGGCTCAAGGCTCAAGGCTCAAGGCTCCAGCTCCAGGCTCAAGCCTTCAGGCTCAAGGCCCAAGGCTCAAGGCTCATGGCTTAAGGCTCAAGGGTCAAGACTCAAGGCTCAAGGCTCTGGGCTCTGGGCTCGAGGCTCAAGGCTCCATGCTCAAGGCTCAAGGCTCAAGACTCAAGGCTCAAGGCTCTAGGCACAAGGCTCAAGGTTGAAGGCTCAAGGCTCAAGGTTCAAGGCTCAACTCACGGCTCAAGGGTCAGGACTCAAGGCAAAAGGCACAAGGCTCAAGGCTCAAGGCTCAAGCCTCAAGGCTCAAGGCACAAGGCTCAAGTCACGGTTCAAGGCTCAAGGCTCAAGGCAAAACACTCAAGGGTCAAGTGTCAAGGCTCAAGGCTCAAGGCTCAAGGCTCAAGGCTCAAGGCTCAAGGCTCAAGGCTCAAGGATCAAATCTCAAGGCTCAAGGATCAAGGCTCAAGGTTCCAGGAAAAAGGCTCAAGGCTCAAGGCGCAAGGCTCAAGTCACGGTTCAAGGCTCAAGGCTCAACACTCAAGGGTCAAGTATCAAGGCTCAAGGCTCAAGGCTCAAGGCGCAAGGCTGAAGGCTCAAGGCTAAAGGCTCAAGGCTAAAGGCTCAAGGCTCAAGGATGACGGCTCAAGACTCAAGGCTCATGGCTAAAGGATGAAGGCTCAAGGTTCAAAGCTCAAGGCTCAAGGGTCACGGTCAAGGGTCAAAAGTCAAGGGTCAAGGTTCAAGGATCAAGGCTTAAGGCTCAAGGGTCAAGGCTCAAGGGTCAAGGCTCAAGGCTCAAGGCTCAAGGCTCAAGGCTCAAGGGTCACGGTCACGGGTCAAAAGTCAAGGGTAAAGGTTCAAGGCTCAAGGCTCAAAGCTCAAGCCTCAAGTCTCAAGGTTCAAGGCTTAAGGCTCAAGGCTCAAGGCTCAAGGCTCAAGGCTCAAGGCTCAAGTCTCAAGGCACAAGGCTCAAGGCTCAAGGCTCAAGGCTCAAGACCCAAGGCTCAAGGCTCTGGGCTCGAGGCTCAAGGCTCGAGGCTCAAGGCTCAAGGCTCAAGGCTCAAGGCAAGAGGCTCAAGGCTCAAGGTTCAAGGCTCAAGGTTCAATGTTCAAGGCTTAAGGCCCAATGATTAAGTCTCAAGTCAAGGCTCAAGGCTCAAGGGTCAAGGTTCAAGGCTCAAGGCTCAAGGCTCAACGCTCAACGCTCAAGGGTCAAGTGTCAAGTGTCAAGGCTCAAGGCTCAAGGCTCATGGCTAAAGGATGAGGGCTCAAGGTTCAAAGCTCAAGGCTCAAGGGTCACGGTCAAGGGTCAAAAGTCAAGAGTCAAGGTTCAAGGCTCAAGGGTCAAGGCTCAAGGCTCAAGGCTCAAGGCTCAAGGCTCAAGGCTCAAGGCTCAAGGCTCGAGGCTCGAGGCTCCAGGCTCAAGGCTCAAGGCTCGAGGCTCGAGGCTCAAGGTTCCAGGCTCAAGGCTCAAGGCTCCAGGCTCAAGGCTCAAGGTTCAAGGCTCAAGGCTCAAGGCTCCAGGTTCAAGGCAAAAGGCAAAAGGCTCAAGGATCAAGGTTCAAGGGTCAAGGCTCAAGGATCAAGGCTCAAGGCTCAATGCTCAAGGCTCAAGGCTCCAGGGTCAAGGCTCAAGGCTCAAGGCTCAAGGCTCAAGGCTCAAGGCTCGAGGCTCAACGCTCAAGGCTCAAGGATCAAGGCTCAAGTCACGGCTCAAGGGTCATGACACAAGGCAAAAGGCTCAAGGCTCAAGGCTCAAGGCTCAAGGCTCAAGGCACAAGGCTCAAGTCACGGTTCAAGGCTCAAGGCTCAACACTCAAGGGTCAAGTGTCAAGGCTCAAGGCTCAAGGCTCACGGCTCAAGGCTCAAGGCTCATGGCTAAAGGATGAAGGCTCAAGGTTCAAAGCTCAAGGCTCAAGGGTCACGGTCAAAAGTTAAGTGTCAAGGTTCAAGGCTCAAGGCTAAAGGCTCAAGGCTCAAGGCTCAAGGCTCAAGGCTCAAGGCTCAAGGCTCAAGGATCAAGGCTCAAGGGTCACGGCTCAAGTGTCAAGAGTCAAAAGTCAAGGCTCAAGGCTCAAGTCACGGCTCAAGGGTCAAGGCTAAAAAGTCAAGGCTCAAGGCTCAACACTCAAGGGTCAAGGGTCAAGGGTCATGGCTCAAGTCACAAGGCTCAAGGCTCAAGGCATGGGGGTCAAGGGTCAAGGGTCAAGGCTCAAGGATTGAGGCTCGAGGCTCAAGGCTCAAGGCTCAAGGCTCAAGGATCAAGGTTCAAGGCTCAAGGCTCAAGGTTCAAGGCTCAAGGCTCAAGGATCAAGGCTCAAGTCACGGCTCAAGGGTCAGGACTCAAGGCAAAAGGCTCAAGGCTTAAGGCTCAAGGCTCAAGGCTCCAGGCTCAAGGTTCAAGGCTCAAGGCTCAAAGCTCAAGGCACAAGGATCAAGGCTCAAGGCTTAAGGATCAAGGTTACAGGAAAAAAGGCTCAAGGCTCAAGGCTCAAGGCTCAAGTCACGGTTCAAGGCTCAAGGCTCAAGGCTCAAGACTCAAGGGTCAAGGCTCAAGGGTCAAGGATCAAGGCTCAAGGCTCAGGGCTCAAGGGTCAAGGCTCAAGGCTCAAGACTCAAGGCTCATGGCTCAAGGATGAAGGCTTAATGTTCAAAGCTGAAGGCGCAAGGGTCACGGTCAAGGGTCAAAAGTCAAGGGTCAAGGTTCAAGGCTCAAGGCTCAAGGCTTAAGGCTCATGGCTCAAGGCTCAAGGCTCAAGGCTCAAGGCTCAAGGCTCAAGGCTCAAGGCTCAAGGCTCAAGGCTAAAGGTTCAAGGCTTAAGGCTCAAGGGTCATGGCTCAAGTGTCAAGAGTCAAAAGTTAAGGCTCAAGGCTCAAGTCACGGCTCAAGGCTCAAGGCTCAAGGCTCAAGGCTCAACACTCAAGTCTCAAGGGTCATGGCTCAAGTCTCAAGGCTGAAGGCACAAGGGTCAAGTTTCAAGGCTCAGGGATTGAGGCTCGAGGCTCAAGGCTCAAGGCTCATGGCTCAAGGCTCAAGTATCAAGACTCAAAGGTCAAGGCTCAAGGCTCAAGTCTCAATGCTCAATGCTCAAGGCTCAAGGCTCAAGACTAAAGGCTCAAGGCTCGAGGTTCAAGGCTCAAGGATCAAGGATCAAGGCTCAAGGCTCAAGGCTCAAAGCTCAAGGCTCAAGGATCAAGGCTCAAGGTTCCAGGAAAAAGGCTCAAGGATCAAGGCTAAAGGCTCAAGGGTCAAGTCATGGTTCAAGGCTCAAGGCTCAACACTCAAGGGTCAAGTGTCAAGGCTCAAGGCTCAAGGCTCAAGGGTCAAGGGTCAAGGCTCAAGGCTCAAGGCTCAAGGCTAAAAGGCTTAAGGCTCAAGGCTCAAGGCTCAAGACTCAAGGCTCCTGGCTAAAGGATGAAGGCTCAAGGTTCAAAGCTCAAGGCTCACGGGTCACGGTCAAGGGTCAAAAGTCAAGGGTCAAGGGTCAAGGCTCAAGGCTCAAGGCTCAAGGCTCAATGCTCAAGGCTCAAGGCTCAAGGCTCAAGGCTCAAGGCTCAAGGCTCAAGGCTCAAGGCTCAAGGCTCAAGGTGCAAGGCTCAAGGCTCAAGGGTCACGGCTCAAGGCTCAAGGCTCAAGGCTCAAGGCTCAAGGCTGAAGGCTCAAGGCTCAAGGCTCAAGGCTTAAAGGCTCAAGGCTCAAGGATCACGGCTCAAGGCTCAAGGCTCATGGCTAAAGGATGAAGGCTCAAGGTTCAAAGCTCAAGGCTCAAGGGTCAAGGCTCAAAAGTCAAAAAGTCAAGGCTCAAGGCTCAAGGCTCACGTGTCAAGAGTCAAAAAGTCAAGGCTCAAGGCTAAAGTCACGGCTCAAGGGTCAAGGCTCAAAAGTCAAGGCTCAACACTCAAGGGTCAAGGGTCAAGGGTCATGGCTCAAGTCTCAAGGCTCAAGGCTCAAGGCACAAGGGTCAAGGGTCAAGGCTAAAGGCTCAAGGCTAGAGGCTCGAGGCTCAAGGCTCAAGGCACAAGGCTTAAGGCTCAAGGCTCAAGTCTCAAGGCACAAGGCTCAAGGCTCAAGGCTCAAGGCTTAAGGCTCGAGGCTCAAGGCTCAAGGCTCAAGGCTCGACGCTCTAGGCTCAAGGCTCAAGGCTCAAGGCTCAAGGCTCAAGGCTCAAGGCTCCAGCTCCAGGCTCAAGCCTTCAGGCTCAAGGCCCAAGGCTCAAGGCTCATGGCTTAAGGCTCAAGGGTCAAGACTCAAGGCTCAAGGCTCTGGGCTCTGGGCTCGAGGCTCAAGGCTCCAGGCTCAAGGCTCAAGGCTCAAGGCTCAAGGCTCAAGGCTCAAGGCACAAGGCTCAAGGTTGAAGGCTCAAGGCTCAAGGTTCAAGGCTCAACTCACGGCTCAAGGGTCAGGACTCAAGGCAAAATGCACAAGGCTCAAGGCTCAAGGCTCAAGGCTCAAGGCACAAGGCTCAAGTCACGGTTCAAGGCTCAAGGCTCAAGGCAAAACACTCAAGGGTCAAGTGTCAAGGCTCAAGGCTCAAGGCTCAAGGCTCAAGGCTCAAGGCTCAAGGCTCAAGGCTCAAGGCTCAAGGCTCAAGGCTCAAGGCTCAAGGCTCAAGGCTCAAGGCACAAGGCTCAAGGATCAAATCTCAAGGCTCAAGGATCAAGGCTCAAGGTTCCAGGAAAAAGGCTCAAGGCTCAAGGCGCAAGGCTCAAGTCACGGTTCAAGGCTCAAGGCTCAACACTCAAGGGTCAAGTATCAAGGCTCAAGGCTCAAGGCTCAAGGCTCAAGGCGCAAGGCTGAAGGCTCAAGGCTAAAGGCTCAAGGCTAAAGGCTCAAGGCTCAAGGCTGACGGCTCAAGACTCAAGGATCATGGCTAAAGGATGAAGGCTCAAGGTTCAAAGCTCAAGGCTCAAGGGTCACGGTCAAGGGTCAAAAGTCAAGGGTCAAGGTTCAAGGATCAAGGCTTAAGGCTCAAGGGTCAAGGCTCAAGGCTCAAGGCTCAAGGCTCAAGGCTCAAGGCTCAAGGCTCAAGGGTCACGGTCATGGGTCAAAAGTCAAGGGTTAAGGTTCAAGGCTCAAGGCTCAAAGCTCAAGCCTCAAGTCTCAAGGTTCAAGGCTTAAGGCTCAAGGCTCAAGGCTCAAGGCTCAAGGCTCAAGGCTCAAGGCTCAAGTCTCAAGGCACAAGGCTCAAGGCTCAAGGCTTAAGGCTCAAGGCTCAAGGCTCAAGACCCAAGGCTCAAGGCTCTGGGCTCGAGGCTCAAGGCTCGAGGCTCAAGGCTCAAGGCTCAAGGCTCAAGGCTCAAGGCTCAAGGCTCAAGGCTCAAGGCAAGAGGCTCAAGGCTCAAGGTTCAAGGCTCAAGGTTCAATGTTCAAGGCTTAAGGCCCAATGATTAAGTCTCAAGTCAAGGCTCAAGGCTCAAGGGTCAAGGTTCAAGGCTCAAGGCTCAAGGCTCAACGCTCAACGCTCAAGGGTCAAGTGTCAAGTGTCAAGGCTCAAGGCTCAAGGCTCATGGCTAAAGGATGAGGGCTCAAGGTTCAAAGCTCAAGGCTCAAGGGTCACGGTCAAGGGTCAAAAGTCAAGAGTCAAGGTTCAAGGCTCAAGGCTCAAGGCTCAAGGCTCAAGGCTCAAGGCTCAAGGATCAAGGCTCAAGGCTCAAGGCTCGAGGCTCGAGGCTCAAGGCTCAAGGCTCAAGGCTCGAGGCTCGAGGCTCAAGGTTCCAGGCTCAAGGCGCAAGGCTCAAGGCTCAAGGCTCAAGGTTCAAGGCTCAAGGCTCAAGGCTCCAGGTTCAAGGCAAAAGGCAAAAGGCTCAAGGATCAAGGTTCAAGGCTCAAGGCTCAAGGTTCAAGGCTCAAGGCTCAAGGATCAAGGATCAAGGATCAAGGCTCAAGGCTCAAGGGTCAGGACTCAAGGCAAAAGGCTCAAGGCTCAAGTCTCAATGCTCAAGGCTCAAGGCACAAGGCTCAAGTCACGGTTTAAGGCTCAAGGCTCAACACTCAAGGGTCAAGTGTCAAGGCTCAAGGCTCAAGGCTAAAGGATCAAGGCTCAAGGCTCAAGGCTCAAGGCCCAAGACTCAAGGCTCACGGCTAAAGGATGAAGGCTCAAGGTTCAAAGCTCAAGGCTCAAGGGTCACGGTCAAGGGTCAAAAGTCAAGGGTCAAGGTTCAAGGCTCAAGGTTCAAGGCTCAAGGCTCAAGGCTCAAGGCTCAAGGGTCAAGGCTCAAGGCTCAAGGCTCAAGGCTCAAGGCTCAAGGCTCAAGGCTCAAGGCTCAAGGCTCAAGGATCAAGGCTCAAGGCTCAAGGCTCAAAGCTCAAGGCTCAAGGCTCAAGGCTCAAGGCTCAAGGGTCAAAGTTCAAGGCTTAAGGCTCAAGGGTCACCGCTCACGTGTCAAGAGTCAAAACTCAAGGCTCAAGGCTCAAGGCTCAAGTCACGGCTCAAGGGTCAAGGCTCAAAAGTCAAGGCTCTATGCTCAACACTAAAGGGTCAAGTGTCAAGGGTCATGGCTCAAGTCTCAAGGCTCAAGGCACAAGGGTCAAGGGTCAAGGTTCAAGGCTCAAGGCTTGAGGCTCGAGGCTCAAGGCTCAAGGCTCAAGGCTGAAGTCTCAAGGCTCAAGGCTCAAGGCTCGAGGCTCAAGGCCCAAGGCCCAAGGCTCGAGGCTCAAGGCTCAAGGCTCAAGGCTCAAGGCTCAAGGCTCGAGGCTCGAGGCTCGAGGCTCAAGGCTCCAGGCTCAAGGCTCCAGGCTCAAGGCTCAAGGTTCAAGGCTCAAGGCTCAAGGCTCCAGGTTCAAGGCAAAAGGCAAAAGGCTCAAGGATCAAAGTTCAAGGCTCAAGGCTCAAGGTTCAAGGCTCAAGGCTCAAGGATCAAGGATCAAGGCTCAAGGCTCAAGGGTCAGGACTCAAGGCAAAAGGCTCAAGGCTCAAGTCTCAAGGCTCAAGGCTCAAGGCACAAGGCTCAAGTCACGGTTTAAGGCTCAAGGCTCAACACTCAAGGGTCAAGTGTCAAGGCTCAAGGCTCAAGGCTCAAGGCTCAAGGCTCAAGGCCCAAGACTCAAGGCTCACGGCTAAAGGATGAAGGCTCAAGGTTCAAAGCTCAAGGCTCAAGGGTCACGGTCAAGGGTCAAAAGTCAAGGGTCAAGGTTCAAGGCTCAAGGCTCAAGGCTCAAGGCTCAAGGCTCAAGGCTCAAGGCTCAAGGATCAAGGCTCAAGGCTCAAGGCTCAAGGCTCAAGGCTCAAGGCTCAAGGATCAAGGCTCAAGGCTCAAGGCTCAAAGCTCAAGGCTCAAGGCTCAAGGCTCAAGGCTCAAGGGTCAAAGTTCAAGGCTTAAGGCTCAAGCGTCACGGCTCACGTGTAAAGAGTCAAAACTCAAGGCTCAAGGCTCAAGTCACGGCTCAAGGGTCAAGGCTCAAAAGTCAAGGCTCTAGGCTCAACACTCAAGGGTCAAGTGTCAAGGGTCATGGCTCAAGTCTCAAGGCTCAAGGCACAAGGGTCAAGGGTCA
This sequence comes from Calendula officinalis, assembly GCA_963853835.1. NCBI lineage: Eukaryota > Viridiplantae > Streptophyta > Magnoliopsida > Asterales > Asteraceae > Calendula > Calendula officinalis. The sequence continues at coordinate 64,574,520 of OY970825.1, read as the reverse complement.
AGGTTCAAGGCTCAAGGCTTGAGGCTCGAGGCTCAAGGCTCAAGGCTCAAGGCTCAAGGCTCAAGGCTGAAGTCTCAAGGCACAAGGCTCAAGGCTCAAGGCTCGAGGCTCGAGGCTCAAGGCCCAAGGCCCAAGGCTCGAGGCTCAAGGCTCAAGGCTCAAGGCTCCAGGCTCGAGGCTCGAGGCTCAAGGCTCCAGGCTCAAGGCTCAAGGCTCAAGGTTCAAGGCTCAAGGCTCCAGGTTCAAGGCAAAAGGCAAAAGGCTCAAGGATCAAAGTTCAAGGCTCAAGGCTCAAGGTTCAAGGCTCAAGGCTCAAGGATCAAGGATCAAGGCTCAAGGCTCAAGGGTCAGGACTTAAGGCAAAAGGCTCAAGGCTCAAGTCTCAAGGCTCAAGGCTCAAGGCACAAGGCTCAAGTCACGGTTTAAGGCTCAAGGCTCAACACTCAAGGGTCAAGTGTCAAGGCTCAAGGCTCATGGCTCAAGGCTCAAGGCTCAAGGCCCAAGACTCAAGGCTCACGGCTAAAGGATGAAGGCTCAAGGTTCAAAGCTCAAGGCTCAAGGGTCACGGTCAAGGGTCAAAAGTCAAGGGTCAAGGTTCAAGGGTCAAGGCTCAAGGCTCAAGGCTCAAGGCTCAAGGCTCAAGGCTCAAGGCTCAAGGCTCAAGGCTCAAGGCTCAAGGCACAAGGGTCAAAGGTCAAGGTTCAAGGCTCAAGGCTTGAGGCTCAAGGCTCAAGGCTGAAGTCTCAAGGCACAAGGCTCAAGGCTCAAGGCTCAAGGCTCGAGGCTCAAGGCCCAAGGCTCAAGGCTCCAGGCTCAAGGCTCCAGGCTCAAGGCTTAGGGCTCAAGGCTCAAGGCTCAAGACTCAAGGCTCAAGGCTCAAGGCTCAAGGCTCAAGGCTCAAGGCTCAAGGCTCAAGGCTCAAGGCTCAAGGCTCAAAGCTCAAGGCTCAAGGCTTAAGGCTCAAGGCTCAAGGAAAAAGGCTCAAGGGTCAAGGCTCAAGGCTCAAGTCACAGCTCAAGGGTCAACGCTCAAGGCACAACAGTCAAGGGTAGAGGTTCAAGGGTCAAGGGTCAAGGCTCAAGGGTCAAGGATCAAGGCTCAAGGCTAAAGTCACGGCTCGAGGGTCGAGGCTCAAAATCAAGGCTCAAGGCTCAACACTCAAGGGTCAAGGGTCAAGGCTCAAGGCTTAGGCTCAAGCCTGAAGTCTCAAGGCTCAAGGCTCAAGGCTCAAGGCTCAAGGCTCAAGGCTCAAGGCTCGAGGCTCAAGGCTCAAGGCTCAAGGCTCAAGACTCAAGGCTCACGGCTCAAGGCTCAAGGCTCAAGGCTCAAGGCTCAAGGCTCAAGGCCCAAGACTCAAGGCTCACGGCTAAAGGATGAAGGCTCAAGGTTCAAAGCTCAAGGCTCAAGGGTCACGGTCAAGGGTCAAAAGTCAAGGGTCAAGGTTCAAGGCTCAAGGTTCAAGGCTCAAGGCTCAAGGCTCAAGGCTCAAGGGTCAAGGCTCAAGGCTCAAGGCTCAAGGCTCAAGGCTCAAGGATCAAGGCTCAAGGCTCAAGGCTCAAAGCTCAAGGCTCAAGGCTCAAGGCTCAAGGCTCAAGGGTCAAAGTTCAAGGCTTAAGGCTCAAGCGTCACGGCTCACGTGTCAAGAGTCAAAACTCAAGGCTAAAGGCTCAAGGCTCAAGTCACGGCTCAAGGGTCAAGGCTCAAAAGTCAAGGCTCTAGGCTCAACACTCAAGGGTCAAGTGTCAAGGGTCATGGCTCAAGACTCAAGGCTCACGGCTAAAGGATGAAGGCTCAAGGTTCAAAGCTCAAGGCTCAAGGGTCACGGTCAAGGGTCAAAAGTCAAGGGTCAAGGTTCAAGGCTCAAGGTTCAAGACTCAAGGCTTAAGGCTCAAGGCTCAAGGCTCAAGGCTCAAGGGTCAAGGCTCAAGGCTCAAGGCTCAAGGCTCAAGGCTCAAGGTTTAAGGCTCAAGGCTCAAAGCTCAAGGCTCAACGCTCAAGGCTCAAGGATCAAGGCTGAAGGCTCAAGGCTCAAGGTTCCAGGAAAAAGGCTCAAGGCTCAAGACTTAATGCTCAAGGCTCAAGTCACGGTTCAAGGCTCAAGGCTCAAGGTTCAACACTCAAGGGTCAAGGCTCAAGGGTCAAGGCTCAAGGCTCAAGGGTCAAGGCTCAAGGCTCAAGGCTCAAGACTGAAGGCTCATGGCTCAAGGCACAAGGGTCAAGGGTCAAGGTTCAAGGCTCAAGGCTTGAGGCTCGAGGCTCAAGGCTCAAGGCTCAAGGCTGAAGTCTCAAGGCACAAGGCTCAAGGCTCAAGGCTCAAGGCTCGAGGCTCAAGGCCCAAGGCTCAAGGCTGCAGGCTCAAGGCTCCAGGCTCAAGGCTTAGGGCTCAAGGCTCAAGGCTCAAGGCTCAAGGCTCAAGGCTCAAGAGTCAAGGCTCAAGGCTCAAGGCTCAAGGCTCAAGGCTCAAGGCTCAAGGCTCAAGGAAAAAGGCTCAAGGATCAAGGCTCAAGTCACAGCTCAAGGGTCAACGCTCAAGGCACAACAGTCAAGGGTAGAGGGTCAAGGCTCAAGGGTCAAGGCTCAAGGGTCAAGGATCAAGGCTCAAGGCTAAAGTCATGGCTCAAGGGTCAAGGCTCAAAATCAAGGCTCAAGGCTCAACACTCAAGGGTCAAGGGTCAAGGCTCATGTCTCAAGGCTCAAGGGTCAAGGCTCAAGGGTCAAGGGTCAAGGCTTAAGGGTCAAGAGTCAAGGCTCAAGGCTCAAGGATCGAGGCTCGAGGTAGAGGCTCAAGGCTCGAGGCTCGAGGCTCGAGGCTCGAGGCTCAAGGCTCAAGGCTCAAGGCTCAAGCCTGAAGTCTCAAGGCTCAAGGCTCAAGGCTCAAGGCTCAAGGCTCAAGGCTCAAGGCTCAAGACTCATGGCTCCTGAAGGCTCAAGGCTCGGGGCTCGAGGCTCAAGGCTCCAGGTCATGGCTCAAGGCTCAAGGCTCAAGGCTCAAGGCTCAAGGCTCAAGGCTCAAGGTGCAAGGCTCAAGGCTCAACACTCAAGGCTCAAGGTTCAAGGTTCAAGGCTCAAGGCTCAAGGCTCTAGGTTCAAGGCAAAAGGCAAAAGGCTCAAGGATCAAGGTTCAAGGCTCAAGGCTCAAGGTTCAAGGCTCAAGGCTCAAGGATCAAGGCTGAAGTCACGGCACAAGGGTCAGGACTCAAGGCAAAAGGCTCAAGGCTCTTGGCTTAAGGCTCAAGGCTCAAGGCTCAAGGCTCAAGGCTCAAGGCTCAAGGCTCAAGGCTCAAGGCTCAAGGTTTAAGGCTCAAGGCTCAAAGCTCAAGGCTCAAAGCTCAAGGCTCAAGGATCAAGGCTCAAGGCTTAAGGCTCAAGGTTCCAGGAAAAAGGCTCAAGGCTCAAGGCTCAAGACTTAATGCTCAAGGCTCAAGTCACGGTTCAAGGCTCAAGGCTCAAGGTTCAACACTCAAGGGTCAAGGCTCAAGGGTCAAGGCTCAAGGCTCAAGGGTCAAGGCTCAAGGCTCAAGGCTCAAGGCTCAAGGATCAAGACTGAAGGCTCATGGCTCAAGGATGAAGGCTCAAGGTTCAAAGCTCAAGGCTCAAGGGTCACGGTCAAGGGTCAAAAGTCAAGGGTCAAGGTTCAAGGTTCATGGCTCAAGGCTTAAGGCTCAACGTTCAAGGCTCAAGGCTCAAAGCTCAAGGCTCAAGGCTTAAGGCTCAAGGCTCAAGGCTCATGGTTCAAGGCTTAAGGCTCAAGGGTCACGACTCAAGTGTCAAGAGTCAAAAGTCAAGGCTCAAGGCTCAAGGCTCAAGGGTCAAGGCTCAAAAGTCAAGGCTCATGGCTCAACACTCAAGGGTCAAGGGTCATGGCTCAAGTCTCAAGGCTCAAGGCTCAAGGCACAAGGGTGAAGGGTCAAGGGTCAAGGCTCAAGGCTAGAGGCTTGAGGCTCAAGGCTCAATGCTCAACTCTCAATGCTCAAAGCTCAAAGCTCAAGGCTCAAGGCTCAAGGCTCAAGGCTCAAGGTTCAAGGCTCAAGGCTCAAGGCTCAAGGCTCAAGGCTCCAGGCTCGAGGCTCAAGGCTCAAGGCTCAAGGCTCCATGCTCAAGGCTCAAGACTCAAGGCTCAAGGCTCAAGGCTCAAGGCTCTAGGCGTAAGGCTCAAGACTCAAGGCTCAAGGCTCAGGGCTCAGGGCTCTGGGCTCGAGGCTCCAGCGTCAAGGGTCAAGGGTCAAGGGTCAAGGCTCAAGGCTCAAGGCTCAAGGCTCAAGGCTCAAGGCTCAAGGATCAAGGCTCAAGGCTCAAGGCTCAAGGCTCAAGGCTCAAGGCTCAAGGCTCAAGGATCAAGGCTCAAGGCTCAAGGCTCAAAGCTCAAGGCTCAAGGCTCAAGGCTCAAGGCTCAAGGGTCAAAGTTCAAGGCTTAAGGCTCAAGCGTCACGGCTCACGTGTCAAGAGTCAAAACTCAAGGCTCAAGGCTCAAGGCTCAAGTCACGGCTCAAGGGTCAAGGCTCAAAAGTCAAGGCTCTAGGCTCAACACTCAAGGGTCAAGTGTCAAGGGTCATGGCTCAGGACTCAAGGCTCACGGCTAAATGATGAAGGCTCAAGGTTCAAAGCTCAAGGCTCAAGGGTCACGGTCAAGGGTCAAAATTCAAGGCTCAAGGCTCAAGGCTCGAGGCTCAAGGCCCAAGGCTCAAGGCTCCAGGCTCAAGGCTCCAGGCTCAAGGCTCAAGGCTTAGGGCTCAAGGCTCAAGGCTCAAGGCTCAAGGCTCAAGGCTCAAGGCTCAAGGCTCAAGGCTCAAGGCTCAAGGCTCAAAGCTCAAGGCTCAATGCTCAAGGCTTAAGGCTCAAGGCTCAAGGAAAAAGGCTCAAGGGTCAAGGCTCAAGGGTCAAGTCACAGCTCAAGGGTCAACGCTCAAGGCACAACAGTCAAGGGTAGAGGGTCAAGGCTCAAGGGTCAAGGCTCAAGGGTCAAGGATCAAGGCTCAAGGCTAAAGTCATGGCTCAAGGGTCAAGGCTCAAAATGAAGGCTCAAGGCTCAACACTCAAGGGTCAACGCTCATGTCTCAAGGCTCAAGGGTCAAGGCTCAAGGGTCAAGGGTCAAGGCTCAAGGGTCAAGGGTCAAGGCTCAAGGCTCAAGGATCGAGGCTCGAGGTAGAGGCTCGAGGCTCGAGGCTCGAGGCTCGAGGCTCGAGGCTCAAGGCTCAAGGCTCCAGCCTGAAGTCTCAAGGCTCAAGGCTCAAGGCTCAAGGCTCAAGGCTCAAGACTCAAGGCTCCTGAAGGCTCAAGGCTCGGGGCTCGAGGCTCAAGGCTCCAGGTCAAGGCTCAAGGCTCAAGGCTCAAGGCTCAAGGCTCAAGGCTCAAGGCTCAAGGCTCAAGGTGCAAGGCTCAAGGCTCAACACTCAAGGCTCAAGGTTCAAGGTTCAAGGCTCAAGGCTCAAGGCTCTAGGTTCAAGGCAAAAGGCAAAAGGCTCAAGGATCAAGGTTCAAGGCTCAAGGCTCAAGGTTCAAGGCTCAAGGCTCAAGGATCAAGGCTGAAGTCACGGCACAAGGGTCAGGACTCAAGGCAAAAGGATCAAGGCTCTTGGCTTAAGGCTCAAGGCTCAAGGCTCAAGGCTCAAGGCTCAAGGCTCAAGGTTTAAGGCTCAAGGCTCAAGGCTCAAGGCTCAAAGCTCAAGGCTCAAGGATAAAGGCTCAAGGCTTAAGGCTCAAGGTTCCAGGAAAAAGGCTCAAGGCTCAAGGCTCAAGACTTAATGCTCAAGGCTCAAGTCACGGTTCAAGGCTCAAGGCTCAAGGTTCAACACTCAAGGGTCAAAGCTCAAGGGTCAAGGCTCAAGGCTCAAGGGTCAAGGCTCAAGGCTCAAGGCTCAAGACTGAAGGCTCATGGCTCAAGGATGAAGGCTCAAGGTTCAAAGCTCAAGGCTTAAGGCTCAAGGTTCAAGGCTCAAGGCTCAAAGCTCAAGGCTCAAGGCTTAAGGCTCAAGGCTCAAGGTTCATGGTTCAAGGCTTAAGGCTCAAGGGTCACGACTCAAGTGTCAAGAGTCAAAAGTCAAGGCTCAAGGCTCAAGGGTCAAGGCTCAAAAGTCAAGGCTCAAGGCTCAACACTCAAGGGTCAAGGGTCATGGCTCAAGTCTCAAGGCTCAAGGCTCAAGGCACAAGGGTCAAGGGTCAAGGCTCAAGGCTAGAGGCTTGAGGCTCAAGGCTCAACGCTCCACTCTCAAGGCTCAAAGCTCAAAGCTCAAGGCTCAAGGCTGAAGGCTCAAGGTTCAAGGCTCAAGGCTCAAGGCTCAAGGCTCAAGGCTCAAGGCTCAAGGCTCGAGGCTCGAGGCTCAAGGCTCCAGGCTCGAGGCTCAAGGCTCAAGGCTCAAGGCTCCATGCTCAAGGCTCAAGACTCAAGGCTCAAGGCTCAAGGCTCAAGGCTCAAGGCTCTAGGCGTAAGGCTCAGGACTCAAGGCTCAAGGCTCATGGCTCAGGGCTCTGGGCTCGAGGCTCCAGGGTCAAGGGTCAAGGGTCAAGGCTCAAGGCTCAAGGCTCAAGGCTCAAGGCTCAAGGCTCAAGGCTCAAGGCTCAAGGCTCAAGGCTCAAGGCTCAAGGCTCAAGGTGCAAGGCTCAAGGCTCAACACTCAAGGCTCAAGGTTCAAGGTTCAAGGCTCAAGGCTCTAGGTTCAAGGCAAAAGGCAAAAGGCTCAAGGATCAAGGTTCAAGGCTCAAGGTTCAAGGCTCAAGGCTCAAGGATCAAGGCTGAAGTCACGGCACAAGGGTCAGGACTCAAGGCAAAAGGCTCAAGGCTCTTGGCTTAAGGCTCAAGGCTCAAGGCTCAAGGTTTAAGGCTCAAGGCTCAAGGCTCAAGGCTCAAAGCTCAAGGCTCAAGGATCAAGGCTCAAGGCTTAAGGCTCAAGGTTCCAGGAAAAAGGCTCAAGGCTCAAGGCTCAAGACTTAATGCTCAAGGCTCAAGTCACGGTTCAAGGCTCAAGGCTCAAGGTTCAACACTCAAGGGTCAAGGCTCAAGGCTCAAGGATCAAGGGTCAAGGGTCAAGGCTCAAGGCTCAAGGCTCAAGGCTCAAGACTGAAGGCTCATGGCTCAAGGATGAAGGCTCAAGGTTCAAAGCTCAAGGCTCAAGGGTCACGGTCAAGGGTCAAAAGTCAAGGGTCAAGGTTCAAGGTTCAAGGCTCAAGGCTTAAGGCTCAAGGTTCAAGGCTCAAGGCTCAAAGCTCAAGGCTCAAGGCTTAAGGCTCAAGGCTCAAGGCTCATGGTTCAAGGCTTAAGGCTCAAGGGTCACGACTCAAGTGTCAATAGTCAAAAGTCAAGGCTCAAGGCTCAAGGCTCAAGGGTCAAGGCTCAAAAGTCAAGGCTCAAGGCTCAACACTCAAGGGTCAAGGGTCAAGGGTCAAGGGTCATGGCTCAAGTCTCAAGGCTCAAGGCTCAAGGCACAAGGGTGAAGGGTCAAGGGTCAAGGCTCAAGGCTAGAGGCTTGAGGCTCAAGGCTCAACGCTCAACTCTCAAGGCTCAAAGCTCAAAGCTCAAGGCTCAAGGCTCAAGGCTCAAGGCTCAAGGTTCAAGGCTCCAGGCTCAAGGCTCAAGGCTCAAGGCTCCAGACTCGAGGCTCAAGGCTCAAGGCTCAAGGCTCCATGCTCAAGGCTCAAGACTCAAGGCTCAAGGCTCAAGGCTCAAGGCTCTAGGCGTAAGGCTCAAGACTCAAGGCTCAAGGCTCAGGGCTCAGGGCTCTGGGCTCGAGGCTCCAGGGTCAAGGGTCAAGGGTCAAGGCTCAAGGCTCAAGGCTCAAGGCTCAAGGCTCAAGGCTCAAGGCTCAAGGCTCAAGGCTCAAGGCTCAAGGCTCAAGGCTCAAGGCTGAAGGTTCAAGGCTTAAGGCTCAAGGATGAAGACTAAAGTCACGGCTCAAGGGTCAGGACTCAAGGAAAAAGGCTCAAGGCTCAAGGGTTAAGGCTCAAGGCTCAAGGCTCAAGGCTCAAAGGTCAAGGCTCAATGCTCAAGGATTAAGGCTCAAGGTTCAAGGAAAAAGGCTCAAGGCTCAAGGCTAAAGTCACGGCTCAAGGGTCAAGGCTAAAGGCACAACACTCGAGGGTCAAGGGTCAACGGTCAACGATAAAGGGTCAAGGGTCAAGGGTCAAGGCTCAAGGCTCAAGGCTCAAGGCTCAAGGCTCAAGGTTCAAGGCTCAAGGCTCAAGGCTCAAGGCTCAAGGCTCAAGGCTCAAGGCTCAAGGCTCAAGGCTCAGGGCTCAAGGCTCAAGGCTCAAATCTCAAGGCTCAAGGGTCACGGTCAAGGGTCAAAAGTCAAGGGTCAAGGTTCAAGGCTCAAGGCTCAGGGCTTGACGCTCAAGGCTCCAGGGCTCGAGGCTCAAGGCTCGAGGCTCAAGGCTCAAAGCTCAAGGCTCAAGGCTCAAGGTTCAAGGCTCAAGGCTCAAGGTTCAAGGCTCATGGCTCAAGGCTCAAGGCTCAAGGCTCATGGCTCAAGGCTCAAGGCTCAAGGCTCAAGGCTCAAGGCTCAAGGCTCAAGGCTCAAGGCTCAAAGCTGAAGGCTGAAGGCTGAAGGCTGAAGGCTGAAGGCTGAAGGCTGAAGGCTGAAGGCTGAAGGCGCAAGGCTCAAGGCTCAAGTCCCAAGGCCCAAGGCCCAAGGCTCAAGGCTCAAGGCTCAAGGCTCAAGGCTCAAGGCTCAAGGCTCAAGGCTCAAGGCTCAAGGCTCAAGGCTCAGGTTTCAAGGCTCAAGGTTCAAGGCTCAAGGCTCAAGGCTAAGCTCAATGCTCAAGGCTCAAGTATGGCTCAAAGGTCAAGGGTCAAGGAACAAGGGTCCAGGCTCAAGGCTCAAAGGCTCAAGGCTCAAGGCTCAACGGTCAAGGCTCAAGGCTCCTGGCTCCAGGCTCAACGGTCGAGGGCCAAGGCTTAAGGCTCAAGGCTCAACGGTCAAGTCTCGAGGGCCAAGGCTCAAGGCACAAGGCTCAAGGCTCAAGGCTCAAGGCTCAAGGCTCAAGGTTGAAGGCTCAAGGCTCAACGCTCAAGGCTCAAGGCTCAACGCTCAAGGCTCAAGGCTCAATGCTCAATGCTCAAGGCTCAATGCTCAAGGCTCAAGGCTCAAGGCTCAAGGCTCAAGGCTCAAGGCTCAAAGCTCAAGGCTCAAGGCTCAAGGCTCAAGGCTTAAGGCTCAAGGCTCAAGGCTCAAGGCTCAAGGCTCAAGTCTCAAGGCTCAAGGCTAAAGGCTCAAGGCTCAAGGCTCAAGGCTCAAGGCTCAAGGCTCAAGGCTCAATGCTCAACGCTCAATGCTCAAGGCACAAGGCAAAAGGCATAAGGCTTAAGGCTCAAGGCTTAATAATCAAGGCTCAAGGCTCAAGGCTCAAGGCTCAAAGCTCAAGGCTCAAGGCTCAAGGCTCAAGGCTCAAGGATCAAGGCTCAAGGCTCAAGGATCAAGAATCAAGGGTCAACGGTCAAGGCTCAAGGCTCAAGGCTCAAGGCTCAAGGCTTAAGGCTCAAGGCTCCAGGCTCAAGGCTCCAGGCTCAAGGCTCAAGGCTCAAGGCTCAAGGCTAAAGGCTCAAGGCTCAAGGCTAAAGGCTCAAGGTTCAAGGCTCAATGCTCGAGCCTCAAGGATCAAGGCCCAAGGCTCAAGGTTAAAGGATGTAGGCTCAAGGCACAAGGCACAAGGCTTAAGGCTCAAGTCTTAAGAATCAAAGCTCAAGGCTCAAGGCTCAAGGCTCAAGGCTCAAGGCTCAAGGCTCAAGGCTCAAGGCTCAAGGCTCAAGGATCAAGGCTCAAGGCTCAAGGATCAAGAATCAAGGCTCAACGGTCAAGGCTCAAGGCTCAAGGCTCCAGGCTCAAGGCTCAAGGCTAAAGGCTCAAGGCTCAAGGCTCAAGGCTTAAGGCTCAAGGCTCAAGGATTAAGGCTCAAGGCTCAAGGCTCAACGGTCAAGGCTCAAGGATTAAGGCTCAAGGCTTAAGGCTCAAGGCTCACGACTCAAGAATCAAGGCTCAAGGCTCATGGCTCAAGGCTCCAGGCTCATGGCTCAAGGCTCGAGGCTCAAGGCTCAAGGCTCAAGGCTCAAGGCTCAAGGGTCAATGCTCAAGGGTCAATGCTCAAGGATAAAGGGTCAACGCTCAAGGATAGAGGATCAAGGCTCAAGGATTAAGGCACAAGGCGCAAGGCTCAAGGTCAAGGCGCAGGGCACAAGGGCAAGAATCAAGGCTAAGGGCTCAAGGCTCAAGGCTCAAGTCTTAATGCGCAAGGCTCACGGTTAAAGGCTGTAGGCTCAAGGCTCAAGGCTTAGGGCTCAAGGCTCAAGGCTCAAGTCTTAATGCGCAAGGCTCAAGTCTTAACGCTCAAGGCTCAAGGCTCAAGGCTCAAGGCTCAAGGCTCTAGGCTCAAGGCTCAAGGCTCAAGGCTTACGGTTAGAGTCTCAAGGCTCAAGGCTTAAGGGTCAACGCTCAAGGGTCAATGCTCAAGGGACAAGGCTCGAGGCTCAAGGCTCAAGGCTCAAGGCTCAAGGCTCAAGGCTCAAGGCTCAAAGTTCAAGGCTCAAGGCTCAAGACGCAAGGCTCAAGGCGCAAGGGTCAAGTGTTAAGGCTCAAGTCAAGTTTTAAGGCTCAAGGATCACGGCTCAAGGCTCAAGGCTCAACGCTAAAGGCTCAAGGCTCAACGTTCAAGACGCAAGGCTCAAGGCTCAAGGATCCAGGCTCCAGGCTTAAGGCTGAAGGCTCAATGGCTCAAGGCTCCAGGCTTAAGGATCCAGGCTCGACGCTCAAGGCTCTAGGGTCCAGGCTCAAGGCTCCAGGCTCAAGGCTCACGGCTCACAGCTCAAGGCTCAACGCTCAAGGCTCAACGCTCAAGGGTCAACGCTCAAGGGTCAACGCTCAAGGGATAAGGCTCGAGGCTCAAGGCTCAAGGCTCAACGCTCAAGGCTCAAGGCTCAAGGCTCAAAGCGTAAGGGTCAAGAGACAAGGCTCATGTCTCAAGTTTTAAGGCTCAAGGCTCATGGCTCAAGGCTCAAGGTTCAAGGCTCAAGGCTCAAGTTTCAACGCTCAAGGCTCAAGGCTCAAGGTTCAAGTAACAAGGCTCAAGGCTCAAGGCTCAAGGCTCAAGGCTCCAGGCTCCAGGCTTAAAGCTTAAGGCTCAAAGGCTCAAGGCTCCAGGCTTAAAGCTCTAGGCTCGACGCTCAAGGCTCTAGGGTCCAGGCTCAAGGCTCCAGGCTCAAAGGCTCCAGGCTCAAGGATCAAGGCTCAAGGCTCAAGGCTCAAGGCTCAAGCCTCAAGGCTCAAGTCATGGCTCAAGGCTCAAGGCTCAAGGCACAAGGCTCAAGTCACGGTTTAAGGCTCAAGGCTCAACACTCAAGGGTCAAGTGTCAAGGCTCAAGGCTCAAGGCTCAAGGCTCAAGGCTCAAGGCTCAAGGCTCAAGGCTCAAGGCTCAAGGCTCAAGGCTCAAGGCTCAAGACTCAAGGCTCAAGACTCCTGAAGGCTCAAGGCTCGGCGCTCGAGGCTCAAGGCTCCAGGGTCAAGGCTCAAGGCTTAAGGCTCAAGGCTCAAGGCGCAAGGCTCAAGGCTCAAGGTGCAAGGCTTAAGGCTCAACACTCAACACAAGGCTCAAGGCTCAAGGCTCAAGACTCAATGCTCAATGCTTAAGTCATGGTTCAAGGCTCAAGGCTCAAGGTTCAACACTCAAGGGTCAAGGCTCAAGGCTCAAGGCTCAAGGCTCAAGGCTCAAGACTTAAGGCTCATGGCTCAAGGATGAAGGCTCAAGGTTCAACGCTCAAGGCTCAAGGGTCACGGTCAAGGGTCAAAAGTCAAGGGTCAAGGTTCAAGGTTCAAGGCTCAAGGCTCAAGGCTCAAGGCTCAAGGCTCAAGGTTCAAGGCTTAAGGCTCAAGGCTCAAGGCTTAAGGCTCAAGGCTCAAGGCTCAAGGCTCAAGGCTCAAGGCTCAAGGCTCATGGTTCAAGGCTTAAGGCTCAAGGGTCACGACTCAAGTGTCAAGAGTCAAAAGTCAAGGCTCAAGGCTCAAGTCTCGGCTCAAGGGTTAAGGCTCAAGGCTCAAGGCTCAAGGCTCAAGGCTCAAGGCTCATGGTTCAAGGCTTAAGGCTTAAGGGTCACGACTCAAGTGTCAAGAGTCAAAAGTCAAGGCTCAAGGCTCAAGTCTCGGCTCAAGGGTTAAGTCTCGGCTCAAGGCTCAAGGGTTAAGTCTCGGCTCAAGGCTCAAGGCTCAAGGCGTAAGGGTCAAGAGTCAAAGCTCAAGTCTAAAGTTTTAAGGCTCAAGTCTCATGGCTCAAGGCTGAAGGCTCAAGGCTGAAGGCTCAAGGCTTAAGGCTCAAGTTTCAAGGCTCAAGGCTGAAGGTTCAAGTAACAAGGCTCAAGGCTCAATGCTCAAGGCTCAAGGCTCAAGGCACAAGGCTCAAGGGTCAAGGCTTAAGGGTCAACGCTCAAGGGTCAACGCTCAATTGTCAAGGCTCAAGGCCCAAGGCTCAAGGCTCAACGCTGAAGGCTAAAGGCTCAAGGCTGAAGGCGCAAGGCTCAAGGCTCAAGGCTCCAGACTCCAGACTAAAGGCTTAAGGCTCAAAGGCTCCAGGCTCCAGGCTCAAGGCTCTAGGCTCGACGCTCAAGGCTCTAGGGTCCAGGCTTAAGGCTCCAGGCTCAAAGGCTCCAGGCTCAAGGATCAAGGCTCAAGGCTCAAGGCTCAAGGCTCAAGGCTCAAGGCTCACGACTTAAGGCTCAATTCTCAAGGCTCATGGCTCAAGGCTCAAGTATGGCTCAAAGGTCAAGGGTCAAGGAACAAGGGTCGAGGCTCAAGGCTCAAATGCTCAAGGCCCAAGGCTCAACGGTCAAGGCTCAAGGCTCCAGGCTCCAGGCTCAACGGTCGAGGGCCAAGGCTTAAGGCTCAAGGCTCAAAGGTCAAGTCTCGAGGGCCAAGGCTCAAGGCACAAGGTTCAAGGCTCAAGGCTCAAGGCTCAATGCTCAATGCTCAAGGCTCAAGGCTCAAGGCTCTAGGCTCAAGGCTCAAGGCTCAAGGCTCAAGGCTCAAGTCTCAAGGCTCAAGGCTCAAGGCTAAAGGCTCAAGGCTCAAGGCTCAAGGCTCAAGGCTCAAGGCTCAAGGCTCAATGCTCAATGCTCAAGGCTCAAGGTACAAGGCACAAGGCACAAGGCACAAGGCACAATGCACAAGGCACAAGGCACAAGGCTCAAGGCACAAGGCTTAAGAATCAAGGCTCAAGGCTCAAGGATCAAGGCTCAAGGTTGAAGGCTCAAGGCTCAAGGCTCAAGGCTCAAGGCTCAAGGCTCAAGGCTCAAGGCTCAAGGCTCAAGGCTCAATGCTCAATGCTCAAGGCTCAATGATCAAGGCTCATGGCTCAAGGCTCAAGGCTTAAGGCTCAAGGCTCAAGGCCCAAGGCTCAAGTCTCAAGGCGCAAGGCTAAAGGCTCAAGTCTCAAGGCTCAAGGCTTAATGCTCAACGGTCAAGGCTCAAGGATAAGGCACAAGGCACAAGGCACAAGGCACAAGGCTTAAGGCTCAAGGCTTAAGAATCAAGGCTCAAGGCTCAAGGCTCAAGGCTCAAGGCTCAAGGCTCAAGGATTAAGGCTCAAGGCTCAAGGCTCAACGGTCAAGGGTCAAGGATGAAGGCTCAAGGGTCCACGGTCAAGGATCATGGGTCAAGCCTTAAGGCTCAATACTCAAGGCACAAGGCTCAAGCTCAAGGCTCACGGCTCAAGAATCAAGGGTCAAGGCTCATGGATCAAGGCTCCAGGCTCATGGCTCAAGGCTCCAGGCTCAAGGGTCAAGGCTCAAGGCACAAGGCATAAGGCTCAAGGCTCAAGGCTCAAGGCTCAAGGCTCAAGGCTCAAGGCTCAAGGCTCAAGGCTCAAGGCTCAAGGCTCAAGGCTTAAGGGTCAACGCTCAAGGGTCAATGCTCAAGGCTAAAGGATTAAGGCTCAAGGATTAAGGCACAAGGCGCAAGGCTCAAGGTCAAGGCGTAAGGCGCAAGGGCAAGAATCAATGCTAAGGGCTCAAGGCTCAAGTCTTAATGCGCAAGGCTCAAGGTTAAAGGCTGTAGGCTCAAGGCTCAAGGCTCAAGGCTAAGGGCTCAAGGCTCAAGGCTCAAGTCTTAATGCGCAAGGCTCAAGGTTAAAGGCTGTAGGCTCAAGGCTCAAGGCTTAGGGCTCAAGGCTCAAGGCGCAAGGCTCAAGTCTTAATGCTCAAGGCTCAAGGCTCAAGGCTTGCGGCTAGAGTCTCAAGGCTCAAGGCTCAAGGGTCAATGCTCAAGGGACAAGGCTCGAGGCTCAAGGCTCAAGGCTCAAGGCTCAAGGCTCAAGGCTCAAGGCTTAAGGCTCAAGGTTCAAGGCTCAAGGTTCAAGACGCAAGGCTCAAGGCGCAAGGGTCATGTGTTAAAGCTCAAGTCTAAGATTTTAAGGCTCAAGGATCACGGCTCAACGCTCAAGGGTCAACGCTCAAGGGTCAACGCTCAAGGGATAAGGCTCGAGGCTCAAGGCTCAATTCCAAGGCTCAAGGCTCAAGGCTCAAGGCTCAACGCTCAACTCTCAAGGCGCAAGGCTCAAGGCTCAAGGCGTAAGGGTCAAGAGTCAAGGCTCATGTCTCAAGTTTTAAGGCTCAAGGCTCGTGGCTCATGGCTCAAGGCTCAAGGCTCAAGGTTCAAGGCTCAAGGCTCAAGTTTCAACGCTCAAGGCTCAAGGTTCAAGTAACAAGGCTCAAGGCTCAAGGCTCAAGGCCCAAGGCTCAAGGCACAAGCCTCAAGGGTCAAGGCTCAAGGCTCAAGGCTCAAGGGTCAAGGCTCAAGGCTCAAGGCTCAAGGCTCAAGGGTCAAGGCTCAAGGCTCAAGGCTCAAGGCTCAAGGCTCAAGGCTCAAGGCTCAAGGCTCAAGGCTCAAGGCTCAAGGCTCAAGGCTCAAGGCTCAAGGCTCAAGGCTCAAGGCTCATGGCCCAAGGCTCAAGGCTCACGGCTCAAGGCTCAAGGCTCAACGCTCAAGGCTCAAGGCTCAAGGCTCAAGGCTCAAGGCTCAAGGCTCAAGGCTCAAGGCTCAAGGCTCAAGGCTAAAGGCTCTAGGCTCAAGGCTCAAGGCTTCAGGCTCAAGGCTCAACGCTCAAGACTCAATGCTCAACAGTCAACGCTCAAGGGTCAAGGCTCGAGGGACAAGGCTCGAGGCTCAAGGCTCAAGGCTCAAGGCGTAAGGGTCAAGAGTCAAAGCTCAAGTCTAAAGTTTTAAGGCTCAAGTCTCATGGCTCAAGGCTGAAGGCTCAAGGCTGAAGGCTCAAGGCTTAAGGCTCAAGTTTCAAGGCTCAAGGCTGAAGGTTCAAGTAACAAGGCTCAAGGCTCAAGGCTCAAGGCCCAAGGCTCAAGGCACAAGCCTCAAGGGTCAAGGCTCAAGGCTCAACGCTCAAGGGTCAAGGCTCAAGGCTCAAGGCTCAAGGCTCAAGGGTCAAGGCTCAAGGCTCAAGGCTCAAGGCTCAAGGCTCAAGGCTCAAGGCTCAAGGCTCAAGGCTCAAGGCTCAAGGCTCATGGCCCAAGGCTCAAGGCTCAAGGCTCAAGGCTCAAGGCTCAACGCTCAAGGCTCAAGGCTCAAGGCTCAACGCTCAAGGCTCAAGGCTCAAGGCTAAAGGCTCTAGGCTCAAGGCTCAAGGCTTCAGGCTCAAGGCTCAACGCTCAAGACTCAATGCTCAACAGTCAACGCTCAAGGGTCAAGGCTCGAGGGACAAGGCTCGAGGCTCAAGGCTCAAGGCTCAAGGCTCAAGGCGTAAGGGTCAAGAGTCAAAGCTCAAGTCTAAAGTTTTAAGGCTCAAGTCTCATGGCTCAAGGCTGAAGGCTCAAGGCTGAAGGCTCAAGGCTTAAGGCTCAAGTTTCAAGGCTCAAGGCTGAAGGTTCAAGTAACAAGGCTCAAGGCTCAATGCTCAAGGCTCAAGGCTTAAGGCACAAGGCTCAAGGCTCAAGGCTTAAGGGTCAATGCTCAAGGGTCAACGCTCAATTGTCAAGGCTCAAGGCCCAAGGCTCAAGGCTCAACGCTGAAGGCTAAAGGCTCAAGGCTGAAGGCGCAAGGCTCAAGGCTCAAGGCTCCATACTCCAGGCTAAAGGCTTAAGGCTCAAAGGCTCCACGCTCCAGGCTCAAGGCTCTAAGCTCGACGCTCAAGGCTCTAGGGTCCAGGCTTAAGGCTCCAGGCTCAAAGGCTCCAGGCTGAAGGATCAAGGCTCCAGGCTCAAGGCTCAAGGCTCAAGGCTCAAGGCTCAGGGCTCACGACTTAAGGCTCAAGGCTCAAGGCTCAAGGCTCAAGGCTCAAGGCTCAAGGCTAAGGGCTCAAGGCTCAAGGCTCAAGTCTTAATGCGCAAGGCTCAAGGTTAAAGGCTGTAGGCTCAAGGCTCAAGGCTCAAGGCTCAAGGCGCAAGGCTCAAGTCTTAATGCTCAAGGCTCAAGGCTCAAGGATTGCGGCTAGAGTCTCAAGGCTCAAGGCTCAAGGGTCAATGCTCAAGGGACAAGGCTCGAGGCTCAAGGCTCAAGGCTCAAGGGTTAAGGCTCAAGGTTCAAGGCTCAAGGTTCAAGACGCAAGGCTCAAGGCGCAAGGGTCACGTGTTAAGGCTCAAGTCTCAAATTTTAAGGCTCAGGGATCACGGCTCAAGGCTAGAGGATCAAGGCTCAGGGCTCAAGGCGCAATGCTCAAGGCTCAAGGCCCAAGGCTCCAGGCTCAAGGCTCAAAGCTGAAGGCTCAAGGCACAAGGCTCAAGGCTCAAGGCTCAAGGCTCCAGGCTCCAGGCTTGAGGCTTAAGGCTCAAAGGCTCAAGGCTCCAGGCTTAAGGCTCCAGGCTCGACGCTCAAGGCACTAGGGTCCAGGCTCAAGGCTCTAGGCTCAAAGGCTCCAGGCTCAAGGATCAAGGCTCAAGGTTCAAGGCTCAAGGCTCAATGCTCAACGCTCAAGGGTCAAGTCCAAGGCTCAAGGCTCAAGGCTCAACGCTCAACGCTCAAGGCGCAAGGATCAAGGCTCAAGGCGTAAGGGTCAAGAGTCAAGGCTCATGTCTCAAGTTTTAAGGCTCAAGGCTCATGGCTCAAGGCTCAAGGCTCAAGGCTCAAGGCTCAAGGCTCAAGTTTCAACGCTCAAGGCTCAATGCTCAAGGTTCAAGTAACAAGGCTCAAGGCTCAAGGCTCAAGGCTCAAGGCTCAAGGCTCAAGGCTCAAGGCTCAAGGCTCAAGGCTCAAGGCTCAAGGCTCAAGGCTCAAGGCTCAAGGCTCAAGGCTCAAGGCTCAAGGCTCCAGGCTTAAGGCTTAAGGCTCAAAGGCTCAAGGCTCCAGGCTTAAGGCTCCAGGCTCGACGCTCAAGGCTCTAGGGTCCAGGCTCAAGGCTCCAGGCTCAAAGGCTCCAGGCTCAAGGCTCAAGGCTCAAGGCTCAAGGCTCAAGGCTCAAGGCTCAAGGCTCAAGGCTCAAGGCTCACGGCTCACGGCTCAACGCTCAAGGCTCAACGCTCAAGGCTCAATGCTAAAGGGTCAACGCTCAAGGGATAAGGCTCGAGGATCAAGGCTCAAGTCCAAGGCTCAAGGCTCAAGGCTCAACGCTCAAGGCTCAAGGCTCAAGGCTCAAGGCTCAAGGCGTAAGGGTTAAGAGTCAAGGCTCATGCTCAAGTTTTAAGGCTCATGGCTCATGGCTCAAGGCTCAAGGCTCAAGGTTCAAGGCTCAAGGCTCAAGTTTCAACGCTCAAGGCTCAAGGTTCAAGTAACAAGGCTAAAGGCTCAAGGCCCAAGGCTCAAGGCACAAGGCTCAAGGGGGTCAAGGCTCAAGGCTCAAGGCTCAAGGCTCAAGGCTCAAGGCTCAAGGCTCAAGGCTCAACGCTCAAGGCTCAAGGCTCAAGGCTCAAGGCTCAAGGCTCAAGGCTCAAGGCTCACGGCTCACGGCTCAATGCTCAAGGCTCAACGCTCAAGGGTCAACGCTCAAGGGATAAGGCTCGAGGCTCAATGCTCAAGTCCAAGGCTCAAGGCTCAAGGCTCAAGGCTCAACGCTCAACGCTCAAGGCTCAAGGCTCAAGGCGTAAGGGTTAAGAGTCAAGGCTCATGTCTCAAGTTTTAAGGCTCAAGGCTCATGGCTCAAGGCTCAAGGCTCAAGGTTCAAGGCTCAAGGCTCAAGGTTCAAGGCTCAAGGCTCAAGTTTCAACGCACAAGGCTCAAGGTTCAAGTAACAAGGCTCAAGGCTCAAGGCTCAAGGCCCAAGGCTCAAGGCACAAGGCTCAAGGGTCAAGGCTCAAGGCTCAACGCTCAAGGCTCAACGCTCAAGGGTCAAGGCTCAAGGCTCAAGGGTCAAGACTCAAGGGTCAAGGCTCAAGGCTCAAGGCTCAAGGCTCAAGGCTCAAGGCTCATGGCCCAAGGCTCAAGGCTCAAGGCTCAAGGCTCAAGGCTCAAGGCTCAAGGCTCAAGGCTCAAGGCTCAAGGCTAAAGGCTCTAGGCTCAAGGCTCAAGGCTCCAGGTTCAAGGCTCAACGCCCAAGACTCAATGCTCAACAGTCAACGCTCAAGGGTCAAGGCTCGAGGGACAAGGCTCGAGGCTCAAGGCTCAAGGCTCAAGGCTCAAGGCGTAAGGGTCAAGAGTCAAAGCTCAAGTCTAAAGTTTTAAGGCTCAAGTCTCATGGCTCAAGGCTGAAGGCTCAAGGCTTAAGGCTCAAGTTTCAAGGATCAAGGCTCAAGGTTCAAGTAACAAGGCTCAAGGCTCAAGGCTCAAGGCTCAAGGCTCAAGGCTCCAGGCTCAAGGCTCAAGGCACAAGGCTCAAGGCTCAAGGCTTAAGGGTCAACGCTCAAGGGTCAAGGCTCAAGGCCCAAGGCTCAAGGCTCAAGGCTCAACGCTGAAGGCTAAAGGCTCAAGGCTGAAGGCGCAAGGCTCAAGGCTCAAGGCTCCAGACTCCAGGCTCAAGGCTCCAGACTCCAGGCTAAAGGCTTAAGGCTCAAAGGCTCCAGGCTCCAGGCTTAAGGATCCATGCTCGACGCTCAAGGCTCAAGGCGTAAGGGCTCAAGGCTCAAGGCTCAAGGCTCAACGCTCAAGGGATAAGGCTCGAGGCTCAAGGCTCAAGGCTCAAGGCTCAAGGCTCAAGGCTCAAGGCTCAAGGCTCAAGGGCTAAGAGTCAAGGCTCATGTCTCAAGTTTTAAGGCTCAAGGGTCATGGCTCAAGGCTCAAGGCTCAAGGTTCAAGGCTCAAGGCTCAAGTTTCAACGCTCAAGGCTCAAGGTTCAAGTAACAAGGCTCAAGGCTCAAGGCTCAAGGCTCAAGGCTCCAGGCTCCAGGCTTAAGGCTTAAGGCTCAAAGGCTCAAGGCTCCAGGCTTAAAGCTCCAGGCTCGACGCTCAAGGCTCTAGGGTCCAGGCTCAAGGCTCCAGGCTCAAAGGCTCCAGGCTCAAGGATCAAGGCTCAAGGCTCAAGGCTCAAGGCTCAAGGCTCAAGGCTCAAGGCTCAAGGCTCAAGGCTCAAGGCTCAAGGCTCAAGGCTCAAGGCACAAGGCTCAAGGATCAAGGATCAAGGCTCAAGTCATGGCTCAAGGGTCAAGGCTCAAGTCATGGCTCAAGGGTCAAGGCTCAAGGCTCAAGGCTCAAGGCTCAAGGCTCAAGGCTCAAGGCTCAAGGCACAAGGCTCAAGTCACGGTTTAAGGCTCAAGGTTCAACACTCAAGGGTCAAGGGTCAAGGCTCAAGGCTCAAGGCTCAAGGCTCAAGGCTCAAGGCTCAAGGCTCAAGGCTCAAGGCTCAAGGCTCAAGGCTCAAGGCTCAAGGCTCAAGGCTCAAGGCTCAAGGCTCATGGTTCAAGCCTTAAGGCTCAAGGGTCACGACTCAAGTGTCAAGAGTCAAAAGTCAAGGCTCAAGGCTCAAGTCTCGGTTCAAGGGTTAAGTCTCGGCTCAAGGCTCAAGGCTCAAGGCGTAAGGGTCAAGAGTCAAAGCTCAAGTCTAAAGTTTTAAGGCTCAAGTCTCATGGCTCAAGGCTGAAGGCTCAAGGCTGAAGGCTCAAGGCTTAAGGCTCAAGTTTCAAGGCTCAAGGCTGAAGGTTCAAGTAACAAGGCTCAAGGCTCAATGCTCAAGGCTCAAGGCTCAAGGCATAAGGCTCAAGGCTCAAGGCTTAAGGGTCAACGCTCAAGGGTCAACGCTCAATTGTCAAGGCTCAAGGCCCAAGGCTCAAGGCTCAACGCTGAAGGCTAAAGGCTCAAGGCTGAAGGCGCAAGGCTCAAGGCTCAAGGCTCCAGACTCCAGGCTAAAGGCTTAAGGCTCAAAGGCTCCAGGCTCCAGGCTCAAGGCTCTAGGCTCGACGCTCAAGGCTCTAGGGTCCAGGCTTAAGGCTCCAGGCTCAAAGGCTCCAGGCTCAAGGATCAAGGCTCAAGGCTCAAGGCTCAAGGCTCAAGGCTCACGACTTAAGGCTCAATTCTCAAGGCTCAAGGCTAAGGGCTCAAGGCTCAAGGCTCAAGTCTTAATGCGCAAGGCTCAAGGTTAAAGGCTGTAGGCTCAAGGCTCAAGGCTTAAGGCACAAGGCTCAAGTCTTAATGCTCAAGGATCAAGGCTCAAGGATTGCAGCTAGAGTCTCAAGGCTCAAGGCTCATGGGTCAATGCTCAAGGGACAAGGCTCGAGGCTCAAGGCTCAAGGCTCAAGGCTTAAGGCTCAAGGTTCAAGGCTCAAGGTTCAAGGCTCAAGGTTCAAGACGCAAGGCTCAAGGCGCAAGGGTCACGTATTAAGGCTCAAGTCTCAAGGCTCATGGCTCAAGGCTCAAGTATGGCTCAAAGGTCAAGGGTCAAGGAACAAGGGTCGAGGCTCAAGGCTCAAATGCTCAAGGCTCAAGGCTCAACGGTCAAGGCTCAAGGCTCAAGGCTCCAGGCTCAACGGTCGAGGGCCAAGGCTTAAGGCTCAAGGCTCAAAGGTCAAGTCTCGAGGGCCAAGGCTCAAGGCACAAGGCTCAAGGCTCAAGGCTCAAGGCTCAATGCTCAATGCTCAAGGCTCAAGGCTCAAGGCTCTAGGCTCAAGGCTCAAGGCTCAAGGCTCAAGGCTCAAGTCTCAAGGCTCAAGGCTCAAGGCTAAAGGCTCAAGGCTCAAGGCTCAAGGCTCAAGGCTCAAGGCTCAATGCTCAATGCTCAAGGCTCAAGGCACAAGGCACAAGGCACAAGGCACAAGGCACAAGGCACAAGGCACAAGGCTCAAGGCACAAGGCTTAAGAATCAAGGCTCAAGGCTCAAGGCTCAAGGCTCAAGGCTCAAGGTTGAAGGCTCAAGGCTCAAGGCTCAAGGCTCAAGGCTCAAGGCTCAAGGCTCAAGGCTCAAGGCTCAAGGCTCAAGGCTCAAGGCTCAATGCTCAATGCTCAAGGCTCAATGATCAAGGCTCATGGCTCAAGGCTCAAGGCTTAAGGCTCAAGGCTCAAGGCCCAAGGCTCAAGTCTCAAGGCGCAAGGCTAAAGGCTCAAGGCTCAAGGCTCAAGGCTTAATGCTCAACGGTCAAGGCTCAAGGACAAGGCACAAGGCACAAGGCACAAGGCTTAAGGCTCAAGGCTTAAGAATCAAGGCTCAAGGCTCAAGGCTCAAGGCTCAAGGCTCAAGGCTCAAGGCTCAAGGATTAAGGCTCAAGGCTCAAGGCTCAACGGTCAAGGGTCAAGGATGAAGGCTCAAGGGTCCACGGTCAAGGATCATGGGTCAAGCCTTAAGGCTCAATACTCAAGGCACAAGGCTCAAGCTCAAGGCTCACGGCTCAAGAATCAAGGGTCAAGGCTCCAGGCTCATGGATCAAGGCTCCAGGCTCATGGCTCAAGGCTCCAGGCTCAAGGGTCAAGGCTCAAGGCACAAGGCATAAGGCTCAAGGCTCAAGGCTCAAGGCTCAAGGCTCAAGGCTCAAGGCTCAAGGCTTAAGGGTCAACGCTCAAGGGTCAATGCTCAAGGCTAAAGGATTAAGGCTCAAGGATTAAGGCACAAGGCGCAAGGCTCAAGGTCAAGGCGCAAGGCGCAAGGGCAAGAATCAATGCTAAGGGCTCAAGGCTCAAGTCTTAATGCGCAAGGCTCAAGGTTAAAGGCTGTAGGCTCAAGGCTCAAGGCTCAAGGCTAAGGGCTCAAGGCTCAAGGCTCAAGTCTTAATGCGCAAGGCTCAAGGTTAAAGGCTGTAGGCTCAAGGCTCAAGGCTTAGGGCTCAAGGCTCAAGGCGCAAGGCTCAAGTCTTAATGCTCAAGGCTCAAGGCTCAAGGCTCAAGGCTAGAGTCTCAAGGCTCAAGGCTCAAGGGTCAATGCTCAAGGGACAAGGCTCGAGGCTCAAGGCTCAAGGCTCAAGGCTCAAGGCTCAAGGCTCAAGGCTCAAGGCTTAAGGCTCAAGGTTCAAGGCTCAAGGTTCAAGACGCAAGGCTCAAGGCGCAAGGGTCATGTGTTAAAGCTCAAGTCTAAGATTTTAAGGCTCAAGGATCACGGCTCAACGCTCAAGGGTCAACGCTCAAGGGTCAACGCTCAAGGGATAAGGCTCGAGGCTCAAGGCTCAATTCCAAGGCTCAAGGCTCAAGGCTCAACGCTCAACTCTCAAGGCGCAAGGCTCAAGGCTCAAGGCGTAAGGGTCAAGAGTCAAGGCTCATGTCTCAAGTTTTAAGGCTCAAGGCTCGTGGCTCAAGGCTCAAGGCTCAAGGTTCAAGGCTCAAGGCTCAAGTTTCAACGCTCAAGGCTCAATGCTCAAGGTTCAAGTAACAAGGCTCAAGGCTCAAGGCTCAAGGCTCAAGGCTCAAGGCTCCAGGCTCCAGGCTTAAGGCTTAAGGCTCAAAGGCTCAAGGCTCCAGGCTTAAGGCTCCAGGCTCGACGCTCAAGGCTCTAGGGTCCAGGCTCAAGGCTCCAGGCTCAAAGGCTCCAGGCTCAAGGATCAAGGCTCAAGGCTCAAGGCTCAAGGCTCACGGCTCACGGCTCAAGGCTCAACGCTCGAGGCTCAACGCTCAAGGCTCAACGCTCAAGGCTCAACGCTCAAGGGTCAACGCTCAAGGGATAAGGCTCGAGGCTCAAGGCTCAAGTCCAAGGCTCATGGCTCAAGGCTCAACGCTCAATGCTCAAGGCTCAAGGCTCAAGGCTCAAGGCGTGAGGGTTAAGAGTCAAGGCTCATGTCTCAAGTTTTAAGGCTCAAGGCTCATGGCTCATGGCTCAAGGCTCAAGGCTCAAGGTTGAAGGCTCAAGGCTCAAGTTTCAACGCTCAAGGCTCAAGGTTCAAGTAACAAGGCTCAAGGCTCAAGGCTCAAGGCCCAAGGCTCAAGGCACAAGCCTCAAGGGTCAAGGCTCAAGGCTCAACGCTCAAGGGTCAAGGCTCAAGGCTCAAGGGTCAAGGCTCAAGGGTCAAGGCTCAAGGCTCAAGGCTCAAGGCTCAAGGCTCAAGGCTCAAGGCTCAAGGCTCAAGGCTCAAGGCTCAAGGCTCAAGGCTCAAGGCTCAAGGCTCAAGGCTCAAGGCTCAAGGCTCAAGGCTCAAGGCTCAAGGCTCAAGGCTCAAGGCTCAAGGCTCAAGGCTCAAGGCTCAAGGCTCAAGGCTTAAGGCTCAAGGCTCATGGCCCAAGGCTCAAGGCTCAAGGCTCAAGGCTCAAGGCTCAACGCTCAAGGCTCAAGGCTCAAGGCTCAAGGCTCAAGGCTCAAGGCTCAAGGCTCAAGGCTAAAGGCTCTAGGCTCAAGGCTCAAGGCTTCAGGCTCAAGGCTCAACGCTCAAGACTCAATGCTCAACAGTCAACGCTCAAGGGTCAAGGCTCGAGGCTCAAGGCTCAAGGCTCAAGGCTCAAGGCTCAAGGCGTAAGGGTCAAGAGTCAAAGCTCAAGTCTAAAGTTTTAAGGCTCAAGTCTCATGGCTCAAGGCTGAAGGCTCAAGGCTGAAGGCTCAAGGCTTAAGGCTCAAGTTTCAAGGCTCAAGGCTGAAGGTTCAAGTAACAAGGCTCAAGGCTCAATGCTCAAGGCTCAAGGCTTAAGGCACAAGGGTCAAGGCTCAAGGCTTAAGGGTCAATGCTCAAGGGTCAACACTCAATTGTCAAGGCTCAAGGCCCAAGGCTCAAGGCTCAACGCTGAAGGCTAAAGGCTCAAGGCTGAAGGCGCAAGGCTCAAGGCTCCATACTCCAGGCTAAAGGCTTAAGGCTCGAAGGCTCCACGCTCCAGGCTCAAGGCTCTAAGCTCGACGCTCAAGGCTCTAGGGTCCAGGCTTAAGGCTCCAGGCTCAAAGGCTCCAGGCTCAAGGATCAAGGCTCCAGGCTCAAGGCTCAAGGCTCAAGGCTCAAGGCTCAGGGCTCACGACCTAAGGCTCAAGGCTCAAGGCTCAAGGCTCAAGGCTCAAGGCTAAGGGCTCAAGGCTCAAGGCTCAAGGCTCAAGTCTTAATGCGCAAGGCTCAAGGTTAAAGCCTGTAGGCTCAAGGCTCAAGGCTCAAGGCTCAAGGCGCAAGGCTCAAGTCTTAATGCTCAAGGCTCAAGGCTCAAGGATTGCGGCTAGAGTCTCAAGGCTCAAGGCTCAAGGGTCAATGCTCAAGGGACAAGGCTCGAGGCTCAAGGCTCAAGGCTCAAGGGTTAAGGCTCAAGGTTCAAGGCTCAAGGTTCAAGACGCAAGGCTCAAGGCGCAAGGGTCACGTGTTAAGGCTCAAGTCTCAAATTTTAAGGCTCGGGGATCACGGCTCAAGGCTAGAGGATCAAGGCTCAGGGCTCAAGGCGCAATGCTCAAGGCTCAAGCCCCAAGGCTCAAGGCTCAAGGCTCAACGCTGAAGGCTCAAGGCACAAGGCTCAAGGCTCAAGGCTCAAGGCTCCAGGCTCCAGGCTTAAGGCTTAAGGCTCAAAGGCTCAAGGCTCCAGGCTTAAGGCTCCAGGCTCGACGCTCAAGGCACTAGGGTCCAGGCTCAAGGCTCCAGGCTCAAAGGCTCCAGGCTCAAGGATCAAGGCTCAAGGTTCAAGGCTCAAGGCTTATGGCTCACGGCTCACGGCTCAAGGCTCAACGCTCAAGGCTCAACGCTCAAGGGTCAAGTCCAAGGCTCAAGGCTCAACGCTCAACGCTCAAGGCGCAAGGATCAAGGCTCAAGGCGTAAGGGTCAAGAGTCAAGGCTCATGTCTCAAGTTTTAAGGCTCAAGGCTCATGGCTCAAGGCTCAAGGCTCAAGGTTCAAGGCTCAAGGCTCAAGTTTCAACGCTCAAGGCTCAATGCTCAAGGTTCAAGTAACAAGGCTCAAGGCTCAAGGCTCAAGGCTGAAGGCTCAAGGCTCAAGGCTCAAGGCTCAAGGCTCAAGGCTCCAGGCTTAAGGCTTAAGGCTCAAAGGCTCAAGGCTCCAGGCTTAAGGCTCCAGGCTCGACGCTCAAGGCTCTAGGGTCCAGGCTCAAGGCTCCAGGCTCAAAGGCTCCAGGCTCAAGGATCAAGGCTCAAGGCTCAAGGCTCAAGGCTCAAGGCTCACGGCTCACGGCTCAACGCTCAAGGCTCAACGCTAAAGGGTCAACGCTCAAGGGATAAGGCTCGAGGCTCAAGGCTCAAGTCCAAGGCTCAAGGCTCAAGTCCAAGGCTCAAGGCTCAAGTCCAAGGATCAAGGCTGAAGTCACGGCACAAGGGTCAGGACTCAAGGCAAAAGGCTCAAGGCTCTTGGCTTAAGGCTCAAGGCTCAAGGCTCAAAGCTCAAGGCTCAAGGCTCAAGGATCAAGGCTCAAGGCTTAAGGCTCAAGGTTCCAGGAAAAAGGCTCAAGGCTCAAGGCTCAAGACTTAATGCTCAAGGCTCAAGTCACGGTTCAAGGCTCAAGGCTCAAGGTTCAACACTCAAGGGTCAAGGCTCAAGGCTCAAGGATCAAGGGTCAAGGGTCAAGGCTCAAGGCTCAAGGCTCAAGACTGAAGGCTCATGGCTCAAGGATGAAGGCTCAAGGTTCAAAGCTCAAGGCTCAAGGGTCACGGTCAAGGGTCAAAAGTCAAGGGTCAAGGTTCAAGGTTCAAGGCTCAAGGCTTAAGGCTCAAGGTTCAAGGCTCAAGGCTCAAAGCTCAAGGCTCAAGGCTTAAGGCTCAAGGCTCAAGGCTCATGGTTCAAGGCTTAAGGCTCAAGGGTCACGACTCAAGTGTCAATAGTCAAAAGTCAAGGCTCAAGGCTCAAGGCTCAAGGGTCAAGGCTCAAAAGTCAAGGCTCAAGGCTCAACACTCAAGGGTCAAGGGTCAAGGGTCAAGGGTCATGGCTCAAGTCTCAAGGCTCAAGGCTCAAGGCACAAGGGTGAAGGGTCAAGGGTCAAGGCTCAAGGCTAGAGGCTTGAGGCTCAAGGCTCAACGCTCAACTCTCAAGGCTCAAAGCTCAAAGCTCAAGGCTCAAGGCTCAAGGCTCAAGGCTCAAGGCTCAAGGTTCAAGGCTCCAGGCTCAAGGCTCAAGGCTCAAGGCTCCAGACTCGAGGCTCAAGGCTCAAGGCTCAAGGCTCCATGCTCAAGGCTCAAGACTCAAGGCTCAAGGCTCAAGGCTCAAGGCTCTAGGCGTAAGGCTCAAGGGTCAGGACTCAAGGAAAAAGGCTCAAGGCTCAAGGGTTAAGGCTCAAGGCTCAAGGCTCAAGGCTCAAAGGTCAAGGCTCAATGCTCAAGGATTAAGGCTCAAGGTTCAAGGAAAAAGGCTCAAGGCTAAAGTCACGGCTCAAGGGTCAAGGCTAAAGGCACAACACTCGAGGGTCAAGGGTCAACGGTCAACGATAAAGGGTCAAGGGTCAAGGGTCAAGGCTCAAGGCTCAAGGCTCAAGGCTCAAGGCTCAAGGTTCAAGGCTCAAGGCTCAAGGCTTAAGGCTCCAGGCTCAAGGCTCAAGCCTCAAGGCTCAAGGCTCAAGGCTCAAAGCTCAAGGCTCAAGGCTCAAGGCTCAAGGCTCAAGGCTCAAGGCTCAAGGCTCAAGGCTCAAGGCTCAAGGCTTAAGGCTCAAGGCTCATGGCCCAAGGCTCAAGGCTCAAGGCTCAAGGCTCAAGGCTCAACGCTCAAGGCTCAAGGCTCAAGGCTCAAGGCTCAAGGCTCAAGGCTCAAGGCTCAAGGCTAAAGGCTCTAGGCTCAAGGCTCAAGGCTTCAGGCTCAAGGCTCAACGCTCAAGACTCAATGCTCAACAGTCAACGCTCAAGGGTCAAGGCTCGAGGCTCAAGGCTCAAGGCTCAAGGCTCAAGGCTCAAGGCGTAAGGGTCAAGAGTCAAAGCTCAAGTCTAAAGTTTTAAGGCTCAAGTCTCATGGCTCAAGGCTGAAGGCTCAAGGCTGAAGGCTCAAGGCTTAAGGCTCAAGTTTCAAGGCTCAAGGCTGAAGGTTCAAGTAACAAGGCTCAAGGCTCAATGCTCAAGGCTCAAGGCTTAAGGCACAAGGGTCAAGGCTCAAGGCTTAAGGGTCAATGCTCAAGGGTCAACACTCAATTGTCAAGGCTCAAGGCCCAAGGCTCAAGGCTCAACGCTGAAGGCTAAAGGCTCAAGGCTGAAGGCGCAAGGCTCAAGGCTCCATACTCCAGGCTAAAGGCTTAAGGCTCGAAGGCTCCACGCTCCAGGCTCAAGGCTCTAAGCTCGACGCTCAAGGCTCTAGGGTCCAGGCTTAAGGCTCCAGGCTCAAAGGCTCCAGGCTCAAGGATCAAGGCTCCAGGCTCAAGGCTCAAGGCTCAAGGCTCAAGGCTCAGGGCTCACGACCTAAGGCTCAAGGCTCAAGGCTCAAGGCTCAAGGCTCAAGGCTAAGGGCTCAAGGCTCAAGGCTCAAGGCTCAAGTCTTAATGCGCAAGGCTCAAGGTTAAAGCCTGTAGGCTCAAGGCTCAAGGCTCAAGGCTCAAGGCGCAAGGCTCAAGTCTTAATGCTCAAGGCTCAAGGCTCAAGGATTGCGGCTAGAGTCTCAAGGCTCAAGGCTCAAGGGTCAATGCTCAAGGGACAAGGCTCGAGGCTCAAGGCTCAAGGCTCAAGGGTTAAGGCTCAAGGTTCAAGGCTCAAGGTTCAAGACGCAAGGCTCAAGGCGCAAGGGTCACGTGTTAAGGCTCATGTCTCAAATTTTAAGGCTCGGGGATCACGGCTCAAGGCTAGAGGATCAAGGCTCAGGGCTCAAGGCGCAATGCTCAAGGCTCAAGCCCCAAGGCTCAAGGCTCAAGGCTCAACGCTGAAGGCTCAAGGCACAAGGCTCAAGGCTCAAGGCTCAAGGCTCCAGGCTCCAGGCTTAAGGCTTAAGGCTCAAAGGCTCAAGGCTCCAGGCTTAAGGCTCCAGGCTCGACGCTCAAGGCACTAGGGTCCAGGCTCAAGGCTCCAGGCTCAAAGGCTCCAGGCTCAAGGATCAAGGCTCAAGGTTCAAGGCTCAAGGCTTATGGCTCACGGCTCACGGCTCAAGGCTCAACGCTCAAGGCTCAACGCTCAAGGGTCAAGTCCAAGGCTCAAGGCTCAACGCTCAACGCTCAAGGCGCAAGGATCAAGGCTCAAGGCGTAAGGGTCAAGAGTCAAGGCTCATGTCTCAAGTTTTAAGGCTCAAGGCTCATGGCTCAAGGCTCAAGGCTCAAGGTTCAAGGCTCAAGGCTCAAGTTTCAACGCTCAAGGCTCAATGCTCAAGGTTCAAGTAACAAGGCTCAAGGCTCAAGGCTCAAGGCTGAAGGCTCAAGGCTCAAGGCTCAAGGCTCAAGGCTCAAGGCTCCAGGCTTAAGGCTTAAGGCTCAAAGGCTCAAGGCTCCAGGCTTAAGGCTCCAGGCTCGACGCTCAAGGCTCTAGGGTCCAGGCTCAAGGCTCCAGGCTCAAAGGCTCCAGGCTCAAGGATCAAGGCTCAAGGCTCAAGGCTCAAGGCTCAAGGCTCACGGCTCACGGCTCAACGCTCAAGGCTCAACGCTAAAGGGTCAACGCTCAAGGGATAAGGCTCGAGGCTCAAGGCTCAAGTCCAAGGCTCAAGGCTCAAGTCCAAGGCTCAAGGCTCAAGTCCAAGGATCAAGGCTGAAGTCACGGCACAAGGGTCAGGACTCAAGGCAAAAGGCTCAAGGCTCTTGGCTTAAGGCTCAAGGCTCAAGGCTCAAAGCTCAAGGCTCAAGGCTCAAGGATCAAGGCTCAAGGCTTAAGGCTCAAGGTTCCAGGAAAAAGGCTCAAGGCTCAAGGCTCAAGACTTAATGCTCAAGGCTCAAGTCACGGTTCAAGGCTCAAGGCTCAAGGTTCAACACTCAAGGGTCAAGGCTCAAGGCTCAAGGATCAAGGGTCAAGGGTCAAGGCTCAAGGCTCAAGGCTCAAGACTGAAGGCTCATGGCTCAAGGATGAAGGCTCAAGGTTCAAAGCTCAAGGCTCAAGGGTCACGGTCAAGGGTCAAAAGTCAAGGGTCAAGGTTCAAGGTTCAAGGCTCAAGGCTTAAGGCTCAAGGTTCAAGGCTCAAGGCTCAAAGCTCAAGGCTCAAGGCTTAAGGCTCAAGGCTCAAGGCTCATGGTTCAAGGCTTAAGGCTCAAGGGTCACGACTCAAGTGTCAATAGTCAAAAGTCAAGGCTCAAGGCTCAAGGCTCAAGGGTCAAGGCTCAAAAGTCAAGGCTCAAGGCTCAACACTCAAGGGTCAAGGGTCAAGGGTCATGGCTCAAGTCTCAAGGCTCAAGGCTCAAGGCACAAGGGTGAAGGGTCAAGGGTCAAGGCTCAAGGCTAGAGGCTTGAGGCTCAAGGCTCAACGCTAAACTCTCAAGGCTCAAAGCTCAAAGCTCAAGGCTCAAGGCTCAAGGCTCAAGGCTCAAGGCTCAAGGTTCAAGGCTCCAGGCTCAAGGCTCAAGGCTCAAGGCTCCAGACTCGAGGCTCAAGGCTCAAGGCTCAAGGCTCCATGCTCAAGGCTCAAGACTCAAGGCTCAAGGCTCAAGGCTCAAGGCTCTAGGCGTAAGGCTCAAGGGTCAGGACTCAAGGAAAAAGGCTCAAGGCTCAAGGGTTAAGGCTCAAGGCTCAAGGCTCAAGGCTCAAAGGTCAAGGCTCAATGCTCAAGGATTAAGGCTCAAGGTTCAAGGAAAAAGGCTCAAGGCTAAAGTCACGGCTCAAGGGTCAAGGCTAAAGGCACAACACTCGAGGGTCAAGGGTCAACGGTCAACGATAAAGGGTCAAGGGTCAAGGGTCAAGGCTCAAGGCTCAAGGCTCAAGGCTCAAGGCTCAAGGTTCAAGGCTCAAGGCTCAAGGCTTAAGGCTCAAGGCTCAAGGCTCAAGGCTCAAGGCTCAAGGCTCAAGGCTCAAAGCTCAAGGCTCAAGGGTCACGGTCAAGGGTCAAAAGTCAAGGGTCAAGGTTCAAGGCTCAAGGCTCAGGGCTTGACGCTCAAGGCTCCAGGGCTCGAGGCTCAAGGCTCGAGGCTCAAGGCTCAAAGCTCAAGGCTCAAGGCTCAAGGTTCAAGGCTCAAGGCTCAAGGTTCAAGGCTCATGGCTCAAGGCTCAAGGCTCATGGCTCAAGGCTCAAGGCTCAAGGCTCAAGGCTCAAGGCTCAAGGCTCAAGGCTCAAGGCTCAAGGCTCAAAGCTGAAGGCTGAAGGCTGAAGGCTGAAGGCTGAAGGCTGAAGGCTGAAGGCTGAAGGCGCAAGGCTCAAGGCTCAAGTCCCAAGGCCCAAGGCCCAAGGCTCAAGGCTCAAGGCTCAAGGCTCAAGGCTCAAGGCTCAAGGCTCAAGGCTCAGGTTTCAAGGCTCAAGGTTCAAGGCTCAAGGCTAAGCTCAATGCTCAAGGCTCAAGTATGGCTCAAAGGTCAAGGGTCAAGGAACAAGGGTCCAGGCTCAAGGCTCAAAGGCTCAAGGCTCAAGGCTCAACGGTCAAGGCTCAAGGCTCCTGGCTCCTGGCTCAACGGTCGAGGGCCAAGGGTTAAGGCTCAAGGCTCAACGGTCAAGTCTCGAGGGCCAAGGCTCAAGGCACAAGGCTCAAGGCTCAAGGCTCAAGGCTCAAGGCTCAAGGCTCAAGGCTCAAGGCTCAAGGTTGAAGGCTCAAGGCTCAACGCTCAAGGCTCAAGGCTCAACGCTCAAGGCTCAAGGCTCAATGCTCAATGCTCAAGGCTCAATGCTCAAGGCTCAAGGCTCAAGGCTCAAGGCTCAAGGCTCAAGGCTCAAAGCTCAAGGCTCAAGGCTCAAGGCTCAAGGCTTAAGGCTCAAGGCTCAAGGCTCAAGGCTCAAGGCTCAAGGCTCAAGTCTCAAGGCTCAAGGCTAAAGGCTCAAGGCTCAAGGCTCAAGGCTCAAGGCTCAAGGCTCAAGGCTCAATGCTCAACGCTCAAGGCTCAAGGCACAAGGCAAAAGGCATAAGGCTTAAGGCTCAAGGCTTAATAATCAAGGCTCAAGGCTCAAGGCTCAAGGCTCAAGGCTCAAGGCTCAAAGCTCAAGGCTCAAGGCTCAAGGCTCAAGGCTCAAGGATCAAGGCTCAAGGCTCAAGGATCAAGAATCAAGGGTCAACGGTCAAGGCTCAAGGCTCAAGGCTCAAGGCTCAAGGCTTAAGGCTCAAGGCTCCAGGCTCAAGGCTCCAGGCTCAAGGCTCAAGGCTCAAGGCTAAAGGCTCAAGGCTCAAGGCTAAAGGCTCAAGGTTCAAGGCTCAATGCTCGAGCCTCAAGGATCAAGGCCCAAGGCTCAAGGTTAAAGGATGTAGGCTCAAGGCACAAGGCACAAGGCTTAATGCTCAAGTCTTAAGAATCAAAGCTCAAGGCTCAAGGCTCAAGGCTCAAGGCTCAAGGCTCAAGGCTCAAGGCTCAAGGCTCAAGGCTCAAGGCTCAAGGCTCAAGGATCAAGGCTCAAGGCTCAAGGATCAAGAATCAAGGCTCAACGGTCAAGGCTTAAGGCTCAAGGCTCAAGGCTCAAGGCTCAAGGCTAAAGGCTCAAGGCTCAAGGCTCAAGGCTTAAGGCTCAAGGCTCAAGGATTAAGGCTCAAGGCTCAAGGCTCAACGGTCAAGGCTCAAGGATTAAGGCTCAAGGCTTAAGGCTCAAGGCTCACGACTCAAGAATCAAGGCTCAAGGCTCATGGCTCAAGGCTCCAGGCTCATGGCTCAAGGCTCGAGGCTCAAGGCTCAAGGCTCAAGGCTCAAGGCTCAAGGGTCAATGCTCAAGGGTCAATGCTCAAGGATAAAGGGTCAACGCTCAAGGATAGAGGATCAAGGCTCAAGGATTAAGGCACAAGGCGCAAGGCTCAAGGTCAAGGCGCAAGGCACAAGGGGAAGAATCAAGGCTAAGGGCTCAAGGCTCAAGGCTCAAGTCTTAATGCGCAAGGCTCACGGTTAAAGGCTGTAGGCTCAAGGCTCAAGGATCAAGGCTTAGGGCTTAAGGCTCAAGGCTCAAGTCTTAATGCGCAAGGCTCAAGTCTTAACGCTCAAGGCTCAAGGCTCAAGGCTCAAGGCTCAAGGCTCTAGGCTCAAGGCTCAAGGCTCAAGGCTTACGGTTAGAGTCTCAAGGCTCAAGGCTTAAGGGTCAACGCTCAAGGGTCAATGCTCAAGGGACAAGGCTCGAGGCTCAAGGCTCAAGGCTCAAGGCTCAAGGCTCAAGGCTCAAGGCTCAAGGTTCAAGGCTCAAGGCTCAAGACGCAAGGCTCAAGGCGCAAGGGTCAAGTGTTAAGGCTCAAGTCAAGTTTTAAGGCTCAAGGATCACGGCTCAAGGCTCAAGGCTCAACGCTAAAGGCTCAAGGCTCAACGTTCAAGACGCAAGGCTCAAGGCTCAAGGATCCAGGCTCCAGGCTTAAGGCTGAAGGCTCAATGGCTCAAGGCTCCAGGCTTAAGGATCCAGGCTCGACGCTCAAGGCTCTAGGGTCCAGGCTCAAGGCTCCAGGCTCAAGGCTCACGGCTCACAGCTCAAGGCTCAACGCTCAAGGCTCAACGCTCAAGGGTCAACGCTCAAGGGTCAACGCTCAAGGGATAAGGCTCGAGGCTCAAGGCTCAACGCTCAACGCTCAAGGCTCAAGGCTCAAGGCGTAAGGGTCAAGAGACAAGGCTCATGTCTCAAGTTTTAAGGCTCAAGGCTCATGGCTCAAGGCTCAAGGTTCAAGGCTCAAGGCTCAAGTTTCAACGCTCAAGGCTCAAGGCTCAAGGTTCAAGTAACAAGGCTCAAGGCTCAAGGCTCAAGTAACAAGGCTCAAGGCTCAAGGCTCAAGGCTCAAGGCTCCAGGCTCCAGGCTTAAGGCTTAAGGCTCAAAGGCTCAAGGCTCCAGGCTTAAAGCTCTAGGCTCGACGCTCAAGGCTCTAGGGTCCAGGCTCAAGGCTCCAGGCTCAAAGGCTCCAGGCTCAAGGATCAAGGCTCAAGGCTCAAGGCTCAAGGCTCAAGCCTCAAGGCTCAAGTCATGGCTCAAGGCTCAAGGCTCAAGGCACAATGCTCAAGTCACGGTTTAAGGCTCAAGGCTCAACACTCAAGGGTCAAGTGTCAAGGCTCAAGGCTCAAGGCTCAAGGCTCAAGCTCAAGCTCAAGGCTCAAGGCTCAAGGCTCAAGTCTTAAAGCTCAAGGCTCAAGGCTCAAGGCTCCAGGGTCAAGGCTCAAGGCTTAAGGCTCAAGGCTCAAGGCGCAAGGCTCAAGGCTCAAGGTGCAAGGCTTAAGGCTCAACACTCAACACAAGGCTCAAGGCTCAAGGCTCAAGACTCAATGCTCAATGCTTAAGTCATGGTTCAAGGCTCAAGGCTCAAGGTTCAACACTCAAGGGTCAAGGCTCAAGGCTCAAGGCTCAAGGCTCAAGGCTCAAGGCTCAAGGCTCAAGACTTAAGGCTCATGGCTCAAGGATGAAGGCTCAAGGTTCAAAGCTCAAGGCTCAAGGGTCACGGTCAAGGGTCAAAAGTCAAGGGTCAAGGTTCAAGGTTCAAGGCTCAAGGCTCAAGGCTCAAGGTTCAAGGCTTAAGGCTCAAGGCTCAAGGCTTAAGGCTCAAGGCTCAAGGCTCAAGGCTCAAGGCTCAAGGCTCAAGGCTCATGGTTCAAGGCTTAAGGCTCAAGGGTCACGACTCAAGTGTCAAGAGTCAAAAGTCAAGGCTCAAGGCTCAAGTCTCGGCTCAAGGGTTAAGGCTCAAGGCTCAAGGCTCAAGGCTCAAGGCTCATGGTTCAAGGCTTAAGGCTCAAGGGTCACGACTCAAGTATCAAGAGTCAAAAGTCAAGGCTCAAGGCTCAAGTCTCGGCTCAAGGGTTAAGTCTCGGCTCAAGGCTCAAGGGTTAAGTCTCGGCTCAAGGCTCAAGGCTCAAGGCGTAAGGGTCAAGAGTCAAAGCTCAAGTCTAAAGTTTTAAGGCTCAAGTCTCATGGCTCAAGGCTGAAGGCTCAAGGCTGAAGGCTCAAGGCTTAAGGCTCAAGTTTCAAGGCTCAAGGCTGAAGGTTCAAGTAACAAGGCTCAAGGCTCAATGCTCAAGGCTCAAGGCTCAAGGCACAAGGCTCAAGGCTCAAGGCTTAAGGGTCAACGCTCAAGGGTCAACGCTCAATTGTCAAGGCTCAAGGCCCAAGGCTCAAGGCTCAACGCTGAAGGCTAAAGGCTCAAGGCTGAAGGCGCAAGGCTCAAGGCTCAAGGCTCCAGACTCCAGACTAAAGGCTTAAGGCTCAAAGGCTCCAGGC
This sequence comes from Calendula officinalis, assembly GCA_963853835.1. Taxonomy (NCBI): domain Eukaryota; kingdom Viridiplantae; phylum Streptophyta; class Magnoliopsida; order Asterales; family Asteraceae; genus Calendula; species Calendula officinalis. The sequence goes on along the minus strand of OY970825.1, from coordinate 64,540,176 downwards.
TCAAGGCTCTAGGCTCGACGCTCAAGGCTCTAGGGTCCAGGCTTAAGGCTCCAGGCTCAAAGGCTCCAGGCTCAAGGATCAAGGCTCAAGGCTCAAGGCTCAAGGCTCAAGGCTCAAGGCTCAAGGCTCAAGGCTCACGACTTAAGGCTCAATTCTCAAGGCTCATGGCTCAAGGCTCAAGTATGGCTCAAAGGTCAAGGGTCAAGGAACAAGGGTCGAGGCTCAAGGCTCAAATGCTCAAGGCTCAAGGCTCAACGGTCAAGGCTCAAGGCTCCAGGCTCCAGGCTCAACGGTCGAGGGCCAAGGCTTAAGGCTCAAGGCTCAAAGGTCAAGTCTCGAGGGCCAAGGCTCAAGGCACAAGGTTCAAGGCTCAAGGCTCAAGGCTCAATTCTCAATGCTCAAGGCTCAAGGCTCAAGGCTCTAGGCTCAAGGCTCAAGGCTCAAGGCTCAAGGCTCAAGTCTCAAGGCTCAAGGCTCAAGGCTAAAGGCTCAAGGCTCAAGGCTCAAGGCTCAAGGCTCAAGGCTCAAGGCTCAAGGCTCAATGCTCAATGCTCAAGGCTCAAGGTACAAGGCACAAGGCACAAGGCACAAGGCACAAGGCACAAGGCACAAGGCACAAGGCACAAGGCACAAGGCACAAGGCTCAAGGCACAAGGCTTAAGAATCAAGGCTCAAGGCTCAAGGATCAAGGCTCAAGGTTGAAGGCTCAAGGCTCAAGGCTCAAGGCTCAAGGCTCAAGGCTCAAGGCTCAAGGCTCAAGGCTCAAGGCTCAAGGCTCAATGCTCAATGCTCAAGGCTCAATGATCAAGGCTCATGGCTCAAGGCTTAAGGCTCAAGGCTCAAGGCCCAAGGCTCAAGTCTCAAGGCGCAAGGCTAAAGGCTCAAGGCTCAAGGCTCAAGGCTTAATGCTCAACGGTCAAGGCTCAAGGACAAGGCACAAGGCACAAGGCACAAGGCACAAGGCTTAAGGCTCAAGGCTTAAGAATCAAGGCTCAAGGCTCAAGGCTCAAGGCTCAAGGCTCAAGGCTCAAGGATTAAGGCTCAAGGCTCAAGGCTCAACGGTCAAGGGTCAAGGATGAAGGCTCAAGGGTCCACGGTCAAGGATCATGGGTCAAGCCTTAAGGCTCAATACTCAAGGCACAAGGCTCAAGCTCAAGGCTCACGGCTCAAGAATCAAGGGTCAAGGCTCATGGATCAAGGCTCCAGGCTCATGGCTCAAGGCTCCAGGCTCAAGGGTCAAGGCTCAAGGCACAAGGCATAAGGCTCAAGGCTCAAGGCTCAAGGCTCAAGGCTCAAGGCTCAAGGCTCAAGGCTCAAGGCTTAAGGGTCAACGCTCAAGGGTCAATGCTCAAGGCTAAAGGATTAAGGCTCAAGGATTAAGGCACAAGGCGCAAGGCTCAAGGTCAAGGCGTAAGGCGCAAGGGCAAGAATCAATGCTAAGGGCTCAAGGCTCAAGTCTTAATGCGCAAGGCTCAAGGTTAAAGGCTGTAGGCTCAAGGCTCAAGGCTAAGGGCTCAAGGCTCAAGGCTCAAGTCTTAATGCGCAAGGCTCAAGGTTAAAGGCTGTAGGCTCAAGGCTCAAGGCTTAGGGCTCAAGGCTCAAGGCGCAAGGCTCAAGTCTTAAGGCTCAAGGCTCAAGGCTCAAGGCTTGCGGCTAGAGTCTCAAGGCTCAAGGGTCAATGCTCAAGGGACAAGGCTCGAGGCTCAAGGCTCAAGGCTCAAGGCTCAAGGCTCAAGGCTCAAGGCTTAAGGCTCAAGGTTCAAGGCTCAAGGTTCAAGACGCAAGGCTCAAGGCGCAAGGGTCATGTGTTAAAGCTCAAGTCTAAGATTTTAAGGCTCAAGGATCACGGCTCAACGCTCAAGGGTCAACGCTCAAGGGTCAACGCTCAAGGGATAAGGCTCGAGGCTCAAGGCTCAATTCCAAGGCTCAAGGCTCAAGGCTCAAGGCTCAACGCTCAACGCTCAACTCTCAAGGCGCAAGGCTCAAGGCTCAAGGCGTAAGGGTCAAGAGTCAAGGCTCATGTCTCAAGTTTTAAGGCTCAAGGCTCGTGGCTCATGGCTCAAGGCTCAAGGCTCAAGGTTCAAGGCTCAAGGCTCAAGTTTCAACGCTCAAGGCTCAAGGTTCAAGTAACAAGGCTCAAGGCTCAAGGCTCAAGGCCCAAGGCTCAAGGCACAAGCCTCAAGGGTCAAGGCTCAAGGCTCAACGCTCAAGGGTCAAGGCTCAAGGCTCAAGGCTCAAGGCTCAAGGGTCAAGGCTCAAGGCTCAAGGCTCAAGGCTCAAGGCTCAAGGCTCAAGGCTCAAGGCTCAAGGCTCAAGGCTCAAGGCTCAAGGCTCAAGGCTCAAGGCTCAAGGCTCAAGGCTCATGGCCCAAGGCTCAAGGCTCAAGGCTCAAGGCTCAACGCTCAAGGCTCAAGGCTCAAGGCTCAAGGCTCAAGGCTCAAGGCTCAAGGCTCAAGGCTAAAGGCTCTAGGCTCAAGGCTCAAGGCTTCAGGCTCAAGGCTCAACGCTCAAGACTCAATGCTCAACAGTCAACGCTCAAGGGTCAAGGCTCGAGGGACAAGGCTCGAGGCTCAAGGCTCAAGGCTCAAGGCGTAAGGGTCAAGAGTCAAAGCTCAAGTCTAAAGTTTTAAGGCTCAAGTCTCATGGCTCAAGGCTGAAGGCTCAAGGCTGAAGGCTCAAGGCTTAAGGCTCAAGTTTCAAGGCTCAAGGCTGAAGGTTCAAGTAACAAGGCTCAAGGCTCAAGGCTCAAGGCCCAAGGCTCAAGGCACAAGCCTCAAGGGTCAAGGCTCAAGGCTCAACGCTCAAGGGTCAAGGGTCAAGGCTCAAGGCTCAAGGCTCAAGGGTCAAGGCTCAAGGCTCAAGGCTCAAGGCTCAAGGCTCAAGGCTCAAGGCTCAAGGCTCAAGGCTCAAGGCTCAAGGCTCAAGGCTCATGGCCCAAGGCTCAAGGCTCAAGGCTCAAGGCTCAACGCTCAAGGCTCAAGGCTCAAGGCTCAAGGCTCAAGGCTCAAGGCTAAAGGCTCTAGGCTCAAGGCTCAAGGCTTCAGGCTCAAGGCTCAACGCTCAAGACTCAATGCTCAACAGTCAACGCTCAAGGGTCAAGGCTCGAGGGACAAGGCTCGAGGCTCAAGGCTCAAGGCTCAAGGCTCAAGGCGTAAGGGTCAAGAGTCAAAGCTCAAGTCTAAAGTTTTAAGGCTCAAGTCTCATGGCTCAAGGCTGAAGGCTCAAGGCTGAAGGCTCAAGGCTTAAGGCTCAAGTTTCAAGGCTCAAGGCTGAAGGTTCAAGTAACAAGGCTCAAGGCTCAATGCTCAAGGCTCAAGGCTTAAGGCACAAGGCTCAAGGCTCAAGGCTTAAGGGTCAATGCTCAAGGGTCAACGCTCAATTGTCAAGGCTCAAGGCCCAAGGCTCAAGGCTCAACGCTGAAGGCTAAAGGCTCAAGGCTGAAGGCGCAAGGCTCAAGGCTCAAGGCTCCATACTCCAGGCTAAAGGCTTAAGGCTCAAAGGCTCCACGCTCCAGGCTCAAGGCTCTAAGCTCGACGCTCAAGGCTCTAGGGTCCAGGCTTAAGGCTCCAGGCTCAAAGGCTCCAGGCTCAAGGATCAAGGCTCCAGGCTCAAGGCTCAAGGCTCAAGGCTCAAGGCTCAGGGCTCACGACTTAAGGCTCAAGGCTCAAGGCTCAAGGCTCAAGGCTCAAGGCTCAAGGCTCAAGGCTCAAGTCTTAATGCGCAAGGCTCAAGGTTAAAGGCTGTAGGCTCAAGGCTCAAGGCTCAAGGCTCAAGGCGCAAGGCTCAAGTCTTAATGCTCAAGGCTCAAGGCTCAAGGATTGCGGCTAGAGTCTCAAGGCTCAAGGCTCAAGGGTCAATGCTCAAGGGACAAGGCTCGAGGCTCAAGGCTCAAGGCTCAAGGCTCAAGGGTTAAGGCTCAAGGTTCAAGGCTCAAGGTTCAAGACGCAAGGCTCAAGGCGCAAGGGTCACGTGTTAAGGCTCAAGTCTCAAATTTTAAGGCTCAGGGATCACGGCTCAAGGCTAGAGGATCAAGGCTCAGGGCTCAAGGCGCAATGCTCAAGGCTCAAGGCCCAAGGCTCCAGGCTCAAGGCTCAACGCTGAAGGCTCAAGGCACAAGGCTCAAGGCTCAAGGCTCAAGGCTCCAGGCTCCAGGCTTGAGGCTTAAGGCTCAAAGGCTCAAGGCTCCAGGCTTAAGGCTCCAGGCTCGACGCTCAAGGCACTAGGGTCCAGGCTCAAGGCTCCAGGCTCAAAGGCTCCAGGCTCAAGGATCAAGGCTCAAGGTTCAAGGCTCAAGGCTTAAGGCTCACGGCTCACGGCTCAAGGCTCAACGCTCAAGGCTCAACGCTCAAGGGTCAAGTCCAAGGCTCAAGGCTCAAGGCTCAACGCTCAACGCTCAAGGCGCACGGATCAAGGCTCAAGGCGTAAGGGTCAAGAGTCAAGGCTCATGTCTCAAGTTTTAAGGCTCAAGGCTCATGGCTCAAGGCTCAAGGCTCAAGGTTCAAGGCTCAAGGCTCAAGTTTCAACGCTCAAGGCTCAATGCTCAAGGTTCAAGTAACAAGGCTCAAGGCTCAAGGCTCAAGGCTCAAGGCTCAAGGCTCAAGGCTCAAGGCTCAAGGCTCAAGGCTCAAGGCTCAAGGCTCAAGGCTCAAGGCTCCAGGCTTAAGGCTTAAGGCTCAAAGGCTCAAGGCTCCAGGCTTAAGGCTCCAGGCTCGACGCTCAAGGCTCTAGGGTCCAGGCTCAAGGCTCCAGGCTCAAAGGCTCCAGGATCAAGGCTCAAGGCTCAAGGCTCAAGGCTCAAGGCTCAAGGCTCAAGGCTCACGGCTCACGGCTCAACGCTCAAGGCTCAACGCTCAAGGCTCAACGCTAAAGGGTCAACGCTCAAGGGATAAGGCTCGAGGATCAAGGCTCAAGTCCAAGGCTCAAGTCCAAGGCTCAAGGCTCAAGGCTCAACGCTCAAGGCTCAAGGCTCAAGGCTCAAGGCATAAGGGTTAAGAGTCAAGGCTCATGCTCAAGTTTTAAGGCTCATGGCTCATGGCTCAAGGCTCAAGGCTCAAGGTTCAAGGCTCAAGGCTCAAGTTTCAACGCTCAAGGCTCAAGGTTCAAGTAACAAGGCTAAAGGCTCAAGGCCCAAGGCTCAAGGCACAAGGCTCAAGGGGGTCAAGGCTCAAGGCTCAAGGCTCAAGGCTCAAGGCTCAAGGCTCAAGGCTCAAGGCTCAAGGCTCAACGCTCAAGGCTCAAGGCTCAAGGCTCAAGGCTCAAGGCTCACGGCTCACGGCTCAATGCTCAAGGCTCAACGCTCAAGGGTCAACGCTCAAGGGATAAGGCTCGAGGCTCAAGACTCAAGTCCAAGGCTCAAGGCTCAAGGCTCAAGGCTCAAGGCTCAACGCTCAACGCTCAAGGCTCAAGGCGTAAGGGTTAAGAGTCAAGGCTCATGTCTCAAGTTTTAAGGCTCAAGGCTCATGGCTCAAGGCTCAAGGCTCAAGGTTCAAGGCTCAAGGCTCAAGTTTCAACGCACAAGGCTCAAGGTTCAAGTAACAAGGCTCAAGGCTCAAGGCTCAAGGCCTAAGGCTCAAGGCACAAGGCTCAAGGGTCAAGGCTCAAGGCTCAACGCTCAAGGGTCAAGGCTCAAGGCTCAAGGGTCAAGACTCAAGGGTCAAGGCTCAAGGCTCAAGGCTCAAGGCTCAAGGCTCAAGGCTCAAGGCTCAAGGCTCATGGCCCAAGGCTCAAGGCTCAAGGCTCAAGGCTCAAGGCTCAAGGCTCAAGGCTCAAGGCTCAATGCTCAAGGCTCAAGGCTCAAGGCTAAAGGCTCTAGGCTCAAGGCTCAAGGCTCCAGGCTCAAGGCTCAACGCCCAAGACTCAATGCTCAACAGTCAACGCTCAAGGGTCAAGGCTCGAGGGACAAGGCTCGAGGCTCAAGGCTCAAGGCTCAAGGCTCAAGGCTCAAGGCGTAAGGGTCAAGAGTCAAAGCTCAAGTCTAAAGTTTTAAGGCTCAAGTCTCATGGCTCAAGGCTGAAGGCTCAAGGATTAAGGCTCAAGTTTCAAGGCTCAAGGCTCAAGGTTCAAGTAACAAGGCTCAAGGCTCAAGGCTCAAGGCTCAAGGCTCCAGGCTCAAGGCTCAAGGCACAAGGCTCAAGGCTCAAGGCTTAAGGGTCAACGCTCAAGGGTCAAGGCTCAAGGCCCAAGGCTCAAGGCTCAAGGCTCAACGCTGAAGGCTAAAGGCTCAAGGCTGAAGGCGCAAGGCTCAAGGCTCAAGGCTCCAGACTCCAGGCTCAAGGCTCCAGACTCCAGGCTAAAGGCTTAAGGCTCAAAGGCTCCAGGCTCCAGGCTTAAGGATCCATGCTCGACGCTCAAGGCTCAAGGCGTAAGGGCTCAAGGCTCAAGGCTCAAGGCTCAACGCTCAAGGGATAAGGCTCGAGGCTCAAGGCTCAAGGATCAAGGCTCAAGGCTCAAGGCTCAAGGCTCAAGGCTCAAGGGCTAAGAGTCAAGGCTCATGTCTCAAGTTTTAAGGCTCAAGGCTCATGGCTCAAGGCTCAAGGCTCAAGGTTCAAGGCTCAAGGCTCAAGTTTCAACGCTCAAGGCTCAAGGTTCAAGTAACAAGGCTCAAGGCTCAAGGCTCAAGGCTCAAGGCTCCAGGCTCCAGGCTTAAGGCTTAAGGCTCAAAGGCTCAAGGCTCCAGGCTTAAAGCTCCAGGCTCGACGCTCAAGGCTCTAGGGTCCAGGCTCAAGGCTCCAGGCTCAAAGGCTCCAGGCTCAAGGATCAAGGCTCAAGGCTCAAGGCTCAAGGCTCAAGGCTCAAGGCTCAAGGCTCAAGGCTCAAGGCTCAAGGCTCAAGGCTCAAGGCTCAAGGCTCAAGGCTCAAGGCTCAAGGCTCAAGGCTCAAGGCTCAAGGCTCAAGGCTCAAGGCTCAAGGCACAAGGCTCAAGGATCAAGGATCAAGGCTCAAGTCATGGCTCAAGGGTCAAGGCTCAAGTCATGGCTCAAGGGTCAAGGCTCAAGGCTCAAGGCTCAAGGCTCAAGGCTCAAGGCTCAAGGCTCAAGGCACAAGGCTCAAGTCACGGTTTAAGGCTCAAGGTTCAACACTCAAGGGTCAAGGGTCAAGGCTCAAGGCTCAAGGCTCAAGTCTCGGTTCAAGGGTTAAGTCTCGGCTCAAGGCTCAAGGCTCAAGGCGTAAGGGTCAAGAGTCAAAGCTCAAGTCTAAAGTTTTAAGGCTCAAGTCTCATGGCTCAAGGCTGAAGGCTCAAGGCTGAAGGCTCAAGGCTTAAGGCTCAAGTTTCAAGGCTCAAGGCTGAAGGTTCAAGTAACAAGGCTCAAGGCTCAATGCTCAAGGCTCAAGGCTCAAGGCATAAGGCTCAAGGCTCAAGGCTTAAGGGTCAACGCTCAAGGGTCAACGCTCAATTGTCAAGGCTCAAGGCCCAAGGCTCAAGGCTCAACGCTGAAGGCTAAAGGCTCAAGGCTGAAGGCGCAAGGCTCAAGGCTCAAGGCTCCAGACTCCAGGCTAAAGGCTTAAGGCTCAAAGGCTCCAGGCTCCAGGCTCAAGGCTCTAGGCTCGACGCTCAAGGCTCTAGGGTCCAGGCTTAAGGCTCCAGGCTCAAAGGCTCCAGGCTCAAGGCTCAAGGCTCAAGGCTCAAGGCTCAAGGCTCAAGGCTCAAGGCTCACGACTTAAGGCTCAATTCTCAAGGCTCAAGGCTAAGGGCTCAAGGCTCAAGGCTCAAGTCTTAATGCGCAAGGCTCAAGGTTAAAGGCTGTAGGCTCAAGGCTCAAGGCTTAAGGCACAAGGCTCAAGTCTTAATGCTCAAGGATCAAGGCTCAAGGATTGCAGCTAGAGTCTCAAGGCTCAAGGCTCATGGGTCAATGCTCAAGGGACAAGGCTCGAGGCTCAAGGCTCAAGGCTCAAGGCTTAAGGCTCAAGGTTCAAGGCTCAAGGTTCAAGACGCAAGGCTCAAGGCGCAAGGGTCACGTATTAAGGCTCAAGTCTCAAGGCTCATGGCTCAAGGCTCAAGTATGGCTCAAAGGTCAAGGGTCAAGGAACAAGGGTCGAGGCTCAAGGCACAAATGCTCAAGGCTCAAGGCTCAACGGTCAAGGCTCAAGGCTCCAGGCTCCAGGCTCAACGGTCGAGGGCCAAGGCTTAAGGCTCAAGGCTCAAAGGTCAAGTCTCGAGGGCCAAGGCTCAAGGCACAAGGCTCAAGGCTCAAGGCTCAAGGCTCAATGCTCAATGCTCAAGGCTCAAGGCTCAAGGCTCTAGGCTCAAGGCTCAAGGCTCAAGGCTCAAGGCTCAAGTCTCAAGGCTCAAGGCTCAAGGCTCAAGGCTCAAGGCTCAAGGCTCAAGGCTCAATGCTCAATGCTCAAGGCTCAAGGTACAAGGCACAAGGCACAAGGCACAAGGCACAAGGCACAAGGCACAAGGCACAAGGCACAAGGCACAAGGCTCAAGGCACAAGGCTCAAGGCACAAGGCTTAAGAATCAAGGCTCAAGGCTCAAGGCTCAAGGCTCAAGGTTGAAGGCTCAAGGCTCAAGGCTCAAGGCTCAAGGCTCAAGGCTCAAGGCTCAAGGCTCAAGGCTCAAGGCTCAATGCTCAATGCTCAAGGCTCAATGATCAAGGCTCATGGCTCAAGGCTCAAGGCTTAAGGCTCAAGGCTCAAGGCCCAAGGCTCAAGTCTCAAGGCGCAAGGCTAAAGGCTCAAGGCTCAAGGCTCAAGGCTTAATGCTCAACGGTCAAGGCTCAAGGACAAGGCACAAGGCACAAGGCACAAGGCTTAAGGCTCAAGGCTTAAGAATCAAGGCTCAAGGCTCAAGGCTCAAGGCTCAAGGCTCAAGGATTAAGGCTCAAGGCTCAAGGCTCAACGGTCAAGGGTCAAGGATGAAGGCTCAAGGGTCCACGGTCAAGGATCATGGGTCAAGCCTTAAGGCTCAATACTCAAGGCACAAGGCTCAAGCTCAAGGCTCACGGCTCAAGAATCAAGGGTCAAGGCTCATGGATCAAGGCTCCAGGCTCATGGCTCAAGGCTCCAGGCTCAAGGGTCAAGGCTCAAGGCACAAGGCATAAGGCTCAAGGCTCAAGGCTCAAGGCTCAAGGCTCAAGGCTCAAGGCTCAAGGCTTAAGGGTCAACGCTCAAGGGTCAATGCTCAAGGCTAAAGGATTAAGGCTCAAGGATTAAGGCACAAGGCGCAAGGCTCAAGGTCAAGGCGCAAGGCGCAAGGGCAAGAATCAATGCTAAGGGCTCAAGGCTCAAGTCTTAATGCGCAAGGCTCAAGGTTAAAGGCTGTAGGCTCAAGGCTCAAGGCTCAAGGCTAAGGGCTCAAGGCTCAAGGCTCAAGTCTTAATGCGCAAGGCTCAAGGTTAAAGGCTGTAGGCTCAAGGCTCAAGGCTTAGGGCTCAAGGCTCAAGGCGCAAGGCTCAAGTCTTAATGCTCAAGGCTCAAGGCTCAAGGCTCAAGGCTAGAGTCTCAAGGCTCAAGGCTCAAGGGTCAATGCTCAAGGGACAAGGCTCGAGGCTCAAGGCTCAAGGCTCAAGGCTCAAGGCTCAAGGCTCAAGGCTTAAGGCTCAAGGTTCAAGGCTCAAGGTTCAAGACGCAAGGCTCAAGGCGCAAGGGTCATGTGTTAAAGCTCAAGTCTAAGATTTTAAGGCTCAAGGATCACGGCTCAACGCTCAAGGGTCAACGCTCAAGGGTCAACGCTCAAGGGATAAGGCTCGAGGCTCAAGGCTCAATTCCAAGGCTCAAGGCTCAAGGCTCAAGGCTCAACGCTCAACTCTCAAGGCGCAAGGCTCAAGGCTCAAGGCGTAAGGGTCAAGATTCAAGGCTCATGTCTCAAGTTTTAAGGCTCAAGGCTCGTGGCTCAAGGCTCAAGGCTCAAGGTTCAAGGCTCAAGGCTCAAGTTTCAACGCTCAAGGCTCAATGCTCAAGGTTCAAGTAACAAGGCTCAAGGCTCAAGGCTCAAGGCTCAAGGCTCAAGGCTCCAGGCTCCAGGCTTAAGGCTTATGGCTCAAAGGCTCAAGGCTCCAGGCTTAAGGCTCCAGGCTCGACGCTCAAGGCTCTAGGGTCCAGGCTCAAGGCTCCAGGCTCAAAGGCTCCAGGCTCAAGGATCAAGGCTCAAGGCTCAAGGCTCAAGGCTCACGGCTCACGGCTCAAGGCTCAACGCTCAAGGCTCAACGCTCAAGGCTCAACGCTCAAGGGTCAACGCTCAAGGGATAAGGCTCGAGGCTCAAGGCTCAAGTCCAAGGCTCTTGGCTCAAGGCTCAACGCTCAATGCTCAAGGCTCAAGGCTCAAGGCTCAAGGCGTGAGGGTTAAGAGTCAAGGCTCATGTCTCAAGTTTTAAGGCTCAAGGCTCATGGCTCATGGCTCAAGGCTCAAGGCTCAAGGTTGAAGGCTCAAGGCTCAAGTTTCAACGCTCAAGGCTCAAGGTTCAAGTAACAAGGCTCAAGGCTCAAGGCTCAAGGCCCAAGACTCAAGGCACAAGCCTCAAGGGTCAAGGCTCAAGGCTCAACGCTCAAGGGTCAAGGCTCAAGGCTCAAGGGTCAAGGCTCAAGGGTCAAGGCTCAAGGCTCAAGGCTCAAGGCTCAAGGCTCAAGGCTCAAGGCTCAAGGCTCAAGGCTCAAGGCTCAAGGCTCAAGGCTCAAGGCTCAAGGCTCAAGGCTCAAGGCTCAAGGCTCATGGCCCAAGGCTCAAGGCTCAAGGCTCAACGCTCAAGGCTCAACGCTCAAGGCTCAAGGCTCAAGGCTCAAGGCTCAAGGCTCAAGGCTCAAGGCTCAAGGCTCAAGGCTAAAGGCTCTAGGCTCAAGGCTCAAGGCTTCAGGCTCAAGGCTCAACGCTCAAGACTCAATGCTCAACAGTCAACGCTCAAGGGTCAAGGCTCCAGGCTCAAGGCTCAAGGCTCAAGGCTCAAGGCGTAAGGGTCAAGAGTCAAAGCTCAAGTCTAAAGTTTTAAGGCTCAAGTCTCATGGCTCAAGGCTGAAGGCTCAAGGCTGAAGGCTCAAGGCTTAAGGCTCAAGTTTCAAGGCTCAAGGCTGAAGGTTCAAGTAACAAGGCTCAAGGCTCAATGCTCAAGGCTCAAGGCTTAAGGCACAAGGGTCAAGGCTCAAGGCTTAAGGGTCAATGCTCAAGGGTCAACACTCAATTGTCAAGGCTCAAGGCCCAAGGCTCAAGGCTCAACGCTGAAGGCTAAAGGCTCAAGGCTGAAGGCGCAAGGCTCAAGGCTCCATACTCCAGGCTAAAGGCTTAAGGCTCAAAGGCTCCACGCTCCAGGCTCAAGGCTCTAAGCTCGACGCTCAAGGCTCTAGGGTCCAGGCTTAAGGCTCCAGGCTCAAAGGCTCCAGGCTCAAGGATCAAGGCTCCAGGCTCAAGGCTCAAGGCTCAAGGCTCAAGGCTCAGGGCTCACGACTTAAGGCTCAAGGCTCAAGGCTCAAGGCTCAAGGCTCAAGGCTAAGGGCTCAAGGCTCAAGGCTCAAGTCTTAATGCGCAAGGCTCAAGGTTAAAGCCTGTAGGCTCAAGGCTCAAGGCTCAAGGCGCAAGGCTCAAGTCTTAATGCTCAAGGCTCAAGGCTCAAGGATTGCGGCTAGAGTCTCAAGGCTCAAGGCTCAAGGGTCAATGCTCAAGGGACAAGGCTCGAGGCTCAAGGCTCAAGGCTCAAGGGTTAAGGCTCAAGGTTCAAGGCTCAAGGTTCAAGACGCAAGGCTCAAGGCGCAAGGGTCACGTGTTAAGGCTCAAGTCTCAAATTTTAAGGCTCGGGGATCACGGCTCAAGGCTAGAGGATCAAGGCTCAGGGCTCAAGGCGCAATGCTCAAGGCTCAAGCCCCAAGGCTCAAGGCTCAATGCTCAACGCTGAAGGCTCAAGGCACAAGGCTCAAGGCTCAAGGCTCAAGGCTCCAGGCTCCAGGCTTAAGGCTTAAGGCTCAAAGGCTCAAGGCTCCAGGCTTAAGGCTCCAGGCTCGACGCTCAAGGCACTAGGGTCCAGGCTCAAGGCTCCAGGCTCAAAGGCTCCAGGCTCAAGGATCAAGGCTCAAGGTTCAAGGCTCAAGGCTTATGGCTCACGGCTCACGGCTCAAGGCTCAACGCTCAAGGCTCAACGCTCAAGGGTCAAGTCCAAGGCTCAAGGCTCAAGGCTCAACGCTCAACGCTCAAGGCGCAAGGATCAAGGCTCAAGGCGTAAGGGTCAAGAGTCAAGGCTCATGTCTCAAGTTTTAAGGCTCAAGGCTCATGGCTCAAGGCTCAAGGCTCAAGGTTCAAGGCTCAAGGCTCAAGTTTCAACGCTCAAGGCTCAATGCTCAAGGTTCAAGTAACAAGGCTCAAGGCTCAAGGCTCAAGGCTCAAGGCTCAAGGCTCAAGGCTCAAGGCTCAAGGCTCAAGGCTCCAGGCTTAAGGCTTAAGGCTCAAAGGCTCAAGGCTCCAGGCTTAAGGCTCCAGGCTCGACGCTCAAGGCTCTAGGGTCCAGGCTCAAGGCTCCAGGCTCAAAGGCTCCAGGCTCAAGGATCAAGGCTCAAGGCTCAAGGCTCAAGGCTTAAGGCTCAAGGCTCAAGGCTCAAGGCTCACGGCTCACGGCTCAACGCTCAAGGCTCAACGCTAAAGGGTCAACGCTCAAGGGATAAGGCTCGAGGCTCAAGGCTCAAGTCCAAGGCTCAAGGCTCAAGGCTCAACGCTCAAGGCTCAAGGCTCAAGGCTCAAGGCGTAAGGGTTAAGAGTCAAGGCTCATGCTCAAGTTTTAAGGCTCAAGGCTCATGGCTCAAGGCTCAAGGCTCAAGGTTCAAGGCTCAAGGCTCAAGTTTCAACGCTCAAGGCTCAAGGTTCAAGTAACAAGGCTCAAGGCTCAAGGCCCAAGGCTCAAGGCACAAGGCTCAAGGGGGTCAAGGCTCAAGGCTCAAGGCTCAAGGCTCAAGGCTCAAGGCTCAACGCTCAAGGCTCAAGGCTCAAGGCTCAAGGCTCAAGGCTCAAGGCTCAAGGCTCAAGGCTCAAGGCTCAAGGCTCAAGGCTCAAGGCTCAAGGCTCAAGGCTCAAGGCTCAAGGCTCAAGGCTCAAGGCTTAAGGGTCAACGCTCAAGGGTCAATTCTCAAGGCTAAAGGATTAAGGCTCAAGGATTAAGGCACAAGGCGCAAGGCTCAAGGTCAAGGCGCAAGGGCAAGAATCAAGGCTAAGGGCTCAAGGCTCAAGGCTCAAGTCTTAATGCGCAAGGCTCAAGGTTAAAGGCTGTAGGCTCAAGGCTCAAGGCTAAGGGCTCAAGGCTCAAGGCTCAAGTCTTAATGCACAAGGCTCAAGGCTTAGGGCTCAAGGCTCAAGGCGCAAGGCTCAAGTCTTAATGCTCAAGGCTCAAGGCTCAAGGCTCAAGGCTAGAGTCTCAAGGCTCAAGGCTCAAGGGTCAATGCTCAAGGGACAAGGCTCGAGGCTCAAGGCTCAAGGCTCAAGGCTCAAGGCTCAAGGCTTAAGGCTCAAGGTTCAAGGCTCAAGGTTCAAGACGAAAGGCTCAAGGCGCAAGGGTCATGTGTTAAGGCTCAAGTCTCAAATTTTAAGGCTCAAGGATCACGGCTCAAGGCTCAAGGCTAGAGGATCAAGGCTCAGGGCTCAAGGCGCAATGCTCAAGGCTCCAGGCTCAAGGCCCAAGGCTCAAGGCTCAAGGCTCAACGCTGAAGGCTCAAGGCACAAGGCTCAAGGCTCAAGGCTCAAGGCTCAAGGCTCCAGGCTCCAGGCTTAAGGCTTAAGGCTCAAAGGCTCAAGGCTCCAGGGTTAAGGCTCCAGGCTCGACGCTCAAGGCACTAGGGTCCAGGCTCAAGGCTCCAGGCTCAAAGGCTCCAGGCTCAAGGATCAAGGCTCAAGGTTCAAGGCTCAAGGCTCACGGCTCACGGCTCAAGGCTCAACGCTCAAGGGTCAACGCTCAAGGGTCAACGCTCAAGGGTCAACGCTCAAGGGATAAGGCTCGAGGCTCAAGGCTCAAGTCCAAGGCTCAAGGCTCAAGGCTCAACGCTCAACGGTCAAGGCGCAAGGCTCAAGGCTCAAGGCGTAAGGGTCAAGAGTCAAGGCTCATGTCTCAAGTTTTAAGGCTCAAGGCTCATGGCTCAAGGCTCAAGGCTCAAGCTTCAAGGCTCAAGGCTCAAGTTTCAATGCTCAAGGCTCAATGCTCAAGGTTCAAGTAACAAGGCTCAAGGCTCAAGGCTCAAGGCTCAAGGCTCCAGGCTCCAGGCTTAAGGCTTAAGGCTCAAAGGCTCAAGGCTCCAGGCTTAAGGCTCCAGGCTCGACGCTCAAGGCTCTAGGGTCCAGGCTCAAGGCTCCAGACTGAAAGGCTCCAGGCTCAAGGATCAAGGCTCAAGGCTCAAGGCTCAAGGCTCATGGCTCACGGCTCAAGGCTCAACGCTCAAGGCTCAACGCTCAGTCAACGCTCAAGGGTCAACGCTCAAAGGATAAGGCTCGAGGCTCAAGGCTCAAGTCCAAGGCTCATGGCTCAAGGCTCAACGCTCAATGCTCAAGGCTCAAGGCTCAAGGCGTGAGGGTTAAGAGTCAAGGCTCATGTCTCAAGTTTTAAGGCTCAAGGCTCATGGCTCATGGCTCAAGGCTCAAGGCTCAAGGTTCAAGGCTCAAGGCTCAAGTTTCAACGCTCAAGGCTCAAGGTTCAAGTAACAAGGCTCAAGGCTCAAGGCTCAAGGTTCAAGTAACAAGGCTCAAGGGTCAAGGCTCAAGGCTCAACGCTCAAGGGTCAAGGGTCAAGGCTCAAGGCTCAAGGCTTGAGGGTCAAGGGTCAAGGCTCAAGGCTCAAGGCTCAAGGCTCAAAGCTCAAGGCTCAAGGCTCAAGGCTCAAAGCTCATGGCCCAAGGCTCAAGGCTCAAGTCTCAAGGCTCAAGGCTCAAGGCTCAAGGCTCAAGGCCCAAGGCTCAAGGCTCAAGGCTCAAGGCCCAAGGCTCAAGGCTAAAGGCTCTAGGCTCAAGGCTCAAGGCTTCAGGCTCAAGGCTCAACGCTCAAGACTCAATGCTCAACAGTCACCGCTCAAGGGTCAAGGCTCGAGGGACAAGGCTCGAGGCTCAAGGCTCAAGGCTCAAGGCGTAAGGGTTAAGAGTCAAAGCTCACGTCTAAAGTTTTAAGGCTCAAGTGTCATGGCTCAAGGCTGAAGGCTCAAGGCTTAAGGCTCAAGTTTCAAGGCTCAAGGCTGAAGGTTCAATTAACAAGGCTCAAGGCTCAATGCTCAAGCTCAAGGCTCAAGGCACAAGGCTCAAGGCTCAAGGCTTAAGGGTCAACGCTCAAGGGTCAACGCTCAATTGTCAAGGCTCAAGGCCCAAGGCTCAAGGCTCAACGCTGAAGGCTAAAGGCTCAAGGCTGAAGGCGCAAGGCTCAAGGCTCAAGGCTCAAGGCTCCAGACTCCAGGCTAAAGGCTTAAGGATCAAAGGCTCCAGGCTCCAGGCTCAAGGCTCTAGGCTCGACGCTCAAGGCTCTAGGGTCCAGGCTTAAGGCTCCAGGCTCAAAGGCTCAAGGCTCAAGGCTCAAGGCTCAAGGCTCAAGGCTCAAGGCTCAAGGCTCAAGGCTCAAGGCTCACGGCTCACGACTCAAGGCTCAAGGCTCAAGGCTCAAGGCTAAGGGCTCAAGGCTCAAGGCTCAAGTCTTAATGCGCATGGCTCAAGGTTAAAGGCTGTAGGCTCAAGGCTCAAGGCGCAAGGCTCAAGTCTTAATGCTCAAGGCTCAAGGCTCAAGGATTGCGGCTAGAGTCTCAAGGCTCAAGGCTCAAGGGTCAATGCTCAAGGGACAAGGCTCGAGGCTCATGGATCAAGGCTCCAGGCTCATGGCTCAAGGCTCCAGGGTCAAGGCTCAAGGCACAAGGCATAAGGCTCAAGGCTCAAGGCTCAAGGCTCAAGGCTCAAGGCTCAAGGCTTAAGGGTCAACGCTCAAGGGTCAATGCTCAAGGCTAAAGGATTAAGGCTCAAGGATTAAGGCACAAGGCGCAAGGCTCAAGGTCAAGGCGCAAGGGCAAGAATCAAGGCTAAGGGCTCAAGGCTCAAGGCTCAAGTCTTAATGCGCAAGGCTCAAGGTTAAAGGCTGTAGGCTCAAGGCTCAAGGCTAAGGGCTCAAGGCTCAAGGCTCAAGTCTTAATGCACAAGGCTCAAGGCTTAGGGCTCAAGGCTCAAGGCGCAAGGCTCAAGTCTTAATGCTCAAGGCTCAAGGCTCAAGGCTCAAGGCTTGCGGCTAGAGTCTCAAGGCTCAAGGCTCAAGGGTCAATGCTCAAGGGACAAGGCTCGAGGCTCAAGGCTCAAGGCTCAAGGCTCAAGGCTCAAGGCTCAAGGCTCAAGGCTCAAGGCTCAAGGCTTAAGGCTCAAGGTTCAAGGCTCAAGGTTCAAGACGCAAGGCTCAAGGCGCAAGGGTCATGTGTTAAGGCTCAAGTCTCAAATTTTAAGGCTCAAGGATCACGGCTCAAGGCTCAAGGCTAGAGGATCAAGGCTCAGGGCTCAAGGCGCAATGCTCAAGGCTCCAGGCTCAAGGCCCAAGGCTCAAGGCTCAAGGCTCAACGCTGAAGGCTCAAGGCACAAGGCTCAAGGCTCAAGGCTCAAGGCTCCAGGCTCCAGGCTTAAGGCTTAAGGCTCAAAGGCTCAAGGCTCCAGGGTTAAGGCTCCAGGCTCGACGCTCAAGGCACTAGGGTCCAGGCTCAAGGCTCCAGGCTCAAAGGCTCCAGGCTCAAGGAACAAGGCTCAAGGCTCAAGGCTCACGGCTCACGGCTCAAGGCTCAACGCTCAAGGCTCAACGCTCAAGGGTCAACGCTCAAGGGTCAACGCTCAAGGGATAAGGCTCGAGGCTCAAGGCTCAAGTCCAAGGCTCAAGGCTCAAGGCTCAACGCTCAACGGTCAAGGCGCAAGGCTCAAGGCGTAAGGGTCAAGAGTCAAGGCTCATGTCTCAAGTTTTAAGGCTCAAGGCTCATGGCTCAAGGCTCAAGGCTCAAGGCTCAAGGTTCAAGGCTCAAGGCTCAAGTTTCAACGCTCAAGGCTCAATGCTCAAGGTTCAAGTAACAAGGCTCAAGGCTCAAGGCTCAAGGCTCAAGGCTCCAGGCTCCAGGCTTAAGGCTCAAAGGCTCAAGGCTCCAGGCTTAAGGCTCCAGGCTCGACGCTCAAGGCTCTAGGGTCCAGGCTCAAGGCTCCAGACTCAAAGGCTCCAGGCTCAAGGATCAAGGCTCAAGGCTCAAGGCTCAAGGCTCAAGGCTCACGGCTCACGGCTCACGGCTCAAGGCTCAACGCTCAAGGCTCAACGCTCAAGGGTCAACGCTCAAGGGTCAACGCTCAAGGGATAAGGCTCGAGGCTCAAGGCTCAAGTCCAAGGCTCATGGCTCAAGGCTCAACGCTCAATGCTCAAGGCTCAAGGCTCAAGGCTCAAGGCGTGAGGGTTAAGAGTCAAGGCTCATGTCTCAAGGTTTAAGGCTCAAGGCTCATGGCTCATGGCTCAAGGCTCAAGGCTCAATGTTCAAGGCTCAAGGCTCAAGTTTCAACGCTCAAGGCTCAAGGTTCAAGTAACAAGGCTCAAGGCTCAAGGCCCAAGGCTCAAGGCACAAGGCTCAAGGGTCAAGGCTCAAGGCTCAACGCTCAAGGGTCAAGGCTCAAGGCTCAAGGGTCAAGGGTCAAGGGTCAAGGCTCAAGGCTCAAGGCTCAAGGCTCAAGGCTCAAGGCTCATGGCCCAAGGCTCAAGGCTCAAGGCTCAAGGCTCAAGGCTCAAGGCTCAAGGCTCAAGGCTCAAGGCTCAAGGCTCAAGGCTAAAGGCTCTAGGCTAAAGGCTCAAGGCTTCAGGCTCAAGGCTCAACGCTCAAGACTCAATGCTCAACAGTCAACGCTCAAGGGTCAAGGCTCGAGGGACAAGGCTCGAGGCTCAAGGCTCAAGGCTCAAGGCTCAAGGCGTAAGGGTCAAGAGTCAAAGCTCACGTCTAAAGTTTTAAGGCTCAAGTCTCATGGCTCAAGGCTGAAGGCTCAAGGCTGAAGGCTCAAGGCTTAAGGCTCAAGTTTCAAGGCTCAAGGCTGAAGGTTCAATTAACAAGGCTCAAGGCTCAATGCTCAAGCTCAAGGCTCAAGGCACAAGGCTCAAGGCTCAAGGCTTAAGGGTCAACGCTCAAGGGTCAACGCTCAATTGTCAAGGCTCAAGGCCCAAGGCTCAAGGCTCAACGCTGAAGGCTAAAGGCTCAAGGCTGAAGGCGCAAGGCTCAAGGCTCAAGGCTCCAGACTCCAGGCTAAAGGCTTAAGGATCAAAGGCTCCAGGCTCCAGGCTCTAGGCTCGACGCTCAAGGCTCTAGGGTCCAGGCTTAAGGCTCCAGGCTCAAAGGCTCAAGGCTCAAGGCTCAAGGCTCAAGGCTCAAGGCTCAAGGCTCAAGGCTCAAGGCTCACGGCTCACGACTCAAGGCTCAAGGCTCAAGGCTCAAGGCTCAAGGCTAAGGGCTCAAGGCTCAAGGCTCAAGTCTTAATGCGCAAGGCTCAAGGTTAAAGGCTGTAGGCTCAAGGCTCAAGGCTCAAGGCTCAAGGCGCAAGGCTCAAGTCTTAATGCTCAAGGCTCAAGGCTCAAGGATTGCGGCTAGAGTCTCAAGGCTCAAGGCTCAAGGGTCAATGCTCAAGGGACAAGGCTCGAGGCTCAAGGCTCAAGGCTCAAGGCTTAAGGCTCAAGGTTCAAGGCTCAAGGTTCAAGACGCAAGGCTCAAGGCGCAAGGGTCACGTGTTAAGGCTCAATTCTCAAATTTTAAGGCTCAGGGATCACGGCTCAAGGCTCAAGGCTAGAGGATCAAGGCTCAGGGCTCAAGGCGCAATGCTCAAGGCTCAAGGCTCAAGGCCCAAGGCTCAAGGCTCAAGGCTCAACGCTGAAGGCTCAAGGCACAAGGCTCAAGGCTCAAGGCTCAAGGCTCAAGGCTCCAGGCTCCAGGCTTAAGGCTTAAGGCTCAAAGGCTCAAGGCTCCAGGCTTAAGGCTCCAGGCTCGACGCTCAAGGCACTAGGGTCCAGGCTCAAGGCTCCAGGCTCAAAGGCTCCAGGCTCAAGGATCAAGGCTCAAGGTTCAAGGCTCAAGGCTTAAGGCTCACGGCTCACGGCTCAAGGCTCAACGCTCAAGGCTCAACGCTCAAGGGTCAACGCTAAAGGGTCAACGCTCAAGGGATTAGGCTCGAGGCTCAAGGCTCAAGTCCAAGGCTCAAGGCTCAAGGCTCAACGCTCAACGCTCAAGGCGCAAGGCTCAAGGCTCAAGGCGTAAGGGTCAAGAGTCAAGGCTCATGTCTCAAGTTTTAAGGCTCAAGGCTCATGGCTCAAGGCTCAAGGCTCAAGGTTCAAGGTTCAAGGCTCAAGGCTCAAGTTTCAACGCTCAAGGCTCAATGCTCAAGGTTCAAGTAACAAGGCTCAAGGCTCAAGGCTCAAGGCTCAAGGCTCAAGGCTCCAGGCTCCAGGCTTAAGGCTTAAGGCTCAAAGGCTCAAGGCTCCAGGCTTAAGGCTCCAGGCTCGACGCTCAAGGCTCTAGGGTCCAGGCTCAAGGCTCCAGGCTCAAAGGCTCCAGGCTCAAGGATCAAGGCTCAAGGCTCAAGGCTCAAGGCTCAAGGCTCAAGGCTCAAGGCTCACGGCTCACGGCTCAACGCTCAAGGCTCAACGCTCAAGGGTCAACGCTAAAGGGTCAACGCTCAAGGGATAAGGCTCGAGGCTCAAGGCTCAAGTCCAAGGCTCAAGGCTCAAGGCTCAACGCTCAACGCTCAAGGCTCAAGGCTCAAGGCGTAAGGGTTAAGAGTCAAGGCTCATGTCTCAAGTTTTAAGGCTCAAGGCTCATGGCTCAAGGCTCAAGACTCAAGGTTCAAGGCTCAAGGCTCAAGTTTCAACGCTCAAGGCTCAAGGTTCAAGTAACAAGGCTTAAGGCTCAAGGCTCAAGGCCCAAGGCTCAAGGCACAAGGCTCAAGGGTCAAGGCTCAAGGCTCAACGCTCAAGGGTAAAGGCTCAAGGCTCAAGGGTCAAGGCTCAAGGGTCAAGGCTCAAGGCTCAAGGCTCAAGGCTCAAGGCTCAAGGCTCAAGGCTCAATGCTCAAGGCTCAAGGCTCAAGGCTCAAGGCTCAAGGCTCAAGGCTCAAGGCTCAAGGCTCATGGCCCAAGGCTCAAGGCTCAAGGCTCAAGGCTCAACGCTCAAGGCTCAAGGCTCAAGGCTCAAGGCTCAAGGCTCCAGGCTCAAGGCTCACGGCTCACGGCTCAACGCTCAAGGCTCAACGCTCATGGCTCAACGCTCAAGGCTCAACGCTCAAGGGTCAACGCTAAAGGGTCAACGCTCAAGGGATAAGGCTCGAGGCTCAAGGCTCAAGTCCAAGGCTCAAGGCTCAAGGCTCAACGCTCAAGGCTCAAGGCTCAAGGCTCAAGGCTCAAGGCTCAAGGCTCAAGGCGTAAGGGTTAAGAGTCAAGGCTCATGTCTCAAGTTTTAAGGCTCAAGGCTCA
This sequence comes from Calendula officinalis, assembly GCA_963853835.1. Classification (NCBI taxonomy): domain Eukaryota; kingdom Viridiplantae; phylum Streptophyta; class Magnoliopsida; order Asterales; family Asteraceae; genus Calendula; species Calendula officinalis. The sequence continues at coordinate 64,519,797 of OY970825.1, read as the reverse complement.
TGGCTCAAGGCTCAAGGCTCAAGGTTCAAGGCTCAAGGCTCAAGTTTCAATGCTCAAGGTTCAAGGTTCAAGTAACAAGGCTCAAGGCTCAAGGCTCAAGGCCCAAGGCTCAAGGCACAAGGCTCAAGGGTCAAGGCTCAAGGCTCAACGCTCAAGGGTCAAGGCTCAAGGCTCAAGGGTCAAGACTCAAGGCTCAAGGCTCAAGGCTCAAGGCTCAAGGCTCAAGGCTCAAGGCTCAAGGCTCAAGGCTCAAGGCTCAAGGCTCAAGGCTCAAGGCTCATGGCCCAAGGCTCAAGGCTCATGGCTCAATGCTCAAGGCTCAAGGCTCAAGGATCAAGGCTCAAGGCTCAAGGCTCAAGGCTAAAGGCTCTAGGATCAAGGCTCAAGGCTCCAGGCTCAAGGCTCAACGCTCAAGACTCAATGCTCAACAGTCAACGCTCAAGGGTCAAGGCTCGAGGGACAAGGCTCGAGGCTCAAGGCTCAAGGCTCAAGGCTCAAGGCGTAAGGGTCAAGAGTCAAAGCTCAAGTCTAAAGTTTTAAGGCTCAAGTCTCATGGCTCAAGGCTGAAGGCTCAAGGCTGAAGGCTCAAGGCTTAAGGCTCAAGTTTCAAGGCTCAAGGCTCAAGGTTCAAGTAACAAGGCTCAAGGCTCAAGGCTCAAGGCTCAAGGCTCAAGGCTCAAGGCACAAGGCTCAAGGCTCAAGGCTTAAGGGTCAACGCTCAAGGGTCAAGGCTCAAGGCCCAAGGCTCAAGGCTCAAGGCTCAACGCTGAAGGCTAAAGGCTCAAGGCTGAGGACGCAAGGCTCAAGGCTCAAGGCTCCAGACTCCAGGCTCAAGGCTCCAGACTCCAGGCTAAAGGATTAAGGCTCAAAGGCTCAAGGCTCAAGGCTCAAGGCTCCAGGCTCGACGCTCAAGGCTCTAGGGTCCAGGCTTAAGGCTCCAGGCTCAAAGGCTCCAGGCTCAAGGATTAAGGCTCAAGGCTCAATGCTAAAGGCTCAAGGCTCAAGGCTCAAGGCTCAAGGCTGACGGCTCACGACTCAAGGCTCAAGGCTCAACGCTCAAGGCTCAACGCTCAAGGGTCAACGCTCAAGGGTCAACGCTCAAGGGATAAGGCTCGAGGCTTAAGGCTCAAGTCCAAGGCTCAAGGCTCAATGATAAACACTCAATGCTCAAGGCTCAAGGCTCGAGACTCAAGAGTCAAGGCTCATGTCTCAAGTTTTAAGCCTCAAGGCTCATGGCTTAAGGCTTAAGGCTCAAGTTTCAAGGCTCAAGGCTTAAGTTTCAACGCTCAAGGCTCAAGGCTCAAGGTTCAAGTAACAAGGCTCAAGGCTCAAGGCTCAAGGCACAAGGCTCCAGGCTCAAGGCTCAACGCTCAAGTGTCAAGGGTCAAGGCTCAAGGCTCAAGGCTCAAGGCTCAAGGTAGGGGTGAGCATTTTGACCGAAAAAACCGAACCGAACCGATAACCGACCGAAACCGAACCGAAACCGATAACATGTTATCGGTTCGGTTTCGGTTTTGAAAATTCATCGTTATCGGTTATCAGTTCTATCGGTTCGGTTCGGTTCGGTTTTCGAAAAAAGGATGAACATTTGGCCTAAAATAACCGAACCGAAACCGGACCGAACCGACACCGAACCGAACCAAAACCGATAACATGTTATCGGTTCGGTTTTGGTTTTGAAAATTCATCGTTATTGGTTATCGGTTCTATCGGTTCGGTTCGGTTCGATTCGGTTTTGGCCCGATAAGCACCCCTAGCTCAAGGCTCAAGGCTAAAGGGTCAAGGCTCAAGGCTCAAGGGTCAACGGTCAAGGGTCAATGCTCAAGGCTCAAGGCTCAAGGCTCAAGGCTAGAGGATCAAGGATTAAGGCACAAGGCGCAAGGCTCAAGGTCAAGGCGCAAGGCTCAAGGCGCAATGGTTAAGAGTCAAGGATCAAGTCTCAAGTTTCAAGGCTCAAGGCTCAAGGCTCAAGGCTCAAGGCTCAAGGCGCAAGGCTCAAGTCTTAATGCTCAAGGCTCAAGGCTCAAGGATTGCGGCTAGAGTCTCAAGGCTCAAGGCTCAAGGGTCAATGCTCAAGGGACAAGGCTCGAGGCTCAAGGTTCAAGGCTCAAGGTTCAAGACGCAAGGCTCAAGGCGCAAGGGTCACGTGTTAAGGCTCAATTCTCAAATTTTAAGGCTCAGGGATCACGGCTCAAGGCTCAAGGCTAGAGGATCAAGGCTCAGGGCTCAAGGCGCAATGCTCAAGGCTCAAGGCTCAAGGCCCAAGGCTCAAGGCTCAAGGCTCAACGCTGAAGGCTCAAGGCACAAGGCTTAAGGCTCAAGGCTCAAGGCTCAAGGCTCCAGGCTCCAGGCTTAAGGCTTAAGGCTCAAAGGCTCAAGGCTCCAGGCTTAAGGCTCCAGGCTCGACGCTCAAGGCACTAGGGTCCAGGCTCAAGGCTCCAGGCTCAAAGGCTCCAGGCTCAAGGATCAAGGCTCAAGGTTCAAGGCTCAAGTCTTAAGGCTCACGGCTCACGGCTCAAGGCTCAACGCTCAAGGCTCAACGCTCAAGGGTCAACGCTCAAGGGTCAACGCTCAAGGGATTAGGCTCGAGGCTCAAGGCTCAAGTCCAAGGCTCAAGGCTCAAGGCTCAACGCTCAACGCTCAAGGCGCAAGGCTCAAGGCTCAAGGCGTAAGGGTCAAGAGTCAAGGCTCATGTCTCAAGTTTTAAGGCTCAAGGCTCATGGCTCAAGGCTCAAGGCTCAAGGTTCAAGGTTCAAGGCTCGAGGCTCAAGTTTCAACGCTCAAGGCTCAATGCTCAAGGTTCAAGTAACAAGGCTCAAGGCTCAAGGCTCAAGGCTCAAGGCTCAAGGCTCAAGGCTCCAGGCTCCAGGCTTAAGGCTTAAGGCTCAAAGGCTCAAGGCTCCAGGCTTAAGGCTCCAGGCTCGACGCTCAAGGCTCTAGGGTCCAGGCTCAAGGCTCCAGGCTCAAAGGCTCCAGGCTCAAGGATCAAGGCTCAAGGCTCAAGGCTCAAGGCTCAAGGCTCAAGGCTCACGGCTCACGGCTCACCGCTCAAGGCTCAACGCTCAAGGGTCAACGCTAAAGGGTCAACGCTCAAGGGATAAGGCTCGAGGCTCAAGGCTCAAGTCCAAGGCTCAAGGCTCAAGGCTCAACGCTCAACGCTCAAGGCTCAAGGCTCAAGGCTCAAGGCGTAAGGGTTAAGAGTCAAGGCTCATGTCTCAAGTTTTAAGGCTCAAGGCTCATGGCTCAAGGCTCAAGACTCAAGGTTCAAGGCTCAAGGCTCAAGTTTCAACGCTCAAGGCTCAAGGTTCAAGTAACAAGGCTCAAGGCTCAAGGCCCAAGGCTCAAGGCACAAGGCTCAAGGGTCAAGGCTCAAGGCTCAACGCTCAAGGGTAAAGGCTCAAGGCTCAAGGGTCAAGGCTCAAGGGTCAAGGCTCAAGGCTCAAGGCTCAAGGCTCAAGGCTCAAGGCTCAAGGCTCAATGCTCAAGGCTCAAGGCTCAAGGCTCAAGGCTCAAGGCTCAAGGCTCATGGCCCAAGGCTCAAGGCTCAAGGCTCAAGGCTCAAGGCTCAACGCTCAAGGCTCAAGGCTCAAGGCTCCAGGCTCAAGGCTCACGGCTCACGGCTCAACGCTCAAGGCTCAACGCTCACGGCTCAACGCTCAAGGCTCAACGCTCAAGGGTCAACGCTAAAGGGTCAACGCTCAAGGGATAAGGCTCGAGGCTCAAGGCTCAAGTCCAAGGCTCAAGGCTCAAGGCTCAACGCTCAACGCTCAAGGCTCAAGGCTCAAGGCTCAAGGCTCAAGGCTCAAGGCGTAAGGGTTAAGAGTCAAGGCTCATGTCTCAAGTTTTAAGGCTCAAGGCTCATGGCTCAAGGCTCAAGGCTCAAGGTTCAAGGCTCAAGGCTCAAGTTTCAATGCTCAAGGTTCAAGGTTCAAGTAACAAGGCTCAAGGCTCAAGGCTCAAGGCCCAAGGCTCAAGGCACAAGGCACAAGGCTCAAGGGTCAAGGCTCAAGGCTCAACGCTCAAGGGTCAAGGCTCAAGGCTCAAGGGTCAAGACTCAAGGGTCAAGGCTCAAGGCTCAAGGCTCAAGGCTCAAGGCTCAAGGCTCAAGGCTCAAGGCTCAAGGCTCAAGGCTCAAGGCTCATGGCCCAAGGCTCAAGGCTCAAGGCTCATGGCTCAACGCTCAAGGCTCAAGGCTCAAGGATCAAGGCTCAAGGCTCAAGGCTCAAGGCTAAAGGCTCTAGGATCAAGGCTCAAGGCTCCAGGCTCAAGGCTCAACGCTCAAGACTCAATGCTCAACAGTCAACGCTCAAGGGTCAAGGCTGGAGGGACAAGGCTCGAGGCTCAAGGCTCAAGGCTCAAGGCTCAAGGCGTAAGGGTCAAGAGTCAAAGCTCAAGTCTAAAGTTTTAAGGCTCAAGTCTCATGGCTGAAGGCTGAAGGCTCAAGGCTGAAGGCTCAAGGCTTAAGGCTCAAGTTTCAAGGCTCAAGGCTCAAGGTTCAAGTAACAAGGCTCAAGGCTCAAGGCTCAAGGCTCAAGGCTCAAGGCACAAGGCTCAAGGCTCAAGGCTTAAGGGTCAACTCTCAAGGGTCAAGGCTCAAGGCCCAAGGCTCAAGGCTCAACGCTGAAGGCTAAAGGCTCAACGCTGAGGGCGCAAGGCTCAAGGCTTAAGGCTCCAGATTCCAGGCTCAAGGCTCCAGACTCCAGGCTAAAGGATTAAGGCTCAAAGGCTCCAGGCTCCAGGCTCAAGGCTCCAGGCTCGACGCTCAAGGCTCTAGGGTCCAGGCTTAAGGCTCCAGGCTCAAAGGCTCCAGGCTCAAGGATCAAGGCTCAAGGCTCAAGGCTCAAGGCTCAAGGCTCAAGGCTCAAGGCTCAAGGCTCAAGGCTCAAGGCTCAAGGCTCAAGGCTGACGGCTCACGACTCAAGGCTCAAGGCTCAACGCTCAAGGCTCAACGCTCAAGGGTCAACGCTCAAGGGTCAACGCTCAAGGGATTAGGCTGGAGGCTTAAGGCTTAAGTCCAAGGCTCAAGGCTCAATGATAAACACTCAATGCTCAAGGCTCAAGGCTCGAGGCTCAAGAGTCAAGGCTCATGTCTCAAGTTTTAAGCCTCAAGGCTCATGGCTTAAGGCTTAAGGCTCAAGTTTCAAGGCTCAAGGCTTAAGTTTCAACGCTCAAGGCTCAAGGCTCAAGGTTCAAGTAACAAGGCTCAAGGCTCAAGGCTCAAGGCTCAAGGCACAAGGCTCCAGGCTTAAGGCATAAGGGTCAATTGTTAAGGCTCAACTCTCAAGTTTTAAGGCTCAAGGATCATGTCTCAAGGCTCAAGGCGCAATGCTCAAGGCTCAAGGCTAGAGGATCAAGGCTCAAGGCTCAAGGGTCAAGACTGAAGGCTCAAGGTACAAGGCTCGAGGCTCAAGTAACATGTTATCGGTTCGGTTTCGGTTTTGAAAATTCATCGTTATCGGTTATCGGTTCTATCGGTTCGGTTCGGTTCGGTTTTCGAAAAAAGGATGAACATTTGGCCTAAAATAACCGAACCGAAACCGGACCGAACCGACACCGAACCGAACCAAAACCGATAACATGTTATCGGTTCGGTTTTGGTTTTGAAAATTCATCGTTATTGGTTATCGGTTCTATTGGTTCGGTTCGGTTCGGTTCGGTTTTGGCCCGATAAGCACCCCTAGCTCAAGGCTCAAGGCTAAAGGGTCAAGGCTCAAGGCTCAAGGCTCAAGGGTCAACGGTCAAGGGTCAATGCTCAAGGCTCAAGGCTCAAGGCTCAAGGCTAGAGGATCAAGGATTAAGGCACAAGGCGCAAGGCTCAAGGTCAAGGCGCAAGGCTCAAGGCGCAATGGTTAAGAGTCAAGGATCAAGTCTCAAGTTTCAAGGCTCAAGGCTCAAGGCTCAAGGCTCAAGGCTCAAGGCTCAAGGATCAAGGCTCAAGGCTCAAGGCTCAAGGCTCAAGGCTCGCAGGTAGAGTCTCAAGGCTCAAGGCTCAAGGCTCAAGGGTCAATGCTCAAGGGTCAATGCTCAAGGGACAAGGCTCGAGGCTCAAGGCTCAAGGCTCAAGGCTCAAGGCTTAAGGCTGAAGGTTCAAGGCTCAAGGCTCAAGACGCAAGGCTCAAGGCGCAAGGGTCAAGTGTTAAGGCTCAAGTCTCAAGTTTTAAGGCTCAAGGATCACGGCTCAAGGCTCAAGGCTAGAGGATCAAGGCTCAAGGCTCAAGGCGCAATGCTCAAGGCTCAAGGCTCAAGGCTCAAGGCCCAAGGCTCAAGGCTCAAGGCTCAAGGCTCAAGGCTCAAGGCTCAAGGCTCAAGGCTCAAGGCGCAAGGCTCAAGGCTCAAGGCTCAAGGCTCCATGCTCCAGGCTTAAGGCTTAAGGCTCAAAGGCTCAAGGCTCCAGGCTCAACGCTCTAGGCTCAAGGCTCCAGGCTCGACGCTCAAGGCTCTAGGGTCCAGGCTCCAGGCTCCAGGCTCAAAGGCTCCAGGCTCAAGGATCAAGGCTCAAGGCTCAAGGGATTAAATTAGCTAGATGGTTTTAACCGGTCAAGAACAAGTTCATGTTCTTGGTCAGTGTGGTTCGAACCAAGCAATCTAGGAGGTTTAACCAAGTGGTCAATCAGTGATAGTAAAACCCTACACAAGGCTCAAGGCGCAATGCTCAAGGCCCAAGGCTAGAGGATCAAGGCTCAAGGCTCAAGGCTCAAGACTGAAGGCTCAAGGTACAAGGCTCGAGGCTCAAGGCTAAAGGCTCAAGGCTCAAGGCTCAAGGCTCAAGGCTCAAGGATTAAGGCTCAAGGCTCAAGACGTAAGGCTCCAGGCTCCAGGCTCAACGCTCGAGGCTCGATGCTCAAGGGTCAACGCTCAAGGCTCAACGCTCAAGGGTCGAGGCTTAAGGGACAAGGCTCGAGGCTCAAGGCTCAAGGCTCAAGGCTCAAGGCTCAAGGCTCAAGGCTCATGGCTCAAGGCTCAAGGGTCAAGGCTCAAGGCTCAAGGCTCAAGGCTCAAGGCTCAAGACTGAAGGCTCAAGGTACAAGGCTCGAGGCTCCAGGCTAAAGGCTCAAGGCTCAAGGCTCAAGGCTCAAGGCTTAAGGCTCAAGGCTAAAGACGCAAGGCTCAAGGTGCAAGGGTCAAGTGTTAAGGCTCAAGTCTCAAGTTTTAAGGCTCAAGGATAATGGCTCAAGGCCCAAGGCGCAATGCTCAAGGCTCAAGGCTAGAGGATCAAGGCTCAAGGCTCAAGGCGCAATGCTCACGGGTCAAGGCTCAAGGCTCAAGGCCCAAGGCTCAAGGCTCAAAGCCCAAGGCATAACGCTGAAGGCTCAAGGCTCAAGGCTCAAGGCTCAAGGCTCGAGGCTAGAGGTTCAAGGCTAAAGGCTCAAGGCTCAAGGCTCAAGGCTCAAAGGTCAAGGCCAATGCTCAAGGGTCAAGGCTCAAGGGACAAGGCTCGAGGCTCAAGGTTGAAGGCTCAAGGCGTAAGGGTCAAGAGTCAATACTTAAGTCTCAAGTTTTAAGGCTCAAGGCTCATGGCTCAAGGCTGAAGGCTGAAGTTTCAAGGCTCAAGGCTAAAGTTTCAAGGCTCAAGGCTCAAGGTTCAAGTAACAAGGCTCAAGGCTCAAGGCTCAAGGCTCAAGGCTCAAGGCTCAAGGCTCAAGGCACAAGGCACAAGGCTCAAGGGTCAAGGGTCAACGCTCAAGGGTCAACGCTCAAGGGTCAACGCTCAAGGGTCAAGGGTGAAGGCTCAAGAGTCAAGAGTCAAGGCTCAAGGCTCAACGCTCAACGCTCAATGCTTAACGCTCAACGCTTAACGCTCAACGCCTAACGCTCAACGCTCAACGCTCAACGCTCAAGGCTCAAGGATCAAGGCTCAAGGGTCAATGCTCAAGGGTCATGGCTCAAGGCTCAAGGCTCAAGGCTCAAGGCTCAAGGCTCAAGGCTCAATGCTCAAGGCTCAAGGCTCAAGGCTAAAGGCTCAAGGCTCAAGGCTCAAGGCTCAAGGCTCAAGGCTCAAGGCTCAAGGCTCAAGGCTCAAGGCTCAAGGCTCAAGGCTCAAGGCTCAAGGCTAAAGGCTCAAGGCTCAAGGCTCAAGGCTCCAGGCTCAAGGCTCAACGCTCAAGGCTCAACGCTCAAGGCTCAACGCTCAAGGGTCAACGCTTAAGGGTCGAGGCTAAAGGGACAAGGCTCGAGGCTCAAGGCGTAATGCTCAAGGCTCAAGGCTCAAGGCTCAAGGCTCAAGGCTCAAGGCTCAAGGCTCAAGGCTCAAGGCTCAAGTCTCAAGGCTCAAGGCTCAAGGCTCAAGGCTCAAGGCTCAAGGCTCAAGGCTCAAGGGTCAAGAGTCAAAGCTCAAGTCTCAAGTTTTAAGGCTCAAGGCGTAAGGGTCAAGAGTCAAAGCTCAAGTCTCAAGTTTTAAGGCTCAAGGCTCTTGGCTCAAGGCTCAAGGCTCAAGGCTCAAGGCTCAAGGCTCAAGGCTCAAGTATCAAGGCTCAAGGCTCAAGGCTCAAGGCTTAAGGCATAAGGGTCAATTGTTAAGGCTCAACTCTCAAGTTTTAAGGCTCAAGGATCATGTCTCAAGGCTCAAGGCGCAATGCTCAAGGCTCAAGGCTAGAGGATCAAGGCTCAAGGCTCAAGGGTCAAGACTGAAGGCTCAAGGTACAAGGCTCGAGGCTCAAGGCTAAAGGCTCAAGTCTCAAGGCTCAAGGCTCAAGGCTCAAGGCTTAAGGCTCAAGGCTCAAGACGCAAGGCTTAAGGTTAAAGGGTCAAGTGTTAAGGCTCAAGTCTCAAGTTTTAAGGCTCAAGGATCATGGTTCAAGGCCCAAGGCGCAATGCTCAAGGCTCAAGGCTGGAGGATCAAGGCTCAAGGCTCAAGGCGCAATGCTCAAGGGTCAAGGCTCAAGGCTCAAGGCCCAAGGCTCAAGGCTCAAAGCTCAAGGCATAACGTTGAAGGCTCAAGGCTCAAGGCTCAAGGCTCAAGGCTCAAGGCTCAAGGCTCAAGGCTCAAGGCTCAAGGCTCAAGGCTCAAGGCTCAAGGCTCAAGGCTCAAGGCTCAAGGGTCAATGCTCAAGGGTCAATGCTCAAGGGACAAGGCTCAAGGCTCAAGGCTCAAGGCTCAAGGCTCAAGGCTCAAGACATAAGGCTCTAGGCGAAAGGGTCAAATGTTAAGGCTCAAGGCTCAAGGCTAGAGGATCAAGGTTCAAGGCTCAAGGTGCAATGATCAAGGGTCAAGGCTCAAGGCTCAAGGCTCAAGGCCCAAGGCTCAAGGCTCAAGGCTCAAGGCTCAAGGCTCAAGGCTCAACGCCGAAGGCTCAAGGCTGAAGGCTCAAGGCGCAAGGCTCAAGGCTCCATGCTTAAGGTTCCAGGCTCAAAGGCTCAAGGCTCCAGGCTCAAGGCTCCAGGCTTGACGCTCAAGCCTCCAGGATCCAGGCTCAAGGCTCCAGGCTCAAAAGCTCAAGGATCAAGGCTCAAGCCTCAAGCCTCAAGGCTAAAGGCTCAAGGCTCACGGCTCAAGGCTCAAGGCTCAAGGCTCAACGCTCAAGGCTCAACGCTCAAGGGTCAAGGATCAAGGGTCAAGACTCAAGGGACAAGGCTCGAGGCTCAAGGCTCAAGGCTCAAGGCTCAAGGCTCAAGGCTCAAGGCTCAAGGCTCAAGGCTCAAGGCTCAAGGCTCAAGGATCAAGGCTCAAGGCTCAAGGCTCAAGGCGTAATGGTCAAGAGTCAAGGCTCAAGTCTCAAGTTTTAAGGCTCAAAGCTCATGGCTAAAGGCTAAAGGCTCATGGCTGAAGGCTGAAGGCTCAAAGCTCAAGGCTCAAGTTTCAACGCTCAAGGCTCAAGGATCCAGGTTCAAGTAACAAGGCTCAAGGCTCAAGGCTCAAGGCTCAAGGCTCAAGGCTCAAGGCTCAAGGCTCAAGGCTCAAGGCTCAAGGGTCAATGCTCAAGGGTCAATTCTCAAGGGTCAACGCTCAAGGGTCAAGGCTCAAGGCTCAAGGCTCAAGGCTCAAGGCTCAAGGCTCAAGGCTCAAGGCTCAAGGCTCAAGGCTCAAGGCTCAAGGCTCAAGGCTCAAGGCTCAAGACTGAAGGCTCAAGGTACAAGGCTCGAGGCTCAAGGCTAAAGGCTCAAGGCTCAAGGCTGAAGGCTCAAGGCTTAAGGCTCAAGGCTCAAGACGCAAGGCTCAAGGTGCAAGGGTCAAGTGTTAAGGCTCAAGTCTCAAGTTTTAAGGCTCAAGGATAATGGCTCAAGGCCCAAGGCGCAATGCTCAAGGCTCAAGGCTAGAGGATCAAGGCTCAAGGCTCAAGGCGCAATGCTCAAGGGTCAAGGCTCAAGGCTCAAGGCCCAAGGCTCAAGGCTCAAAGCTCAAGGTATAACACTGAAGGCTCAAGGCTCAAGGCTCAAGGCTCAAGGCTCGAGGCTAGAGGCTCAAGGCTAAAGGCTCAAGGCTCAAGGCTCAAGGCTCAAAGGTCAAGGCTCAATGCTCAAGGGTCAAGGCTCAAGGGACAAGGCTCGAGGCTCAAGGCTGAAGGCTCAAGGCGTAAGGGTCAAGTTTTAAGGCTCAAGGCTCATGGCTCAAGGCAGAAGGCTGAAGTTTCAAGGCTCAAGGCTAAAGTTTCAAGGCTCAAGGCTCTAGGCTCAAGGTTCAAGTAACAAGGCTCAAGGCTCAAGGCTCAAGGCTCAAGGCTCAAGGCACAAGGAACAAGGCTGAAGGCTCAAGGGTCAACGCTCAAGGGTCAACGCTCAAGGGTCAACGCTCAAGGGTCAAGGCTCAAGGCTCAAGAGTCAAGAGTCAAGGCTCAAGGCTCAACGCTCAACGCTCAATGTTCAACGCTCACCACTCAATGCTTAACGCTCAACGCTTAACGCTCAACGCTTAACGCTCAACGCTCAACGCTCAAGGCTCAAGGATCAAGGCTCAAGGCTCAATGCTCAAGGCTCAATGGTCAAGGCTCAAGCCTCAAGGCTCAAGGGTCAAGGCTCAAGGCTCAAGGCTCAAGGCTCAAGGCTCAAGGCTCAAGGCTCAAGGCTCATGGCTCCAGACTCCAGGCTCAAGGCTCAACGCTCAAGGCTCAACGCTCAAGGGTCGAGGCTAAAGGGACAAGGCTCGAGGCTCAAGGCTCAATGTTCAAGACTCAAGGCTCAAGGCTCAAGGCTCAAGGCTCAAGGCTCAAGGTTCAAGGCTCACGGCTCAAGGCGTAAGGGTCAAGAGTCAAAGCTCAAGTCTCAAGTTTTAAGGCTCAAGGCTCAAGGCTCAAGGATCCAGGCGTAAGGGTCAAGAGTCAAAGCTCAAGTCTCAAGTTTTAAGGCTCAAGGCTCATGGCTCAAGGCTCAAGGCGCAATGCTCAAGGCTCAAGGCTAGAGGATCAAGGCTCAAGGCTCAAGGCTCAAGACTGAAGGCTCAAGGTACAAGGCTCGAAGCTCAAGGCTAAAGGCACAAGGCTCAAGGCTCAAGGCTCAAGGCTCAAGGCTCAAGGCTCAAGGCTCAAGACGCAAGGCTTAAGGTGAAAGGGTCAAGTGTTAAGGCTCAAGTCTCAAGTTTTAAGGCTCAAGGATCATGGCTCAAGGCCCAAGGCGCAATGCTCAAGGCTCAAGGCTGGAGGATCAAGGCCCAAGGCTCAAGGCGCAATGCTCAAGGGTCAAGGCTCAAGGCTCAAGGCCCAAGGCTCAAGGCTCAAAGCTCAAGGCATAACGCTGAAGGCTCAAGGCTCAAGGCTCAAGGCTCAAGGCTCAAGGCTCAAGGCTCAAGGCTCGAGGCTCGAGGCTCGAGGCTAGAGGCTCAAGGCTCAAGGCTCAAGGCTCAAGGCTCAAGGCTCAAGGCTCAAGGCTCAAGGGTCAAGGGTCAATGCTCAAGGGTCAATGCTCAAGGGACAAGGCTCGAGGCTCAAGGCTAAAGGCTCAAGGCTCAAGGCTCAAGGCTTAAGGCTCAAGGCTCAAGGCTCAAGACACAAGGCTCTAGGCGCAAGGGTCAAGTGTTAAGGCTCAAGGCTCAAGGCTCAAGGCTAGAGGATCAAGGTTCAAGGCTCAAGGCGCAATGATCAAGGGTCAAGGCTCAAGGCTCAAGGGCCAAGGCTCAACTCTCAAGGCTCAACGCTGAAAGGTCAAGGCTCAAGGCTCAAGGCGCAAGGCTCAAGGCTCCATGCTTAAGGTTCCAGGCTCAAAGGCTCAAGGCTCCAGGCTCAAGGCTCCAGGCTCGACGCTCAAGGCTCCAGGGTCCAGGCTCAAGGTTCCAGGCTCAAAAGGTCAAGGATCAAGGCTCAAGGCTCAAGCCTCAAGGCTAAAGGCTCAAGGCTCACGGCTCAAGGCTCAAGGCTCAAGGCTCAAGGCTTAAGGCTCAAGGCTCAAGACGCAAGGCTTAAGGTGAAAGGGTCAAGTGTTAAGGCTCAAGTCTCAAGTTTTAAGGCTCAAGGATCATGGTTCAAGGCCCAAGGCGCAATGCTCAAGGCTCAAGGCTGGAGGATCAAGGCTCAAGGCTCAAGGCGCAATGCTCAAGGGTCAAGGCTCAAGGCTCAAGGCCCAAGGCTCAAGGCTCAAAGCTCAAGGCATAACGCTGAAGGCTCAAGGCTCAAGGCTCAAGGCTCAAGGCTCAAGGCTCAAGGCTCAAGGCTCAAGGCTCAAGGCTTAAGGCTCAAGGCTCAAGGCTCAAGTCACAAGGCTCTAGGCGCAAGGGTCAAATGTTAAGGCTCAAGGCTAGAGGATCAAGGTTCAAGGCTCAAGGCGCAATGATCAAGGGTCAAGGCTCAAGGCTCAAGGCCCAAGGCTCAAGGCTCAAGGCTCAAGGCTCAAGGCTCAAGGCTCAAGGCTCAAGGCTCAAGGCTCAACGCTGAAGGCTCAAGGCTCAAGGCTCAAGGCGCAAGGCTCAAGGCTCCATGCTTAAGGTTCTAGGCTCAAAGGCTCAAGGCTCCAGGGTCAAGGCTCCAGGCTCGACGCTCAAGCCTCCAGGATCCAGGCTCAAGGCTCCAGGCTCAAAAGCTCATGGATCAAGGCTCAAGGCTCAAGCCTCAAGGCTAAAGGCTCAAGGCTCACGGCTCAAGGCTCAAGGCTCAAGGCTCAACGCTCAAGGCTCAACGCTCAAGGGTCAAGGATCAAGGGTCAAGACTCAAGGGACAAGGCTCGAGGCTCAAGGCTCAAGGCTCAAGGCTCAAGGCTCAAGGCTCAAGGATCAAGGTTCAAGGCTCAAGGCTCAAGGCGTAAGGGTCAAGAGTCAAGGCTCAAGTCTCAAGTTTTAAGGCTCAAAGCTCATGGCTAAAGGCTAAAGGCTCATGGCTGAAGGCTGAAGGCTCAAAGCTCAAGGCTCAAGTTTCAACGCTCAAGGCTCAAGGATCCAGGTTCAAGTAACAAGGCTCAAGGCTCAAGGCTCAAGGCACAAGGGTCAATGCTCAAGGGTCAATGCTCAAGGGTCAACGCTCAAGGGTCAAGGGTCAAGGGTCAAGGCTCAAGGCTCAAGGCTCAAGGCTCAAGGCTCAAGGCTCAAGGCTCAAGACTGAAGGCTCAAGGTACAAGGCTCGAGGCTCAAGGCTCAAGGCTGAAGGCTCAAGGCTGAAGGCTCAAGGCTTAAGGCTCAAGGCTCAAGACGCAAGGCTCAAGGTGCAAGGGTCAAGTGTTAAGGCTCAAGTCTCAAGTTTTAAGGCTCAAGGATAATGGCTCAAGGCCCAAGGCGTAAGGGTCAAGGGTCAAGGCTCAAGGCTCAAGGCTCAAGGTGCAAGGCTCAAGGCTTAAGGCGTAAGGGTCAATTGTTAAGGCTCAATTCTCAAGTTTTAAGGCTCAAGGATCATGGCTCAAGGCTCAAGTCTCAATGCTCAAGGCTCAAGGCTAGAGGATCAAGGTTCAAGGCTCAAGGCTTAAGGCTCAAGGCTCAAGGCTCAAGACACAAGGCTCTAGGCGCAAGGGTCAAATGTTAAGGCTCAAGGCTCAAGGCTAGAGGATCAAGGTTCAAGGCTCAAGGCGCAATGATCAAGGGTCAAGGCTCAAGGCTCAAGGCCCAAGGCTCAAGGCTCAAGGCTCAAGGCTCAAGGCTCAACGCTGAAGGCTCAAGGCTCAAGGCTCAAGGCGAAAGGCTCAAGGCTCCATGCTTAAGGTTCTAGGCTCAAAGGCTCAAGGCTCCAGGGTCAAGGCTCCAGGCTCGACGCTCAAGCCTCCAGGATCCAGGCTCAAGGCTCCAGGCTCAAAAGCTCAAGGATCAAGGCTCAAGCCTCAAGCCTCAAGGCTAAAGGCTCAAGGCTCACGGCTCACGGCTCAAGGCTCAAGGCTCAAGGCTCAACGCTTAAGGCTCAACGCTCAAGGGTCAAGGATCAAGGGTCAAGACTCAAGGGACAAGGCTCGAGGCTCAAGGCTCGAGGCTCAAGGCTCAAGGCTCAAGGCTCAAGGCTCAAGGATCAAGGCTCAAGGCTCAAGGCTCAAGGCTCAAGGCGTAAGGGTCAAGAGTCAAGGCTCAAGTCTCAAGTTTTAAGGCTCAAAGCTCATGGCTAAAGGCTAAAGGCTCATGGCTGAAGGCTGAAGGCTCAAAGCTCAAGGCTCAAGTTTCAACGCTCAAGGCTCAAGGATCCAGGTTCAAGTAACAAGGCTCAAGGCTCAAGGCTCAAGGCACAAGGGTCAATGCTCAATGGTCAATGCTCAAGGGTCAACGCTCAAGGGTCAAGGCTCAAGGCTCAAGGCTCAAGGCTCAAGGCTCAAGGCTCAAGACTGAAGGCTCAAGGTACAAGGCTCGAGGCTCAAGGCTAAAGGCTGAAGGCTCAAGGCTGAAGGCTCAAGGCTTAAGGCTCAAGGCTCAAGACGCAAGGCTCAAGGTGCAAGGGTCAAGTGTTAAGGCTCAAGTCTCAAGTTTTAAGGCTCAAGGATAATGGCTCAAGGCCCAAGGCGCAATGCTCAAGGCTCAAGGCTAGAGGATCAAGGCTCAAGGGTCAAGGCGCAATGCTCAAGGGTCAAGGCTCAAGGCTCAAGGCCCAAGGCTCAAGGCTCAAAGCTCAAGGTATAACACTGAAGGGTCAAGGCTCAAGGCTCAAGGCTCAAGGCTCAAGGCTCGAGGCTAGAGGCTCAAGGCTAAAGGCTCAAGGCTCAAGGCTCAAGGCTCAAGGCTCAAAGGTCAAGGCTCAATGCTCAAGGGTCAAGGCTCAAGGGACAAGGCTCGAGGCTCAAGGCTGAAGGCTCAAGGCGTAAGGGTCAAGTTTTAAGGCTCAAGGCTCATGGCTCAAGGCTGAAGGCTGAAGTTTCAAGGCTCAAGGCTAAAGTTTCAAGGCTCAAGGCTCAACGCTCAAGGCACAAGGCTCAAGGATGAAGGTTCAAGTAACAAGGCTCATGGCTCAAGGCTCAAGGCTCAAGGCACAAGGAACAAGGCTGAAGGCTCAAGGGTCAACGCTCAAGGGTCAACGCTCAAGGGTCAACGCTCAAGGGTCAAGGGTCAAGGCTCAAGAGTCAAGAGTCAAGGCTCAAGGCTCAACGCTCAACGCTCAATGTTCAACGCTCAACGCTCAATGCTTAACGCTCAACGCTTAACGCTCAACGCTTAACGCTCAACGCTCAACGCTCAACGCTCAAGGATCAAGGCTCAAGGCTCAATGCTCAAGGCTCAAGGGTCAAGGCTCAAGCCTCCAGGCTCAAGGCTCAAGGCTCAAGGCTCAAGGCTCCAGACTCCAGGCTCAAGGCTCAACGCTCAAGGCTCAACGCTCAAGGGTCGAGGCTAAAGGGACAAGGCTCGAGGCTCAAGGCTCAATGCTCAAGGCTCAAGGCTCAAGGCTCAAGGCTCAAGGCTCAAGGCTCAAGGCTCAAGGCTCACGGCTCACGGCTCAAGGCGTAAGGGTCAAGAGTCAAAGCTCAAGTCTCAAGTTTTAAGGCTCAAGGCTCAAGGCTCAAGGCTCAAGGCGTAAGGGTCAAGAGTCAAAGCTCAAGTCTCAAGTTTTAAGGCTCAAGGCTCTTGGCTCATGGCTCAAGGCTCAAGGCTCAAGGCTCAAGGCTCAAGTATCAAGGCTCAAGGCTCAAGGTGCAAGGCTCAAGGCTTAAGGCGTAAGGGTCAATTGTTAAGGCTCAAGTCTCAAGTTTTAAGGCTCAAGGATCATGGCTCAAGGCTCAAGTCTCAATGCTCAAGGCTCAAGGCTAGAGGATCAAGGCTCAAGGCTCAAGGCTCAAGACTGAAGGCTCAAGGTACAAGGCTCGAGGCTCAAGGCTCAAGGCTCAAGGCTCAAGGCTCAAGGCTCAAGACGCAAGGCTTAAGGTGAAAGGGTCAAGTGTTAAGGCTCAATTCTCAAGTTTTAAGTCTCAAGGATCATGGCTTAAGGCCCAAGGCGCAATGCTCAAGGCTCAAGGCTGGAGGATCA
The DNA here is from genome assembly GCA_963853835.1 of Calendula officinalis. Lineage (NCBI taxonomy): Eukaryota > Viridiplantae > Streptophyta > Magnoliopsida > Asterales > Asteraceae > Calendula > Calendula officinalis. The sequence continues at coordinate 64,503,517 of OY970825.1, read as the reverse complement.
AGGCTCAAGGCTCAAGGCGCAATGCTCAAGGGTCAAGGCTCAAGGCTCAAGGCCCAAGGCTCAAGGCTCAAAGCTCAAGGCATAACGCTGAAGGCTCAAGGCTCAAGGCTCAAGGCTCAAGGCTCAAGGCTCAAGGCTCAAGGCTCGAGGCTCGAGGCTAGAGGCTCAAGGCTCAAGGCTCAAGGCTCAAGGCTCCAGGCTCAAGGCTCAAGGCTCAAGGCTCAAGGCTCAAGGCTCAAGGGTCAATGCTCAAGGGTCAACGCTCAAGGGTCAAGGGTCAAGGCTCAAGAGTCAAGAGTCAAGGCTCAAGGCTCAACGCTCAACGCTCAATGTTCAACGCTCAACGCTCAATGCTTAACGCTCAACGCTTAACGCTCAACGCTTAACGCTCAACGCTCAACGCTCAACGCTCAAGGATCAAGGCTCAAGGCTCAATGCTCAAGGCTCAAGGGTCAAGGCTCAAGCCTCCAGGCTCAAGGCTCAAGGCTCAAGGCTCAAGGCTCCAGACTCCAGGCTCAAGGCTCAACGCTCAAGGCTCAACGCTCAAGGGTCGAGGCTAAAGGGACAAGGCTCGAGGCTCAAGGCTCAATGCTCAAGGCTCAAGGCTCAAGGCTCAAGGCTCAAGGCTCAAGGCTCAAGGCTCAAGGCTCACGGCTCACGGCTCAAGGCGTAAGGGTCAAGAGTCAAAGCTCAAGTCTCAAGTTTTAAGGCTCAAGGCTCAAGGCTCAAGGCTCAAGGCGTAAGGGTCAAGAGTCAAAGCTCAAGTCTCAAGTTTTAAGGCTCAAGGCTCTTGGCTCATGGCTCAAGGCTCAAGGCTCAAGGCTCAAGGCTCAAGTATCAAGGCTCAAGGCTCAAGGTGCAAGGCTCAAGGCTTAAGGCGTAAGGGTCAATTGTTAAGGCTCAAGTCTCAAGTTTTAAGGCTCAAGGATCATGGCTCAAGGCTCAAGTCTCAATGCTCAAGGCTCAAGGCTAGAGGATCAAGGCTCAAGGCTCAAGGCTCAAGACTGAAGGCTCAAGGTACAAGGCTCGAGGCTCAAGGCTCAAGGCTCAAGGCTCAAGGCTCAAGGCTCAAGACGCAAGGCTTAAGGTGAAAGGGTCAAGTGTTAAGGCTCAATTCTCAAGTTTTAAGTCTCAAGGATCATGGCTTAAGGCCCAAGGCGCAATGCTCAAGGCTCAAGGCTGGAGGATCAAGGCTCAAGGCTCAAGGCGCAATGCTCAAGGGTCAAGGCTCAAGGCTCAAGGCCCAAGGCTCAAGGCTCAAAGCTCAAGGCATAACGCTGAAGGCTCAAGGCTCAAGGCTCAAGGCTCAAGGCTCAAGGCTCAAGGCTCAAGGCTCGAGGCTCGAGGCTAGAGGCTCAAGGCTCAAGGCTCAAGGCTCAAGGCTCCAGGCTCAAGGCTCAAGGCTCAAGGCTCAAGGGTCAATGCTCAAGGGTCAATGCTCAAGGGACAAGGATCGAGGCTCAAGGCTAAAGGCTTAAGGCTCAAGGCTCAAGGCTTAAGGCTCAAGGCTCAAGGCTCAAGACACAAGGCTCTAGGCGCAAGGGTCAAGTGTTAAGGCTCAAGGCTCAAGGCTCAAGGCTAGAGGATCAAGGTTCAAGGCTCAAGGCGCAATGATCAAGGCTCAAGGCGCAATGATCAAGGCTCAAGGCTCAAGGCTCAAGGCCCAAGGCTCAAGGCTCAATGCTCAACGCTGAAAGCTCAAGGCTCAAGGCTCAAGGCGCAGGGCTCAAGGCTCCATGCTTAAGGTTCCAGGCTCAAAGGCTCAAGGCTCCAGGCTCAAGGCTCCAGGCTCGACGCTCAAGGCTCCAGGGTCCAGGCTCAAGGTTCCAGGCTCAAAAGGTCAAGGATCAAGGCTCAAGGCTCAAGCCTCAAGGCTAAAGGCTCAAGGCTCACGGCTCAAGGCTCAAGGCTCAACGCTCAACGCTCAAGGCTCAACGCTCAAGGGTCAAGGCTCAAGGGTCAAGACTCAAGGGACAAGGCTCGAGGCTCAAGGCTCAAGGCTCAAGGCTCAAGGCTCAAGGCTCAAGGCTCAAGGCTCAAGGCTCAAGGCTCAAGGCTCAAGGCTCAAGGCTCAAGGCTCAAGGCTCAAGGATCAAGGCTCAAGGCTCAAGGCTCAAGGCTCAAGGCTCAAGGCTCAAGGCGTAAGGGTCAAGAGTCAAGGCTCAAGTCTCAAGTTTTAAGGTTCAAGGCTCATGGCTAAAGGCTAAAGGCTCATGGCTGAAGGCTGAAGGCTCAAGGCTGAAGGCTCAAGGCTCAAGTTTCAACGCTCAAGGCTCAAGGATCCAGGTTCAAGTAACAAGGCTCAAGGCTCAAGGCACAACTCTCAAGGCTCAAGGGTCAACGCTCAAGGGTCAATGCTCAAGGGTCAACGCTCAAGGGTCAAGGGTCAAGGCTCAAGGCTCAAGGCTCAAGGCTCAAGGCTCAAGGCTCAAGCCTCAAGGCACAAGGCTCAAGGCTCAAGGCTCAACGCTCAAGGGTCAACGCTCAAGGGTCAACGCTCAAGATTCAAGCGTCAAGGTTCAAGGGTCAAGGGTCAAGGGTCAAGGGTCAAGGGTCAAGGCTCAACGCTCAAGGCTAAAGGCTCAAGGCTCAACGCTCAATGCTCAAGGGTCAACGCTCAAGGGTCAACGCTCAAGGGTCAAGGGTCAAGGCTCAAGGCTCAAGGCTCAAGGCTCAAGGCTCAAGGCTCAAGGCTCAAGCCTCAAGGCACAAGGCTCAAGGCTCAAGGCTCAACGCTCAAGGCTCAACGCTCAAGGGTCAACGCTCAAGGCTCAACGCTCAAGATTCAAGCGTCAAGGCTCAAGGCACAAGGCTCAAGGCTCAAGGCTCAAGGCTCAAGGCTCAAGGCTCAAGACGCAATGCTCAAGGCACAAGGCTCAAGGGTCAAGTGTTAAGGCTCAAATCTCAAGTTTTAAGGATCAAGGATCATGGCTCAAGGCTCAAGGCGCAATGCTCAAGGCTCAAGGCTAGAGGATCACGGTTCAAGGCTCAAGGCGCAATGCTCAAGGGTCAAGGGTCAAGGCCCAAGGCTCAAGGCTCAAGGCTCAAGGCTCAACGCTGAACGCTCAAGGCTCAAGGCGCAAGGCTCAAGGCTCATGGCTCCAGGCAAAAGGCTCAAGGCTCAAAGGCTCAAGGCTCCAGGCTCAAGGCTCCAGGCTCAAGGCTCCAGGCTCGACGCTCAAGGCACCAGGCTCAAAGGCTCAAGGCTCAAGGATCAAGGCTGAAGGCTCAAGGCTCGAGGCTGAAGGCTCAAGGCTCACGGCTCAAGGCTCCAGGCTCAAGGCTCAAGGCTCAAGGCTCAAGGCTCAAGGCTTAAGGCTCGAGGCTCGAGGCTCAAGGCTCAAGGCTCAAGGCTCAAGGCTCAACGCTCAACACTCAACACTCAACGCTCAAGGGTCAAGGGTCAAGGCTCAAGGGACAAGGCTCGAAGCTCAAGGCTCAAGTCCAAGGCTCAAGGCTCAAGGCTCAAGGCTCAAGGCTCGAGGCGTAATTGTCAAGAGTCAAGGCTCAAGTCTCAAGTTTTAAGGCTCAAGGCTCACGGCTGAAGGCTCAAGGCTCAAGGCTCTAGGCTCAAGTTTCAACGCTCAAGGCTCAAGGCTCAAGGTTCAAGTAACAAGGCTCAAGGGTCAAGGCTCAAGGCTCAATGCACAAGGCTCAAGGCTCAAGGCTCAAGGGTCAACGCGCAAGGGTCAATGCTCAAGGGTCAACGCTCAAGGGTCAAGGCTCAAGGGTCAAGGCTCAAGGCTCAAGGCTCAAGGCTCAAAGCTCCAGGCTCAAGGCTCAACGCTCAAGGCTCAACGCTCAAGGCTCAACGCTCAAGGGTCAACGCTCAAGGGTCAACGCTCAAGGCTCAAGGGACAAGGCTCGAGGCTCAAGGCTCAATGCACAAGGCTCAAGGCTCAATGATCAAGGCTCAAGGCTCAAGGCTCAAGGCTCAAGACGCAAGGCTCAAGGCACAAGGTACAAGGGTCAAGTGTTAAGGCTCAAATCTCAAGTTTTAAGGCTCAAGGATCATGGCTCAAGGCTCAAGGCGCAATGCTCAAGGCTCAAGGCTAGAGGATCAAGGTTCAAGGCTCAAGGCGCAATGCTCAAGGCTCAAGGGTCAAGGCCCAAGGCCCAAGGCTCAAGGCTCAAGGCTCAAGGCTCAACGCTGAACGCTCAAGGCTCAAGGCGCAAGGCTCAAGGCTCAAGGCTCATGGCTCCAGGCGCAAGGCTCGAGGCTCAAAGGCTCAAGGCTCCAGGCTCAAGGCTCCAGGCTCGACGCTCAAGGCTCCAGGCTCAAAGGCTCAAGGCTCAAGGATCAAGGCTCAAGGCTCGAGCCTCGAGGCTTAAGGCTCAAGGCTCACGGCTCCAGGCTCCAGGCTCAAGGATCAAGGCTCAAGGCTCAAGGCTCGAGGCTCAAGGCTCAAGGCTCAAGGCTCAAGGCTCAAGGCTCAACGCTCAACGCTCAACGCTCAACGCTCAAGGGTCAAGGCTGAAGGCTCATGGCTCAAGGCTCAAGGCTGAAGGCTCAAGGCTCATGGCTCAAGGCTCAAGGCTAAAGGCTCAAGGCTCAAGGCTCAAGGCTCGAGGATAGAGGCTCAAGGCTCAAGGCTCAAGGCTCAAGGGTCAATGCTCAAGAGTCAATGCTCAATGGACAAGGCTCGAGGCTCAAGGCTCAAGGCTCTAGGCTCAAGGCACAAGGCTCAAGGCTCAAGGCTCAAGGCTTAAGGCTCAAGGCTCAAGGTTCAAGGCTCAAGACGCAAGGCTCAAGGCACAAGGCACAAGGGTCAAGTGTTAAGGCTCAAATCTCAAGTTTTAAGGCTCAAGGATCATGGCTCAAGGCTCAAGGCGCAATGCTCAAGGCTCAAGGCTAGAGGATCACGGTTCAAGGCTCAAGGCGCAATGCTCAAGGGTCAAGGGTCAAGGCCCAAGGCTCAAGGCTCAAGGCTCAAGGCTCAACGCTGAACGCTCCAGGCGCAAGGCGCAAGGCTCAAGGCTCATGGCTCCAGGCAAAAGGCTCAAGGCTCAAAGGCTCAAGGCTCCAGGCTCAAGGCTCAAGGCTCCAGGCTCTAGGCTCCAGGCTCGACGCTCAAGGCTCCAGGCTCAAAGGCTCAAGGCTCAAGGATCAAGGCTCAAGGCTCAAGGCTCGAGGCTTAAGGCTCAAGGCTCACGGCTCAAGGCTCCAGGCTCAAGGCTCAAGGCTCAAGGCTCAAGGCTCGAGGCTCGAGGCTCAAGGCTCAAGGCTCAAGGCTCAAGGCTCAACGCTCAAGGCTCAAGGGACAAGGCTCGAAGCTCAAGGCTCAAGGGACAAGGCTCGAAGCTCAAGGCTCAAGTCCAAGGCTCAAGGCTCAAGGCTCAAGGCGTAAGGGTCAAGAGTCAAGGCTCAAGTCTCAAGTTTTAAGGCTCAAGGCTCACGGCTGAAGGCTCAAGGCTCAAGGCTCTAGGCTCAAGTTTCAACGCTCAAGGCTCAAGGCTCAAGGTTCAAGTAACAAGGATCAAGGGTCAAGGCTCAAGGCTCAATGCACAAGGCTCAAGGCTCAAGGGTCAACGCTCAAGGGTCAATGCTCAAGGGTCAACGCTCAAGGGTCAAGGCTCAAGGCTCAAGGGTCAAGGCTCAAGGCTCAAGGCTCCAGGCTCAAGGCTCAACGCTCAAGGCTCAACGCTCAAGGGTCAACGCTCAAGGGTCAAGGCTCAAGGCTCAAGGGACAAGGCTCGAGGCTCAAGGCTCAATGCTCAAGGCTCAAGGCTCAATGCTCAAGGCTCAAGGCTCAAGGCTCAAGGCTCAAGGCTCAAGGCTCAAGGCTCAAGGCTTAAGGCTCAACGCTCAAGGCTCAAGGCTCAAGGCACAAGGCTCAAGGCTCAAGGCTCACGGCTCAAGGCTCAAGGCTCAAGGCTCAAGGCTCAAGGCGTAAGGGTCAAGAGTCAAAGCTCAAGTCTCATGTTTTAAGGCTGAAGGATCATGGCTCAAGGCTGAAGGCTGAAGGCTCAAGGCTCAAGGCTCAAGTTTCAAGGCTCAAGGCTCAAGGCTCAAGGATCAAGGCTCAAGGCTCAAGGCTCAAGGCTCAAGGCTCAATGCTCAAGGCTCAAGGCGTAAGGGTCAAGAGTCAAGGCTCAAGTCTCAAGTTTTAAGGCTCAAGGCTCACGGCTTAAGGCTCAAGGCTCAAGGCTCTAGGCTCAAGTTTCAACCCTCAAGGCTCAAGGCTCAAGGTTCAAGTAACAAGGCTCAAGGCTCAATGCACAAGGCTCAAGGCTCAAGGCTCAAGGGTCAAAGCTCAAGGGTCAATGCTCAAGGGTCAACGCTCAAGGGTCAAGGCTCAAGGCTCAAGGGTAAAGGCTCAAGGCTCAAGGCTCAAGGCTCAAGGCTCAAGGCTCCAGGCTCAAGGCTCAACGCTCAAGGCTCAACGCTCAAGGGTCAACGCTCAAGGGTCAAGGCTCAAGGGACAAGGCTCGAGGCTCAAGGCTCAATGCTCAAGGCTCAAGGCTCAAGGCTCAATGCTCAAGGCTCAAGGCTCAAGGCTCAACGCTCAAGGCTTAAGGCTCAACGCTCAAGGCTCAAGGCTCACGACTCATGGCTCGAGGCTCAAGGCTCAAGGCTCAAGGCGTAAGGGTCAAGAGTCAAAGCTCAAGTCTCAAGTTTTAAGGCTGAAGGCTCATGGCTCAAGGCTGAAGGCTCAAGGCTCAAGGCTCAAGGCTCAAGGCTCAAGTTTCAAGGCTCAAGGATCAAGGCTCAAGGCTCAAGGCTCAAGGATCAAGGCTCAAGGCGCCAAGGTCAAGTGTTAAGGCTCAAGGATCATGGCTCAAGGCTCAAGGCGCAATGCCCAAGGCTCAAGGCTCAAGGCTCAAGGCTCAAGGCTTAAGGCTTAAGGCTTAAGGCTCAATGCTCAAGACGCAAGGCTGAAGGCTCCAGGGTCAAGCCTCAAGGCTAAAGGCTCCAGGCTCAAGCCTAAAGGCTCAAGGCTAAAGGCTCAATGCTAAAGGCTCAAGGCTAAAGGCTAAAGGCTCAACGCTCAAGGGATAAGGCTCAAGGCTCAATGCTCAATGCTCAAGGCTCAAGGCTCAAGGCTCAAGGCTCAATGCTCAATGTTCAAGGCTCAAGGCGCAAGGCTCGAGGCTCAAGGCTCAAGGCTCAAGGCTCAACGCTCAAGGCTCGAGGCTCGAGGCTCGCGGCTCGAGGCTCGAGGCTCGAGGTCGAGGCTCGAGGCTCCAGGCTTGAGGCTCCAGGCTCAAGGCTCAAGGCTCCAGGCTCAACGCTCAACGCTCAAGGCTCAAGGCCAAGTTTCAAGGCTCAAGGCCCAAGTCTCATGGCTCAGGGCTAGAGGCTCAAGGCCCAAGGCTCAAGCTTCAAGGATCAAGGCTCAAGGCTGGCTCAAGGCTCAAGGCGCGAGGCTCAAGGCTCAAGATTCAAGGCTCAATGCTCAAGGCTCAAGGCTCAACGCTCAAGGCTCAAGACTCAAGGCTCAACGCTCAAGGCTCAACGCTGATTGGTCAAGGCTCAAGGCTTAAGGCCCAAGGCTCGAGGCTCGAGGCTCAAGGCTCAAAGCTCAACGCTCAAGGCTCAACGCTCAAGGCTCAAGGCTCAAGGCTCCAGGCTCAAGGCTCAAGGCTCCAGGCTCAAGGCTCCAGGCTCAAGGCTCCAGGCTCAAGGCTCAAGGCTCAAGGCTCAAGGCTCGAGGCTCGAGGCTCGAGGCTCCAGGCTCAAAGCTCAACGCTCAAGGCTCAACGCTCAAGGCTCAAGGCTCAAGGCTCCAGGCTCAAGGCTCGAGGCTCCAGGCTCAAGGCTCCAGGCTCCAGGCTCCAGGCTCAAGGCTCAAGGCTCAAGGCTCAAGGATCAAGGCTAAAGGCTCAAGGCTCAAGGCTCAAGGCTCAAGGCTCAAGGCTCAAGGCTCAAGGGTCAAGACGCAAGGCTCAAGGCTCAAGGCTCAAGGCTCAAGGCTCAAGGCTCAAGACTAAAGGCTCAAGGCTCAAGGCTCAAGGCTCAAGGCATCTTAAGGCACATGGCTTCAGGGTCAAGGGTCAAGGCTCAAGGCTCAAGGATCAAGAATCAAGGCTCAAGGCTCAGAACTTAAGACTCAAGGCTCATAACACAAGGCTCAAGGCTCAAGGCTCAAGTATCAAGGCTCAAGGCTCAAGGAACAAGGCTCAACGCTCAAGGCTTAAGGCTGGCTCAAGGCTCAAGATTTAAGGCTCGAGGCTAGAGGCTCGAGGCTCAAAGGCTCAAGACTCAAGGCTTGAGGGTCGAGGCTCGAGGCTCAAGGCTCGAGCCTCGAGGCTCAAGGCTCCAGGTTCAAAGGCTCAGGGCTCAAGGCTGAAGGCTCAAAGCTCCAGGATCAAGACTCAACTGTCAAAGCTCAAGGGTCAACGCTGATGGGTCAAGGCTCAAGGCCCAAGGCTCAAGGCTCAAGGCTCGAGGCTCAAGGATCAAGGCTGAAGGCTCAACGCTCAACGCTCCATGGTCAAGGCTTAAGGATCAAGTCTCAAGGGTCAATGCTCAAGGGTCAAGGCTCAACACTTAAGGCTCAAGGCTCGAGGCTCAAGGCTCAAGACGCAAGGCTCAAATCGCAAGGGTCAAGAGTAAAGGCTCAAGGCGCCAGGCTCAAGGCTCAAGTCTCAAGGCGCAAGGCTCAAGGCTCAAGGCTCAAGGCTCGAGGCTCAAGGCTCGAGGATCGAGGCTCAAAGGCTCAAGGCTCAACGCTCAACGCTCAAGGCTCAAGGCTAAAGGCTCAACGCTCAACGCTCAAGGATCAAGGCTCAAGGCTCAAGGCTCAAGGCTCAAGGCTCAAGGCTCAAGGCTCAAGGAACAAGGCTCAATGCTCAAGGCTCAAGGGTCAAGGGTCAAGGCTCAAGGCTCAAGGCTCAAGGATCAAGGCTCAAGGCTCAGATCTCAAGGTTTAAGGCTCAAGGCTCAAGGGTTAAGGCTCAAGGCTCAAGGCGTAAGGGTTAAGAGTCAAGGCTCATGTCTCAAGTTTTAAGGCTCAAGGCTCATGGCTCAAGGCTCAAGGCTCAAGGCTCAAGGTTCAAGGCTCAAGGCTCAAGTTTCAACGCTCAAGGCTCAAGGTTCAAGTAACAAGGCTCAAGGCTCAAGGCCCAAGGTTCAAGGCACAAGGCTCAAGGGTCAAGGCTCAAGGCTCAACGCTCAAGGCTCAAGGCTCAAGGCTCAAGGGTCAAGGCTCAAGGCTCAAGGCTCAAGGCTCAAGGCTCAAGGCTCAAGGCTCAAGGCTCAAGGCTCAACGCTCAAGGCTCAAGGCTCAAGGCTCAAGGCTCAAGGCTCAAGGCTCATGGCCCAAGGCTCAAGGCTTAAGGCTCAAGGCTCAACGCTCACGGCTCAAGGCTCAACGCTCAACGCTCAAGGCTCAAGGCTCACGGCTCACGGCTCAACGCTCAAGGCTCAACGCTCAAGGGTCAACGCTAAAGGGTCAACGCTCAAGGGATAAGGCTCGAGGCTCAAGGCTCAAGTCCAAGGCTCAACGCTCAAGGCTCATCGCTCAACGCTCAAGGCTCAAGGCTCAAGGCTCAAGGCTCAAGGCGTAAGGGTTAAGAGTCAAGGCTCATGTCTCAAGTTTTAAGGCTCAAGGCTCATGGCTCAAGGCTCAAGGCTCAAGGCTCAGATCTCAAGGCTCAAGGCTCAAGGGTTAAGGCTCAAGGCTCAAGGCTCAAGGCTCAAGGCTCAAGGCGTAAGGGTTAAGAGTCAAGGCTCATGTCTCAAGTTTTAAGGCTCAAGGCTCATGGCTCAAGGCTCAAGGCTCAAGGCTCAAGGTTCAAGGCTCAAGGGTCAAGGCTCAAGGCTCAAGGCTCAAGGCTCAAGGCTCAAGGCTCATGGCTCAAGGCTCAAGGCTCATGGCTCATGGCCCAAGGCTCAAGGCTCAAGGCTCAAGGCTCAAGGCTCAAGGCTCAAGGCTCAATGCTAAAGGCTCTAGGCTCAAGGCTCCAGGCTCAAGGCTCAACGCTCAAGACTCAATGCTCAACAGTCAACGCTCAAGGGTCAAGGCTCGAGGGACAAGGCTCGAGGCTCAAGGCTCAAGGCTCAAGGCGTAAGGGTCAAGAGTCAAAGCTTAAGTCTAAAGTTTTAAGGCTCAAGTCTCATGGCTCAAGGCTGAAGGCTCAAGGCTGAAGGCTCAAGGCTTAAGGCTCAAGTTTCAAGGCTCAAGGCTCAAGGTTCAAGTAACAAGTCTCAAGGCTCAAGGCTCAAGGCTCAAGGCTCAAGGCTCAAGGCACAAGGCTCAAGGCTCAAGGCTTAAGGGTCAACGCTCAAGGGTCAAGGCTCAAGGCCAAAGACTCAAGGATCAAGGCTCAACGCTGAAGGCTAAAGGCTCAAGGCTGAAGGCGCAAGGCTCAAGGTTCAAGGCTCAAGGCTCCAGACTCCAGGCTCAAGGCTCCAGACTCCAGGCTAAAGGCTTAAGGCTCAAAGGCTCCAGGCTCCAGGCTCAAGGCTCCAGGCTCGACGCTCAAGGCTCTAGGGTCCAGGCTTAAGGCTCCAGGCTCAAAGGCTCCAGGCTCAAGGATCAAGGCTCAAGGCTCAAGGCTCAAGGCTCAAGGCTCAAGGCTCAAGGCTCAAGGCTCAAGGCTCACGGCTCACGACTCAAGGCTCAAGGCTCAACTCTCAAGGCTCAACGCTCAAGGGTCAACGCTCAAGGGTCAACGCTCAAGGGATAAGGCTCGAGGCTTAAGGCTCAAGTCCAAGGCTCAAGGCTCAAGGCTCAAGGATAAACGCTCAATGCTCAAGGCTCAAGGCTCAAGGCTCGAGGCTCAAGGCTCAAGGCGTAAGGGTCAAGAGTCAAGGCTCATGTCTCAAGTTTTAAGCCTCAAGGCTCATGGCTTAAGGCTTAAGGCTCAAGTTTCAAGGCTCAAGGCTCAAGTTTCAAGGCTCAAGGCTCAAGGCTCAAGGCTCAAGGCTCAAGGCTCAAGGCACAAGGCTCCACGCTCAAGGCTCAACGCTCAAGTGTCAGGGGTCAAGGCTTAAGGCTCAAGGCTCAAGGCTCAAGGTAGGGGTGAGCATTTTGACCGAAAAAACCGAACCGAACCGATAACCGACCGAAACCGAACCGAACCGAAACCGATAACATGTTATGGGTTCGGTTTCGGTTTTAAAAATTCATCGTTATCGGTTATCGGTTCTATCCGTTCGGTTCGGTTCGGTTCGGTTTTCGAAAAAAGGATGAACATTTGGCCTAAAATAACCGAACCGACACCGGACCGAACCGACACCGAACCGAACCAAAACCGATAACATGTTATCGGTTCGGTTTCGGTTTTGAAAATTCATCATTATTGGTTATCGGTTCTATCGGTTCGGTTCGGTTTTGGCCCGATAAGCACCCCTAGCTCAAGGCTCAAGGCTCAAGGCTCAAGGCTAAAGGGTCAAGGCTCAAGGGTCAACGGTCAAGGGTCAATGCTCAAGGCTCAAGGCTCAAGGCTCAAGGCTCAAGGCTAGAGGATCAAGGATTAAGGCACAAGGCGCAAGGCTCAAGGTCAAGGCGCAAGGCTCAAGGCGCAGTGGTTAAGAGTCAAGGATCAAGTCTCAAGTTTCAAGGCTCAAGGCTCAAGGCTCAAGGCTCAAGGCTCAAGGCTCAAGGCTCAAGGCTCAAGGCTCAAGGCTCAAGGCTCAAGGCTCAAGGCTCAAGGCTCGCAGGTAGACTCTCAAGGCTCAAGGCTCAAGGCTCAAGGGTCAATGCTCAAGGGTCAATGCTCAAGGGACAAGGCTCGAGGCTCAAGGCTCAAGGCTCAATGCTCAAGGCTCAAGGCTCAAGGCTCAAGGCTTAAGGCTCAAGGTTCAAGGCTCAAGGCTCAAGACGCAAGGCTCAAGGCGCAAGGGTCAAGTGTTAAGGCTCAAGTCTCAAGTTTTAAGGCTCAAGGATCACGGCTCAAGGCTCAAGGCTAGAGGATCAAGGCTCAAGGCGCAATGCTCAAGGCTCAAGGCTCAAGGCCCAAGGCTCAAGGCTCAAGGCTCAAGGCTCAAGGCTCAAGGCTCAAGGCTCAAGGCTCAAGGCTCAAGGCTGAAGGCTCAAGGCTCAAGGCTCAAGGCGCAAGGCTCAAGGCTCAAGGCTCCATGCTCCAGGCTTAAGGCTTAAGGCTCAAAGGCTCAAGGCTCCAGGCTCAAGGCTCCAGGTTCAAGGCTCCAAGCTCGACGCTCAAGGCTCTAGGGTCCAGGCTCCAGGCTCCAGGCTCAAAGGCTCCAGGCTCAAGGATCAAGGCTCAAGGCTCAAGGGATTAAATTAGCTAGATGGTTTTAACCGGTCAAGAACAAGTTCATGTTCTTGGTCAGTGTGGTTCGAACCAAGCAATCTAGGAGGTTTAACCAAGTGGTCAATCAGTGATAGTGAAACCCTACACAAGGCTCAAGGCGCAATGCTCAAGGCCCAAGGCTAGAGGATCATGGCTCAAGGCTCAAGGCTGAAGACTGAAGGCTCAAGGTACAAGGCTCGAGGCTCAAGGCTAAAGGCTCAAGGCTCAAGGCTCAAGGCTCAAGGCTCAAGGCTCAAGGCTCAAGGCTCAAGGCTCAAGGATTAAGGCTCAAGGCTCAAGACATAAGGCTCCAGGCTCCAGGCTCCAGGCTCAACGCTTGATGCTCAAGGGTCAACGCTCAAGGCTCAACGCTCAAGGGTCGAGGCTTAAGGGACAAGGCTCGAGGCTCAAGGCTCAATGCTCAAGGCTCAAGGCTCAAGGCTCAAGGCTCAAGGCTCAAGGCTCACGGCTCAAGGCTCAAGGCTCAAGGCGTAAGGGTCAAGAGTCAAAGCTCAAGTCTCAAGTTTTAAGGCTCAAGGCTCATGGCTCAAGGCTCACGGCTCAAGGCTCACGGCTCAACGCTCAAGGCTCAAGGCTCAAGGCGTAAGGGTCAAGAGTCAAAGCTCAAGTCTCAAGTTTTAAGGCTCAAGGCTCATGGCTCAAGGCTCAAGTCTCAAGGCTCAAGGCTCATGGCTAAAGGCTCAAGGCTCAAGGGTCAAGGCTCAACGCTCAAGGCTCAAGGCTCAAGGCTCAAGGCTCAAGGCTCAAGACTGAAGGCTCAAGGTACAAGGCTCGAGGCTCAAGGCTAAAGGCTCAAGGCTCAAGGCTCAAGGCTCAAGGCTAAAGACGCAAGGCTCAAGGTGCAAGGGTCAAGTGTTAAGGCACAACTCTCAAGTTTTAAGGCTCAAGGATAATGGCTCAAGGCCCAAGGCGCAATGCTCAAGGCTCAAGGCTAGAGGATCAAGGCTCAAGGCTCAAGGCGCAATGCTCAAGGGTCAAGGCTCAAGGCTCAAGGCCCAAGGCTCAAGGCTCAAAGCTCAAGGCATAACGCTGAAGGCTCAAGGCTCAAGGCTCAAGGCTCGAGGCTAGAGGCTCAAGGCTAAAGGCTCAAGGCTCAAGGCTCAAGGCTCAAGGCTCCAGGCTCAAGGCTCAAGGCTCAAGGCTCAAAGGTCAAGGCTCAATGCTCAAGGGTCAAGGCTCAAGGGACAAGGCTCGAGGCTCAAGGTTGAAGGCTCAAGGCGTAAGGGTCAAGAGTCAATGCTTAAGTCTCAAGTTTTAAGGCTCAAGGCTCATGGCTCAAGGCTGAAGGCTGAAGTTTCAAGGCTCAAGGCTAAATTTTCAAAGCTCAAGGTTCAAGGTTCAAGTAACAAGGCTCAAGGCTCAAGGCTCAAGGCTCAAGGCTCAAGGCTCAAGGCTCAAGGCACAAGGCACAAGGCTCAAGGGTCAACGCTCAAGGGTCAACGCTCAAGGCTCAAGGCTCAAGGCTCAAGGCTTAAGGCTCAAGGCTAAAGACGCAAGGCTCAAGGTGCAAGGGTCAAGTGTTAAGGCTCAAGTCTCAAGTTTTAAGGCTCAAGGATAATGGCTCAAGGCCCAAGGCGCAATGCTCAAGGCTCAAGGCTAGAGGATCAAGGCTCAAAGCTCAAGGCATAACGCTGAAGGCTCAAGGCTCAAGGCTCAAGGCTCGAGGCTAGAGGCTCAAGGCTAAAGGCTCAAGGCTCAAGGCTCAAGGCTCAAGGCTCAAGGCTCCAGGCTCAAGGCTCAAGGCTCAAAGGTCAAGGCTCAATGCTCAAGGGTCAAGGCTCAAGGGACAAGGCTCGAGGCTCAAGGTTGAAGGCTCAAGGCGTAAGGGTCAAGAGTCAATGCTTAAGTCTCAAGTTTTAAGGCTCAAGGCTCATGGCTCAAGGCTGAAGGCTGAAGTTTCAAGGCTCAAGGCTAAATTTTCAAAGCTCAAGGTTTAAGGTTCAACTAACAAGGCTCAAGGCTCAAGGCTCAAGGCTCAAGGCTCAAGGCTCAAGGCACAAGGCACAAGGCTCAAGGCACAAGGGTCAACGCTCAAGGGTCAACGCTCAAGGGTCAACGCTCAAGGGTCAAGGGAGAAGGCTCAAGAGTCAAGAGTCAAGACTCAAGGCTCAACGCTCAACGCTCAACGCTCAATGCTTAACGCTCAACGCTTAACGCTCAATGCTCAACGCTCAACGCTCAACACTCAACGCTCAACGCTCAACGCTCAAGGCTCAAGGGTCAAGGCTCAAGGGTCAATGCTCAAGGCTCAAGGCTCAAGGCTCAAGGCTCAAGGCTCAAGGCTCAAGGCTCAAGGCTCAAGGCTCAAGGCTCAAGGCTCAAGGCTCAAGGCTCAAGGCTCAAGGCTCCAGCCTCAAGGCTCAAGGCTAAAGGCTCCAGGCTAAAGGCTCAAGGCTCAAGGCTCAATGCTCAAGGCTCAAGGCTCAAGGCTCAAGGCTCAAGGCTCAAGGCTCAAGGCTAAAGGCTCAAGGCTCAAGGCTCCAGACTCCAGGCTCAAGGCTCAACGCTCAAGGCTCAACGCTCAAGGGTCAACGCTCAAGGGTCGAGGCTAAAGGGACAAGTCTCGAGGCTCAAGGCGCAATGCTCAAGGCTCAAGGCTCAAGGCTCAAGGCTCAAGGCTCAAGGCTCAAGGCTCAAGTCTCAAGGCTCAAGGCTCAAGGCTCAAGGCTCACGGCTCAAGGCGTAAGGGTCAAGAGTCAAAGCTCAAGTCTCAAGTTTTAAGGCTCAAGGCTCAAGGCGTAAGGGTCAAGAGTCAAGAGTCAAAGCTCAAGTCTCAAGTTTTAAGGCTCAAGGCTCTTAGCTCATGGCTCAAGGCTCAAGGCTCAAGGCTCAAGGCTCAAGGCTCAAGTATCAAGGCTCAAGGCTCAAGGCTCAAGGCTTAAGGCATAAGGGACAATTGTTAAGGCTCAAGTCTCAAGTTTTAAGGCTCAAGGATCATGGCTCAAAGCTCAAGGCGCAATGCTCAAGGCTCAAGGCTAGAGTATCAAGGCTCAAGGCTCAAGGCCCAAGACTGAAGGCTCAAGGTACAAGGCTCGAGGCTCAAGGCTAAAGGCTCTAGTCTCAAGGCTCAAGGCTCAAGGCTCAAGGCTTAAGGCTCAAGGCTCAAGACGCAAGGCTTAAGGTGAAAGGTTCAAGTGTTAAGGCTCAAGTCTAAAGTTTTAAGGCTCAAGGATCATGGCTCAAGGCCCAAGGGGCAATGCTCAAGGCTCAAGGCTGGAGGATCAAGGCTCAAGGCTCAAGGCGCAATGCTCAAGGGTCAAGGCTCAAGGCTCAAGGCCCAAGGCTCAAGGCTCAAAGCTCAAGGCATAACGCTGAAGGCTCAAGGCTCAAGGCTCAAGGCTCAAGGCTCAAGGCTCAAGGCTCAAGGCCCAAGGCTCAAGGCTCAAGGCTCAAGGCTTAAGGCTAGAGGCTCGAGGCTCAAGGCTCAAGGCTCAAGGCTCAAGGCTCAAGGCTCAAGGCTCAAGGCTCAAGGCTCAAGGCTCAAGGCTCAAGGCTCAAGGCTCAAGGCTCAAGGCTCAAGGCTCAAGGCTCAAGGGTCAATGGTCAATGCTCAAGGGACAAGGCTCGAGGCTCAAGGCTCAAGGCTCAAGGCTCAAGGCTCAAGGCTCAAGGCTCAAGGCTCAAGGCTCAAGGCTCAAGACACAAGGCTCCAGGCGCAAGGGTCACATGTTAAGGCTCAAGGCTCAAGGCTAGAGGATCAAGGTTCAAGGCTCAAGGCGCAATGATCAAGGGTCAAGGCTCAAGGCTCAAGGCCCAAGGCTCAAGGCTCAAGGCTCAAGGCTCAACGCTGAAGGCTCAACGCTCAAGGCTCAAGGCGCAAGGCTCAAGGCTCCATGCTTAAGGTTCCAGGCTCAAAGGCTCAAGGCTCCAGGCTCAAGGCTCCAGGCTCGACGCTCAAGGCTCCAGGATCCAGGCTCAAGGCTCCAGCCTCAAAAGCTCAAGGATCAAGGCTCAAGGCTCAAGCCTCAAGGCTAAAGGCTCAAGGCTCACTGCTCAAGGCTCAAGGCTCAACGCTCAAGGCTCAACGCTCAAGGGTCAAGGATCAAGGGTCAAGACTCAAGGGACAAGGCTCGAGGCTCAAGGCTTAAGGCTCAAGGCTCAAGGCTCAAGGCTCAAGGATCAAGGCTCAAGGCTCAAGGCTCAAGGCTCAAGGCTCAAGGCGTAAGGGTCAAGAGTCAAGGCTCAAGTCTCAAGTTTTAAGGCTCAAAGCTCATGGCTAAAGGCTAAAGGCTCATGGCCGAAGGCTCAAGGCTCAAGGCTCAAGGCTCAAGTTTCAACGCTTAAGGCTCAAGGATCCAGGTTCAAGTAACAAGGCTCAAGGCTCAAGGCACATGGCTCAAGGCTCAAGGGTCAATGCTCAAGGATCAATGCTCAAGGGTCAACGCTCAAGGCTCAAGGCTCAAGGCTCAAGGCCAAGGCTCAAGGCTCAAGGCTCGAGGCTAAAGGCTCAAGGCTCAAGGCTCAAGGCTCAAGGCTTAAGGCTCAAGGGTCAAGGGTCAAGTGTTAAGGCTCAAGTCTCAAGTTTTAAGGCTCAAGGATAATGGCTCAAGGCCCAAGGCGCAATGCTCAAGGCTCAAGGCTAGAGGATCAAGGCTCAAGGCTCAAGGCGCAATGCTCAAGGGTCAAGGCTCAAGGCCCAAGGCTCAAGGCTCAAAGCTCAAGGTATAACACTGAAGGCTCAAGGCTCAAGGCTCAAGGCTCGAGGCTAGAGGCTCAAGGCTAAAGGCTCAAGACTCAAGGCTCAAGGCTCAAAGGTCAAGGCTCAATGCTCAAGGGTCAAGGCTCAAGGGACAAGGCTCGAGGCTCAAGGCTGAAGGCTCAAGGCGTAAGGGTCAAGCTTTAAGGCTCAAGGCTCATGGCTCAAGGCTGAAGGCTGATGTTTCAAGACTCAAGGCTAAAGTTTCAAGGCTTAAGGCTCAAGGCTCAAGGTTCAAGTAACAAGGCTCAAGGCTCAAGGCTCAAGGCTCAAGGCTCAAGGCACAAGGAACAAGGCTCAAGGCTCAAGAGTCAAGAGTCAAGGCTCAAGGCTCAACGCTCAACGCTCAATGTTCAACGCTCAACGCTCAATGCTTAACGCTCAACGCTTAACGCTCAACGCTTAACGCTCAACGCTGAACGCTCAAGGCTCAAGGATCAAGGCTCAAGGCTCAATGCTCAAGGCTCAAGGGTCAAGGCTCAAGCCTCAAGGCTCAAGGCTCAAGGCTAAAGGCTCAAGGCTCAAGTCTCAAGGCTCAAGGCTCAAGGCTCAAGGCTCAAGGCTAAAGGCTAAAGGCTCAAGGCTCAAGGCTCAAGGCTCAAGGCTCAAGGCTCCAGACTCCAGGCTCAAGGCTCAACGCTCAAGGCTCAATGCTCAAGGCTCAACGCTCAAGGGTCGAGGCTAAAGGGACAAGGCTCGAGGCTCAAGGCTCAAGGCTCAATGCTCAAGGCTCAAGGCTCAAGGCTCAAGGCTCAAGGCTTAAGGCTCAAGTCTCAAGGCTCAAGGCGTAAGGGTCAAGGCGTAAGGGTCAAGAGTCAAAGCTCAAGTCTCAAGTTTTAAGGCTCAAGGCTCAAGGCTCAAGGCTCAAGGCGTAAGGGTCAAGAGTCAAAGCTCAAGTCTCAAGTTTTAAGGCTCAAGGCTCTTGGCTCATGGCTCAAGGCTCAAGGCTCAAGGCTCAAGGCTCAAGGCTCAAGTATCAAGGCTCAAGGCTCAAGGTGCAAGGCTCAAGGCTTAAGGCGTAAGGGTCAATTGTTAAGGCTCAAGTCTCAAGTTTTAAGGCTCAAGGATCATGGCTCAAGGCTCAAGGCGCAATGCTCAAGGCTCAAGGCTAGAGGATCAAGGCTCAAGGCTCAAGACTGAAGGCTCAAGGTACAAGGCTCGAGGCTCAAGGCTAAAGGCTCAAGGCTCAAGGCTCAAGGCTCAAGGCTTAAGGCTCAAGGCTCAAGATGCAAGGCTTAAGGTGAAACGGTCAAGTGTTAAGGCTCAAGTCTCAAGTTTTAAGGATCATGGCTCAAGGCCCAAGGCGCAATGCTCAAGGCTCAAGGCTGGAGGATCAAGGCTCAAGGCTCAAGGCGCAATGCTAAAGGCTCAAGGCTCAAGGCTCAAGGCCCAAGGCTCAAGGCTCAAAGCTCAAGGCATAACGCTCAAGGCTCAAGGCTCAAGGCTCAAGGCTCAAGGCTCAAGGCTCAAGGCTCAAGGCTCGAGGCTCGAGGCTAGAGGCTCAAGGCTCAAGGCTCAAGGCTCAAGGCTCAAGGCTCAAGGCTCATGGCTCAAGGCTCAAGGCTCAAGGCTCAAGGCTCAAGGCTCAAGGCTCAAGGCTCAAGGCTCAAGGTTCAAGGCTAAAGGGTCAAGGGTCAATGCTCAAGGGTCAATGCTCAAGGGACAAGGCTCAAGGCTAAAGGCTCAAGGCTCAAGGCTCAAGGCTTAAGGCTCAAGGCTCAAGGCTCAAGACACAAGGCTCTAGGCGCAAGGGTCAAGTCTTAAGGCTCAAGGCTCAAGGCTCAAGGCTAGAGGATCAAGGTTCAAGGCTCAAGGCGCAATGATCAAGGGTCAAGGCTCAAGGCTCAAGGCCCAAGGCTCAAGGCTCAAGGCTGAAAGCTCAAGGCTCAAGGCGCAAGGCTCAAGGCTCCATGCTTAAGGTTCCAGGCTCAAAGGCTCAAGGCTCCAGGCTCAAGGCTCCAGGCTCGACGCTCAAGGCTCCAGGGTCCAGGCTCAAGGCTCCAGGCTCAAAAGGTCAAGGATCAAGGCTCAAGGCTAAAGCCTCAAGGCTAAAGGCTCAAGGCTCACGGCTCAAGGCTTAAGGCTCAACGCTCAAGGCTCAACGCTCAAGGGTCAAGGCTCAAGGGTCAAGACTCAAGGGACAAGGCTCGAGGCTCAAGGCTCAAGGCTCAAGGCTCAAGGCTCAAGGCTCAAGGCTCAAGGCTCAAGGCTCAAGGATCAAGGCTCAAGGCTCAAGGCTCAAGGCGTAAGGGTCAAGAGTCAAGGCTCAAGTCTCAAATTTTAAGGTTCAAGGCTCATGGCTAAAGGCTAAAGGCTCATGGCTGAAGGCTGAAGGCTCAAGGCTGAAGGCTCAAGGCTCAAGTTTCAACGCTCAAGGCTCAAGGATCCAGGTTCAAGTAACAAGGCTCAAGGCTCAAGGCACAACGCTCAAGGCTCAAGGGTCAACGCTCAAGGGTCAATGCTCAAGGGTCAACGCTCAAGGGTCAAGGCTCAAGGCTCTAGGCTCAAGGCTCAAGGCTCCAGCCTCAAGGCACAAGGCTCAAGGCTCAAGGCTCAACGCTCAAGGGTCAACGCTCAAGGGTCAACGCTCAAGGGTCAAGCGTCAAGGTTCAAGGGTCAAGGGTCAAGGCTCAAGGCTCAACGCTCAAGGCTAAAGGCTCAAGGCTCAACGCTCAATGCTCAACGCTCAACGCTCAACGCTTCATGGTCAAGGCTCAAGGATCAAGGCTCAAGGGTCAATGCTCAAGGGTCATGGCTCAAGGCTCAAGGCTCAAGACTCAAGGCTAAAGGCTCAAGGCTCAATGCTCAATGCTCAAGGCTCAAGGATCAAGGCTCAAGGCTAAAGGCTCAAGGCTCAAGGCTCAAGGCTCAAGGCTCAAGGCTCAAGGCTCAAGGCTCAAGGCTCAAGGCTCAAGGCTCAAGGCTCAAGGCTCAAGGCTCAAGGCTCAAGACTCAAGGCTCAAGGGTCAATGCTCAAGGCTCAAGGTTCAAGGCGTAGGGTCCAAGACTCAAGGCTCAAGGCTCAAAGCTCAAGGCTCAAGGCTGAAGGCTCAAGGCTCAAGGTTCAAGGCTCAAGGCGTAAGGGTCAAGAGTCAAGGCTCAAGTCTCAAGGGACAAGGCTCGAGGCTCAAGGCTCAAGTCCAAGGCTCAAGGCTCAAGGCTCAAGGCTCAAGGATCAAGGCTCAAGACTCAAGGTTCAAGGCTCAAGGCACAAGGCTCAAGGCTCAAAGCTTAAGGGTCAACGCTCAAGGGTCAACGCTCAAGGGTCAAGCATCAAGGCTCAAGGGTCAAGCGCCAAGGCTCAATGCTCAACGCTCAACGTTCAACGCTCAACGCTTCATGGTCAAGGCTCAAGGATCAAGGCTCAAGGGTCAATGCTCAAGGGTCATGGCTCAAGGCTCAAGGCTCAAGGCTCAAGGCTCAAGGCTCAAGGCTCAAGGCTCAAGGCTCAAGGCTCAAGGCTCAAGGCTCAAGGCTCAAGGCTCAAGGCTCAAGGCTTAAGGTCAATGCTAAAGGCTCAAGGCTCAAGGCTCAAGGCTCAAGGCTCAAGGCTCAAGGCTCAAGGCTAAAGGGTCAAGGGTCAATGCTCAAGGGTCAATGCTCAAGGGTCAATGCTCAAGGGACAAGGCTCGAGGCTCAAGGCTAAAGGCTCAAGGCTCAAGGCTCAAGGCTCAAGGCTTAAGGCTCAAGGCTCAAGGCTCAAGGCTCTAGGCGCAAGGGTCAAGTGTTAAGGCTCAAGGCTCAAGGCTAGAGGATCAAGGTTCAAGGCTCAAGGCGCAATGATCAAGGGTCAAGGCTCAAGGCTCAAGGCCCAAGGCTCAAGGCTCAAGGCTCAAGGCTGAAAGCTTAAGGCTCAAGGCTCAAGGCGCAAGGCTCAAGGCTCCATGCTTAAGATTCCAGGCTCAAAGGCTCAAGGCTCCAGGCTCAAGGCTCCAGGCTCGACGCTCAAGGCTCCAGGGTCCAGGCTCAAGGCTCCAGGCTCAAAAGGTCAAGGATCAAGGCTCAAGGCTAAAGCCTCAAGGCTAAAGGCTCAAGGCTCACGGCTCAAGGCTCAAGGCTCAACGCTCAAGGCTCAACGCTCAAGGGTCAAGGCTCAAGGGTCAAGACTCAAGGGACAAGGCTCGAGGCTCAAGGCTCAAGGCTCAAGGCTCAAGGCTCAAGGCTCAAGGCTCAAGGCTCAAGGCTCAAGGCTCAAGGCTCAAGGATCAAGGCTCAAGGATCAAGGATCAAGGCTCAAGTCTCAAGTTTTAAGGTTCAAGGCTCATGGCTAAAGGATCAAGGCTCATGGCTGAAGGCTGAAGGCTCAAGGCTGAAGGCTCACGGCTCAAGTTTCAACGCTCAAGGCTCAAGGATCCAGGTTCAAGTAACAAGGCTCAAGGCACAACGCTCAAGGCTCAAGGGTCAACGCTCAAGGGTCAATGCTCAAGGGTCAATGCTCAAGGGTCAACGCTCAAGGGTCAAGGCTCAAGGCTCAAGGCTCAAGCCTCAAGCCTCAAGGCACAAGGCTCAAGGCTCAAGGCTCAACGCTCAAGGGTCAACGCTCAAGGGTCAACGCTCAAGGGTCAAGCGTCAAGGTTCAAGGGTCAAGGCTCAAGGCTCAAGGCTCAACGCTCAAGGCTAAAGGCTCAAGGCTCAACGCTCAATGCTCAACGCTCAATGCTCAACGCTCAACGCTTCATGGTCAAGGCTCAAGGATCAAGGCTCAAGGGTCAATGCTCAAGGGTCATGGCTCAAGGCTCAAGGCTCAAGGCTCAAGGCTAAAGGCTCAAGGCTCAATGCTCAATGCTCAAGGCTCAAGGATCAAGGCTCAAGGCTCAAGGCTCAAGGCTCAAGGCTCAAGGCTCAAGGCTCAAGGCTCAAGGCTCAAGGCTCAAGGCTCAAGGCTCAAGGCTCAAGGCTCAAGGCTCAAGGCTCAAGGCTCAAGGCTCAAGGCTCAAGGGTCAATGCTCAAGGCTCAAGGCTCAAGGCTAGAGGCGTAGGGTCCAAGACTCAAGGCTCAAGGCTCAAAGCTCAAGGCTCAAGGCTGAAGGCTCAAGGCTCAAGGTTCAAGGCTCAAGGCGTAAGGGTCAAGAGTCAAGGCTCAAGTCTCAAGGGACAAGGCTCGAGGCTCAAGGCTCAAGTCCAAGGCTCAAGGCTCAAGGCTCAAGGATCAATGCTCAAGGCTCAAGGCTCAAGGTTCAAGGCTTAAGGCGTAACGGCCAAGAGTCAAGGCTCAAGTGTCAAGTTTTAAGGCTCGAGGCTCATGGCTCAAGGCTGAAGGCTCAAGGCTCAAGGCTCAAATAACAAGGCTCAAGGCTCAAGACTCAAGGCTCAAGGCTCAAGGCACAAGGCACAAGGCTCAAGGCTCAACGCTTAAGGGTCAACGCTCAAGGGTCAACGCTCAAGGGTCAAGCATCAAGGCTCAAGGGTCAAGGGTCAAGGCTCAAGGCTCAACGCTCAACGCTCAACGCTCAACGCTCAACGCTTCATGGTCAAGGCTCAAGGATCAAGGCTCATGGGTCAATGCTCAAGGGTCATGGCTGAAGGCTCAAGGCTCAAGTTTCAACGCTCAAGGCTCAAGGCTCAAGGCTCAAGGCTCAAGGCTCAAGGCTCAAGGCTCAAGGCTCAAGGCTCAAGGCTCAAGGCTCAAGGTCAAGGCTAAAGGCTCAAGGCTCAAGGCTCCAGGCTCCAGGCTCAAGGCTCAACGCTCAAGGCTCAACGCTCAAGGGTCAACGCTCAAGGGTCAACACTCAAGGGACAAGGCTCGAGGCTCAAGGCTCGAGGCTCAAGGCTCGAGGCTCAATGCTCAAGGCTCAAGGCTCAATGCTCAAGGCTCCAGGCTCAAGGCTCAATGCTCAAGGCTCAAGGCTCAAGGCTCAAGGGTCAACGCTCAAGGCTCAAGGCTCAAGGGACAAGGCCCGAGGCTCAAGGCTAAAGTCCAAGGCTCAAGGCTCAAGGCTCAAGGCTCAAGGCTCAAGGCTCAAGGCTCAAGGCTCAAGGTTCAAGGCTCAAGGCGTAAGGGTCAAGAGTCAAGGCTCAAGTCTCAAGAGACAAGGCTCGAGGCTCAAGGCTCAACTCCAAGGCTCAAGGCTCAAGGCTCAAGGCGTTAGGGTCAAGTGTTACGGCTCAAGGATCATGGCTCAAGGCTCAAGGCGCAATGCTCAACGCTCAAGGCTAGAGGATCAAGACTGAAGGCTCAAGGTACAAGGCTCAAGGCTCAAGGCTAAAGGCTCAAGACTCAAGGCTCAAGGCTCAAGGCTCAAGGCTCAAGGCTTAAGGCTCAAGGCTCAAGACGCAAGGCTCAAGGTGCAAGGGTCAAGTGTTAAGGCTCTAGTCTCAAGTTTTAAGGCTCAAGGATCATGGCTCAAGGCCCAAGGCGTAATGCTCAAGGCTCAAGGCTCAATGCTAGAGGATCAAGGCTCAAGGCTCAAGGCGCAATGCTCAAGGGTCAAGGGTCAAGGCTCAAGGCCCAAGGCTCAAGGCTCAAAGCTCAAGGCGTAACGCTGAAGGCTCAAGGCTCAAGGCTCAAGGCTCAAGGCTCATGGCTCAAGGCTCAAGGCTAAAGGCTCAAGGCTCATGGCTCAAGGCTCAAGGCTCGAGGCTAGAGGCTCAAGGCTCAAGGCTCAAGGCTCAAGGCTCAAGGCTCAAGGCTCAAGGCTCAATGTTCAAGAGTCAATGCTCAATGGACAAGGCTCGAGGCTCAAGGCTCAAGGCTCAAGGCTCAAGGCTCAAGGCACAAGGCTCAAGGCTCAAGGCTTAAGGCTCAAGGCTCAAGGCTCAAGGCTCAAGGCTCAAGGCTCAAGGCTTAAGACGCAAGGCTCAAGGCGCAAGGGTCAAGTGTTAAGGCTCAAGTCTCAAGTTTTAAGGCTCAAGGATCATGGCTCAAGGCTCAAGGCGCAATGCGCAAGGCTCAAGGCTAGAGTATCAAGGTTCAAGGCTCAAGGCGCAATGCTCAAGGGTCAAGGGTCAAGGCTCAAGGCCCAAGGCTCAAGGCTCAAGGCTCAAGGCTCAACGCTGAACGCTCAAGGCTGAAGGCGCAAGGCTCAAGGCTCAAGGCTCATGGCTCCAGGCGCAAGGCTCAAGGCTCAAAGGCTCAAGGCTCCAGGCTCGACGCTCAAGGCTCCAGGCTCAAAGGCTCAAGGCTCAAGGCTCCAGGCTTAAGGCTCAAGGCTCACGGCTCCAGGCTCAAGGCTCAAGGCTCAAGGCTCAAGGCTCGAGGCTCAAGGCTCAAGGCTCAAGGCTCAACGCTCAACGCTCAACGCTCAACGCTCAAGGGTCAAGGCTCAAGGGTCAAGGCTCAAGGGACAAGGCTCAAAGCTCAAGGCTCAAGTCCAAGGCTCAAGGCTCAAGGCTCAAGGCTCAAGGCTCAAGGCTCAAGGCGTAAGGGTCAAGAGTCAAGGCTCAAGTCTCAAGTTTTAAGGCTCAAGGCTCACGGCTCAAGGCTCTAGGCTCAAGGCTCTAGGCTCAAGTTTCAAGGCTCAAGGCTCAAGGCTCAATTCTCAAGGGTCAAGGGTCAAGGCTCAAGGCTCAAGGCTAAAGACTCAAGTGTCAACGCTCAAGGGTCAATGCTCAAGGGTCAACGCTCAAGGGTAAAGGCTCAAGGCTCAAGGGTCAAGGCCGAAGGCTCAAGGCTCAAGGCTCAAGTTTCAAGGCTCAAGGCTCAAGGATCAAGGCTCAAGGCTCAAGGCGTAAGGGTCAAGTGTTAAGGCTCAAGGATCATGGCTCAAGGCTCAAGGCGCAATGCTCAACGCTCAAGGCTAGAGGATCAAGGCTTAAGGCTCAAGGCTCAAGACTGAAGGCTCAAGGTACAAGGCTCAAGGCTCAAGGCTCAAGGCTAAAGGCTCAAGACTCAAGGCTCAAGGCTCAAGGCTTAAGGCTCAAGGCTCAATACGCAAGGCTCAAGGTGGAAGGGTCAAGTGTTAAGGCTCTAGTCTCAAGTTTTAAGGCTCAAGGATCATGGCTCAAGGCCCAACGCGTAATGCTCAAGGCTCAAGGCTAGAGGATCAAGGCTCAAGGCGCAATGCTCAAGGGTCAAGGCTCAAGGCTCAAAGCTTAAGGCGTAACGCTGAAGGCTCAAGGCTCAAGGCTCCAGGCTCAAGGTTCAAGGCTCATGGCTCAAGGCACAAAGCTAAAGGCTCAAGGCTCAAGGCTCAAGGCTCGAGGATAGAGGCTCAAGGCTCAAGGCTCAAGGGTCAATGCTCAAGAGTCAATGCTCAATGGACAAGGCTCGAGGCTCAAGGCTCAAGGCTCAAGGCTCTAGGCTCAAGGCACAAGGCTCAAGGCTCAAGGTTTAAGGCTCAAGGCTCAAGGCTCAAGGCTCAAGACGCAAGGCTCAAGGCACAAGGCACAAGGGTCAAGTGTTAAGGCTTAAATCTCAAGTTTTAAGGCTCAAGGATCATGGCTCAAGGCTCAAGGCACAATGCTCAAGGCTCAAGGCTAGAGGATCAAGGTTCAAGGCTCAAGGCGCAATGCTCAAGGGACAAGGGTCAAGGCCCAAGGCTCAAGGCTCAAGGCTCAAGGCTCAACGCTGAACGCTCAAGGCTCAAGGCGCAAGACTCAAGGCTCAAGGCTCATGGCTCCAGGCGCAAGGCTCAAGGCTCAAAGGCTCAAGGCTCCAGGCTCAAGGCTCCAGGCTCGACGCTCAAGGCTCCAGGCTTAAAGGCTCAAGGCTCAAGGATCAAGGCTCAAGGCTCGAGGCTTAAGGCTCAAGGCTCACGGCTCCAGGCTCCAGGCTCAAGGATCAAGGCTCAAGGCTCGAGGCTCAAGGCTCAAGGCTCAAGGCTCAACGCTCAACGCTCAACGCTCAAGGGTCAAGGCTCAAGGGTCAAGGCTCAAGGGACAACGCTCGAAGCTCAAGGCTCAAGTCCAAGGCTCAAGGCTCAAGGCTCAAGGCTCAAGGCTCAAGGCTCAAGGCGTAAGGGTCAAGAGTCAAGGCTCAAGTCTCAAGTTTTAAGGCTCAAGGCTCACGGCTCAAGGCTCTAGGCTCAAGGCTCTAGGCTCAAGTTTCAAGGCTCAAGGCTCAAGGCTCAATTCTCATGGGTCAAGGCTCAAGGCTCAAGGCTAAAGGCTCAAGGGTCAACGCTCAAGGGTCAATGCTCAAGGGTCAACGCTCAAGGGTCAAGGCTCAAGGCTCAAGGGTCAAGGCCGAAGGCTCAAGGCTCAAGGCTCAAGGCTCAAGGCTCAAGTTTCAAGGCCCAAGGCTCAAGGCTCAAGGCTCAAGGCTCAAGGCGTAAGGGTCAAGTGTTAAGGCTCTAGGATCATGGCTCAAGGCTCAAGGCGCAATGCTCAACGCTCAAGGCTAGAGGATCAAGGCTTAAGGCTCAAGGCTCAAGACTGAAGGCTCAAGGTACAAGGCTCAAGGCTCAAGGCTCAAGGCTAAAGGCTCAAGACTCAAGGCTCAAGGCTCAAGGCTTAAGGCTCAAGGCTCAAGACGCAAGGCTCAAGGTGCAAGGGTCAAGTGTTAAGGCTCTAGTCTCAAGTTTTAAGGCTCAAGGATCATGGCTCAAGGCCCAAGGCGTAATGCTCAAGGCTCAAGGCTAGAGGATCAAGGCTCAAGGCTCGAGGCGCAATGTTCAAGGGTCAAGGCTCAAGGCTCAAAGCTTAAGGCGTAACGCTGAAGGCTCAAGGCTCAAGGCTCAAGGCTCATGGCTCAAGGCTCAAGGCTAAAGGCTCAAGGCTCAAGGCTCAAGGCTCAAGGCTCAAGGCTCGAGGATAGAGGCTCAAGGCTCAAGGCTCAAGGCTCAAGGCTCAATGCTCAAGAGTCAATGCTCAATGGACAAGGCTCGAGGCTCAAGGCTCAAGGCTCTAGGCTCAAGGCACAAGGCTCAAGGCTCAAGGCTCAAGGCTCAAGGCTCAAGGCTCAAGACGCAAGGCTCAAGGCACAAGGCACAAGGGTCAAGTGTTAAGGCTCAAATCTCAAGTTTTAAGGCTCAAGGATCATGGCTCAAGGCTCAAGGCGCAATGCTCAAGGCTCAAGGCTAAAGGATCAAGGTTCAAGGCTCAAGGCGCAATGCTCAAGGGTCAAGGGTCAAGGCCCAAGGCTCAAGGCTCAAGGCTTAAGGCTCAACGCTGAACGCTCAAGGCTCAAGGCGCAAGGCTCAAGGCTCATGGCTCCAGGCGCAAGGCTCAAGGCTCAAAGGCTCAAGGCTCCAGGCTCAAGGCTCCAGGCTCAAGGCTCCAGGCTCGACGCTCAAGGCTCCAGGCTCAAAGGCTCAAGGCTCAAGGATCAAGGCTCAAGGCTCAAGGCTCGAGGCTCAAGGCTCAAGGCTCACGGCTCAAGGCTCCAGGCTCCAGGCTCAAGGCTCAAGGCTCAAGGCTCGAGGCTCAAGGCTCAAGGCTCAAGGCTCAAGGCTCAAGGCTCAAGGCTCTAGGCTCAAGGCTCAAGGCTCAAGGCTCAACGCTCAACGTTCAAGGGTCAAGGCTCAAGGGACAAGGCTCGAAGCTCAAGGATCAAGTCCAAGGCTCAAGGCTCAAGGCTCAAGGCTCAAGGCGTAAGGGTCAAGAGTCAAGGCTCAAGTCTCAAGTTTTAAGGCTCAAGGCTCACGGCTGAAGGCTAAAGGCTCAAGGCTCTAGGCTCAAGTTTCAACGCTCAAGGCTCAAGGCTCAAGGTTCAAGTAACAAGGCTCAAGGGTCAAGGCTCAAGGCTCAATGCACAAGGCTCAAGGCTCAAGGCTCAAGGGTCAACGCTCAAGGGTCAATGCTCAAGGGTCAACGCTCAAGGGTCAAGGCTCAAGGCTCAAGGGTCAAGGCTCAAGGCTCAAGGCTCCAGGCTCAAGGCTCAACGCTCAAGGCTCAACGCTCAAGGGTCAACGCTCAAGGGTCAAGGCTCAAGGCTCAAGGGACAAGGCTCGAGGCTCAAGGCTCAATGCTCAAGGCTCAAGGCTCAAGGCTCAATGCTCAAGGCTCAAGGCTCAACGCTCAAGGCTCAAGGCTCAAGACTCAAGGCTTAAGGCTCAACGCTCAAGGCTCAAGGCTCAAGGCACAAGGCTTAAGGCTCGCGGCTCAAGGCTCAAGGCTCAAGGCGTAAGGGTCAAGAGTCAAAGCTCAAGTCTCAAGTTTTAAGGCTGAAGGCTCATGGCTCAAGGCTGAAGGCTCAAGGCTCAAGGCTCAAGGCTCAAGGCTCAAGTTTCAAGGCTCAAGGCTCAAGGCTCAAGGATCAAGGCTCAAGGCTCAAGGCTCAAGGCTCAAGGCTCAAGGCGTAAGGATCAAGAGTCAAGGCACAAGTCTCAAGTTTTAAGGCTCAAGGCTCACGGCTCAAGGCTCTAGGCTCAAGGCTCTAGGCTCAAGTTTCAAGGCTCAAGGCTCAAGGCTCAAGGCTCAAGGCTCAATTCTCAAGGGTCAAGGCTCAAGGCTCAAGGCTAAAGGCTCAAGGTTCAACGCGTAAGGGTCAATGCTCAAGGGTCAACGCTCAAGGGTCAAGGCTCAAGGGTCAAGGCCGAAGGCTCAAGGCTCAAGGCTCAAGTTTCAAGGCTCAAGGCTAAAGGATCAAGGCTCAAGGCTCAAGGCGTAAGGGTCAAGTGTTAAGGCTCAAGGATCATGGCTCAAGGCTCAAGGCGCAATGCTCAACGCTCAAGGCTAGAGGATCAAGGCTTAAGGCTCAAGGCTCAAGACTGAAGGCTCAAGGTACAAGGCTCAAGGCTCAAGGCTCAAGGCTCAAGACTCAAGGCTCAAGGTACAAGGGTCAAGTGTTAAGGCTCTAGTCTCAAGTTTTAAGGCTCAAGGATCATGGCTCAAGGCCCAAGTCGTAATGCTCAAGGCTCAAGGCTAGATGATCAAGGCTCAAGGCTCGAGGCGCAATGCTCAAGGGCAAGGCTCAAGGCTCAAAGCTGAAGGCGTAACGCTGAAGGCTCAAGGCTCAAGGGTCAAGGCTCAAGGCTCAAGGCTCAAGGGTCAAGGCTCAAGGCTCATGGCTCAAGGCTCAAGGCTAAAGGCTCAAGGCTCAAGGCTCAAGGCTCGAGGATAGAGGCTCAAGGCTCAAGGCTCAAGGCTCAAGGGTCAATGCTCAAGAGTCAATGCTCAATGGACAAGGCTCGAGGCTCAAGGCCCGAGGCTCAAGGCTCTAGGCTCAAGGCACAAGGCTCAAGGCTCAAGGCTTAAGGCTCAAGGCTCAAGGCTCAAGGCTCAAGACGCAAGGCTCAAGGCACAAGGCACAAGGGTCAAGTGTTAAGGCTTAAATCTCAAGTTTTAAGGCTCAAGGATCATGGCTCAAGGCTCAAGGCGCAATGCTCAAGGCTCAAGGCTATATGATCAAGGTTCAAGGCTCAAGGCGCAATGCTCAAGGGTCAAGGGTCAAGGCCCAAGGCTCAAGGCTCAAGGCTCAAGGCTCAACGCTGAACGCTCAAGGCTCAAGGCTCAAGGCTCATGGCTCAAGGCGCAAGGCTCAAGGCTCAAAGGTTCAAGGCTCCAGGCTCGACGCTCAAGGCTCCAGGCTCAAAGGCTCAAGGCTCAAGGATCAAGGCTCAAGGCTCGAGGCTCGAGGCTTAAGGCTCAAGGCTCACGGCTCCAGGCTCCAGGCTCAAGGATCAAGGCTCAAGGCTCGAGCGTCAAGGCTCAAGGCTCAAGGCTCAACGCTCAACGCTCAACGCTCAAGGGTCAAGGCTCAAGGGTCAAGGCTCAAGGGACAAGGCTCGAAGCTCAAGGCTCAAGTCCAAAGCTCAAGGCTCAAGGCTCAAGGCTCAAGGCTCAAGGCTCAAGGCTCAAGGCGTTAGGGTCAAGAGTCAAGGCTCAAGTCTCAAGTTTTAAGGCTCAAGGCTCACGGCTCAAGGCTCTAGGCTCAAGGCTCTAGGCTCAAGTTTCAAGGCTCAAGGCTCAAGGCTCAAGGCTCAATTCTCAAGGGTCAAGGCTCAAGGCTCAAGGCTAAAGGCTCAAGGGTCAACGCTCAAGGGTCAATGCTCAAGGGTCAACGCTCAAGGGTCAAGTCTCAAGGCTCAAGGGTCAAGGCCGAAGGCTCAAGGCTCAAGGCTCAAGTTTCAAGGCTCAAGGCTCAAGGCTCAAGGCTCAAGGCGTAAGGATCATGGCTCAAGGCTCAAGGCGCAATGCTCAACGCTCAAGGCTAGAGGATCAAGGCTTAAGGCTAAAGGCTCAAGACTGAAGGCTCAAGGTACAAGGCTCAAGGCTCAAGACTCAAGGCTCAAGGCTCAAGGCTTAAGGCTCAAGGCTCAAGATGCAAGGCTCAAGGTGCAAGGGTCAAGTATTAAGGCTCTAGTCTCAAGTTTTAAGGCTCAAGGATCATGGCTCAAGGCCCAAGGCGTAATGCTCAAGGCTCAAGGCTAGAGGATCAAGGTTCAAGGCTCGAGGCGCAATGCTCAAGGGTCAAGGCTCAAGGCTCAAAGCTTAAGGCGTAACGCTGAAGGCTCAAGGCTCAAGGCTCAAGGCTCAAGGCTCAAGGCTCAAGGCTTAAGGCTCAAGGCTCATGGCTCAAGGCTCAAGGCTAAAGGCTCAAGGCTCAAGGCTCAAGGCTCAAGGCTCAAGGCTCGAGGATAGAGGCTCAAGGCTCAAGGCTCAAGGGTCAATGCTCAAGAGTCAATGCTCAATGGACAAGGCTCGAGGCTCAAGGCTCAAGGCTCTAGGCTCAAGGCACAAGGCTCAAGGCTCAAGGCTTAAGTTTCAAGGCTCAAGGCTCAAGGCTCAAGACGCAAGGCTCAAGGCACAAGGCACAAGGGTCAAGTAATAAGGCTCAAATCTCAAGTTTTAAGGCTCAAGGATCATGGCTCAAGGCTCAAGGCGCAATGCTCAAGGCTCAAGGCTAGAGGATCAAGGTTCAAGGCTCAAGGCGCAATGCTCAAGGGTCAAGGGTCAAGGCCCAAGGCTCAAGGCTCAAGGCTCAAGGCTCAAGGCTTAAGGCTCAACGCTGAACGCTCAAGGCTCAAGGCTCAAGGCTCATGGCTCCAGGCGCAAGGCTCAAGGCTCAAAGGCTCAAGGCTCCAGGCTCGACGATCAAGGCTCCAGGCTCAAAGGCTCAAGGCTCAAGGATCAAGGCTCAAGGCTCGAGGCTTAAGGCTCAAGGCTCACGGCTCAAGGCTCAAGGCTCAAGGCTCAAGGCTCAAGGCTCAAGGCTCGAGGCTCAAGGCTCAAGGCTCAAGGCTCAAGGCTCAAGGCTCAAGGCTCAACGCTCAACGCTCAACGCTCAACGCTCAAGGGTCAAGGCTCAAGGGACAAGGCTCGAAGCTCAAGGCTCAAGTCCAAGGCTCAAGGCTTAAGGCTCAAGGCTCAAGGCGTAAGGGTCAAGAGTCAAGGCTCAAGTCTCAAGTTTTAAGGCTCAAGGCTCACGGCTGAAGGCTCAAGGCTCAAGGCTCCAGGCTCAAGTTTCAACGCTCAAGGCTCAAGGCTCAAGGTTCAAGTAACAAGGCTCAATGGTCAAGGCTCAAGGCTCAATGCACAAGGCTCAAGGCTCAAGGCTCAAGGGTCAACGCTCAAGGGTCAATGCTCAAGGGTCAACGCTCAAGGGTCAAGGCTCAAGGCTCAAGGGTCAAGGCTCAAGGCTCAAGGCTCAAGGCTCAAGGCTCCAGGCTCAAGGCTCAACGCTCAAGGCTCAACGCTCAAGGCTCAACGCTCAAGGGTCAAGGCTCAAGGCTCAAGGGACAAGGCTCGAGGCTCAAGGCTCAATGCTCAAGGCTCAAGGCTCAAGGCTCAATGCTCAAGGCTCAAGGCTCAACGCTCAAGGCTCAAGGCTCAAGGCTTAAGGCTCAACGCTCAAGGCTCAAGGCTCAAGGTACAAGGCTCAAGGCTCAAGGCTCATGGCTCAAGGCTCAAGGCTCAAGGCTCAAGGCGTAAGGGTCAAGAGTCAAAGCTCAAGTCTCAAGTTTTAAGGTTGAAGGCTCATGGCTCAAGGCCGAAGGCTCAAGGCTGAAGGCTCAAGGCTCAAGGCTTAAGTTTCAAGGCTCAAGGCTCAAGGATCAAGGCTCAAGGCTCAAGGCTCAAGGCGTAAGGGTCAAGAGTCAAGGCTCAAGTCTCAAGTTTTAAGGCTCAAGGCTCACGGCTGAAGGCTCAAGGCTCAAGTTTCAAGGCTCAAGGCTCAAGGCTCAAGGTTCAAGTAACAAGGCTCAAGGCTCAAGGCTCAATGCACAAGGCTCAAGGCTCAAGGCTCAAGGGTCAACGCTCAAGGGTCAATGCTCAAGGGTCAACGCTCAAGGGTCAAGGCTCAAGGCTCAAGGGTAAAGGCTCAAGGCTCAAGGCTCAAGGCACAAGGCTCCAGGCTCAAGGCTCAACGCTCAAGGCTCAACGCTCAAGGGTCAACGCTCAAGGGTCAAGGCTCAAGGGACAAGGCTCGAGGCTCAAGGCTTAATGCTCAAGGCTCAAGGCTCAAGGCTCAATGCTCAAGGCTCAAGGCTCAACGCTCAAGGCTCAAGGCTTAAGGCTCAACGCTCAAGGCTCAAGGCTCAAGGCTCAAGGCTCAAGGCGTAAGGGTCAAGAGTGAAAGCTCAAGTCTCAAGTTTTAAGGCTGAAGGCTCATGGCTCAAGGCTCAAGGCTCAAGGCTCAAGGCTCAAGGCTCAAGGCTCAAGGCTCAAGGCTCAAGGCTCAAGGCTCAAGGCTCAAGGCTCAAGGCTCAAGGCTCAAGGCTCAAGGCTCAAGGCTCAAGGCTCAAGGCTTAAGGCTTAAGGCTCAAGGCTCAAGACGCAAGGCTCAAGGTGCAAGGGTCAAGTGTTAAGGCTCAAGTCTCAAGTTTCAAGGCTCATAGATCATGGCTCAAGGCCCAAGGCGCAATGCTCAAGGCTCAAGGCTCAAGGCTCCAGGCTCAAGGCTTAAGGGTCAAGCCTCAACGCTAAAGGCTCCAGGCTCAAGCCTAAAGGCTCAAGGCTAAAGGCTCAATGCTAAAGGCTCAAGGCTAAAGGCTAAAGGCTCAACGCTCAAGGGATAAGGCTCAATGCTCAATGCTCAAGGCTCAAGGCTCAAGGCTCAATGCTCAAGGCTCAAGGCTCAAGGCTCAAGGCTCAAGGGTCAAGACGCAAGGCTCAAGGCTCAAGGCTCAAGGCTCAAGGCTCAAGGCTCAAGACTAAAGGCTCAAGGCTCAAGGATCGAGGCTCAAGGCTCAAGGCATCTTAAGGCACATGGCTTCAGGGTCAAGGGTCAAGGCTCAAGGCTCAAGGATCAAGAATCAAGGCTCAAGGCTCAGAACTTAAGACTCAAGGCTCATAACTCAAGGCTCAAGGCTCAAGGCTCAAGGCTCAAGTCTCAAGGTTCAAGGCTCAAGGCTCAAGGCTCAAGGAACAAGGCTCAACGCTCAAGGCTTAAGGCTGGCTCAAGGCTCAAGGCGCAAGGCACAAGGCTCAAGATTTAAGGCTCGAGGCTAGAGGCTCGAGGCTCAAAGGCTCAAGACTCAAGGCTTAAGGGTCGAGGCTCGAGGCTCAAGGCTCGAGGCTCGAGGCTCAAGGCTCCAGGTTCAAAGGCTCAGGGCTCAAGGCTGAAGGCTCAAAGCTCAAGGCTCCAGGATCAAGACTCAAGTGTCAAAGCTCAAGGCTCAAGGCTCAAGGCTCAAGGCTCAAGGCTCAAGGCTCAAGGCGTTAGGGTCAAGAGTCAAGGCTCAAGTCTCAAGTTTTAAGGCTCAAGGCTCACGGCTCAAGGCTCTAGGCTCAAGGCTCTAGGCTCAAGTTTCAAGGCTCAAGGCTCAAGGCTCAAGGCTCAATTCTCAAGGGTCAAGGCTCAAGGCTCAAGGCTAAAGGCTCAAGGGTCAACGCTCAAGGGTCAATGCTCAAGGGTCAACGCTCAAGGGTCAAGGCTCAAGGCTCAAGGGTCAAGGCCGAAGCCTCCAGGCTCAAGGCTCAAGGCTCAAGTTTCAAGGCTCAAGGCTCAAGGCTCAAGGCTCAAGGCATAAGGGTCAAGTGTTAAGGCTCAAGGATCACGGCTCAAGGCTCAAGGCGCAATGCTCAACGCTCAAGGCTAGAGGATCAAGGCTTAAGGCTCAAGGCTCAAGACTGAAGGCTCAAGGTACAAGGCTCAAGGCTCAAGGCTCAAGACTCAAGGCTCAAGGCTCAAGGCTTAAGGCTCAAGGCTCAAGACGCAAGGCTCAAGGTGCAAGGGTCAAGAATTAAGGCTCTAGTCTCAAGTTTTAAGGCTCAAGGATCATGGCTCAAGGCCCAAGGCGTAATGCTCAAGGCTCAAGGCTAGAGGATCAAGGTTCAAGGCTCGAGGCGCAATGCTCAAGGGTCAAGGCTCAAGGCTCAAAGCTTAAGGCGTAACGCTGAAGGCTCAAGGCTCAAGGCTCAAGGCTCAAGGCTCAAGGCTCAAGGCTCAAGGCTGAAGGCTCAAGGCTCATGGCTCAAGGCTCAAGGCTAAAGGCTCAAGGCTCAAGGCTCAAGGCTCAAGGCTCAAGGCTCAAGGCTCAAGGCTCAAGGCTCAAGGCTCAAGGCTCGAGGATAGAGGCTCAAGGCTCAAGGCTCAAGGGTCAATGCTCAAGAGTCAATGCTCAATGGAAAAGGCTCGAGGCTCAAGGCTCAAGGCTCTAGGCTCAAGGCGCAATGCTCAAGGCTCAAGGCTCAAGGCTCAAGGCTCAAGGCTCAACGCTCAACGCTCAACGCTCAACGCTCAAGGGTCAAGGCTCAAGGGACAAGGCTCGAAGCTCAAGGCTCAAGTCCAAGGCTCAAGGCTTAAGGCTCAAGGCTCAAGGCGTAAGGGTCAAGAGTCAAGGCTCAAGTCTCAAGTTTTAAGGCTCAAGGCTCACGGCTGAAGGCTCAAGGCTCAAGGCTCTAGGCTCAAGTTTCAACGCTCAAGGCTCAAGGCTCAAGGTTCAAGTAACAAGGCTCAATGGTCAAGGCTCAAGGCTCAATGCACAAGGCTCAAGGCTCAAGGGTCAACGCTCAAGGGTCAATGCTCAAGGGTCAACGCTCAAGGGTCAAGGCTCAAGGCTCAAGGGTCAAGGCTCAAGGCTCAAGGCTCAAGGCTCAAGGCTCCAGGCTCAAGGCTCAATGCTCAAGGCTCAACGCTCAAGGGTCAACGCTCAAGGGTCAAGGCTCAAGGCTCAAGGGACAAGGCTCGAGGATCAAGGCTCAATGCTCAAGGCTCAAGGCTCAAGGCTCAATGCTCAAGGCTCAAGGCTCAACGCTCAAGGCTCAAGGCTCAAGGCTTAAGGCTCAACGCTCAAGGCTCAAGGCTCAAGGTACAAGGCTCAAGGCTCAAGGCTCATGGCTCAAGGCTCAAGGCTCAAGGCTCAAGGCTCAAGGCGTAAGGGTCAAGAGTCAAAGCTCAAGTCTCAAGTTTTAA
Source organism: Calendula officinalis (assembly GCA_963853835.1). Classification (NCBI taxonomy): domain Eukaryota; kingdom Viridiplantae; phylum Streptophyta; class Magnoliopsida; order Asterales; family Asteraceae; genus Calendula; species Calendula officinalis. Next base: position 64,468,424 of record OY970825.1, on the reverse strand, counting down.
GGTTGAAGGCTCATGGCTGAAGGCTGAAGGCTCAAGGCTGAAGGCTGAAAGCTCAAGGCTCAAGTTTCAAGGCTCAAGGCTCAAGGATCAAGGCTCAAGGCTCAAGGCTCAAGGCGTAAGGGTCAAGAGTCAAGGCTCAAGTCTCAAGTTTTAAGGCTCAAGGCTCACGGCTGAAGGCTCAAGGCTCAAGTTTCAACGCTCAAGGCTCAAGGCTCAAGGTTCAAGTAACAAGGCTCAAGGCTCAAGGCTCAATGCACAAGGGTCAAGGCTCAAGGGTCAACGCTCAAGGGTCAATGCTCAAGGGTCAACGCTCAAGGGTCAAGGCTCAAGGCTCAAGGGTAAAGGCTCAAGGCTCAAGGCACAAGGCTCCAGGCTCAAGGCTCAACGCTCAAGGCTCAACGCTCAAGGGTCAACGCTCAAGGGTCAAGGCTCAAGGGACAAGGCTCGAGGCTCAAGGCTTAATGCTCAAGGCTCAAGGCTCAAGGCTCAATGCTCAAGGCTCAAGGCTCAATGCTCAAGGCTCAAGGCTTAAGGCTCAACGCTCAAGGCTCAAGGCTCAAGGCTCAAGGCTCAAGGTTCAAGGCTCAAGGCGTAAGGGTCATGAGTCAAAGCTCAAGTCTCAAGTTTTAAGGCTGAAGGCTCATGGCTCAAGGCTCAAGGCTCAAGGCTCAAGGCTCAAGGCTCAAGGCTCAAGGCTCAAGGCTCAAGTTTCAAGGCTCAAGGCTCAAGGATCAAGGCTCAAGGCTCAAGGCTCAAGGCGTCAAGGTCAAGTGTTAAGGCTCAAGGATCATGGCTCAAGGCTCAAGGCGCAATGCACAAGGCTCAAGGCTCAAGGCTCAAGGCTCAAGGCTCAAGGCTCAAGGCTTAAGGCTTAAGGCTCAAGGCTCAAGACGCAAGGCTCAAGGTGCAACGGTCAAGTGTTAAGGCTCAAGTCTCAAGTTTCAAGGCTCAAGGATCATGGCTCAAGGCCCAAGGCGCAATGCTCAAGGCTCAAGGCTCAAGGCTCCAGGCTCAAGGCTTAAGGGTCAAGCCTCAACGCTAAAGGCTCCAGGCTCAAGCCTAAAGGCTCAAGGCTAAAGGCTCAATGCTAAAGGCTCAAGGCTAAAGGCTAAAGGCTCAACGCTCAAGGGATAAGGCTCAATGCTCAATGCTCAAGGCTCAAGGCTCAAGGCTCAAGGCTCAAGGCTCAATGCTCAATGCTCAAGGCTCAAGGCTCAAGGCTCAAGGCTCAAGGCTCAAGGCTCAAGGGTCAAGACGCAAGGCTCAAGGCTCATGGCTCAAGGCTCAAGACTAAAGGCTCAAGGCTCAAGGCTCAAGGCTCAAGGCTCAAGGCATCTTAAGGCACATGGCTTCAGGGTCAAGGGTCAAGGCTCAAGGCTCAAGGATCAAGAATCTAGGCTCAAGGCTCAGAACTTAAGACTCAAGGCTCATAACTCAAGGCTCAAGGCTCAAGGCTCAAGGCTCAAGGCTCAAGGCTCGAGGATAGAGGCTCAAGGCTCAAGGCTCAAGGGTCAATGCTCAAGAGTCAATGCTCAATGGACAAGGCTCGAGGCTCAAGGCTCAAGGCTCTAGGCTCAAGGCACAAGGCTCAAGGCTCAAGGCTTAAGTTTCAAGGCTCAAGGCTCAAGGCTCAAGACGCAAGGCTCAAGGCACAAGGCACAAGGGTCAAGTGTTAAGGCTCAAATCTCAAGTTTTAAGGCTCAAGGATCATGGCTCAAGGCTCAAGGCGCAATGCTCAAGGCTCAAGGCTAGAGGATCAAGGTTCAAGGCTCAAGGCGCAATGCTCAAGGGTCAAGGGTCAAGGCCCAAGGCTCAAGGCTCAAGGCTCAAGGCTCAAGGCTTAAGGCTCAACGCTGAACGCTCAAGGCTCAAGGCGCAAGGCTCAAGGCTCATGGCTCCAGGCGCAAGGCTCAAGGCTCAAAGGCTCAAGGCTCCAGGCTCAAGGCTCCAGGCTCAAGGCTCCAGGCTCGACGCTCAAGGCTCCAGGCTCAAAGGCTCAAGGCTCAAGGATCAAGGCTCGAGGCTCGAGGCTTAAGGCTCAAGGCTCAAGGCTCAAGGCTCAAGGCTCAAGGCTCAAGGCTCAAGGCTCAAGGCTCGATGCTCAAGGCTCAAGACTCAAGGCTCAAGGCTCAAGGCTCAAGGCTCGAGGCTCAAGGCTCAAGACTCAAGGCTCAAGGCTCAAGGCTCAAGGCTCAAGGCTCAAGGCTCAACGCTCAACGCTCAATGCTCAACGCTCAAGGGTCAAGGCTCAAGGGACAACACTCAACGCTCAATGCTCAACGCTCAAGGGTCAAGGCTCAAGGGACAAGGCTCGAAGCTCAAGGCTCAAGTCCAAGGCTCAAGGCTTAAGGCTCAAGGCTCAAGGCGTAAGGGTCAAGAGTCAAGGCTCAAGTTTCAAGTTTTAAGGCTCAAGGCTCACGGATGAAGGCTCAAGGCTCAAGGCTCTAGGCTCAAGTGTCAACGCTCAAGGCTCAAGGCTCAAGGTTCAAGTAACAAGGCTCAATGGTCAAGGCTCAAGGCTCAATGCACAAGGCTCAAGGCTCAAGGGTCAACGCTCAAGGGTCAATGCTCAAGGGTCAACGCTCAAGGGTCAAGACTCAAGGCTCAAGGGTCAAGGCTCAAGGCTCAAGGCTCAAGGCTCCAGGCTCAAGGCTCAACGCTCAAGGCTCAACGCTCAAGGGTCAACGCTCAAGGGTCAAGGCTCAAGGCTCAAGGGACAAGGCTCGAGGCTCAAGGCTCAATGCTCAAGGCTCAAGGCTCAAGGCTCAATGCTCAAGGCTCAAGGCTCAACGCTCAAGGCTCAAGGCTCAAGGCTTAAGGCTCAACGCTCAAGGCTCAAGGCTCAAGGTACAAGGCTCAAGGCTCAAGGCTCATGGCTCAAGGCTCAAGGCTCAAGGCTCAAGGCGTAAGGGTCAAGAGTCAAAGCTCAAGTCTCAAGTTTTAAGGTTGAAGGCTCATGGCTCAAGGCTGAAGGCTCAAGGCTGAAGGCTCAAGGCTCAAGGCTCAAGGCTCAAGTTTCAAGGCTCAAGGCTCAAGGATCAAGGCTCAAGGCTCAAGGCTCAAGGCGTAAGGGTCAAGAGTCAAGGCTCAAGTCTCAAGTTTTAAGGCTCAAGGCTCACGGCTGAAGGCTCAAGGCTCAAGTTTCAACGCTCAAGGCTCAAGGCTCAAGGTTCAAGTAACAAGGCTCCAGGCTCAATGCACAAGGCTCAAGGCTCAAGGCTCAAGGGTCAACGCTCAAGGGTCAATGCTCAAGGGTCAACGCTCAAGGGTCAAGGCTCAAGGCTCAAGGGTAAAGGCTCAAGGCTCAAGGCTCAAGGCACAAGGCTCCAGGCTCAAAGCTCAACGCTCAAGGCTCAACGCTCAAGGGTCAACGCTCAAGGGTCAAGGCTCAAGGGCCAAGGCTCGAGGCTCAAGGCTTAATGCTCAAGGCTCAAGGCTCAAGGCTCAATGCTCAAGGCTCAAGGCTCAACGCTCAAGGCTCAAGGCTTAAGGCTCAACGCTCAAGGCTCAAGGCTCAAGGCTCAAGGCTCAAGGTTCAAGGCTCAAGGCTCAAGGCGTAAGGGTCATGAGTCAAAGCTCAAGTCTCAAGTTTTAAGGCTGAAGGCTCATGGCTCAAGGCTCAAGGCTCAAGGCTCAAGGCTCAAGGCTCAAGGCTCAAGGCTCAAGGCTCAAGTTTCAAGGCTCAAGGCTCAAGGATCAAGGCTCAAGGCTCAAGGCGTCAAGGTCAAGTGTTAAGGCTCAAGGATCATGGCTCAAGGCTCAAGGCTCAAGGCGCAATGCCCAAGGCTCAAGGCTCAAGGCTCAAGGCTCAAGGCTCAAGGCTCAAGGCTCAAGGCTCAAGGCTCAAGGCTTAAGGCTCAAGGCTCAAGACGCAAGGCTCAAGGTGCAAGGGTCAAGTGTTAAGGCTCAAGTCTCAAGTTTCAAGGCTCAAGGATCATGGCTCAAGGCCCAAGGCGCAATGCTCAAGGCTCAAGGCTCAAGGCTCCAGGCTCAAGGCTTAAGGGTCAAGCCTCAACGCTAAAGGCTCCAGGCTCAAGCCTAAAGGCTCAAGGCTAAAGGCCTAATGCTCAAGGCTAAAGGCTCAACGCTCAAGGGATAAGGCTCAATGCTCAATGCTCAAGGCTCAAGGCTCAAGGCTCAAGGCTCAAGGCTCAAGGCTCAATGCTCAATGCACAAGGCTCAAGGCTCAAGGCTCAAGGCTCAAGGGTCAAGACGCAAGGCTCAAGGCTCAAGGCTCAAGTCTCAAGACTAAAGGCTCAAGGCTCAAGGCTCAAGGCTCAAGGCATCTTAAGGCACATGGCTTCAGGGTCAAGGGTCAAGGCTCAAGGCTCAAGGATCAAGAATCTAGGCTCAAGGCTCAGAACTTAAGACTCAAGGCTCATAACTCAAGGCTCAAGGCTCAAGGCTCAAGGCTCAAGGCTCAAGGCTCAAGGCTCAAGTCTCAAGGCTCAAGGCTCAAGGCTCAAGGCTCAAGGAACAAGGCTCAACGCTCAAGGCTTAAGGCTGGCTCAAGGCTCAAGGCGCAAGGCTCAAGGCTCAAGATTTAAGGCTCGAGGCTAGAGGCTCGAGGCTCAAAGGCTCAAGACTCAAGGCTTAAGGGTCGAGGCTCGAGGCTCAAGGCTCGAGGCTCGAGGCTCAAGGCTCCAGGTTCAAAGGCTCAGGGCTCAAGGCTGAAGGCTCAAAGCTCAAGGCTCCAGGATCAAGACTCAAGTGTCAAAGCTCAAGGGTCAACGCTGATGGGTCAACGATCAAGGCCCAAGGCTCAAGGCTCAAGGCTCGAGGCTCAAGGCTCAATGCTGAAGGCTCAACGCTCAACGCTCCATGGTCAAGGCTTAAGGACCAAGTCTCAAGGGTCAATGCTCAAGGGTCAAGACTCAAGACTTAAGGCTCAAGGCTCGAGGCTCAAGGCTCAAGACGCAAGGATCAAATCGCAAGGGTCAAGAGTAAAGGCTCAAGGCGCCAGGCTCAAGGCTCAAGTCTCAAGGCGCAAGGCTCAAGGCTCAAGGCTCGAGGCTCGAGGATCGAGGCTCAAAGGCTCAAGGCTCAAGGCTAAATGCTCAAGGCTCAAGGCTCAAGGCTCAAAGGCTCAACGCTCAATGCTCAAGGCTCAAGGCTAAAGGCTAAAGGCTCAACGCTCAACGCTCAAGGCTCAAGGCTCAGAACTTAAGTCTCAAGGCTCAGAACTCAAGGCTCAAGGCTCAACGCTCAAGGTTCAAGGCTCAAGGCTCAAGGAACAAGGCTCAACGCTCAAGGCTTAAGGCACATGGCTTAAGGGTCAAGGCTCAAGGCTCAAGGGTCAAGGCTCAAGGCTCAAGGCTCAAGGATCAAGGCTCAAGGCTCAAGGCTCAAGGGTCAAGGCTCAAGGCTGAAGGCTCAAGGCGCAAGGCTCAAGGCTCAAGGCTCAAGGCTCAAGGCTCAAGGCTCAAGGCCCAAGGCTCAAGGCTCAAGGCTCAAGGCTCAAGGCTCAAGGCTCAAGGCTTAAGGCTCAAGGCTCAAGGCTCGAGGCTCAAGGCTCAAGGCTCAAGGCTCAAGGAACAAGGCTCAAAGCTCAAAGCTTAAGGCACATGGCTTCAGGGTCAAGGCTCAAGGCTCAAGGATCAAGAATCAAGTCTCAAGGCTCAGAACTTAAGTCTCAAGGCTCAGAACTCAAGGCTCAAGGCTCAACGCTCAAGGCTCAAGACTCAAGGCTCAAGGCTCAAGGCTCAAGGCTCAAGGCTCAAGGTTCAAAGGCTCAGGGCTTAAGGCTAAAGGCTCGGGGCTCAAGGCTCAAGGCTCAAGGCTCAAGGCTCCAGGATCAAGACTCAAGTGTCAAAGCTCAAGGGTCAACACTGATGGGTCAAGGCTCAAGGCCCAAGGCTCAAGGCTCAAGGCTGAAGGCTCGAGGCTCGAGGCTCGAGGCTCAAGGCGCAACGCTCAACGCTCAACGCTCCATGGTCAAGGCTTAAGGATCAAGTCTCAAGGGTCAATGCTCAAGGGTTAAGGCTCAAGACTCAAGGCTCAAGGCTCGAGGCTCAAGGCTCAAGACGCAAGGTTCAAAGCGCAAGGGTCAAGAGTAAAGGCTCAAGGCGCCAGGCTCAAGGCTCAACTCTCAAGGCGCAAGGCTCAAGGCTCAAGGCTCGAGGCTCGAGTCTCGAGGATCGAGGCTCAAAGGCTCAAGGCTCAAGGCTCAATGCTCAAGGCTCAAGGCTCAAGGCTCAAAGGCTCAACGCTCAACGCTCAAGGCTCAAGGCTAAAGGCTCAACGCTCAACGCTCAACGATCAAGGCTCAAGGCTCAAGGCGCAACGCTCAAGGCTCAAGGCTCAAGGCTCAAGGAACAAGGCTCAACGCTCAAGGCTTAAGGCACATGGCTTAAGGGTCAAGGCTCAAGGCTCAAGGGTCAAGGGTCAAGGCTCAAGGATCAAGGCTCAAGGCTCAACGCTCAAGGCTCAAGGCTCAAGGCTCAAGGCTCAAGGCTCCAGGCTCCAGGCTCAAGGCTCAAGGCTCAAGGCTCAAGGCTCCAGGCTCAAGGCTCAAGGCTTAAGGGTCAAGGCTCAAGGCTCAAGGCTCAACGCTCAAGGGTCAAGACACAAGGCTAGAGGTTCAAGGCTCAAGGGTCAAGGCTCAAGGCTCAAGGCTCAAGGCTCAAGGCTTAAGGCTCAAGGCGCAAGGCTCAAGGCTCAAGGCTCAAGGCTCAAGGCTCAAGGCTCAAGGCTCAAGGCTCAAGGCTCAAGGCTCAAGGCTCAAGGAACAAGGCTCAAAGCTCAAAGCTTAAGGCACATGGCTTCAGGGTCAAGGGTCAAGGCTCAAGGCTCAAGGATCAAGAATCAAGTCTCAAGGCTCTGAACTTAAGTCTCAAGGCTCAGAACTCAAGGCTCAAGGCTCAACGCTCAAGGCTCAAGGCTCAAGACTCAAGGCTCAAGGCTCAAGGCTCAATGCTCAAGGCTCAAGGCTCAAGGCTCAAGGTTCAAAGGCCCAGGGCTCAATGCTCAATGCTCAAGGCTCGGGGCTCAAGGCTCAAGGCTCAAGGCTCCAGGATCAAGACTCAAGTGTCAAAGCTCAAGGGTCAACGCTGATGGGTCAAGGCTCAAGGCCCAAGGCTCAAGGATCAAGGGTCAAGACGCAAGGCTAGAGGTTCAAGGCTCAAGGCTTAAGGCTTAAGGCTCAAGGCGCAAGGCTCAAGGCTCAAGGCTCAAGGCTCAAGGCTCAAGGCTCAAGGCTCAAGGCCCAAGGCTCAAGGCTCAAGGCTCAAGGCTCAAGGCTCAAGGCTCAAGGCTCAAGGCTCAAGGCTCAAGGCTCAAGGAACAAGGCTCAAAGCTCAAAGCTTAAGGCACATGGCTTCAGGGTCAAGGGTCAAGGCTCAAGGCTCAAGGATCAAGAATCAAGTCTCAAGGCTCAGAACTTAAGTCTCAAGGCTCAGAACTCAAGGCTCAAGGCTCAACGCTCAAGGCTCAAGACTCAAGGCTCAAGGCTCAAGGCTCAAGGCTCAAGGCTCAAGGCTCAAAGGCTCAGGGCTTAAGGCTAAAGGCTCAAGGCTCAAGGCTCGGGGCTCAAGGCTCGGGGCTCAAGGCTCAAGGCTCCAGGATCAAGACTCAAGTGTCAAAGCTCAAGGGTCAACACTGATGGGTCAAGGCTCAAGGCCCAAGGCTCAAGGCTCAAGGCTGAAGGCTCGAGGCTCGAGGCTCGAGGCTCAAGGCGCAACGCTCAACGCTCAACGCTCCATGGTCAAGGCTTAAGGATCAAGTCTCAAGGGTCAATGCTCAAGGGTTAAGGCTCAAGACTCAAGGCTCAAGGCTCGAGGCTCAAGGCTCAAGACGCAAGGTTCAAAGCGCAAGGGTCAAGAGTAAAGGCTCAAGGCGCCAGGCTCAAGGCTCAAGTCTCAAGGCGCAAGGCTCAAGGCTCAAGGCTCGAGGCTCGAGGCTCGAGGATCGAGGCTCAAAGGCTCAAGGCTCAAGGCTCAAGGCTCAACGCTCAACGCTCAAGGCTCAAGGCTAAAGGCTCAACGCTCAACGCTCAAGGCTCAAGGCTCAAGGCTCAACGCTCAAGGCTCAAGGCTCAAGGCTCAAGGAACAAGGCTCAACGCTCAAGGCTTAAGGCACATGGCTTAAGGGTCAAGGCTCAAGGCTCAAGGGTCAAGGCTCAAGGCTCAAGGGTCAAGGATCAAGGCTCAAGGCTCAAGGCTCAAGGCTCAAGGCTCAAGGCTCAAGGCTCAAGGCTCAAGGCTCAAGGCTCCAGGCTCCAGGCTCAAGGCTCAAGGCTCAAGGCTCAAGGCTCCAGGCTCAAGGCTCAAGGCTTAAGGGTCAAGGCTCAAGGGTCAAGGCTCAAGGCTCAAGGGTCAAGACGCAAGGCTAGAGGTTCAAGGCTCAAGGGTCAAGGCTCAAGGCTCAAGGCTCAAGGCTCAAGGCTTAAGGCTCAAGGCGCAAGGCTCAAGGCTCAACGCCCAAGGCTCAAGGCTCAAGGCTCAAGGCTCAAGGCTCAAGGCTCAAGGCTCAAGGCTCAAGGCTCAAGGCTCAAGGAACAAGGCTCAAAGCTCAAAGCTTAAGGCACATGGCTTCAGGGTCAAGGGTGAAGGCTCAAGGCTCAAGGATCAAGAATCAAGTCTCAAGGCTCAGAACTTAAGTCTCAAGGCTCAGAACTCAAGGCTCAAGGCTCAATGCTCAAGGCTCAAGACTCAAGGCTCAAGGCTCAAGGCTCAATGCTCAAGGCTCAAGGCTCAAGGTTCAAAGGCTCAGGGCTTAAGGCTAAAGGCTCAAGGCTCAAGGCTCGGGGCTCAAGGCTCACGGCTCAAGGCTCAAGGCTCAAGGCTCCAGGATCAAGACTCAAGTGTCAAAGCTCAAGGGTCAACGCTGATGGGTCAAGGCTCAAGGCCCAAGGCTCAAGGCTCAAGGCTCAAGGCTCAAGGCTCGAGGCTCGAGGCACGAGGCTCAAGGCGCAACGCTCAACGCTCAACGCTCCATGGTCAAGGCTTAAGGATCAAGTCTCAAGGGTCAATGCTCAAGGGTCAAGGCTCAAGACTCAAGGCTCAAGGCTCGAGGCTCAAGGCTCAAGACGCAAGGTTCAAAGTGCAAGGGTCAAGAGTAAAGGCTCAAGGCGCCAGGCTCAAGGCTCAAGGCTCAAGTTTCAAGGCGCAAGGTTCAAGGCTCAAGGCTCAAGGCTCAAGGCTCAAGGCTCGAGGCTCGAGGCTCAAAGGCTCAAGGGTCAACGCACAACGCTCAAGGCTCAAGGCTCAAGGCTCAAAGGCTCAAGGCTCAACGCTCAAGGCTCAACGCTCAAGGCTCAACGCTCAAGGCTCAAGGCTCAAGGCTAAAGGCTCAACGCTCAACGCTCAAGGCTCAAGGCTCAACGCTCAAGGCTCAAGGCTCAAGGAACAAGGCTCAACGCTCAAGGCTTAAGGCACATGGCTTAAGGGTCAAGGCTCAAGGGTCAAGGGTCAAGGCTTAAGGCTCAAGGATTAAGGCTCAAGGCTCAGATCTCAAGGCTCAAGGCTCAAGGCTCAAGGCTCAACGCTCAAGGCTCAAGGCTCAAGGCTCAAGGCTCAAGGCTCAAGGCTCAACGCTCAAGACTCAAGGCTCAAGGCTCAAGGGTCAATGCTCAAGGCTCAAGGTTTAAAGGCTCAGGGCTTAAGGCTAAAGGCTCAAGGCTCAAGGCTCAAGGCTCCAGGCTCAAGACTCAAGTGTCAAAGCTCAAGGGTCAACGCTGATGGGTCAAGGCTCAAGGCCCAAGGCTCAAGGCTCGAGGCTCGAGGCTCGAGGCTCAAGGCTCAAGGCTCAACGCTCAACGCTCAACGCTCCATGGTCAAGGCTTAAGGATCAAGTCTCAAGGGTCAATGCTCAAGGGTCAAGGCTCAAGACTCAAGCCTCAAAGCTCGAGGCTCAAGGCTCAAGACGCAAGGGTCAAGAGTAAAGGCTCAAGGCGCCAGGCTCAAGGCTCAAGGCTCAAGGCTCAAGTTTCAAGGCGCAAGGTTCAAGGCTCAAGGCTCAAGGCTCAAGGCTCGAGGCTCGAGGATCGAGGCTCAAAGGCTCAAGGCTCGACGCTCAACGCTCAAGGCTCAAGGCTCAAAGGCTCAAGGCTCAAGGCTAAAGGCTCAACGCTCAACGCTCAAGGCTCAAGTATCAACGCTCAAGGCTCAAGGCTCAAGGAACAAGGCTCAAGGCTCAACGCTCAAGGCTTAAGGCACATGGCTTAAGGGTCAAGGCTCAAGGGTCAAGGGTCAAGGCTCAAGGCTCAAGGCTCAAGGATCAAGGCTCAAGGCTCATGTCTCAAGGCTCAAGGCTCAAGGCTCAAGGCTCAAGGCTCAAGGCTCAAGGCTCAAGGCTCAACGCTCAAGGCTCAACACTCAATGCTCAAGGCTCCAGGCTCAAGGCTCCACGCTCAAGGCTCCAGGCACAAGGCTCCAGGCTCAAGGCTCCGGGCTCAAGGCTCAAGGCTCAAGGCTCAAGGCTAAAGGCTCAAGGCTCAAGGCTCAAGGCTCAAGGCTCAAGGCGTCCTAAGGCACATGGCTTCAGGGTCAAGGCTCAAGGATCAAGAATCAAGGCTCAAGGCTCAGAACTTAAGGCTCAAGGCTCATAACTCAAGGCTCAAGGCTTAAGGCTAAAGGCTCAAGGCTCAAGGCTCAAGGCTCAAGGCTCAAGGCTCAAGGATCAAGGGTCAAGGGTCAAGGCTTAAGGCTCAAGGCTCAAGGCGCAAGGCTCAAGGCTCAATATTTAAGGCTCGAGGCTCGAGGCTCAAAGGCTCAAGACTCCAGGCTCCAGGGTCGAGGCTCGAGGCTCGAGGTTCAAGGCTCCAGGTTCAAAGGCTCAGGGCTCAAGGCTGAAGGCTCAAGGCTCCAGGATCAAGACTCAAGTGTCAAAGCTCAACGGTCAACGCTGATGGGTCAAGGCTCAAGGCCCAAGGCTCAAGGCTCAAGGCTCGAGGCTCAAGGCTCAAGGCTCAAGGCTGAAGGCTCAACGCTCAACGCTCCATGGTCAAGGCTTAAGGATCAAGTCTCAAGGGTCAATGCTCAAGTGTCAAGGCTCAAGACTCAAGGCTCAAGGCTCGAGGCTCAAGGCTCAAGACGCAAGGCTAAAAGCGCAAAGGTCAAGAGTAAAGGCTCAAGGCGCCAGGCTCAAGGCTCAAGTCTCAAGGCGCAAGGCTCAAGGCTCAAGGATTGAGGCTCGAGGCTCGAGGCTCGAGGCTCAAAGGCTCAAGGCTCAAGGCTCAACGCTCAAGGGTCAAGGCTCAAGGCTCAAAGGCTCAAGGCTCAACGCTCAACGCTCAAGGTTCAAGGCTAAAGGCTCAAGGCTCAAGGCTCAAGGCTCAAGGAACAAGGCTCAAGGCTCAACGCTCAAGGCTTAAGGCACATGGCTTAAGGGTCAAGGCTCAAGGGACAAGGGTCAAGGCTCAAGGCTCAAGGATCAAGGCTCAAGGCTCAGATCTCAAGGCTCAAGGCTCAAGGCTCAAGGCTCAAGGCTCAAGGCTCAAGGCTCAAGGATCAACACTCAAGGCTCAAGGCTCAAGGCTCAAGGCTCCAGGCTCAAGGCTCAAGGCTCAAGGCTCAAGGCTCAAGGCTCAAGGCTCAAGGCTCAAGGCTCAAGGCTCAAGGCTCAAGGCTCAAGGCTCAAGGCTCCAGGCTCAAGGCTCAAGGCTCAAGGCTCAAGGCTCAAGGCTTAAGGCTCAAGGCTCAAGGGTCAAAGGTCAAGGGTCAAGGGTCAAGGGTCAAGGCTCAAGGGTCAAGCCACAAGGCTCAAGGCTCAAGGCTCAAGGCTCAAGGCTCAAGGCTCAAGGCTCAAGGCTTAAGGCTTAAGGCTCAAGGCTCAAGGCTCAAGGCTCAAGGCTCAAGGCTCAAGGCTCAAGGCTCAAGGTTCAAGGAACAAGGCTCAAGGCTCAAAGCTTAAGGCGCATGGCTTCAGGGTCAAGGGTCAAGGCTCAAGGCTCAAGGATCCAGAATCAAGGCTCACGGCTCAGAACTTAAGGCTCAAGGCTCAGAACTCAATGCTTAAGGCTCAACGCTCAAGGCTCAAGACTCAAGGCTAAAGGCTCAAGGCTCAAGGCTCAAGGCTCAAGTCTCAAGGCTCAAGGCTCAAGGCTCAACGCTCAAGGCTCAAGGCTCAAGGCTCAACGCTCAAGGCTTACCGCTCAACACTCAACGCTCAAAGCTCAAGGCTCAAGGCCCAAGGCTCAAGGGTCAAGGCTCAAGGGTCAAGGCTCAAGGCACAAGGCTCAAGGCTCAAGGCTCAAGGCTCAAGGCTCAAGGAAAAAGCTCAAGGCTCAAGACTCAAGGCTCAACGCTCAACGATTAAGGGTCAAGGCTCAAGGCTCAAGGATCAAGGGTCAAGGCTCAAGTTTCAAGGCTCAAGTCTCAGGGCTCAAGGCTCAAGGCTCAAGGTTCAAAGATCAAGGCTCAAGGCTCAAGGCTTAAGGGTAAAGGATCAAGGGTCCAGACTCAAGGATCAATGATCAAGGCTCAAGGCTCGGAACTCAAGGCTCCAGGCTCAACGCTCAACGCTCAACGCTCAACGCTCAATGCTCAATGCTCAACGCTCAACGCTCAAAGCTCAGGATCAAGGCTCAAGGCTCAAGGCACAAGGTTGAAGGCTCAAGGCTCAAGGCTCAAGGCTCAAGGCTCAAGGCTCAAGGCTCAAGGCTCAAGGCTCAAGGCTCAAAGCTCAAGGCTCAAGGCTTAAGGCTCAAGGCTCAAGGGTCAAGGCTCAAGGCTCAAGGCTCAAGGCTCAAAGCTCAAGGCTCTAGGCTCCAGGCTCCAGGCTCGAGGTTCTAGGCTCAAGACTCGAGGTTCAAAGGATCCAGGATCCAGGATCAAGGCTCAAGGCACCGGGCTCAAGGCTCAAGGCTCAAGGATCAAGGCTCAAGGCTCAAGGCTCAAGGCCCAAGGCTCAAGGCTCAAGGCTCAAGGCTCAAGGCTCAAGGCTCAAGGCTCAAGGATCAAGGCTCAAGGCGCAAGGGTCAAGATGCAAGCCTCAAGGCTCAAGGTTCAAGGCTCAAGGCTCAAGGCTCAAGGCTCAAGGAACAAGGCTCAAGGCTCAACGCTCAAGGCTTAAGGCACATGGCTTAAGGGTCAAGGCTCAAGGGTCAAGGGTCAAGGCTCAAGGCTCAAGGATCAAGGCTCAAGGCTCAGATCTCAAGGCTCAAGGCTCAAGGCTCAAGGCTCAAGGCTCAAGGCTCAAGGCTCAAGGCTCAAGGCTCAAGGCTCAAGGCTCAAGGCTCAAGGCTCAAGGATCAACACTCAAGGCTCAAGGCTCAAGGCTCAAGGCTCAAGGCTCAAGGCTCAAGGCTCAAGGCTCAAGGCTCATGGCTCCAGGCTCAAGGCTCAAGGCTCAAGGCTCAAGGCTCAAGGCTTAAGGCTCAAGGCTCAAGGGTCAAAGGTCAAGGGTCAAGGTTCAAGGGTCAAGGCTCAAGGGTCAAGCCACAAGGCTCAAGGCTCAAGGCTCAAGGCTCAAGGCTCAAGGCTCAAGGCTTAAGGCTTAAGGCTCAAGGCTCAAGGCTCAAGGCTCAAGGCTCAAGGCTCAAGGCTCAAGGCTCAAGGTTCAAGGAACAAGGCTCAAGGCTCAAAGCTTAAGGCGCATGGCTTCAGGGTCAAGGGTCAAGGCTCAAGGCTCAAGGATCCAGAATCAAGGCTCACGGCTCAGAACTTAAGGCTCAAGGCTCAGAACTCAAGGCTTAAGGCTCAACGCTCAAGGCTCAAGACTCAAGGCTCAAGGCTCAAGGCTCAAGGCTCAAGGCTCAAGGCTCAACGCTCAAGGCTTACCGCTCAACGCTCAACGCTCAAATCTCAAGGCTCAAGGCCTAAGGCTCAAGGGTCAAGGCTCAAGGCTCAAGGCTCAAGGCTCAAGGCTCAAGGATCAAGGAAAAAGCTCAAGGCTCAAGACTCAAGGCTCAACGCTCAACGCTTAAGGGTCAAGGCTCAAGGCTCAGGGATCAAGGGTCAAGGCTCAAGTTTCAACGCTCAAGTCTCAGGGCTCAAGGCTCAAGGCTCAAGGCTCAAGGTTCAAAGATCAAGGCTCAAGGCTCAAGGCTTAAGGGTAAAGGATCAAGGGTCCAGACTCAAGGATCAATGATCAAGGCTCAAGGCTCGGAACTCAAGGCTCCAAGCTCAACGCTCAACGCTCAAGGCTCAATGCTCAATGCTCAACGCTCAACGCTCAAAGCTCAGGATCAAGGCTCAAGGCTCAAGGCACAAGGTTCAAGGCTCAAGGCTCAAGGCTCAAGGCTCAAGGCTCAAGGCTCAAGGCTCAAAGCTCAAGGCTCAAGGCTTAAGGCTCAAGGCTCAAGGGTCAAGGCTCAAGGCTCAAGGCTCAAGGCTCAAAGCTCAAGGCTCTAGGCTCCAGGCTCCAGGCTCAAGACTCGATGTTCAAAGGATCCAGGATCCAGGATCAAGGCTCAAGGCACCGGGCTCAAGGCTCAAGGCTCAAGGATCAAGGCTCAAGGCTCAAGGCTCAAGGCCCAAGGCTCAAGGCACAAGGCTCAAGGCTCAAGGCTCAAGGCTCAAGGCTCAAGGCTCAAGGATCAAGGCTCAAGGCGCAAGGGTCAAGATGCAAGCCTCAAGGCTCAAGGCTCAAGGCTCAAGGCTCAAGGCTCAAGGCTCAAGGCTCAAGGATCAAGGCTCAAGGCTCAACGCTCAACGCTCAAGGCTCAACGCTCAACGCTCAACGCTCAACGCTCAACGCACAACGCTCAAGGCTCAAGGCTCAAGGCTCAAGGCTCAAGGCTCAAGGCTAAAGGCTCAAGGCTAATGCTCAAGGCTCAAGGCTCAACGCTCAATGCTCAAGGGTCAACGCTCAAGGGTCAAGGCTCAAGGATCAAGGGTCAAGGCTCAAGTTTCAAGGCTCAAGGCTCAGGGCTCGAGGCTCAAGGGTCAAGGTTCAAAGAACAAGGCTCAAGGCTCAAGGCTTAAGGGTAAAGGATCAATGGTCCAGGCTCAAGGATCAAGGCTCAAGGCTCAGAACTCAAGGCTCCAAGCTCAAGGCTCAATGCTCAAAGCTCAAGGCTCAATGCTCAAGGCTCAAGGCTCAAGGCTCAAGGCTCAAGGCTCAAGGCTCAAGGCTCAAGGATCAAGGCTCAAGGCGCAAGGGTCAAGATGCAAGCCTCAAGGCTCAAGGCTCAAGGCTCAAGGCTCAAGGCTCAATGCTCAAGGGTCAACGCTCAAGGGTCAAGGGTCAAGGCTCAAGTTTTAAGGCTCAAGGCTCAAGGTTCAAGGAACAAGGCTCAAGGCTCAAGGCTTACGGCACATGGCTTAAGGGTCAAGGCTCAAGGGTAAGGCTCAAGGCTCAAAGATCAAGAATCAAGGCTCAAGGCTCAGAACTCAAGGCTCAAGGCTCAACGCTCAAGACTCAACGCTCAACGCTCAACGCTCAAGGCTCAATGCTCAAGGCTCAAGGCGCAAGGGTCAAGACGCAAGGCTCAAGGCCTAAGGCTCAAAGCTCAAGGCTCAAGGCTCAAGGCTCAAGGCTCAAGGCTCAAGGCTCAAGGCTCAAGGCTCAAGGCTCAAGGCTCAAGGCTCAAGGCTCAAGGCTCAAGGCTCAAGGCTCAAGGCTCAAGGCTCAAGGCTCAAGGCTCAAGGCTCAAGGCTCAAGGCTCAAGGCTCAAGGCTCAAGGCTCAAGGCTCAAGGCTCAAGGCTCAAGGCTAAAGGCTCAAGGCTCAAGGCTAATGCTCAAGGGTCAAGGCTCAAGGCTCAATGCTCAAGGGTCAACGCTCAAGGGTCAAGGCTCAAGGCTCAAGGATCAAGGGTCAAGGCTCAAGTTTCAAGGCTCAAGGCTCAGGGCTCGAGGCTCGAGGGCCAAGGTTCAAAGAACAAGGCTCAAGGCTCAAGGCTTAAGGGTAAAGGATCAATGGTCCAGGCTCAAGGATCAAGGCTCAAGGCTCAGAACTCAAGGCTCAATGCTCAAGGCTCAAGGCTCAAGGCTCAAGGCTCAAGGCTCAAGGCTCAAGGCTCAAGGCTCAAGGCTCAAGGCACAAGGCACAAGGCACAAGGCACAAGGCTCAAGGCTCAAGTCTCCAAGCTCAAGGCTCAAGGCTCAAGGCTCAAAGCTCAAGGCTCCAGGCTCCAGGCTCCAGGCTCAAGACTCGAGGCTCAAAGGCTGCAGGCTCAAGGCTGAAAGCTCCGGGCTCAAGGCTCAAGGTTCAAGGATCAACGCTCAAGGCTCAAGGCTCAAGGCTCAAGGCTCAAGGCTCAAGGCTCTAGGCCCAAGGCTCAAGGCTCAAGGCTCAAGGATCAAGGCTCAAGGATCAAGGCTCAGGGCGCAAGGGTCAAGACGCAAGGCTCAAGGGTCAATGGTCAAGGCTAAAGGTTCAAGGCCCAAGGCTCAAGGCCCAAGGATCAAGGCTCAAGGCTCAAGGCTCAAGGCTCAAGGCTCAAGGCTCAAGGCTCAAGGCTCAAGGCTCAAGGCTCAAGGCTCAAGGCTCAAGGCTCAAGGCTCAAGGCTCAAGGTTCAAGGCTCAAGGCTCAAGGCTCAAGGCTCAAGGCTCGAGGCTCAAGGCTCAACGCTCAACGCTCAACGCTCAAGGCTCGAGGCTCAAGGCGCAAGGCTCAAGGCTTAAGGAACAAGGCTCAAGGCTGATGGCTCAAGACTCAAGGCTCAAGGCTCATGGCTCAAGGCTCATGGCTCAAGGCTAGAGGATCAAGGCTCAAGTCTCATGTTTTAAGGCTCAAGCTCATGGCTCAATGCTCAAGGCTCAAGGCTGAATGCTAGAGGATCAAGGCTCAAGGCTCAAGGCACAAGGCTAGAGAATCAAGGCTCAAGGTTCAAGGCTCAAGGTCAAGGGTCATGTTTTAAGGCTCAAGGCTCAAGGATCAAAGCTCAAGGCTTAAGGCTCAAGACGCAAGGCTCTGTAAGGTTTCACTATCACTGATTGACCACTTGGGTTAACCTCCTAGATTGCTTGGTTCGAACCACACTGACCAAGAACATGAACTTGTTCTTGACCGGTTAAAACCATCTAGCTAATTTAATCCCTAGAAGCGGAAGTGGGATTAAACTCAATCCTTAAACCCTAAAGGATTGGGATCTTGGAAATCTAGATTAGATTAACCATGGAAGAAACCTTGTACGAAAACCCAAACACACACACACACTTGTGTGTGTTTCGACCAACCCCAAGAACCCTAGGGTTCCTGGGTTCGAATTCGGCGAAGAGGGGCGAAGAGAGAAAGGGTTTTCTCAAAACATACCTTGTTGATTGCTTAAGATAATCCACTGATGATGAACACAATGAGAAACCTTCTAGTTGGTTGATGCAATGAACTTGGATCTTCAAGAACTATGAAGAACACGAAGAACAATTGAAGAACACAAAGGATTGTGTTCTTCCTATGTTTCGGCCGAATGGAGGGAGTAAGGGGGGCTAGGGTTTTCGGTTTTGGAGCAAGGAATAAGGGAACCCCATGCCTTCTATTTATAATAGAAGGACTCTCACTTAGGGCCCTTCTAGTTTAATTAATATTAATCATTAACTAAACTTATCCTTTTACACTTTAAACACTTGTAGTTTAACTAGTTATTATTATCCCACTTAATTATTAAATGTCTAGTATTATACACTTATATATATATTTCGTGTACATTACATATACAAAATATATACATGTATTAAACACTTTTAATAATTAATTAGACAATAATATTATCCAAAACACTATATGATTTAATAGCTTTAAATCATATTATGGATAATCTATAATTAACACATTGTATATTTACTCAACTAGTAAATGTAAAACACTTGCATTAATTAGTTAGTTAAACTAATCTAGTAATAAGTCAAACTTGACTTAATACTTAACTTGATTCATAAATGACTTATTATGAATCAATCCTCTTCCAAGTATCATTACATATCTTACTCGTATTACATGCACTCACCGGTGTGACCCTTAAGTGTTTCGTAGGCATAGATGTATCATCATAGGTTGACTAGCTGTGCACATAAATCCTTCAGTCTCAAGGGGCAAGGGTCAAGATTCAAGGCTCAAGTCTCAAGTTTCAAGACTCATGGGTCAAGTCTCAAGGCTCAAGGTGCAAGGCTCAATGTCAAGATACAAGGTGCAAGGGTCAAGGGTCAAGGGTCAAGGCTCAAAGCTCAAGGCTCAAGGCTCCATTCTCAAGGCTCAAGGCACAAGGCTCAAGGCTCAAGGCTCGAGGCTCGAGGCTCGAGGCTCAAGGCTCAAGGCTCGAGGCTCGAGGCTCGAGGCTCGAGGCTCGAGGATCGAGGCTGCAGGCTCAAGGCGCAAGGCTCAAGAGTCAAGGCTCAAGTCTCATGTTTTAAGTCTCAAGGCTCAAGGATCACGGCTCAAGGGTCAAGGCTCGAGGCACGAGGCTCGAGGCTCGAGGCTCGAGGCTCGAGGCTCCAGGCTCAAGGCTCAAGGCTCAAGGTTAAAGCTCAAGGCTCAAGGCTCAAGGGTCAAGGCTCAAGGCTCAAGGCTCAAAGCTCAAGGGTCAACGCTCAAGGGTCAAGGGTCAAGGCTCAACGCTCAAGGGTCAAGGGTCAAGGCTCAGGCTCAAGGCTCAGGGTTCAAGGCTAAGGTTCAAGGAACAAGGCTCAAGGGTCAAGGCGTAAGGCACATGGCTTAAGGGTCAAGGCGCAAGGCTCAAGAGTCAAGGCTCAAGTCTCATGTTTTAAAGGATCAAGGCTCAAGGCTTGAGGCTCAAGGCTCAAGGATCAAGGCTCAAGGCTCGAGGCTCAAGGCTCAAGGCTCAAGGCTCGAGGCTCGAGGCTCGAAGCTCCAGGCTCAAGGCTCCAGGCGCAAGGCTCAAGGCTTAAGGCTCAAGGCTCAAGGCTCAAGGATAAAGGTGAAAGCTCAAGGCTCAAGGGTCAAGGCTCAAGGTTCAACGCTCAAGGGTCAACGCTCAAGGGTCAAGGCTCAACGCTCAACGCTCAAGGCTAAAGGGTCAAGGCTTGGGGCTCAAGGCTCAAGGCTCAAGGTTCAAGGAACAAGGCTTAAGGCTCAAGGCTTAAGGCACATGGCTTAAGGGTCAAGGCACAAGGGTCAAGGCTCAAGGCTCAAGGATCAAGAATAAGGGCTCAAGGCTCATAACTGAAGGTTCAAGGCTCAGAACTCAAGGCTCAAGGCTCAACGCTCAACGCTCAATGCTCAATGCTCAAGGCTCAAGGCTCAGGCTCAAGGCTCAAGGCTCAAGGCTCGAGGCTCGAGGCTCGAGGCTCGAGGCTCGAGGCTCGAGGCTCCAGGCTCCAGGCTCAAGGCTCCAGGCTCAAGGCTCAAGGCGCAAGGGTCAAGACGCAAGGCTCAAGGCCTAAGGCTCAAAGCTCAAGGCTCAAGGCTCAAGGCTCAAGGCTCAAGGCTCAAGGCTCAACGCTCAAGGCTCAAGGCTCAAGGCTCAAGGCTCAAGGCTCAAGGCTCAAGGCTCAAGGCTCAAGGCTCAAGGCTCAAGGCTCAAGGCTCAAGGCTCAAGGCTCAACGCTCAAGGCTCAAGGCTCAAGGCTCAAGGCTCAAGGCTCAAGGCTCAAGGCTCAAGGCTCAAGGCTCAAGGCTCAAGGCTCAAGGCTCAAGGCTCAAGGCTAAAGGCTCAAGGCTCAAGGCTAATGCTCAAGGCTCAAGGCTCAAGGCTCAATGCTCAAGGGTCAACGCTCAAGGGTCAAGGCTCAAGGCTCAAGGATCAAGGGTCAAGGCTCAAGTTTCAAGGCTCAAGGCTCAGGGCTCGAGGCTCGAGGGCCAAGGTTCAAAGAACAAGGCTCAAGGCTCAAGGCTTAAGGGTAAAGGATCAATGGTCCAGGCTCAAGGATCAAGGCTCAAGGCTCAGAACTCAAGGCTCAATGCTCAAGGCTCAAGGCTCAAGGCTCAAGGCTCAAGGCTCAAGGCTCAAGGCTCAAGGCTCAAGGCTCAAGGCTCAAGGCACAAGGCACAAGGCACAAGGCACAAGGCTCAAGGCTCAAGTCTCCAAGCTCAAGGCTCAAGGCTCAAGGCTCAAAGCTCAAGGCTCCAGGCTCCAGGCTCCAGGCTCAAGACTCGAGGCTCAAAGGCTGCAGGCTCAAGGCTGAAAGCTCCGGGCTCAAGGCTCAAGGTTCAAGGATCAACGCTCAAGGCTCAAGGCTCAAGGCTCAAGGCTCTAGGCCCAAGGCTCAAGGCTCAAGGCTCAAGGATCAAGGCTCAAGGATCAAGGCTCAGGGCGCAAGGGTCAAGACGCAAGGCTCAAGGGTCAATGGTCAAGGCTCAAGGTTCAAGGCCCAAGGCTCAAGGCCCAAGGATCAAGGCTCAAGGCTCAAGGCTTAAGGCTCAAGGCTCAAGGCTCAAGGCTCAAGGCTCAAGGCTCAAGGCTCAAGGCTCAAGGCTCAAGGCTCAAGGCTCAAGGTTCAAGGCTCAAGGCTCAAGGCTCAAGGCTCAAGGCTCAAGGCTCAAGGCTCAAGGCTCGAGGCTCAAGGCTCAACGCTCAACGCTCAACGCTCAAGGCTCGAGGCTCAAGGCGCAAGGCTCAAGGCTTAAGGAACAAGGCTCAAGGCTGATGGCTCAAGACTCAAGGCTCAAGGCTCATGGCTCAAGGCTCATGGCTCAAGGCTAGAGGATCAAGGCTCAAGTCTCATGTTTTAAGGCTCAAGCTCATGGCTCAATGCTCAAGGCTCAAGGCTGAATGCTAGAGGATCAAGGCTCAAGGCTCAAGGCACAAGGCTAGAGGATCAAGGCTCAAGGTTCAAGGCTCAAGGTCAAGGGTCATGTTTTAAGGCTCAAGGCTCAAGGATCAAAGCTCAAGGCTTAAGGCTCAAGACGCAAGGCTCTGTAAGGTTTCACTATCACTGATTGACCACTTGGGTTAACCTCCTAGATTGCTTGGTTCGAACCACACTGACCAAGAACATGAACTTGTTCTTGACCGGTTAAAACCATCTAGCTAATTTAATCCCTAGAAGCGGAAGTGGGATTAAACTCAATCCTTAAACCCTAAAGGATTGGGATCTTGGAAATCTAGATTAGATTAACCATGGAAGAAACCTTGTACGAAAACCCAAACACACACACACTTGTGTGTGTTTCGACCAACCCCAAGAACCCTAGGGTTCCTGGGTTCGAATTCGGCCAAGAGGGGCGAAGAGAGAAAGGGTTTTCTCAAAACATACCTTGTTGATTGCTTAAGATAGTCCACTGATGATGAACACAATGAGAAACCTTCTAGTTGGTTGATGCAATGAACTTGGATCTTCAAGAACTATGAAGAACACGAAGAACAATTGAAGAACACAAAGGATTGTGTTCTTCCTATGTTTCGGCCGAATGGAGGGAGTAAGGGGGGCTAGGGTTTTCGGTTTTGGAGCAAGGAATAAGGGAACCCCATGCCTTCTATTTATAATAGAAGGACTTTCACTTAGGGCCCTTCTAGTTTAATTAATATTAATCATTAACTAAACTTATCCTTTTACACTTTAAACACTTGTAGTTTAACTAGTTATTATTATCCCACTTAATTATAAAATGTCTAGTATTATACACTTATATATATATTTCGTGTACATTACATATACAAAATATATACATGTATTAAACACTTTTAATAATTAATTAGACAATAATATTATCCAAAACACTATATGATTTAATAGCTTTAAATCATATTATGGATAATCTATAATTAACACATTGTATATTTACTCAACTAGTAAATGTAAAACACTTGCATTAATTAGTTAGTTAAACTAATCTAGTAATAAGTCAAACTTGACTTAGTACTTAACTTGATTCATAAATGACTTATTATGAATCAATCCTCTTCCAAGTATCATTACATATCTTACTCGTATTACATGCACTCACCGGTGTGACCCTTAAGTGTTTCGTAGGCATAGATGTATCATCATAGGTTGACTAGCTGTGCACATAAATCCTTCAGGCTCAAGGGGCAAGGGTCAAGATTCAAGGCTCAAGTCTCAAGTTTCAAGACTCATGGGTCAAGTCTCAAGGCTCAAGGTGCAAGGCTCAATGTCAAGATACAAGGTGCAAGGGTCAAGGGTCAAGGGTCAAGGCTCAAAGCTCAAGGCTCAAGGCTCCATTCTCAAGGCTCAAGGCACAAGGCTCAAGGCTCAAGGCTCGAGGCTCGAGGCTCGAGGCTCAAGGCTCAAGGCTCGAGGCTCGAGGCTCGAGGCTCGAGGATCGAGGCTGCAGGCTCAAGGCGCAAGGCTCAAGAGTCAAGGCTCAAGTCTCATGTTTTAAGTCTCAAGGATCAAGGATCACGGCTCAAGGGTCAAGGCTCGAGGCACGAGGCTCGAGGCTCGAGGCTCGAGGCTCGAGGCTCCAGGCTCAAGGCTCAAGGCTCAAGGCTCAAGGCTCAAGGTTAAAGCTCAAGGCTCAAGGCTCAAGGGTCAAGTTTCAAGGCTCAAGGCTCAAAGCTCAAGGGTCAACGCTCAAGGGTCAAGGGTCAAGGCTCAACGCTCAAGGGTCAAGGGTCAAGGCTCAGGCCCAAGGCTCAGGGTTCAAGGCTAAGGTTCAAGGAACAAGGCTCAAGGGTCAAGGCGTAAGGCACATGGCTTAAGGGTCAAGGCGCAAGGCTCAAGAGTCAAGGCTCAAGTCTCATGTTTTAAAGGATCAAGGCTCAAGGCTTGAGGCTCAAGGCTCAAGGATCAAGGCTCAAGGCTCGAGGCTCAAGGCTCAAGGCTCGAGGCTCGAGGCTCGAAGCTCCAGGCTCCAGGCTCAAGGCTCCAGGCGCAAGGCTCAAGGCTTAAGGCTCAAGGCTCAAGGCTCAAGGATAAAGGTGAAAGCTCAAGGCTCAAGGGTCAAGGCTCAAGGTTCAACGCTCAAGGGTCAACGCTCAAGGGTCAAGGCTCAACGCTCAACGCTCAAGGCTAAAGGGTCAAGGCTTGGGGCTCAAGGCTCAAGGCTCAAGGTTCAAGGAACAAGGCTTAAGGCTCAAGGCTTAAGGCACATGGCTTAAGGGTCAAGGCACAAGGGTCAAGGCTCAAGGCTCAAGGATCAAGAATAAGGGCTCAAGGCTCATAACTGAAGGTTCAAGGCTCAGAACTCAAGGCTCAAGGCTCAACGCTCAACGCTCAATGCTCAATGCTCAAGGGTCAAGGCTCAGGCTCAAGGC
Source organism: Calendula officinalis (assembly GCA_963853835.1). Lineage (NCBI taxonomy): Eukaryota > Viridiplantae > Streptophyta > Magnoliopsida > Asterales > Asteraceae > Calendula > Calendula officinalis. The sequence goes on along the minus strand of OY970825.1, from coordinate 64,445,428 downwards.
TCAAGGCTCAAGGCTCGAGGCTCGAGGCTCGAGGCTCCAGGCTCCAGGCTCAAGGCTCCAGGCTCAAGGCTCAAGGCTCAAGGCTCAAGACGCAACGCTCAAGGCTCAAGGCACAAGGGTCAAGGGTCAAGGCTCAAGGCTCAAGGCTCGCGGCTCGAGGCTCAAAGCTCAAGGCTCCAGGCTCAAGGCTCAAGGCTCCAGGCTCCAGGCTCAAGGCTCAAGGGTCAAGACTCAAGGCTCAAGGCTCAAGGCTCAAGGCTCAAGGCTCAACGCTCAAGGCTCAACACTCAAGGCTCAAGGTTCAAGGCTTAACCCTCAAGGCTCAAGGATCAAGGCTCAAGACTCAAGGATCAACACTCAAGGCTCAAGGAACACGGCTCAAGGCTCAAGGCTCATGGCTCAAGGCTGAAGACGCAAGGCTCAAGGCGCAAGGGTCAAGAGTCAAGGCTCAAGACTCAAGGATCAACACTCAAGGCTTGAGGCTCAAGGCTCAAGGCTCAAGGCTCAAGGCTCAAGGCTCGAGGCTCAAGGCTCAAGGCTCGAGGCTCGAGGCTCGAGGCTCGAGGCTCCAGGCTCCAGGCTCAAGGCTCCAGGCGCAAGGCTCAAGGCTTAAGGCTCAAGGCTCAAGGCTCAAGGCTAAAGGTGAAAGCTCAAGGCTCAAGGGTCAAGGCTCAAGGTTCAACGCTCAAGGGTCAAGGCTCAACGCTCAACGCTCAAGGGTAAAGGGTCAAGGCTTGGGGCTCAAGGCTCAAGGCTCAAGGTTCAAGGAACAAGGCTTAAGGCTCAAGGTTAAGGCACATGGCTTAAGGGTCAAGGCACAAGGGTCAAGGCTCAAGGCTCAAGGATCAAGAATCAAGGCTCAAGGCTCAGAACTCAAGGCTCAAGGCTCAGAACTCAAGGCTCAAGGCTCAACGCTCAAGGCTCAATGCTCAATGCTCAAGGCTCAAGGCTCAGGCTCAAGGCTCAAGGCTCAAGGCTCAAGGCTCGAGGCTCGAGGCTCGAGGCTCGAGGCTCGAGGATCGAGGCTCCAGGCTCAAGGCTCCAGGCTCAAGGCTCAAGGCTCAAGGCTCAAGGCTCAAGGCTCAAGACGCAACGCTCAAGGCTCAAGGCACAAGGGTCAAGGGTCAAGGGTCAAGGCTCAAGGCTCGAGGCTCGACGCTCAAAGCTCAAGGCTCCAGGATCAAGGCTCAAGGCTCCAGGCTCCAGGCTCAAGGCTCAAGGCTCAAGGCTCAAGGCTCAAGGCTCAAGGCTCAAGGCTCAAGGCTCAACGCTCAACGCTCAACGCTCAACACTCAAGGCTCAAGGTTCAAGGCTTAACCCTCAAGGCTCAAGGATCAAGGCTCAAGGCTCAAGACTCAAGGATCAACACTCAAGGCTCAAGGAACACGGCTCAAGGCTCAAGGCTCATGGCTCAAGGCTGAAGACGCAAGGCTCAAGGCGCAAGGGTAAAGAGTCAAGGCTCAAGTCTCATGTTTTTAGGCTGATGGCTCAAGGCTAGAGGATCAAGGCTCAAGGCTCAAAGCTCATGGCTAGAGGATCAAGGCCCAAGGCTCAAGGCTCAAGGCTCAAGGCTCAAGGCTCAAGGCTCAAGGCTCAAGGCTCAAGGCTCAAGACTCAAGGATCAACGCTCAAGGCTCAAGGAACACGGGTCAAGGCTCATGGCTCAAGGCTCAAGACGCAAGGCTCAAGGCGCAAGGGTCAAGAGTCAAGGCTCAAGTCTCATGTTTTTAGGCTCAAGGCTGATGGCTCAAGGCTCAAGGCTAGAGGATCAAGGCTCAAGGCTCAAAGCTCATGGCTAGAGGATCAAGGGTCAAGGCTCAAGGCTCAAGGCTCAAGGGTCAAGGGTCAAGGGTCAAGGCTCAAGTATCATGTTTTTAGGCTCAAGGCTCATGGCTCAAGGCTCAAGGCTAGAGGATCAAGGCTCAAGGCTCAAAGTTCAAAGCTCATGGCTAGAGGATCAAGGCTCAAGGCTCAAGGCTCAAGGCTCGAGGCTCGAGGCTCGAGGCTCGAGGCTCAAGGCTCGAGGATCGAGGATCGTGGCTCGAGGCTCGAGGCTCCAGGCTCGAGGCTCCAGGCTCGAGGCTCAAGGCTCAAGGCTCATGGCGCAAGGCTCAGGTCTCAAGGCTCAAGGCTCATGGCGCAAGGGTCAAGACGCAACGCTCAAGGCTCAAGGCACAAGGCACAAGGCTCGAGGCTCGAGGCTCGAGGCTCGAGGCTCAAGGCTCAAGGCTCGAGGCTCAAGGCTAAAGGATCCAGGCTCGAGGCTCAAGGCTCAAGGGTCAAGGCTCAAGGCTCAAGGCTCAAGGCTCAAGGCTCAAGGCTCAAGGCTCAAGGCTCCAGGCTCAAGGCTCAAGGCTCAAGGCTCAAGGCTCAAGGCTCAAGGCTCAACGCTCAACGCTCAAGGTTCAAGGCTCAACCCTCAAGGCTCAAGGCTCAAGGCTCAAGGCTTAAGGCTCAAGGATCAAGGCTCAAGGCTCAAGGCTCAAGGCTCAAGGCTCAAGGCTCAAGGCTCAAGGCTCAAGGCTCAAGACTCAAGGAAAAACGCTCAATGCTCAAGGAACACGTCTCAAGGCTCAAGGCTCCTGGCTTAAGGCTCAAGATGCAAGGCTCAAGGCGCAAGGGTCAAGAGTCAAGGCTCAAGTCTCATGTTTTTAGGCTCAAGGCTCATGGCTCAAGGCTCAAGGCTAGAGGATCAAGGCTCAAGGCTCAAAGCTCATGGCTAGAGGATCAAGGCTCAAGGCTCAAGACTCAAGGCTCAAGGCTCAAGGCTCAAGGCTCAAGGCTCAAGGCTCAAGGCTCAAGGCTCAAGGCTCAAGGGTCAAGGGTCAAGGCTCAAGGCTCAAGGCTCAAGGCTCAAGACTCGAGGCTCGAGGCTCAAGGCTCGAGGCTCAAGGCTAAAGGCTCAAGGCTCAAGGCTCAAGGCTCAAGGCTCAAGGCTCAAGGCTCCAGGCTCAAGTCTCCAGGCTCCAGGCTCAAGGCTCAAGGCTGGAGGCTCATGGCTCAAGGCTCCAGGCTTGAGGCTCAAGACTCAAGGCTCAAGGCTCATGGCTCAAGGCTCAAGGCTCAAGGCTCAAGGCTCAAGGCTCAAGGCTCAAGTCTAGAGGATCAAGGCTCAAGTCTCATGTTTTAAGGCTCAAGCTCATGTTTCAAGGCTCAAGGTTCAAGGCTCAATGCTAGAGGATCAAGGCTCAAGGCTCAAGGCACAAGGCTCAAGGCTAGAGGATCAAGGCTCAAGGCTCAAGGCTCAAGGGTCAAGGGTCAAGGGTAGAGGCTAAAGGCTCAAGGCTCAAGGTTCAAGGATCCAGGCGCAAGGGTAAAGAGTCAAGGCTCAAGTCTCATGTTTTAAGGCTCGAGGCTCATGTTTTAAGGCTCGAGGCTCATGTTTTAAGGCTCAAGTCTCATGTTTTAAGGCTCAAGCCTCAAGGCTCAAGGCTCAAGGCTCAAGGCAAAAGGCTCAAAGGCTCCAGGCTCAAGGCTCTAGGCTCTATGCTCCAGGCTCAAGGCTCAAGGCTCAACGCTCAAGGCTCAAGGCTCGAGGCTCGAGGCTCGAGGCTCAAGGCTCAAGGCTCGAGGCTCGAGGCTCGAGGCTCGAGGCTCGAGGCTCGAGGCTCAAGGCTCAAGGCTCAAGGCACAAGGCTCAAGGCTCAAGGCTTAAGGCTCAAGGCTTAAGGCTCAAGGCTCATGGCTCAAGGCTCAAGGCTCAAGGCTTATGGCTCCAGGCTCAAGGCTCAAGTCTAATGTTTTAAGGCTCAAGCTCATGGCTCAAGGCTTAAGGCTCAAGGCTCAATGCTAGAGGATCAAGGCTGAAGGCTCAAGGCACAAGGCTCAAGGTTAGAGGATCAAGGCTCAAGGCTCAAGGCTTAAGGGTCAAGGGTCAAGGGTAGAGGCTAAAGGCTCAAGGCTCAAGGCTCAAGGATCAAGGCGCAAGGGTAAAGAGTCAAGGCTCAAGTCTCATGTTTTAAGGCTCAAGGATCAAAGCTCAAGGCTCAAGGCTCAAGGCTCAAGGCTCAAGGCTCAAGGTTCAAGGCTTAAGGGTCAAGGCTCAAGGCTTAAGGGTCAAGGGTCAAGGGTAGAGGCTAAAGGCTCAAGGCTCAAGGCTCAAGGCTCAAGGCTCAAGGCTCAAGGCTCAAGGCTCAAGGCTCAAGGCTCAAGGCTCAAGGCTCCAGGCTCATGGGTCAAGGCTCAAGGCTTAAGGCTCAAGGCTCAAGGCTCACGGGGCAAGAGTCATGAGTCAAGGCTCAAGTCTCAAGTTTCAAGGCTCATGAGTCAAGGCTCAACGCTCAAGGCTCAAGGATAGAGGATCAAGGCTCAAGGCTCAAGGCTCAAGGCTCAAGGCTCAAGGCTCAAGGCTCAAGGCTCAAGGCTCAAGGCTCAAGGCTCAAGGCTCAAGGGGCAAAGGTCAAGAGTCAAGGCTCAAGTCTCAAGTTTTAAGGCTCATGGGTCAAGCTCAAGGCTCAAGGCTCAAGTCTAGAGGATCAAGGCTCAAGGCGCAAGGCTTAATGTCAAGCCAGAAGGCGCAAGGCGCAAGTGAAAGAATCAAGGGTCAAGGCTCCAGGCTCAAGGCTCAAGGCTCAAGGCTCAAGGCTCAAGGCTCAAGGTTCAAGGGTCAAGGATCAAGGCTCAAGGCTCAAGGCTCGATGCTCAAGGCACAAGGCTCAAGGCTCAAGGCTCCAGGCTCCAGGCTAAAGGCTCAAGGCTCAAGGCTCAAGGCTCAGGGCCCAAGGCTCAAGGCTCAAGGCTCAAGGCTCAAGGCTCAAGGCTCACGGCTCACGGCTCAACGCTCAACGCTCAACGCTCAAGGCTGAAGACGCAAGGATCAACGCTCAAGGCTCAAGGAACAAGGCTCAAGGCTCAAGGCTCAAGGCTCATGGCTTAAGGCTCAAGACGCAAGGCTCAAGGCTCAAGGCTCAAGGCTCATGGCTCAAGGCTCAAGGCTCGAGGCTCAAGGCTCAAGGCTCGAGGCTCAAGGCTCAAGGGTCAAGGGTCAAGGCTCAAGGGTCAAGGGTCAAGGCTCAACACTCAAGGCTCAAGGTTCAAGGCTAAACCCTCAAGGCTCAAGGCTCAAGGCTCAAGGCTCAAGACTTAAGGATCAACGCTCAAGGCTCAAGGAACACGGCTCAAGGCTCAAGGCTCAAGGCTCAAGGCGCAAGGGTCAAGAGTCAAGGCTCAAGGCTGAAGGCTCAAAGCTCATGGCTAGAGGATCAAGGCTCAAGGCTCAAGGCTCAAGGCTCAAGGCTCAAGGCTCAAGGCTCAAGGCTCAAGGCTCAAGGCTCAATGCTCAAGACTCGAGGCTCGAGGCTCAAGGCTCGATGCTCAAGGCTCAAGGCACAAGGCTCAAGGCTCAAGGCTCCAGGCTCAAGGCTCAAGGCTCCAGGCTCCAGGCTCGAGGCTCAAGGCTCAAGGCTCAAGGCTTCAGGCTCAAGACCCAAGGCTCAAGGCTCATGTCTCAAGGCTCAAGGATCAAGGCTCAAGGCTCAAGGCTAGAGGATCAAGGCTCAAGTCTCATGTTTTAAGGCTCAAGCTCATGGTTCAAGGCTCAAGGTTCAAGGCTCAATGCTAGAGGATCAAGGCTCAAGGCTCAAGGCACAAGGCTCAAGGCACAAGGCTCAAGGCTAGAGGATCAAGGCTCAAGGCTCAAGGCTCAAGGGTCAAGGGTCAAGGGTAGAGGCTAAAGGCTCAAGGCTCAAGGTTCAAGGATCCATGCTCAAGGGTCAAGTCTCATGTTTTAAGGCTTGAGGCTCATGTTTTAAGGCTCAAGGCTCATGTTTTAAGGCTCCAGTCTCATGTTTTAAGGCTCAAGGCTCAAGGCTCAAGGCTCGAGGCTCGAGGCTCTAGGCTCTAGGCTCTAGGCTCTAGGCTCTAGGCTCCAGGCTCAAGGCTCGAGGCTCGAGGCTTGAGGCTCAAAGGTTCCAGGCTCAAGGCTCTAGGCTCTAGGCTCCAGGCTCAAGGCTCATGGCTCAATGCTCAAAGCTCAAGGCTCGAGGCTCGAGGCTCCAGGCTCAAGGCTCAAGGCTCAAGGCTCAAGGTTTAAGGCTCAAGGTTTAAGGCTCATGGCTCAAGGCTAAAGGCCTAATGCTCATGGCTCAAGGCTCAAGGCTCAAGGTTTATGGCTCCAGGCTCAAGGCTCAAGTCTAATGTTTTAAGGCTCAAGCTCATGGCTCAAGGCTTAAGGCTCAAGGCTCAATGCTAGAGGATCAAGGCTGAAGGCTCAAGGCACAAGGCTCAAGGTTAGAGGATCAAGGCTCAAGGCTCAAGGCTTAAGGGTCAAGGGTCAATGGTCAAGGGTAGAGGCTAAAGGCTCAAGGCTCAAGGCTCAAGGATCAAGGCGCAAGGGTAAAAAGTCAAGGCTCAAGTCTCATGTTTTAAGGCTCAAGGATCAAAGCTCAAGGCTCAAGGCTCAAGGCTCAAGGCTCAAGGCTCAAGGCTCAAGGCTCAAGGCTCAAGGCTCCAGGCTCAAGGCTCAACGCTCAAGGATTAAGGCTCAAGGCTCAAGGCTCAAGGGGCAAGGGTCAAGAGTCAAGGCTCAAGGCTCAAGGCTCCAGGCTCAAGGCTCAAGGCTCAAGGCTCAAGGCTCAAGGATCAAAGCTCAAGGCTTAAGGCTCAAGGCTCAAGGCTCAAGGCTCAAGGCTCAAGGCTCAAGGCTCAAGGCTCAAGGCTCAAGGCTCAAGGCTCCAGGCTCAAGGCTCAAGGGGCAAGGGTCAAGAGTCAAGGCTCAAGTCTCAAGTTTCAAGGCTCATGAGTCAAGGCTCAATGCTCAAGGCTCAAGGGTAGAGGATCAAGGCTCAAGGCTCAAGGCGCAAGGCTCAAGGCTCATGGCTCAAGGCTCAAGGCTAAAGGCTCAAGGCTCAAGGCTCAAGGCTCAAGGCTCAAGTCTCAAGGCTCAAGGCTCAAGGGGCAAGGGTCAAGAGTCAAGGCTCAAGTCTCAAGTTTCAAGGCTCATGGGTCAAGCTCAAGGCTCAAGGCTCAAGGCTAGAGGATCAAGGCTCAAGGCACAAGCCTTAATGTCAAGCCACAAGGCGCAAGGCGCAAGTGAAAGAATCAAGGGTCAAGGCTCCAGGCTCAAGGCTCAAAGCTCAAGGCTCAAGGTTCAAGGCTCAAGGATCAAGGCTCAAGGCTCAAGGCTCGAGGCTCAAGGCTCAAGGATCAAGGCTCAAGGCTCAAGGCTCAAGGCTCAAGGCTCAAGGCTCCAGGCTCCAGGCTCAAGGCTCAAGGCTCAAGGCTCAAGACGCAAGGCTCAATGCTCAAGGCTCAAGGATCAAGGCTCAAGGCTCAAGGCTCAAGGCTCAAGGCTCCAGGCTCGAGGCTCCAGGCTCGAGACACAAGGCTCAAGGCGCAAGGGTCAAGAGTCAAGGCTCAAGGCGCAAGGGTCAAGAGTCAAGGCTCAAGTCTCATGTTTTTAGGCTCAAGGCTCATGGCTCAAGGCTCAAGGCTAGAGGATCAAGGCTCAAGGCTCAAAGCTCAAGGCTAGAGGATCAAGGCTCAAGGCTCAAGGCTCAAGGCTCAAGGCTCAAGGCTTCAGGCTCGAGGCTCCAGGCTCCAGGCTCCAGGCTCCAGGCTTAAAGGCTCAAGGCTCAAGGCTCAAGGCTCCAGGCTCAAGGTTAAAGGCTCAAGGCTCAAGGCTCAAGGCTCAAGGCTCAAGGCTCAAGGCTCAAGGCTCAAGGCTCAAGGCTCAAGGCTCAAGGCTCAAGGCTCAAGGCTCAAGGGGCAAGGGTCAAGAGTCAAGGCTCAAGTCTCAAGTTTCAAGGCTCATGGGTCAAGCTCAAGGCTCAAGGCTCAAGGCTAGAGGATCAAGGCTTAAGGCGCAAGGCTTAATGTCAAGCCACAAGGTGCAAGGCGCAAGTGAAAGAATCAAGGTTCAAGGCTCCAGGCTCAAGGCTCAAGGCTCAAAGCTCAAGGCTCAAGGTTCAAGGCTCAAGGATCAAGGCTCAAGGCTCAAGGCTCGAGGCTCGAGGCTCAAGGCTCAAGGCTCCAGGCTCAAGGCTCAAGGCTCAAGGCTCAAGGCTCCAGGCTCAAGTCTCAAGGCTCAAGGCTCAAGGCTCAATGCTCAAGGCTCAAAGCTCAAGGCTCAAGGCTCAAGGCTCAAGGCTCAAGGCTCAAGGCTCAACGCTCAACGCTCAAGGCTCCAGGCTCCAGGCTCAAGGCTCAAGGCTCAAGGCTCCAGGCTCAAGGCTCAAGGCTCAAGGCTCAAGGCTCAAGGCTCAAGGCTCAAGGCTCAAGGCTCAAGGCTCCAGGCTCAAGGCTCAACGCTCAAGGCTTAAGGCTCAAGGCTAAAGGCTCAAGGGGCAAGGGTCAAGAGTCAAGGCTCAAGTCTCAAGTTTCAAGGCTCATGAGTCAAGGCTCAATGCTCAAGGCTCAAGGCTAGAGGATCAAGGCTCAAGGCTCAAGGCGCAAGGCTCAAGGCTCAAGGCTCAAGGCTCAACGCTAAAGGCTCAAGGCTCAAGGCTCAAGGCTCAAGGCTCAAGTCTCAAGGCTCAAGGCTCAAGGGGCAAGGGTCAAGAGTCAAGGCTCAAGTCTCAAGTTTCAAGGCTCATGGGTCAAGCTCAAGGCTCAAGGCTCAAGGCTAGAGGATCAAGGCTCAAGGCACAAGGCTTAATGTCAAGCCACAAGGCGCAAGGCGCAAGTGAAAGAATCAAGGGTCAAGGCTCCAGGCTCAAGGCTCAAGGCTCAAAGCTCAAGGCTCAAGGTTCAAGGCTCATGGATCAAGGCTCAAGGCTCAAGGCTCGAGGCTCAAGGCTCAAGGATCAAGGCTCAAGGCTCAAGGCTCAAGGCTCAAGGCTCCAGGCTCCAGGATCAAGGCTCAAGGCTCAAGGCTCAAGACGCAAGGCTCAATGCTCAAGGCTCAAGGCTCAAGGCTCAAGGCTCAAGGCTCCAGGCTCGAGGCTCCAGGCTCGAGACACAAGGCTCAAGGCGCAAGGGTCAAGAGTCAAGGCTCAAGGCGCAAGGGTCAAGAGTCAAGGCTCAAGTCTCATGTTTTTAGGCTCAAGGCTCATGGCTCAAGGCTCAAGGCTCAAGGATCAAGGCGCAAGGGTAAAAAGTCAAGGCTCAAGTCTCATGTTTTAAGGCTCAAGGATCAAAGCTCAAGGCTCAAGGCTCAAGGCTCAAGGCTCAAGGCTCAAGGCTCAAGGCTCAAGGCTCAAGGCTCAAGGCTCAAGGCTCCAGGCTCAAGGCTCAACGCTCAAGGATTAAGGCTCAAGGCTCAAGGCTCAAGGGGCAAGGGTCAAGAGTCAAGGCTCAAGGCTCAAGGCTCAAGGCTCCAGGCTCAAGGCTCAAGGCTCAAGGCTCAAGGCTCAAGGATCAAAGCTCAAGGCTTAAGGCTCAAGGCTCAAGGCTCAAGGCTCAAGGCTCAAGGCTCAAGGCTCAAGGCTCAAGCCTCAAGGCTCAAGACTCAAGGCTCCAGGCTCAAGGCTCAAGGGGCAAGGGTCAAGAGTCAAGGCTCAAGTCTCAAGTTTCAAGGCTCATGAGTCAAGGCTCAATGCTCAAGGCTCAAGGGTAGAGGATCAAGGCTCAAGGCTCAAGGCGCAAGGCTCAAGGCTCATGGCTCAAGGCTCAAGGCTAAAGGCTCAAGGCTCAAGGCTCAAGGCTCAAGGCTCAAGGCTCAAGGCTCAAGTCTCAAGGCTCAAGGCTCAAGGGGCAAGGGTCAAGAGTCAAGGCTCAAGTCTCAAGTTTCAAGGCTCATGGGTCAAGCTCAAGGCTCAAGGCTCAAGGCTAGAGGATCAAGGCTCAAGGCACAAGCCTTAATGTCAAGCCACAAGGCGCAAGGCGCAAGTGAAAGAATCAAGGGTCAAGGCTCCAGGCTCAAGGCTCAAAGCTCAAGGCTCAAGGTTCAAGGCTCAAGGATCAAGGCTCAAGGCTCAAGGCTCGAGGCTCAAGGCTCAAGGATCAAGGCTCCAGGCTCAAGGCTCAAGGCTCAAGGCTCCAGGCTCCAGGCTCAAGGCTCAAGGCTCAAGGCTCAAGACGCAAGGCTCAATGCTCAAGGCTCAAGGATCAAGGCTCAAGGCTCAAGGCTCAAGGCTCAAGGCTCAAGGCTCCAGGCTCGAGGCTCCAGGCTCGAGACACAAGGCTCAAGGCGCAAGGGTCAAGAGTCAAGGCTCAAGGCGCAAGGGTCAAGAGTCAAGGCTCAAGTCTCATGTTTTTAGGCTCAAGGCTCATGGCTCAAGGCTCAAGGCTAGAGGATCAAGGCTCAAGGCTCAAAGCTCAAGGCTAGAGGATCAAGGCTCAAGGCTCAAGGCTCAAGGCTCAAGGCTCCAGGCTCCAGGCTCCAGGCTCCAGGCTCCAGGCTCCAGGCTTAAAGGCTCAAGGCTCAAGGCTCAAGGCTCAAGGCTCAAGACGCAAGGCTCAAGGCTCAAGGCTCAAGGCTCCAGGCTCGAGGCTGCAGGCTCGAGACACAAGGCTCAAGGCGCAAGGGTCAAGAGTCAAGGCTCAAGGCTCAAGGGTCAAGAGTCATGGCTCAAGTCTCATGTTTTTAGGCTCAAGGCTCATGGCTCAAGGCTCAAGGCTAGAGGATCAAGGCTCAAGGCTCAAAGCTCAAGGCTAGAGGATCAAGGCTCAAGGCTCAAGGCTCAAGGCTCAAGGCTCAAGGCTCAAGGCTCAAGGCTCAAGGCTCAAGGCTCCAGGCTCCAGGCTCCAGGCTCGAGACTCCAGGCTCCAGGCTCGAGGCTCGAGGCTCCAGGCTCAAAGGCTCCAGGCTCAAGGCTCCAGGCTCAAGGCTCAAGGCTCAAGGCTCAAGGCTCAAGGCTCAAGGCTCGAGGCTCGAGGCTCGAGGCTCGAGACTAAGGCTCCAGGCTCGAGGCTCGAGGCTCAAGGCTCAAGGATCAAGGCTCAAGGCTTAAGGCTCAACGCTCAAGGCTCATGGATCATGGCTCAAGGCTGATGTCTCGTGTTTTAAGGCTCAAGCTCAAGGCTCAAGGCTCTAGGCTCAAGGGTCAAAGCTAGAGGATCAAGGATCAAGGCTCAAGGCTAAGAGGATCAAGGCTCAAGGCTCAAGGCTCAAGGCTCAAGGCTCAAGGGTAGAGGCTATAGGCTCAAGGCTCAAGGTTCAAGGATCAAGGCGCAAGGGTAAAGAGTCAAGGCTCATGTTTTAAGGCTCAAGTCTCATGTTTAAGGCTCAAGGCTCAAGGCTCAAGGCTCGAGGCTCGAGGCTCGAGGCTCCAGGCTCGAGGCTCCAGGCTCGAGGCTCGAGGCTCAAAGGCTCCAGGCTCAAGGCTCCAGGCTCAAGGTTCAAGGCTCAACGCTCAATGCTCAACGCTCGAGGCTCGAGGCTCAAGGCTCAAGGCTCAAGGCTCATGGCTCAAGGCTCAAGGCTCAAGGCTCAAGGCTTAAGGCTCAAGGCGTAAGGCTCATGGCTCAAGGCTCAAGGCTCAATGCACAAGGCTCAAGGCTCAAGACTTAAGGCTAGAGGATCATGGCTCATGTCTCATGTTTTAAGGCTCAAGCTCATGGCTCAAGGCTTAAGGCTCAATGCTAGAGGATCAAGGCTCAAGGCTCAAGGCACAAGGCTCAAGGCTAGAGGATCAAGGCTCAAGGCTCAAGGCTTAAGGGTCAAGGGTCAAGGGTAGAGGCTAAAAGGCTCAAGGCTCAAGGCTCAAGGATCAAGGCGCAAGGGTAAAGAGTCAAGGATCAAGTCTCATGTTTTAAGGCTCAAGGCTCAAGGCTCAAGGCTCAAGGCTCAACCCTCAAGGCTCAAGGCTCAACGCTCAAGACGCAAGGATCAACGCTCAAGGCTCAAGGAACAAGACTCAAGGCTCAAGGCTCAAGGCTCAAGGCTCAAGGCTCAAGGATCATGGCTCAAGGCTCAAGGCTCAAGGCTCGAGGCTCGAGGCTCGAGGCTCGAGTCTCGAGGCCGGAGGCTCGAGGCTGGAGGCTCGAGGCTCGAGGCTCGAGGCTCGAGTCTCGAGGCTCAACGCTCAAGGCTCAAGGCTCAACGCTCAAGGCTCGAGGCTCGAGGCTCCAGGCTCAAGGCTCGAGGCTCAAGGCCCATGGCTCATGGCTCATGGCTCAAGGCTCAAGGTTCCAGGCTAGGCTCAAGTCTCATGTTTTAAGGCTCAAGCTCATGGTTCAAGGCTCAAGGTTCAAGGCTCAATGCTAGAGGATCAAGGCTCAAGGCTCAAGGCACAAGGCTCAAGGCTAGAGGATCAAGTCTCAAGGCTCAAGGCTCAAGGGTCAAGGGTCAAGGGTAGAGGCTAAAGGCTCAAGGCTCAAGGATCAAGGCTCAAGGGTAAAGAGTCAAGGCTCAAGTCTCATGTTTTAAGGGTCGAGGCTCATGTTTTAAGGCTCAAGTCTCATGTTTTAAGGCTTGAGGCTCATGTTTTAAGGCTCAAGGCTCATGTTTTAAGGCTCAAGTCTCATGTTTAAGGCTCAAGGCTCAAGGCTCAAGGCTCAAGGCTCGAGGCTCGAGGCTCGAGGCTCGAGGCACGAGGCTCAAAGGTTACATGCTCAAGGCTCTAGGCTCAAGGCTCAACGCTCAACGCTCAACGCTTGAGGCTCGAGACTCGAGGCTCAAGGCTCAAGGCTCCAGGCTCAGGGCTCAAGTCTCAAGGCTCAAGGCTCAAGGCTCAAGGCTCAAGGCTCGAGGCTCAAGGCTTAAGGCTCAAGGATCAAGGCTCAAGGCTCATGGCACAAGGCTCAAGGCTCAAGGCTCAAGGCTAGTGGATCATGGCTCAAGTCTCAAGCTCATGGCTCAAGGCTTAAGGCTCAAGGCTCAATGCTAGAGGATCAAGGCTCAAGGCTCAAGGCACAAGGCTCAAGGCTAGAGGATCAAGGCTCAAGGCTCAAGGCTTAAGGGTCAAGGGTCAAGGGTAGAGGCTAAAGGCTCAAGGCTCAAGGATCAAGGCGCAAGGGTAAAGAGTCAAGGCTCAAGTCTCATGTTTTAAGGCTCAAGGATCAAAGCTCAAGGCTCAAGGCTCAAGGCTCAAGGCTCAAGGCTCAACCCTCAAGCTCAAGACTCAAGGCTCAACGCTCAAGGCTCAAGACGCAAGGATCAACCCTCAAGGCTCAAGGCTGAAGGCTCGAGGCTCAAGGCTCAAGGCTGAAGGCTCAAAGCTCAAGGCTCATGGCTCAAGGCTCAAGACGCAAGGATCAACGCTCAAGGCACAAGGTTGAAGGCTCAAGGATCAAGGCTGAAGGCTCAAGGCTCAAGGCTCATGGCTCAAGGCTCATGACGCAAGGCTCAAGGCTGAAGTCTCAAGGCTCAAGGCTCAAGGGTCAAGGCTCAAGGGTCAAGGCTCAAGACTCGAGGCTCGAGGCTCGAGTTTCGAGGCTCAAGGCTCGAGGCTCGAGGCTCAAGGCTCAAGGTTCCAGGCTCAAGGCTCAAGGCTCAAGGCTCAAGGCTGAAGGCTGAAGGCTCGAGGCTCAAGGCTCATGGCTCATGGCTTAAGGCTCCAGGCTCAAGGTTCATGGCTCAAGGCTCAACACGCAAGGCGTAAGGGTCAAGAGTCAAGGCTCAAGTCTCATGTTTTTAGGCTCAAGGCTCATGGCTCAAGGCTCAAAGCTCACGGCTCAAGACTCAAGGCTAGAGGATAAAGGCTCAAGGCTCAAAGCGCAAGGCTCAAGGCTGGAGGATCAACGCTCAAGGCTCAAGGCTCCAGGCTCCAGGCTCAAGGCTCAAGACTAAAGGCTCAAGGCTCAAGGCTCAAGGCTCAAGGCTCAAGGCTCAAGGATCGAGGCTCGAGGCTCAAGGCTCAAGGCTCAAGGCTCTAGGCTCAAGGCTCAAGGCTCAAGGCACTAGGCTCAAGGCTGCAGGCTCCAGGCTCAAGGCTCAAGGCTCAAGGCTCAAGGCTCAAGGCTCAAGGCTCAAGGCTCGAGGCTCCAGGCTCGAGGCTCGAGGCTCTAGGATCGAGGCTCGAGGCTCGAGGCTCGAGGCTCGAGGCTCGAGGCTCGAGGCTCCAGGCTCAAGGCTCGAGGCTCCAGGCTCGAGGCTCAAAGGCTCAAGGCTCAAGGCTCGAGGCTCGAGGCTCGAGGCTCCAGGCTCCAGGCTTGAGGCTCAAGGCTCGAGGCTCGAGGCTCGAGGCTTCAGGCTCAAGGCTCAAGGCGCAAGGCTCAAGAGTCAAGGCTCAAGTCTCATGTTTTAAGGCTCAAGGCTCAAGGCTCAACGCTCAAGGCTCGAGGCTCGAGGCTCAAGGCTCGAGGATCGAGGCTCAAGGCTCAAGGCTCCAGGCTCAAGGCTCAAGGCTCAAGGCTCAAGGCTCAAGGCTCAAGGCTCAAGGCTCAAGGCTCGAGGCTCAAGGCTCGAGGCTCGAGGCTCGTGGCTCATGGCTCAAGGCTCCAGGCTCAAGGCTCATGGCTCAAGGCTCAACACGCAAGGCGCAAGGGTCAAGAGTCAAGGCTCAAGTCTCATGTTTTTAGGCTCAAGGCTCATGGCTCAAGGCTCAAGGCTCATGGCTCAATGCTCAAGGCTAGAGGATAAAGGCTCAAGGCTCAAAGCGCAAGGCTGGAGGATCAACGCTCAAGGCTCAAGGCTCAAGGCTCAAGACTAAAGGCTCAAGGCTCAAGGCTCAAGGCTCAAGGCTCAAGGCTCAAGGCTCAAGGCTCAAGACTCGAGGCTCGAGGCTCGAGGCTTCAGGCTCAAGGCTCAAGGCTCAAGGCGCAAGGCTCAAGAGTTAAGGCTCAAGTCTCATGTTTTAAGGCTCAAGGCTCAAGGCTCAACGTTCAAGGCTCGAGGCTCAAGGCTCGAGGCTCGAGGCTCAAGGCTCAAGGCTCAAGGCTCAAGGCTCAAGGCTCAAGGCTCAAGGCTCAAGGCTCAAGGCTCGAGGCTCAAGGCTCGTGGCTCATGGCTCAAGGCTCAAGGCTCCAGGCTCAAGGCTCAAGGCTCATGGCTCAAGGCTCAACACGCAAGGCACAAGGGTCAAGAGTCAAGGCTCAAGTCTCATGTTTTTAGGTTCAAGGCTCATGGCTCAAGGCTCAAGGCTCATGGCTCAATGCTCAAGGCTAGAGGATAAAGGCTCAAGGCTCAAAGCGCAAGGCTCAAGGCTCAATGCTGGAGGATCAACGCTCAAGGCTCAAGGCTCAAGGCTCAAGGCTCAAGACTAAAGGCTCAAGGCTCAAGGCTCAAGGCTCAAGGCTCAAGACTAAAGGCTCAAGGCTCAAGGCTCAAGGCTCAAGGCTCAAGGCTCAAGGATCGAGGCTCGAGGCTCAAGGCTCAAGGCTCAAGGCTAAAGGCTCAAGGCTCAAGGCTCAAGTCTCAAGTCTCAAGGCTCAAGGCTCAAGGCTCAAGGCTCAAGGCTCCAGGCTCCAGGCTCCAGGCTCCAGGCTCCAGGCTCAAGGCTCAAGGCTCAAGGCTCAAGGCTCAAGGCTCAAGGCTCAAGGCTCAACGCTCAAGGTTCAAGGCTCAATGCTCAAGGCTCGAGGCTCAACGCTCAAGGCGCAAGGCTTAAGGCTCAAGGATCAAGGCTCAAGGCTCATGGCACAAGGCTCAAGGCTCAAGGCTCAAGGCTCAAGGCTAGTGGATCATGGCTCAAGTCTCAAGCTCATGGCTCAAGGCTTAAGGCTCAAGGCTCAATGCTAGAGGATCAAGGCTCAAGGCTCAAGGCACAAGGCTCAAGGCTAGAGGATCAAGGCTCAAGGCTCAAGGCTTAAGGGTCAAGGGTCAAGGGTAGAGGCTAAAGGCTCAAGGCTCAAGGCTCAAGGATCAAGGCGCAAGGGTAAAGAGTCAAGGCTCAAGTCTCATGTTTTAAGGCTCAAGGATCAAAGCTCAAGGCTCAAGGCTCAAGGCTCAAGGCTCAACCCTCAAGCTCAAGACTCAAGGCTCAACGCTCAAGGCTCAAGACGCAAGGATCAACCCTCAAGGCTCAAGGCTGAAGGCTCGAGGCTCAAGGCTCAAGGCTGAAGGCTCAAGGCTCAAGGCTCATGGCTCAAGGCTCAAGACGCAAGGAACAACGCTCAAGGCACAAGGCTGAAGGCTCAAGGCTCAAGGCTCAAGCCTAAAGGCTCAAGGCTCAAGGCTCATGGCTCAAGGCTCATGACGCAAGGCTCAAGGCTGAAGTCTCAAGGCTCAAGGGTCAAGGCTCAAGGGTCAAGGCTCAAGACTCGAGGCTCGAGGCTCGAGTTTCGAGGCTCGAGGCTCGAGGCTCAAGGCTCAAGGTTCCAGGCTCAAGGCTCAAGGCTCAAGGCTCAAGGCTCAAGGCTCAAGGCTCAAGGCTGAAGGCTCGAGGCTCAAGGCTCATGGCTCATGGCTCAAGGCTCCAGGCTCAAGGCTCATGGCTCAAGGCTCAACACGCAAGGCGCAAGGGTCAAGAGTCAAGGCTCAAGTCTCATGTTTTTAGGCTCAAGGCTCATGGCTCAAGGCTCAAGGCTCATGGCTCAAGACTCAAGGCTAGAGGATAAAGGCTCAAGGATCAAAGCGCAAGGCTCAAGGCTGGAGGATCAACGCTCAAGGCTCAAGGCTCAAGGCTCCAGGCTCAAGGCTCAAGACTAAAGGCTCAAGGCTCAAGGCTCAAGGCTCAAGGCTCAAGGCTCAAGGATCGAGGCTCGAGGCTCCAGGCTCATGGCTCAAGGCTTAAGGCTCAATGCTAGAGGATCAAGGCTCAAGGCTCAAGGCACAAGGCTCAAGGCTAGAGGATCAAGGCTCAAGGCTCAAGGCTTAAGGGTCAAGGGTCAAGGGTAGAGGCTAAAAGGCTCAAGGCTCAAGGCTCAAGGATCAAGGCGCAAGGGTAAAGAGTCAAGGATCAAGTCTCATGTTTTAAGGCTCAAGGCTCAAGACTCAAGGATCAAGGCTCAAGGCTCAAGGCTCAAGGCTCAAGGCTCAACCCTCAAGGCTCAAGGCTCAACGCTCAAGACGCAAGGATCAACGCTCAAGGCTCAAGGAACAAGACTCAAGGCTCAAGGCTCAAGGCTCAAGGATCATGGCTCAAGGCTCAAGGCTCAAGGCTCAAGGCTCGAGGCTCAACGCTCAACGCTCAAGGCTCAAGACGCAAGGATCAACACTCAAGGCTCAAGGCTCAAGGCTCAAGTCTCAAGGCTCAAGGCTCAAGGCTCATGGCTCAAGGCTCAAGACGCAAGGCTCAAGGCTCAAGGCTCAAGGCTCCAGGCTCGAGGCTGCAGGCTCGAGACACAAGGCTCAAGGCGCAAGGGTCAAGAGTCAAGGCTCAAGGCGCAAGGGTCAAGAGTCATGGCTCAAGTCTCATGTTTTTAGGCTCAAGGCTCATGGCTCAAGGCTCAAGGCTAGAGGATCAAGGCTCAAGGCTCAAAGCTCAAGGCTAGAGGATCAAGGCTCAAGGCTCAAGGCTCAAGGCTCAAGGCTCAAGGCTCAAGGCTCCAGGCTCCAGGCTCCAGGCTCGAGACTCCAAGCTCCAGGCTCCAGGCTCGAGGCTCCAGGCTCAAAGGCTCCAGGCTCAAGGCTCCAGGCTCAAGGCTCAAGGCTCAAGGCTCAAGGCTCAAGGCTCGAGGCTCGAGGCTCAAGGCTCAAGGATCAAGGCTCAAGGCTCAAGGCTCATGGATCATGGCTCAAGGCTGATGTCTCATGTTTTAAGGCTCAAGCTCAAGGCTCAAGGCTCTAGGCTCAAGGGTCAAAGCTAGAGGATCAAGGATCAAGGCTCAAGGCTCAAGGCTCAAGGCTCAAGGCTCAAGGCTCAAGGCTCAAGGCTCAAGGGTAGAGGCTAAAGGCTCAAGGCTCAAGGTTCAAGGATCAAGGCGCAAGGGTAAAGAGTCAAGGCTCATGTTTTAAGGCTCAAGTCTCATGTTTAAGGCTCAAGGCTCAAGGCTCAAGGCTCGAGGCTCGAGGCTCGAGGCTCGAGGCTCGAGGCTCGAGGCTCGAGGCTCCAGGCTCGAGGCTCGAGGCTCGAGGCTCCAGGCTCGAGGCTCGAGGCTCAAAGGCTCCAGGCTCAAGGCTCCAGGCTCAAGGTTCAAGGCTCAACGCTCAATGCTCAACGCTCGAGGCTCGAGGCTCAAGGCTCAAGGCTCAAGGCTCATGGCTCAAGGCTCAAGGCTCAAGGCTCAAGGCTCAAGGCTTAAGGCTCAAGGCTTAAGGCTCATGGCTCAAGGCTCAAGGCTCAATGCACAAGGCTCAAGGCTCAAGACTTAAGGCTAGAGGATCATGGCTCAAGTCTCATGTTTTAAGGCTCAAGCTCATGGCTCAAGGCTTAAGGCTCAATGTTAGAGGATCAAGGCTCAAGGCTCAAGGCACAAGGCTCAAGGCTAGAGGATCAAGGCTCAAGGCTCAAGGCTTAAGGGTCAAGGGTCAAGGGTAGAGGCTAAAAGGCTCAAGGCTCAAGGCTCAAGGATCAAGGCGCAAGGGTAAAGAGTCTAGGATCAAGTCTCATGTTTTAAGGCTCAAGGCTCAAGGCTCAAGGCTCAAGGCTCAACCCTCAAGGCTCAAGGCTCAACGCTCAAGACGCAAGGATCAACGCTCAAGGCTCAAGGAACAAGACTCAAGGCTCAAGGCTCAAGGCTCAAGGATCATGGCTCAAGGCTCAAGGCTCAAGGCTCAAGGCTCGAGGCTCGAGGCTCGAGGCTCGAGTCTCGAGGCCGGAGGCTCGAGGCTGGAGGCTCGAGGCTCGAGGCTCGAGGCTCGAGTCTCGAGGCTCCAGGCTCAACGCTCAAGGCTCAAGGCTCAACGCTCAAGGCTCGAGGCTCGAGGCTCCAGGCTCAAGGCTCGAGGCTCAAGGCCCATGGCTCATGGCTCATGGCTCAAGGCTCAAGGTTCCAGGCTAGGCTCAAGTCTCATGTTTTAAGGCTCAAGCTCATGGTTCAAGGCTCAAGGTTCAAGGCTCAATGCTAGAGGATCAAGGCTCAAGGCTCAAGGCACAAGGCTCAAGGCTAGAGGATCAAGTCTCAAGGCTCAAGGCTCAAGGGTCAAGGGTCAAGGGTAGAGGCTAAAGGCTCAAGGCTCAAGGATCAAGGCTCAAGGGTAAAGAGTCAAGGCTCAAGTCTCATGTTTTAAGGGTCGAGGCTCATGTTTTAAGGCTCAAGTCTCATGTTTTAAGGCTTGAGGCTCATGTTTTAAGGCTCAAGGCTCATGTTTTAAGGCTCAAGTCTCATGTTTAAGGCTCAAGGCTCAAGGCTCAAGGCTCGAGGCTCGAGGCTCGAGGCTCGAGGCACGAGGCTCAAAGGTTACATGCTCAAGGCTCTAGGCTCAAGGCTCAACGCTCAACGCTCAACGCTCGAGGCTCGAGGCTCGAGGCTCAAGGCTCAAGGCTCCAGGCTCAAGGCTCAAGTCTCAAGGCTCAAGGCTCAAGGCTCAAGGCTCAAGGCTCGAGGCTCAAGGCTTAAGGCTCAAGGATCAAGGCTCAAGGCTCATGGCACAAGGCGCAAGGCTCAAGGCTCAAGGCTAGTGGATCATGGCTCAAGTCTCAAGCTCATGGCTCAAGGCTTAAGGCTCAAGGCTCAATGCTAGAGGATCAAGGCTCAAGGCACAAGGCTCAAGGCTAGAGGATCAAGGCTCAAGGCTCAAGGCTTAAGGGTCAAGGGTCAAGGGTAGAGGCTAAAGGCTCAAGGCTCAAGGCTCAAGGATCAAGGCGCAAGGGTAAAGAGTCAAGGCTCAAGTCTCATGTTTTAAGGCTCAAGGATCAAAGCTCAAGGCTCAAGGCTCAAGGCTCAAGGCTCAACCCTCAAGCTCAAGACTCAAGGCTCAACGCTCAAGGCTCAAGACGCAAGGATCAACCCTCAAGGCTCAAGGCTGAAGGCTTGAGGCTCAAGGCTCAAGGCTGAAGGCTCAAAGCTCAAGGCTCATGGCTCAAGGCTCAAGACGCAAGGATCAACGCTCAAGGCACAAGGCTGAAGGCTCAAGGCTCAAGGCTCAAGGCTGAAGGCTCAAGGCTTAAGGCTCATGGCTCAAGGCTCATGACGCAAGGCTCAAGGCTGAAGTCTCAAGGCTCAAGGCTCAAGGGTCAAGGCTCAAGGGTCAAGGCTCAAGACTCGAGGCTCGAGGCTCGAGTTTCGAGGCTCAAGGCTCGAGGCTCGAGGCTCAAGGCTCAAGGTTCCAGGCTCAATGCTCAAGGCTCAAGGCTCAAGGCTCAAGGCTGAAGGCTGAAGGCTCGAGGCTCAAGGCTCATGGCTCATGGCTTAAGGCTCCAGGCTCAAGGCTCATGGCTCAAGGCTCAACACGCAAGGCGCAAGGGTCAAGAGTCAAGGCTCAAGTCTCATGTTTTTAGGCTCAAGGCTCATGGCTCAAGGCTCAAGGCTCATGGCTCAAGACTCAAGGCTAGAGGATAAAGGCTCAAGGCTCAAAGCGCAAGGCTCAAGGCTGGAGGATCAACGCTCAAGGATCAAGGCTCCAGGCTCCAGGCTCAAGGCTCAAGACTAAAGGCTCAAGGCTCAAGGCTCAAGGCTCAAGGCTTAAGGCTCAAGGATCGAGGCTCGAGGCTCCAGGCTCAAGGCTCAAGGCTCTAGGCTCAAGGCTCAAGGCTCAAGGCACTAGGCTCAAGGCTGCAGGCTCCAGGCTCAAGGTTCAAGGCTCAAGGCTCAAGGCTCAACGCTCAAGGCTCGAGGCTCCAGGCTCGAGGCTCGAGGCTCTAGGATCGAGGCTCGAGGCTCGAGGCTCCAGGCTCGAGGCTCCAGGCTCAAGGCTCGAGGCTCCAGGCTCGAGGCTCAAAGGCTCAAGGCTCCAGGCTCGAGGCTCCAGGCTCGAGGCTCGAGGCTCGAGGCTCCAGGCTTGAGGCTCAAGGCTCGAGGCTCGAGGCTCGAGGCTTCAGGCTCAAGGCTCAAGGCGCAAGGCTCAAGAGTCAAGGCTCAAGTCTCATGTTTTAAGGCTCAAGGCTCAAGGCTCAACGCTCAAGGCTCGAGGCTCGAGGCTCAAGGCTCGAGGATCGAGGCTCAAGGCTCAAGGCTCCAGGCTCAAGGCTCAAGGCTCAAGGCTCAAGACTCAAGGCTCAAGGCTCAAGGCTCAAGGCTCAAGGCTCGAGGCTCAAGGCTCGAGGCTCAAGGCTCGTGGCTCATGGCTCAAGGCTCCAGGCTCAAGGCTCATGGCTCAAGGCTCAACACGCAAGGCGCATGGGTCAAGAGTCAAGGCTCAAGTCTCATGTTTTTAGGCTCAAGGCTCATGGCTCAAGGCTCAAGGCTCATGGCTCAATGCTCAAGGCTAGAGGATAAAGGCTCAAGGCTCAAAGCGCAAGGCTGGAGGATCAACGCTCAAGGCTCAAGGCTCAAGGCTCAAGACTAAAGGCTCAAGGCTCAAGGCTCAAGGCTCAAGGCTCAAGGCTCAAGGCTCAAGACTCGAGGCTCGAGGCTCGAGGCTTCAGGCTCAAGGCTCAAGGCTCAAGGCGCAAAGCTCAAGAGTTAAGGCTCAAGTCTCATGTTTTAAGGCTCAAGGCTCAAGGCTCAACGTTCAAGGCTCGAGGCTCAAGGCTCGAGGCTCGAGGCTCAAGGCTCAAGGCTCAAGACTCGAGGCTCGAGGCTCGAGGCTCAAGGCTCAAGGCTCAAGGCTCGAGGCTCAAGGCTCGTGGCTCATGGCTCAAGGCTCCAGGCTCAAGGCTCATGGCTCAAGGCTCAACACGCAAGGCACAAGGGTCAAGAGTCAAGGCTCAAGTCTCATGTTTTTAGGCTCAAGGCTCATGGCTCAAGGCTCAAGGCTCATGGCTCAATGCTCAAGGCTAGAGGATAAAGGCTCAAGGCTCAAAGCGCAAGGCTCAAGGCTCAATGCTGGAGGATCAACGCTCAAGGCTCAAGGCTCCAGGCTCAAGGCTCAAGACTAAAGGCTCAAGGCTCAAGGCTCAAGGCTCAAGACTAAAGGCTCAAGGCTCAAGGCTCAAGGCTCAAGGCTCAAGGATCGAGGCTCGAGGCTCAAGGCTCAAGGCTCAAGGCTAAAGGCTCAAGGCTCAAGGCTCAAGTCTCAAGTCTCAAGGATCAAGGCTCAAGGCTCAAGGCTCCAGGCTCCAGGCTCCAGGCTGCAGGCTCAAGGCTCAAGGCTCCAGGCTCAAGGCTCAAGGCTCAAGGCTCAAGGCTCAAGGCTCAAGGTTCAAGGCTCAATGCTCAAGGCTCGAGGCTCAACGCTCAAGGCGCAAGGCTTAAGGCTCAAGGATCAAGGCTCAAGGCTCATGGCACAAGGCTCAAGGCTCAAGGCTCAAGGCTAGTGGATCATGGCTCAAGTCTCAAGCTCATGGCTCAAGGCTTAAGGCTCAAGGCTCAATGCTAGAGGATCAAGGCTCAAGGCTCAAGGCACAAGGCTCAAGGCTAGTGGATCAAGGCTCAAGGTTCAAGGCTTAAGGGTCAAGGGTCAAGGGTAGAGGCTAAAGGCTCAAGGCTCAAGGCTCAAGGATCAAGGCGCAAGGGTAAAGAGTCAAGGCTCAAGTCTCATGTTTTAAGGCTCAAGGATCAAAGCTCAAGGCTCAAGGCTCAAGGCTCAAGGCTCAACCCTCAAGCTCAAGACTCAAGGCTCAACGCTCAAGGCTCAAGACGCAAGGATCAACCCTCAAGGCTCAAGGCTGAAGGCTCGAGGGTCAAGGCTCAAGGCTGAAGGCTCAAGGCTCAAGGCTCATGGCTCAAGGCTCAAGACGCAAGGATCAACGCTCAAGGCACAAGGCTGAAGGCTCAAGGCTCAAGGCTCAAGGCTGAAGGCTCAAGGCTCAAGGCTCATGGCTCAAGGCTCATGACGCAAGGCTCAAGGCTGAAGTCTCAAGGCTCAAGGCTCAAGGGTCAAGGCTCAAGGGTCAAGGCTCAAGACTCGAGGCTCGAGGCTCGAGTTTCGAGGCTCAAGGCTCGAGGCTCGAGGCTCAAGGCTCAAGGTTCCAGGCTCAAGGCTCAAGGCTCAAGGCTCAAGGCTCAAGGCTGAAGGCTGAAGGCTCGAGGCTCAAGGCTCATGGCTCATTGCTCAAGGCTCCAGGCTCAAGGCTCATGGCTCAAGGCTCAACACGCAAGGCGCAAGGGTCAAGAGTCAAGGCTCAAGTCTCATGTTTTTAGGCTCAAGGCTCATGGCTCAAGGCTCAAGGCTCATGGCTCAAGACTCAAGGCTAGAGGATAAAGGCTCAAGGATCAAAGCGCAAGGCTCAAGGCTGGAGGATCAACGCTCAAGGCTCAAGGCTCAAGGCTCCAGGCTCAAGGCTCAAGACTAAAGGCTCAAGGCTCAAGGCTCAAGGCTCAAGGCTCAAGGCTCAAGGCTCAAGGCTCAAGGATCGAGGCTCGAGGCTCCAGGCTCAAGGCTCAAGGCTCAAGGCTCTAGGCTCAAGGCTCAAGGCTCAAGGCACTAGGCTCAAGGCTCCAGGCTCCAGGCTCAAGGCTCAAGGCTCAAGGCTCAAGGCTCAAGGCTCGAGGCTCCAGGCTCGAGGCTCTAGGATCGAGGCTCGAGGCTCGAGGCTCCAGGCTCGAGGCTCCAGGCTCAAGGCTCGAGGCTCCAGGCTCGAGGCTCAAAGGCTCAAGGCTCAAGGCTCGAGGCTCGAGGCTCGAGGCTCGAGGCTCCAGGCTTGAGGCTCCAGGCTCGAGGCTCGAGGCTTCAGGCTCAAGGTGCAAGGCTCAAGAGTCAAGGCTCAAGTCTCATGTTTTAAGGCTCAAGGCTCAAGGCTCAACGCTCAAGGCTCGAGGCTCGAGGCTCAAGGCTCGAGGATCGAGGCTCAAGGCTCAAGGCTCAAGGCTCAAGGCTCAAGGCTCAAGGCTCAAGGCTCAAGGCTTAACACGCAAGGCGCAAGGGTCAAGAGTCAAGGCTCAAGTGTCATGTTTTTAGGCTCAAGGCTCATGGCTCAAGGCTCAAGGCTCATGGCTCAATGCTCAAGGCTAGAGGATAAAGGCTCAAGGCTCAAAGCGCAAGGCTGGAGGATCAACGCTCAAGGCTCAAGGCTCAAGGCTCAAGACTAAAGGCTCAAGGCTCAAGGCTCAAGGCTCAAGGCTCAAGGCTCAAGGCTCAAGACTCGAGGCTCGAGGCTCGAGGCTTCAGGCTCAAGGCTCAAGGCTCAAGGCGCAAGGCTCAAGAGTCAAGGCTCAAGTCTAATGTTTTAAGGCTCAAGGCTCAAGGCTCAACGTTCAAGGCTCGAGGCTCAAGGCTCGAGGCTCGAGGCTCAAGGCTCAAGGCTCAAGGCTCAAGGCTCAAGGCTCAAGGCTCAAGGCTCAAGGCTCAAGGCTCAAGGCTCAAGGCTCGAGGCTCAAGGCTCGTGGCTCATGGCTCAAGGCTCCAGGCTCAAGGCTCATGGCTCAAGGCTCAACACGCAAGGCACAAGGGTCAAGAGTCAAGGCTGAAGTCTCATGTTTTTAGGCTCAAGGCTCATGGCTCAAGGCTCAAGGCTCATGGCTCAATGCTCAAGGCTAGAGGATAAAGGCTCAAGGCTCAAAGCGCAAGGCTCAAGGCTCAATGCTGGAGGATCAACGCTCAAGGCTCAAGGCTCAAGGCTCAAGGCTCAAGGCTCAAGGCTCAAGGCTCAAGGCTCAAGGCTCAAGACTAAAGGCTCAAGGCTCAAGGCTCAAGGCTCAAGGCTCAAGACTAAAGGCTCAAGGCTCAAGGCTCAAGGCTCAAGGCTCAAGGCTCAAGGCTCAAGGCTCAAGGATCGAGGCTCGAGGCTCAAGGCTCAAGGCTAAAGGCTCAAGGCTCAAGGCTCAAGTCTCAAGTCTCAAGGCTCAAGGCTCAAGGATCAAGGCTCAAGGCTCAAGGCTCAAGGCTCCAGGCTCCAGGCTCCAGGCTCAAGGCTCCAGGCTCAAGGCTCAAGGCTCAAGGCTCAAGGCTCAACGCTCAAGGTTCAAGGCTCAATGCTCAAGGCTCGAGGCTCAACGCTCAAGGCGCAAGGCTCAAGGCTCAATGTTCAAGGCTCGAGGCTCAAGGCTCCAGGCTCGGGGCTCGAGGCTCGAGGCTTCAGGCTCAAGGCGCAAGGCTCAAGAGTCAAGGCTCAAGTCTCATGTTTTAAGGCTCAAGGGTCAAGGCTCAATGCTCAAGGCTCAAGGCTCAAGTCTCAAGGCTCAAGGCTCAAGGCTCAAAGCTCAAGGCTCAAGGCTCAAGGATCAATGCTCGAGGCTCCAGGCTCGAGGCTCAAGGCCCCAGGCTCGAGGCTCCAGGCTCAAGGCTCCAGGCACAAGGCTCAAGGCTAGAGGATCAAGGCTCAAGGCTCAAGGCTTAAGGGTCAAGGGTCAAGGGTAGAGGCTAAAGGCTCAAGGCTCAAGGATCAAGGCGCAAGGGTAAAGAGTCAAGGCTCAAGTCTCATGTTTTAAGGCTCAAGGATCAAAGCTCAAGGCTCAAGGCTCAAGGCTCAAGGCTCAACCCTCAAGCTCAAGACTCAAGGCTCAACGCTCAAGGCTCAAGACGCAAGGATCAACCCTCAAGGCTCAAGGCTGAAGGCTCGAGGCTCAAGGCTCAAGGCTGAAGGCTCAAGGCTCAAGTCTCATGGCTCAAGGCTCAAGACGCAAGGATCAACGCTCAAGGCACAAGGTTGAAGGCTCAAGGCTCAAGGCTGAAGGCTCAAGGCTCAAGGCTCATGGCTCAAGGCTCAAGACGCAAGGCTCAAGACTGAAGTCTCAAGGCTCAAGGCTCAAGGGTCAAGGCTCAAGGGTCAAGGCTCAAGACTCGAGGCTCGAGGCTCGAGTTTCGAGGCTCAAGGCTCGAGGCTCGAGGCTCAAGGCTCAAGGTTCCAGGCTCAAGGCTCAAGGCTCAAGGCTCAAGGCTCAAGGCTGAAGGCTGAAGGCTCGAGGCTCAAGGCTCATGGCTCATGGCTCAAGGCTCCAGGCTCAAGGCTCATGGCTCAAGGCTCAACACGCAAGGCGCAAGGGTCAAGAGTCAAGGCTCAAGTCTCATGTTTTTAGGCTCAAGGCTCATGGCTCAAGGCTCAAGGCTCATGGCTCAAGACTCAAGGCTAGAGGATAAAGGCTCAAGGATCAAAGCGCAAGGCTCAAGGCTGGAGGATCAACGCTCAAGGCTCAAGGCTCAAGGCTCCAGGCTCAAGGCTCAAGACTAAAGGCTCAAGGCTCAAGGCTCAAGGCTCAAGGCTCAAGGCTCAAGGCTCAAGGCTCAAGGCTCAAGGATCGAGGCTCGGGGCTCCAGGCTCAAGGCTCAAGGCTCAAGGCTCTAGGCTCAAGGCTCAAGGCTCAAGGCACCAGGCTCAAGGCTCCAGGCTCCAGGCTCAAGGCTCAAGGCTCATGTTTTAAGGCTCAAGGCTCAAGGCTCAACGTTCAAGGCTCGAGGCTCAAGGCTCGAGGCTCGAGGCTCAAGGCTCAAGGCTCAAGGCTCAAGGCTCAAGGCTCAAGGCTCAAGGCTCAAGGCTCAAGGCTCAAGGCTCAAGGCTCGAGGCTCAAGGCTCGTGGCTCATGGCTCAAGGCTCCAGGCTCAAGGCTCATGGCTCAAGGCTCAACACGCAAGGCACAAGGGTCAAGAGTCAAGGATGAAGTCTCATGTTTTTAGGCTCAAGGCTCATGGCTCAAGGCTCAAGGCTCATGGCTCAATGCTCAAGGCTAGAGGATAAAGGCTCAAGGCTCAAAGCGCAAGGCTCAAGGCTCCAGGCTCAAGGCTCAAGGCTCAAGGCTCAAGGCTCAAGGCTCCAGGCTCAAGGCTCAAGGCTCAAGGCTCAAGACTAAATTCTCAAGGCTCAAGGCTCAAGGCTCAAGGCTCAAGGCTCAAGGCTCAAGGCTCAAGGCTCAAGGCTCAAGGCTCAAGGCTCAAGGATCGAGGCTTGAGGCTCAAGGCTCAAGGCTAAAGGCTCAAGGCTCAAGGCTCAAGTCTCAAGTCTCAAGGCTCAAGGCTCAAGGATCAAGGCTCAAGGCTCAAGGCTCAAGGCTCCAGGCTCCAGGCTCCAGGCTCAAGGCTCAAGGCTCCAGGCTCAAGGCTCAAGGCTCAAGGCTCAAGGCTCAAGGCTCAACGCTCAAGGTTCAAGGCTCAATGCTCAAGGCTCGAGGCTCAACGCTCAAGGCGCAAGGCTCAAGGCTCAATGTTCAAGGCTCGAGGCTCAAGGCTCCAGGCTCGGGGCTCGAGGCTCGAGGCTTCAGGCTCAAGGCGCAAGGCTCAAGAGTCAAGGCTCAAGTCTCATGTTTTAAGGCTCAAGGGTCAAGGCTCAATGCTCAAGGCTCAAGGCTCAAGGCTCAAAGCTCAAGGCTCAAGGCTCAAGGATCAATGCTCGAGGCTCCAGGCTCGAGGCTCAAGGCCCCAGGCTCGAGGCTCCAGGCTCAAGGCTCCAGGCACAAGGCTCAAGGCTAGAGGATCAAGGCTCAAGGCTCAAGGCTTAAGGGTCAAGGGTCAAGGGTAGAGGCTAAAGGCTCAAGGCTCAAGGCTCAAGGATCAAGGCGCAAGGGTAAAGAGTCAAGGCTCAAGTCTCATGTTTTAAGGCTCAAGGATCAAAGCTCAAGGCTCAAGGCTCAAGGCTCAAGGCTCAACCCTCAAGCTCAAGACTCAAGGCTCAACGCTCAAGGCTCAAGACGCAAGGATCAACCCTCAAGGCTCAAGGCTGAAGGCTCGAGGCTGAAGGCTCAAGGCTGAAGGCTCAAGGCTCAAGGCTCATGGCTCAAGGCTCAAGACGCAAGGATCAACGCTCAAGGCACAAGGTTGAAGGCTCAAGGCTCAAGGCTGAAGGCTCAAGGCTCAAGGCTCATGGCTCAAGGCTCAAGACGCAAGGCTCAAGACTGAAGTCTCAAGGCTCAAGGCTCAAGGGTCAAGGCTCAAGGGTCAAGGCTCAAGACTCGAGGCTCGAGGCTCGAGTTTCGAGGCTCAAGGCTCGAGGCTCGAGGCTCAAGGCTCAAGGTTCCAGGCTCAAGGCTCAAGGCTCAAGGCTCAAGGCTCAAGGCTGAAGGCTGAAGGCTCGAGGCTCAAGGCTCATGGCTCATGGCTCAAGGCTCCAGGCTCAAGGCTCATGGCTCAAGGCTCAACACGCAAGGCGCAAGGGTCAAGAGTCAAGGCTCAAGTCTCATGTTTTTAGGCTCAAGGCTCATGGCTCAAGGCTCAAGGCTCATGGCTCAAGACTCAAGGCTAGAGGATAAAGGCTCAAGGATCAAAGCGCAAGGCTCAAGGCTGGAGGATCAACGCTCAAGGCTCAAGGCTCAAGGCTCCAGGCTCAAGGCTCAAGACTAAAGGCTCAAGGCTCAAGGCTCAAGGCTCAAGGCTCAAGGCTCAAGGCTCAAGGCTCAAGGATCGAGGCTCGGGGCTCCAGGCTCAAGGCTCAAGGCTCAAGGCTTTAGGCTCAAGGCTCAAGGCACCAGGCTCAAGGCTCCAGGCTCCAGGCTCAAGGCTCAAGGCTCAAGGCTCAAGGCTCAAGGCTCAAGGCTCAAGGCTCAAGGCTCAAGGCTCGAGGCTCCAGGCTCGAGGCTCCAGGCTCTAGGATCGAGGCTCGAGGCTCGAGGCTCGAGGCTCGAGGCTCAAGGCTCAAGGCTCGAGGCTCCAGGCTCGAGGCTCCAAGGCTCAAGGCTCAAGGCTCGAGGCTCGAGGCTCGAGGCTCCAGACTCGAGGCTCAAGGCTCGAGGCTCGAGGCTTCAGGCTCAAGGCTTCAGGCTCAAGGCTCAAGGCTCAAGGCTCAATGCTCAAGGCTCAAGTCTCAAGGGTCAAGGCTCAAGGGTCAAGGCTCAAGGCTCAAGGCTCAAGGCTCAACGCTCAACGCTCAAGGCTCAAGACTCAAGGCGCAAGGCTCAAGGCTCAAGGATCAAGGAACAAGGCTCAAGGCTCAAGGCTCAAGGCTCATGGCTCAAGGCTCAAGACGCAAGGTTCAAGGCGCAAGCGTCAAGAGTCAAGGCTCAAGGCTCATGGCTCAAGGCTCAAGGCTCAACGCTCAAGGCTCAAGGCTCAAGGCTCAAGGCTCAAGGCTCAAGGCTCAAGGCTCAAGGCTCAAGGCTCAAGGCTCAAGGATCAAGGCTCAAGGCTCAAGGCTCAAGGCTCAAGGCTCAAGGCTCAAGGGTCCAGGCTCAAGGCTCATGGCTCAAAGCTCAACACGCAAGGCGCAAGGGTCAAGAGTCAAGCTCATGGCTCAAGGCTTAAGGCTCAAGGCTCAATGCTAGAGGATCAAGGCTCAAGGCTCAAGGCACAAGGCTCAAGGCTAAAGGATCAAGGCTCAAGGCTCAAGGCTTAAGGGTCAAGGGTCAAGGGTAGAGGCTAAAGGCTCAAGGCTCAAGGCTCAAGGATCAAGGCGCAAGGGTAAAGAGTCAAGGCTCAAGTCTCATGTTTTAAGGCTCAAGGATCAAAGCTCAAGGCTCAAGGCTCAAGGCTCAAGGCTCAAGGCTCAACCCTCAAGCTCAAGACTCAAGGCTCAACGCTCAAGGCTCAAGACGCAAGGATCAACCCTCAAGGCTCAAGGCTGAAGGCTCGAGGCTCAAGGCTCAAGGCTGAAGGCTCAAGGCTCAAGGCTCATGGCTCAAGGCTCAAGACGCAAGGATCAACGCTCAAGGCACAAGGCTGAAGGCTCAAGGCTCAAGGCTCAAGGCTGAAGGCTCAAGGCTCAAGGCTCATGGCTCAAGGCTCATGATGCAAGGCTCAAGGCTGAAGTCTCAAGGCTCAAGGCTCAAGGGTCAAGGCTCAAGGGTCAAGGCTCAAGACTCGAGGCTCGAGGCTCGAGTTTCGAGGCTCAAGGCTCGAGGCTCGAGGCTCAAGGCTCAAGGTTCCAGGCTCAAGGCTCGAGGCTCAAGGCTCAAGGTTCCAGGCTCAAGGCTCAAGGCTCAAGGCTCAAGGCTCAAGGCTCAAGGCTCAAGGCTCAAGGCTCAAGGCTCAAGGCTCGAGGCTCAAGGCTCATGGCTTATGGCTCAAGGCTCCAGGCTCAAGGCTCATGGCTCAAGGCTCAACACGCAACGCGCAAGGGTCAAGAGTCAAGGCTCAAGTCTCATGTTTTTAGGCTCGAGGCTCATGGCTCAAGGCTCAAGGCTCATGGCTCAAGACTCAAGGCTAGAGGATAAAGGCTCAAGGCTCAAAGCGCAAGGCTCAAGGATGGAGGATCAACGCTCAAGGCTCAAGGCTCAAGGCTCCAGGCTCAAGGCTCAAGACTAAAGGCTCAAGGCTCAAGGATCGAGGCTCGAGGCTCAAGGCTCAAGGCTCAAGTCTCAATGCTCCAGGCTCAAGGCTCAAGGCTCAAGGCTCAAGGCTCAAGGCTAAAGGCTCAAGACTCAAGGCTCAAGGCTCCAGGCTCCAGGCTCCAGGCTCAAGGCTCAAGGCTCAAGGCTCCAGGCTCAAGTCACTAGGCTCAAGGCTCTAGGCTCCAGGCTCAAGGCTCAAGGCTCAAGGCTCAAGGCTCAAGGCTCAAGGCTCAAGGCTCAAGGCTCAAGATTCAAGGCTCGAGGCTCGAGGCTCGAGGCTCAAGGCTCGAGGCTTGAGGCTATAGGATCGAGGCTCGAGGCTCGAGGCTCGAGGCTCAAGGCTCCAGGCTCGAGGCTCAAGGCTCAACGCTCAAGGCTCAAGGCTCAACGCTCAAGGCTCAAGACTCAAGTCTCAACGCTCAAGGCACAAGGCTCAAGGCTCAAGGCTCAAGGATCAAGGAACAAGGCTCAAGGCTCAAGGCTCAAGGCTCAAGGCTCAAGACGCAAGGCTCAAGGCGCAAGCGTCAAGAGTCAAGGCTCAAGACGCAAGGATCAACCCTCAAGGCTCAAGGCTGAAGGCTCGAGGCTCAAGGCTCAAGGCTGAAGGCTCAAGGCTCAAGGCTCATGGCTCAAGGCTCAAGACGCAAGGATCAACGCTCAAGGCACAAGGCTGAAGGCTCAAGGCTCAAGGCTGAAGGCTCAAGGCTCAAGGCTCATGGCTCAAGGCTCATGATGCAAGGCTCAAGGCTGAAGTCTCAAGGCTCAAGGCTCAAGGGTCAAGGCTCAAGGGTCAAGGCTCAAGACTCGAGGCTCGAGGCTCGAGTTTCGAGGCTCAAGGCTCGAGGCTCGAGGCTCAAGGCTCAAGGTTCCAGGCTCAAGGCTCAAGGCTCAAGGCTCAAGGCTCAAGGCTCAAGGCTCAAGGCTCGAGGCTCAAGGCTCATGGCTCATGGCTCAAGGCTCCAGGCTCAAGGCTCATGGCTCAAGGCTCAACACGCAAGGCGCAAGGGTCAAGAGTCAAGGCTCAAGTCTCATGTTTTTAGGCTCAAGGCTCATGGCTCAAGGCTCAAGGCTCATGGCTCAAGACTCAAGGCTAGAGGATAAAGGCTCAAGGCTCAAAGCGCAAGGCTCAAGGATGGAGGATCAACGCTCAAGGCTCAAGGCTCAAGGCTCCAGGCTCAAGGCTCAAGACTAAAGGCTCAAGGCTCAAGGCTCAAGGCTCAAGGATCGAGGCTCGAGGCTCAAGGCTCAAGGCTCAAGTCTCAATGCTCAAGGCTTAAGGCTCAAGGCTCAAGGCTCAATGCTCAAGGCTAAAGGCTCAAGACTCAAGGCTCAAGGCTCCAGGCTCCAGGCTCAAGGCTCAAGGCTCAAGGCTCCAGGCTCAAGTCACTAGGCTCAAGGCTCTAGGCTCCAGGCTCAAGGCTCAAGGCTCAAGGCTCAAGGCTCAAGGCTCAAGGCTCAAGGCTCAAGGCTCAAGGCTCAAGGCTCGAGGCTCAAGGCTCGAGGCTCAAGGCTCGAGGCTCGAGGCAATAGGATCGAGGCTCGAGGCTCGAGGCTCGAGGCTCAAGGCTCCAGGCTCCAGGCTCAAGGCTCAAGGCTCAAGGCTCCAGGCTCCAGGCTCAAAGGCTCAAGGCTCAAGGCTCGAGGCTCGAGGCTCGAGGCTCAAGGCTCCAGGCTTGAGGCTCAAGGCTCGAGGCTCGAGGCTTCAGGCTCAAGGCTCAAGGCGCAAGGCTCAAGAGTCAAGTCTCAAGTCTCATGTTTTAAGGCTCAAGGCTCAAGGCTCAACGCTCAAGGCTCGAGGCTCGAGGCTCAAGGCTCGTGGCTCATGGCTCAAGGCTCCAGGCTCAAGGCTCAACACGCAAGGCGCAAGGGTCAAGAGTCAAGGCTCAAGTCTCATGTTTTTAGGCTCAAGGCTCATGGCTCAAGGCTCAAGGCTCATGGCTCAATGCTCAAGGCTAGAGGATAAAAGCTCAAGGCTCAAAGCGCAAGGCTGGAGGATCAACGCTCAAGGCTCAAGGCTCAAGGCTCAAGGCTCAAGACTAAAGGCTCAAGGCTCAAGGCTCAAGGCTAAAGGCTCAAGGCTCAAGGCTCAAGGCTCAAGACTCGAGGCTCGAGGCTTCAGGCTCAAGGCTCAAGGCTCAAGGCGCAAGGCTCAAGAGTCAAGGCTCAAGTCTCATGTTTTAAGGCTCAAGGCTCAAGGCTCAACGTTCAAGGCTCGAGGCTCAAGGCTCGAGGCTCAAGGCTCAAGGCTCAAGGCTCAAGGCTCGAGGCTCAAGGCTCGTGGCTCATGGCTCAAGGCTCCAGGCTCAAGGCTCATGGCTCAAGGCTCAACACGCAAGGCGCAAGGGTCAAGAGTCAAGGCTCAAGTCTCATGTTTTTAGGCTCAAGGCTCATGGCTCAAGGCTCAAGGCTCATGGCTCAATGCTCAAGGCTAGAGGATAAAGGCTCAAGGCTCAAAGCGCAAGGCTCAAGGCTCAAGGCTGGAGGATCAAGGCTCAAGGCTCAAGGCTCAAGACTAAAGGCTCAAGGCTCAAGGGTCAAGGCTCAAGGCTCAAGACTAAAGGCTCAAGGCTCAAGGCTCAAGGCTCAAGGCTCAAGGCTCAAGGATCGAGGGTCGAGGCTCAAGGCTCAAGGCTCAAGGCTAAAGGCTCAAGGCTCAAGGCTCAAGTCTCGAGTCTCAAGGCTCAAGGCTCAAGGCTCAAGGCTCAAGGCTCCAGGCTCCAGGCTCCAGGCTCCAGGCTCAAGGCTCAAGGCTCCAGGCTCAAGGCTCAGGGCTCAAGGCTCAAGGCTCAACGCTCAAGGCTCAAGGCTCAATGCTCAAGGCTCGAGGCTCAACGCTCAAGGCGCAAGGCTCAAGGGTCAATGCTCAAGGCTCGAGGCTCAAGGCTCCAGGCTCGGGGCTCGAGGCTCGAGGCTTCAGGCTCAAGGCGCAAGGCTCAAGAGTCAAGGCTCAAGTCTCATGTTTTAAGGCTCAAGGGTTAAGGCTCAATGCTTAAGGCTCAAGGCTCAAGTCTCAAGGCTCAAGGCTCAAGGCTCAAAGCTCAAGGCTCAAGGCTCAAGGCTCAATGCTCGAGGCTCCAGGCTCGAGGCTCAAGGCCCCATGCTCGAGGCTCCAGGCTCAAGGCTCCAGGCTCAAGGCTCCAGGCTCCATGCTCAAAGGCTCAAGGCTCAAGGGTCAAGGCTCCAGGCTCGAGGGTCAAGGCTCCAGGCTCGAGGCTCAAGGCTCCAGGCTCGAGGCTCAAGGCTCGAGGCTCCAGGCTCAAGGCTCAAGGCTCAAGGATCAAGGCGCAAGGGTAAAGAGTCAAGGCTCAAGTCTCATGTTTTAAGGCTCAAGGATCAAAGCTCAAGGCTCAAGGCTCAAGGCTCAAGGCTCAACCCTCAAGCTCAAGACTCAAGGTTCAACGCTCAAGGCTCAAGACGCAAGGATCAACCCTCAAGGCTCAAGGCTGAAGGCTCGAGGCTCAAGGCTCAAGGCTCAAGGCTCAAGGCTCAAGGCTCATGGCTCAAGGCTCAAGACGCAAGGATCAACGCTCAAGGCACAAGGCTCAAGGCTCAAGGCTCAAGGCTCAAGGCTCATGGCTCAAGGCTCATGACGCAAGGCTCAAGGCTGAAGTCTCAAGGCTCAAGGGTCAAGGCTCAAGGCTCAAGGCTCAAGACTCGAGGCTCGAGGCTCGAGTTTCGAGGCTCAAGGCTCGAGGCTCGAGGCTCCAGGCTCAAGGTTCCAGGCTCAAGGCTCAAGGCTCAAGGCTCAAGGCTCAAGGCTCAACACGCAAGGCGCAAGGGTCAAGAGTCAAGGCTCAAGTCTCATGTTTTTAGGATCAAGGCTCATGGCTCAAGGCTCAAGGCTCATGGCTCAAGACTCAAGGCTAGAGGATAAAGGCTCAAGGCTCAGAGCGCAAGGCTCAAGGATGGAGGATCAACGCTCAAGGCTCAAGGCTCAAGGCTCCAGGCTCAAGGCTCAAGACTAAAGGCTCAAGGCTCAAGGCTCAAGGCTCAAGGATCGAGGCTTGAGGCTCAAGGCTCAAGGCTCAAGTCTCAATGCTCAAGGCTCAAGGCTCAAGGCTCAAGGCTCGAGGCTAAAGGCTCAAGGCTCAAGACTCAAGGCTCAAGGCTCCAGGCTCCAGGCTCTAGGCTCAAGGCTCAAGGCTCCAGGCTCCAGGCTCAAGGCACTAGGCTCAAGGCTCCAGGCTCAAGGCTCCAGGCTCCAGGCTCAAGGCTCAAGGCTCAAGGCTCAAGGCTCAAGGCTCAAGGCTCGAGGCTCGAGGCTCAAGGCTCGAGGCTCGAGGCTCTAGGATCGAGGCTCGAGGCTCAAGGCTCCAGGCTCGAGGCTCAAGGCTCAAGGCTCAAGGCTCCAGGCTCCAGGCTCAAAGGCTCAAGGCTCAAGGCTCGAGGCTCGAGGCTCGAGGCTCGAGGCTCGAGGCTCGAGGCTCGAGGCTCGAGGCTCGAGGCTCGAGGCTCGAGGCTCCAGGCTCCAGGCTTGAGGCTCAAGGCTCAAGGCTCGAGGCTTCAGGCTCAAGGCGCAAGGCTCAAGAGTCAAGGCTCAAGTCTCATGTTTTAAGGCTCAAGGCTCAAGGCTCAACGCTCAAGGCTCGAGGCTCAAGGCTCGAGGATCGAGGCTCAAGGCTCAAGGCTCCAGGCTCAAGGCTCAAGGCTCAAGGCTCAAGGCTCAAGGCTCAAGGCTCCAGGCTCAAGGCTCAAGGCTCAAGGCTCAAGGCTCGAGGCTCAAGGCTCGAGGCTCAAGGCTCGTGGCTCATGGCTCAAGGCTCCAGGCTCAAGGCTCATGGCTCAAGACTCAACACGCAAGGCGCAAGGGTCAAGAGTCAAGGCTCAAGTCTCATGTTTTTAGGCTCAAGGCTCATGGCTCAAGGCTCAAGGCTCATGGCTCAATGCTCAAGGCTAGAGGATAAAGGCTCAAGGCTCAAAGCGCAAGGCTGGAGGATCAACGCTCAAGGCTCAAGGCTCAAGGCTCAAGACTAAAGGCTCAAGGCTCAAGGCTAAAGGCTCAAGGCTCAAGGCTCAAGGCTCAAGGCTCAAGGCTCAAGACTCGAGGCTCGAGGCTTCAGGCTCAAGGCTCAAGGCTCAAGGCGCAAGGCTCAAGAGTCAAGGCTCAAGTCTCATGTTTTAAGGCTCAAGGCTCAAGGCTCAACGTTCAAGGCTCGAGGCTCAAGGCTCGAGGCTCGAGGCTCAAGGCTCGAGGCTCGAGGCTCAAGGCTCAAGGCTCAAGGCTCAAGGCTCAAGGCTCAAGGCTCAAGGCTCAAGGCTCAAGGCTCGAGGCTCAAGGCTCGTGGCTCATGGCTCAAGGCTCCAGGCTCAAGGCTCATGGCTCAAGGCTCAACACGCAAGGCGCAAGGGTCAAGAGTCAAGGCTCAAGTCTCATGTTTTTAGGCTCAAGGCTCATGGCTCAAGGCTCAAGGCTCATGGCTCAATGCTCAAGGCTAGAGGATAAAGGCTCAAGGCTCAAAGCGCAAGGCTCAAGGCTCAAGGCTGGAGGATCAACGCTCAAGGCTCAAGGCTCAAGGCTCAAGACTCAAGGCTCAAGACTAAAGGCTCAAGGCTCAAGGGTCAAGGCTCAAGGCTCAAGACTAAAGGCTCAAGGCTCAAGGCTCAAGGCTCAAGGCTCAAGGCTCAAGGCTCAAGGCTCAAGGCTCGAGGCTCAAGGCTCGAGGCTCGAGGCTCTAGGATCGAGGCTCGAGGCTCAAGGCTCCAGGCTCGAGGCTCAAGGCTCAAGGCTCCAGGCTCCAGGCTCCAGGCTCAAAGGCTCAAGGCTCAAGGCTCGAGGCTCGAGGCTCGAGGCTCGAGGCTCGAGGCTCGAGGCTCGAGGCTCGAGGCTCGAGGCTCGAGGCTCCAGGCTTGAGGCTCAAGGCTCAAGGCTCGAGGCTTCAGGCTCAAGGCGCAAGGCTCAAGAGTCAAGGCTCAAGTCTCATGTTTTAAGGCTCAAGGCTCAACGCTCAAGGCTCGAGGCTCAAGGCTCGAGGATCGAGGCTCAAGGCTCAAGGCTCCAGGCTCAAGGCTCAAGGCTCAAGGCTCAAGGCTCAAGGCTCAAGGCTCAAGGCTCCAGGCTCAAGGCTCAAGGCTCAAGGCTCAAGGCTCGAGGCTCAAGGCTCGAGGCTCAAGGCTCGTGGCTCATGGCTCAAGGCTCCAGGCTCAAGGCTCATGGCTCAAGACTCAACACGCAAGGCGCAAGGGTCAAGAGTCAAGGCTCAAGTCTCATGTTTTTAGGCTCAAGGCTCATGGCTCAAGGCTCAAGGCTCATGGCTCAATGCTCAAGGCTAGAGGATAAAGGCTCAAGGCTCAAAGCGCAAGGCTGGAGGATCAACGCTCAAGGCTCAAGGCTCAAGGCTCAAGACTAAAGGCTCAAGGCTCAAGGCTAAAGGCTCAAGGCTCAAGGCTCAAGGCTCAAGGCTCAAGGCTCAAGACTCGAGGCTCGAGGCTTCAGGCTCAAGGCTCAAGGCTCAAGGCGCAAGGCTCAAGAGTCAAGGCTCAAGTCTCATGTTTTAAGGCTCAAGGCTCAAGGCTCAACGTTCAAGGCTCGAGGCTCAAGGCTCGAGGCTCGAGGCTCGAGGCTCAAGGCTCAAGGCTCAAGGCTCAAGGCTCAAGGCTCAAGGCTCAAGGCTCAAGGCTCAAGGCTCAAGGCTCAAGGCTCGAGGCTCAAGGCTCGTGGCTCATGGCTCAAGGCTCCAGGCTCAAGGCTCATGGCTCAAGGCTCAACACGCAAGGCGCAAGGGTCAAGAGTCAAGGCTCAAGTCTCATGTTTTTAGGCTCAAGGCTCATGGCTCAAGGCTCAAGGCTCATGGCTCAATGCTCAAGGCTAGAGGATAAAGGCTCAAGGCTCAAAGCGCAAGGCTCAAGGCTCAAGGCTGGAGGATCAACGCTCAAGGCTCAAGGCTCAAGGCTCAAGACTCAAGGCTCAAGACTAAAGGCTCAAGGCTCAAGGGTCAAGGCTCAAGGCTCAAGACTAAAGGCTCAAGGCTCAAGGCTCAAGGCTCAAGGCTCAAGGCTCAAGGCTCAAGGATCGAGGCTCGAGGCTCAAGGCTCAAGGCTCCAGGCTAAAGGCTCAAGGCTCAAGTCTCAAGTCTCAAGGCTCAAGGCTCAAGGCTCAAGGCTCAAGGCTCAAGGCTCAAGGCTCCAGGCTCCAGGCTCAAGGCTCAAGGCTCAAGGCTCAAGGCTCAAGGCTCAAGGCTCAAGGCTCAAGGCTCAATGCTCAAGGCTCGAGGCTCAACGCTCAAGGCGCAAGGCTCAAGGCTCAATGCTCAAGGCTCGAGGCTCAAGGCTCCAGGCTCGGGGCTCGAGGCTCGAGGCTTCAGGCTCAAGGCGCAAGGCTCAAGAGTCAAGGCTCAAGTCTCATGTTTTAAGGCTCAAGGGTCAAGGCTCAATGCTCAAGGCTCAAGGCTCAAGTCTCAAGGCTCAAGGCTCAAGGCTCAAAGCTCAAGGCTCAAGGCTCAAGGCTCAATGCTCGAGGCTCCAGGCTCGAGGCTCAAGGCCCCAGGCTCGAGGCTCCAGGTTCAAGGCTCCAGGCTCAAGGCTCCAGGCTCCATGCTCAAAGGCTCAAGGCTCAAGGGTCAAGGCTCCAGGCTCGAGGGTCAAGGCTCCAGGCTCGAGGCTCAAGGCTCGAGGCTCGAGGATCGAGGCTTGAGGCTTCAGGCTCAAGGCTCAAGGCGCAAGGCTCAAGAGTCAAGGCTCAAGTCTCATGTTTTAAGGCTCCAGGCTCAAGGCTCAATGCTCAAGGCTCAAGTCTCAAGGCTCAAGGGTCAAGGCTCAAGGCTCAAGGCTCAAGGCTCAACGCTCAACGCTCAAGGCTCAAGACTCAAGGCGCAAGGCTCAAGGCTCAAGGATCAAGGAACAAGGCTCAAGGCTCAAGACTCATGGCTCAAGGCTCAAGACGCAAGGTTCAAGGCGCAAGCGTCAAGAGTCAAGGCTCAAGGCTCATGGCTCAAGGCTCAAGGCTCAACGCTCAAGGCTCAAGGCTCAAGGCTCAAGGCTCAAGGCTCAATGCTCAAGGCTCAAGGCTCAAGGCTCAAGGCTCAAGGCTCAAGGCTTCAAGGCTCAAGGCTCAAGGATCAAGGCTCAAGGCTCAAGGCTCAAGGCTCAAGGCTCAAGGCTCCAGGCTCAAGGCTCATGGCTCAAAGCTCAACACGCAAGGCGCAAGGGTCAAGAGTCAAGGCTCAAGTCTCATGTTTTTAGGCTCAAGGCTCAAGGCTCAAGGCTCAACGCTCAAGGCTCAACGCTCAAGGCTCAAGACTCAAGGCTCAATGCTTAAGGCGTAAGGCTCAAGGCTCAAGGATCAAGGAACAAGACTCAAGGCTCAAGGCTCAAGGCTCAAGGCTCAAGACGCAAGGCTCAAGGCGCAAGCGTCAAGAGTCAAGGCTCAAGGCTCATGGCTCAAAGCTCAAGGCTCAAGGCTCAAGGCTCAAGGCTCAAGGATCAAGGCTCAAGGCTCAAGGCTCAAGGCTCCAGGCTCAAGGCTCATGGCTCAAGGCTCAACACGCAAGGCACAAGGGTCAAGAGTCAAGGCTCAAGTCTCATGTTTTTAGGCTCAAGGCTCATGGCTCAAGGCTAGAGGATAAAGGCTCAACGCTCAAAGCGCAAGGCTCAAGGCTGGAGGATCAAGGCTCAAGGCTCAAGGCTCAAGGCTCAAGGCTCAAGGCTCAAGGCTCCAGGCTAGAGGCTCAAGGCTCAAGGCTCCAGGCTCCAGGCTCCAGGCTCTAGGCTCTAGGATCCAGGCTCCAGGCTCAAGGCTCAAGGCTCAAGGCTCAAGGCTCAAGGCTCAAGGCTCAAGGCTCAAGGCTCAACCCTCAACGCTCAAGGCTCAACGCTCAACGCTCAAGGCTCAAGGCTCAACGCTCAAGGCTCAACGCTCAAGGCTCAAGACTCAAGACTCAAGGCTCAACGCTCAAGGCTCAAGGCGCAACGCTCATGGCTCAAGGCTCAAGGAACAAGGCTCAACGCTCAACGCTCAAGGCTCAAGGCTCAATGCTCAAGGCTCAAGGCTCAAGGCTCCAGGCTCAAGGCTCAAGGCTCCAGGCTCCAGGCTCCAGGCTCCAGGCTCAAGGCTCGAGGCTCGAGGCTCGAGGCTCGAGGCTCCTGGCTCGAGGCTCGAGGCTCCAGGCTCAAGGCTCAAGGCTCAAGGCTCCAGGCTCCAGGCTGAAAGGCTCAAGGCTCAAGGCTCAAGGCTCAATGCTCAACGCTCAAGGCTTAAGGCTCCAGGCTCGAGGCTCCAGGCTCAAGGCTCCAGGCTCCAGGCTCCAGGCTCAAAGGCTCAAGGCTCGAGGCTCAAGGCTCGAGGCTCAAGGCTCGAGGCTAAAGGCTCAAGGCTCAAGGCTCAAGGCTCAAGGCTCAAGGCTCAAGGCTCAAGGCTCCAGGCTCGAGGCTCGAGGCTCAAGGCTCCAGGCTCCAGGCTCAAGGCTCCAGGCTCCAGGCTCCAGGCTCCAGGCTCCAGGCTCAAGGCTCAAGGCTCAAGGCTCAAGGCGCAAGGCTCAATGCTCAAGTCTCAAGGCTCAAGGCTCAAGGCTCAAGGCTCAACGCTCAAGGCTCAACGCTCGAGGCTCAAGACTCAAGGCTCCACGCTCAAGGCTCAAGGCGCAACGCTCAAGGCTCAAGGCTCAAGGAACAAGGCTCAACGCTCAACGCTCAAGGCTCAATGCTCAAGGCTCCAGGCTCAAGGCTCCAGGCTCAAGGCTCAAGGCTCAAGGCTCCAGGCTCAAGGCTCGAGGCTCAAGGCTCCAGGCTCCAGGCTCCAGGCTCAAGGCTCCAGGCTCCAGGCTTAAAGGCTCAAGGCTTAAGGCTCAAGGCTCAAGGCTAAATGCTCAACGCTCAAGGCTTAAGGCTCCAGGCTCGAGGCTCCAAGCTCAAGGCTCAAGGCTCCAGGCTCAAAGGCTCAAGGCTCAACGGTCAACGCTCAAGGCTCAAGGCTCGAGGCTCGAGGCTCGAGGCTCGAGGCTTCAGGCTCAAGGCTCAAGGCGCAAGGCTCAAGAGTCAAGGCTCAAGTCTCATGTTTTAAGGCTCAAGGCTCAATGCTCAAGGCTCAAGGCTCAAGTCTCAAGGCTCAAGGCTCAAGGCTCAAGGCTCAAGGCTCAAGGCTCAAGGCTCAACGCTCAAGGCTTAAGGCTCAACACTCCAGGCTCAAGGCTCAAGGCTCAACGCTCAAGGCTCAAGGCTCAACGCTCAAGGCTCAAGACTCAAGGCTCAACGCTCAAGGCGCAAGGCTCAAGGCTCAAGGCTCAAGGAACAAGGAACAAGGCTCAAGGCTCAAGGCTCAAGGCTCATGGCTCAAGGCTCAAGATGCAAGGTTCAAGGCGCAAGCGTCAAGAGTCAAGGCTCAAGGGTCATGGCTCAAGGCTCAAGGATCAAGGCTCAAGGCTCAAGGCTCAAGGCTCAAGGCTCAAGGCTCAAGGCTCCAGGCTCCAGGCTCAAGGCTCATGGGTCAAGGCTCAACACGCAAGGCGCAAGTGTCAAGAGTGAAGGCTCAAGTCTCATGTTTTTAGGGTCAAGGCTCATGGCTCAAGGCTCAAGGCTAGAGGATAAAGGCTCAAGGCTCAAAGCGCAAGGCTCAAGGCTGGAGGATCAAGGCTCAAGGCTCAAGGCTCAAGGCTCAAGGCTCAAGGCTCAAGGCTCAAGGATCAAGGAACAAGGCTCAAGGCTCAAGGCTCATGGCTCAAGGCTCAAGACGCAA
Source organism: Calendula officinalis (assembly GCA_963853835.1). Classification (NCBI taxonomy): domain Eukaryota; kingdom Viridiplantae; phylum Streptophyta; class Magnoliopsida; order Asterales; family Asteraceae; genus Calendula; species Calendula officinalis. The sequence continues at coordinate 64,404,951 of OY970825.1, read as the reverse complement.
AGTTCAAGGCGCAAGCGTCAAGAGTCAAGGCTCAAGGCTCATGGCTCAAGGCTCAAGGCTCAACGCTCAAGGCTCAAGGCTCAAGACTCAAAGCTCAAGGCTCAAGGCTCAAGGCTCAAGGCTCAAGGCTCAAGGCTCAAGGCTCAAGGCTTCAAGGCTCAAGGCTCAAGGATCAAGGCTCAAGGCTCAAGGCTCAAGGCTCAAGGCTCAAGGCTCCAGGCTCAAGGCTCATGGCTCAAAGCTCAACACGCAAGGCGTAAGGGTCAAGAGTCAAGGCTCAAGTCTCATGTTTTTAGGCTCAAGGCTCAAGGCTCAAGGCTCAAGGCTCAACGCTCAAGGCTCAACGCTCAAGGCTCAAGACTCAAGGCTCAATGCTCAAGGCGCAAGGCTCAAGGCTCAAGGATCAAGGAACAAGACTCAAGGCTCAAGGCTCAAGGCTCAAGACGCAAGGCTCAAGGCGCAAGCGTCAAGAGTCAAGGCTCAAGGCTCATGGCTCAAAGCTCAAGGCTCAAGGCTCAAGGCTCAAGGCTCAAGGCTCAAGGCTCAAGGCTCAAGGCTCAAGGATCAAGGCTCAAGGCTCAAGGCTCAAGGCTCAAGGCTCAAGGCTCAAGGCTCAAGGCTCAAGGCTCAAGGCTCCAGGCTCAAGGCTCATGGCTCAAGGCTCAACACGCAAGGCACAAGGGTCAAGAGTCAAGGCTCAAGTCTCATGTTTTTAGGCTCAAGGGTCATGGCTCAAGGCTCAAGGCTAGAGGATAAAGGCTCAACGCTCAAAGCGCAAGGCTCAAGGCTGGAGGATCAAGGCTCAAGGCTCAAGGCTCAAGGCTCAAGGCTCAAGGCTCAAGGCTCAAGGCTCCAGGCTAGAGGCTCAAGGCTCCAGGCTCCAGGCTCCAGGCTCTAGGCTCTAGGATCCAGGCTCCAGGCTCCAGGCTCAAGGCTCAAGGCTCAAGGCTCAAGGCTCAAGGCTCAAGGCTCAAGGCTCAAGGCTCAAGGCTCAAGGCTCAACCCTCAACGCTCAAGGCTCAAGGCTCAACGCTCAACGCTCAAGGCTCAAGGCTCAACGCTCAAGGCTCAAGACTCAAGACTCAAGGTTCAACGCTCAAGGCTCAAGGCGCAACGCTCATGGCTCAAGGCTCAAGGAACAAGGCTCAACGCTCAACGCTCAAGGCTCAAGGCTCAATGCTCAAGGCTCAAGGCTCATGGCTCCAGGCTCAAGGCTCAAGGCTCCAGGCTCCAGGCTCGAGGCTCGAGGCTCGAGGCTCGAGGCTCGAGGCTCGAGGCTCGAGGCTCCAGGCTCGAGGCTCGAGGCTCCAGGCTCAAGGCTCAAGGCTCCAGGCTCCAGGCTGAAAGGCTCAAGGCTCAAGGCTCAAGGCTCAATGCTCAACGCTCAAGGCTTAAGGCTCCAGGCTCCAGGCTCCAGGCTCAAGGCTCCAGGCTCCAGGCTCCAGGCTCAAAGGCTCAAGGCTCGAAGCTCAAGGCTCGAGGCTCAAGGCTCGAGGCTCCAGGCTCAAGGCTCAAGGCTCAAGGCTCAAGGCTCAAGGCTCAAGGCTCAAGGCTCAAGGCTCCAGGCTCGAGGCTCGAGGCTCCAGGCTCCAGGCTCAAGGCTCCAGTCTCCAGGCTTCAGGCTCAAGGCTCAAGGCTCAAGGCTCAAGGAGCAAGGCTCAAGGCTCAAGTCTCAAGGCTCAACGCTCAACGCTCAAGGCTCAAGGCTCAACGCTCGAGGCTCAAGACTCAAGGCTCCACGCTCAAGGCTCAAGGCGCAACGCTCAAGGCTCAAGGCTCAAGGAACAAGGCTTAACGCTCAACGCTCAAGGCTCAATGCTCAAGGCTCCAGGCTCAAGGCTCCAGGCTCAAGGCTCAAGGCTCAAGGCTCCAGGCTCAAGGCTCGAGGCTCAAGGCTCCATGCTCCAGGCTCTAGGCTCAAGGCTCCAGGCTCCAGGCTTAAAGGCTAAAGGCTTAAGGCTCAAGGCTCAAGGCTAAATGCTCAACGCTCAAGGCTTAAGGCTCCAGGCTCGAGGCTCCAAGCTCAAGGCTCAAGGCTCCAGGCTCAAAGGCTCAAGGCTCAACGCTCAACGCTCAACGCTCAAGGCTCAAGGCTCGAGGCTCGAGGCTCGAGGCTCGAGGCTCGAGGCTTCAGGCTCAAGGCTCAAGGCGCAAAGCTCAAGAGTCAAGGCTCAAGTCTCATGTTTTAAGGCTCAAGGCTCAATGCTCAAGGCTCAAGGCTCAAGTCTCAAGGCTCAAGGCTCAAGGCTCAAGGCTCAAGGCTCAACGCTCAAGGCTCAAGGCTCAACGCTCAAGGCTTAAGGCTCAACACTCCAGGCTCAAGGCTCAAGGCTCAACGCTCAAGGCTCAAGGCTCAACGCTCAAGGCTCAAGACTCAAGGCTCAACGCTCAAGGCGCAAGGCTCAAGGCTCAAGGCTCAAGGAACAAGGAACAAGGCTCAAGGCTCAAGGCTCATGGCTCAAGGCTCAAGATGCAAGGTTCAAGGCTCAAGCGTCAAGAGTCAAGGCTCAAGGGTCATGGCTCAAGGCTCAAGGATCAAGGCTCAAGGCTCAAGGCTCAAGGCTCAAGGCTCAAGGCTCAAGGCTCAAGGCTCAAGGCTCAAGGCTCCAGGCTCCAGGCTCAAGGCTCATGGGTCAAGGCTCAACACGCAAGGCGCAAGTGTCAAGAGTGAAGGCTCAAGTCTCATGTTTTTAGGGTCAAGGCTCATGGCTCAAGGCTCAAGGCTAGAGGATAAAGGCTCAAGGCTCAAAGCGCAAGGCTCAAGGCTGGAGGATCAAGGCTCAAGGCTCAAGGCTCAAGGCTCAAGGCTCAAGGCTCAAGGCTCAAGGCTCAAGGCTCAAGGATCAAGGATCAAGGCTCAAGGCTCAAGGCTCAACGCTCAAGGCTCAAGGCTCAACGCTCAAGGCTCAAGACTCAAGGCTCAACGCTCAAGGCTCAAGGCTCAAGGCTCAAGGATCAAGGAACAAGGCTCAAGGCTCAAGGCTGAAGGCTCATGGCTCAAGGCTCAAGACGCAAGGTTTAAGGCGCAAGCGTCAAGAGTCAAGGCTCAAGGGTCATGGCTCAAGGCTCAAGGCTCAAGGCTCAAGGCTCAAGGCTCAAGGCTCAATGCTCAAGGCTCAAGGCTCAAGGCTCAAGGATCAAGGCTCAAGGCTCAAGGCTCAAGGCTCAAGGCTCAAGGCTCAAGGCTCAAGGATCAAGGCTCAATGCTGAAGGCTTACGGCTCGAGGCTCGAGGCTCGAGGCTTCAGGCTCAACACGCATGGCGCAAGGGTCAAGAGTCAAGGCTCAAGTCTCATGTTTTTAGGCTCAAGGCTCAAGGCTCAAGGCTCAAGGCTCAAGGCTCAACGCTCAACGCTCAAGGCTCAAGGCTCAACGCTCCAGGCTCAAGGCTCAAGGCTCAACGCTCAAGGCTCAAGGCTCAACGCTCAAGGCTCAAGACTCAAGGCTCAACGCTCAAGGCGCAAGGCTAAAGCCTCAAGGATCAAGGAAAAAGGCTCAAGGCTCAAGGCTCAAGGCTCAAGGCTCAAGACTCAAGGTTCAAGGCGCAAGCGTCAAGAGTCAAGGCTCAAGGGTCATGGCTCAAGGGTCATGGCTCAAGGCTCAAGGCTCAAGGCTCAAGGCTCAAGGCTCAAGGATCAAGGCTCAAGGCTCAAGGCTCAAGGCTCAAGGCTCAAGGCTCAAGGCTCCAGGCTCAAGGCTCATGGCTCAAGGCTCAACACGCAAGGCGCAAGGGTCAAGAGTCAAGGCTCAAGTCTCATGTTTTTAGGCTCAAGGCTCATGGCTCAAGGCTCAAGGCTAGAGGATAAAGGCTCAAGGCTCAAGGCTCAACGCTCAACGCTCAAGGCTCAACGCTCAAGGCTCAAGGCTCAAGGCTCAACGCTCAAGGCGCAAGGCTCAAGGCTCAAGGCTCAAGGATCAAGGAACAAGGCTCAAGGCTCAAGGCTCAAGGCTCAAGGCTCAAGGCTCAAGGCGCAAGGCTCAAGGCGCAAGCGTCAAGAGTCAAGGCTCAAGGCTCATGGCTCAAGGCTCAAGGCTCAAGGCTCAAGGCTCAAGGCTCAAGGCTCAAGGATCAAGGCTCAAGGCTCAAGGCTCAAGGCTCAAGGCTCAAGGCTCAAGGCTCAATGCTCAAGGCTCCAGGCTCAAGGCTCATGGCTCAAGGCTCAACGCGCGAGGCGCAAGGGTCAAGAGTCAAGGCTCAAGTCTCATGTTTTTAGGCTCAAGGCTCATGGCTCAAGGCTCAAGGCTAGATGATAAAGGCTCAAGGCTAGAGAATAAAGGCTCAAGGCAAGAGGATAAAGGCTCAATGCTCAAGGCTCGAGGCTCAAGGCTCCAGGATCAAGGCTCGAGGCTCGACGCTTCAGGCTCAAGGCTCAAGGCGCAAGGCTCAAGAGTCGAGGCTCAAGTCTCATGTTTTAAGGCTCAATGCTCAAGGCTCAAGGCTCAAGTCTCAAGGCTCAAGGATCAAGGCTCAAGGCTCAAGGCTTAAGGCTCAAGGCTCAAGGCTCAAGGCTCAACGCTCAAGGCTCAAGCCTCAAAGCTCAACGCTCCAGGCGCAAGGCTCAAGGCTCAAGGATCAAGGAACAAAGCTCAAGGCTCAAGGCTCATGGCTCCAGGCTCAAGACGCAAGGTTCAAGGCGCAAGCGTCAAGAGTCAAGGCTCAAGGCTCAAGGCTCAAGGCTCAAGGCTCAAGGCTGAAGGCTCACGGCTCAAGGCTCGAGGCTCGAGGCTCGAGGCTTCAGGCTCAACACGCATGGCGCAAGGGTCAAGAGTCAAGGCTCAAGTCTCATGTTTTTAGGCTCAAGGCTCAAGGCTCAATGCTCAAGGCTCAAGGCTCAAGGCTCAAGGCTCAAGGCTCAACGCTCAAGGCTCAACGCTCAACACTCAACGCTCAAGGCTCAAGGCTCAACGCTCCAGGCTCAAGGCTCAAGGCTCAACGCTCAAGGCTCAAGGCTCAACGCTCAAGGCTCAAGACTCAAGGCTCAACGCTCAAGGCGCAAGGCTAAAGGCTCAAGGATCAAGGAACAAGGCTCAAGGCTCAAGGCTCATGGCTCAAGGCTCAAGACGCAAGGTTCTAGGCGCAAGCGTCAAGAGTCAAGGCTCAAGGGTCATGGCTCAAGGGTCATGGCTCAAGGCTCAAGGCTCAAGGCTCAAGGCTCAAGGCTCAAGGATCAAGGATCAAGGCTCAAGGCTCAAGGCTCATGGCTCAAGGCTCATGGCTCAAGGCTCAAGACGCAAGGTTTAAGGCGCAAGCGTCAAGAGTCAAGGCTCAAGGGTCATGGCTCAAGGCTCAAGGCTCAAGGCTAAAGGCTCAATGCTCCAGGCTCAAGGCTCAAGGCTCAAGGATCAAGGATCAAGGCTCAAGGCTCAAGGCTCAAGGCTCAAGGCTCAAGGCATAAGGCTCAAGGATCAAGGCTCAAGGCTGAAGGCTCACGGCTCAAGGCTCAATGCTCGAGGCTCGAGGCTTCAGGCTCAACACGCATGGCACAAGGGTCAAGAGTCAAGGCTCAAGTCTCATGTTTTTAGGCTCATGGCTCAAGGCTCAATGCTCAAGGCTCAAGGCTCAAGGCTCAAGGCTCAACGCTCAAGGGTCAACGCTCCAGGCTCAAGGCTCAAGGCTCAACGCTCAAGGCTCAAGGCTCAACGCTCTAGGCTCAAGACTCAAGGCTCAACGCTCAAGGCGCAAGGCTAAAGGCTCAAGGATCAAGGAACAAGGCTCAAGGCTCATGGCTCAAGGCTCAAGACGCAAGGTTCAAGGCGCAAGCGTCAAGAGTCAAGGCTCAAGGGTCATGGCTCAAGGGTCATGGCTCAAGGCTCAAGGCTCAAGGCTCAAGGCTAAAGGCTCAAGGCTCAAGGCTCAAGGCTCAAGGCTCAAGGCTCAAGGCTCAAGGCTCGAGGCTCGAGGCTCAAGGCTCAAGGCTCCAGGCTCAAGGCTCATGGCTCAAGGCTCAACATGCAAGGCGCAAGGGTCAAGAGTCAAGGCTCAAGTCTCATGTTTTTAGGCTCAAGGCTCATGGCTCAAGGCTCAAGGCTAGAGGATAAAAGCTCAAGGCTCAAGGCTCAACGCTCAACGCTCAAGGCTCAACGCTCAAGGCTCAAGACTCAAGGCTCAACGCTCAAGGCGCAAGGCTCAAGGCTCAAGGCTCAAGGATCAAGGAACAAGGCTCAAGGCTCAAGGCTCAAGGCTCAAGGCTCAAGGCTCAAGACGCAAGGCTCAAGGCGCAAGGGTCAAGAGTCAAGGCTCAAGGCTCAAGGCTCAAGGCTCAAGGCGCAAGGCTCAAGGCTCAAGGCTCAAGGCTCAAGGCTCAAGGCTCAAGGCTCAAGGCTCAAGGCTCAAGGCTCAAGGCTCAAGGCTCAAGGCTCAAGGCTCAAGACGCAAGGCTCAATGCGCAAGGGTCAAGAGTCAAGGCTCAAGGCTCATGGCTCAAGGCTCAAGGCTCAAGGCTCAAGGCTCAAGGCTCAAGGCTCAAGGCTCAAGGCTCAAGGCTCAAGGCTCAAGGCTCAAGGCTCAAGGATCAAGGCTCAAGGCTCAAGGCTCAAGGCTCAAGGCTCAAGGCTCAAGGCTCAATGCTCAAGGCTCCAGGCTCAAGGCTCATGGCTCAAGGCTCAACACGCGAGGCGCAAGGGTCAAGAGTCAAGGCTCAAGTCTCATGTTTTTAGGCTCATGGCTCAAGTCTCAAGGCTAGGGGATAAAGGCTCAAGGCTAGAGAATAAAGGCTCAAGGCTAGAGGATAAAGGCTGAATGCTCAAGGCTCGAGGCTCAAGGCTCCAGGCTCAAGGCTCGAGGCTCCAGGCTCAAGGCTTAAGGCTCAAGGCTCAAGGCGCAAGACTCAAGAGTCAAGGCTCAAGTCTCATGTTTTAAGGCTCAATGCTCAAGGCTCAAGGCTCAAGTATCAAGGCTCAAGGCTCAAGGCTCAAGGCTCAAGGCTTAAGGCTTAAGGCTCAAGGCTTAAGGCTCAAGGCTCAACGCTCAAGGCTCAAGACTCAAAGCTCAACGCTCAAGGCGCAAGGCTCAAGGCTCAAGGGTCAAGGAACAAGGCTCAAGGCTCAAGGCTCATGGCTCAAGGCTCAAGACGCAAGGTTCAAGGCGCAAGCGTCAAGAGTCAAGGCTCAAGGCTCATGGCTCAAGGCTCAAGGCTCAAGGCTCAAGGCTCAAGGCTCAAGGCTCAAGGATCAAGGATCAAGGCTCAAGGCTCAAGGCTCAAGGCTCCAGGCTCAAGGCTCATGGCTCAAGGCTCAACACGCAAGGCGCAAGGGTCAAGAGTCAAGGCTCAAGTGTCATGTTTTTAGGCTCAAGGTTCATGGCTCAAGGCTCAAGGCTAGAGGATAAAGGCTCAAGGCTCAAGGCTCAAGGCTCAAGGCTCAACGCACAAGGCTCAAGGCTCAACGCTCAAGGCTCAAGACTCAAGGCTCAACGCTCAAGGCACAAGGCTCAAGGCTCAAGGATCAAGGAACAAGGCTCAAGGCTCAAGGCTCAAGGCTCAAGGTTCAAGGCTCAAGACGCAAGGCTCAAGGCGCAAGAGTCAAGAGTCAAGGCTCAAGGCTCATGGCTCAAGGCTCAAGGCTCAAGGCTCAAGGCTCAAGGCTCAAGGCTCAAGGATCAAGGCTCAAGGCTCAAGGCTCAAGACGCAAGGCTCAAGGCGCAAGGGTCAAGAGTCAAGGCTCAAGGCTCAAGGCTCATGGCTCAAGGCTCAAGGCTCAACGCTCATGGCTCAACGCTCAACACGCAAGGCGCAAGGGTCAAGAGTCAAGGCTCAAGTCTCATGTTTTTAGGCTCAAGGCTAATGGCTCAAGGCTCAAGGCTAGAGGATAAAGGCTCAAGGCTCAAGGCTCAAGGCATAAGGCTCAAGGCTCAAGGCTCAACGCTCAAGGCTCAAGGCTCAACGCTCAAGGCTCAAGACTCAAGGCTCAACGCTCAAGGCGCAAGGCGCAAGGCTCAAGGCTCAAGGATCAAGGAACAAGGCTCGAGGCTCAAGGCTCAAGACGCAAGGCTCAAGGCGCAAGCGTCAAGGGTCAAGGCTCAAGGCTTAAGCCTCAAGGCTCAAGGCTCAAGGCTCAAGGCTCAAGGCTCAAGGCTCAAGGCTCAAGGCTCAAGGCTCAATGCTCAAGGCTCCAGGCTCAAGGCTCATGGCTCAAGGCTCAACACGTGAGGCGCAAGGGTCAAGAGTCAAGGCTCAAGTCTCATGTTTTTAGGCTCAAGGCTCAAGGCTAGAGGATAAAGGCTCAAGGCTAGAGAATAAAGGCTCAAGGCTAGAGTATACAGGCTCAATGCTCAAGGCTCGAGGCTCAAGGCTCCAGGCTCAAGCCTCGAGGCTCGAGGCTCGAGGCTTCAGGCTCAAGGCTGTCAAGGCTCAAGTCTCATGTTTTAAGAGTCAAGGCTCAAGTCTCATGTTTTAAGGCTGAAGGCTCAATGCTCAAGGCTCAAGGCTCAAGGCTCAAGGCTCAAGGCTCAAGGCTCAAGGCTCAACGCTCAACGCTCAACGCTCAAGGCTCAAAGCTCAACGCTCAAGGCGCAAGGCTCAAGGCTCAAGGATCAAGGAACAAGGCTCAAGGCTCAAGGCTCATGGCTCATGGCTCAAGGCTCAAGACGCAAGGTTCAAGGCGCAAGCGTCAAGAGTCAAGGCTCATGGCTCAAGGCTCAAGGCTCAAGGCTCAAGGGTCAAGGGTCAAGGGTCAAGGCTCAAGGCTCAAGGCTCAAGGCTCAAGGCTCAAGGCTCAAGGCTCAAGGCTCAAGGCTCAAGGCTCAAGGCTCAAGGCTCAAGGCTCAAGGCTCAAGGCTCAAGGCTCAAGGCTCAAGGCTCATGGCTCAAGGCTCAACACGCAAGGTGCAAGGGTCAAGAGTCAAGGCTCAAGGCTCAAGGCTCAAGGCTCAAGGCTCAAGGCTCAACGCTAAAGGCTCAAGGCTCAAGGCTCAATGCTCAAGGCTCCAGGCTCAAGGCTCATGGCTCAACACGCGAGGCGCAAGGGTCAAGAGTCAAGGCTCAAGTCTCATGTTTTTAGGCTCAAGGCTCATGGCTCAAGGCTCAAGGCTAGAGGATAAAGGCTCAATGCTCAAGGCTCGAGGCTCAAGGCTCGAGGCTCAAGGCGCAAGGCGCAAGGCTCAAGGCTCAAGGCTCAAGGCTCATGGCTCAAGGCTCAAGACGCAAGGTTCAAGGCACAAGCGTCAAGAGTCAAGGCTCAAGGCTCATGGCTCAAGGCTCAAGGCTCAAGGCTTAAGGCTCAAGGCTCAAGGCTCAAGGCTCAAGTCTCAAGGCTCAAGGCTCAAGGCTCAACGCTCAAGGCTCAAGACTAAAAGCTCAACGCTCAAGGCGCAAGGCTCAATGCTCAAGGATCAAGGAACAAGGCTCAAGGCTCATGGCTCAAGGCTCAAGACGCAAGGTTCAAGGTGCAAGCGTCAAGAGTCAAGGCTCTAGGCTCATGGCTCAAGGCTCAAGGCTCAAGGCTTAAGGCTCAAGGCTCAAGGCTCAAGGCTCAAGGCTCAAGGCTCAAGGCTCAAGGCTCAAGGCTCAAGGCTCAAGGCTCAAGGCTCAAGGCTCAAGGTTCAAGGCTCAAGGCTCAAGGCTCATGGCTCAAGGCTCAACACGCAAGGCGCAAGGGTCAAGAGTCAAGGCTCAAGGCTCAAGGCTCAAGGCTCAAGGCTCAAGGCTCAACGCTAAAGGCTCAAGACTCAAGGCTCAATGCTCAAGGCGCAAGGCTCAAGGCTCAAGGCTCAAGGCTCAAGACGCAAGGCTCAAGGCGCAAGCGTCAAGAGTCAAGGCTCATGGCTCAAGGCTCAAGGCTCAAGGCTCAAGGCTCAAGGCTCATGGATCAAGGCTCAAGGCTCAAGGCTCAAGGCTCAAGGCTCAAGGCTCGAGGCTCAAGGCTCAAGGCTCAAGGCTCAAGGCTCAAGGCTCAAGGCTTAAGGCTCCAGGCTCAAGGCTCATGGCTCCAGGCTCAACACGCAAGGCACAAGTGTCAAGAGTCAAGGCTCAAGTCTCATGTTTTTAAGCTCAAGGATCAATGCTCAAGGCTCAAGCCTCAAGTCTCAAGGCTCAAGGCTCAAGGCTCAAGGCTCAAGGCTCAAAGCTCAAGGCTCAAGGCTCAACGCTCCAGGCTCAAGGCTCAACGCTCAAGGCTCAAGGCTCAACGCACAAGGCTCAAGACTCAAGGCTCAACGCTCAAGGCGCAAGGCTAAAGGCTCAAGGATAAAGGAACAAGGCTCAAGGCTCAAGGCTAGTGGCTCAAGGCTCAAGACGCAAGGTTCAAGGCGCAAGCGTTAGGAGTCAAGGGTCAAGGGTCATGGCTCAAGGCTCAAGGCTCAAGGCTCAACGCAAAAGGCTCAAGGCTCAAGGCTTAAGGCTCATGGCTCAACGCTCAACACGCAAGGCGCAAGGGTCAAGAGTCAAGGCTCAAGTCTCATGTTTTTAGGCTCAAGGCTAATGGCTCAAGGCTCAAGGCTAGAGGATAAAGGCTCAAGGCTCAAGGCATAAGGCTCAAGGCTCAAGGCTCAAGGCTCAATGCTCAAGGCTCAAGGCTCAAGGCTCAACGCTCAAGGCTCAAGACTCAAGGCTCAACGCTCAAGGCTCAAGGCGCAAGGCTCAAGGCTCAAGGCTCAAGGATCAAGGAACAAGGCTCAAGGCTCAAGGCTCAAGACGCAAGGCTCAAGGCGCAAGCGTCAAGAGTCAAGGCTCAAGGCGCAAGGCTCAAGGCGCAAGCGTCAAGAGTCAAGGCTCAAGGCTCAAGGCTCAAGGCTCAAGGCTCAAGGCTCAAGGCTCAAGGCTCAATGCTCAAGGCTCAAGACTCAAGGCTCAAGTCTCAAGGATCAATGCTCCAGACTCAAGGCTCATGGCTCAAGGCTCAACACGCGAGGCGCAAGGGTCAAGAGTCAAGGCTCAAGTCTCATGTTTTTAGGCTCAAGGCTCATGGCTCAAGGCTCAAGGCTAGAGGATAAAGGCTCAAGGCTAGAGAATAAAGGCTCAAGGCTAGAGGATAAAGGCTCAATGCTCAAGGCTCGAGGCTCAAGGCTCCAGGCTCAAGGCTCGAGGCTCGAGGCTTCAGGCTCAAGGCTCAAGGCGCAAGGCTCAAGAGTCAAGGCTCAAGTCTCATGTTTTAAGGCTCAAGGCTCAAGGCTCAATGCTCAAGGCTCAAGGCTCAAGTCTCAAGGCTCAAGGCTCAAGGCTCAAGGCTCGAGGCTCAAGGCTCAATGCTCAAGGCTCAAGACTCAAAGCTCAACGCTCAAGGCGCAAGGCTCAAGGCTCAAGGCTCAAGGCTCAAGGCTCAAGGCTCAAGGATCAAGGCTCAAGGCTCAAGGCTCAAGGCTCAAGGCTCAAGGCTCAAGGCTCAAGGCTCCAGGCTCCAGGCTCAAGGCTCATGGCTCCAGGCTCAAGGCTCAAGGCTCAAGGCTCAAGGCTCAAGGCTCAAGGCTCAAGGCTCAAGGCTCAAGGCTCAAGGCTCAAGGCTGAAGGATCAAGGCTCAAGGCTCAAGGCTCAAGGCTCAAGGCTCAAGGCTCAAGGCTCAAGGCTCAAGGCTCCAGGCTCCAGGCTCAAGGCTCATGGCTCCAGGCTCAACACGCAAGGCACAAGTGTCAAGAGTCAAGGCTCAAGTCTCATGTTTTTAGGCTCAAGGCTCAATGCCCAAGGCTCAAGGCTCAAGGCTCAAGGCTCAAGGCTCAAGGCTCAAGGCTCAAGGCTCAAGGCTCAAGGCTCAAGGCTCAAGGCTCAAGGCTCAAGGCTCAAGGCTCAAGGCTCAACGCTCAACGCTCAACGCTCAACGCTCAAGGCTCAACGCTCAAGGCTAAAGGCTCAACGCTCAAGGCTCAAGACTTAAGGCTCAACGCTCAAGGCGCAAGGCTAAAGGCTCAAGGATCAAGGAACAAGGCTCAAGGCTCAAGGCTCAAGGCTCGTGGCTCAAGGCTCAAGACGCAAGGTTCAAGGCGCAAGCATCAAGAGTCAAGGCTCAAGGGTCATGGCTCAAGGGTCATGGCTCAAGGCTCAAGGCTCAAGGCTCAAGGATCAAGGCTCAAGGCTCAAGGCTCAAGGCTCAAGGCTCAAGGCTCAAGGCTCAAGGCTCATGGATCAAGGCTCAAGGCTCAAGGCTCAAGGCTCAAGCCTCAAGGCTCAAGGATCAAGGCTCCAAGCTCAAGGCTCATGCCTCAAGGCTCAACACGCAAGGCGCAAAGGTCAAGAGTCAAGGCTCAAGTCTCATGTTTTTAGGCTCAAGGCTCATGGCTCAAGGCTCAAGGCTAGAGGATAAAGGCTCAAGGCTCAAGGCTCAAGGCTCAAGGCTCAAGGCTCAAGGCTCAACGCTCAAGGCTCAAGGCTCAACGCTCAAGGCTCAAGACTCAAGTCTCAACGCTCAAGGCACAAGGCTCAAGGCTCAAGGCTCAAGGATCAAGGAACAAGGCTCAAGGCTCAAGGCTCAAGGCTCAAGGCTCAAGACGCAAGGCTCAAGGCGCAAGCGTCAAGAGTCAAGGCTCAAGGCTCAAGGCTCAAGGCTCAAGGATCAAGGCTCAAGGCTCAAGGCTCAAGGCTCAAGGCTCAAGGCTCAAGTCTCAAGGATCAATGCTCCAGACTCAAGGCTCATGGCTCAAGGCTCAACACGCGAGGCGCAAGGGTCAAGAGTCAAGGCTCAAGTCTCATGTTTTTAGGCTCAAGGCTCATGGCTCAAGGCTCAAGGCTAGAGGATAAAGGCTCAAGGCTAGAGAATAAAGGCTCAAGGCTAGAGGATAAAGGCTCAATGCTCAAGGCTCGAGGCTCAAGGCTCCAGGCTCAAGGCTCGAGGCTCGAGGCTTCAGGCTCAAGGCTCAAGGCGCAAGGCTCAAGAGTCAAGGCTCAAGTCTCATGTTTTAAGGCTCAAGGCTCAAGGCTCAATGCTCAAGGCTCAAGGCTCAAGTCTCAAGGCTCAAGGCTCAAGGCTCAAGGCTCGAGGCTCAAGGCTCAATGCTCAAGGCTCAAGACTCAAAGCTCAACGCTCAAGGCGCAAGGCTCAAGGCTCAAGGCTCAAGGCTCAAGGCTCAAGGCTCAAGGATCAAGGCTCAAGGCTCAAGGCTCAAGGCTCAAGGCTCAAGGCTCAAGGCTCCAGGCTCCAGGCTCAAGGCTCATGGCTCCAGGCTCAAGGCTCAAGGCTCAAGGCTCAAGGCTCAAGGCTCAAGGCTCAAGGCTCAAGGCTCAAGGATCAAGGCTCAAGGCTCAAGGCTCAAGGCTCAAGGCTCAAGGCTCAAGGTTCAAGGCTCCAGGCTCAAGGCTCATGGCTCAAGGCTCAACACGCAAGGCGCAAGGGTCAAGAGTCAAGGCTCAAGGCTCAAGGCTCAAGGCTCAAGGCTCAAGACTCAAGGCTCAAGGCTCAAGAATCAAGGCTCAATGCTCAAGGCGCAAGGCTCAAGGCTCAAGGATTAAGGAACAAGGCTCAAGGCTCAAGGCTCAAGGCTCAAGGCTCAAGGCTCAAGGCTCAAGACGCAAGGCGCAAGCGTCAAGAGTCAAGGCTCAAGGCTCATGGCGCAAGGCTCAAGGCTCAAGGCTCAAGGCTCAAGGCTCAAGGCTCAAGGCTCAAGGCTCAAGGCTCAAGGATCAAGGCTCAAGGCTCAAGGCTCCAGGCTCAAGGCTCAAGGCTCAAGGCTCAAGGCTCAAGGCTCAAGGCTCAAGGCTCAAGGCTCAAGGCTCAAGGCTCAAGGCTCCAGGCTCCAGGCTCCAGGCTCAAGGCTCATGGCTCCAGGCTCAACACGCAAGGCACAAGTGTCAAGAGTCAAGGCTCAAGTCTCATGTTTTTAGGCTCACGCCTCATGGCTCAAGGCTCAAGGCTAGAGGATAAAGGCTCAAGGCTCAAAGCGCAAGGCTCAAGGCTCAAGGCTCAAGGCTCAAGGCTCAAGGCTCAAGGCTCAAGGCTCAAGGCTCAAGGCTCAAGGCTCAAGGCTCAAGGCTCAAGGCTCAAGGCTCAAGGCTCAAGGCTCAAGGCTTAAGGCTCAAGGCTCAAGGCTTAAGGCTCAAGGCTCAAGGCTCAAGGCACAAGGCTCAAGACTCAAGGCTCAAGGCTCCAGGCTCAAGGCTCCAGGCTCAAGGCTCCAGGCTCCAGGCTCAAGGCTCAAGGCTCAAGGCTCAAGGCTCAAGGCTCAAGGCTCTAGGCTCCAGGCTCCAGGCTCAAGGCTCCAGGCTTCAGGCTCTAAGCTCAAGACTCAAGGCTCAAGACTCAAGGCTCAAGGCTCAAGGCTCAAGGCTCAAGGCTCAAGGCTCAAGGCACAAGGCTCAAGGCTCAAGGCTCAAGGCTCAACGCTCAACGCTCAACGCTCAACGCTCAAGGCTCAACGCTCAAGGCTCAAGACTCAGGGCTCAACGCTCAAGGCTAAAGGCGCAACGCTCAAGGCTCAAGGCTCAAGGAACAAGGCTCAACGCTCAACGCTCAAGGCTCCAGGCTCAATGCTCAAGGCTCGAGGCTCAAGGAACCAGGCTCGAGTCTCAAGGCTCGAGGCACGAGGCTCGAGGCTTCAGGCTCGAGGCTCGAGGCTCAAGGCGCAAGGCTCAAGAGTCAAGGCTCAAGTCTCATGTTTTAAGGCTCAAGGCTCAATGCTCAAGGCTCAAGGCTCAAGTGTCAAGGCTCAAGTCTCAAGGCTCAAGGCTCAAGGCTCAAGGCTCAAGGCTCAAGGCTCAAGGCTCAAGGCTCAACGCTCAAGGCTCAAGGCTGAACGCTCCAGGCTCAAGGCTCAAGGCTCAACGCTCAAGGCTCAAGGCTCAAGGCTCAAGGCTCGAGGCTCAAGGCTCCAGGCTCCAGGCTCCAGGCTCCAGGCTCAAGGCTCCAGGCTCCAGGCTCAAGGCTCAAGGCTCAAGGCTCAACGCTTAAGGCTCAAGACTCAAGTCTCAACGCTCAAGGCTCAAGGCGCAACGCTCAAGGCTCAAGGCTCAAGGAATAAGGCTCAACGCTCAACGCTCAAGGCTCAAGTCTCAAGGCTCAATGCTCCAGGCTCAAGGCTCAAGGCTCAAGGCTCCAGGCTCTAGGCTCGAGGCTCGAGGCTCCAGGCTCGAGGCTCAAGGCTCCAGGCTCCAGGCTCAAAGGCTCAAGGCTCAAGGCTCAAGGCTCAATGCTCAACGCTCAAGGCTTAAGGCTCCAGGCTCCAGGCTCCAGGCTCAAGGCTCCAGGCACCAGGCTCAAAGGCTCAAGGCTCAAGGCTCAAGGCTCAAGGCTCAAGGCTCAAGGCTCAAGGCTCAAGGCTCAAGGCTCAAGGCTCAAGGCTCAAGTCTCAAGGCTCAAGGCTCCAGGCTCGAGGCTCAAGGCTCAAGGCTCTAGGCTCCAGGCTTTAGTGTTAGGTCACAACAGCCCTGGTTTATAGTGTTAATTGATAGAATATTGTACTTAGAGAAATATTAGTGTGATAACACAAGAATATAGTCAATGTATAAATCCACTAAATGTGGCTTGTTGCGGAATAACAAGACCACTGATCAATTACAAAGATATGAAAGTATAAAGTGAATTGGTAAGTACTCCTTTGCAAGATGATCTCTATTTATAATGTTATAGAGATCTTACATGATGAGCAAAGGAGTAACCGAAGGACTAAGTAAGGGAAATGACTAAGATCAAGGGATTTGATCTTAGTCCGTTACTATACTGAGTATCACTCAGTCCTTCTACTGAGTCCTTGTACTCAGTATGACTATCTGATACTGAGTACTGATACTGAGTTCCAATACTGATCACTCAGTATCAGACCTAAACTTAGCTATATTATTCTACATATTAATCAAAGCTAGTCTAGGTTGTTTTGTTATCTTAAGATCCAAAGGGGCAAGGCTTTTTTCCTTAACAATCTCCCCCTATCTAATGATAACAAAACAATTACAAAGAGAAACTAAACAAAATAAGCTACAGGCTGCAGAGTCTTCTTCTTTAGTCTTTGTTGATCGACTTAAACTCGTAGAAGACTTCTTTCTTCACATGGATGAACTCTTCTCTTTTCTTCAGTTCATCTTGCCTGTTGTTTAGTACAGCAACTATCTTCTTTCTAAACCAAGCATCTTCTTTCTTGGTCATCATCCATTTAAGGCCCACCAAATGGGTGATAGGAGCTGTTGCCAAATCTGCTTCAGTAATGAAGCACTCCCTGTCATCTGAGTCAGTATACATATATCCAGATGTGGGATATATGGTACTCTTTTGATCCTGAAAGATAAGGTTAGAGGGAACAGTATATGTGGGAATTATTCTGAAAGTATTAAGGCACTCAGGTTTGTTATTTTTCATAGCTTCAATCATCACACTGAGTGCCCTGTATTCTGCTGCATAAAGAATTCCTTTTTCATAGCATATGGCAGATACAGCCCAGATTTCATCCATCATCACTTGGGCTTCAGAGGATCTTGAGGGCATCTCCTTTATCAGTCTAGCAATCTTTATCCAATCTTGAAGTCCCATATTTTGGATGTCATGGAGGAAAAACTTCATTGGAGGACTGACTGGCCCAGTACAAGTTGCAACAATTGATCTATCAACAGTTTTGACTTTTATTTTGTTGACAAATTCATTTAGACAGTATATGTCTCTTACACTTGGAAATGCTTTATTCCTCAGCATACCCATCCTTGTTTCCCTATACCTTGTTCTTTGTGCCACAATGTTCCAATACTGTTCAAGTAATTCATCTCCAGTTCTTCTTACAGTATGAGATCTTCTTGGAACATCTTCAGACTCGGATTCAGATTCTTCCTTAACAGGGAAGAATTTTTGGGCCTCAATCTCATCCTCAGCTTCACTCTTTTCCTCAGTAAACTGAGCAGATCTCCTAGGTCTTGAGATCAGAGGAGCTGGATCTTGTTCTTCACTAGATTCTGAGGACATAACCACATTTGTCATTCTTCTGGTTATTGGTCTTCTAGGAATTCTAGAAGGTCCTTCAGCTTGAGGTGAGATAGGTTTTCTTGTATGCACTTCATCATCTGAGAATGATGATGAAGAGGTTTCTTTATTTGCTTCATCCAGTGCAAAGTTTAAAAATTCTTCTGATGCCACTGGATGTTCTTCATCTTCATCATCAGCAATGGGCCACACAAAAGGCCTTACACCACAATCTGCAAGTTATTTTCTTCTAGAACAGGTGGCTCAGTATAAGCTTGCTGTGGTTGGTCAGTGTGAGTCTCCCCCTGAGCAGATGGCTCAAGTGGGTCTTGAACTTGTAATGCTGACCTAGTTCTTTGTCTTCTTCTCTCATACTGAATCCGAAGTGGCTCAGTATGAGGGCTTTGCTGATGTTGTTGTTCTTGTTGTGGAGGTTGATCTTCATTCAATCTTCTTCTTTTCTCCCCCTGAGCAGATGGCTCAGTTTGATCAACCTCAGTATCTCTTTGTCTCTTCTTCATCAAAATTTAAAATTTTTATTTTTTTTTAATTAATTTCAAGAGTAAATTAATTGTTTTTATATTTTTTTTAAATTTTGATGATATCAGACTAGTGATACTGAGTGGTCAGTATCAGAAGAAGTGATACTGAGCATTCAGTTTTAAAGAAAATTAAGGAAAATTAAGGATTTTACATACCTAATCGGCCTAGTAAATACATAAACCTTTCCTCAGGGAGAGGTTTAGTAAACACATCGGCCAATTGTTTATCAGTTGGTACATAATCTACCTCAACCTTACCTTTTTCCACATTATCTCGAATAAAGTGGTGTCTGATATCAATGTGCTTGGTTTTAGAGTGATAGACTGGGTTCTCTGTGATAGCAATAGCACTCTTGTTATCACAATGAATGAGAGTCTTATGAAAGTTGAACCCATAGTCTAAGAGTTGATACTGCATCCATAATAATTGAGCACAACAACTTCCTGCAGCAACATATTCTGCTTCTGCTGTGGAAGTTGCTACCGAATTTTGCTTCTTGGATGACCAGCCAACTAGTCTTCCACCTAGGAATTGACATCCTCCACTTGTGCTCTTTCTGTCCAATCTACAACCTGCAAAATCTGCATCTGTGTACCCTTCAAGGTCAAAGTTTGAGTCTTTGGGATACCAAAGACCCAGGTTAGATGCGCTTAACTGCTTTCATGTGTGATTCTTTAGGATCAGCCTGATACCGAGCACACAAACATGTGGCAAACTTGATATCAGGCCTCCTAGCAGTTAAGTAAAGTAAGGAACCAATCATACCTCGGTATGTGGATTGACATACTGGTTTACCAGTTTCATCCTTACTTATCTTATCCTGAGTACCCATAGGAGTGTGCATGGAAGATAAATTTTCAAATTTGTATTTCTTTAACATGTCATGCACATACTTACTTTGATTTATAAAAGTGCCATCAGGCTTTTGTTCAACTTGTAAACCAAGAAAATAAGTAAGTTCTCCCATCATACTCATCTGATACTGAGTTGACATTATCTTAGCAAACCGGTCACACATTGACTTGTCAGTTGAACCAAAGATAATATCATCTACATATATCTGAATGAGTAAGATGTCAGAACCTTTCCTTTTTGAAAATAATGTTTTATCAATTTTACCTCTTGTAAATTTATTTTTTCAATAAGGTACTCAGACAGGGTGTCATACCAGGCTCTTGGAGCTTGTTTGAGCCCATATAGAGCTTTATCAAGCTTGAAAACATAATTAGGAAATTTGGAATCAACAAAACCTGGAGGTTGTTTAACATAAACTTCTTCTTGTAGTTTTCCATTTAGAAAAGCACTTTTGACATCCATCTGATAAACTTTGAAATTCTTAAAGGCTGCATATGCAAGATACAACCTAATAGCTTCAATTCTTGCAACTGGTGCAAAAGTTTCATCATAGTCAATGCCTTCTTCTTGCCTGTAACCTTGAGCAACTAACCTTTCTTTGTTTCTGATGACAACACCATCCTTGTCCATCTTGTTTCTGAACACCCACTTAGTACCAATAATAGTTTTGCCAGTAGGAGGTGGTACTAAGTTCCAAACTTTGTTTCTTTCAAACTCTGTGAGCTCTTCTTGCATAGCCTCTACCCAATCTTCATCTAATAAAGCTTCATCAGCTTTCTTTGGTTCAATGGTAGATAGAAAACTTGAGAAGAAACAAAAGTTTGCAGTTGCTTGGGTTGGAAATTCTAATTTTCTTCTTGTTTGGACACCTTCTTCAATAGGACCAATAATGTTTGAGTGTGGATGGTCTATGTGTTCCCTTAAATTGTTTCCTAAGGGAGCATTTGAAATAGGATAAACAATATCTTGTTGATTTGGTGTGTTGTCTGTCTGATACTGAGTGGAATTCTGATCAGTATTAGACAGTGCAGGTTGCTGTTCATCTTCATTTTCCAGAGTTGATGTGGATTCTTGTGAAGTGTTGGATGTTTCACCTTCTTCATAGATAAAGTCGTTCAGATCATTATTTGGAAACTCAGTATGGAGGTCCTCTGTTATGGGAACCTCAGTATTAGTCTCATTTGAGTGATACTGAGTTTGAACTTGATCAGTTTCATTAAACTTATTAGGAATAAAGTGTGGATGAAACTTAGGCTGTTCAGCAATGGAGTGTTCTGGATTGCATAGAATATCTATGCCACTTATGTCTTCACTTGCTGAGGTAGAATGCTCATTCTGATCTTCATCGAATGTGACATGAATGGATTCTACAATCATCTTGGTTGAGATGATATACACTCTGAAAGCTTTAGAGTGTGGAGAGTAGCCCATGAACACACCTTCATTTGCTTTGGGAGCAAATTTGTTGAGATTTTGTTTTGTACTTAGTACAAAGCATTTACTCCCAAAGATGTGGAAATATTCCACATTAGGAATCTTGCCATTGTATAACTCATATGGAGTCTTCAGATGTCTTTGGACTATAGTGGCTCTATTCTGAGTGAATTTTGCACAGTTTACAGCTTCAGCCCAGAAACTCAGTGCCAGTCCAGCATGGCATAATAAAGTTCTTGCAGCTTCAATCAGTGTTCTATTTTTTCTTTCTACAACACCATTTTGTTGTGGTGTGTAAGCTGCAGAGAAGTTTTGGATGATTCCTTTTTCTTCACAGAAATCAGCTAATACTGAGTTCTTAAATTCAGTACCATGGTCACTTCTAAGTTGCTTGACCTTGTTGCCTTTTTGAAGTTCCTCTCTTTTTATAAAGGCAATGATTTCTGTTGTTGCATCTGACTTAGTCTTGAGGAAGATGACCCAAGTATATCTTGAAAATTCATCAACCACGACTAGAGTATAGATCTTTTTGGCCAAAGATGGTGTGCTGATGGGGCCAAAAAGATCCATATGTATCATAGTAAGAGGTTCATTAATGGAATGATTGACTTTGGACTTGAATGAACTCTTCTTCTGCTTGCCCATTTCACATGCTGAGCATAACTTATCTTTTGAATAAGTAATTGTGGGCAGCCCTCTCACCAGTTTCTTCATACTGAGCTCGTTGATATTTCTAAAGTTGATGTGAGAGAGTTTCTTGTGCCATAGCCAATGCAATTCTGGCTTGACTTTAGAAAGCAGGCAAACTCGAATAGTTGGATCTAGTTCAGATAGGTTGACCACATATACGTCTTTTTCTCTTCTAGCAATGAGTACAGGCTGGCCTTTATCATTGTAGATGATTCCTGCAACCTTCCTGAATCGTGCTTCATTTTCATCATCACACATCTGGCTGATACTGAGCAGATTGTGTTTTAGACCCTCTACATAGGCAACTCTTTTAAAAGTTATGTTGCTTGCCTTGATCACACCATAACCTCTTGTCTTTCCCACCGAGTCATCTCTAAATTTAACAGAAGGACCCTTCTCTGGAGTATAATTGAGAAGGTATTCCATACTGCCTGTCATGTGTCTTGAGCAGCCACTATCTAAATACCATTTTCTGTCACCCTGCACAAGACACGAAATAATAGTTAGTTCTTTTTAGGAACCCATTTTTGAATGGGACCTTTGGTGGGATAAACATATTTTGACTTGATCTCTTTATATGGAGAGGTCGGTATCACTTTGGGGGAAACTTTAGAAGTTTTCTTTGGTGATACTGACTTAGTTTCTCTCCTTTTCTTTGGTACTGAGTACCTAGGACTTGAGAGATCAGTCCAGCATTCATCTCCCTTGTGACCAGTATGATGACACCTATAACATTTTCTAGGTCTATTTCTAAACATATTTTCATAAGGTATTTTAGAAAAATGTTTCACTTTTGGTAGGTCAGTATGAACAAGTTTTGCAAATTGTTTACTTAAAGATTTTACCTGATCACCAAGTGTTTTTAAAATATTAAATTTTTCATTTTTAATAGGTGTTTTAACATTTTGTTTTACTGGTTTAAAGGGTGGTGGATCTGGTTGCTTCTTTTTATTTGACAGAGAAGTCTTTCTAATATTATTAGTGGTAGACTTCTGGTCTCTGCCAACTAATGACCTAGTTAAAGTTGTTTTTTGTTTATCATGTTTTGAAGAAACAACTTTAACAGGTTCTTTAGATTTCTCAGTCTGTGATGTTTCTGTTCCTGCAACTTCTGTATTAGATGAAACATTGGAGATAGAAGTTGTCTTATTATCATCATATAATTCAAAAGTTGTTGTATTAAATAATAATTCAAAAGGTGGAACAGCAGAGGTGTCATACTGAACTATTGGGAGCTCAGTATCAGAAATTTCTTTTATAGAAAATTCAATACTGAGTTCTTGTAGCTCAGTATAGCACTTTGAGCAGATGGAGGGACCAATAGGTTTTTCTAGAATTTCATTTTCCTCATCATCTGACTCAGTTTGACATCCAACTTCACATAAAGTTTTAGCTTTTACAAAATTAATAGGGTTTATAGTAGAAAACTCTTCAAATAAATCAGCAAAATTGTTCCTATTTTTAAATTGACGATCAACACCAAGTGCAGCCCTCACATTTTCTGGAAATTGTTGATTTAAACATTTATTTAATTTTATTGAAGCATTTCCCCAAGATTTACACTGTTTTTCAAATTTCTCTTTTTCAAGTTTGTGTAAATGAGCTTTATCAGCTAATCTTTGGTTAATGTCTTTTAAATCTGAAAAGTTTAATTCTAAATCTTTATACTTTGCTAGTTTATCTAAGTTTTCATTATTTACCCTTTCAAGTTCTTGAATTGTTAATTTTAAAGCTTTTTCTTTTTGTACAGAAGTTTTAAGATCAACAATCATATACTCAAAAATCTTAGTCTTTTCATTCACTGAATAAGTTGGAAAGGAACTTACCTTGTACAACTGAGTGGAATCCCAATCAGTATGAACACTCATCCTCTCAGCCTCTTTGATATCCTTTTCAAAAGAGCTCTTCAAATCATCTTCAGTGAAAGCCATAAAGGCTTTATTCTCAATCTCTTCCTCATCATCACTTAAGTCTTCATCCATCCAGGCTTCTGTGTAAAGTGCTTGATGAGGTGCTCCATTCCCTTCTGCCATCTTGCCCTTGCTCCAATTCTATAGCTTGACATATTTGTCTCTATACCTTTTAGCTCGGTATGCAATCTTGTCATTTTGGTCAGTCTCAGAAGACTTGGTATGACAATTTGCAGCAACATGTCCAGCCTTTCCACACCTATAGCACAGACCTGAAGGGTTAGTATTAGAAGAGCTAACACCAAGCCTCTTCTTCTTTAACTGATCCAGCTTCATAAACATAAGAGCCATTTGAGTTTCAAGCTCTTCTGCCTCAGCATCAGCTAGATCAACTTCTGGTTCATCTGGCTCAGTCACAGTATAGGCCTGTTGCACAACTAGAGCCATGCCAGTGGAAGCTTTGTCAGTTTTCTTCCAGTTGATCAGTCTTGCAGCATTATTCTCCTCATGATTCAACATTAGACCATACAAAGTTTGAAGAGTGTATGACTCAATGTTGTTAGCAGCATTGACAGAGTTTGTCATGTCAAGAAATTGTTGAGGAAGACTATCCAGGAACTTTTGAACAAGCTCTCCTTCCTCTTTCACAATGCCTACACTGATTAAATCATGAATAACAGTATTGAACCTGTTATAGAGAGTGGTGATGTCTTCATTGGGAGTTGAGAAGAAGTTTTCATATTTCCTTCTCATGTTGCTTTTTCTTTGCAAATTCACCTTTGCTGTGCCTTCATTGGTGACTGATAGGCTATCCCACATAGCCTTTGCTGTTGGCAATTTCATAATTGCATTAAGTATTTCTTTGGTAACAGCATTACCAATCACTCCCTTTGCTCTTGAGTCTAGACTGAATAACTGACAGTCAGTATCAGTCCAGGTGTGTTTTAGTTTTGGAACTGTCCTTATGCTCTCAGGAGCAGTATCAGTAGCAGCAACGGGTTCCACAGTTTGTGGGATGATAGGACCATCATTTAGCACAGTGAGCATTTCATGATGAATGGATTCAAGATACCACTGAGCTTTTAGCTTCTATTGATGGAAGTCTTTTCCATCAAAGATGGGTACTCCCTTTCCAGACATAACTGGTGCAACAATGGTGGACATTTTTGATTTTGGAGATTGAGAAGGATAAGTATAAGGGATGGCTGCCAGGGTTATAGATCGACTAAATAAGAGTTTATTTAGCCTGCTCTGATACCAGTTGTTAGGTCACAACAGCCCTGGTTTAGAGTGTTAATTGATAGAATATTGTACTTAGAGAAATATTAGTGTGATAACACAAGAATATAGTCAATGTATAAATCCACTAAGTGTGGCTTGTTGCGGAATAACAAGACCATTGATCAATTACAAAGATATGAAAGTGTAAAGTGAATTGGTAAGTACTCCTTTGCAAGATGATCTCTATTTATAATGTTATAGAGATCTTACATGATGAGCAAAGGAGTAACCGAAGGACTAAGTAAGGGAAATGACCAAGATCAAGGGATTTTATCTTAGTCCGTTACTATACTGAGTATCACTCAGTCCTTCTACTCAGTCCTTGTACTCAGTATCACTATCTGATACTGAGTACTGATACTGAGTTCCAATACTGATCACTCAGTATCAGACCTAAACTTAGCTATATTATTCTACATATTAATCAAAGCTAGTCTAGGTTGTTTTGTTATCTTAAGATCCAAAGGGGCAAGGCTTTTTGCCTTAACATCTAGGCTCCAGGCTCAAGGCTCCAGGCTCAAGGCTCAAGGATCAAGGCTCAAGGCTCAAGGCTCAAGGCTCAAGGCTCAAGGCTCAAGGCTCAACGCTCAACGCTCAAGGCTCAAGGCTCAACGCTCAATGCTCAAGACTCAAGGCTCAACGCTCAAGGCTCAAGGCGCAACGCTCAAGGCTCAAGGCTCAAGGAACAAGGCTCAACGCTCAACGCTCAAGGCTCCAGGCTCAATGCTCAAGGCTCCAGGCTCAAGGCTCCAGGCTCAAGGCTCAAGGCTCAAGGCTCCAGGCTCGAGGCTCAAGGCTCGAGGCTCAAGGCTCGAGGCTCGAGGCTCGAGGCTCAAGGCTCCAGGCTCCAGGCTCAAAGGCTCAAGGCTCAAGGCTCAAGGCTCAAGGCTCAAGGCTCAATGCTCAATGCTCAACGCTCAAGGGTTAAGGCTCCAGGCTCGAGGCTCCAGGCTCTAGGCTCCAGGCTCCAGGCTCAAAGGCTCAAGGCTAAAGGCTCAAGGCTCAAGGCTCAAGGCTCAAGGCTCAACGCTCAACGCTCAACGCTCAAGGCTCAAGGCTCAATGCTCAAGGCTCGAGGCTCAAGGCTCGAGGCTCGAGGCTCAAGGCTCGACGCTCGAGGCTCCAGGCTTGAGGCTCGAGGCTTCAGGCTCAAGGCTCAAGGCGCAAGGCTCAAAAGTCAAGGCTCAAGTCTCATGTTTTAAGGCTCAAGGCTCAAGGCTCAATGCTCAAGGCTCAAGGCTCAAGGCTCAAGGCTCAAGGCTCAAGGCTCAAGGCTCAAGGCTCAAGGCTCAAGGCTCAAGGCTCAACGCTCAAGGCGCAAGGCTCAAGGCTCAAGGATCAAGGATCAAGGAACAAGGCTCAAGGCTCAAGGCTCAAGGATCAAGACGCAAGGCTCAAGGCGCAAGCGTCAAGAGTCAAGGCTCAAGGCTCATGGCTCAAGGCTCAAGGCTCAAGGCTCAAGGCTCAAGGCTCAAGGCTCAAGGCTGAAGGCTCAAGGCTCAAGTCTCAAGGCTCAAGGATCAAGGCTCAAGGCTCAAGGCTCAAGGCTCAAGGCTCAAGGCTCAAGGCTCCAGGCTCAAGGCTCATGGCTCAAGGCTCAACACGCAAGGGGCAAGGGTCAAGAGTCAAGGCTCAAGTCTCATGTTTTTAGGCTCAAGGCTCAAGGCTCAACGCTCAAGGCTCAACGCTCAAGGATCAAGGCTCAAGGCTCAAGGCTCAAGGCTCAAGGCTCAAGGCTCCAGGATGGAGGCTTGAGGCTCAAGGCTCAAGGCTCAAGGCTCCAGGCTCAAGGCTCAATGCACAAGGCTCCAGGCTCCAGGCTCGAGGCTCCAGGCTCAAGGCTCCAGGCTCAAGGCTCAAGGCTCAAGGCTCAAGGCTGAAGGCTCAACGATCAACGCTCAACGCTCAACGCTCAACGCTCAACGCTCAACGCTCAAGGCTGAACGCTCAAGGCTCAAGGCGCAACGCTCAAGGCTCAAGGCTCAAGGAACAAGGCTCAACGCTCAAGGCTCAAGGCTCAATGTTCAAGGCTCCAGGCTCAAGGCTCCAGGCTCAAGGCTCCAGGCTCCAGGCTCAAGGCTCGAGGCTCCAGGCTCGAGGCTCGAGGCTCGAGGCTCAAGGCTCCAGGCTCCAGGCTCAAAGGCTCAACCCTCAAGGCTCAAGGCTCAAGGCTCAAGGCTCAAGGCTCAATGCTCAACGCTCAAGGCTTAAGGCTTAAGGCTCAAGGATGGAGGATGGAGGCTCGAGGCTCAAGGCTCAAGGCTCAAGGCTCAAGGCTCAAGGCTCAAGGCTCAAGGCTCAAGGCTCAAGGCTCAAGGCTCAAGGCTCAAGGCTCCAGGCTCCAGGCTCAAGGCTCCAGGCTCAAGGCTCAAGGCTCAACGCTCAAGGCTCAAGGCTCAAGGCTCAACGCTCAAGGCTCGAGGCTCAAGGCTCAACGCTCAAGGCTCAAGCCTCAAGGCTCAACGCTCAAGGCTCAAGGTGCAACGCTCAAGGCTCATGGCTCAAGGAACAAGGCTCAAGGCTCAAGGCTCAAGGCGTAAGGCTCAAGGCGCAAGGGTCAAGAGTCAAGGCTCAACGCTCCAGGCTCAAGGCTCATGGCTCAAGGCTCAACACGCAAGGCGCAAGGGTCAAGAGTCAAGGCTCAAGTCTAATGTTTTTAGGCTCAAGGCTCAAGGCTCAAGGCTCAACGCTCAAGGCTCAACACTCAACGCTCAAGGCTCAAGACTCAAGGCTCAACGCTCAAGGCGCAAGGCTCAAGGCTCAAGGATCAAGGAACAAGGCTCAAGGCTCAAGGATCAAGGCTCAAGGTGCAAGGCTCAAGGCGCAAGCGTCAAGGCTCAAGGCTCATGGCTCAAGGCTCAAGGCTCAAGGCTCAAGGCTCAAGGCTCAAGGCTCAAGGCTCAAGGCTCAAGGCTCAAGGCACAAGGCTCAAGGCTCAAGGCTCAAGGCTCAAGGCTCAAGGCTCAAGGCTCAAGGCTCACCGCTCAAGGCTCAAGGCTCAACGCTCAAGGCTCAAGACTCAAGGCTCAACGCTCAAGGCTCAAGGCGCAACGCTCAAGGCTCAAGGCTCAAGGAACAAGGCTCAAGGCTCAAAGCTCATGGCTCAAGGCTCAAGACGCAAGGCTCAAGGCGCAAGGGTCAAGAGTCAAGGCTCAAGGCTCATGGCTCAAGGAGGCTCAAGGCGCAACGCTCAAGGCTCAAGGCTCAAGGAACAAGGCTCAAGGCTTAAGGCTCAAGGGTCAAGGCTCATGGCTCAAGGCTCAAGACGCAAGGCTCAAGGCGCAAGGGTCAAGAGTTAAGGCTCAAGGCTCATGGCACAAGGCTCAAGGCTTAAGTCTCAAGGCTCAAGGCTCAAGGCTCAAGGCTCGAGGCTCAAGGCTCGAGGCTCAAGGCTCGAGGCTCAAGGAACAAGGCTCAAGGATCAAGGCGCAACGCTCAAGGCTCTAGGCTCAAGGAACAAGGCTCAAGGCTCAAAGCTCATGGCTCAAGGCTCAAGACGCAAGGCTCTAGGCGCAAGGGTCAAGAGTCAAGGCTCAAGGCTCATGGCTCAAGGAGGCTCAAGGCGCAACGCTCAAGGCTCAAGGCTCAAGGAACAAGGCTCAAGGCTCAAGGCTCAAAGCTCATGGCTCAAGGCTCAAGACGCAAGGCTCAAGGCGCAAGGGTCAAAAGTCAAGGCTCAAGGCTCATGGCTCAAGGCTCAAGGCTCAAGGCTTAAGGCTCAAGGCTCAAGGCTCGAGGCTCAAGGCTCGAGGCTCAAGGCTCGAGGCTCGAGCCTCAAGGCTCGAGGCTCGAGGCTCAAAGGCTCAAGGCTCGAGGCTCAAGGCTCAACGCTCAAGGCTCAAGCTCAATGCTCAAGGCTCAACACTCAAGGCTCAACACTCAAGGCTCAAGGCTCGAGGCTCAAGGCTCAAGGCTCGAGGCTCCAGGCTCGAGGCTCGAGGATCAAGGCTCGAGGCTCGAGGCTCGAGGCTTCAGGCACAAGGCTCCAGGCGCAAGGCTCAAGAGTCAAGGCTCGAGTCTCATGTTTTAAGGCTCAAGGCTCAAGGCTCAATGCTCAAGGCTCAAGGCTCAAGGCACAAGGCTCAAGGCTCAAGGCTCAAGGCTCGAGGCTCTCGAGGCTCGAGGCTCGAGGCTCGGGCTCGAGGCTCAAAGGCTCAAAGGCTCAAGGCTCAAGGCTCAAGGCTCGAGGCTCGAGGCTCGAGGCTCGAGGCTCGAGGCTCGAGGCTCGAGGCTCGAGGCTCGAGGCTCGATGCTCGAGGCTCGAGGCTCGATGCTCGAGGCTCCAGGCGCAAGGCTCCAGGCTCAAGGCTCAAGGCTCCAGGCTCAAGGCTCAAGGCTCAAGGCTCAAGGCTCAAAGCTCAAGGCTCAAGGCTCAAGGCTCAAGGCGCAACGCTCAAGGCTCAAGGCTCAAGGCTCAAGGAACAAGGCTCAAGGCTCAAGGCTCTAGGCTCAAAGCTCATGGCTCAAGGCTCAAGACGCAAGGCTCAAGGCGCAAGGGTCAAGAGTCAAGGCTCAAGGCTCATGGCACAAGGCTCAAGGCTCAAGGCTTAAGTCTCAAGGCTCAAGGCTCAAGGCTCAAGGCTCAAGGCTCGAGGCTCAAGGCTCGAGGCTCAAGGCTCGAGGCTCAAGGAAAAGGCTCAAGGCTCAAGGCGCAACGCTCAAGGCTCTAGGCTCAAGGAACAAGGCTCAAGGCTCAAAGCTCATGGCTCAAGGCTCAAGTCTCAAGGCTCAAGGCGCAAGGGTCAAGAGTCAAGGCTCAAGGCTCAAGGAGGCTCAAGGCGCAACGCTCAAGGCTCAAGGCTCTAGGAACAAGGCTCAAGGCTCAAGGCTCAAAGCTCATGGCTCAAGGCTCAAGACGCAAGGCTCAAG
This sequence comes from Calendula officinalis, assembly GCA_963853835.1. NCBI lineage: Eukaryota > Viridiplantae > Streptophyta > Magnoliopsida > Asterales > Asteraceae > Calendula > Calendula officinalis. The sequence continues at coordinate 64,376,572 of OY970825.1, read as the reverse complement.
GCGCAAGGGTCAAGAGTCAAGGCTCAAGGCTCATGGCTCAAGGCTCAAGGCTCAAGGCTTAAGGCTCGAGGCTCGAGGATCCAGGCTCAAAGGCTCAAGGCTCAACGCTCAACGCTCAAGGCTCAAGCTCAATGCTCAAGGCTCAACACTCAAGGCTCAAGGCTTCAGGCTCAAAGCTCCAGGCTCCAGGCTCCAGGCTCCAGGCTCGAGGCTCAAGGCTCGAGGCTCGAGGCTCAAGGCTCAAGGCTCAAGGCTCGAGGCTCGAGGCTCGAGGCTCAAAGCTCGAGGCTCGAGGCTCGAGGCTTCAGGCACAAGGCTCCAGGCGCAAGACTCAAGAGTCAAGGCTCGAGTCTCATGTTTTAAGGCTCAAGGCTCAATGCTCAAGGCTCAAGGCTCAAGGCACAAGGCTCAAGGCTCAAGGCTCAAGGCGTAAGGCTCGAGACTCGAGGCTCAAGGCTCGAGGCTCGAGACTCGAGGCTCGAGGCTCGAGGCTCGAGGATCGAGGCTCGAGGGGCTCAAGGCTCGAGGCTCGAGGCTCGAGGATCGAGGCTCCAGGCGCAAGGCTCCAGGCTCAAGGTTCAAGGCTCAAGGCTCCAGGCTCAAGGCTCAAGGCTCAAGGCTCAAGGCTCAAGGCTCCAAGGCTCAAGGCTCAAGGCTCACGGCTCAAGGCTCAAGGCTCAAGGATCGAGGCTCGAGGCTCCAGGCTCAAGGCTCAAAGCTCAAGGCTCAAGGCTCAACGCTCAACGCTCAAGGCTCAACGCTCAAGGCTCAAGAATCAAGGCTCAACGCTCAAGGTGCAAGGCTCAAGGCTCAAGGATCAAGGCTCAAGGCTCAAGGCTCAAGACGCAAGGCTCAAGGCGCAAGCGTCAAGAGTCAAGGCTCAAGGCTCAAGGCTCAAGACTCAAGGCTCAAGGATCAAGGATCAAGGCTCAAGGCTCAAGGCTCAAGGCTCAAGGCTCAAGGCTCAAGGCTCAAGGCTCAAGGCTCAAGGCTCAAGGCTCAAGGCTCAAGGCTCCAGGCGCAAGACTCAAGAGTCAAGGCTCGAGTCTCATGTTTTAAGGCTCAAGGCTCAAGGCTCAAGGCTCAATGCTCAAGGCTCAAGGCTCAAGGCACAAGGCTCAAGGCTCAAGGCTCAAGGCGTAAGGCTCGAGACTCGAGGCTCGAGGCTCGAGGCTCGAGACTCGAGGCTCGAGGCTCGAGGCTGGAGGCTCGAGGCTCGAGGGGCTCAAGGCTCGAGGCTCGAGGCTCGAGGATCGAGGCTCCAGGCGCAAGGCTCCAGGCTCAAGGCTCAAGGCTCAAGGCTCACGGCTCAAGGCTCAAGGCTCAAGGCTCCAGGCTCCAGGCGCAAGACTCAAGAGTCAAGGCTCGAGTCTCATGTTTTAAGGCTCAAGGCTCAATGCTCAAGGCTCAAGGCTCAAGGCACAAGGCTCAAGGCTCAAGGCGTAAGGCTCGAGACTCGAGGCTCGAGGCTCGAGGCTCGAGACTCGAGGCTCGAGGCTCGAGGCTCGAGGCTCGAGGGGCTCAAGGCTCGAGGCTCGAGGATCGAGGCTCCAGGCGCAAGGCTCCAGGCTCAAGGTTCAAGGCTCAAGGCTCCAGGCTCAAGGCTCCAGGCTCAAGGCTCAAGGCTCAAGGCTCAAGGCTCAAGGCTCCATGGCTCAAGGCTCAAGGCTCACGGCTCAAGGCTCAAGGCTCAAGGATCGAGGCTCGAGGCTCCAGGCTCAAGGCTCAAGGCTCAAGGCTCAAGGCTCAACGCTCAAGGCTCAAGGCTCAACGCTCAAGGCTCAAGAATCAAGGCTCAACGCTCAAGGTGCAAGGCTCAAGGATCAAGGAACAAGGCTCAAGGCTCAAGGCTCAAGGCTCAAGGCTCAAGACGCAAGGCTCAAGGCGCAAGCGTCAAGAGTCAAGGCTCAAGGCTCAAGGCTCAAGGCTCAAGGCTCAAGGCTCAAAGCTCAAGGATCAAGGATCAAGGCTCAAGGCTCAAGGCTTAAGGCTCAAGGCTCAAGGCTCAAGGCTCAAGGCTCAAGGCTCAAGGCTCAAGGCTCAAGGCTCAGGCTCCAGGCTCATGGCTCAAGGAGGCTCAAGGCGCAACGCTCAAGGCTCAAGGCTCTAGGAACAAGGCTCAAGGCTCAAGGCTCAAAGCTCATGGCTCAAGGCTCAAGACGCAAGGCTCAAGGCGTAAGGGTCAAGAGTCAAGGCTCAAGGCTCATGGCTCAAGGCTCAAGGCTCAAGGCTCGAGGCTTAAGGCTCGAGGCTCGAGGCTCGAGGCTCGAGGCTCGAGGCTCCAGGCTCAAAGGCTCGAGGCTCAACGCTCAACGCTCAAGGCTCCAGCTCAATGCTCAAGGCTCAACACTCAAGGCTCAAGGCTCCAGGCTCAAAGCTCCAGGCTCCAGGCTCCAGGCTCCAGGCTCCAGGCTCCAGGCTCAATGCTCAAGGCTCAAGGCTCAAGGCTCAAGGCTCAAAGCTCAAGGCTCAAGGCTCAAGGCTCAAGGCGCAACGCTCAAGGCTCAAGGCTCAAGGCTCAAGGAACAAGGCTCAAGGCTCAAGGCTCTAGGCTCAAAGCTCATGGCTCAAGGCTCAAGACGCAAGGCTCAAGGCGCAAGGGTCAAGAGTCAAGGCTCAAGGCTCATGGCACAAGGCTCAAGGCTCAAGGCTTAAGTCTCAAGGCTCAAGGCTCAAGGCTCAAGGCTCAAGGCTCGAGGCTCAAGGCTCGAGGCTCAAGGCTCGAGGCTCAAGGAAAAGGCTCAAGGCTCAAGGCGCAACGCTCAAGGCTCTAGGCTCAAGGAACAAGGCTCAAGGCTCAAAGCTCATGGCTCAAGGCTCAAGTCTCAAGGCTCAAGGCGCAAGGGTCAAGAGTCAAGGCACAAGGCTCAAGGAGGCTCAAGGCGCAACGCTCAAGGCTCAAGGCTCTAGGAACAAGGCTCAAGGCTCAAGGCTCAAAGCTCATGGCTCAAGGCTCAAGACGCAAGGCTCAAGGCGCAAGGGTCAAGAGTCAAGGCTCAAGGCTCATGGCTCAAGGCTCAAGGCTCAAGGCTTAAGGCTCGAGGCTCGAGGCTCGAGGCTCGAGGATCCAGGCTCAAAGGCTCAAGGCTCAACGCTCAACGCTCAAGGCTCAAGGCTCAAGCTCAATGCTCAAGGCTCAACACTCAAGGCTCAAGGCTTCAGGCTCAAAGCTCCAGGCTCCAGGCTCCAGGCTCCAGGCTCCAGGCTCGAGGCTCAAGGCTCGAGGCTCGAGGCTCAAGGCTCAAGGCTCAAGGCTCGAGACTCGAGGCTCGAGGCTCGAGGCTCAAAGCTCGAGGCTCGAGGCTCGAGGCTTCAGGCACAAGGCTCCAGGCGCAAGACTCAAGAGTCAAGGCTCGAGTCTCATGTTTTAAGGCTCAAGGCTCAAGGCTCAATGCTCAAGGCTCAAGGCACAAGGCTCAAGGCTCAAGTCTCAAGGCGTAAGGCTCGAGACTCGAGGCTCGAGGCTCGAGGCTCGAGACTCGAGGCTCGAGGCTCGAGGATCGAGGCTCGAGGGGCTCAAGGCTCGAGGCTCGAGGCTCGAGGATCGAGGCTCCAGGCGCAAGGCTCTAGGCTCAAGGTTCAAGGCTCAAGGCTCCAGGCTCAAGGCTCAAGGCTCCAGGCTCAAGGCTCAAGGCTCAAAGCTCAAGGCTCAAGGCTCAAGGCTCCAAGGCTCAAGGCTCAAGGCTCACGGCTCAAGGCTCAAGGCTCCAGGATCGAGGCTCGAGGCTCCAGGCTCAAGGCTCAAAGCTCAAGGCTCAAGGCTCAACGCTCAAGGCTCAAGGCTCAACGCTCAAGGCTCAAGAATCAAGGCTCAACGCTCAAGGTGCAAGGCTCAAGGCTCAAGGATCAAGGCTCAAGGCTCAAGGCTCAAGACGCAAGGCTCAAGGCGCAAGCGTCAAGAGTCAAGGCTCAAGGCTCAAGGCTCAAGGCTCAAGGCTCAAGGCTCAAGGCTCAAGGCTCAAGGCTCAAGGATCAAGGATCAAGGCTCAAGGCTCAAGGCTCAAGGCTCAAGGCTCAAGGCTCAAGGCTCAAGGCTCAAGGCTCAAGGCTCCAGGCTCCAGGCGCAAGACTCAAGAGTCAAGGCTCGAGTCTCATGTTTTAAGGCTCAAGGCTCAAGGCTCAATGCTCAAGGCTCAAGGCTCAAGGCACAAGGCTCAAGGCTCAAGGCGTAAGGCTCGAGACTCGAGGCTCGAGGCTCGAGGCTCGAGACTCAAAGGCTCAAGGCTCGAGCTCAATGCTCAAGGCTCAACACTCAAGGCTCAAGGCTTCAGGCTCAAAGCTCCAGGCTCCAGGCTCCAGGCTCCAGGCTCCAGGCTCGAGGCTCAAGGCTCGAGGCTCGAGGCTCAAGGCTCAAGGCTCAAGGCTCGAGACTCGAGGCTCGAGGCTCGAGGCTCAAAGCTCGAGGCTCGAGGCTCGAGGCTTCAGGCACAAGGCTCCAGGCGCAAGACTCAAGAGTCAAGGCTCGAGTCTCATGTTTTAAGGCTCAAGGCTCAAGGCTCAATGCTCAAGGCTCAAGGCACAAGGCTCAAGGCTCAAGTCTCAAGGCGTAAGGCTCGAGACTCGAGGCTCGAGGCTCGAGGCTCGAGACTCGAGGCTCGAGGCTCGAGGCTCGAGGATCGAGGCTCGAGGGGCTCAAGGCTCGAGGCTCGAGGCTCGAGGATCGAGGCTCCAGGCGCAAGGCTCCAGGCTCAAGGTTCAAGGCTCAAGGCTCCAGGCTCAAGGCTCAAGGCTCCAGGCTCAAGGCTCAAGGCTCAAGGCTCACGGCTCAAGGCTCAAGGCTCCAGGATCGAGGCTCGAGGCTCCAGGCTCGAGGCTCCAGGCTCAAGGCTCAAAGCTCAAGGCTCAAGGCTCAACGCTCAAGGCTCAAGGCTCAACGCTCAAGGCTCAAGAATCAAGGCTCAACGCTCAAGGTGCAAGGCTCAAGGCTCAAGGATCAAGGCTCAAGGCTCAAGGCTCAAGACGCAAGGCTCAAGGCGCAAGCGTCAAGAGTCAAGGCTCAAGGCTCAAGGCTCAAGGCTCAAGGCTCAAGGCTCAAGGCTCAAGGCTCAAGGCTCAAGGCTCAAGGCTCAAGGCTCAAGGATCAAGGATCAAGGCTCAAGGCTCAAGGCTCAAGGCTCAAGGCTCAAGGCTCAAGGCTCAAGGCTCCAGGCTCCAGGCGCAAGACTCAAGAGTCAAGGCTCGAGTCTCATGTTTTAAGGCTCAAGGCTCAAGGCTCAATGCTCAAGGCTCAAGGCTCAAGGCACAAGGCTCAAGGCTCAAGGCTCAAGGCGTAAGGCTCGAGACTCGAGGCTCGAGGCTCGAGGCTCGAGACTCGAGGCTCGAGGCTCGAGGCTCGAGGCTCGAGGGGCTCAAGGCTCGAGGCTCGAGGCTCGAGGATCGAGGCTCCAGGCGCAAGGCTCCAGGCTCAAGGTTCAAGGCTCAAGGCTCCAGGCTCAAGGCTCCAGGCTCAAGACTCAAGGCTCAAGGCTCAAGGCTCAAGGCTCCAAGGCTCAAGGCTCAAGGCTCACGGCTCAAGGCTCAAGGCTCAAGGATCGAGGCTCGAGGCTCCAGGCTCAAGGCTCAAGGCTCAAGGCTCAACGCTCAAGGCTCAAGGCTCAACGCTCAAGGCTCAAGAATCAAGGCTCAACGCTCAAGGTGCAAGGCTCAAGGCTCAAGGATCAAGGAACAAGGCTCAAGGCTCAAGGCTCAAGGCTCAAGGCTCAAGGCTCAAGACGCAAGGCTCAAGGCGCAAGCGTCAAGAGTCAAGGCTCAAGGCTCAAGGCTCAAGGCTCAAGGCTCAAGGCTCAAGGCTCAAGGATCAAGGATCAAGGCTCAAGGCTCAAGGCTTAAGGCTCAAGGCTCAAGGCTCAAGGCTCAAGGCTCAAGGCTCAAGGCTCAAGGCTCAAGGCTCAAGGCTCAGGCTCCAGGCTCATGGCTCAAGGAGGCTCAAGGCGCAACGCTCAAGGCTCAAGGCTCTAGGAACAAGGCTCAAGGCTCAAGGCTCAAAGCTCATGGCTCAAGGCTCAAGACGCAAGGCTCAAGGCGTAAGGGTCAAGAGTCAAGGCTCAAGGCTCATGGCTCAAGGCTCAAGGCTCAAGGCTCGAGGCTTAAGGCTCGAGTCTCGAGGCTCGAGGCTCCAGGCTCAAAGGCTCGACGCTCAACGCTCAACGCTCAAGGCTCAAGCTCAATGCTCAAGGCTCAACACTCAAGGCTCAAGGCTCCAGGCTCAAAGCTCCAGGCTCCAGGCTCCAGGCTCCAGGCTCCAGGCTCGAGGCTCAATGCTCGAGGCTCAAGGCTCGAGGCTCGAGGCTCGAGGCTTCAGGCACAAGGCTCCAGGCGCAAGACTCAAGAGTCAAGGCTCGAGTCTCATGTTTTAAGGCTCAAGGCTCAATGCTCAAGGCTCGAGGCTCAAGGCACAAGGCTCAAGGCTCAAGGCTCAAGGCTTAAGGCTCGAGGCTCGAGGCTCGAGGCTCAAAGGCTCAAGGCTCCAGGCTCAAGGCTCGAGGCTCGAGGCTCGAGGCTCGAGGATCGAGGCTAAAGGCTCCAGGCTCAAGGCTCAAGGCTCCAGGCTCAAGGCTCAAGGCTCCAGGCTCAAGGCTCAAGGCTCGAGGCTCAAGGCTCCAAGGCTCAAGGCTCAAGGTTCACAGCTCAAGGCTCAAGGCTCAAGGATCGAGGCTCGAGGCTCCAGGCTCAAGGCTCAAGGCTCAAGGCTCAACGCTCAAGGTGCAAGGCTCAAGGCTCAGGGATCAAGGAACAAGGCTCAAGGCTCAAGACGCAAGGCTCAAGGCGCAAGCGTCAAGAGTCAAGGATCAAGGCTCATGGCTCAAGGCTCAAGGCTCAAGGCTCAAGGCTCAAGGATCAAGGATCAAGGCTCAAGGCTCAAGGCTCAAGGCTCAAGGCTCAAGGCTCAAGGCTCAAGGCGCAAGGCTCAAGGCTCAAGGCTCAAGGCTCAAGGCTCAACGCTCAAGGCTCAAGGCTCAAGGCTCAAGGCTCAAGGCTCAAGGCTCAAAGCTCAAGGCTCAAGGCTCCAGGCTCAGGCTCAAGGCTCATGGCTCAAGGCTCAACACGCGAGGCGCAAGGGTCAAGAGTCAAGGCTCAAGTCTCATGTTTTTAGGCTCAAGGCTCATGGCTCAAGGCTCAAGGCTAGAGGATAAAGGCTCAAGGCTCAAAGCGCAAGGCTCAAGGCTGGAGGATCAAGGCTCAAGTCTCAAGGCTCAAGGCTCAAGGCTCAAGGCTTAAAGCTGAAGGCTCAAGGCTCAAGGCTCAAGGATGGAGGCTTGAGGCTCAAGGCTCAAGGCTCCATGCTCAAGGCTCAAGTCTCAAGGCTCAAGGCTCAAGGCTCAAGGCTCAAGGCTCAAAGCTCAAGGCTCAACGCTCAACGCTCAAGGCTCAAGGCTCAACGCTCAAGGCTCAAGACTCAAGGCTCAACGCTCAAGGTTCAAGGTGCAACGCTCAAGGCTCAAGGCTCAAGGAACAAGGCTCAAGGCTCAAGGCTCATGACTCAAGGCTCAAGACGCAAGGCTCAAGGTGCAAGGGTCAAGAGTCAAGGCTCAAGGCTCCAGGCTCAAGGCTCATGGCTCAAGGCTCAACACGGAAGGTGCCAGGGTCAAGTGTCAAGGCTCAAGTCTCATGTTTTTAAGCTCAAGGCTCAAGGCTCAAGGCTCAGCGCTCAAGGCTCAACGCTCAACGTTCAAGGCTCAAGACTCAAGGCTCAAGACTCAAGGCGCAAGGCTCAAGGCTCAAGTATCAAGGAACAAGGCTCAAGGCTCAAGGCTCAAGGCTCAAGGCTCAAGGCTCAAGACGCAAGGCTCAAGGCGCAAGGCTCAAGGCGCAAGCGTCAAGGCTCAAGGCTCATGGCTCAAGGCTTAAAGCTCAAGGCTCAAGGCTCAAGGCTCAAGGCTCAAGGCTCAAGGCTCAAGGCTCCAGGCTCCAGGCTCAAGGCTCAAGGCTCAAGGCTCAAGGCTCAAGGCTCAAGGCTCAAGGCTCAAGACGCAAGGCTCAAGGCGCAAGGCTCAAGGCGCAAGCGTCAAGGCTCAAGGCTCATGGCTCAACGCTGAAAGCTCAAGGCTCAAGGCTCAAGGCTCCAGGCTCCAGGCTCAAGGCTAAAGGCTCAAGGCTCAAGGCTCAAGGCTCAAGGCTCAAGGCTCAAGGCTCAGGGCTCAACGCTCAAGGCTCAAGGCTCAAGGCTCAAGACTCAAGGCTCAACGCTCAAGGCTCAAGGCGCAACGCTCGAGGCTCAAGGCTCGAGGCTCCAGGCTCCAGGAACAAGGCTCAAGGCTCAAGGCACAACGCTCAAGGCTCTAGGCTCAAGGAACAAGGCTCAAGGCTCAAAGCTCATGGCTCAAGGCTCAAGGCGCAAGCGTCAAGAGTCAAGGATCAAGGCTCATGGCTCAAGGCTCAAGGCTCAAGGCTCAAGGCTCAAGGCTCAAGGATCAAGGATCAAGGCTCAAGGCTCAAGGCTCAAGGCTCAAGGCGCAAGGCTCAAGGCTCAAGGCTCAAGGCTCAAGGCTCAAGGCTCAAGGCTCAAGGCTCAAGGCTCAAGGCTCAAGGCTCAAGGCTCAAGGCTCAAGGCTCAAGGCTCCAGGCTCAGGCTCAAGGCTCATGGCTCAAGGCTCAACACGCGAGGCGCAAGGGTCAAGAGTCAAGGCTCAAGTCTCATGTTTTTAGGCTCAAGGCTCATGGCTCAAGGCTCAAGGCTAGAGGATAAAGGCTCAAGGCTCAAAGCGCAAGGCTCAAGGCTGGAGGATCAAGGCTCAAGTCTCAAGGCTCAAGGCTCAAGGCTCAAGGCTCAAGGCTCAAGGCTCAAGGCTTAAAGCTCAAGGCTCAAGGCTCAAGGCTCAAGGATGGAGGCTTGAGGCTCAAGGCTCAAGGCTCCATGCTCAAGGCTCAAGGCTCAAGTCTCAAGGCTCAAGGCTCAAGGCTCAAGGCTCAAGGCTCAAGGCTCAACGCTCAACGCTCAAGGCTCAAGGCTCAACGCTCAAGGCTTAAGACTCAAGGCTCAATGCTCAAGGTTCAAGGTGCAACGCTCAAGGCTCAAGGCTCAAGGAACAAGGCTCAAGGCTCAAGGCTCATGACTCAAGGCTCAAGACGCAAGGCTCAAGGTGCAAGGGTCAAGAGTCAAGGCTCAAGGCTCCAGGCTCAAGGCTCATGGCTCAAGGCACAACACGGAAGGTGCCAGGGTCAAGTGTCAAGGCTCAAGTCTCATGTTTTTAGGCTCAAGGCTCAAGGCTCAAGGCTCAGCGCTCAAGGCTCAACGCTCAACGCTCAAGGCTCAAGACTCAAGGCTCAAGACTCAAGGCGCAAGGCTCAAGGCTAAAGTATCAAGGAACAAGGCTCAAGGCTCAAGGCTCAAGGCTCAAGGCTCAAGGCTCAAGACGCAAGGCTCAAGGCGCAAGGCTCAAGGCGCAAGGCTCAAGGCGCAAGCGTCAAGGCTCAAGGCTCATGGCTCAAGGCTTAAAGCTCAAGGCTCAAGGCTCAAGGCTCAAGGCTCAAGGCTCAAGGCTCCAGGCTCCAGGCTCAAGGCTCAAGGCTCAAGGCTCAAGGCTCAAGGCTCAAGGCTCAAGGCTCAAGACGCAAGGCTCAAGGCGCAAGGCTCAAGGCGCAAGCGTCAAGGCTCAAGGCTCATGGCTCAACGCTTAAAGCTCAAGGCTCAAGGCTCAAGGCTCAAGGCTCAAGGCTCAAGGCTCCAGGCTCAAGGCTCCAGGCTCCAGGCTCAAGGCTCAAGGCTCAAGGCTCAAGGCTCAAGGCTCAGGGCTCAACGCTCAAGGCTCAAGGCTCAATGCTCAAGGCTAAAGACTCAAGGCTCAACGCTCAAGGCTCAAGGCGCAACGCTCAAGGCTCAAGGCTCAAGGAACAAGGCTCAAGGCTCAAAGCTCATGGCTCAAGGCTCAAGACGCAAGGGTCAAGAGTCAAGGCTCAAGGCTCATGGCTCAAGGAGGCTGAAGGCGCAACGCTCAAGGCTCAAGGCTCAAGGAACAAGGCTCAAGGCTCAACGCTCAACGCTCATGGCTCAAGGCTGAAGACGTAAGGCTCAAGGCGCAATGGTCAAGAGTCAAGGCTCAAGGCTCATGGCACAAGGCTCAAGGCTCAAGGCTTAAGTATCAAGGCTCAAGGCTCAAGGCTCATGGCTCGAGGCTCAAGGCTCGAGGCTCCAGGCTCCAGGCTCAAGGAACAAGGCTCAAGGCTCAAGGCACAACGCTCAAGGCTCTAGGCTCAAGGAACAAGGCTCAAGGCTCAAAGCTCATGGCTCAAGGCTCAAGACGCAAGGCTCAAGGCGCAAGCGTCAAGAGTCAAGGATCAAGGCTCATGGCTCATGGAGGCTCAAGGCGCAACGCTCAAGGCTCAAGGCTCAAGGAACAAGGCTCAAGGCTCAAGGCTCAAAGCTCATGGCTCAAGGCTCAAGACGCAAGGCTCAAGGCGCAAGGGTCAAGAGTCAAGGCTCAAGGCTCATGGCTCTAGGCTCAAGGCTCAAGGCTTAAGGCTCAAGGCTCGAGGCTCGAGGCTCCAGGCTCGAGGCTCCAGGCGCAAGGCTCCAGGCTCAAGGCTCAAGGCTCCAGGCTCAAGGCTCAAGGCTCAAGGCTCGAGGCTCGAGGCTCCAGGCTCAAGGCTCAAGGCTCAAGGCTCAAGGCTCCAAGGCTCAAGGCTCAAGGCTCACGGCTCAAGGCTCAAGGATCGAGGCTCGAGGCTCCAGGCTCAAGGCTCAAGGCTCAACGCTCAACGCTCAAGGCTCAAGGCTCAACGCTCAAGGCTCAAGACTCGAGGCTCAACGCTCATGGTGCAAGGCTCAAGGCTCAAGGATCAAGGAACAAGGCTCAAGGCTCAAGGCTCAAGGCTCAAGACGCAAGGCTCAAGGCGCAAGCGTCAAGAGTCAAGGCTCAAGGCTCATGGCTCAAGGCTCAAGGCTCAAGGCTCAAGGCTCAAGGCTCAAGGCTCAAGGATCAAGGATCAAGGCTCAAGGCTCAAGGCTCAAGGCTCAAGGCTCAAGGCTCAAGGCTCAAGGCTCAAGGCTCAAGGCTCAAGGCTCAAGGCTCAAGGCTCCAGGCTCCAGGCTCAAGGCTCATGGCTCAAGGCTCAACACGCGAGGCGCAAGGGTCAAGAGTCAAGGCTCAAGTCTCATGTTTTTAGGCTCAAGGCTCATGGCTCAAGGCTCAAGGCTAGAGGATAAAGGCTCAAGGCTCAAAGCGCAAGGCTCAAGGCTGGAGGATCAAGGCTCAAGTCCCAAGGCTCAAGGATGGATGCTTGAGGCTCAAGGCTCAACACTCAAGGCTCAAGGCTCAAGGCTCAAGGCTCAAGGCTCAAGGCTCAAGGCTCAAGGCTCAAGGCTCCAGGCTCCAGGCTCAAGGCTCAAGGCTCCAGGCTCCAGGCTCAAGGCTCATGGCTCAAGGCTCAACACGCGAGGCGCAAGGGTCAAGAGTCAAGGCTCAAGTCTCATGTTTTTAGGCTCAACACGCGAGGCGCAAGGGTCAAGAGTCAAGGCTCAAGTCTCATGTTTTTAGGCTCAAGGCTCATGGCTCAAGGCTCAAGGCTAGAGGATAAAGGCTCAAGGCTCAAAGCGCAAGGCTCAAGGCTGGAGGATCAAGGCTCAAGTCTCAAGGCTCAAGGCTCAAGGCTCAAGGCTCAAGGCTCAAGGCTCAAGGCTCAAGGCTCAAGGCTCAAGGCTCAAGGCTTAAAGCTCAAGGCTCAAGGCTCAAGGCTCAAGGATGGAGGCTTGAGGCTCAAGGCTCAAGGCTCAAGGCTCAAGGCTCAAGGCTCAAGGCTCAAGGCTCAAGGCTCAAGGCTCAAGGCTCAAGGCTCAACGCTTAAGGCTCAAGCTCAATACTCAAGGCTCAACACTCAAGGCTCCAGGCTCAAAGCTCCAGGTTCCAGGCTCAAGGCTCCAGGCTCAAGGCTCGAGGCTCGAGGCTCAAGGATGGAGGCTTGAGGCTCAAGGCTCAAGGCTCAAGGCTCAAGGCTCCAGGATCGAGGCTCGAGGCTCCAGGCTCGAGGCTCCAGGCTCAAGGCTCAATGCTCAAGGCTCAAGGCTCAACGCTCAAGGCTCAAGGCTCAACGCTCAAGGCTCAAGAATCAAGGAACAAGGCTCAAGGCTCAAAGCTCATGGCTCAAGGCTCAAGACGCAAGGCTCAAGGCGCAAGGGTCAAGAGTCAAGGCTCAAGGCTCATGGCTCAAGGAGGCTGAAGGCGCAACGCTCAAGGCTCAAGGCTCAAGGAACAAGGCTCAAGGCTCAACGCTCAACGCTCATGGCTCAAGGCTGAAGACGTAAGGCTCAAGGCGCAAGGGTCAAGAGTCAAGGCTCAAGGCTCATGGCACAAGGCTCAAGGCTCAAGGCTTAAGTATCAAGGCTCAAGGCTCAAGGCTCATGGCTCGAGGCTCAAGGCTCGAGGCTCCAGGCTCAAGGAACAAGGCTCAAGGCTCAAGGCACAACGCTCAAGGCTCTAGGCTCAAGGAACAAGGCTCAAGGCTCAAAGCTCATGGCTCAAGGCTCAAGACACAAGGCTCAAGGCGCAAGGGTCAAGAGTCAAGGCTCAAGGCTCATGGCTCATGGAGGCTCAAGGCGCAACGCTCAAGGCTCAAGGCTCAAGGAACAAGGCTCAAGGCTCAAGGCTCAAAGCTCATGGCTCAAGGCTCAAGACGCAAGGCTCAAGGCGGAAGGGTCAAGAGTCAAGGCTCAAGGCTCATGGCTCAAGGCTCAAGGCTCAAGGCTCAAGGCTCAAGGCTCAAGGCTCGAGGCTCGAGGCTCCAGGCTCGAGGCTCCAGGCGCAAGGCTCCAGGCTCAAGGCTCAAGGCTCCAGGCTCCAGGCTCAAGGCTCAAGGCTCAAGGCTCAAGGCTCAAGGCTCAAGGCTCCAAGGCTCAAGGCTCAAGGCTCACGGCTCAAGGCTCAAGGATCGAGGCTCGAGGCTCCAGGCTCAAGGCTCAAGGCTCAAGGCTCATGGCTCGAGGCTCAAGGCTTGAGGCTCCAGGCTCCAGGCTCAAGGAACAAGGCTCAAGGCTCAAGGCACAACGCTCAAGGCTCCAGGCTCAAGGAACAAGGCTCAAGGCTCAAAGCTCATGGCTCAAGGCGCAAGACGCAAGGCTCAAGGCGCAAGGGTCAAGAATCAAGGCTCAAGGCTCATGGCTCATGGAGGCTCAAGGCGCAACGCTCAAGGCTCAAGGCTCAAGGAACAAGGCTCAAGGCTCAAGGCTCAAAGCTCATGGCTCAAGGCTCAAGACGCAAGGCTCAAGGCGCAAGGGTCAAGAGTCAAGGCTCAAGGCTCATGGCTCAAGGCTCAAGGCTCAAGGCTTAAGGCTCAAGGTTCGAGGCTCGAGGCTCGAGGCTCGAGGCTCCAGGCGCAAGGCTCCAGGCTCAAGGCTCAAGGCTCCAGGCTCAAGGCTCAAGGCTCAAGGATCAAGGCTCAAGGCTCAAGGCTCAAGGCTCCAAGGCTCAAGGCTCAAGGCTCACGGCTCAAGGCTCAAGGATCGAGGCTCGAGGCTCCAGGCTCAAGGCTCAAGGCTCAACGCTCAACGCTCAAGGCTCAAGGCTCAACGCTCAAGGCTCAAGACTCGAGGCTCAACGCTCATGGTGCAAGGCTCAAGGCTCAAGGATCAAGGAACAAGGCTCAAGGCTCAAGGCTCAAGGCTCAAGACGCAAGGCTCAAGGCGCAAGCATCAAGAGTCAAGGCTCAAGGCTCAAGGCTCAAGGCTCAAGGCTCAAGGCTCAAGGCTCAAGGATCAAGGATCAAGGCTCAAGGCTCAAGGCTCAAGGCTCAAGGCTCAAGGCTCAAGGCTCAAGGCTCAAGGCTCCAGGCTCCAGGCTCAAGGCTCATGGCTCAAGGCTCAACACGCGAGGCGCAAGGGTCAAGAGTCAAGGCTCAAGTCTCATGTTTTTAGGCTCAAGGCTCATGGCTCAAGGCTCAAGGCTAGAGGATAAAGGCTCAAGGCTCAAAGCGCAAGGCTCAAGGCTGGAGGATCAAGGCTCAAGTCCCAAGGCTCAAGGCTCAAGGCTCAAGGCTCAAGGCTCAAGGCTCAAGGCTCAAGGCTCAAGGCTTAAAGCTCAAGGCTCAAGGCTCAAGGCTCAAGGATGGAGGCTTGAGGCTCAAGGCTCAACACTCAAGGCTCAAGGCTCAAGGCTCAAGGCTCAAGGCTCAAGGCTCAAGGCTCAAGGCTCAAGGCTCAAGGCTCAAGGCTCAAGGCTCAAGGCTCAAGGCTCAAGGCTCAAGGCTCCAGGCTCCAGGCTCAAGGCTCAAGGCTCCAGGCTCCAGGCTCAAGGCTCATGGCTCAAGGCTCAACACGCGAGGCGCAAGGGTCAAGAGTCAAGGCTCAAGTCTCATGTTTTTAGGCTCAACACGCGAGGCGCAAGGGTCAAGAGTCAAGGCTCAAGTCTCATGTTTTTAGGCTCAAGGCTCATGGCTCAAGGCTCAAGGCTAGAGGATAAAGGCTCAAGGCTCAAAGCGCAAGGCTCAAGGCTGGAGGATCAAGGCTCAAGTCTCAAGGCTCAAGGCTCAAGGCTCAAGGCTCAAGGCTCAAGGCTCAAGGCTCAAGGCTCAAGGCTTAAAGCTCAAGGCTCAAGGCTCAAGGCTCAAGGATGGAGGCTTGAGGCTCAAGGCTCAACGCTCAAGGCTCAAGGCTCAAGGCTCAAGGCTCAAGGCTCAAGGCTCAAGGCTCAAGGCTCAAGGCTCAAGGCTCAAGGCTCAAGGCTCAAGGCTCAACGCTTAAGGCTCAAGCTCAATACTCAAGGCTCAACACTCAAGGCTCAAGGCTCCAGGCTCAAAGCTCCAGGTTCCAGGCTCAAGGCTCCAGGCTCAAGGCTCGAGGCTCGAGGCTCAAGGATGGAGGCTTGAGGCTCAAGGCTCAAGGCTCAAGGCTCAAGGCTCAAGGCTCAAGGCTCAAGGCTCAATGCTCAAGGCTCAAGGCTCAAGGCTCAAGGCTCAAGACTCAAGGCTCAACGCTCAAGGCTCAAGGCGCAACGCTCAAGGCTCAAGGCTCAAGGAACAAGGCTCAAGGCTCAAAGCTCATGGCTCAAGGCTCAAGACGCAAGGCTCAAGGCGCAAGGGTCAAGAGTCAAGGCTCAAGGCTCATGGCTCAAGGAGGCTGAAGGCGCAACGCTCAAGGCTCAAGGCTCAAGGAACAAGGCTCAAGGCTCAACGCTCAACGCTCATGGCTCAAGGCTGAAGACGTAAGGCTCAAGGCGCAAGGGTCAAGAGTCAAGGCTCAAGGCTCATGGCACAAGGCTCAAGGCTCAAGGCTTAAGTATCAAGGCTCAAGGCTCAAGGCTCATGGCTCGAGGCTCAAGGCTCGAGGCTCCAGGCTCAAGGAACAAGGCTCAAGGCTCAAGGCACAACGCTCAAGGCTCTAGGCTCAAGGAACAAGGCTCAAGGCTCAAAGCTCATGGCTCAAGGCTCAAGACACAAGGCTCAAGGCGCAAGGGTCAAGAGTCAAGGCTCAAGGCTCATGGCTCATGGAGGCTCAAGGCGCAACGCTCAAGGCTCAAGGCTCAAGGAACAAGGCTCAAGGCTCAAGGCTCAAAGCTCATGGCTCAAGGCTCAAGACGCAAGGCTCAAGGCGGAAGGGTCAAGAGTTAAGGCTCAAGGCTCATGGCTCAAGGCTCAAGGCTCAAGGCTCAAGGCTCAAGGCTCAAGGCTCGAGGCTCGAGGCTCCAGGCTCGAGGCTCCAGGCGCAAGGCTCCAGGCTCAAGGCTCAAGGCTCCAGGCTCAAGGCTCAAGGCTCAAGGCTCAAGGCTCAAGGCTCAAGGCTCAAGGCTCAAGGCTCCAAGGCTCAAGGCTCAAGGCTCACGGCTCAAGGCTCAAGGATCGAGGCTCGAGGCTCCAGGCTCAAGGCTCAAGGCTCAAGGCTCAAGGCTCATGGCTCGAGGCTCAAGGCTCGAGGCTCCAGGCTCCAGGCTCAAGGAACAAGGCTCAAGGCTCAAGGCACAACGCTCAAGGCTCCCGGCTCAAGGAACAAGGCTCAAGGCTCAAAGCTCATGGCTCAAGGCGCAAGACGCAAGGCTCAAGGCGCAAGGGTCAAGAATCAAGTCTCAAGGCTCATGGCTCATGGAGGCTCAAGGCGCAACGCTCAAGGCTCAAGGCTCAAGGAACAAGGCTCAAGGCTCAAAGCTCATGGCTCAAGGCTCAAGACGCAGGGCTCAAGGCGCAAGGGTCAAGAGTCAAGGCTCAAGGCTCATGGCTCAAGGCTCAAGGCTCAAGGCTTAAGGCTCAAGGTTCGAGGCTCGAGGCTCCAGGCTCGAGGCTCCAGGCGCAAGGCTCCAGGCTCAAGGCTCAAGGCTCCAGTCTCAAGGCTCAAGGCTCAAGGATCAAGGCTCAAGGCTCAAGGCTCAAGGCTCCAAGGCTCAAGGCTCAAGGCTCACGGCTCAAGGCTCAAGGATCGAGGCTCGAGGCTCCAGGCTCAAGGCTCAACGCTCAACGCTCAAGGCTCAAGGCTCAACGCTCAAGGCTCAAGACTCGAGGCTCAACGCTCATGGTGCAAGGCTCAAGGCTCAAGGATCAAGGAACAAGGCTCAAGGCTCAAGGCTCAAGGCTCAAGACGCAAGGCTCAAGGCGCAAGCGTCAAGAGTCAAGGCTCAAAGCTCATGGCTCAAGGCTCAAGGCTCAAGGCTCAAGGCTCAAGGCTCAAGGATCAAGGATCAAGGCTCAAGGCTCAAGGCTCAAGGCTCAAGGCTCAAGGCTCAAGGCTCAAGGCTCAAGGCTCAAGGCTCAAGGCTCCAGGCTCCAGGCTCAAGGCTCATGGCTCAAGGCTCAACACGCGAGGCGCAAGGGTCAAGAGTCAAGGCTCAAGTCTCATGTTTTTAGGCTCAAGGCTCATGGCTCAAGGCTCAAGGCTAGAGGATAAAGGCTCAAGGCTCAAAGCGCAAGGCTCAAGGCTGGAGGATCAAGGCTCAAGTCCCAAGGCTCAAGGCTCAAGGCTCAAGGCTCAAGGCTCAAGGCTCAAGGCTCAAGGCTTAAAGCTCAAGGCTCAAGGCTCAAGGCTCAAGGATGGAGGCTTGAGGCTCAAGGCTCAACACTCAAGGCTCAAGGCTCCAGGCTCAAGGCTCAAGGCTCAAGGCTCAAGGCTCAAGGCTCAAGGCTCAAGGCTCAAGGCTCAAGGCTCAAGGCTCATGGCTCAAGGCTCAAGGCTCAAGGCTCAAGGCTCCAGGCTCCAGGCTCAAGGCTCAAGGCTCCAGGCTCCAGGCTCAAGGCTCATGGCTCAAGGCTCAACACGCGAGGCGCAAGGGTCAAGAGTCAAGGCTCAAGTCTCATGTTTTTAGGCTCAACACGCGAGGCGCAAGGGTCAAGAGTCAAGGCTCAAGTCTCATGTTTTTAAGCTCAAGGTTCATGGCTCAAGGCTCAAGGCTAGAGGATAAAGGCTCAAGGCTCAAAGCGCAAGGCTCAAGGCTGGAGGATCAAGGCTCAAGTCTCAAGGCTCAAGGCTCAAGGCTCAAGGCTCAATGCTCAAGGCTCAAGGCTCAAGGCTTAAAGCTCAAGGCTCAAGGCTCAAGGCTCAAGGATGGAGGCTTGAGGCTCAAGGCTCAAGGCTCAAGGCTCAAGGCTCAAGGCTCAAGGCTCAAGGCTCAAGGCTCAAGGCTCAACGCTTAAGGCTCAAGCTCAATACTCAAGGCTCAACACTCAAGGCTCAAGGCTCCAGGCTCAAAGCTCCAGGTTCCAGGCTCAAGGCTCCAGGCTCAAGGCTCGAGGCTCGAGGCTCAAGGATGGAGGCTTGAGGCTCAAGGCTCAAGGCTCAAGGCTCAAGGCTCAAGGCTCAAGGCTCAAGGCTCAAGGCTCAAGGCTCAATGCTCAAGGCTCAAGGCTCAAGGCTCAAGGCTCAAGACTCAAAGCTCAACGCTCAAGGCTCAAGGCGCAACGCTCAAGGCTCAAGGCTCAAGGAACAAGGCTCAAGGCTCAAAGCTCATGGCTCAAGGCTCAAGACGCAAGGCTCAAGGCGCAAGGGTCAAGAGTCAAGGCTCAAGGCTCATGGCTCAAGGAGGCTGAAGGAACAACGCTCAAGGCTCAAGGCTCAAGGAACAAGGCTCAAGGCTCAAGGCTCAACGCTCAACGCTCATGGCTCAAGGCTGAAGACGTAAGGCTCAAGGCGCAAGGGTCAAGAGTCAAGGCTCAAGGCTCATGGCACAAGGCTCAAGGCTCAAGGCTTAAGTATCAAGGCTCAAGGCTCAAGGCTCATGGCTCGAGGCTCAAGGCTCGAGGCTCCAGGCTCAAGGAACAAGGCTCAAGGCTCAAGGCACAACGCTCAAGGCTCTAGGCTCAAGGAACAAGGCTCAAGGCTCAAAGCTCATGGCTCAAGGCTCAAGACACAAGGCTTAAGGCGCAAGGGTCAAGAGTCAAGGCTCAAGGCTCATGGCTCATGGAGGCTCAAGGCGCAACGCTCAAGGCTCAAGGCTCAAGGAACAAGGCTCAAGGCTCAAGGCTCAAAGCTCATGGCTCAAGGCTCAAGACGCAAGGCTCAAGGCGGAAGGGTCAAGAGTCAAGGCTCAAGGCTCATGGCTCAAGGCTCAAGGCTCAAGGCTCAAGGCTCAAGGCTCGAGGCTCGAGGCTCCAGGCTCGAGGCTCCAGGCGCAAGGCTCCAGGCTCAAGGCTCAAGGCTCCAGGCTCAAGGCTCAAGGCTCAAGGCTCAAGGCTCAAGGCTCAAGGCTCAAGGCTCAAGGCTCAAGGCTCAAGGCTCCAAGGCTCAAGGCTCAAGGCTCAAGGCTCAAGGATCGAGGCTCAAGGCTCCAGGCTCAAGGCTCAAGGCTCAAGGCTCAACGCTCAAGGCTCAAGACTCGAGGCTCAACGCTCAAGGTGCAAGGCTCAAGGCTCAAGGATCAAGGAACAAGGCTCAAGGCTCAAGGCTCAAGGCTCAAGACGCAAGGCTCAAGGCGCAAGCGTCAAGAGTCAAGGCTCAAGGCTCATGGCTCAAGGCTCAAGGCTCAAGGCTCAAGGCTCAAGGCTCAAGGCTCAAGGCTCAAGGCTCAAGGCTCCAGGCTCCAGGCTCAAGGCTCAAGGCTCCAGGCTCCAGGCTCAAGGCTCATGGCTCAAGGCTCAACACGCGAGGCGCAAGGGTCAAGAGTCAAGGCTCAAGTCTCATGTTTTTAGGCTCAAGGCTCATGGCTCAAGGCTCAAGGCTAGAGGATAAAGGCTCAAGGCTCAAAGCGCAAGGCTCAAGGCTGGAGGATCAAGGCTCAAGTCTCAAGGCTCAAGGCTCAAGGCTCAAGGCTCAAGGCTCAAGGCTCAAGGCTCAAGGCTCAAGGCTCAAGGCTCAAGGCTCAAGGCTCAAGGCTCAAGGCTTAAAGCTCAAGGATCAAGGATCAAGGCTCAAGGATGGAGGCTTGAGGCTCAAGGCTCAACGCTCAAGGCTCAAGGCTCAAGGCTCAAGGCTCAAGGCTCCAGGCGCAAGACTCAAGGCTCAAGGCTCAAGGCTCAAGGCTCAAGGCTCAAGGCTCAAGGCTCAAGGCTCAAAGCTCATGGCTCAAGGATCAAGGCTCAAGGATGGAGGCTTGAGGCTCAAGGCTCAAGGCTCAAGGCTCAAGGCTCAAGGCTCGAGGCTCAAGGCTCAAGGCTCAAGGCTCAAGGCTCAAGGCTCAACACTCAACGCTCAACGCTCAACGTTCAAGGCTCAAGGCTCAACGCTCAAGGCTCAAGACTCAAGGCTCAACGCTCAAGGATCAAGATGCAACGCTCAAGGCTCAAGGCTCAAGGAACAAGGCTCAAGGCTCAAGGCTCAAGGCTCATGGCTCAAGGCTCAAGACGCAAGGCTCAAGGCGCAAGGGTCAAGAGTCAAGGCTCAAGGCTCCAGGCTCAAGGCTCATGGCTCAAGGCTCAACACGCAAGGTGCCAGGGTCAAGTGTCAAGGCTCAAGTCTCATGTTTTTAGGCTCAAGGCTCAAGGCTCAACGCTCAAGGCTCAACGCTCAACGCTCAAGGCTCAAGACTCAAGGCTCAACGCTCAAGGCGCAAGGCTCAAGGCTCAAGGATCAAGGAACAAGGCTCAAGGCTCAAGGCTCAAGGCTCAAGACGCAAGGCTCAAGGCGCAAGGCTCAAGGCGCAAGCGTCAAGGCTCAAGGCTCATGGCTCAAGGCTTAAGGCTCAAGGCTCAAGGCTCAAGGCTCAAGGCTCAAGGCTCAAGGCTCAAGGCTCAAGGCTCCAGGCTCAAGGCTCAAGGCTCAAGGCTCAAGGCTCAAGGCTCATGGCTCAACGCTCAACGCTCAAGGCTCAAGGCTCAAGGCACAACACTCAAGGCTCAACGCTCAAGGCTCAAGGCGCAACGCTCAAGGCTCAAGGCTCAAGGAACAAGGCTCAAGGCTCAAGGCGCAACGCTCAAGGCTCAAGGCTCAAGGAACAAGGCTCAAGGCTCAAAGCTCATGGCTCAAGGCTCAAGACGCAAGGCTCAAGGCGCAAGGGTCAAGAGTCAAGGCTCATGGCTCATGGCTCAAGGAGGCTCAAGGCGCAACGCTCAAGGCTCAAGGCTCAAGGAACAAGGCTCAAGGCTCAAAGCTCATGGCTCAAGGCTCAAGACGCAGGGCTCAAGGCGCAAGGGTCAAGAGTCAAGGCTCAAGGCTCATGGCACAAGGCTCAAGGCTCAAGGCTTAAGTCTCAAGGCTCAAGGCTCAAGGCTCAAGGCTCGAGGCTCAAGGCTCGAGGCTCAAGGCTCGAGGCTCGAGGCTCGAGGCTCCAGGCTCAAAGGCTTAAGGCTCAAGGCTCAAGGCTCAACTCTCAAGGCTCAAGGCTCAAGCTCAATGCTCAAGGCTCAACACTCAAGGCTCAAGGCTCCAGGCTCAAAGCTCCAGGCTCCAGGCTCAAAGCTCCAGGCTCAAGGCTCGAGGCTCGAAGCTCAAGGATGGAGGCTTGAGGCTCAAGGCTCAAGGCTCAAGGCTCAAGGCTCCAGGCTCAAGGCTCAAGGCTCAAGGCTCAAGGTTCAAGGCTCAACGCTCAAGGCTCAAGGCTCAACGCTCAAGGCTCAAGGAACAAGGCTCAAGGCTCAAAGCTCATGGCTCAAGGCTCAAGCCACAAGGCTCAAGGCGCAAGGGTCAAGAGTCAAGGCTCAAGGCTCATGGCTCAAGGAGGCTCAAGGCGCAACACTCAAGGCTCAAGGCTCAAGGAACAAGGCTCAAGGCTCAAGGCTCAAAGCTCATGGCTCAAGGCTCAAGACGCAAGGCTCAAGGCGCAAGGGTCAAGAGTCAAGGCTCAAGGCTCATGGCACAAGGCTCAAGGCTCAAGGCTTAAGTCTCAAGGCTCAAGGCTCAAGGCTCAAGGCTCGAGGCTCAAGGCTCGAGGCTCAAGGAACAAGGCTCAAGTCTCAAGGCGCAACGCTCAAGGCTCTAGGCTCAAGGAACAAGGATCAAGGCTCAAAGCTCATGGCTCAAGGCTCAAGATGCAAGGCTCAAGGCGCAAGGGTCAAGAGTCAAGGCTCATGGCTCATGGCTCAAGGCTCAAGGCGTAACGCTCAAGGCTCGAGGCTCAAGGCTCGAGGCTCAAGGCTCGAGGCTCGAGGCTCCAGGCTCGAGGCTCCAGGCTCATGGCTCAAGGCTCAACACGCGAGGCGCAAGCGTCAAGAGTCAAGGCTCAAGTCTCATGTTTTTAGGCTCAAGGCTCATGGCTCAATGCTCAAGGCTAGAGGATAAAGGCTCAAGGCTCAAAGTGCAAGGCTCAAGGCTGGAGGATCAACGCTCAAGTCTCAAGGCTCAAGGCTCAAGGCTCAAGGCTCAAGGCTCAAGGCTTAAAGCTCAAGGCTCAAGGCTCAAGGATGGAGGCTTGAGGCTCAAGGCTCAAGGCTCAAGACTCAAGGCTCAAGGCTCAAGGCTCAAGGCTCAACGCCCAAGGCTCAAGGCTCAACGCTCAAGGCTCAACGCTCAAGGTTCAAGGTGCAACGCTCAAGGCTCAAGGCTCAAGGAACAAGGCTCAAGGCTCAAGGCTCAAGGCTCATGGCTCAAGGCTCAAGACGCAAGGCTCAAGGCGCAAGGGTCAAGAGTCAAGGCTCAAGGCTCCAGGCTCAAGGCTCATGGCTCATGGCTCAACACGCAAGGCGCCAGGGTCAAGTGTCAAGGCTCAAGTCTCATGTTTTTAGGCTCAAGGCTCAAGGCTGAAGGCTCAACGCTCAACGCTCAAGACTCAAGGCTCAACGCTCAAGGCGCAAGGCTCAAGGTTCAAGGATCAAGGAACAAGGCTCAAGGCTCAAGGCTCAAGGCTCAAGGCTCAAGGCTCAAGGCTCAAGACGCAAGGCTCAAGGCGCAAGTCTCAAGGCGCAAGCGTCAAGGCTCAAGGCTCATGGCTCAAGGCTTAAGGCTCAAGGCTCAAGGCTCCAGGCTCCAGGCTCAA
Source organism: Calendula officinalis (assembly GCA_963853835.1). Classification (NCBI taxonomy): domain Eukaryota; kingdom Viridiplantae; phylum Streptophyta; class Magnoliopsida; order Asterales; family Asteraceae; genus Calendula; species Calendula officinalis. The sequence goes on along the minus strand of OY970825.1, from coordinate 64,354,322 downwards.
GGCTCGAGCTCAATGCTCAAGGCTCAACACTCACGGCTCAAGGCTCCAGGCTCAAAGCTCCAGGCTCCAGGCTCAAGGCTCCAGGCTCAAGGCTCGAGGCTCGAGGCTCAAGGATGGAGGCTTGAGGCTCAAGGCTCAAGGCTCAAGGCTCAAGGCTCAAGGCTCAACGCTCAAGAGTCAAGGCTCAACGCTCAAGGCTCAAGGCGCAACGCTCAAGGCTCAAGGCTCAAGGAACAAGGCTCAAGGCTCAAAGCTCATGGCACAAGGCTCAAGACGCAAGGCTCAAGGCGCAAGGGTCAAGAGTCAAGGCTCATGGCTCAAGGAGGCTCAAGGCGCAACGCTCAAGGCTCAAGGCTCAAGGAACAAGGCTCAAGGCTCAAGGCTCAAAGCTCATGGCTCAAGGCTCAAGACGCAAGGCTCAAGGCGCAAGGGTCAAGAGTCAAGGCTCAAGGCTCATGGAACAAGGCTCAAGGCTCAAGGCTTAAGTCTCAAGGCTCAAGGCTCAAGGCTCAAGGCTCGAGGCTCAAGGCTCGAGGCTCAAGGCTCGAGGCTCAAGGCTCGAGGCTCGAGGCTCCAGGATCGAGGCTCGAGGCTCGAGGCTCGAGGCTCAAAGGCTGAAGGCTCAAGGCTCAAGGCTCAACGCTCAACGCTCAAGGTTCAAGCTCAATGCTCAAGGCTCAACACTCAAGGCTCAAGGCTCCAGGCTCAAAGCTCCAGGCTCCTGGCTCAAGGCTCCAGGCTCAAGGCTCGAGGCTCGAGGCTCAAGGATGGAGGCTTGTGGCTCCAGGCTCAAGGCTCAAGGCTCAAGGCTCAAGGCTCCAGGCTCAAGGCTCCAGGCTTAAGGCTCCAGGCTTAAGTCTCAAGGCTCAAGGCTTAAGTCTCAAGGCTCAAGGCTCAAGGCTCAAGGCTCGAGGCTCGAGGCTCAAGGCTCGAGGCTCGAGGCTCAAGGCTCGAGGCTCAAAGCTCGAGGCTCCAGGTTCAAAGGCTCAAGGCTCCAGGCTCAACGCTCAAGGCTCAAGCTCAATGCTCAAGGCTCAACACTCAAGGCTCAAGGCTCCAGGCTCAAAGCTCCAGGCTCCAGGCTCAAGGCTCCAGGCTCAAGGCTCGAGGCTCAAGGCTCAAGGCTCGAGGCTCAAGGCTCGAGGCTCAAGGCTCGAGGCTCGAGGCTTCAGGCTCGAGGCTTCAGGCACAAGGCTCAAGGCGCAAGGCTCAAGAGTCAAGGCTCGAGTCTCATGTTTTAAGGCACAAGGCTCAAGGCTCAAGGCTTAAGTCTCAAGGCTCAAGGCTCGACGCTCAAGGCTCGAGGCTCAAGGCTCGAGGCTCGAGGCTCGAGGCTCGAGGCTCGAGGCTCGAGGCTCGAGGCTCGAGGCTCAAGGCTCGAGGCTCGAGGCTCGAGGCTCAAAGGCTTAAGGCTCAAGGCTCAAGGCTCAACGCTCAACGCTCAAGGCTCAGGCTCAATGCTGAAGGCTCAACACTCAAGGCTCAAGGCTCCAGGCTCAAAGCTCTAGGCTCCAGGATCAAGGCTCCAGGCTCAAGGCTTGAGGCTCAAGGCTCAAGGCTCGAGGGTCGAGGGTCGAGGCTCAAGGCTCGAGGGTCGAGGCTTCAGGCACAAGGCTCAAGGCGCAAGGCTCAAGAGTCAAGGCTCGAGTCTCATGTTTTAAGGCTCAAGGCTCAATGCTCAATGCTCTAGGCTCAAGGCTCAAGGCTCAAGGCTGAAGGCTCAAGGCTCAAGGCTCAAGGCTCAAGGCTCAAGGCTCGAGTCTCGAGGCTCAAGGCTCGAGGCTCGAGGCTCGAGGCTCGAGGCTCGAGGCTCAAAGGCTCAAGGCTCGAGGCTCGAGGCTCCAGGCTCGAGGCTCCAGGCGCAAGGCTTCAGGCTCAAGGCTTAAGGCTCCAGGCTCAAGGCTCAAGGCTCAAGGCTCAAGGCTCAAGGCTCAAGGATCGAGGCTCGAGGCTCAAGGCTCAAGGCTCAAGGCTCAACGCTCAAGGCTCAAGGCTCAACGCTCAAGGCGTAAGGCTCAAGGCTCAAGGATCAAGGACCAAGGCGCAAGGCTCAAGGCTCAAGGCTCCAGGCTCAAGGCTCAAGGCTCCAGGCTCCAGGCTCCAGGCTCCAGGCTCCAGGCTCTAGGCTCAAGGCTCGAGGCTCAAGGCTCGAGGCTCAAGGCTCGAGGCTCGAGGCTCGAGGCTCGAGGCTCCAGGCTCCAGGCTCAAAGGCTTCAGGCTCAAGGCTCAAGGCTCAAGGCTCAACGCTCAAGGCTCAAGCTCAATGCTCAAGGCTCAGCACTCAAGGCTCAATGCTCCAGGCTCAAAGCTCCAGGCTCCAGGCTCAAGGCTCCAGACTCAAGGCTCGAGGCTCAAGGCTCGAGGCTCGAGGCTTCAGGCGCAAGGCTCAAGGCGCAAGGCTCAAGAGTCAACGCTCGAGTCTCATGTTTTAAGGCACAAGGCTCAAGGCTTAAGTCTCAAGGCTCAAGGCTCAAGGCTCGAGGCTCAAGGCTCGAGGCTCAAGGCTCGAGGCTCCAGGCTCCAGGCTCAAAGGCTTAAGGCTCAAGGCTCAACGCTCAACGCTCAAGGCTCAAGCTCAATGCTCAAGGCTCAACGCTCAAGGCTCAAGGCTCCAGGCTCAAGGCTCCAGGCTCCAGGCTCAAGGCTCCAGGCTCCAGGCTCAAGGCTCAAGGCTCAAGGCTCGAGGCTCAAGGCTCGAGGCTCAAGGCTCGAGGCTCAAGGCTCGAGGCTCAAGGCTCGAGGCTCAAGGCTCGAGGCTCGAGGCTTCAGGCACAAGGCTCAAGGCGCAAGGCTCAAGAGTCAAGGCTCGAGTCTCATGTTTTAAGGCTCAAGGCTCAAGGCTCAATGCTCAAGGCTCAAGGCTCAAGGCTCAAGGCTCAAGGCTCAAGGCTCAAAGCTCGAGGCTCGAGGCTCGAGGATCGAGGCTCGAGGCTCGAGGCTTAAAGGCTCAAGGCTCAAGGCTCGAGGCTCGAGGCTCGACGCTCGAGGCTCCAGGAGCAAGGCTTCAGGCTCAAGGCTCAAGGCTCCAGGCTCAAGGCTCAAGGCTCAAGGCTCAAGGCTCAAGGCTCAAGGCTCAAGGCTCAATGCTCAAGGCTCAAGGCTCAAGGCTCACGGCTCAAGGCGTAAGCGTCAAGAGTCAAGGCTCAAGGCTCATGGCTCCAGGCTCAAGGCTCAAGGCTCAAGAGTCAAGGCTTAAGGCTCGAGGCTCGAGGCTCGAGGCTCGAGGCTCGAGGCTCGAGGCTCGAGGCTCGAGGATCCAGGCTCAAAGGCTTAAGGCTTAAGGCTCAAGGCTCAACGCTCAAGGCTCAAGCTCAAAGCTCAAAGCTCAACACTCAAGGCTCAAGGCTCCAGGCTCAAAGCTCCAGGCTCCAGGCTCCAGGCTCAAGGCTCGAGGCTCAAGGCTCAAGGCTCGAGGCTCAAGGCTCGAGGCTCAAGGCTCGAGGCTCAAGGCACGAGGATCAAGGCTCGAGGCTCCAGGCTCGAGGCTCAAGGCTCGAGGCTTCAGGCACAAGGCTCAAGGCGCAAGGCTCAAGAGTCAAGGCTCGAGTCTCGTGTTTTAAGACACAAGGCTCAAGGCTCAAGGCTTAAGTCTCAAGGCTCAAGGCTCAAGGCTCAAGGCTCAAGGCTCGAGGCTCGAGGCTCGAGGCTCAAGGCTCCAGGCTCAAGGCTCAAGGTTCAAGGCTCAAGGCTCAAGGCTCCAGGCTCAAGGCTCATGGCTCAAGGCTCAACACGCGAGGCGCAAGGGTCAAGAGTCAAGGCTCAAGTCTCATGTTTTTAGGCTCAAGGCTCAAAGCGCAAAGCTCAAGGCTAGAGGATAAAGGCTCAAGGCTCAAAGCGCAAGGCTCAAAGCTGAAGGATCAAGGCTCAAGGCTCAAGGCTCAAGGCTCAAGGCTCAAGGCTCAAGGCTCAAGGCTCAAGGCTCAAGGCTCAAGGCTCGAGGCTCGAGGCTCGAGGCTCGAGGCTCGAGGCTCGAGGCTCAAGGCTCAAGGCTCAAGGCTCAAGGCAAAAGGCTCAAGGCTAAAGGCTCAAGGCTTAAGGCTTAAGGCTCAAGGCTCAAGGCTCAAGTCACTGCTCAAGGGTCAAGGTTCAAAAGTCAAGGCTCAACGCTCAAATATGAAGGGCTCAAGGAGAAAGGCTCAAGGCTCAAGGCTCAAGGCTCAAAGTCAAGCCTCAAGGCTCATGCTCAATGCTCAAGGCTCAAGGCTCAACGCTCAACGCTCAAGGTTCAAGGCTCAACGTTTAAGGATCAAGGCTCAAGGCTCAAGGCTCAACGCTCAAGGCTCAAGGCTCAAGGCTCAAGGCTCAAGGCTCAAGGCTCAAGGCTCAAGGCTCAAGGCTCAAGGCTCAAGGCTCAAGGCTCAAGGCTCAAGTCACGGCTAAAGGTTCAAGGCTCAAAAGTCAAGGCTCAAGGCTCAACACTCAAGGGTGAAGTGTTAAGGCTCAAAGCTCAAGGCTAAAGGCTCAAGGCTCAAGGCTCAAGGCTCAAGGCTCAAGGCTCAAGGCTCAAGGCTAAAGGCTCAAGGCTCAAGTCTCAAGGCTCAATGCTCAAGGCTCAAGGCTCAAGGCTCAAGGCTCAAGGCTCAAGTCTCATCTCTCAAGGCTCTCAGTGCTCGAGGATGAAGGCTCAAGGCAAAAGGCTCAAGGCTCAAAAGTCAAGGCTCAAGGCTCAACACTCAAGGGTCAAGGGTCAAGGCTCATGGCTCAAGGCTCAAGGCTCAAGGCTCAAGCCTCAAAGTCAAGCCTCAAGGCTCAAGGCTCAACGCTCAACGCTCAAGGCTCCACGTTCAAGGCTCAAGGCTCAAGGCTCAAGGCTCAAGGCTCAAGTCACGGCTAAATGTTCAAGGCTCAAAAGTCAAGGCTCAAGGCTCAACACTCAAGGGTGAAGGGTGAAGGCTCAAGGCTCAAGTCTCAAGGCTCAAGTCTCAAGGCTCAAGGCTCAAGGCTCAAGGCTCAAGGCTCATGGCTCAAGGCTCAACGCTCAAGGCTCAAGGCACAACGCTCAAGGCTCAACGGTCAAGGTTCAAGGGTCAAGGCTCAAAAGTCAAGGCTCAACGCTCAAATATGAAGGGCTCAAGGCTCAAGGCTTAAGGCTTAAAGTTAAGCCTCAAGGCTCAAGGCTCACGACTCAAGGCTCAAGGCTCAAGGGTCATGGCTCAAGGTTCAGAACAAAGGTCAAGGTTCAAGGCTCAAGGCTCCAGGCTTAAGGCTCGAGGCTCAAGGGTCAAGGGTCAAGGCTCAAGGCTCATGGCTCAAGGCTCATAGTGCTCGAGGCTCAAGGCTCAAGGGTCACGGCTCAAGGCTCAAAAGTCAAAGGTCAAGGTTCAAGGCTCAAGGATCAAGGCTTAAGGCTCAAGGGTCAAGGCTCAAGGGTCAAGGCTCATGGCTCAAGGCTCTCAGTGCTCGAGGCTCAAGGCTCAAGGCAAAAGGCTCAAAGCTAAAGGCTCAAGGCTCAAGGCTAAGGGTTCAAGGTTCAAGGTTCAAGGCTCAAGGCTCAACGCTCCAGGCTCAAGGCTCAAGGCTCAAGGCTCAAGGCTCAAGGCTCAAGGCTCAAGGCAAAAGGCTCAAGGCTAAAGGCTCAAGGCTCAAGGCTCAAGTCACTGCTGAAGGGACAAAGTCTAAAAGTCAAGGCTCAACGCTCAGATATGAAGGGCTCAAGGAGAAAGGCTCAAGGCTCAAGGCTCAAGGCTCAAGGCTCAAGGCTCAAGGCTCAAAGTCAAGCCTCAAGGCTCAAGGCTCAAGGCTCAACGCTCAGCGCTCAACGTTCAAGGCTCAAGGCTCAAGGCTCAAGGCTCAGGGCTCAAGGCTCAAGGCTCAAGGCTAAAGTCACGGCTAAAGGTTCAAGGCTCAAAAATCAAGGCTCAAGGCTCAACACTCAAGGGTGAAGGGTGAAGGCTCAAGGCTCAAGGCTCAAGGCTCGAGGCTCGAGGCTCGAGGCTCGAGGCTCGAGGCTCGAGGCTCGAGGCTCGAGGCTCGAGGCTCGAGGCTCAAGGCTCGAGGCTCCAGGCTCAAGGCTCGAGGCTCGAGGCTCGAGGCTCAAGGCTCAAGGCTCAAGGCTCCAGGATCAAGGCTCAAGGCTCAAGGCTCAAGTCACGGCTAAAGGGTCAAGGCTCAAGGCTCAAGGCTCAAGGCTCAAGGCTCAATGCTCAAGGCTCAAGGCTCAAGGCTCAAGGCTCAAGGCCCAAGGCTCATGGCTCAAGGCTCAAGGCTCAAGGCTCAAGGCTCAAGGCTCAAGGCTCAAGGCTCGAGGCTCGAGGCTCGAGGCTCAAGGCTCGAGGCTCAAGGCTCGAGGCTCGAGGCTCGAGGCTCAAGGCTCAAGGCTCAAGGCTCCAGGATCAAGGATCAAGGCTCAAGTCACGGCTAAAGGTTCAAGGCTCAAGGCTCAAGGCTCAAGGCTCAAGGCTCAAGGCTCAAGGCTCAAGGTTCAAGGCTCAAGGCTCAAGGAAAATGGCTCAAGGTTAAAGGCTCAAGGCTAAAGGCTCAAGTAACGGCTCAAGGGTCAAGGCACAAAAGTCAAGGCTCAACACTCAAAAATGAAGGGCTCAAGGCAAAAGGCTCAAGGCTCAAGGCTCAAGGCTCAAGGCTTAAGGCTGAAAGTCAAGGCTCAAGGCTCAAGGCACAAGGCTCAAGGCTCAAGGCTTAAGGCTCAAGGGTCATAGCTCAAGGGTCAAGGCTCAAGGCTCAAGGCTCAAGGCTCAAGGCTCGAGGCTCGAGGCTCAAAGCTCATGGCACAAGGATCACAGAGCTCGAGGTTCAAGGTTTAAGGTAAAAGGCTCAAGGCTCAAGGCTCAAGTCACGGCTCAAGGCTCGAGGCTTAAGGCTCAAGGGTCAAGGGTCAAGGCTCATGGCTCAATGCTCTCAGTGATCAAGGCTCAAGGCTCATGGCAAAAGGCTCAAGGCTCAAGGCTCAAGGCTCAAGGGTCAAGGCTCATGGCTCAAGGATCACAGAGCTCGAGGCTCAAGGTTCAAGGCAAAAGGCTCAAGCCTCAAGGTTCAAGGTTCAAGGTAGGCTCAAGGCTAAAGGCTCAAGGCTTAAGGCTCAAGGCTCAAGTCACTACTCAAGGGTCAAGGTTCAAAAGTCAAGGCTCAAAACTCAAATATGAAGGGCTCAAGGAGAAAGGCTCAAGGCTCAAGGCTCAAGGCTCAAGGCTCAAGGCTCAAGGCTCAACACTCAACGCTCAACGCTCAAGGCTCAAGGCTCAAGGCTCAACGTTTAAGGATCAAGGCTCAAGGCTCAAGGCTCAAGGCTCAAGGCTGAAGTCACGGCTAAAGGTCCAAGGCTCAAAAGTCAAGGCTCAGGGCTCAACCCTCAAGGGTGAAGGGTTAATGCTCAAGGCTCAAGGCTCAAGGCTCAAGGCTAGAGGCTCAAGGCTCAAGGCTCAAGGCTCAAGTCTCAATGCTCAAGGCTCAAGGCTCAAGGCTCATGGCTCAAGGCTCACAGTGCTCGAGGCTCAAGGCTCAAGGGTCACGACTCAAAGGTCAAAAGTCAAAGGTCAATGTTCAAGGCTCAAGGCTCAAGGCTTAAGGCTCAAGGCTCAAGGCTCCAGGCTCAAGGCTCAAGGCTCAAGGTTCAAGGCTCAAGGCTCAAGGCTCATGGATCAAGGCTCTCAGTGCTCGAGGCTGAAGGCTCAAGGCAAAAGGCTCAAGGCTCAAAAGTCAAGGCTCAAGGCTCAACACTCAAGGGTCAAGGGTAAAGGCTCATGTCTCAACGCTCAAGTCTCAAGGCTCAAGGCTCAAGGATCAAGGCTCAAGGCTCAAGGCTCAAGGCTCAAGGGTCAAGGCTCAAGGGTCAAGGCTCAAGGCTCAAGGCTCAAGGCTCAAGGCTCAAGGGTCCAGGCTCCAGGCTCGAGGCTCGAGGCTCGAGGCTCAAGGCTCAAGGCTCAAGGCTCAAGGCTCAAGGCTCAAGGCTCAAGGCTCAAGGCTCAAGGCTCAAGGCTCAAGGCTCACGACTCCAGGCTTAAGGCTCAAGGCTCAAGGCTCAAGGCTCAAGGCTCAAGGCTCAAGGCTCAAGGCTCAAAGCTCAAGGCTCACGGCTCAAGGCTCAAGGGTTAAGGCACAAGGTTCGTGGCTCAAGGTTCATGGCTCAAGGCTCTCAGTGCTCGAGGCTCAAGACTCAAGGCTCAAGGCTCAAGGCTCAAGGCTCAAGGCTCAAGGCTTAAGGCAAAAGGCTCAAGGCTCAAGGCTCAAGGTTCAAGGTTCAAGGTTCAAGGAAAAAGGCTCAAGGCTCAAGGCTCAAGGGTCAAGGCTCAAAAGTCAAGGCTCAAGGCTCAACACTCAAGGGTCAAGGGTCAAGGGTCAAGGCTCATGTCTTAAGGCTCAAGGCTTAAGGCTCAAGGCTCAAGTCTCATGGGTCAAGGGTCAAGGCTCAAGGCTCAAGGCTCAAGGCTCAAGGCTCAAGGTTCAAGGTTCAAGGCTCAAGGCTCAAGGCTCAAGGCTCAAGGCTCAAGGCCCGAGGGTCAAGGGTTAAGGGTCAAGGGTCAATACTCAAGGCTGAACACTCATGGGTCAAGGGTCAAGGGTCAAGGCTCAAGTCACAAGGCTGAACACTCATGGGTCAAGGGTCAAGGGTCAAGGCTCAAGGCTCAGGGTTCAAGGCTCAAGGCTCAAGGCTCAAGGCTCAAGGCTCAAGGCTCAAGGCTCAAGGCTCAAGGCTCAAGGCTCAAGGCTCAAGGCTCAAGGCTCAAGGCTCAGGGGTCAAGGGTCAAGGCTCAAGGCTCAAGGCTCAAGGCTCAAGGCTCAAAGCTCAAAGCTCAAAGCTCAAGGCTCAAGGCTCAAGGCTCAAGGCTCAAGGCTCAAGGCTCAAGGCTCAAGGCTCAAGGCTCAAGGCTCAAGGCTCAAGGCTCAAGGCTCAAGGGTCAAGGGTCAAGGCTCAAGGCTGAACACTCATGGGTCAAGGGTTAAGGCTCAAGGCTCAACACTCAGGGGTGAAGGGTTAATGCTAAAGGCTCAAGGCTCAAGTCTCAAGGCTCAAGGCTCAAGGCTCAAGGCTCAAGGCTCAAGGCTCAAGGCTCAAGGCTCAAGGCTCAAGGCTCAAGGCTCAAGGCTCAAGTCTTAAGGCTCAAGGCTCAAGGCTCAAGGCTCATGGCTCAAGGCTCACAGTGCTCGAGGCTCAAGGCTCAAGGGTCACGACTCAAAGGTCAAAAGTCAAAGGTCAATGTTCAAGGCTCAAGGCTCAAGGCTTAAGGCTTAAGGCTCAAGGCTTCAGGCTCAAGGCTCAAGGCTTAAGGCTCAAGGCTCAAGGCTCAAGGCTCAAGGCTCAAGGCTCAAGGCTCATGGCTCAAGGCTCTCAGTGCTCGAGGCTGAAGGCTCAAGGCAAAAGGCTCAAGGCTCAACGCTCAACGCTCAACGCTCAAGGCTCAAGGCTCAACGTTTAAGGATCAAGGCTCAAGGCTCAAGGCTCAAGGCTGAAGTCACGGCTAAAGGTTCAAGGCTCAAAAGTGAAGGCTCAGGGCTCAACCCTCAAGGGTGAAGGGTTAATGCTCAAGGCTCAAGGCTCAAGGCTCAAGGCTCAAGGCTCAAGGCTCAAGGCTCAAGGCTCAAGTCTCAAGGCTCAAGGCTCAAGGCTCATGGCTCAAGGCTCACAGTGCTCGAGGCTCAAGGCTCAAGGGTCACGAATCAAAGGTCAAAAGTCAAAGGTCAATGTTCAAGGCTTAAGGCTCAAGGCTTAAGGCTCAAGGCTCAAGGCTCCAGACTCAAGGCTCAAGGCTCAAGGTTCAAGGTTCAAGGCTCAAGGCTCATGGATCAAGGCTCTCAGTGCTCGAGGCTGAAGGCTCAAGGCAAAAGGCTCAAGGCTCAAAAGTCAAGGCTCAAGGCTCAACACTCAAGGGTCAAGGGTAAAGGCTCATGTCTCAACGCTCAAGGCTCAAGGCTCAAGGCTCAAGGATCAAGGCTCAAGGCTCAAGGCTCAAGGCTTAAGGCTCAAGGGTCAAGGCTCAAGGGTCAAGGCTCAAGGCTCAAGGCTCAAGGGTCCAGGCTCCAGGCTCGAGGCTCGAGGCTCAAGGCTCAGGGCTCAAGGCTCAAGGCTCAAGGCTCAAGGCTCAAGGCTCAAGGCTCAAGGCTCACGACTCCAGGCTTAAGGCTCAAGGCTCAAGGCTCAAGGCTCAAGGCTCAAGGCTCAAAGCTCAAGGCTCACGGCTCAAGGCTCAAGGGTTAAGGCACAAGGTTCGTGGCTCAAGGTTCATGGCTCAAGGCTCTCAGTGCTCGAGGCTCAAGACTCAAGGCTCAAGGCTCAAGGCTCAAGGCTCAAGGCTCAAGGCTCAAGGCTCAAGGCTCAAGGCTCAAGGCAAAAGGCTCAAGGCTCAAGGCTCAAGGTTCAAGGTTCAAGGTTCAAGGAAAAAGGCTCAAGGCTCAAGGCTCAAGGGTCAAGGCTCAAAAGTCAAGGCTCAAGGCTCAACACTCAAGGGTCAAGGCTCAAGGGTCAAGGCTCATGTCTTAAGGCTCAAGGCTTAAGGCTCAGAGCTCAAGTCTCAAGGGTCAAGGGTCAAGGCTCAAGGCTCAAGGCTCAAGGCTCAAGGCTCAAGGTTCAAGGTTCAAGGCTCAAGGCTCAAGGCTCAAGGCTCAAGGCCCGAGGGTCAAGGGTTAAGGGTCAAGGGTCAATACTCAAGGCTGAACACTCATGGGTCAAGGTTCAAGGCTCAAGGGTCAAGGCTCAAGTCACAAGGCTGAACACTCATGGGTCAAGGGTCAAGGGTCAAGGCTCAGGGTTCAAGGCTCAAGGCTCAAGGCTCAAGGCTCAAGGCTCAAGGCTCAAGGCTCAAGGCTCAAGGCTCAAGGCTCAAGGCTCAAGGCTCAAGGCTCAAGGCTCAAGGCTCAAGGCTCAAGGCTCAGGGGTCAAGGGTCAAGGCTCAAGGCTCAAGGCTCAAGGCTCAAGGCTCAAGGCTCAAGGCTCAAGGCTCAAGGCTCAAGGCTCAAAGCTCAAAGCTCAAAGCTCAAGGCTCAAGGCTCAAGGTTCAAGGCTCAAGGCTCAAGGCTCAAGGCTCAAGGCTCAAGGCTCAAGGCTCAAGGCTCAAGGCTCAAGGCTCAAGGCTCAAGGGTCAAGGGTCAAGGGTCAAGGCTCAAGGCTGAACACTCATGGGTCAAGGGTTAAGGCTCAAGGCTCAACACTCAGGGGTGAAGGGTTAATGCTAAAGGCTCAAGGCTCAAGTCTCAACGCTCAAGGCTCAAGGCTCAAGGCTCAAGGCTCAAGGCTCAAGGCTCAAGGCTCAAGGCTCAAGGCTCAAGTCTCAAGGCTCAAGGCTCAAGGCTCAAGGCTCATGGCTCAAGGCTCACAGTGCTCGAGGCTCAAGGCTCAAGGGTCACGACTCAAAGGTCAAAAGTCAAAGGTCAATGTTCAAGGCTCAAGGCTCAAGGCTTAAGGCTCAAGGCTCAAGGCTTCAGGCTCAAGGCTCAAGGCTCAAGGCTCAAGGCTCAAGGCTCAAGGCTCAAGGCTCATGGCTCATGGCTCAAGGCTCTCAGTGCTCGAGGCTGAAGGCTCAAGGCAAAAGGCTCAAGGCTCAAAAGTCAAGGCTCAAGGCTCAACACTCAAGGGTCAAGGGTCAAGGCTCATGTTTCAAGGCTCAAGGCTCAAGGCTCAAGGCTCAAGGCTCAAGGCTCAAGGCTCAAGGCTCAAGGCTCAAGGCTCAAGGGTCAAGGCTCAAGGGTCAAGGCTCAAGACTCAAGGGTCCAGGCTCGAGGCTCAAGGCTCGAGGCTCGAGGCTCGAGGCTCGAGGCTCGAGGCTCGAGGCTCGAGGCTCAAGGATCAAGGCTCAAGGCTCACGGCTCAAGGCTCAAGGCTCAAGGCTCAAGGCTCAAGGCTCAAGGCTCAAGGCTCAAGGCTCAAGGCTCAAGGCTCAAGGCTCAAGGCTCAAGGCTCAAAGCTCAAGGCTCACGGCTCAAGGCTCAAGGGTTAAGGCTCAAGGTTCATGGCTCTAGGTTCATGGCTCAAGGCTCTCAGTGCTCGAGGCTCAAGGCTCAAGGCTCAAGGCTCAAGGCTCAAGGCAAAAGGCTCAAGGGTCAAGGGTCAAGGGTCAAGGTTCAAGGTTCAAGGAAAAAGGCTCAAGGCTCAAGGCTCAAGGCTCAAAAGTCAATGCTCAAGGCTCAACACTCAAGGGTCAAGGGTCAAGGGTCAAGGCTCATGTCTCAAGGCTCAAGGCTTAAGGCTCAAGGCTCAAGTCTCAAGGGTCAAGGCTCAAGGCTCAAGGCTCAAGGCTCACGTCTCAAGGCTCAAGGCTCAAGGCTCAAGGGTCAAGGGTCAAGGCTCAAGGGTCAAGGCTCAAGGCTCAAGGCTCAAGGCTCAAGGCTCAAGGCTCAAGGCTCAAGGCTCAAGGCTCGAGGGTAAAGGGTCAAGGGTCAAGGGTCAAGACTCAAGGCTGAACACTCATGGGTCAAGGGTCAAGGGTCAAGGCTCAAGTCTCAAGGCTGAACACTCATGGGTCACGGGTCAAGGGTCAAGGGTCAAGGGTCAAGGTTCAAGGCTCAAGGCTCAAGGCTCAAGGCTCAAGGCTTAAGGCTCAAGGCTCAAGGCTCAACGCTCAACGCTCAAGGCTCAACGCTCAAGGCTCAACGGTCAAGGTTTAAGGGTCAAGGCTCAAAAGTCAAGGCTCAACGCTCAAATATGAAGGGCTCAAGGCAAAAGGCTCAAGGCTCAATGCTTAAGGCTCAAAGTTAAGCCTCAAGGCTCAAGGCTCACGACTCAAGGCTCCAGGCTCAAGGCTCAAGGCTCAAGGGTCATGGCTCAAGGTTCAAAACAAAGGTCAAGGTTCAAGGCTCAAGCCTCCAGGCTTAAGGCTCGAGACTCAGGGGTCAAGGGTCAAGGCTCAAGGCTCATGGCTCAAGGCTCATAGTGCTCGAGGCTCAAGGCTCACGGCTCAAGGCTCAAAAGTTAAAGGAAAAAGGCTCAAGGGTCTCGGCTCAAGGCTCTTAGTGCTCGAGGCTCAAGGCTCAAGGCAAAAGGCTCAAGGCTCAAGGCTTAAGGCTCAAGGCTCAAGGCTCAAGGTTCAAGGTTCAATGTTCAAGGCTCAAGGCTCAACACTCCAGGCTCAAGGCTCAAGGCTCAAGGCTCAAGGCTCAAGGCTCAAGGCTCAAGGCTCAAGGCAAAAGGCTCAAGGCTAAAGGCTCAAGGCTTAAGGCTCAAGGCTCAAGGCTCAAGTCACTGTTCAAGGGTCAAGGTTCAAAAGTCAAGGCTCAACGCTCAAATATGAAGGGCTCAAGGAGAAAGGCTCAAGGCTCAAGGCGCAAGGCTCAAAGTCAAGCCTCAAGGCTCAAGGCTCAAGGCTCAAGGCTCAACGCTCAACGCTCAAGGCTCAACATTCAAGGCTCAAGGCTCAAGGCTCAAGGCTCATGGCTCAAGGCTCAAGGCTCAAGGCTCAAGGCTCAAGGCTGAAGGCTCAAGGCTCAAGGCTCAAGTCACGGCTAAAGGTTCAAGGCTCAAAAGTCAAGGCTCAAGGCTCAACATTCAAGGGTGAAGGGTGAAGGCTCAAGGCTCAAGTCTCAAGGCTCAAGGCTCAAGGCTCATGGCTCAAGGCTCAAGGCTCAAGGCTTGAGGCTCGAGGCTCGAGGCTCTGGGTACGAGGCTCAAGGCTGGAGGCTCAAGGCTCGAGGCTCAAGGCTCAAGGCTCCAGGCTCAAGGCTCCAGGCTCAAGGCTCAAGGCTCAAGGCTCAAGGCTCAAGGCTCAAGGCTCAAGGCTCAAGGCTCAAGGTTCAAGGCTCAAGGCTCAAGGCAAAAGGCTCAAGGCTAAAGGCTCAAGTCACGGCTCAAGGGTCAAGGCTCAAAAGTCAAGGCTGAACGCTCAAATATGAAGGGCTCAAGGCAAAAGTATCAAGGCTCAAGGCTCAAGGCTTAAGGCTGAAAGTCAAGGCTCAAGGCTCAAGGGTCAAGGCTCAAGGCTCAAGGCTTAAGGCTCAAGGGTCATTGCTCAGGGGTCAAAACAAAGGTCAGGGTTCAAGGTTCAAGGCTCAAGGCTCAAGGCTTAAGGCTCGAGGCTCAAGGGTCAAGGGTCAAGGGTCAAGGCTCATGGCTCAAGGATCACAGAGCTCGAGTCTCAAGGCTCAAGGCAAAAGGCTCAAGGCTCAAGGTTCAAGGTTCAAGGTAAAAGGCTCAAGGCTCAAGGCTCAAGTCACGGCTCAAGGCTCAAGGCTTAAGGCTCAAGGGTCAAGGGTCAAGGGTCAAGGCTCATGGCTCAAGGCTCTCAGTGCTCGAGGCTCAAGGCTCAAGGCCAAAGGCTCAAGTCTCAAGGCAAAAGGCTCAAGGCTCAAGGCTCAAGGCTCAAGGCTCAAGGCTCAAGGCTCAAGGCTCAAGGCTCAAGGTTCAAGGCTCAAGGTTCAAGGCTCAAGGCTCAAGGCTCAAGGCTCAAGGCAAATGGCTCAAGGCTAAAGGCTCAAGGCTTAAGGCTTAAGGCTCAAGGCTCAAGGCTCAAGTCACGACTCAACGGTCAAGGCTCAAAAGTCAAGGCTCAACGCTCAAATATGAAGGGCTCAAGGCTCAAGGCTTAAGGCTCAAGGGTCATGGCTCAAGGGTCAAAACAAAGGTCAGGGTTCAAGGTTCAAGGCTCAAGGGTCAAGGCATAAGGCTCGAGGCTCAAGGGTCAAGGGTCAAGGCTCATGGCTCAAGGATCACAGAGCTCGAGGCTCAAGGCTCAAGGCAAAAGGCTCAAGGCTCAAGGTTCAAGGTAAAAGGCTCAAGGGTCAAGGCTCAAGTCACGGCTCACGGCTCAAGGGTCAAGGCTCAAGGCTCAAGGGTCAAGGGTCAAGGCTCATGGCTCAAGGCTCTCAGTGCTCGAGGCTCAAGGCTTAAGGCAAAAGGCTCAAGGCTCAAGGTTCAAGGTTCAAGGTAAAAGGCTCAAGGCTCAAGTCACGGCTCAAGGGTCAAGGCTCAAAAGTCAAGGCTCAAGGCTCAACACTCAAGGGTCAAGGATCAAGGCTTAAGGCTCAAGGCTCAAGGCTCAAGGCTCAAGGGTCATGGCTCAAGGGTCAAAACAAAGGTCAGGGTTCAAGGTTCAAGGCTCAAGGCTCAAGGCTTAAGGCTCGAGGCTCAAGGGTCAAGGGTCAAGGCTCATGGCTCAAGGATCACAGAGCTCGAGGCTCAAGGAAAAAGGCAAAAGGCTCAAGGCTTAAGGTTCAAGGTTCAAGTTAAAGGCTCAAGGCTCAAGGCTCAAGTCACGGCTCAAGGCTCAAGGCTTAAGGCTCAAGGCTCAAGGCTCAAGGCTCAAGGGTCAAGGGTCAAGGCTCATGGCTCAAGGCTCTCAGAGCTCGAGGCTCAAGGCTCAAGGCTCAAGGCAAAAGGCTCAAGGCTGCAGGCTCAAGGCTCGAGGCTCGAGGCTCGAGGCTCAAGGCTCAAGGCTCAAGGCTCAAGGCTCAAGGCTCACGGCTCAAGGGTCATGGCTCAAGGGTCAAAACAAAGGTAAAGGTTCAAGGCTCAACGCTCAAGGCTCAAGGCTTAAGGCTCGAGGCTCAAGGCTCAAGGGTCAAGGGTCAAGGCTCATGGCTCAAGGCTCACAGTGCTCGAGGCTCAAGGCTCAAGGCTCAAGGGTCATGGCTCAAAGGTCAAAAGTCAAAGGTCAAGGTTCAAGGCTCAAGGCTCAAGGCTTAAGGCTCAAGGCTCAAGACTTAAGGCTCAAGGCTCAAGGCTTAAGGCTCAAGGCTCAAGGCTCAAGTCACTGCTCAAGGGTCAAGATTCAAAAGTCAAGGCTCAATGCTCAAATATGAAGGGCTTAAGGAGAAAGGCTCAAGGCTCAAGGCTTAAGGCTCAAAGTCAAGCCTCAAGGCTCAACGCTCAACGCTCAAGGCTCAAGGCTCAACGTTCAAGGCTCAAGGCTCAAGGCTCAAGGCTCAAGACTCAAGGCTCAAGGCTCAAGGCTCAAGGCTCAAGGCTCAACGCTCAAGTCACGGCTTAAGGTTCAAGGCTCAAAAGTCATGGCTCAAGGGTCAACACTCAAGGGTGAAGGGTTAAGGCTCAAGGCTCAAGTCTCAAGGCTCAAGGCTCAAGGCTCAAGGCTCAAGGCTCAAGGCTCAAGGCTCAAGGCTCAAGGATCAAGGCTCAAGGCTCAAGGCTCAAGGCTCAAGGCTCAAGGCTCAAGGCTCAAGGCTCAAGGCTCAAGGCTCAAGTCTCAAGGCTCAAGGCTCAAGTCTCAAGGCTCAAGGATCAAGGATCAAGGCTCAAGGCTCAAGGCTCAAGGATCAAGGCTCAAGGCTCAAGGCTCAAGGCTCAAGGCTCGAGGCTCGAGGCTCAAGGCTCGAGGCTCAAGGCTCGAGGCTCCAGACTCGAGGCTCAAGGCTCGAGGCTCGAGGCTCGAGGCTCAAGGCTTCAGGCTCAAGACTCAAGGCGAAAGGCTCAAGGCTCAAGGCCCAAGGCTTAAGGCTCAAAGTCAAGCCTCAAGGCTCAAGGCTCAAGGCTCAACGTTCAAGGCTCAAGGCTCAAGGCTCAACGCTCAACGCTCAACGCTCAACGCTCAAGGCTCAACGCTCAATTTTCAAGGCTCAAGGCTCAAGGCTTAAGGCTCAAGGCTCAAGTCTCGAGGCTCAAATCACGGCTCATGGGTCAAGGCTCAAAAGTCAAGGCTCAACACTCAAGGGTGAAGGGTCAAGGCTTAAGTCTCAAGGCTCAAGGCTCAAGGTTCAAGGCTCAGGGCTCAAGGCTCGAGGCTCGAGGCTCCAGGCTCAAGCCTCAAGGCTCAAGGCTCAATGCTCAAGGCTCAAGGCTCAAGGCTCAAGGCTCAAGGCTCAAGTCACGGCTCAAGGTTCAAGGCTCAAAAGTCAAGGCTCAAGGCTCAACACTCAAGGGTGAAGGGTGAAGGCTCAAGGCTCAAGGCTCAAGGCTCAAGGCTCAAGGCTCAAGGCTCAAGGCTCAAGGCTCAAGGCTCAAGGCTCAAGGCTCATGGCTCAAGGGTCAAAACAAAGGTCAGGGTTCAAGGTTCAAGGCTCAAGGCTCAAGGCTTAAGGCTCGAGGGTCAAGGGTCAAGGCTCATGGCTCAAGGATCACAGAGCTCGAGGCTCAAGGCAAAAGGCAAAAGGCTCAAGGCTTAAGGTTCAAGGTTCAAGTTAAAGGCTCAAGGCTCAAGGCTCAAGTCACGGCTCAAGGCTCAAGGCTTAAGGCTCAAGGCTCAAGGCTCAAGGGTCAAGGGTCAAGGCTCATGGCTCAAGGCTCTCAGAGCTCGAGGCTCAAGGCTCAAGGCTCAAGGCAAAAGACTCAAGGCTGCAGGCTCAAGGCTCGAGGCTCGAGGCTCGAGGCTCAAGGCTCAAGGCTCAAGGCTCAAGGCTCACGGCTCAAGGGTCATGGCTCAAGGGTCAAAACAAAGGTAAAGGTTCAAGGCTCAACGCTCAAGGCTCAAGGCTTAAGGCTCGAGGCTCAAGGCTCAAGGGTCAAGGGTCAAGGCTCATGGCTCAAGGCTCACAGTGCTCGAGGCTCAAGGCTCAAGGCTCAAGGGTCATGGCTCAAAGGTCAAAAGTCAAAGGTCAAGGTTCAAGGCTCAAGGCTCAAGGCTCAAGACTTAAGGCTCAAGGCTCAAGGCTTAAGGCTCAAGGCTCAAGGCTCAAGGCTCAAGGCTCAAGGTTCAAGGTTCAAGGCTCAAGGCTCAACGCTCCAGGCTCAAGGCTCAAGGCTCAAGGCTCAAGGCAAAAGGCTCAAGGCTAAAGGCTCAAGGCTTAAGGCTCAAGGCTCAAGTCACGGCTAAAGGTTCAAGGCTCAAGGCTCAAGTCACGGCTAAAGGTTCAAGGCTCAAAAGTCAAGGCTCAAGGCTCAACACTCAAGGGTGAATGGTTAATGCTCAAGGCTCAAGGCTCCAGTTTCAAGGCTCAAGGCTCAAGGCTCAAGGCTCAAGGCTCAAGGCTCAAGGCTCAAGGCTCAAGGCTCAAGTCTCAAGGCTCAAGGCTCAAGGCTCATGGCTCAAGGCTCACAGTGCTCGAGGCTCAAGGCTCAAGGGTCACGACTCAAAGGTCAAAAGTCAATGGTCAATGTTCAAGGCTCAAGGCTCAAGGCTCAAGGCTCAAGGCTCCAGGCTCAAGGCTCAAGGCTCAAGGCTCAAGGCTCAAGGCTCATGGATCAAGGCTCTCAGTGCTCGAGGCTGAAGGCTCAAGGAAAAAGGCTCAAGGCTCAAAAGTCAAGGCTCAAGGCTCAACACTCAAGGGTCAAGGGTCAAGGCTCGTGTCTCAAGGCTCAAGGCTCAAGGCTCAAGGCTCAAGGCTCAAGGCTCAAGGCTCAAGGCTCAAGGCTCAAGGCTCAAGGCTCAAGGCTCAAGGCTCAAGGCTCAAGGCTCAAGGCTCAAGGCTCAAGGCTCAAGGCTCAAGGCTCAAGGCTCAAGACTCAAGGCTCAAGGCTCAAGGTTCAAGGGTCCAGGGTCCAGGCTCCAGGCTCAAGGCTCGAGGCTCGAGGCTCGAGGCTCAAGGCTCAAGGCTCAAGGCTCAAGGCTCAAGGCTCAAGGCTCAAGGCTCACGACTCCAGGCTCAAGGCTCAAGGCTCAAGGCTCAAGGATCAAGGCTCAAGTCTCAAGGCTCAAGGCTCAAAGCTCAAGGCTCACGGCTCAAGGCTCATGGCTCAAGGCTCACAGTGCTCGAGGCTCAAGGCTCAAGGGTCACGACTCAAAGGTCAAAAGTCAATGGTCAATGTTCAAGGCTCAAGGCTCAAGGCTCAAGGCTCAAGGCTCCAGGCTCAAGGCTCAAGGCTCAAGGCTCAAGGCTCAAGGCTCATGGATCAAGGCTCTCAGTGCTCGAGGCTGAAGGCTTAAGGAAAAAGGCTCAAGGCTCAAAAGTCAAGGCTCAAGGCTCAACACTCAAGGGTCAAGGGTCAAGGCTCGTGTCTCAAGGCTCAAGGCTCAAGGCTCAAGGCTCAAGGCTCAAGGCTCAAGGCTCAAGGCTCAAGGCTCAAGGCTCAAGGCTCAAGGCTCAAGGCTCAAGGCTCAAGGCTCAAGGCTCAAGGCTCAAGACTCAAGGCTCAAGGCTCAAGGTTCAAGGGTCCAGGGTCCAGGCTCCAGGCTCAAGGCTCGAGGCTCGAGGCTCGAGGCTCAAGGCTCAAGGCTCAAGGCTCAAGGCTCAAGGCTCAAGGCTCAAGGCTCAAGGCTCAAGGCTCACGACTCCAGGCTCAAGGCTCAAGGCTCAAGGCTCAAGGATCAAGGCTCAAGTCTCAAGGCTCAAGGCTCAAAGCTCAAGGCTCACGGCTCAAGGCTCAAGGGTGAATGGTTAATGCTCAAGGCTCAAGGCTCCAGTTTCAAGGCTCAAGGCTCAAGGCTCAAGGCTCAAGGCTCAAGGCTCAAGGCTCAAGGCTCAAGTCTCAAGGCTCAAGGCTCAAGGCTCATGGCTCAAGGCTCACAGTGCTCGAGGCTCAAGGCTCAAGGGTCACGACTCAAAGGTCAAAAGTCAATGGTCAATGTTCAAGGCTCAAGGCTCAAGGCTCAAGGCTCAAGGCTCCAGGCTCAAGGCTCAAGGCTCAAGGCTCAAGGCTCAAGGCTCATGGATCAAGGCTCTCAGTGCTCGAGGCTGAAGGCTCAAGGAAAAAGGCTCAAGGCTCAAAAGTCAAGGCTCAAGGCTCAACACTCAAGGGTCAAGGGTCAAGGCTCGTGTCTCAAGGCTCAAGGCTCAAGGCTCAAGGCTCAAGGCTCAAGGCTCAAGGCTCAAGGCTCAAGGCTCAAGGCTCAAGGCTCAAGGCTCAAGGCTCAAGGCTCAAGGCTCAAGACTCAAGGCTCAAGGCTCAAGGTTCAAGGGTCCAGGGTCCAGGCTCCAGGCTCAAGGCTCGAGGCTCGAGGCTCGAGGCTCAAGGCTCAAGGCTCAAGGCTCAAGGCTCAAGGCTCAAGGCTCAAGGCTCAAGGCTCACGACTCTAGGCTCAAGGCTCAAGGCTCAAGGCTCAAGGATCAAGGCTCAAGTCTCAAGGCTCAAGGCTCAAAGCTCAAGGCTCACGGCTCAAGGCTCAAGGGTTAAGGCACAAGGTTCATGGCTCAAGGATCGAAAACAGTTGGGAACAGAAGACAGAAATTTGCCAGAAAATAATCGACCTTGAAACCTTGATTTAGCCGACCTGACCCGTTACCGTAAAACCGGAGCACCCCGAAAATTAAACCCAACAATTTAAAATCTTATTTTCTCCAAGTATAACTGATTTCTAAAACTTGATTGTAAAAGTTTCCCAAATTGAGAATCGAGAACCCTACGGGTTCTGTTTCCCCTTCGGTTATAAAGTCCCGACTTTATAAAAATGATTAAACAACCCAACCCACCGAGACAACCCGAGGCTCGACCTCGGCTGCCCAGTTCACAGATTCCAGCCCGGATAATCAACAAGAATTCTATGCTAGTCTAACTAGTCGGGACACAAACGGTTAAATCAAAACGGGACTACAACAACAATACAATTAAAACCGAACCCAACTAAGACTGGGTACCAAACCATCAAAATTGCAGCCCTCCACAATACCAGTTAGAGTCGAATTATATAAAAACTATACAAGAAAAGGAATTAGAAATATACCCTTACGAACCATTCACAAAACACCGGTTTCAAACGAACCAAAAACGAACCGACGCCACCCGAACGATGATTGATTTTCTTTATGGGACCAATGATCAAAAAAATGAAAAGAGCTGGTCTCCTCCATTTACCGACTCAAATGGCAAGGACAATTCATTTAGGCCACCAAAACTCTTAGACAAAAGTTGGCTAATTAATGTGAACAATAAAACCAAATAGCAAGAAATTCCACATCGCCCACCAAAATCAACTTATCTGACACTTCTTAAAATCCCAACAGCCACAAGAACAAATTGATAAACACCAAACATAAGATAACTCCATCCTATCACCGCCTAAGATCTCAATTGTTTCCAGCTCGACTACTTCTACAATAAAAATGGTTAACTCGGCTGCCACCACCCTTTTGATTAAATAGCAAAAAAAAAAGATCTGGCCAAAAATCTCACCAAGTCACGTGATGACAAATTGATCCCACACTTGACGTGAATATTACACCCATCCCACCATCTTGCAAAAATAATGATACGTCATCTGCTCCTCACGCCTCACTTTGATCGCCGAAGATCACCAAGAAGAAAATGCAACACGTCTTTTGAGGGTTTAGAACGAATTAGGGAAAAGAAAAAGGTTAGGGATTTAATTAATATCGTTAATGGACTTTCGAAATTCTAAATAGCCCTTAAGCCCGAACGTAATAACACCCGCCAACAAAGATTAAACTTAGCCTTGGCCTTCGGCCAGCCCGACTGAACAGAATAAACTCGGCTCATGAACCTTAACTCGGGCTAAAACTCGACACTTTCACTCAAATAAGATGGAACGTCTAAACATTATGATAACGGTTAAATGCGACTCAATTAAATTTGAATATGACGATTAAATTAACATTATTTAATTATTAAAATTTTAGGACGTTACAACTCAACTCCACTTGAAATAAACTTCGTCCCCGAAGTCATCGCACGGAAGAAACTCAGGGTAGCGATCTCGCATCTCAGGCTCGCCAAAGACACACATCATCAAATGGAAACACGAAATGTTATGATTAAAAAGAAGTTTTTTAGGGTGACCTAGCCAATCAGCATAAATTCCAGCTCTCGCAACTGCTCATACAAATCTTCCCTCTCTTGACGGCGCAAGACGATGAGACCTAAAAATTGGAACGCTTTCTAAGGATCTTGATTTATCGTCGAAAGTGGTGTCGATAACATACGCAAAATAACTTAGAATACTATGCTGAAGGTGTCTTCTTGATCTCACCGTCGGACAAGGCCCCTGCACCCAATGGTAAACGTTGCGTTGAATCTCCGATTCAACTCCACTTGGAGATTTGTTACGTATTTATTTGTGGCGACAAATGATCTTGACGTGGTACCCGGTCATTCAATTCGTCTTCACACTCAAACACGGCTCTCTCATGGCGATAATAATAAGTTTATGGGGAATTTATCCCCACGTGGTTTAATCAAATGATCATTTAACATTTCAGAACAAGTAAAATCTCATTTTGGGCAATTCTCTATCAGGATGGCTCAGAAGGGTGCTCTAATCTATTCGACAATAGTTTGCTTAAGGTATAAAAACAATTTAATGGTTTACACCGCTATCAACTAATGCAAAAACCGGAAAATTGTTCACAAGGAATATACATATCACACATAATTCACATATATATTCAGGTCTATAACTCATAATTATGATCTAGAAATATAACTCAGAAGTCTAACTTAGAAATTAACTCGAAACATATCTCAGGAGTATAACTCGGAAATCTGTCTCAGAAATAAACTTGGAAATATAACTAGAGAGCAAATTCAGAAATCTTAACTCAGAAGCAGACCCAGAAATCTAACTCAGATAAACTCATAAAGTAAAAATATTTACTAGCAATAGCATTAGATATAAATCACATTTTTACTCATGCTTATGACTACTCGCATGTTCCAATTTACTAGCTTATAATACTTGGACTGATAATTTCTCTCTCGACCGCATTATTGGTTCTCAGAATAACTCATCTTTAACCATTTATCATTACCTCATTTTATTAGCTTTGCATATTATTCATTTTGATAACCCTCTAATTAGCTCAAAATAACAATCTTGTCATTTCATTCTTTTTAATAGGTTCTCACTCTACTACATTTAGTGGTTTCTTGATAAAATTTTAATAGATGTTTTCTCATTCAATTAGTTTAACAATTCTTAATAGACAGTTTCACAGATAAAATGTCTCTTAATTATTTTGACCATATATACTCATTAATTTCATGTTACCCACTAAAATTCCAATTAAATTTCATACTCTTATTTATAATGATTTCTCGTTACTCAAATTACGAATTAATCCCTTAGTTCTCATTTACTCAATTCGCAGTTACACTTTATTCTAAATCTTACGGTTTACTCATGGTTCATCAATTCAGTACATTCTCGTCTTTTCGAAATTTCTCCTAACTTCAATATAAATTTATTGAATAGTTGTTCTCATCTCAAGTTTAATAATTATTCGTAAATAGAGTTTTCTCATATAATTTTATAATACCTCAAAACTCATAACACTTTATAATACTTCAAAGATTTGAATAAAACTTCCCGTTAATTTAATACTTTTCTCTTTTGACTCATTTTATTAATTTGCTTATGTAACTCGATTTGTAAATTTCTTATAACTCAAAATTACTCCATAATTAATCAAAATAAAATTTTATCATTTAGCTCGTTTTAATAATAACTCGTTACCAGCAAATTACCGATCTTTTAACTCATTTTCCTCAAAATTTCCTTGTAGCAGTTTTCTCATATTCGACTCATTAATAAGTTCTCATCACTTTAATTTAATGATTTCTCATTATCACATTTATAACCACCCAAGAATAAGTATACTGTCTTATTTTGTATATATTTATAGTATTACTACTTCCCTTTTGCACGATATTCATTCAACCCAATTAACTTGATTTGATAGTTACTCTTATAATTTATTTGATCAATTATATGTATCTAGATTTCGCACTTTAAATTCATACCAACAAAATCTCTCTGCATAAGCATCATGCTCATGATATTTATAAATAATAATTAATGATAATTATTTCTTGACAATTTTCCTTTTTACCCCTACTCAACTCCACTTGGAGAAAAACTCGTCCTCCAGTTTGGAACTAGTATTGTCTACCAAAATAAACAAGCAAGTATGTATTCATACAAACAATTAGGATACACATACTAAATTCACAATAACAAGCATTGGTCCATCGTTCCCTTCAAAATATCCCCATAACCAACCAAAAGTTCGGTGTGTACGATAATAGGGGCCCTCTATTACTTTCGACACCTACTTCTGTTTGGTCACGAGTAAATCCCAAAGTTTACAACTTCCCACATATAAACCCACCAACAAATCACACTCAGAAGAAAGGAATTTAATCACACTCAGGAGAAAGGAAGTTTATTTTCAATATCTGATAAATACAGATATGCACTCAACAGTGCATACTCAACATCTCATAACCATTACTCAGAAAATCATGCGTACATTTAGTCTCGTACGCGATACTCGGATAACTCAGATTCATATAAATATTTCCACTTAGCTATTTTCACAATACAAATCTCCTTTTAAACTTTTCATTTGGATATGCCATTTATCATTCCTCTTAAATATAACTTATATCCTCTTCACAGTTATATTAAATTTATTGTAATTTGTGAGCATGTCGATTAATATCTTTGATCAGAGTTCTCAGTTATTGCGTTCCTCGTTTAATTTGATTCAATTTATCGCTCTTTTAACTCGTTTTTAAATAAATCATCATCAAATTGATGACGTTAGCTTCCTCTTAATCCTCTTATATAATTACTCTTTAAGATGAGCTTCAATAATATCTGATTAATTTGACTCAGCAATTTCTCAATTAATTAGTCTATTAAACTTACATAGTTTATTTTAAGCTATCCGTGTGAACTCATTAATCTCTCACTTAACTTGTCATCCACATTTAGTTTTGCACTCAGCAATTTAACCTACTTACTCGAAATGTTTTTCCCATTTTATCTCAATTTAATGATTCTCAAATAAATACTAACTTGTTGACCTTAATATGGAATCTTCTGTGTCATTACAACTCATGGCTCATTGTATTCACAAATTTTTTATTTCTCATTTAGTATGTTTACTTTAATAACTTCTATCTTAACCCCGTTCAATGATTTTCTTTTAGCTCGTGTTAATAATTCTTGTTCAACTCAACTTGATTGTTTCCAGTAAACCACTTTAGTTAAGTTTACTTCAATAAATATCCTCCTAAAATTAATTCAATTTTCAAATAGATTCTTGATGTAACTATTTCTCATTCACTTAATTTTAGCGGCCGAACCCCAAATTTTATCTATCTCTCATTAATTAAATTCTTTAGTTTGACTTATTTGAGACTTCTCACCTCTTTATATTAGCATTTTTCCTTTTATTGTATCTAAAGATTTTATTGCTAATTCTAATTAAGATTTCCAACCAAGTCTCAATTTCTACATCTCTTTCAATAAAACTCATGATAATAATTTTTCGTTATTCTGCTTTAAATAAATACTCTTTCAGATAAACAAAAAGAAAAAAAATTATTACTTTGACTCAACAAATTCTCGGTTAGTTAGTTTCTCATTTCATTTGATTTGATTGCATCTCTTAAGATCTTCACTCTGATTTGAAAATTCACATTAATGTATCTTTTGATTATTTAAACTTGGTTTAATAACTTCTCATTATCCATGCTCATTTTCTCGATTTATTAATTCCTCCTTAATATTAATAACTTCCTCGTTTCTCTAAATTAGAAACTTTTATTATTTTCTCATTAGTATTTATAATTTCACATTTCTCCAGTATATGTTTTTCATATATATAAATATATAGAACTCTAATAATTAAAATCAAAATTATGCTCAAATTAAGCTCTAAATTATACTCAAATTTATAGAATCTCATAATGGTATATCTATATACATATATGTTTAGCCATACAATCCACATGTAATTCTCTCAGGAAGTAAACCGAAAATTCTCAGAACATACTACTCGTCTATACTCAGAATATAGCAAAATCTCAATTAAATAATACTCTTAAATATTACCGGCAGTAGGAAGCGAGAGGTCGACGTGACATGCTGTATGTTTGATGTGGAAAGTTTTCTCAGAAAAATATTTGACTCTTTTCTCGTTTAAAAAAAAAAAACTCGATACTCAAACTTGAGTTTGAATTCGCCCCTTGCGAACCCAAATCCCTCAAGTCAGAGCTCTGATACCAACTTGTAACACCCTAAAATTTACAAGATTTTTAAAATTTTTGAAAACAAAATTATAATCAAAAGGTCCCATAAATAAATCTCAGATATTAATATTTAACATTTAAAGCATATTTATTGCGGAAATAGTTAAGATAAAGTAAAGTGTTTTAAAATATTAAATGATGTCCACATCAGTAATGAAAAGATACAGCGGTCAACCGTCCACCTTCTCCTTTCCTTTGCTGGTACCTGAAACAATGTGGGGGAAAGTTTGGGTCAGCTGGGAAGCTGAGTGAATAATTCTCAAAATGCAAACAATCATAACATACAACACATGAGGGCACATCGGTGTACTCCTACTCAGAATCTACTCGATTAATTACTCAGATTTATTTCTCAGATTTTATTACTCAGATTTTAATTTATATAGCGCGCTAGTGTGACTTGGGCCGAGAGATCAACCTCGACCCGCCTCACACCACCTCAACACCTGTACTCTTCGGTGTTGAGTCAAAAGGCCTGGCACCAGTACTCTTCGGTGCCAAGTCAAAACGTCTAACACCAGTGCTCTTCGGTGTCAAGTCAGATATATTATGTTTAATGTTTAACTCAAAACTCAGAAACTCAGAACTCAAAAACTCAGAACACAAGATGCTAGATCACAGATAACTCAGATAACAGATAACTCAGATAGCAAATATGGTGCAAGTAATGTAACACGTAAGTCATGCATGTATAACGTTAAAACTGAATACACGGTGAGAATACTCACCTCGAGAAACGTAAGCTCCAAGGGTTCCCGACAATCAGAAAGACAGCACGTTATCCCCTAGACGGTCCTAAAACCAAAGAAAAACGAAATCCCGAGTTAGAATCTAACCCCTTGTCCTTATTTCAGAAAAACTGGCAGCATCCGTCGGTCTCACGGGAACTGCCATAACTCTTAAACTGTGCAATAGATTTATCTCATATTTTAACCATGAAAAGTAGACAACCAGAACTACACATCTCTTTGAGACGGTCACTGGCCAAAACAGACTCTAAGTGTCTCAAAACAGTGTTGCCAGACAGACATGCTGCACAGGTCAACTTCCTAACAGCAGCATACTAAATTAGCTATATAACTTTTAAACCCTTGGTTGCGGCGTTGAAAAGCTAACTCAGAAATCAAGGTCCCATCACGGGCCAAAAGGCCAAAAGATTATCTTAAACTATTCGAAAACAGTTGAGAACAGAAGACAGAAATTTGCCAGAAAAGAATCGACCTTGAAACCTTGATTTAGCCGACCTGACCTGTTACCGTAAAACCCGAGCACCCCGAAAATTAAACCCTACAATTTAAAATCTTATTTTCTCCAAGTATAACTGATTTCTAAAACTTGATTGTAAAAGTTTCCCAAATTGAGAATCGAGAACCCTACGGGTTCGGTTTCCCCTTCGGTTATAAAGTCCCGACTTTATAAAAATGATTAAACAACCCAACCCTCCGACACAACCCGAGGCTCGACCTCGGCTGCCCAGTTCACAGATTCCAGACCGGATAATCAACAAGAATTCTATGCTAGTCTAACTAGTCGGGACACAAACGGTTAAATCAAAACGGGACTACAACAACAATACAATTAAAACCGAACCCAACTAAGACTGGGTACCAAACCATCAAAATTGCAGCCCTCCACAATACCAGTTAGACTCGAATTATATAAAAACTATACAAGAAAAGGAATTAGAAATATACCCTTACGAACCATTCACAAAACACCGGTTTCAAACGAACCAAAAACGAACCGACGCCACCCGAACGATGATTGATTTTCTTTATGGGACCAATGATCAAAAAAATGAAAAGAGCCGGTTTCCTCCATTTACCGACTCAAATGGCAAGGACAATTCATTTAGGCCACCAAAACTCTTAGACAAAAGTTGGCTAGTTAATGTGAACAATAAAACCAAATAGCAAGAAATTCCACATCGCCCACCAAAATCAACTTATCTGACACTTCTTAAAATCCCAACAGCCACAAGAACAAATTGATAAACACCAAACATAAGATAACTCCATCCTATCACCGCCTAAGATCTCAATTGTTTCCAGCTCGACTACTTCTAGAATATAAATTGTTAACTCGGCTGCCACCACCCTTTTGATTAAATAGCAAAAAAAAAAGATCAGGCCAAAAATCTCACCAAGTCACGTGATGACAAATTGATCCCACACTTGACGTGAATATTACACCCATCCCACCATCTTGCAAAAATAATGATACGTCATCTGCTCCTCACGCCTCACTTTGATCGCCGAAGATCACCAAGAAGAAAATGCAACACGTCTTTTTAGGGTTTAGAACGAATTAGGGAAAAGAAAAAGGTTAGGGATTTAATTAATATCGTTAATGGACTTTCGAAATTCTAAATAGCCCTTAAGCCCGAACGTAATAACACCCGCCAACAAAGATTAAACTTAGCCTTGGCCTTCGGCCAGCCCGACTGAACAGAATAAACTCGGCTCATGAACCTTAACTCGGGCTTAAACTCGACACTTTCACTCAAATAAGATGGAACGTCTAAACATTATGATAACGGTTAAATGCGACTCAATTAAATTTGAATATGACGATTAAATTAACATTATTTAATTATTAAAATTTTAGGACGTTACATCAAGGCTCAAGGCTCAAGGCTCAAGTCTCAAGGCTCAAGGCTCAAGGCTCAAGGCTCAAGGCTCAAGGCTCAAGGCTCATGGCTCAAGGCTCACAGTGCTCGAGGCTCAAGGCTTAAGGGTCACGACTCAAAGGTCAAAAGTCAAAGGTCAATGTTCAAGGCTCAAGGCTCAAGGCTTAAGGCTCAAGGCTCAAGGCTCCAGGCTCAAGGCTCAAGGCTCAAGGCTCATGGCTCAAGGCTCTCAGTGCTCGAGGCTGAAGGCTCAAGGCAAAAGGCTCAAGGCTCAAAAGTCAAGGCTCAAGGCTCAACACTCAAGGGTCAAGGGTCAAGGCTCATGGCTCAACGCTCAAGGCTCATGTCTCAACGCTCAAGGGTCAAGGCTCAAGGCTCAAGGCTCAAGGCTCAAGGCTCAAGGGTCAAGGGTCAAGGCTCAAGGCTCAAGGCTCAAGGGTCCAGGCTCGAGGCTCAAGGCTCGAGGCTCGAGGCTCGAGGCTCAAGGATCAAGGCTCAAGGCTCAAGGATCACGGCTCAAGGCTCAAGGCTCAAGGCTCAAGGCTCAAAGCTCACGACTCCAGGCTCAAGGCTCAAGGCTCAAGGCTCAAGGCTCAAGTCTCAAGGCTCAAGGCTCAAGGCTCAAGGATCAATGCTCAAGGCTCAAGGCTCAAGGCTCAAGGCTCAAAGCTCAATGCTCACGGCTCAAGGCTCAAGGGTTAAGGCTCAAGGTTCATGGCTCAAGGTTCATGGCTCAAGGCTCTCAGTGCTCTAGGCTCAAGGCTCAAGGCTCAAGGCTCAAGGCTCAAGGCTCAAGGAAAAAGGCTCAAGGCTCAAGGGTCAAGGTTCAAGGTTCAAGGTTCAAGGAAAAAGGCTCAAGGCTCAAGGGTCAAGGCTCAAAAGTCAAGGCTCAAGGCTCAACACTCAAGGGTCAAGGGTCAAGGGTCAAGGCTCATGTCTCAAGGCTCAAGGCTTAAGGCTCAAGGCTCAAGTCTCAAGGCTCAAGGCTCAAGGCTCAAGGCTCAAGGCTGAACACTCATGGGTCAAGGGTCAAGGGTCAAGGGTTAAGGGTCAAGGCTCAGGGTTCAAGGCTCAAGGCTCAAGGCTCAAGGCTCAAGGCTTAAGGCTCAAGGCTCAAGGCTCCAGGCTCAAGGCTCAAGGCTCAAGGC
Source organism: Calendula officinalis (assembly GCA_963853835.1). Taxonomy (NCBI): domain Eukaryota; kingdom Viridiplantae; phylum Streptophyta; class Magnoliopsida; order Asterales; family Asteraceae; genus Calendula; species Calendula officinalis. Next base: position 64,324,789 of record OY970825.1, on the reverse strand, counting down.
TCAAGGCTCATGGCTCAAGGCTCTTAGTGCTCGAGGCTGAAGGCTCAAGGCAAAAGGCTCAAGGCTCAAAAGTCAAGGCTCAACACTCAAGGGTCAAGGGTCAAGGCTCATGTCTCAACGCTCAAGGCTCAAGGCTCAAGGTTCAAGGCTCAAGGCTCAAGGCTCAAGGCTCAAGGCTCAAGGCTCAAGGCTCAAGGGTCAAGGCTCAAGGCTCAAGGCTCAAGGCTCAAGGGTCCAGGCTCGAGGCTCAAGGCTCGAGGCTCGAGGCTCAAGGATCAAGGCTCAAGGCTCCAGGCTCAAGGCTCAAGGCTCAAGGCTCAAGGCTCAAAGCTCACGACTCCAGGCTCAAGGCTCAAGGCTCAAGGCTCAAATCTCAAGGCTCAAGGCTCAAGGCTCAAGGCTCAATGCTCAAGGCTCAAGGCTCAAGGCTCAAAGCTCAACGCTCACGGCTCAAGGCTCAAGGGTTAAGGCTCAAGGTTCATGGCTCAAGGTTCATGGCTCAAGGCTCTCAGTGCTCTAGGCTCAAGGCTCAAGGCTCAAGGCTCAAGGCTCAAGGCTCAAGGAAAAAGGCTCAAGGCTCAAGGGTCAAGGTTCAAGGTTCAAGGAAAAAGGCTCAAGGCTCAAGGGTCAAGGCTCAAAAGTCAAGGCTCAAGGCTCAACACTCAAGGGTCAAGGGTCAAGGGTCAAGGCTCATGTCTCAAGGCTCAAGGCTTAAGGCTCAAGGCTCAAGTCTCAAGGCTCAAGGCTCAAGGCTCAAGGCTCAAGGCTCAAGGCTGAACACTCATGGGTCAAGGGTCAAGGGTCAAGGGTTAAGGGTCAAGGCTCAGGGTTCAAGGCTCAAGGCTCAAGGCTCAAGGCTCAAGGCTCAAGGCTCAAGGCTCAAGGCTCAAGGCTCAAGGCTCAAGGCTCAAGGCTCAAGGGTCAAGGGTCAAGGCTCAAGGCTCATGGCTCAAGGCTCAAGGCTCAAGGCTCAAAGCTTAAAGCTCAAGGCTCAAGGCTCAAGGTTCAAGGCTCAAGGCTCAATGCTCAAGGCTCAAGGCTCAAGGCTCAAGGCTCAAGGCTCAAGGGTCAAGGCTCAAGGCTGAACACTCATGGGTCAAGGGTCAAGGCTCAAGGCTCAACACTCAGGGGTGAAGGGTTAATGCTAAAGGCTCAAGGCTCAAGTCTCAAGGCTCAAGGCTCAAGGCTCAAGGCTCAAGGCTCAAGGCTCAAGGCTTAAGGCTCAAGGCTCAAGGCTCAAGGCTCAAGGCTCAAGGGTCAAGTCTCAAGGCTCAAGGCTCAAGGCTAATGGCTCAAGGCTCACAGTGCTCGAGGCTCAAGGGTCACGACTCAAAGGTCAAAAGTCAAAGGTCAATGTTCAAGGCTCAAGGCTCAAGGCTCAAGGCTGAAGGCTCAAGGCTCAAGGCTCCAGGCTCAAGGCTCAAGGCTCAAGGCTCATGGCTCTAGGCTCTCAGTGCTCGAGGCTGAAGGCTCAAGGCAAAAGGCTCAAGGCTCAAAAGTCAAGGCTCAAGGCTCAACACTCAAGGGTCAAGGGTCAAGGCTCATGTCTCAACGCTCAAGGCTCAAGGCTCAAGGCTCAAGGCTCAAGGCTCAAGGCTCAAGGCTCAAGGCTCAAGGGTCAAGGCTCAAGGGTCAATGCTCAAGGCTCAAGGGTCCAGGCTCGAGGCTCAAGGCTCGAGGCTCGAGGCTCGAGGCTCTAGGATCAAGGCTCAAGGCTCAAGGCTCAAGGCTCACGGCTCAAGGCTCAAGGCTCAAGGCTCAAGGCTCAAGGCTCACGACTCCAGGCTCAAGGCTCAAGGCTCAAGGCTCAAGGCTCAAGGCTCAAGGCTCAAGGCTCAAGGCTTAAGGCTCAAGGCTCAAGGCTCAAGGCTCAGAGCTCAAGGCTCACGGCTCAAGGCTCAAGGGTTAAGGCTCAAGGTTCATGGCTAAAGGTTCATGGCTCAAGGCTCTCAGTGCTCGAGGCTCCTGGCTCAAGGCTCAAGGCTCAAGGCTCAAGGCTCAAGGCTCAAGGCTCAAGGCTCAAGGCTCAAGGCAAAAGGCTCAAGGCTCAAGGTTCAAGGAAAAAGGCTCAAGGCTCAAGGGTCAAGGCTCAAAAGTCAAGGCTCAAGGCTCAACACTCAAGGGTCAAGGGTCAAGGGTCAAGGCTCATGTCTCAAGGCTCAAGGCTCAAGGCTCAAGTCTCAAGGCTCAATGCTCAAGGCTCAAGGCTCAAGGCTCAAGGCTCAAGGCTCAAGGCTCAAGGCTCAAGGGTCAAGTCTCAAGGCTCAATGCTCAAGTCTCAAGGCTCAAGTCTCAAGGCTCAATGCTCAAGGCTCAAGGCTCAAGGCTCAAGGCTCAAGGCTCAAGGCTCAAGGCTCAAGGCTCAAGGCTCAAGGCTCAAGGCTCAAGGCTCAAGGCTCAAGGGTCAAGGCTCAAGGCTCAAGGCTCCAGGCTCAAGGCTCAAGGCTCAAGGCTCAAGGCTCAAGGCTCAAGGCTCAAGGCTCAAGGCTCAAGGCTCAAGGCTCAAGGCTCAAGGCAAAAGGGTCAAGGTTAAAGGCTCAAGGCTTAAGGCTCAAGGCTCAAGGCTCAAGTCACGGCTCAAGGGTCAAGGCTCAAAAGTCAAGGCTCAACGCTCAAATATGAAGGGTTCAAGGCAAAAGGCTCAAGGCTCAAGGCTTAAGGCTCAAGGCTCAAGGCTTAAGGCTCAAGGCTCAAGGCTCAAGGCTCAAGGCTCAACGCTCAAGGCTCAAGGCACAACGCTCAAGGCTCAACGGTCAAGGTTCAAGGGTCAAGGCTCAAAAGTCAAGGCTCAACGCTCAAATATGAAGGGCTCAAGGCAAAAGGCTCAAGGCTCAAGGCTTAAGGCTCAAAGTTAAGCCTCAAGGCTCAAGGCTCACGACTCAAGGCTCAAGGCTCAAGGCTCAAGGCTCAAGGGTCATGGCTCAAGGTTCAAAACAAAGGTCAAGGTTCAAGGCTCAAGGCTCCAGGCTTAAGGCTCGAGGCTCAAGGGTCAAGGGTCAAGGCTCAAGACTCATGGCTCAAGGCTCATAGTACTCGAGGATCAAGGCTAAAGGGTCACGGCTCAAGGCTCAAAAGTCAAAGGTCAAGGTTCAAGGCTCAAGGATCAAGGCCTAAGGCTCAAGGCTCAAGGGTCAAGGCTCATGGCTCAAGGCTCTCAGTGCTCGAGGCTCAAGGCTCAAGGCAAAAGGCTCAAGGCTCAAGGCTCAATGCTCAACGCTCAAGGCTCAAGGCTCAAGGTTCAATGTTCAAGGTTCAAGGCTCAAGGCTCAACGCTCCAGGCTCAAGGCTCAAGGCTCAAGGCTCAAGGCTAAAGGCTCAAGGCTTAAGGCTCAAGGCTCAAGGCTCAAGTCACTGCTCAAGGGTCAAGGTTCAAAAGTCAAGGCTCAAAGCTCAAATATGAAGGGCTCAAGGAGAAAGGCTCAAGTCTCAAGGCTCAAGGCTCAAGGCTCAAAGTCAAGCCTCAAGGCTCAAGGCTCAAGGCTCAAAGTCAAGCCTCAAGGCTTAAGGCTCAACGCTCAACGCTCAACGCTCAAGGCTCAAGGCTCAACGTTTAAGGATCAAGGCTCAAGGCTCAAGGCTCAAGTCTCAACACTCAAGGGTGAAGGGTTAATGCTCAAGGCTCAAGGCTCAAGTCTCAAGGCTCAAGGTTCAAGGCTCAAGGCTCAAGGCTCAAGGCTCAAGGCTCAAGGCTCAAGGCTCAAGGCTCAAGGCTCAAGGCTCAAGGCTCAAGGCTCAAGTCTCAAGGCTCAAGGCTCAAGGATCAAGGCTCATCGCTCAAGGCTCACAGTGCTCGAGGCTCAAGGCTCAAGGGTCACGACTCAAAGGTCAAAAGTCAAAGGTCAATGTTCAAGGCTCAAGGCTCAAGGCTTAAGGCTCAAGGCTCAAGGCTCAAGGCTCAAGGCTCAAGGCTCAAGGCTCAAGGCTCAAGGCTCAAGGATCATGGATCAAGGCTCTCAGTGCTCGAGGCTGAAGGCTCAAGGAAAAAGGCTCAAGGCTCAAAAGTCAAGGCTCAAGGCTCAACACTCAAGGGTCAAGGGTCAAGGCTCATGTCTCAACGCTCAAGGCTCAAGGCTTAAGGCTCAAGGCTCAAGGCTCAAGGCTCAACGGTCAAGGCTCAAGGGTCAAGGCTCAAGGCTCAAGGCTCAAGGGTCCAGGCTCGAGGCTCGAGGCTCGAGGCTCCAGGCTCAAGGCTCAAGGCTCACGGCTCAAGGCTCAAGGCTCAGGACTCCAGGCTCAAGGCTCAAGGCTCAAGGCTCAAGGCTCAAGGCTCAAGGCGTAGGGCTCAAGGCTCAAAGCTCAAGGCTCACGGCTCAAGGCTCAAGGGTTAAGGCACAAGGTTCATGGCTCAAGGTTCATGGCTCAAGGCTCTCAGTGCTTGAGGCTCAAGGCTCAAGGCTCAAGGCTCAAGGCTCAAGGCTCAAGGCAAAAGGCTCAAGGCTCAAGGCTCAAGGCTCAAGGTTCAAGGTTCAAGGTTCAAGGAAAAAGGCTCAAGGCTCAAGGCTCAAGGGTCAAGGCTCAAAAGTCAAGGCTCAAGGCTCAACACTCAAGGGTCAAGGCTCAAGGGTCAAGGGTCAAGGCTCATGTCTTAAGGCTCAAGGCTTAAGGCTCAAGGCTCAAGTCTCAACGGTCAAGGGTCAAGGCTCAAGGCTCAAGGCTCAAGGGTCAAGGCTCAAGGTTCAAGGCTCAAGGCTCAAGGCTCAAGGCTCAAGGCTCAAGGCCCGAGGGTCAAGGGTTAAGGGTCAAGGGTCAAGACACAAGGCTGAACACTCATGGGTCAAGGGTCAAGGGTCAAGGCTCAAGTCTCAAGGCTGAACACTCATGGGTCAAGGGTCAAGGGTCAAGGGTCAAGGGTCAAGGGTCAAGGCTCAGGGCTCAAGGCTCAAGGCTCAAGGCTCAAGGCTCAAGGCTCAAGGCTCAAGGCTCAAGGCTCAAGGCTCAAGGCTCAAGGCTCAAGGCTCAAGGCTCAGGGCTCAAGACTCAAGGCTCAAGGCTCAAGGCTCAAGGCTCAAGGCTCAAGGCTCAAGGCTCAAGGCTCGAGGGTCAAGGGTCAAGGGTCAAGGGTCAAGGCTCAAGGCTCAAGGCTCAAGGCTCAAGGCTCAAGGCTCAAGTCTCAAGGCTCAAGGCTCAAGGCTCAAGGCTCAAGGCTCAAGGCTCAAGGGTCAAGGGTCAAGGGTCAAGGGTCAAGGCTCAAGGCTCAAGGCTCAAGGCTCAAGGCTCAAAGCTCAAGGCTCAAGGCTCAAGGCTCAAGGTTCAAGGCTCAAGGGTCAAGGCTCAAAGCTCAAGGCTCAAGGCTCAAGGGTCAAGGGTCAAGGCTCAAGGCTCAAGGCTCAAGGCTGAACACTCATGGGTCAAGGGTCAAGGCTCAAGGCTCAACACTCGGGGGTGAAGGGTTAATGCTAAAGGCTCAAGGCTCAAGTCTCAAGGCTCAAGGCTCAAGGCTCAAGGCTCAAGGCTCAAGGCTAAAGGCTCAAGGCTCAAGTCTCAAGGCTCAAGGCTCAAGGCTCAAGGCTCAAGGCTCAAGGCTCAAGGCTCAAGGCTCGAGGGTCAAGGGTCAAGGGTCAAGGGTCAAGGCTCAGGGTTCAAGGCTCAAGGCTCAAGGCTCAAGGCTCAAGGCTCAAGGCTCAAGGCTCAAGGCTCAAAGCTCAAGGCTCAAGGCTCAAGGCTCAAGGTTCAAGGCTCAAGGGTCAAGGCTCAAGGCTCAAGGCTCAAGGCTCAAGGCTGAACACTCATGGGTCAAGGGTCAAGGCTCAAGGCTCAACACTCAGGGGTGAAGGGTTAATGCTAAAGGCTCAAGGCTCAAGTCTCAAGGCTCAAGGCTCAAGGCTCAAGGCTCAAGGCTCAAGGCTCAAGGCTCAAGGCTCAAGGCTCAAGTCTCAAGGCTCAAGGCTCAAGGCTCAAGGCTCAAGGCTCAAGTCTCAAGGCTCAAGGCTCAAGGCTCATGGCTCAAGGCTCACAGTGCTCGAGGCTCAAGGCTCAAGGGTCATGACTCAAAGGTCAAAATTCAAAGGTCAATGTTCAAGGCTCAAGGCTCAAGGCTGAAGGCTCAAGGCTCAAGGCTCCAGGCTCAAGGCTCAAGGCTCAAGGCTCATGGCTCAAGGCTCTCAGTGCTCGAGGCTGAAGGCTCAAGGCAAAAGGCTCAAGGCTCAAAAGTCAAGGCTCAAGGCTCAACACTCAAGGGTCAAGGGTCAAGGCTCATGTCTCAACGCTCTAGGCTCAAGGCTCAAGGCTCAAGGCTCAAGGCTCAAGGGTCAAGGGTCAAGGCTCAAGGCTCAAGGGTCCAGGCTCGAGGCTCGAGGCTCGAGGCTCGAGGCTCTAGGATCAAGGCTCAAGGCTCAAGGCTCAAGGCTCAAGGCTCAAGGCTCACGGCTCAAGGCTCAAGGCTCAAGGCTCAAGGCTCAAGGCTCACGACTCCAGGCTCAAGGCTCAAGGCTCAAGGCTCAAGGCTCAAGGCTCAAGGCTCAAGGCTTAAGGATCAAGGCTCAAGGCTCAAGGCTCAAGGCTCACGGCTCAAGGCTCACAGCTCAAGGCTCAAGGGTTAAGGCTCAAGATTCATGGCTCAAGGCTCTTAGTGCTCGAGGCTCTTAGTGCTCGAGGCTCAAGGCTCAAGGCTCAAGGCTCAAGGCTCAAGGCTCAAGGCTCAAGGCTCAAGGCTCAAGGCAAAAGGCTCAAGGCTCAAGGGTCAAGGTTCAAGGTTCAAGGAAAAAGGCTCATGGCTCAAGGGTCAAGGCTCAAAAGTCAAGGCTCAAGGCTCAACACTCAAGGGTAAAGGGTCAAGGGTCAAGGCTCATGTCTCAAGGCTCAAGGCTTAAGGCTCAAGGCTCAAGTCTCAAGGCTCAAGGCTCAAGGCTCAAGGCTCAAGGCTCAAGGCTCAAGGCTCAAGGCTCAAGGCTCAAGTCTCAAGGCTCAAGGCTCAAGGCTCAAGGCTCAAGGCTCAAGGCTCAAGGCTCAAGGCTCAAGGCTCAAGGCTCAAGGGTCAAGGCTCAAGGCTCAAGGCTCAAGGCTCCACGCTCAAGGCTCAAGGCTCAAGGCTCAAGGCTCAAGGGTCAAGGCTCAAGACTCAAGGCACAAGGCAAAAAGGTCAAGGTTAAAGGCTCAAGGCTTAAGGCTCAAGGCTCAAGGCTCAAGTCACGGCTCAAGGGTCAAGGCTCAAAAGTCAAGGCTCAACGCTCAAATATGAAGGGCTCAAGGCAAAAGGCTTAAGGCTCAAGGCTTAAGTCTCAAGGCTCAAGGCTTAAGCCTCAAGGCTCAAGGCTCAAGGCTCAACGCTCAACGCTCAAGGCTCAAGGCACAACGCTCAAGGCTCAACGGTCAAGGTTCAAGGCTCAAGGCTCAAGGCACAACGCTCAAGGCTCAAGGCACAACGCTCAAGGCTCAACGGTCAAGGTTCAAGGGTCAAGGCTCAAAAGTCAAGGCTCAACGCTCAAATATGAAGGGCTCAAGGCAAAAGGCTCAAGGCTCAAGGCTTAAGGCTCAAAGTTAAGCCTCAAGGCTCAAGGCTCACGACTCAAGGCTCAAGGCTCAAGGCTCAAGGCTCAAGGGTCATGGCTCAAGGTTCAAAACAAAGGTCAAGGTTCAAGGCTCAAGGCTCCAGGCTTAAGGCTCGAGGCTTAAGGGTCAAGGGTCAAGGCTCAAGACTCATGGCTCAAGGCTAATAGTACTCGAGGTTCAAGGCTCAAGGGTCACGGCTCAAGGCTCAAAAGTAAAAGGTCAAGGTTCAAGGCTCAAGGATCAAGGCCTAAGGCTCAAGGCTCAAGGGTCAAGGCTCTTGGCTCAAGGCTCTCAGTGCTCGAGGCTCAAGGCTCAATGAAAAAGGCTCAAGGCTCAAAGCTCAAGGCTCAATGCTCAAGGCTCAAGGCTCAAGGCTCAAGGTTCAAAGTTCAAGGTTCAAGGCTCAAGGCTCAACGCTCCAGGCTCAAGGCTCAAGGCTCAAGGCTCAAGGCTCAAGGCTAAAGGCTCAAGGCTTAAGGCTCAAGGCTCAAGGCTCAAGGCTCAAGTCACTGCTCAAGGGTCAAGGTTCAAAAGTCAAGGCTCAAAGCTCAAATATGAAGGGCTCAAGGAGAAAGTCTCAAGGCTCAAGGCTCAAGGCTCAAAGTCAAGCCTCAAGGCTCAAGGCTCAAGGCTCAAAGTCAAGCCTCAAGGCTCAAGGCTCAAGGCTCAACGCTCAACGCTCAACGCTCAACGCTCAAGGCTCAACGTTTAAGGATCAAGGCTCAAGGCTCAAGGCTCAAGGCTCAAGGCTCAAGTCACGGCTAAAGGTTCAAGGCTCAAAAGTCAAGGCTCAAGGCTAAACACTCAAGGGTGAAGGGTTAATGCTCAAGGCTCAAGGCTCCAGTCTCAAGGCTCAAGGCTCAAGGCTCAAGGCCTAAGGCTCAAGGCTCAAGGTTCAAGGCTCAAGGCTCAAGTCTCAAGGCTCAAGGCTCAAGGCTCATCGCTCAAGGCTCACAGTGCTCGAGGCTCAAGGCTCAAGGGTCACGACTCAAAGGTCAAAAGTCAAAGGTCAATGTTCAAGGCTCAAGGCTCAAGGCTTAAGGCTCAAGGCTCAAGGCTCAGGGCTCAGGGCTCAAGGCTCAAGGCTCAAGGCTCAAGGCTCAAGGCTCAAGGCTCAAAGCTCAAAGCTCAAGGCTCAAGGCTCAAGGTTCAAGGCTCAAGGCTCAAGGGTCAAGGCTCAAGGCTCAAGGCTCAAGGGTCAAGGGTCAAGGCTCAAGGCTCAAGGCTCAAGGCTGAACACTCATGGGTCAAGGGTCAAGGCTCAAGGCTCAACACTCAGGGGTGAAGGGTTAATTCTAAAGGCTCAAGGCTCAAGTCTCAAGGCTCAAGGCTCAAGGCTCAAGGCTCAAGGCTCAAGTCTCAAGGCTCAAGGCTCAAGGCTCAAGGCTCAAGTCTCAAGGCTCAAGGCTCAAGGCTCAAGGCTCAAGGCTCAAGGCTCATGGCTCAAGGCTCACAGTGCTCGAGGCTCAAGGCTCAAGGGTCACGACTCAAAGGTCAAAAGTCAAAGGTCAATGTTCAAGGCTCAAGGCTCAAGGCTTAAGGCTCAAGGCTTAAGGCTCAAGGCTCAAGGCTCAAGGCTCCAGGCTCAAGACTCAAGGCTCCAGGCTCAAGGCTCAAGGCTCAAGGCTCATGGCTCAAGGATCTCAGTGCTTGAGGCTGAAGGCTCAAGGTAAAAGGCTCAAGGCTCAAAAGTCAAGGCTCAAGGCTCAACACTCAAGGGTCAAGGGTCAAGGCTCATGTCTCAAGGCTCAAGGCTCAAGGCTCAAGGCTCAAGGCTCAAGGCTCAAGGGTCAAGGCTCAAGGGTCAAGGGTCAAGGCTCAAGGCTCAAGGGTCCAGGCTCGAGGCTCAAGGCTCGAGGCTCAAGGCTCGAGGCTCGAGGCTCGAGGCTCAAGGCTCAAGGCTCAAGGCTCACGACTCCAGGCTCAAGGCTCAAGGCTCAAGGCTCAAGGCTCAAGGCTCAAGGCTCAAGGCTCAAGGCTCAAAGCTCAAGGCTCACGGCTCAAGGCTCAAGGGTTAAGGCACAAGGTTCATGGCTCAAGGTTCATGGCTCAAGGCTCTCAGTGCTCGAGGCTCAAGGCTCAAGGCTCAAGGCTCAAGGCTCAAAGCAAAAGGCTCAAGGCTCAAGGTTCAAGGTTCAAGGTTCAAGGAAAAAGGCTCAAGGCTCAAGGGTCAAGGCTCAAAAGTCAAGGCTCAAGGATCAACACTCAAGGGTCAAGGCTCAAGGGTCAAGGGTCAAGGCTCAAGGCTCAAGGCTCAAGGGTCAAGGCTCAAGGTTCAAGGCTCAAGGCTCAAGGCTCAAGGCCCGAGGGTCAAGGGTTAAGGGTCAAGGGTCAAGACTCAAGGCTGAACACTCATGGGTCAAGGGTCAAGGGTCAAGTCTCAAGTCTCAAGGCTGAACACTCATGGGTCAAGGGTCAAGGGTCAAGACTCAAGGCTGAACACTCATGGGTCAAGGGTCAAGGGTCAAGGCTCAAGTCTCAAGGCTGAACACTCATGGGTCAAGGGTCAAGGGTCAAGGGTCAAGGCTCAGGGCTCAAGGCTCAAGGCTCAAGGCTCAAGGCTCAAGGCTCAAGGCTCAAGGCTCAAGGCTCAAGGCTCAAGGCTCAAGGCTCAAGGCTCAAGGCTCAAGGCTCAAGGCTCAAGGCTCAAGGCTCAAGGCTCAAGGCTCAGGGCTCAAGGCTCAAGGCTCAAGGCTCAAGGCTCAAGGCTCAAGGCTCAAGGCTCGAGGGTCAAGGGTCAAGGGTCAAGGGTCAAGGCTCAGGGTTCAAGGCTCAAGGCTCAAGGCTCAAGGCTCATGGCTCAAGGCTCACAGTGCTCGAGGCTCAAGGCTCAAGGGTCACGACTCAAAGGTCAAAATTCAAAGGTCAATGTTCAAGGCTCAAGGCTCAAGGCTGAAGGCTGAAGGCTCAAGGCTCCAGGCTCAAGGCTCAAGGCTCATGGCTCAAGGCTCTCAGTGCTCGAGGCTGAAGGCTCAAGGCAAAAGGCTCAAGGCTCAAAAGTTAAGGCTCAAGGCTCAACACTCAAGGGTCAAGGGTCAAGGCTCATGTCTCAACACTCAAGGCTCAAGGCTCAAGGCTCAAGGCTCAAGGCTCAAGGCTCAAGGCTCAAGGCTCAAGGGTCCAGGCTCGAGGCTCGAGGCTCGAGGCTCGAGGATCAAGGCTCAAGGCTCACGGCTCAAGGCTCAAGGCTCAAGGCTCAAGGCTCAAGGCTCAAGGCTCAAGGCTCAAGGCTCAAGGCTCAAGGCTCAAGGCTGAACATTCATGGGTCAAGGGTCAAGGCTCAAGGCTCAACACTCAGGGGTGAAGGGTTAATGCTAAAGGCTCAAGGCTCAAGTCTCAAGGCTCAAGGCTCAAGGCTCAAGGCTCAAGTCTCAAGGCTCAAGGCTCAAGGCTCAAGGCTCATGGCTCAAGGCTCACAGTGCTCGAGGCTCAAGGCTCAAGGGTCACGACTCAAAGGTCAAAAGTCAAAGGTCAATGTTCAAGGCTCAAGGCTCAAGGCTTAAGGCTCAAGGCTTAAGGCTCAAGGCTCAAGGCTCAAGGCTCCATGCTCAAGGCTCAAGGCTCCAGGCTCAAGGCTCAAGGCTCAAGGCTCAAGGCTCAAGGATCTCAGTGCTCGAGGCTGAAGGCTCAAGGCAAAAGGCTCAAGGCTCAAAAGTCAAGGCTCAAGGCTCAACACTCAAGGGTCAAGGGTCAAGGCTCATGTCTCAACGCTCAAGGCTCAAGGCTCGAGGCTCAAGGCTCAAGGGTCCAGGCTCGAGGCTCAAGGCTCGAGGCTCGAGGCTCGAGGCTCAAGGCTCAAGGCTCAAGGCTCAAGGCTCAAGGCTCAAGGCTCAAGGCTCAAGGCTCAAGGCTCAAGGCTCAAGGCTCAAGGCTCAAGTCTCAAGGCTCAAGGCTCAAGGCTCAAGGCTCATGGCTCAAGGCTCACAGTGCTCGAGGCTCAAGGCTCAAGGGTCACGACTCAAAGGTCAAAAGTCAAAGGTCAATGTTCAAGGCTCAAGGCTCAAGGCTTAAGGCTCAAGGCTTAAAGCTCAAGGCTCAAGGCTCAAGGCTCAAGGCTCAAGGCTCCAGGCTCAAGGCTCAAGGCTCAAGGCTCAAGGCTCATGGCTCAAGGATCTCAGTGCTTGAGGCTGAAGGCTCAAGGCAAAAGGCTCAAGGCTCAAAAGTCAAGGCTCAAGGCTCAACACTCAAGGGTCAAGGGTCAAGGCTCGTGTCTCAAGGCTCAAGGCTCAAGGCTCAAGGCTCAAGGGTCAAGGCTCAAGGGTCAAGGCTCAAGGCTCAAGGCTCAAGGCTCAAGGGTCCAGGCTCAAGGCTCGAGGCTCGAGGCTCAAGGCTCAAGGCTCAAGGCTCACGACTCCAGGCTCAAGGCTCAAGGCTCAAGGCTCAAGGCTCAAAGCTCAAGGCTCACGGCTCAAGGCTCAAGGGTTAAGGCACAAGGTTCATGGCTCAAGGTTCATGGCTCAAGGCTCTCAGTGCTCGAGGCTCAAGGCTCAAGGCTCAAGGCTCAAGGCTCAAGGCTCAAGGCTCAAGGCTCAAAGCAAAAGGCTCAAGGCTCAAGGCTCAAGGTTCAAGGTTCAAGGAAAAAGGCTCAAGGCTCAAGGCTCAAGGGTCAAGGCTCAAAAGTCAAGGCTCAAGGATCAACACTCAAGGGTCAAGGCTCAAGGGTCAAGGGTCAAGGCTCAAGGCTCAAGGGTCAAGGCTCAAGGGTCAAGGCTCAAGGTTCAAGGCTCAAGGCTCAAGGCTCAAGGCCCGAGGGTCAAGGGTTAAGGGTCAAGGGTCAAGACTCAAGGCTGAACACTCATGGGTCAAGGGTCAAGGGCAAAGGGTCAAGGCTCAAGTCTCAAGGCTGAACACTCTTGGGTCAAGGGTCAAGGGTCAAGGGTCAAGGGTCAAGGGTCAAGGCTCAAGGCTCAAGGCTCAAGGCTCAAGGCTCAAGGCTCAAGGCTCAAGGCTTAAGGCTCAAGGCTCAAGGCTCAAGGCTCAAGGCTCAAGGCTCAAGGCTCAAGGCTCAGGGCTCAAGGCTCAAGGCTCAAGGCTCAAGGCTCAAGGCTCAAGGCTCGAGGGTCAAGGGTCAAGGGTCAAGGCTCAGGGTTCAAGGCTCAAGGCTCAAGGCTCAAGGCTCAAGGCTCAAGGCTCAAGGCTCAAGGCTCAAGGCTCAAGGCTCAAGGCTCATGGCTCAAGGCTCACAGTGCTCGAGGCTCAAGGCTCAAGGGTCACGACTCAAAGGTCAAAAGTCAAAGGTCAATGTTCAAGGCTCAAGGCTCAAGGTTGAAGGCTCAAGGCTCAAGGCTCCAGGCTCAAGGCTCAAGGCTCAAGGCTCATGGCTCAAGGCTCTCAGTGCTCGAGGCTGAAGGCTCAAGGCAAAAGGCTCAAGGCTCAAAAGTCAAGGCTCAAGGCTCAACACTCAAGGGTCAAGGGTCAAGGCTCATGTCTCAACACTCAAGGCTCAAGGCTCAAGGCTTAAGGCTCAAGGCTCAAGGGTCAAGGCTCAAGGCTCGAGGCTCGAGGCTCGAGGCTCGAGGCTCGAGGCCCGAGGCTCTAGGATCAAGGCTCAAGGCTCAAGGCTCACGGCTCAAGGCTCAAGTCTCAAGGCTCAAGGCTCAAGGCTCAAGGCTCAAGGCTCAAGGCTCAAGGCTCAAGGCTCAAGGTTCAAGGCTCAAGGCTCAAGGCTCAAGGCTCAAGGGTCAAGGGTCAAGGCTCAAGGCTCAAGGCTGAACACTCATGGGTCAAGGGTCAAGGCTCAAGGCTCAACACTCAGGGGTGAAGGGTTAATGCTAAAGGCTCAAGGCTCAAGTCTCAAGGCTCAAGGCTCAAGGCTCAAGGCTCGAGGCTCAAGGCTCAAGTCTCAAGGCTCAAGGCTCAAGGCTCAAGGCTCAAGGCTCATGGCTCAAGGCTCACAGTGCTCGAGGCTCAAGGCTCAAGGGTCACGACTCAAAGGTCAAAAGTCAAAGGTCAATGTTCAATGCTCAAGGCTCAAGGCTTAAGGCTCAAGGCTTAAGGCTCAAGGCTCAAGGCTCCAGGCTCAAGGCTCAAGGCTCCAGGCTCAAGGCTCAAGGCTCAAGGCTCAAGGCTCATGGCTCAAGGATCTCAGTGCTCGAGGCTGAAGGCTCAAGGCAAAAGGCTCAAGGCTCAAAAGTCAAGGCTCAAGGCTCAACACTCAAGGGTCAAGGGTCAAGGCTCATGTCTCAACGCATAAGGCTCAAGGCTCAAGGCTCAAGGCTCAAGGCTCAAGGCTCAAGGCTCAAGGCTCAAGGCTCCAGGGTCCAGGCTCGAGGCTCAAGGCTCAAGGCTCGAGGCTCGAGGCTCAAGGCTCAAGTCTCAAGGCTCAAGGCTCAAGGCTCAAGGCTCCAGGCTCAAGGCTCAAGGCTCAAGGCTCAAGTCTCAAGGCTCAAGGCTCAAGGCTCAAGGCTCATGGCTCAAGGCTTACAGTGCTCGAGGCTCAAGGCTCAAGGGTCACGACTCAAAGGACAAAAGTCAAAGGTCAATGTTCAAGGCTCAAGGCTCAAGGCTTAAGGCTAAAGGCTTAAAGCTCAAGGCTCAAGGCTCAAGGCTCCAGGCTCAAGGCTCAAGGCTCCAGGCTCAAGGCTCAAGGCTCAAGGCTCAATGCTCATGGCTCAAGGATCTCAGTGCTTGAGGCTGAAGGCTCAAGGCAAAAGGCTCAAGGCTCAAAAGTCAAGGCTCAAGGCTCAACACTCAAGGGTCAAGGGTCAAGGCTCATGTCTCAAGGCTCAAGGCTCAAGGCTCAAGGCTCAAGGCTCAAGGCTCAAGGCTCAAGGCTCAAGGCTCAAGGCTCAAGGGTCAAGACTCAAGGGTCAAGGCTCAAGGTTCAAGGCTCAAGGCTCAAGGGTCCAGGCTCCAGGCTCAAGGCTCGAGGCTCGAGGCTCGAGGCTCAAGGCTCAAGGCTCAAGGCTCAAGGCTCAAGGCTCAAGGCTCAAGGCTCCAGGCTCAAGGCTCAAGGCTCAAGGCTCAAGGCTCAAAGCTCAAGGCTTAAGGGTTAAGGCACAAGGTTCATGGCTCAAGGTTCATGGCTCAAGGCTCTCAGTGCTCGAGGCGCAAGGCTCAAGGCTCAAGGCTCAAGGCTCAAAGAAAAAGGCTCAAGGCTCAAGGCTCAAGGTTCAAGGTTCAAGGAAAAAGGCTCAAGGATCAAGGCTCAAGGGTCAAGGCTCAAAAGTCAAGGCTCAAGGATCAACACTCAAGGGTCAAGGCTCAAGGGTCAAGGATCAAGGCTCAAGGCTCAAGGCTCAAGGGTCAAGGCTCAAGGTTCAAGGCTCAAGGCTCAAGGCTCAAGGCTCAAGGCCCGAGGGTCAAGGGTTAAGGGTCAAGGGTCAAGACTCAAGGCTGAACACTCATGGGTCAAGGGTCAAGGGTCAAGGGTCAAGGCTCAAGTCTCAAGGCTGAACACTCTTGGGTCAAGGGTCAAGGGTCAAGGGTCAAGGGTCAAGGCTCAGGGCTCAAGGCTCAAGGCTCAAGGCTCAAGGCTCAAGTCTCAAGGCTCAAGGCTCAAGGCTCAAGGCTCACGGCTCAAGGCTCAAGGCTCAAGGCTCAAGGCTCAGGGCTCAAGGCTCAAGGCTCAAGGCTCAAGGCTCAAGGCTCAAGGCTCAAGGCTCAAGGCTCACGGCTCAAGGCTCAAGGCTCGAGGGTCAAGGGTCAAGGGTCAAGGGTCAAGGCTCAGGGCTCAAGGCTCAAGGCTCAAGGCTCAAGGCTCAAGGCTCAAGGCTCAAGGCTCAAGGCTCAAGGCTCATGGCTCAAGGCTCACAGTGCTCGAGGCTCAAGGCTCAAGGGTCACGACTCAAAGGTCAAAAGTCAAAGGTCAATGTTCAAGGCTCAAGGCTCAAGGCTGAAGGCTCAAGGCTCAAGGCTCAAGGCTCCAGGCTCAAGGCTCAAGGCTCAAGGCTCATGGCTCAAGGCTCTCAGTGCTCGAGGCTGAAGGCTCAAGGCAAAAGGCTCAAGGCTCAAAAGTCAAGGCTCAAGGCTCAACACTCAAGGGTCAAGGGTCAAGGCTCATGTCTCAACACTCAAGGCTCAAGGCTCAAGGCTCAAGGCTGAAGGCTCAAGGCTCAAGGCTCAAGGCTCAAGGCTCAAGGCTCAAGGGTCAAGGCTCAAGGCTCAAGGGTCCAGGCTCGAGGCTCGAGGCTCGAGGCTCTAGGATCAAGGCTCACGGCTCAAGGCTCAAGTCTCAAGGCTCAAGGCTCAAGGCTCAAGGCTCAAGGCTCAAGGCTCAAGGCTCAAGGTTCAAGGCTCAAGGCTCAAGGCTCAAGGCTCAAGGCTCAAGGGTCAAGGGTCAAGGCTCAAGGCTCAAGGCTCAAGGCTGAACACTCATGGGTCAAGGGTCAAGGCTCAAGGCTCAACACTCAGGGGTGAAGGGTTAATGCTAAAGGCTCAAGTCTCAAGGCTCAAGGCTCAAGGCTCAAGGCTCAAGGCTCAAGGCTCATGGCTCAAGGCTCACAGTGCTCGAGGCTCAAGGCTCAAGGGTCACGACTCAAAGGTCAAAAGTCAAAGGTCAATGTTCAAGGCTCAAGGCTCAAGGCTTAAGGCTCAAGGCTTAAGGCTCAAGGCTTAAGGCTCAAGGCTCCAGGCTCAAGGCTCAAGGCTCCAGGCTCAAGGCTCAAGGCTCAAGGCTCAAGGCTCAAGGATCATGGCTCAAGGATCTCAGTGCTCGAGGCTGAAGGCTCAAGGCAAAAGGCTCAAGGCTCAAAAGTCAAGGCTCAAGGCTCAACACTCAAGGGTCAAGGGTCAAGGCTCATGTCTCAACGCTCAAGGCTCAAGGCTCAAGGCTCAAGGCTCAAGGCTCAAGGCTCAAGGCTCAAGGCTCACGACTCCAGGCTCAAGTCTCAAGGCTCAACGCTCAAGGCTCAAGGCTCAAGGCTCAAGGCTCAAGGCTCAAGGCTCAAAGCTCAAGGCTCATGGCTCAAGGCTCAAGGGTTAAGGCTCAAGGTTCATGGCTCAAGGTTCATGGCTCAAGGCTCTCAGTGCTCGAGGCTCAAGGCTCAAGGCTCAAGGCTCAAGGCAAAAGGCTCAAGGGTCAAGGTTCAAGGTTCAAGGTTCAAGGAAAAAGGCTCAAGGGTCAAGGCTCAAAAGTCAAGGCTCAAGGCTCAACACTCAAGGGTCAAGGGTCAAGGGTCAAGGCTCATGTCTCAAGGCTCAAGGCTTAAGGCTCAAGGCTCAAGTCTCAAGACTCAAGGCTCCAGGCTCAAGGCTCAAGGCTCAAGGCTCAAGGGTCAAGGCTCAAGGCTCAAGGCTCAAGGCTCAAGGCTCAAGGCTCAAGGCTCGAGGGTCAAGGGTCAAGGGTCAAGACTCAAGGCTGAACACTCATGGGTCAAGGGTCAAGGGTCAAGGCTCAAGTCTCAAGGCTGAACACTCATGGGTCAAGGGTCAAGGCTCAAGGCTCAAGGCTCAAGGTTCAAGGCTCAAGGCTCAAGGCTCAAGGCTCAAGGCTCAAGGCTCAAGGCTCAAGGGTCAAGGCTCAAGGGTCAAGGCTCAAGGCTCAAGGCTCAAGGCTCAAGGCTCAAAGCTCAAAGCTCAAGGCTCCAGGATCAAGGCTTAAGGCTCAAGGCTCAACGCTCAAGGCTCAAGGCTCAAGGGTCAAGGGTCAAGGCTCAAGGCTCAAGGCTCAAGGCTGAACACTCATGGGTCAAGGGTCAAGGGTCAAGGCTCAAATCTCAAGGCTCAAGGTTCAAGGCTCAAGGCTTAAGGGTCAAGCCTCAAGGTTCAAGGCTCGAGGCTCGAGGCACAAGGCTCGAGGCTCGAGGCTCAAGGTTTCAGGCTCAAGGCTCACGACTCAAGGCTCAAGGCTCAGGCCTCAAGGCTCAAGGCTCAAGGCTTAAGGCTTAAGGCTCAAGGCTCAAGGCTCAAGACTCAAGGCTTAAGGATCAAGGCTCAAGGCTCAAGGCCCAAGGCCCAAGGCTCAAGGCTCAAGGCTCAAGGCTCAAGGCTCAAGGCTCAAGGCTCAAGGCTCAAGGCTCAAGGCTCAAGGGTCAAGGCTCAAGGTACAAGGCTCAAGGTTCAAGGAACAAGGCTCAAGGCTCAAGGCTCAAGGGTCAAGGCTCAAGGGTCAAGGGTCAAGGCTCAAGGATCAAAGGTCAAGGGTCAAGGCTCAAGGTTCAAGGCTCAAGGCTCAAGGGTCCAGGCTCAAGGCTCAAGGCTCAAGGCTCAAGGCTCAAGGCTCACGGCTCAAGGCTCAAGGCTCGAGGGTCAAGGGTCAAGGGTCAAGGGTCAAGGCTCAGGGCTCAAGGCTCAAGGCTCAAGGCTCAAGGCTCAAGGCTCAAGGCTCAAGGCTCATGGCTCAAGGCTCACAGTGCTCGAGGCTCAAGGCTCAAGGGTCACGACTCAAAGGTCAAAAGTTAAAGGTCAATGTTCAAGGCTCAAGGCTCAAGGCTGAAGGCTCAAGGCTCAAGGCTCAAGGCTCAAGGCTCAAGGCTCCAGGCTCAAGGCTCAAGGCTCAAGGCTCATGGCTCAAGGCTCTCAGTGCTCGAGGCTGAAGGCTCAAGGCAAAAGGCTCAAGGCTCAAAAGTCAAGGCTCAAGGCTCAACACTCAAGGGTCAAGGGTCAAGGCTCATGTCTCAACACTCAAGGCTCAAGGCTCAAGGCTCAAGGCTGAAGGCTCAAGGCTCAAGGCTCAAGGCTCAAGGCTCAAGGCTCAAGGCTCAAGGGTCAAGGCTCAAGGCTCAAGGGTCCAGGCTCGAGGCTCGAGGCTCGAGGCTCTAGGATCAAGGCTCAAGGCTCAAGGCTCACGGCTCAAGGCTCAAGTCTCAAGGCTCAAGGCTCAAGGCTCAAGGCTCAAGGCTCAAGGATCAAGGCTCAAGGTTCAAGGCTCAAGGCTCAAGGCTCAAGGCTCAAGGGTCAAGGGTCAAGGGTCAAGGCTCAAGGCTCAAGGCTCAAGGCTAAACACTCATGGGTCAAGGGTCAAGGCTCAAGGCTCAACACTCAGGGGTGAAGGGTTAATGCTAAAGGCTCAAGTCTCAAGGCTCAAGGCTCAAGGCTCAAGGCTCAAGGCTCAAGGCTCAAGGCTCATGGCTCAAGGCTCACAGTGCTCGAGGCTCAAGGCTCAAGGGTCACGACTCAAAGGTCAAAAGTCAAAGGTCAATGTTCAAGGCTCAAGGCTCAAGGCTTAAGGCTCAAGGCTTAAGGCTCAAGGCTCAAGGCTCCAGGCTCAAGGCTCAAGGCTCCAGGCTCAAGGCTCAAGGCTCAAGGCTCAAGGCTCAAGGATCATGGCTCAAGGATCTCAGTGCTCGAGGCTGAAGGCTCAAGGCAAAAGGCTCAAGGCTCAAAAGTCAAGGCTCAAGGCTCAACACTCAAGGGTCAAGGGTCAAGGCTCATGTCTCAACGCTCAAGGCTCAAGGCTCAAGGCTCAAGGCTCAAGGCTCAAGGCTCAAGGCTCAAGGCTCACGACTCCAGGCTCAAGTCTCAAGGCTCAACGCTCAAGGCTCAAGGCTCAAGGCTCAAGGCTCAAGGCTCAAGGCTCAAAGCTCAAGGCTCATGGCTCAAGGCTCAAGGGTTAAGGCTCAAGGTTCATGGCTCAAGGTTCATGGCTCAAGGCTCTCAGTGCTCGAGGCTCAAGGCTCAAGGCTCAAGGCTCAAGGCAAAAGGCTCAAGGGTCAAGGTTCAAGGTTCAAGGTTCAAGGAAAAAGGCTCAAGGGTCAAGGCTCAAAAGTCAAGGCTCAAGGCTCAACACTCAAGGGTCAAGGGTCAAGGGTCAAGGCTCATGTCTCAAGGCTCAAGGCTTAAGGCTCAAGGCTCAAGTCTCAAGACTCAAGGCTCCAGGCTCAAGGCTCAAGGCTCAAGGCTCAAGGGTCAAGGCTCAAGGCTCAAGGCTCAAGGCTCAAGGCTCAAGGCTCAAGGCTCGAGGGTCAAGGGTCAAGGGTCAAGACTCAAGGCTGAACACTCATGGGTCAAGGGTCAAGGGTCAAGGCTCAAGTCTCAAGGCTGAACACTCATGGGTCAAGGGTCAAGGCTCAAGGCTCAAGGCTCAAGGTTCAAGGCTCAAGGCTCAAGGCTCAAGGCTCAAGGCTCAAGGCTCAAGGGTCAAGGCTCAAGGGTCAAGGCTCAAGGCTCAAGGCTCAAGGCTCAAGGCTCAAAGCTCAAAGCTCAAGGCTCCAGGATCAAGGCTCAAGGCTCAAGGCTCAACGCTCAAGGCTCAAGGCTCAAGGGTCAAGGGTCAAGGCTCAAGGGTCAAGGCTCAAGGCTGAACACTCATGGGTCAAGGGTCAAGGGTCAAGGCTCAAATCTCAAGGCTCAAGGTTCAAGGCTCAAGGCTTAAGGGTCAAGCCTCAAGGTTCAAGGCTCGAGGCTCGAGGCACAAGGCTCGAGGCTCGAGGCTCAAGGTTTCAGGCTCAAGGCTCACGACTCAAGGCTCAAGGCTCAGGCCTCAAGGCTCAAGGCTCAAGGCTTAAGGCTTAAGGCTCAAGGCTCAAGGCTCAAGACTCAAGGCTTAAGGATCAAGGCTCAAGGCTCAAGGCCCAAGGCCCAAGGCTCAAGGCTCAAGGCTCAAGGCTCAAGGCTCAAGGCTCAAGGCTCAAGGCTCAAGGCTCAAGGCTCAAGGCTCAAGGCTCAAGGCTCAAGGGTCAAGGGTCAAGGCTCAAGGTACAAGGCTCAAGGTTCAAAGAACAAGGCTCAAGGCTCAAGGCTCAAGGGTCAAGGCTCAAGGGTCAAGGGTCAAGGCTCAAGGATCAAAGGTAAAGGCACAGAACTCAAGGCTCAAGGCTCAAGTCTCAAGGCTCAAGGCTCAATGGTCAACGCTCAATGGTCAACGCTCAAGGTTCAAGGCTCAAGGCTCAGGCTCAAGGCTTAAGGCATAAGGATCAAGGCTCAAGGCTCAAGGCCCAAGGCTCAAGGCTCAAGGCTCAAGGATCCAGGCTCAAGGCTCCAGGCTCGAGGCTCCAGGCTCCAGGCTCAAGGCTCCAGGCTCCAGGCTCAAGGCTCAAGGCTCAAAGGCTCAAGGCTCAAGGCTCAAGGCTCAAGGCTCAATATGAGTTATGGACCTGCATGTAGTGGTTATAATGGTTCAATGGCCTTGGTTATGGGTTATGCACACCTATTACTTGTAAAATGGATATCTATAGGCTATTGGTCATGGCTAGTAGTTATAATGGTTCAAGGGCCATCAGTATCAGTTATGGACATCTAGTGGTTATAATGGTTCAAGGACCATGGTTATGGGTTATGGATACCTATTACTTGTAAAATGGATATTAATAGGCTATTGGTCATGGCTAGTTGTTATAATGGTTCAAGGGCCATCCAGTTATGGTAATCTAGTAGTTATAATGTTCAAGGAACATGGTTATGGGTTATGGACACCTATTACTTGTAAAATGGATATCTATAGGCTATTGGTCATGGCTAGTAGTTATAATGGTTCAAGGGCCGTCAGTATCAGTTATGGACATCTAGTGGTTATAATAGTTCAAGGACCATGGTTATGGGTTATGGACACCTATTACTTGTAAAATGGATATCTATAGGCTATTGGTCATGACTAGTAGTTATAATGGTTCAAGGGCCATCAGTATCAGTTATGGACATCTAGTGGTTATAATGGTTCAACGACCATTGTTATGGTTTATGGACACCTATTACTTGTAAAATGGATAAATATAGGCTATTGGTCATGGCTAGTAGTTATAACAGTTCAAGGGCCATCGATATGAGTTATGGACATGCATGTAGAGGTTATAATGGTTCAATGTCCTTGGTTATGGTTATGCACACCTATTACTTGTAAAATGGTTATCTATAGGCTATTTGTCATGGCTAGTAGTTATAATGGTTCAAGGGCCATCAATATCAGTTATGGACATCTAGTGGTTAAATGGTTCAAGGACCATGGTTATGTGTTATGGACGCCTATTACTTGTAAAATGCATATCTATAGGCTATTGGTCATGGCTATTAGTTATAATGGTTTAAGGGACATCAATAGCATTTATGGACATCTAGTGGTTATAATGTTCAAGGACCATTGTTATGGGTTATGGACACCTATTACTTGTAAAATGGATAACTATAGGCTATTGGTCATGGCTAGTAGTTATAATGGTTCAAGGGCCATCGATATGAGTTATGGACATGCATGTAGAGGTTATAATGGTTCAATATCCTTGGTTATGGTTATGCACACCTATTACTTGTAAAATGGTTATCTATAGGCTATTGGTCATGGCTAGTAGTTATAATGGTTCAAGGGCCATCAATATCAGTTATGGACATCTAGTGGTTAAATGGTTCAAGGACCATGGTTATGGGTTATGGACGCCTATTACTTGAAAATGCATATCTATAGGCTATTGGTCATGGCTATTAGTTATAATGGTTCAAGGGCCATCAGTATTAGTTATGGACATCTAGTGGTTATAATGGTCCAAGGACCATGGTTATGGGTTATGGACACCTATTAATTGTAAAATGGATATCTATAGGCTATTGGTCATGGCTAGTAGTTATAATGGTTCAAGGGCCATCAGTATCAGTTATGGACATCTAGTGCTTATAATGGTTCAAGGACCATGGTTATGGGTTATGGACACCTATTACTTGTAAAATGGATATCTATAAGCTATTGGTTATGGCTAGTAGTTATAATGGTTCAAAGGCCACCAGTATCAGTTATGACATCTAGTGGTTATAATGTTCAAGGACCATGGTTATGGATTATGGACACCTATTACTTGTAAAATGGATATCTATAGGCTATTGGTCATGGCTAGTAGTTATAATGGTTCAAGGGCCATCGATATGAGTTATGGACATGCATGTAGTGGTTATAATGGTTCAATGGCCTTGGTTATGGGTTATGCACACCTATTACTTGTAAAATGGATATCTATAGGCTATTGGTCATGGCTAGTAGTTATAATGGTTCAAGGGCCATCAGTATCAGTTATGGACATCTAGTGCTTATAATGGTTCAAGGACCATGGTTATGGGTTATGGACACCTATTAATTGTAAAATGGATATCTATAGGCTATTGGTCATGGCTAGTAGTTATAATGGTTCAAGGGCCATCAGTATCAGTTATGGACATCTAGTGCTTATAATGGTTCAAGGACCATGGTTATGGGTTATGGACACCTATTACTTGTAAAATGGATATCTATAGGCTATTGGTCATGGCTAGTAGTTATAATGGTTAAAGGGCCATCAGTATCAGTTATGGACATCTAGTGCTTATAATGGTTCAAGGACCATGGTTATGGGTTATGGACACCTATTACTTGTAAAATGGATATCTATAAGCTATTGGTCATGGCTAGTAGTTATAATGGTTCAAGGGCCATCAGGGTCAGTTATGGACATCTAGTGGTTATAATGGTTCAAGGACCATGGTTATGGGTTATGGACACCTATTACTTGTAAAATGGATATCTATAGGCTATTGGTCATGGCTAGTAGTTATAATGGTCCAAGGGCCATCAGAATCAGTTATGGACATCTAGTGGTTATAATGGTTCAAGGACCATGGTTTTGGGTTATGGACACCTATTACTTTTAAAATGGATATCTATAAGCTATTGGTCATGGCTAGTAGTTATAATGGTTCAAGGGCCATCCAGTTATGGAAATCTAGTAGTTATAATGTTCAAGGACCACGGTTATGGGTTATGGACAGCTATTACTTGTAAAATGGATATCTATAGGCTATTGGTCATGGCTAGTAGTTATAATGGTTCAAGGGCCATCGATATGAGCTATGGACATGCATGTAGTGGTTATAATGGTTTAATGGCCTTGGTTATGGGTTATGCACACCTATTACTTGTAAAATGGATATCTATAGGCTATTAGTCATGGCTAGTAGTTGTAATGGTTCAAGGGCCATCATTATCGATTATGGACATCTAGTGGTTGTAATGGTTCAAGGACCATGGTTATGGGTTATGGACACCTATTACTTGTAAAATGGATATCTATAGGCTATTGGTCATGGCTAGTAGTTATAATGGTTCAAGGGCCATCAGTATCAGATATGGACATCTAGTGGTTATAATGGTTCAAGGACCATGGTTATGGGTTATGGACACCTATTACTTGTAAAATGAATATCTATAGGCTATTGGTCATGGCTGGTAGTTATAATGGTTCAAGGGCCATCCGTATCAGTTACGGACATCTAGTGGTTATAATGGTTCAAGGACCATGGTTATGGGTTATGGACACCTATTAATTGTAAGATGGATATCTATAGCCTATTGGTCATGGCTAGTAGTTATAATGGTTCAAGGGCCATCAGTATCAGTTATGGACATCTAGTGCTTATAATGGTTCAAGGACCATGGTTATGGGTTATGGACACCTATTACTTGTAAAATGGATATCTATAAGCTATTGGTCATGGCTAGTAGTTATAATGGTTCAAAGGCCACCAGTATCAGTTATGGACATCTAGTGCTTATGGACATGCATGTAGTGGTTATAACGGTTCAATGGCCTTGGTTATGGGTTATGCACACCTATTACTTGTAAAATGGATATCTATATGCTACTAGTCATGGCTAGTAGTAATAATGGTTCAAGGGCCATCAGTATCGATTATGGACATCTAGTGGTTGTAATGGTTCAAGGGCCATGGTTATGGGTTATGGACACCTATTACTTGTAAAATGGATATCTATAGGCTATTGGTCATGACTAGTAGTTATAATGGTTCAAGGTCCATCAGTATCAGTTATGGACATCTAGTGGTTATAATGGTTCAAGGGCCATTGTTATGGGTTATGGACACCTATTACTTGTAAAATGGATAACTATAGGCTATTGGTCATGGCTAGTAGTTATAATGGTTCAAGGGCCATCGATATGAGTTATGGACATGCATGTAGAGGTTATAATGGTTCAATGTCCTTGGTTATGGTTATGCACACCTATTACTTGTAAAATGGTTATCTATAGGCTATAGGTCATGGCTAGTAGTTATAATGGTTCAAGGGCCATCAATATCAGTTATGGACATCTAGTGGTTAAATGGTTCAAGGACCATGGTTATGGGTTATGGACGCCTATTACTTGTAAAATGCATATCTATAGGCTATTGGTCATGGCTATTAGTTATAATGGTTTAAGGGACATCAATATCATTTATGGACATCTAGTGGTTATAATGTTCAAGGACCATTGTTATGGGTTATGGACACCTATTACTTGTAAAATGGATAACTATAGGCTATTGGTCATGGCTAGTAGTTATAATGGTTCAAGGGCCATCGATATGAGTTATGGACATGCATGTAGAGGTTATAATGGTTCAATGTCCTTGGTTATGGTTATGCACACCTAGTACTTGTAAAATGGTTATCTATAGGCTATTGGTCATGGCTAGTAGTTATAATGGTTCAAGGGCCATCAATATCAGTTATGGACATCTAGTGGTTAAATCGTTCAAGGACCATGGTTATGGGTTATGGACGCCTATTACTTTTAAAATGCATATCTATAGGCTATTGGTCATGGCTATTAGTTATAATGGTTCAAGGGCCATCAGTATCAGTTATGGACATCTAGTGGTTATAATGGTTCAAGGACCATGGTTATGTGTTATGGACACCTATTAATTGTAAAATGGATATCTATAGGCTATTGGTCATGGCTAGTAGTTATAATGGTTCAAGGGCCATCAGTATCAGTTATGGACATCTAGTGCTTATAATGGTTCAAGGACCATGGTTATGGGTTATGGACACCTATTACTTGTAAAATGGATATCTATAAGCTATTGGTCATGGCTAGTAGTTATAATGGTTCAAAGGCCACCAGTATCAGTTATGACATCTAGTGGTTATAATGTTCAATGACCATGGTTATGGGTTATGGACACCTATTACTTGTAAAATGGATATCTATTGGCTATTGGTCACGGCTGTTGGATTTTGGTGGGTTCTAAAACGCAGCGGAAACGGAAATTTAAAATAAATTTAACCACCAAGATCCACCAATGACCGAATCTCTAAACCCAAATCGTGCAACAAAGAAGAGAAAGAGAACATCATACCCTCGAAGACACCCGCAAGAATAGTGATGAACTCTTGAAAGGATGAAGGTCACGTAGTCGTTCCCCTCTACCGTTGATCCACACCGAGTAAGTGATTCCTTCCAAGTTGCTAACCCGACACCGAAATGCTCAAGAATCCTTCTTAGAATTTCGGTGAACTAAACACTTGTATTTTTAGAGAGAGAACCGATTTTCCACAAGTCCATCATCAACCTCCCACATCTCTCTTATATAGATAAGAGAGCATGTGGAGGTGGGTGGAAAAGCTCTACATGCATTGGACCAAAGAGTGGTCCAATAGAATTAAAGCAATCATGTGGAGAAAAGTAGTGGCTTTCCTTTACATGCATTGGACCATTAAATGGTCCAATGAAATAAAAGCCACTTTTATTTCTCCCAACATCTTTATTTATCTCTCTTAATTTAAGTGTTATCGGAAAGGAATTCCCCCGGCGTGTGACCCGATAGGCTCGTGCATCATCGGCCATGATACCCGTACATGTGTGTCGGTGGGCACTAAATTCTGACAATTTAATCACTTATGATTAAGCTGTCACGAGTCCGGCAGTTTAATCACCAATGATTAAGTTGCCACGAATCTGACAGTTCAATCATCAATGATTAAGCTATTACAAATCTAACACTTTAATCACCAATGATTAAGGTTACGATTCTGACAGTTTAATCATCGATGATTAAGCTATTACAAATCTAACAATTTAATCACTTATGATTAAGGTTACGATTCTGACAGTTTAATCATCGGTGATTAAGTCATGAATTCTAACAAACTCCCACTTGCACACGACACAACGTGTTATTGGTATCACAAACAAAGAGCGGCCTTAGCTAGGCATCTTTGTCCCCAAGTCAGCATGAGTTACGTTATCCTCGACAACTACCAATCATATAAATGATGGTTCCTTTAGATAAGTGATCGTATCATCCCTTTGTACATGATATCCTTGTGAACACGAGACATGGATTAATGTCGTCATTCTCCAGATCGTTCACGATTATGTTTCTCGATCTTTTATTTAGTGGTGACCATAATGAGTTATAATTGAACCATTTTCAATATAACTCGTGCATGGCCATGCGTTTTGGTGTCAGCGCTAAATCATCGAGGGGCCCATGGATATCTCTCTTCATTGAGGTACAAATCCTTTTGACTACATAGTCCCTACACATAAGTTATCCTTACCCAACTAAGCCCCTTATAACAGCCATTTACGAACCGCGTTAGAGCATTAATCTAAGTAAAGTAAACTTATGCTTTGGAATCTCATGAATCTCTGGTCTAAGGATGAAATGATATTATCATCCCGAGATGCTTTTGACAATTTCCATGAAGTAAACTCGGGTGTGGGTCTCCAGTCACTTGAAACTCATTTCAAGCACAGGTAATTGTTGTGTCTATATCTCATAACCAACACATTGCCTCAGCCTTCATTCATAACTTACTTCCATTTAAGTATGACTGACTGTGGAAGTTTAGATAAAAATCTAGGAAGTGTTTAAACATGCAAAGATGGAACACAATAAAGATTTTGAAAGTAACTGCAACACGCATATGTATAGACATATTTATACATCAATACAATCAAAATTACAATACTGTTTCAAGTTCCCAAAATAAACATCAAATTCAAACTAAAACAGTACTCAAGCTAAATCACTGGCTAATCTCACACCTATTCCCCTAGTGTGAGAATCATGTACAGCCTGTGATAACGGCTTAGTAAACGGATCGGCAAGATTCTCTTCCGATACTACTCTGCTTATGACAACGTCACCACATTCAATCTTATCTCGAATAACGTGGTATTTACGAGCAATATGCCTCGTTCTTTTATGAGCTCTAGGTTCCTTAGCCAAAGCTACTGCACCCTCATTGTCACAAAATATTTCAATGGGGTCAGCAATGCTAAGAACCACTACCAAGTCATTGATGAATTTCTTCATCCACACAGCTTCTTTTGCAGCTTCGCTTGCTGCAATGTATTCTGATTCTGTCGTCGAATCAGCAACTGTGTCTTGCTTGGAGCTCCTCCAACTCACAGCACCACCATTCAATAGGAATACATAACCCGATTGCGATCGGAAATCATCCCTATCAGTTTGGAAGCTTGCGTCTGTGTATCCAACTACACGCAACTCTTCCATACCACCATATACCAAGAACATATCCTTCGTTCTTCGAAGATATTTCAAGATGTTCTTGACGGCTATCCAATGAGCTTCTCCAGGGTTTGATTGATATCTACTTGCCACGCTCAGTGCACATGATACATCAGGTCTGGTGCATAGCATGGCGTACATGATAGATCCAACTGCCGAGGCATAAGGGATCTTCTTCATTACGTCACGTTCCTTATCGGAACTTGGACATTGAGCCTTGCTCAAAGTCACTCCATGCAACATAGGAAGATTCCCTTTCTTGGAATCCTCCATTCTAAACCGCTTTAGAACTTTGTCAATATATGCACTTTGACTCAAATCGAGAAGCCTTTTAGATCTATCTCGATAGATCTTGATTCCCAAGATGTACGATGCATTTCCTAAGTCCTTCATGGAAAAACATTTTCCAAAAAATGTCTTGACATCGCTCAAAATTGGAATGTCATTCCCAATGAGTAAGATGTCATCAACATATAGGACTAGGAATACAATTGCGCTCCCACTAGCCCTGACGTATACACAAGGTTCATCTATGCTTTTAGAAAATCCAAATTCCTTGATTTTCTCATCAAAGCAAAGATTCCAACTTCGAGATGCTTGCTTAAGTCCATAAATGGACTTCTTAAGCTGACAGACTTTATTAGGATACTTTGGATGTACAAAACCCTCAGGTTGTCTCATATATACCTCTTCAGTAAGTTTCCCGTTAAGGAAGGCGGTTTTTACATCCATTTGCCAAATTTCATAATCATGAAAGCCGGCAATTGCCATAAGTATCCTTATAGATTTCAACATAGCCACTGGGGAAAAGGTTTCATCATAGTCAACACCATGGGTTTGAGTGAAGCCTTTAGCAACCAGTCGTGCTTTGAAAGTATCAATCTGTCCATCCATGCCGGTCTTTACTTTATAGACCCATTTACACCCCACAAGCTTACAGCTGGGTGTAGGATCAACCAGTTCCCATACTTGGTTGTCCTTCATGGATTGCATTTCGACTTCCATTGCATCTCTCCATTTGTCAGACTCTGGGCCTGCCATCGCTTCCTGGTAGGTAGAGGGTTCATCATGATCCCCTAGTAACTCGCTGCCCTCAGATATGAGAAACCCATATCTCTCTGGCTCAGTGCGAGTTCTACCAGATCTACGAAGAGACAATGGTGGAACGTCAGTTTCTACCGCATCCTCTTGATCGGTACCAACCTCTTGAGGTTGCGTGCTAGTGCCAACATTAGGTAGTTCATTGGATACATCTTGAGTTTCCTCAAGATCTATATGCTTTCCACTAGGTTCATTGGATAAAAGTTCTCTTTCTAGAAAGACCGCCCTTCGAGCAACAAATACCTTGTTCTCGGTAGGTTTGTAAAACAAATATCCAAGTCCCGCTTTAGGATATCCAATGAAATAACACTTTTCTGAACGGGGTTCTAATTTGTCATCGGCCTCCCGCTTTATGTAGGCTTGACAACCCCAAACTCTAAGATAGGATAGTGGAGGTTTACTCCCATGCCATATCTCGAAAGGTGTCTTTTCTACCTTCTTTGTTGGTACGAGATTAAGAAGCTTACACGCCGTTTCTAGAGCATATCCCCAAAAACTTATTGGTATTTGGGTTCTTGCCATCATTGATCGAACCATGTCAAGTAATGTTCGATTTCTCCTCTCGGCGACTCCATTCAATTGAGGAGTCCTAGGAGGTGTTAATTGTGAGACAATCCCACAATTCTTAAGATGGTCAATAAACTCTAGATTAAGATACTCTCCGCCTCTATCTGATCGAAGTATCTTGATTGACTTGCCCAATTGGTTCTCAACTTCGTTTTGGAATGTCTTGAACACCTCAATGGTTTCTGACTTATGTTTAATCAAGTAAACATATCCAAACCTACTTTAGTTATCTATAAAGGTTACGAAGTATCTACAATTATTCCTTGTAAGGTGTTTAAAGGGACCACACACATCGGTGTGTACAATGTCTAATAAACCCTTAGCCCTCTCACTAACACCGGTGAAGGGAGCTTTAGTCATCTTTCCCAATAAGCAAGATTCACATACATCATTTGAACTATGTTCAAACGATTCCAAGTACCCAATTGCTTGAAGCTTGGAAATGCGAGTCTTGTTTATGTGGCCAAGACGACTATGCCATAAGGATAATCTATCCAAACTATCTTTGGATGTAGAACCAATTTGCATGATTGATCTTTTGTTACTAACATGTGCATCTATCTCATATATGCCATTAACCGGTAATGCTTTAAAATAATAATCACCATTTTTATGACAAGAAATTGTGCCATCATCATTAAAAGCAAACTTAAAACCGTCAATGTATAAAGCAAAATATGAAATAATATTTCTTGCCACAAGTGGCGAATAACGAACATGTTTTAACAAAATAGAGAAACTAGATCTAAAGGACAATAACACATTTCCTTTAGCTTCAACAGGGACAACTTCCTTGTTTCCCATGATGAGATCTTGTTCTCCAACCACCAACCTCTCACTTTCCCGTAGCACCTGCATTGTATTACAAATATGAGTGCCACAACCGGTATCTAAAACCCAGTTTTGCGAAGTAGAGGTTTGGTATAATTCAATCATGTACATACCTTGTTTTGAGGTACCTCCAACTCCTTTAGCTTTTAGCTTGTTGAGTTCCTCAAGGTATGTTGGGCAACTACGGCGGAAATGCCCCTTTTTCCCGCAATAGAAGCAGTCCGCATCTTCCGGTGTCATGGCTTGAGGAACCTTTCCTTTTGCCATCTTCGCCGAAGTTGGCTTAGGCTTGGGCGCACCAACCTTGCCTTTACCCTTACCTTGAGGGGTAGGGGTGGACTTCTTCTTCTTGGAGACCTTTCCTTCTCGAATTGCAAGGACGGGATGTGTTGGGTTGGGCTTTCTTTTGGTCATGGTAGACTCGGCGGTCTTCAACATACCATGAAGCTCCATTATGGACTTGTCCATACCATGCATATGATAGTTCATAACAAACTGTTCATATGATGTAGGAAGAGACCTAAGGATAAAATCCACGGCCAATTCCTTCCCAATGGAGAAGCCTAACTTCTCCAAGCGTTCCACGT
This sequence comes from Calendula officinalis, assembly GCA_963853835.1. NCBI lineage: Eukaryota > Viridiplantae > Streptophyta > Magnoliopsida > Asterales > Asteraceae > Calendula > Calendula officinalis. The sequence goes on along the minus strand of OY970825.1, from coordinate 64,294,055 downwards.
TTGCTTTCATACGCAACACGTGAGCGCTCACATCCCCGCCTTCTAGGAGTTTACGATCAAGCACGTTCTTGAGGCACTCGTACCGCTCTAGCTTTGCTTGTTGTTGGAACATGTCCCGCAACTGCACAATAAGCTCGTAAGCGTACAAATGATCCATTTGCTTTTGCAAATCAGGAGTCATTGTGCTCAACATTAAACATGTAACGTCCTCACATTCTTTCGTGAGACGTTCATGAGCATCGTGTGCTGCTTGAATCGCATCCTCCCCTGGTTCATCGGGAAGAGGTCCTTCAATCAAGTGCATCTTTCCTTCATGGCGGAGAACAAGTTTTAGTTGTCTCTCCCAATCAAGGATGTTTGCACCATTGAGTTTCTCCTTTTCAAGGAAAACTCTTAAAGAAACATTGGTGGTGGTGGTGGGGTTTGAAGATGCCATCTAAAAAATAGCAAAGTAGTTTTAGTTAGTTTGATGGATCCTTGTAAATATATTACCCAAAACTTTTATATTTAACAAGGGCTAAGAATCCGTATTTCACAATACATTATGACGGGTATGCCGCGGATCATAATGTAAAGCTATTTCCGGTGGTATCCATTGTACCATTGTAATCACCATATTGTACTAATGCCATATTGTACCAATTGTACCAATAATCATATTGTACCAATTGTACCAATTGCATTTATTTTGTACCAATTGTGACTTACAACTCTTAGCTTCTTGCGGGATCACTTGACAACCATTGTGTCATTTGGCATGTTTGATCCCTACATGCACTAACCTCAAACCAAATTTTAAATGACTCGGTTTCGCTCGACAATCATTTAAAACCTAGTTTGAAGTTTGTAAATCGACCATCTAGATTCACGATAAGCCCATAACTAAATTGGCTCGGTTTCGCTCGACAACCAACTTAATTAAGGAACTTATACACACCCTTATCTTGCTTCACAAGGCACGGCTCGGTTTCGCTCGACAACCGACCTTGCTCCACAAGACTTAAGTGGTGACACTCCAATGGATAGTGCAAGACTTACATTTTGTGAGAAATCAAATAAATCATCCAACATGATACGCGGTGAAACATTTTGACTATAATGGTTTGGCTAATGCACGACGACCAATCATACAAAATGAATCACACTCACCTTCCACACTGTCTATTCAAAATCGGCTCGGCTAATGCACGACAACCAACTTTGTCTAGCAAGATTTGGGTGGCGTCATCATTAGGATAATAAAAATGATATTCTCTAAAAACGGGTTTTTGTTTCTTTTAAACTTTGATTAATTACTTTTGTGACAAAAACATTTTTCACCTTTTAATTAATCCCTTTTAAAATTTTGATTAATTACCTTTGTGACAAAACCATTTTTCACCTTTTAATTAATCTATTGCGAGTGATTTAATTAAACCATTTTCAATTAATCTATTTATTTATTTAACCTTGCGAAAATCTAACAACCAAGCAAATAAATAAACATCACATGCATACAACAAAATTGGTAACCATGCCCAAAGCCTATGCGTTTTTCCCGTGAGCCAACCCGGGAAAAACATGGTCAACTATGGACAAATAATGATCTTCCATGTGAGCTCCCACTAAATCCGCCGTCTCCATTAGACTTCATCGAATCCAAGGTTGCCTAGACATCACTTCATGATTCCATTTGGTTGTCTTTTGATCTTCGTTTTACAAGTACATAGAAAATATGGAAATGGCTAACACACCACAAAATCCTACTAACTAGTAAAATTACAAATGAAAATCAATGGCATGCAAGCCATAATTAATAAATATTACATACCGAAATTAATAAATTATTAATTACAAACCATTGTGACAAAGTCACCAAATGAATAATAACCAAACACACGGCAAAAGGTCAAGGGCATAATGGTTACCAATCTTCTAGCTACTACAAACATGAAAGCTAAAATGGTGTGCCAACAACCATTCATAAAAATATTTTGACAAAGATTCGAAATCAAACACTCAAGGCACTAAGAATCTTTGCATGTAATAAAATACATACATCAACACAAATTTATGCATGCATGCATTTCATGCCAAAATCATGACAAGCATATAAGTGTGTGAGTCAAAATATTATGGGTTTAGCAAGGCTAAAACCCGAAATCTAAAAAAAAATGGCAAAACCGATCCTCAAATCGTTTTTCAAGCCCGAAAATGTGCACGATTCGGTTAGAGTAGGCTCTGATACCACTGTTGGATTTTGGTGGGTTCTAAAACGCAGCGGAAACGGAAATTTAAAATAAATTTAACCACCAAGATCCACCAATGACCGAATCTCTAAACCCAAATCGTGCAACAAAGAAGAGAAAGAGAACATCATACCCTCGAAGACACCCGCAAGAATAGTGATGAACTCTTGAAAGGATGAAGGTCACGTAGTCGTTCCCCTCTACCGTTGATCCACACCGAATAAGTGATTCCTTCCAAGTTGCTAACCCGACACCGAAATGCTCAAGAATCCTTCTTAGAATTTCGGTGAACTAAACACTTGTATTTTAGAGAGAGAACCGATTTTCCACAAGTCCATCATCAACCTCCCACATCTCTCTTATATAGATAAGAGAGCATGTGGAGGTGGGTGGAAAAGCTCTACATGCATTGGACCAAAGAGTGGTCCAATAGAATTAAAGCAAGCATGTGGAGAAAAGTAGTGGCTTTCCTTTACATGCATTGGACCATTAAATGGTCCAATGAAATAAAAGCCACTTTTATTTCTCCCAACATCTTTATTTATCTCTCTTAATTTAAGTGTTATCGGAAAGGAATTCCCCCGGCGTGTGACCCGATAGGCTCGTGCATCATCGGCCATGATACCCGTACATGTGTGTCGGTGGGCACTAAATTCTGACAATTTAATCACTTATGATTAAGCTGTCACGAGTCCGGCAGTTTAAACACCAATGATTAAGTTGCCACGAATCTGACAGTTCAATCATCAATGATTAAGCTATTACAAATCTAACACTTTAATCACCAATGATTAAGGTTACGATTCTGACAGTTTAATCATCGATGATTAAGCTATTACAAATCTAACAATTTAATCACTTATGATTAAGGTTACGATTCTGACAGTTTAATCATCGGTGATTAAGTCACGAATTCTAACAATGGCTAGTAGTTATAATGGTTCAAGGGCCATCGATATGAGTTATGGACATGCATGTAGTGGTTATAATGGTTCAATGGCCTTGGTTATGGGTTATGCACACCTATTACTTGTAAAATGGATATCTATACGCTATTGGTCATGGCTAGTAGTTATAATGGTTCAAGGGCCATCAGTATCGATTATGGACATCTAGTGGTTATAATGGTTCAAGGACCATGGTTATGGGTTATGGAAACCTATTACTTGTAAAATGGATATCTATAGGCTATTGGTCATGGCTAGTAGTTATAATGGTTCAAGGGCCATCAGAATCAGTTATGGACATCTAGTGGTTATAATGGTTCAAGGACCATGGTTTTGGGTTATGGACACCTATTACTTTTAAAATGGATATCTATAAGCTATTGGTCATGGCTAGTAGTTATAATGGTTCAAGGGCCATCCAGTTATGGAAATCTAGTAGTTATAATGTTCAAGGACCATGGTTATGGGTTATGGACACCTATTACTTGTAAAATGGATATCTATAGGCTATTGGTCATGGCTAGTAGTTATAATGGTTCAAGGGCCATCGATATGAGTTATGGACATGCATGTAGTGGTTATAATGGTTCAATGGCCTCGGTTATGGGTTATGCACACCTATTACTTGTATAATGGATATCTATAGGCTATTAGTCATGGCTAGTAGTTATAATGGTTCAAGGGCCATCAGTATCGATTATGGACATCTAGTGGTTGTAATGGTTCAAGGACCATGGTTATGGGTTATGGACACCAATTACTTGTAAAATGGATATCTATAGGCTATTGGTCATGGCTAGTAGTTATAATGGTTCAAGGGCCATCAGTATCAGATATGGACATCTAGTGGTTATAATGGTTCAAGGACCATGGTTGTGGGTTATGGACACCTATTACTTGTAAAATGAATATCTATAGGCTATTGGTCATGGCTGGTAGTTATAATGGTTCAAGGGCCATCCGTATCAGTTACGGACATCTAGTGGTTATAATGGTTCAAGGACCATGGTTATGGGTTATGGACACCTATTAATTGTAAGATGGATATCTATAGGCTATTGGTCATGGCTAGTAGTTATAATGGTTCAAGGGCCATCAGTATCAGTTATGGACATCTAGTGGTTATAATGTTCAAGGACAATGGTTATGGGTTATGGACACCTATTACTTGTAAAATGGATATCTATAGGCTATTGGTCATGGCTAGTAGTTATAATGGTTCAAGGGCCATCGATATGAGTTATGGACATACATGTAGTGGTTATAATGGTTCAATGGCCTTGGTTATGGGTTATGCACACCTATTACTTGTAAAATGGATATCTATACGCTATTGGTCATGGCTAGTAGTTATAATGGTTCAAGGGCCATCAGGGTCAGTTATGGACATCTAGTGGTTATAATGGTTCAAGGACCATGGTTATGGGTTATGGTCACCTATTACTTGTAAAATGGATATCTATAGGCTATTGGTCATGGCTAGTAGTTATAATTGTTCAAGGGCCATCAGAATCAGTTATGGACATCTAGTGGTTATAATGGTTCAAGGACCATGGTTTTGGGTTATGGACACCTATTACTTTTAAAATGGATATCTATAAGCTAGTGGTCATGGCTAGTAGTTATAATGGTTCAAGGGCCATCCAGTTATTGAAATCTAGTAGTTATAATGTTCAAGGACCATGGTTATGGGTTATGGACACCTATTACATGTAAAATGGATATCTATAGGCTATTGGTCATGGCTAGTAGTTATAATGGTTCAAGGGCCATGATATGAGTTATGGACATGCATGTAGTGGTTATAATGGTTCAATGGCCTTGGTTATGGGTTATGCACACCTATTACTTGTAAAATGGTTATCTATAGGCTATTGGTCATGGCTAGTAGTTATAATGGTTCAAGGGCCATCAATATCAGTTATGGACATCTAGTGGTTAAATGGTTCAAGGACCATGGTTATGGGTTATGGACGCCTATTACTTGTAAATGCATATCTATAGGCTATTGGTCATGGCTATTAGTTATAATGGTTTAAGGGACATCAATATCATTTATGGACATCTAGTGGTTATAATGTTCAAGGACCATTGTTATGGGTTATGGACACCTATTACTTGTAAAATGGATAACTATAGGCTATTGGTCATGGCTAGTAGTTATAATGGTTCAAGGGCCATCGATATGAGTTATGGACATGCATGTAGAGGTTATAATGGTTCAATGTCCTTGGTTATGGTTATGCACACCTAGTACTTGTAAAATGGTTATCTATAGGCTATTGGTCATGGCTAGTAGTTATAATGGTTCAAGGGCCATCAATATCAGTTATGGACATCTAGTGGTTAAATGGTTCAAGGACCATGGTTATGGGTTATGGACGCCTATTACTTGTAAAATGCATATCTATAGGCTATTGGTCATGGCTATTAGTTATAATGGTTCAAGGGCCATCAGTATCAGTTATGGACATCTAGTGGTTATAATGGTTCAAGGACCATGGTTATGGGTTATGGACACCTATTAATTGTAAAATGGATATCTATAGGCTATTGGTCATGGCTAGTAGTTATAATGGTTCAAGGGTCATCAGTATCAGTTATGGACATCTAGTGCTTATAATTGTTCAAGGACCATGGTTATGGGTTATGGACACCTATTACTTGTAAAATGGATATCTATAAGCTATTGGTCATGGCTAGTAGTTATAATGGTTCAAAGGCCACCAGTATCAGTTATGACATCTAGTGGTTATAATGTTCAATGACCATGGTTATGGGTTATGGACACCTATTACTTGTAAAATGGATATCTATAGGCTATTGGTCATGGCTAGTAGTTATAATGGTTCAAGGGCCATCGATATGAGTTATGGACATGCATGTAGTGGTTATAATGGTTCAATGGCCTTGGTTATGGGTTATGCACACCTATTACTTGTAAAATGGATATCTATACGCTATTGGTCATGGCTAGTAGTTATAATGGTTCAAGGGCCATCAGGGTCAGTTATGGACATCTAGTGGTTATAATGGTTCAAAGACCATGGTTATGGGTTATGGACACCTATTACTTGTAAAATGGATATCTATAGGCTATTGGTCATGGCTAGTAGTTATAATGGTTCAAGGGCCATCAGAATCAGTTATGGACATCTAGTGGTTATAATGGTTCAAGGACCATGGTTTTGGGTTATGGACACCTATTACTTTTAAAATGGATATCTATAAGCTATTGGTCATGGCTAGTAGTTATAATGGTTCAAGGGCCATCCAGTTATGGAAATCTAGTAGTTATAATGTTCAAGGACCATGGTTATGGGTTATGGACACCTATTACTTGTAAAATGGATATCTATAGGCTATTGGTCATGGCTAGTAGTTTTAATGGTTCAAGGGCCATCGATATGAGTTATGGACATGCATGTAGTGGTTATAATGGTTCAATGGCCTTGGTTATGGCTTATGCACACCTATTACTTGTATAATGGATATCTATAGGCTATTAGTCATGGCTAGTAGTTATAATGGTTCAAGGGCCATCAGTATCGATTATGGACATCTAGTGGTTGTAATGGTTCAAGGACCATGGTTATGGGTTATGGACACCTATTACTTGTAAAATGGATATCTATAGGCTATTGGTCATGGCTAGTAGTTATAATGGTTCAAGGGCCATCAGTATCAGATATGGACATCTAGTGGTTATAATGGTTCAAGGACCATGGTTATGGGTTTTGGACACCTATTAATTGTAAGATGGATATCTATAGGCTATTGGTCATGGCTAGTAGTTATAATTGTTCAAGGGCCATCAGTATCAGTTATGGACATCTAGTGCTTATAATGGTTCAAGGACCATGGTTATGGGTTATGGACACCTATTACTTGTAAAATGGATATCTATAAGCTATTGGTCATGGCTAGTAGTTATAATGGTTCAAAGGCCACCAGTATCAGTTATGGACATCTAGTGGTTCTAATGTTCAAGGACCATGGTTATGGGTTATGGACACCTATTACTTGTAAAATAGATATCTATAGCCTATTGGTCATGGCTAGTAGTTATAATGGTTCAAGGGCCATCGATATGAGTTATGGACATGCATGTAGTGGTTATAATGGTTCAATGGCCTTGGTTATGGGTTATGCACACCTATTACTTGTAAAATGGATATCTATACGCTATTGGTCATGGCTAGTAGTTATAATGGTTCAAGGGCCATCAGGGTCAGTTATGGACATCTAGTGGTTATAATGGTTCAAGGACCATGGTTATGGGTTATGGACACCTATTACTTGTAAAATGGATATCTATAGGCTATTGGTCATGGCTAGTAGTTATAATGGTTCAAGGGCCATCAGAATCAGTTATGGACATCTAGTGGTTATAATGGTTCAAGGACCATGGTTTTGGGTTATGGACACCTATTACTTTTAAAATGGATATCTATAAGCTATTGGTCATGGCTAGTAGTTATAATGGTTCAAGGGCCATCCAGTTATGGAAATCTAGTAGTTATAATGTTCAAGGACCATGGTTATGGGTTATGGACACCTATTACTTGTAAAATGGATATCTATAGGCAATTGGTCATGGCTAGTAGTTATAATGGTTCAAGGGCCATGATATGAGTTATGGACATGCATGTAGTGGTTATAATGGTTCAATGGCCTTGGTTATGGGTTATGCACACCTATTACTTGTAAAATGGATATCTATAGGCTATTAGTCATGGCTAGTAGTTATAATGGTTCAAGGGCCATCAGTATCGATTATGGACATCTAGTGGTTGTAATGGTTCAAGGACCATGGTTATGGGTTATGGACACCTATTACTTGTAAAATGGATATCTATAGGCTATTGGTCATGGCTAGTAGTTATAATGGTTCAAGGGCCATCAATATCAGATATGGACATCTAGTGGTTATAATGGTTCAAGGACCATGGTTATGGGTTATGGACACATATTACTTGTAAAATGAATATCTATAGGCTATTGGTCATGGCTGGTAGTTATAATGGTTCAAGGGCCATCCGTATCAGTTACGGACATCTAGTGGTTATAATGGTTCAAGGACCATGGTTATGGGTTATGGGCATCTATTACTTGTAAAATGAATATCTATAGGCTATTGGTCATGGCTTGTAGTTATAATGGTTCAAGGACCATCGGTATTAGTTATGAACATCAAGTGGTTATAATGGTTCAAGGACCATGGTTATGGGTTATGGATATCTATTACTTGTAGAACGGATAGCTATATAGGTCATGGCTAGTAGTTATAACGGTTCAAGGGCCATCGGTATCAGTTATGGACATCTAGTGGTTATAATCGTTCAAGGGCCATGGTTATGGGTTATGGACACCTATTACTTGTAAAATGGATATCTATAGGCTATTGGTCATGGCTAGTAGTTATAATGGTTTACGGGTCATCAGTATCAGTTATGGACATCCAGTGGTTATAATGTTCAAGGACCATGGTTATGGGTTATGGACACCTATTACTTGTAAAATGGATATCTATAGGCTATTGGTCATGGCTAGTAGTTATAATGGTTGAAGGACCATCGATATGAGTTATGGACATGCATGTAGTGGTTATAATGGTTCAATGGCCTTGGTTATGGGTTATGCACACCTATTACTTGTAAAATGGATATCTATAGGCTATTGGTCATGGTTAGTAGTTATAATGGTTCAAGGGCCATCAATATAAGTTATGGACATCTAGTGGTTATAATGGTTCAAGGACCATGGTTATGGGTTATGGACACCTATTACTTGTAAAATGGATATCTATAGGCTATTGGCCATGGCTAGTAGTTATAATGGTTCAAGGGGCATCAGTATCAGTTTTGAACATCTAGTGTTTATAATGGTTCAAGGACCATGGTTATGGGTTATGGACACCTATTACTTGTAAAATGGAAATCTATAGGCTACTGGTCATGGCTAGTAGTTATAATGGTTCAAGGGCCATCAGTATCAGTTATGGACATCTAGTGGTTATAATGGCTAACTATATTAATCACAAAAAGAACTACAAAGGAATGTGACAGACAGTCACATTGACCTCAAGCAGAAGCTTCACACAACAAAACAGAGTTTATGACATGCCATAAACAAAGCTAAGACCAACTAGCGCTAGCAACTACCTCACAGGACCAACCAAACGCTCAAAAGAAGCAAAAGCAGACAACTTAAACAAAAACACTGAGCTAAACAACCGAGACTGGGATCTTCCAGCTAGCTAGCAGCCGTTGAACATCAACCGTGTTTCTCTTAAACTTTAACGTCATCAGTATTAACCGAACGGTGGCAATAATCTCGTCACATAACTGCATATGCGTCTTGGACTTCTTTTTGAACAATCTTGCATTTCTTTCTAACCAAATATAATATGTAGTAGCTCCAATCAATATACGAGAGATAACACTTTTTGATGACCTTCCTCTGGACATTGGAGTAAGGTAATCAATAATATCAGCAAGTCTTGGTGCAATCGTGTCCATCCCCCCAAGCAATCTGATATTAACCCAAACCTGCGAAGAATTTGTACAATCAAAAAATAGATGAGAGTGGGAATCAGGAACAAGACCACATAGTGGGCACCGCAAAGAGGCAGTATCCGTATCATGGTGAACATCCCATTGTTTCAACAAATTTTGTTTTTTTAAGCGGTTGTTCATAACAAGCCACATATGAAAGGCATGGTGAGGGATACAATGGGGAAACCATACAACAGATTGCCAAGGGACCTCAACCTCCCTTGATCTAATAGAATTCCAAGCTAGATAAACCGAGAAAGCCTGAGAAGACCCATTTAAGTCTAACCAAACTACACAGTCCTTTTGATCTGGAACAAGTTGGGGGACCGGGATACTAGTAATTTCCGGGAACCTAGCATACCAATCATTTGGCCAAATCCAAATATTATCAGCAATCAGGTCCGACACCACATCAAGGGAGGAAAACCCAGCTCTAGTAATATCCCTATAAGTAAGGAATTGAAAAAATGGACTAGCCATGCTTCATTTATCAAACCAAATGGAAGTAGATTTTCCGTCACGTATCGTATGCCATATAAAAGGTCTAACTTTGTTTCTTAATTGGAGCAACTTCCTCCAAGACCAGCTCATAGAACCCGTGCTGGGAGTATCCCAAAAACTTCTACCCCGCAGCTTATAAGAATGAATCCATTGGACCCATAACGACTCCTTATTTGACACTATACTCCAGATATGGTATGCCATGAGGGCAGCATTAAAATCTTTGATACGACGGATACCGAGTCCCCCTTCAGATTTTGGTTTGCAAACTACCTCCCAAGAGACTTTGGCTTTACCCTTCTTCATTTCGCCTTGACACCACAGAAACCCCCGCATTAATTGCTCGAGCTCATGAATGATATGGGTTGGAAGGGTAAAAACCGAAGCCCAATAAATATGTAAATTAGATAAAACTGAAATAATCAATTGGAGACGACCCGCAAAGGAAAGGTATTTATTCTTCCAATCATTTATGCGATTCTGCATCTTTTCTATCAGGACTTTACAATCTCTGAATAATAATCTAGTAGATATCAGAGGCACTCCGAGGTATTTAACCGGGAGACTTCCTTCCTCAAAAGGCATTAAATGAAGAATTGCAGCTCGGGTAGTGGCCGGAACGTTACAGAAAAACACCGTACTCTTAGGAATGCTAGGGACAAGCCCCGAGACTTCTTTAAACTCATTCAAAGCATCCAAAATCAGAGTAGCAGAAATCTAGTTACCTCGCGCAAAGAGGAACAGATCATCTGCAAAACATAGGTTGACAATCTTTTGTTTCTCACAGCCTTTGTGATATTGAAAATCCGTGCTAGAGGTAACTTTGCGTTTGATAATAAGAGAAAGTACCTCCATGAAAAGAGTAAAAAGGTATGGAGACATTGGGTCACCCTGTCTCAAGCCTCTTTTACCCCGAAACCAGCCATGGACCTCTCCATTTATACAAATGGAAAATGAAGGAGATGTAACACATTCCAAAATCCACATGATCATTTTAGGAGGAAAACCAAAGCCAACTAAGATAGAGTGTAGAAACTCCCAATCAACAATATCATAAGCTTTCTGGATATCAATTTTAAACGCACATCTAGGGGGACCAGATTGCCTATGATAATTATGCATTAATTCTTGTGTGAGAAGAATGTTATCTGAAATTCGTCTTCCAGGAATGAAAGCTGATTGATTAATGTCAACAATATCACCAAGAACATCAGTGATACGATTAGTAAGTATTTTGCTGATACACTTGTAAATTACATTGCAGCAGGATATGGGACGGAAATCAGTCGTCTTTGATGGAGTTGGGATCTTTGGAATCATAGCCAAAATAGTATGGTTAATTTCTTTTAGTAACTTGCCATTTGAAAAAATTCCCGAACCGCACAACACATTTCCTCTCCAATAATGTCCCAAGATTTTTAAAGAAAGCAGCTGTGAAGCCATCAGGACCAGGGGCTTTATCATTGCCAATAGTGTTCTGAAACAGCTCATGGGTATCAAGGGAAGTCACCTGGCCTCAAATTCCAAGGAAATTTTGGTAGTGTTTAACAAAAATTGGAGCGATTTCATTACCGTCATGCATAGTAGTACCCGCAAAAATGGCATCTATACAATTCCTGTGGCATCTACTCTTAACCACGTTGTGGAAGTAAGCAGAATTGGAGTCCCCAACTCTTAACCATTCAGTTCTAGATTTTTGTTTAAGGAATCGTTCCTCATTTAAAACCGCGGCCTTATAAGCAAGAAGATAATGGGCTTCTTCTTCACGAAGCTTAGGACAGTGGGGATTCTTATCAAGAGCAGATTGTATTTCATCCAGTTCTACCCGAAGGAATTTTACTTTGGAGTGTAAATTACCTTGGTCCTTTAACAGCTTTCGCAAAGGGGGTTTCATAGCTTTTAGATGTTTTACCACACGATACATTAAACAACCTGTGATTCTCTCCAACCAACCCACAGCAACAATATCACGAAAATCAGGTTTGTCTGCTAGAAAGTTACAAAAATTAAAAGGCTTGGGTTTGAATTTCATAACATTCGGGATTTTCAAGATACAAGGGGTGTGATCAGATATACGATATGGTTGGAAAATGCCAATAGAGTCCGGGAAGATATCAATGAAATCTTGATTCCCCATAATTCGATCAGTTTTCTTTAATATACCATCTGGTCCCTGCGGTTTTTGGTTCGAAGTAAAATGAAGGCCCGTACTATTTATATCTATAACAGCCATATCATTTACACACTCTTGGAATTCCTGCATAGCAATATGAGGTTGATATCCACCACATGAGTGGTCTTCTAATTTCAGGGCTGCATTAAAATCACCAAGAATAGCCCATGGTTTATTCGACATAAGCTGGCTATGTCCCACTAGATTATGCCATAAGACCCTTCTGTCAATGTATGAAGTAGCAGCATACACAAAAGAACAAAAGAAAGACTTTCTATCAGATTTAGTAACTACTTGAACATGTATAACCTGGTTTGTTTGAGCTAGGTGTCACACCCCGCCAAAAATGAGTTTTACTTCATTTAAAATGTTTTGAGGAAGAACGAGGGTGTAACGTTCATGACAACATAGCAAAAATTAAGTAAACAAACAACCACGCAATAACAAAAAATATAAGATTGTTTCACTTTCCAAAAGTATAAAGTTTCCAAATATAGTATGTTTCCTAAAATAGAAATTGTTTTGAAATGAAATGATTGTTCGTAAACTTAATGTTTTAATCATGGCTCATGACAATCCCAATGCTCATATCCTCCAATCCACTGCACCTAATTACCTGGAAAACATAAATAGTAAAAGGGTCAACAATAATGTTGAGTGAATCCACAGTGTTAAAGTAAAAGTAAAGTAAAGTAAAGTGTTTTGCTACTCAAAATGTTTGTTGTGAAAATTGTTTATGACTGAAAAGTATAAAGTTCAATACTCATATGATATGAGTAGTAAGTATGAAATGTTTAGTGTAGTTGTAGAATATCTACAACTGCGTGTTATGTTTATGAAAAGTTGTTGAACAAATTGTTATGTTTGACATCGCATGAACTGTTATCCCCAATAGGTAGCTAGTCTATTGAGTTAATATACTAACCCCTAAGTCCACAATCAACACTTCAACTCCATTATGTTATCGTTCTTTTATGGATATACACTCCCGGAGATGTCTTGGATAAACCAAGTAATGATCTAACGTTCGATGGGAGGATGAGTGTCAGCCAATAGTACTATCTGCATATCCATGGTCTAGATCCACTAGCCAATGATTGCTGGCAAACCTTAGTCCGGTATAATAATTGTTTGTCATGCCAACGCGATAATGAAAATGTAAATGTTGTACAGTCATAGTAAAACAGTAGCAGTTGTTTATGTTTTCCACCCCAAAGTTTATAAAACAGTAAAGGTAGTAAAAGGGGTATGTGGACTCACCTGGCAAAGCTTAGCGACACAGTACTTAGGACGGAGGAATCCTTCAGAGACTCCTAGCTTCCTAAACGATAAAACTTACTAATTAGACTAAGCTAATACAGGCGATTCTAGTTATATTATAAGTTAAATGATATGCAATTAATGTTATGTTTTATGTTTTGTGACATCGAATGAACCTGGATCATTGGGCCTTAATTGGCCGAAAAGAAATGAAATGAAATGGGCTTCGAAATGAAATGAAATGGGCTTGGGTTAGGCTTATTGGGCCTAGATTGGGCCTATTGGGCCACTAGGTTGGGCCACTTGGGCCTCTTATTGGGCTTAGGTCCAATTAGATTAGGCCATGGATTGGGCTTTGGTCCAAATGGGCTTGTATACTAATGGGCCAACTAAAGTTTGGGCCCGATGGACCAAGATAGATCGATATGGGCCAAGTACGGGCCTTGGCCCGATTGGGTATTCGGGTTTGGGTCCATGGTTTGGGTCAACTACCGGCCTTGATCCGGTTTGACTTATGGGTCAACATTGGTCAATCCTAGAAGTCAACATAGGTCGAAATAGTCAACAAAAGTCAACTTAGGAACTCTAGAATTCGGCTAGGGTTTAGGCTAAGATACAATTCGGTCAACCAAGGTCAACCACGGTCAATCTAGGTCAAACTAGGCTAGGTTTGATGGTAATTCGGTTAGGGTTGGCCGGCTAGGCCGAAACCCTAAGGGTTTGGTTCTAGTTTGGTCTAGATCAAGTCTAGGTCCGGTTTAGTGTGTCTAGATCGGTTATAGTTCGAATCTAGGGTTCTATTTCTAGGGTTGTACATGTCAAGGTTTGATATCTAGGATTATAGGCAAACAAATCAAATGGTTTAGGAACTTAACAATCATACGAGCAAAACAAATCACTCAATCGACTAACAAATAAATCCTTTGACATGCACGCAAGCATGCACGTCGGGATCAAGATCAAGCAAGTGCCGAAACCTCTTGGCCTTTGGCCTAGGTCTCGGGTTCGAGTAATAGGACCGAATCAAGGAAGCAAATAACAAAGAAAGTTCGAGTTTCAAACCTTGCGATCGAAAATCAAGAAGAACCGAATAGGGGTGCTCGGGTTTGTGGCTTGCAGTCGACGAAGATGATGATGATGGTATTTATATGGAGGTAAAAGTTAGAGTTTGAATCCAACAAGGACTCTTTCAAAGATAATGGATAGAAGTTCAAGTATTAAGATAAGATCAACACAAGTTTACTTACACCCCAAAGGGGGTTCGGCCGTGTGGAGATGGTCACGAGCAAGTGCATGGCCGGCCACTTATGTGGTCGGTCATGGTTCGATGCATTCGAGTCACTTTTATTTAATACATTACGTTTATTGTTTTATCTAGAAAGTTATGATTTTAGAAATGTTTTAGCTCAAAAGTGTCACCATAAGTAAATAAAAATGTTGTGTTGACTAAAATGGTCAAACACTAATGCATGGTGTAAAATTATATAAGTTGGTTGTGTGTTAGGATGCCAGAAATAGAAATGTCTGAAAATAGAAACTTTCTAAATAAGGAAAGTTCTAGAAATGAAATGAAGTTACATACCAGAAATATCGAGTTGTCACACTAGGGTCATAACATCTAACATCCTCTCATCCCATCCAAGGATTATGCGGGTACCTTTATCACACAAATGCCCATTCGAGGTCCATTTCCAACTTGCACACACTTTCTTACAAACATCATAAACATCCACAACATTCACATGAGATTCCAGAATTGCACAAATACTAAGGTTGTTATCTAGTACTATTTGACGAACCTCTTCTTGTTTAGGGGAACGGTTCAAACCCCTGATATTCCAGGAAGCAAGACTAAACATTAAGACCATGCGTATAGGGGTTGCTTGCCCCCTTGTTTTTAGAAGTTCCCGCCAAAAAACTTGATGTATCGTTAGTCTTGCCTTCCACTTCATCAACTTCATCCTCCTGGTCACTTAACGAATCAAACCCATTTGAGGTAGGAATATTTGCATATGTATTCGTCTTATGAAAAACAATAGGTTTAGCCTGATGTTGAGAGTTCCCAACATCACCTACACTATTACTGCTTTCATTTGTTTGTTGGCCGACAATAGGTGTAACATGGTATATATGAGTACCATTTACACTATTACTATCCGCCTTTCCATAATCAAAGATGATATTATCCGCGACCTCATTGCGATCAATAGGTGTAGCATTCTCTACACTATTACTGGTCGCACATTTATTCCCAATATCTCTTTCTTATGGACATCTTCACAAACAATAGGTGTAACATAATGTTTATCATTATCTACACTATTACAGTTTGTATTCGGAAGTTTAGCGCTTCTAGCCACTTCCGAATCAGTCTTTGCGCTTCCAGCTAGTAGTTATAATGGTTCAAGGGCCATCAGTATCAGTTATGGACATCTAGTGGTTATAATGGTTCAAGAACCATGGTTATGGGTTATGGACACCTATTACTTGTAAAATGGATATCTATAGGCTATTGGTCATGGCTAGTAGTTATAATGGTTGAAGGGCCATCAGTATCAGTTATGGACATCTAGTGGTTATAATGGTTCAAGGACCATGGTTATGGGTTATGGACACCTATTACTTGTAAATCGGATATCTAGAAGCTGTTGGTCATGGCTAGTAGTTATAATGGTTGAAGGGCCATCAGTATCAGTTATGGACATCTAGTGGCTATAATCGTTCAAGAACCATGGTTATGGGTTATGGACACCTATTACTTGTAAAATAGATATCTATATAGGTCATGGGTAGTAGTTATGATGGTTGAAGGGCCATCGGTATCAGTTACAGACATATAGTGGTTATAATTGTTCAAGGGCCATGGTTATGGGTTATAAACACCTATTACTCGTAAAATAGATATCTATAGGCTATTGGTCATGGCTAGTAGTTATAATGGTTCAAGGGCCATCAGTATCAGTTATGGACATTTAGTGGTTATAATGGTTCAAGAACCATGGTTATGGGTTATCGACACCTATTACTTGTAAAGTGTATATCTATATGCTATTGGTCATGGCTAGTAGTTATAATGGTTTAAGGGCCATCAGTATCAGTTATGGACATCTAGTGGTTATAATGGTTCAAGGACCATGGTTATGGGTTATGGACACCTATTAGTTGAAAAATGGATATCTATAGGCAATTGGTCATGGCTAGAAGTTATAATGGTTCATGGGCCATCAGTATCAGTTATGGACATCTAGTGGTTATAATGATTCAAGGACCATGGTTATGGGTTATGGACACACATTACTTGTAAAATGGATATCTATAGGCTATTGGTCATGGCTAGTAGTTATAATGGTTCAAGGGCCATCAATATCAGTTATGGACATCTAGTGGTTATAATGGTTCAACGACCATGGCTATGGGTTATGGACACATATTACATGTAAATTGAATATCTAGAGGCTATTGGTCATGGCTAGTAGTTATAATGGTTGAAGGGCCATCAGTATCAGTTATGGACATCTAGTGGTTATAATGGTTCAAGAATCATGGTTATGGGTTATGGACACTTATTACTTGTAAAATAGATATCAATAGGCTATTGGTCATGGCTAGTAGTTATAATGGTTGAAGGGCCATTAGTATCAGTTATGGACATCTAGTGGCTATAATCGTTCAAGAACCATGGTTATGGGTTATGGACACCTATTACTCGTAAAATAGATATCTATATAGGTCATGGGTAATAGTCATAATGGTTCAAGGGCCATCGGTATCAGTTACAGACATCTAGTGGTTATAATTGTTCAAGGGCCATGGTTACGGGTTATAAACACCTATCACTCGTAAAATAGATATCTATAGGCTATTGGTCATGGCTAGTAGTTATAATGGTTCAAGGGCCATCAGTATCAGTTATGGACATTTAGTGGTTATAATGGTTCAAGAACCATGGTTATGGGTTATGGACACCTATTACTTGTAAAATGTATATCTATATGCTATTGGTCATGGCTAGTAGTTATAATGGTTCAAGGGCCATCAGTATCAGTTATGGACATCTAGTGGTTATAATGGTTCAAGGACCATGGTTATGGGTTATGGACACCTATTACTTGAAAAATGGATATCTATAGGCTATTGGTCATGGCTAGTAGTTATAATGGTTCATGGGCCATCAGTATTAGTTATGGACATCTAGTGGTTATAATGATTCAAGGACCATGGTTATGAGTTATGGACACCTATTACTTGTAAAATAAATATCTATAGGCTATTGGTCATGGCTAGTAGTTATAATGGTTCAAGGGCCATCAGTATTAGTTATGGACATCTAGTGGTTATAATGGTTCAAGAACCATGGTTATGGGTTATGGACACCTATTACTTGTTAATTGGATATCTAGAGGCTATTGGTCATGGCTAGTAGTTATAATGGTTGAAGGGCCATCAGTATCGGTTATGGACATCTAGTGGTTATAATGGTTCAAGAACCATGGTTATGGGTTATGGACACCTATTACTTGTAAAATGGATATTTGTAGGCTATTGGACATGGCTAGTAGTTATAATGGTTCATGGGCCATCAGTATCAGTTATGGACATCTAGTGGTTATAATGGGTCAAGAACCATGGTTATGGGTTATGGACACCTATTACTTGTAAAATGGATATATGTAGGCTATTGGACATGGCTAGTAGTTACAATGGTTCAAGGGCTATCAGTATCAGTTATGGACATCTAGTAGTTATAATGGTTCAAGAACCATGGTTATGGGTTTTTTTTTTGATAAAGGGCTAAGCCTGGCAAACATTAAGACATCAAAAAGAAAAGTTATTTACAAGACAAAGATGGGTAAAAATACCACATCTTGAAAATAACTACTTGGCCTCCCAAAACATGCTTTGGGAATAAGACCAACAAAAGAAACATAACACTATAACCTATGACATTTGAAATGCTAAAAACCTTAGGTCTACAAAAAATAGTATCATCCGGATGGCTAAACTTATCAAAATTGCCAATAGCTTCTAAGATTGCCTTCCTTCCACCAAAAGCATCTTCATTAGCCTTCAAGAACCTAACATAATCCGGATCCAAAGTTGACCACCACAAAGTCAAAATTTCCAAACAATGCTCAAAACTATGGGCATTTCCATCAAAACAGTTTGACTTGAGGGAAATGCAGAATGTTGACTCAGTGAAAGTAAACATCCTCATAGTATCTTCAAAAATGTAATCCCAAGAACACTTCACGGCATTTGACCCATGAAAAGTCAAACACCCCTTCAAAACATCACCACTGTTATAAAACATCACCTTTGACCAAATAATCCTTAAACCCATAACAGCCTTTGACCACAGAAAAGTCAAATACAACAAAATCCAGTTTTTAAGCAGATTGGTCCACGGATTAAGACACAATTTTGACTTAATGAAAATCAAAATTGCATCCATAATGGCATAACAATGTGTCAAGCCATTACAATCACTAGCAACAATTTCAGTAATTAAACCAAAACAAGGCCCAGTCAAAAGCCCTGATTAAGAAACTGTACCAAAACATAAAGTAACTAGTTGACTTTAAAAAAAAGTCAGACCTGCAGTTTTCCATTTTCCAAGCTTAGACCACCAAATCCAAGGCTTCCAAACATTAACAATCTGCATCAAGCATGGAGAACTAAAAACCCTAAGAAAATTGGTCATATCACATCTTTGACCGAAATTGTCCTGACTATGACCAATATCTTTGATTAGGTTTACAGTCCACCATATACCACTATTGACTCTGCATTCCAACCAACTACTCAGCTGCCCATAAATCCTCCTCACAGCAGCCTTGAAGCCACCATAATCTGAGAAAACTTTATCCAGAATCCAAGAGATAAAAAATTGACCTGCAAAAAATATAACACAAACACTGCAGCTCACATTTTGATTGCACAAAAATAAAAAACTTCGACTTTCCTTTATGCAGTGTAGCCCAAAGCTGTTGTTGGTATAGAGGCCCAACAGGCCATATCTTCTATAAAAATTCTGGAAAATCACCAAAAATCCAGAAAAATGAAGAACAATATCCCAATACTGCATAAATAAAACCAGCTTTAACAAGCCACTAAAAATACCCAAATTGGCTCTCTGCAGCTCAAAAACAACAAAAAACCCTTGAAACTCAAGAATTTTCCTGCTGTGACTTTGGAAAATAATATCTCCATCATAGAAATTCCAAAAAATTCCACAAAAATTATGGAAAAATCCAGAAAATGCCAAGAGTCACCATAAAAAATATCAAAAAATCTATATAAAAGACCATAGTACCCCTCTTTTAACAGAAATAACCAAATAACTAGGAGTTCACTAAATATTAGGTTAATCCATCTCCACTTCTGGTTAATCTTTAACATTATGACATATAAAAGGTGTAAACTCCCCATCCTTAATCAGGGAAAAATTCCAAATCTCAGCTGCTAATTTAGACTGTTGAGTACTTCTGATATTTAATCCCACTAGCCTCATTCTAACAGAATTTTTTTATCAAATCACAAACACACTCAACAGACCTCTTATTTTTTTGGAACATCCGCATATTCCTTTCCTGCCATATGTAGTAAACAGAAGCTGCTAAGACCAACCTCTGAATGATGCTCCAAATGGACTTACTAATGGGAACTCTTTCCAACCTCATAACAAGATAAGACCACTTGTTAGGCATGAATTCCAGTCTACACATGTTCTTCATATTATCCCAAACTGTAGATGCAAAATCACATTCAAAAAACAAATGGTCATGGGTATCAGACTGCAGATTACAGAAAATGCACCTCAAATCACCAACCACACTATTCTGCATAAGCTTATCCTGAGTCTTTAGTTTTTCCAGGAAAACCAACCAAAGAACAAAAGAATGCCTAGGGATGTTCTGGCTAAGCCACACCCAATTAGACCAGAAAACAAAGGATCCATCCTCTCTCATAGCCTTCCAAGCTTCAGCTATAGTGAAAGGAACACATCTCCCATTGGCAGCCTTCCATAAAACTCTATCATCCCTATTAACCATTATCAGAGGAGGGTGTGTATCAAAGACCATAGGGAACTTAGAATACCAAAAATCTGGGATTTTCCATTCCCCATTCTGAATAATATCCTGAACAGAACAATTGGCAGACAAACCCCCCTCATAAATATCCCTATAAGTAATAAACTTACTCAAAGGACCAATGGGGTGCCAATTATCAAACCAGGCTGAAGTACTCTTCCCATCACCAATCCTACTCACAAAGTGGTCTCTAACCTCCATTCTGCAATTCAAAATACTTCTCCAACTCCAACAAACATTATCAGGGGCAGCCAAGGACCAAAAATTTCTGTTTTTAAGCCTTATCTCATGTACCCATTTAACCCACAGGGATTCTTTGTTACTTCAAATATTCCAGATATGCTTAGCAATTAGGGTTTTATTCCATGAATGCAATAATTTTAAACCCAAACCCCCATGACATTTGGGAATACAAACATCATCCCACCTAACTTTGGCCCTTCCTTTTATCATTTCACCATGGCACCAAAGGAACCCTCTTAACAGCCTTTCAATATCCTGGGAAATAGATTTAGGTAATAAAAACATTGAAGACCAATATACTTGCATAGAACTCAAGACTGACTGGATAAGCTGTAATCTTCCAGCAAAAGAAAGAGACTTGTTCTTCCAGTCAAGTAACATGGATATCTGTAGGCTATTGGACATGGCAAGTAGTTATAATGGTTCAAGGGCCATTAGTGTCAATTATGGACATCTAGTGGTTATAATGATTCAAGGACCATGGTTATGGGTTATGGACACCTATTACTTGTAAAATGGATATCTATAGGCTATTGGTCATGACTAGTAGTTATAATGGTTCAAGGGCCATCTATATCAGTTATGGACATCTATTGGTTATAATGGTTCAAGAACCATGGTTATGGGTTATGGACAACTATTACTTGTAAATTGGATATCTAGAGGCTATTGGTCATGGCTAGTAGTTATAATGGTTCAAGGGCCATCAGTATCAGTTATGAACATCTTGTGGTTATAATGGTTCAAGAACCATGGTTATGGGTTATGGATACCTATTACTTGTAAAATAGATATCTATAGGCTATTGGTCATGGCTAGTAGTTATAATGGTTCAAGGGCCATCAGTATTAGTTATGGAAATCAAGTGGTTATAATGGTTCAAGAACCATGGTTATGGGTTATGGACACCTATTACTTGTAAATTGGATATCTAGAGGCTATTGGTCATGGCTAGTAGTTATAATGGTTGAAGGGCCATCAGTATCAGTTATGGACATCTAGTGGTTATAATGGTTCAAGAAACATGGTTATGGGTTATGGGCACCTATTACTTGTAAAATGGATATCTGTAAGCTATTGGACATGGCTAGTAGTTATAATGGTTCATGGGCCATCAGTATCAGTTATGGACTTCTAGTGGTTATAACGATTCAAGGACCATGGTTATGGGTTATGGACAGCTATTACTTGTAAACTGGATATCTATAGGCTATTTGTGATGGCTAGTAGATATAATGGTTCAAGGGCCATCAGTATCAGTTACGGACATCTAGTGGTTATAATGGTTCAGGGACGATTGTTATGGGTAATGGACACCTATTACTTTTAAAATGGATATCTATAGGCTATTGGTGATGGCTAGTAGTTATAATGGTTCAAGGGCCATCGATATGAGTTATGGACATGTAGTGGTTATAATGGTTCAATGGCCTTGGTTATGGGTTATGGACACCTATTACTTGTAAAATGTATATTTATAGGCTATTGGTCATGACTAGTAGTTATAATCGTTCAAGGGCCATCAATATAAGTTATGAACATCTAGTGGTTATAATGTTTCAAGGACCATGGTTATGGGTTATGGACACCTATTACTTGTAAAATGGATATCTGTAGGCTATTGGACATGACTAGTATTTATAATGGTTCAAGGGCCATCAGTATCAGTTATGGACATCAGGTGGTTATAATGGTTCAAGAACAATGGTTATGGGTTATGGACACCTATTACTTGTAAAATGGATATCTGTAGGCTATTGGACATGGCTAGTAGTTATAATGGATAAAGGGCCATCAGTATCAGTGATGGACATCTAATGGTTATAATGATTCAAGGACCATGGTTATGGGTTTTTTGGTTAAGGGAATAACCCCGGCAACTAGAACAACAAGAAAAAAAGTTATGTACAGACAAAGGTAGGTTAAACACCACACCTTAGAAACTAACTAATTGACCTCCCAAAACATGTTTAGGGAATAAGGCCAACATCAACAACATAACTCTATAGCCTAAGCCAATACCAATGCTATACATCCAACCATGACATAAACTACAAGACCAAAAGTTCAAATTGGTAACAAAAATACCAAGCACTTCATTAAGATGCCAAACTTTAGTCACCTGATTATCTTGAACCTTCAATCCCTCTTGACCCAAATGCAAATCCTCTTCATCAAAGATATACTTTGACCCGCCAAGAGTCAACCAATGACTATAACAGTCACTAGTCCTACAACAACTAGTGATTCGGTCAAACCATTCACAAAAATTCAACAACATAGTACAGTTTGACCCTAAACAAACAAAACCAACAAGGCAGTTCTCACATCTATGCATGTTACCAATATAACAGAGAATTACACAAGTAACACAGAATTTTGACTTAGTAAAAGTCAAAATTCTCATAGACATAAATAAAATAACCCACTGCAACAAGACTAAAACCTCCCAAAGACATAACCTAGGTAATAACCATGAGCTACAACATTTTATACTATTCCCAAAATTCCTCAACCAGGGAGAAATCCTAACCCTCAAGAAATTGACCATATCACATCTTTGACTGAAATTGTCCTGACTATGGTCAATTTCTTCATAAATCAGGTTAACATTCCTCCCATTCTCAACCTGGAATCTGCATTCCACATGGCTAAACAACTGCCCAAAAATCAACAAAACAGCAGCATCAGATCTACCATAATTCATGCATAACTCCAACTGAATCCCAGTAAAAATGTAACAACCTGCAAAACATAAAACAATAGGACTGCAGCTCACACTTTTATTGCACAAAAACAAAAATATACGACTTTCCTTTATGGTCTCCTGCCAGCAGCAATAATGGAAATAAAACTCCAAAAAAGTCCAGTACACTCCATAAAAGCAGAAAATGGAAATCCAAGCCTTCAAGCTAACGTCCATGATTAAAAAACCATAGGAAATACCAAAGCTGCCCTTACAACCAGAATTCAGATTTTGCCAGGCAAAAATCATAAAATTCCCAATAAATCCAGAAATTTTCCCACTGCAGCTTTGAAAAATCCCTGACCTATCATAACTTTTCCAGAAAATTCTACAAAAAATGTAAAAAATTCCAGAAAAATCCCAAGAATCACCCGAAAAAAATATAAAAAATCTGGAATAAGGACCATAATACCCCTGAACTACCATAGCTAACCAAAAAAACATAAAACCTCTAAGCATTTGGCTATCCCTCCACCACTTCTTAATTTCCATCATTATGAACAGTAAAAGAGGTATTACTACCATCATGAACTACAGCAAATCCCCAAAACTCAGCAGCTAACACAGATTGTTTAGAAGGTCTAATGTTAAGACCTAATAATCTAAGTCTAACATTTTTAATAATCAAGTTACAAACCTCTTCAACACTTCTGTGTCTGTTCTGGAATAACCTAAGATTCCTTTCTTGCCAGATAAAATAAACAGAAGCTGCAATAACCAGTCTCTGAATGATACTCCAAATAGACTTATTAACAGGCATTCTTTCAATAGCCATAGACAGAAACGTCCAACTATCAGGTAACAACTCCAACCTAGCCATACCTTTCATCACCTCCCAAACTGGCTTTGGATAGAAACATTCAAAAAACAAATGGTCATGAGAGTCCAACTGCAACTTACAAAAAACACATCTTATATCCTCATTTTCAGAATCAACTTGAAAATTATCTTGAGTTTTTAACTTACCCAAAAGACCAACCAAAGAATGAAAGCATGTCTGGGAATGTTTTGACTAAACCAGACCCAATTAGCCAAAGACACTTTATTCCTATTTTCCCCTAAAACCTTCCAAGCATCTCCAACAGAAAAAGGAATACATCTATCATTAATAGATTTCCAAAGCACTCTATCCCTACTAGTTTGCATAATTAAAGGAGGATGCGTATCAAAAATCATAGGGAACTTAGTAAACCAACTAGTAGGAATTCTCCAATCACCATTACTCACCAAATCAGCCACTGAACTGCTAATAGCCAAGTTTCCTTCATAAATATCCCTATGAGAAATAAAATTACACAGAGGACCAGAAGGGTGCCAGTTATCATACCAAGCAGAAATTTTAGTACCATCACCAATTCTGTACACAAAATTCTGCCTAATATTCTTTCTACATTTAAGAATACTTCTCCAACTCCAACAAGCATTATTAGGAGAAGGAAGGGTCCAAAAATTCTTATTTTTCAGCCTAGACTCTTTCAACCATTTTACCCACAAAGAATCTTTATTATTAATAATATTCCATATATGCTTAGACATCAAAGCAATGTTCCAAGAATAAAGCTTCTTTAACCCTAATCCACCTTGACATTTTGGGACACAAACATCATCCCACTTGACTTTAGCTTTACCCCTCCTCAAATCACCATGGCACCATAAAAAACCTCTAAGTAACCTTTCAATATCATTTAGCACAGACTTAGGTAAAATAAAAATAGAAGCCCAATACACTTGCATTGAGCTCAAAACCGACTGAATGAGGAGAAGTCTGCCAGCAAATAAAAGGGATTTATTTTTCCAATCCAGTAATTTTTTCTTAACTTTATCAACCAGAATCTTGCAATCCTTAACAAATAATCTAGTAGAGATTAAAGGCACTCCTAGATATTTGACAGGTAACTCACCAATTTCAAAAGGGAGGATAGCAGTAATATTATTTCTAGCAAGAGCTTTAACATTTCCAAAAAAGATTGTACTCTTACTCAAGCTAGGCTGCAATCCAGAAACAGAACCAAACTCATCTATAGCTTTCTTTAACACCCCCACAGATCTGCTATCACCATGGCTAAACAATAACAGATCATCAGCAAAGCATAAATGGGTTAACTCAAGTTTCTAACACTTCCAATGATACTTAAAATTACCATCTTCTTTAATATTCCTTTTGATTAACAAATTAAGAACT
The DNA here is from genome assembly GCA_963853835.1 of Calendula officinalis. NCBI lineage: Eukaryota > Viridiplantae > Streptophyta > Magnoliopsida > Asterales > Asteraceae > Calendula > Calendula officinalis. The sequence goes on along the minus strand of OY970825.1, from coordinate 64,268,127 downwards.
TCCATCACAAGAGTGAAAAGATAAGGAGACATAGGATCTCCTTGTCTTAAACCCCTTTTTCCTTTAAAGAAGCCCTTAAAATCCCCATTCACATTAATCATAAAGGAGGTTGTAGTCACACACTCCATAATAAGATGGATCATCCACGGATGAAACCCAAAAAACTCCAAAATATTCTGCGAAAACTTCCATTCCACAGAATCATAGGCCTTCTGAATATCAACCTTTAGAGCACACTTAGGAGGACCCCTGACTAAATGATAATTTCTGAGTAATTCCTGGGAAAGTAAAATGTTATCACTTATTTGCCTTCCAGGAATAAAAGCACACTGATTATCATCCACCAAAATATCAAGACCAACTTTGATCCTATTGGTAATAATTTTACTAATACATTTATAAACCACATTGCAACAAGCAATTGGTCTGTAATCAGAAACTTTCATAGGGGTATTCATCTTAGGCACCAAAGCTATAGAGGTAGCATTAATCTCCTTAAGTAATTTCCCAGATCTGAAAAATTGCTTAACAGCCATACATAAATCATTACCAATGACCTCCCAAGAACTCTTAAAAAATTTTGCAGAAAAACCATCAGGTCCAGGAGACTTGTCATCAGAAATATCAAAAATAGCAGCTTTAACTTCATCATTAGAGACATCTCTGATCATAAAACTAGCACTATCCACAGATAATTTTCTATTAAATAAAATATTGGGACTGTCAATAGGATTAACATGAACGGAAGAGCCTAAAATACTCTGAAAATGACTAACAAATTGACCAGCCACCTCATGACCATGAAAACTGTCACCATTCATATTCTGAACCATAACAATTCTACTTCTATTAATCCTTCCTTTAACAGCTTTATGGAAAAATTTAGTGTTATGATCACCTTCTTTTAACCAATCCACTTTGGCTTTCTGTTTTAAAAATAACTCTTCATCAATTAAAGCTTCATTATAAGCCTTCAAACATTTAACCTCTTTTTCTCTGAGATCACTGTTAAAAGGATTTTCCACCATGTTAATTTGGCTTTCCTCAAGCTTTCTCCTCAAATTGACAACATTTTGATGAATATTTCCCTGTTTCCTCATGAGGTCTCTCAAAGGCTTCTTTAAGGTCCTCAACTTAGAAACCAGTTTATACATTTCAACTCCCTGCACCTCAGCATTCCAGCAGCTTTTGATCAAAGGAATAAATTCCTTTTTCCCAGTTAAGAAATTAGGGAATTTAAAAGCCTTAGGTTTAGGTTTCTTGAAAGCAGGCATGATTAACACACACGGGGAATGATCAGAAGACAAAAAAGGTTTAAACTGGACATACAAATTAGGAAACTCACCAAGCAATTCAACATTTCCCATAACTCTGTCAAGTTTTTTAAGTAAACTATCCTCCTTATTAGGACTTTTCTTCCATGTAAAATTAAGCCCATAAGAACATAAATCCTCAACTTGTATTTCAGAAACACATTCAGCAAGGTCAACCATACTTTTAGTCATAGAACAAGACCCAACAGAAGCCTCACTAGGGTCAAGGATAGCATTGAAATCCCCCATAATAACCCATGGTTTATTTATCACTGTTTTGCTATAAACCACTAGGTTTTTCCAGATTTGGGGTCTAAACTCTCTTCTATGATGCCCATAAATAAATGAGCAAAAATACCCTTTCCCTCCTATAACAGGACTGATAAAACAGTGAATGGCTTGAGCATGCTGATCCATCACCATAACATCAACAACATTAGGATCCCATGCCACAACAATTCTAGTACCACCAGTACAAAGGTCAGAATTGGATATCCACTTCCAAGGACCAAACACTCTTTTACAAATCCAATCAAGATTCCTTTTCTTGATATGAGTCTCTAACACAGCACACAAACTAATTCCCTCCTCATGAATAAACTGGGAAACCTCATCCTGAGAAGAAGCCTTGTTCAGACCCCGAACATTCCAAGCCATAGTTTTAAATATCATTAATAACTTTAGAAGATGAAGCTCCAACACTACCCATATTCTTATCAATAACCAAAATATCATCATTTTTCATTTCTTGACCAATTCCATTTGTATCAGAACCCACATCATCTAAAACCAAATCTAGATCAACTCCAAACTTCTCACATTGATCCAGATAGAACTCATATTGGCCAGAAGACCAAGAATTAAAAACATCAACTAAAGGAATAATATTATTTTCTAAGTAATAAAGGACTTCTTTTTTCTGTTCCTCATAGATATGAAATTTTTTATCCCAACCATCATCAAATTCCTCCTCATCCCCTTCCAGCACAGCAAAACTATTCGACACAGGCATATCTTTAACATGGCCATTTATATTCCCACTACTCACTTTATTTTTACCCTTATCCTTATTATCATTTTTCTGCACAGAGACATCTTTTAAAACAGATCCATCTATTGGGGCAGAAATATTAGAGTTAGCAGTCTTATCCTTAGCTACATACCTCTTACTATTAACATTTTTTGGAACTTGATTCTGCACAATAATAGGGTCCTTTCTCTGAATACACTGAATTTTCATTTGAGACTGCCTAGACTGCATCATAGAACTTTGATTGTTATCATTCCTTCCATAATTCCTTTGATTTCCTGAATTAAGTCTTGAAAAAACACTCTTCCTACCAGGGTTATAATTATTGTTATTAGAATCCACATGATTCCTAACAGTTTTGTTTCTCCTTCCAACTACCTGAAAACCATCCTCATCACCACCAGACTTACCATTTCGGTTAATAGTAACTTTTTTATTAGCTAAAGCAGCTAATTCCTCTTCTGTTTTTGGCCTGTTTTTGCACAAAACATAAGAGTGCCCAAACACCTTGCAGAAAGTACATAAAGGAGGTTTCCATTGATAACTAACTTTCAATTTAACAATTTTGCCTGGGTTAGGACTATCCTCAGGGTACATTAATTCCAATTCATCTGGAAGTTCATTAACAGCATCAACTTCAACCAAGATTCTAGCATACCCCATCCTACCAGATCTGTTTAAACATCTATCCTGTGTCATTTTATCCATCATTAAAGGCTTTCCAGCACCACTAGCTAATCTACCAAGACCAGGGCCATACCACATCTCCAAAGGAATATCATGAATACATACCCAAACAGAAATCTTAGAGGGTTCAATCCTTTGCAAGCACACACCGGACTCCCACTTGCTAACTACTAAAGGAACATTATCAACAAGCCAAGTGCCATTTTCCAAAACAGACTTCATACCTTCCTCACTTTTAAATTTGAAGAAGAAAAAACCTGCCCCATTTTTTGTAATTTCCAATAAATCATAAGCCCTCCATATCCTCTTAAGGCTATAACTAACATTCACAAAATCCATAGATGTTCCAACAAAATAACCATATAACATCAACGAGAAAGTAGTCTTACTATACTTAAGATCCTCACTAATCATAAGCACTCTAGTCCCTCCATTCTCCAATTTAACAGGGGGGCTATACTCCATTTTTAATTCAGCCCTTTCACTATTTTTTTTAAACATATCAACAAAAGAAAGACCATTCTTTTTATTTTTATCCCACACATTAACAGGCTTGGGAACAGCCACCCTATCATTAACACTTTTTCCAACAGAAGCATTAACCACATTATTGACAACAACATGCCCTGTTCTGTCCTCCATTTCAATATCATTGTGGTCCTCACTATCATTGCCATAACTACTATAACCAGAGTTAAGAGCATCAATAACTGCATTACCTATTACAACAGTATTATTTCCTGGGGATTTTAATAAGTTATCACCCTTCTCCAAACTTAACCCAGGATCACCTGTTATAGGGTAATGATCTGTATTAGTCTCCAATTGGTAAGCAACTGGACTTACATCAGCATTACAGGTTGTCATGACTGTGCAACCTATTACATCATGGCTAGAAGCTGAAAAATGATGGTTCAACCCCTCCACATCACTTCCAGCCTTAGCATGAGTAGGGTTACAAACTGCACTACCTAACTGATCTTTCTCCTCCATATAAACATCTTCTGTTTCTGAATCATCAGAGTTCTCTTCTTCTAAAACAGCAGTCTTAGAACTCTTGAACTTCTGCTCCACCATCTTTCTCTTCTTATCAACAGAGATATCCATCCCCACAATACTAGCTTGCTCAACAGATTCAAGGACCTGAGCCCTAACCTGTTTTCGAATTTGTGCAGGGGAGATATGATGACAATTAGGAGTAGAGATATTTATGGAACTCTGTGAAGGTGTAACAGCTCCAGCTTCACTCTCTTTACTAGCCACTGGATTATAAGAGGAAATAATCTTCTTAAAACTTCTACTCTTGGATGATAAACAAGTAACAATTTGAGAAGCTTCACTCTCTTCAATTAAACCCAAGCTAACCATCTTATCAAACAGCTTCTTCTTGATTGCTTTCTTAATAATATGAATTCTTCTAACAGTTTCCGGATCATCATAGACTATGTTCATATCCTCCCCAACTTTACTAAGAACATGACGAACTGAAGAAACAATTTTCCCCATTTCTGCATTCATATTATAACTAGGTTGAAGCTTATTCTCCACTTCAACAACAGGCACATCATTATGCAGACCCACAACTGCACAGTTCACTCCCACTTGAGGCCCCTCAGATCTCTTCAAAATGTGAGTGACAATGGGAACACCAGAATCCAATCCAATAGTTCTATCACTACAATTTGCTTTGGAAGCAGCAATTGGCACAGGATTATCACTTCCCATGCCTTTTCGACCAGCTTGCACCATTTCCGAACCTTCATTCAAGCTTGGCATATGAAGAACATTTCGTCGAACACCAGTAACTGTCGATTTCACAGGTTGCGAGCCCTGCACCACCGACCCCTTCATACCAACACTCCTTCCTTCCTTCCAACCCGAACCAAGCCCTCCTTCTACCTCTAATCGGCCAGAAACCTTCAAATCAGTAGGGGCCATTTCTGACAGCAAACCTGTCAGTGAACTGGATTCTCGATTCATCACCATCAGCCTATCCGGTGGATGATCAGGCTCGGTCATTGCCTTAAGCCTTCAAAATCGAGCTTCCCTTCCAAAAAACACTAAATTCCAACGGACAGATTCGCCGGAATCACAAAACCGCCGGTAACACACACTAAATCGCACCTTTAACTGTGTGAAACGAGAGATGGTTATATGGTTATGGGTTATGGACACCTATTATGGTTATGGGTTATGGTTATGGGTTATGGACACCTATTACTTGTAAAATGGATATCTATAGGCTATTGGTCATGGCTAGTAGTTATAATGGTTCAAGGGCAACCAATATCAGTTATGGACATCTAGTGGTTATAATGGTTCAAGGACCATTGTTATGGGTTATGGACACCTATTACTTGTAAATTGGATATCTATGGTTATAAACACTTGTTACTTGTAAAATAGATATCTATAGGCTATTGGTCATGGCTAGTAGTTATAATGGTTCAAGGCCCATCAGTATCAGTTATGGACATCTAGTGGTTATAATGTTCTAGGACCATGGTAATGGGTTATGGACACCTGTTACTTGTAAAATGGATATCAATAGGTTATTGGTCAAGGCTAGTAGTTATAATGGTTCAAGGGCCATCGATATGAGTTATGGACATGCATGTATGGTTATAATGGTTCAATGGCCTTGGTTATGGGTTATGCACACCTATTACTTGTAAAATGGATATCTATAGGCTATAGGTCATGGCTAGTTGTTAGAATGGCTCAAGGGCCATCAGTATCAGTTATGGACATCTAGTGGTTATAATGGTTCAAGGACCATGGTTATGGGTTATGGACACCTATTACTTGTAAATTGGATATCTAGAGCCTATTGGTCATGGCTAGTAGTTATAATGGTTGAAGAGCCATCAGTATCAGTTATGAGCATCTTGTGGTTTTAATGGTCTAAGAACCATGGTTATGGGTTATGGACACATATTACTTGTAAAATAGATATCTATAGGCTATTGGTCATGGCTAGTAGTTATAATGGTTCAAGGGCCATCAGTATTAGCTATGGACATCTAGTGGTAATAATGGTTCAAGAACCATGGTTATGGGTTATGGACACCTATTACTTGTAAATTGGATATCTAGAGTCTATTGGTCATGGCTAGTAGTTATAATGGTTGAAGGGCCATCAGTATCAGTTATGGACATCTAGTGGTTATAATGGTTCAAGAACCATGATTATGGGTTATGGACACCTATTACTTGTAAAATGGATATCTATAGGCTATTGGACATGGCTAGTAGTTATAACGGTTCATGGGCCATCAGTATCAGTTGTGGACATCTAGTGGTTTTAATGATTCAAGGACCATGGTTATGGGTTATGGACACCTATTACTTGTAAAATGGATATCTATAGGCTATTGGTGAGGCTAGTAGTTATAATGGTTCAAGGGCCATCAGTATCAGTTATGGACATCTAGTGGTTATATTGGTTCAGGGACGATTGTTATGGGTAATGGACACCTATTACTTTTAAAATGGATATCTATGGGCTATTGGTCATGGCTAGTAGTTATAATGGTTCAAGGGTCATCGATATGAGTAAGGGACATGCAGTGGTTATAATGGTTCAATGGCCTTGGTTATGGGTTATGGACACCTATTACTTGTAAAATGCATATCTATAGGCTATTGGTCATGGCTTGTAGTTATAATGGTTCAAGGGCCATTGATATGAGTTATGGACATGTAGTGGTTATAATGGTTCAAGGGCCATGGTTATGGGTAACAGTCACCTATTACTTGTTAAATGGATATCTATAGGCTATTGGTCATGGCTAGTAGTTATAATGGTTCAAGGGCCATCAGTATCAATTATGGACATCTATTGGTTATAATGGTTCAAGGACCATGGTTATCGGTTATGGACACCTATTACTTGTAAATTGGCTATCTATACGCTATTGGCCATGGCTAGTTGTTATAATAGTTGAAGGGCCATCAGTATCAGTTATGGACATTTAGTGGTTATAATGGTTCAAGGACCATGGTTATGGGTTATGGACTCCTATTACTTGTAAAATGAATTTCTATAGGCTATTGGTCATGGCTAGTAGTTATAATGGTTCAAGGGCCATCAGTATCAGGTATGGAAATCTAGTGGTTATAGTGGTTCAAGGACCTTGGTTATGGGTTATGGACACCTATTACTTGTAAAATAGATATCTATATAGGTCATGGGTAGTAGTTATAATGGTTCAAGGGCCGTCGGTATCAGGTACAGACATCTAGTCGTTATAATTGTTCAAGGGCCATGGTTATGCGTTATAAACACCTATTACTTGTAAAATAGATATCTATAGGATATTGGTCATGGCTAGTAGTTATAATGGTTCAAGGGCAATCAGTATCACTTATGGATATCTAGTGGTTATAATGTTCAAGGACCATGGTTATGGGTTATGGACACCTATTACTTGTAAAATGGATATCTGTAGGCTATTGGTCATGGCTAGTAGTTATAATGGTTCAAGGGCCATCGATATGAGTCACTGACATGCATGTAGTGGTTATAATGGTTCAATGGCCTTGGTTATGGGTTATGCACACCTATTACTTGTAAAATGGATATCTATAGGCTATAGGTCATGGCTAGTTGTTACAATGGCTCAAGGGCCATCAGTATCAGTTATGGACATCTAGTGGTTATAATGGTTCGAGGACAATGGTTATGGGTTATGGACACCTATTACTTGTAAATGGATATCTATAGGCTATTGGTCATGGCTAGTAGTTATAATGGTCCAAGGGCCATCGATATGAGTTATGGACATATAGAGGTTATAATGGTTCAATGGCCTTGATTATGGGTTATGCACACCTATTACTTTTAAAATGGATATCTATAGGCTATTAGTCATGTCTAGTAGTTATAATGGATCAAGGGCCATCGATATGAGTTATGGACATGTAGTGGTTATAATGGTTCAATGGCCTTGGTTATGGGTTATGCACACCTATTACTTGTAAAATGTATATCTATAGGCTATTGCGCATGGCTAGTAGTTATAATGGTTCAAGGGCCATCAGTATCAGTTATGGACATCTAGTGGTTATAATGGTTCAAGGACCATGGTTATGGGTTATGGACACCTATTACTTGTAAAATGGATATCTATAGGCTATTGGTCATGGCTTGTAGTTATAATGGTTAAGGGCCATCAGTATCAGTTATGGACATCAAGTGGTTATAACGGTTCAAGGAACATGGTTATGGGTTATGGACACCTATAACTTGTAAAATGGATATCTATAAGTCATGGCTAGTAGTTATAATGGTTCAAGGGCCATCGATATGAGTTATGGACATGTAGTGGTTATAATAGTTCAATGGCCTTGGTTATGGGTTACGGACACCTATTACGTGTAAAATGGATATCTAAAGGCTATCGGTCATGGCTACTCGTTATAATGGTTCAAGGGCCATCAGTATCAGTTATGGACATCTAGTGGTTATAATGGTTCAAGGTCCATCAGTATCAGTTATGGACATCTAGTTGTTATAATGGTTCAAGAACCATGGTTATGGGTTATGGACACCTATTACTAGTAAAATGGATATCTGTAGGCTATTGGTCATGGCTAGTAGTTATAATGGTTCAAGGGCCATCAGTATCAGTTAGGGACATCTAGTTGTTATAATGGTTCAAGAACCATGGTTATGGGTTATGGACACCTATTACTTGTAAATGGATATCTATAGGCTATTGATCATGGCTAGTAGTTATAATGGTCCAAGGGCCATCGATATGAGTTATGGACATGTAGCGGTTATAATGGTTCAATGGCCTTGATTATGGGTTATGCACACCTATTACTTGTAAAATGGATATCTATAGGCTATCGGTCATGGCTACTAGTTTTAATGGTTCTAGGGCCATCAGTATCAGTTATGGACATCTAGTGGTTATAATGGTTCAAGGACCATGGTTATGGGTTATGGACACCTATTACTTGTAAAATGGATATCTATAAGTCATGGCTAGTAGTTATAATGGTTCAAGGGCCATCGATATGAGTTATGGACATGTAGTGGTTCAATGGCCTTGGTTATGGGTTATGGACACCTATTACTTGTAAAATGGATATCTAAAGGCTATCAGTCATGGCTACTAGTTATAATGGTTCAAGGGCCATCAGTATTAGTTATGGACATCTAGTGGTTATAATGGTTCAAGGGCCATCGATATGAGTTATGGACATGTAGTGGTTATAATGGTTCAATGGCCTTGATTATGGGTTATGCACACCTATTACTTGCAAAATGTATATCTATAGGCTATCGGTCGTTTCTACTAGTTATAATGGTTCAAGGGCCATCAGTATCAGTTATGGACATCTAGTTGTTATAATGGTTCAAGGGCCATCATTATCAATTATGGACATCTAGTTGTTATAATGGTTCAAGAACCATGGTTATGGGTTATGGACACCTATTACTTGTAAAATGGATATCTATAAGTCATGGCTAGTAGTTATAATGGTTCAAGGGCCATCGATATGAGTTATGGACATGTAGTGGTTATAATGGTTTAATGGCCTTGGTTATGGGTTATGGTCACCTATTACTTGGATATCTAAAGGCTATCGGTCATGGCTACTAGTTATAATGGTTCAAGGGCCATCAGTATCAGTTATGGACATGTACTGGTTATGGGTTCTGGACACCTATTACTTGTAAAATGGATATATGTAGGCTATTGGTCACGGCTAGTAGTTATAATGGTTCAAGGGCCATTAGTATCAGTTATGGACATCTAGTTGTTATAATGGTTCAAGGACCATGGTTATGGGTTATGGACACCTATTACTTGTAAAATGGATATCTGTTGGCTATTGGTCATGGCTAGTAGGTATAATGGTCTAAGGGCCATCGATATGAGTTATGGACATGTAGTGGTTATAATGGTTCAATGGCCTTGATTATGGGTTATGCACACCTATTACTTGCAAAATGTATATCTATAGGCTATCGGACGTTTCTACTAGTTATAATGGTTCAAGGGCCATCAGTATCAGTTATGGACATCTAGTTGTTATAATGGTTCAAGGGCCATCATTATCAATTATGGACATCTAGTTGTTATAATGGTTCAAGAACCATGGTTATGGGTTATGGACACCTATTACTTGTAAAAGGGATATATGTAGGCTATTGGTCATGGCTAGTAGTTATAATGGTCCAAGGGCCATCGATATGAGTTATGGACATTTAGTGGTAATAATGGTTCAAGGGCCATCAGTATTAGTTATGGACATTTAGTGGTTATAATGGTTCTAGGGCCATCAGTATCAGTTATGGACATCAAGTGGTTATAATGGTTCAAGAACCATGGTTATGGGTTATGGACACCTATTACTTGTAAAATGGACATCTATAAGTCATGGCTAGTAGTTATAATGGTTCAAGGGCCATCGATATGAGTTATGGACATGTAGTGGTTATAATGGTTTAATGGCCTTGGTTATGGGTTATGGACACCTATTACTTGGATATCTAAAGGCTATCGGTCATGGCTACTAGTTATAATGGTTCAAGGGCCATCAGTATCAGTTATGGACATGTACTGGTTATGGGTTCTGGACACCTATTACTTGTAAAATGGATATCTGTAGGCTATTGGTCACGGCTAGTAGTTATAATGGTTCAAGGGCCATCAGTGTCAGTTATGGACATCTAGTTGTTATAATGGTTCAAGGACCATGGTTATGGGTTATGGACACCTATTACTTGTAAAATAGATATCTGTAGGCTATTGGTCATGGCTAGTAGTTATAATGGTTCAAGGGCCATCAGTATCAGTTATGGACATCAAGTGGTTATAATGGTTCAAGGACCATGGTTATGGGTTATGGACACCTATTACATGTAAAATGGATATCTATAAGTCATTGCTAGTAGTTATAATGGTTCAAGGGCCATCGATATGAGTTATGGACATGTAGTGGTTATAATGGTTCAATGGCCTTGGTTATGGGTTACGAACACCTATTACTTGTAAAATGGATATCTATAGGCTATTGCGCATGGCTAGTAGTTATAATGGTTCAAGGGCCATTAGTATTAGTTATGGACATCTAGAGGTTATAATGGTTCAAGGGCCATGGTTATGGGTTATGGACACCTATTACGTGTAAAATGGATATCTATAAGCTATTGGTCATGGCTAGTAGTTAAAATGGTTCAAGGGCCATCGATATGAGTTATGGACATGTACTGGTTATAATGGTTCAATGGCCTTGGTTATGGGTTATGGATACCTAATACTTGTAAAATGGATATCTATTGGCTATTGGTCATGGCTACTAGTGGTTATAATGGTTCAATAGCCTTGGTTATGGGTTATGGACACCTCTTACTTGTAAAATGGATATCTAAAGGCTATCGGTCATGGCTACTAGTTATAATGGTTCAAGGGCCATCAGTATCAGTTATGGACATCTAGTGGTTATAATGGTTCAAGGGCCATCATTATCAATTATGGACATCTAGTTGTTATAATGGTTCAAGAACCATGGTTATGGGTTATGGACACCTATTACTTGTAAAATGGATATCTGTAGGCTACTGGTCACGGCTAGTAGTTATAATGATTCAAGGGCCATCAGTATCAGTTATGGACATCTAGTTGTTATAATGGTTCAAAGACCATGGTTATGGGTTATGGACACCTATTACTTGTAAATGGATATCTATAGGCTATTGGTCATGGCAAGTAGTTATAATGGTCCAAGGACCATCGATATGAGTTATGGACATGTAGTGGTTATAATGGTTCAATGGCCTTGATTATGGGCTACGCACACCTATTACTTGTAAAATGCATATCTATAGGCTATAATGGTTACTAGTTTTAATGGTTCAAGGGCCATCGATATGATTTATGGACATGTAGTGGTTATAATGGTTCAAGGACCATGGTTATGGGTTATGGACACCTATTACTTGTAAAATGGATATTTATAAGCTATTGGTCATGGCTAGTAGTTATAATGGTTCAGGGGCCATCGATATGAGTTATGGACATGTACTGGTTATAATGGTTAAATGGCCTTGGTTTTGGGTTATGGATACCTATTACTTGTAAAATGGATATCTATAGGCTATTGGTCATGGCTACTAGTGGTTATAATGGTTCAAGGGCCATCAGTATCAGTTATGGACATCAAGTGGTTATAATGGTTCAAGGACCATGGTTATGGGTTATGGACACATATTACATGTAAAATGGATATCTATAAGTCATTGTTAGTAGTTATAATGGTTGAAGGGCCTTCGATATGAGTTATGGACATGTAGTGGTTATAATGGTTCAATGGCCTTGGTTATGGGTTATGGACACCTATTACTTGTAAAATGGATATCTAAAGGCTATCGGTCATGGCTACTAGTTATAATGGTTAAAGGGCCATCAGTGTCAGTTATGGACATGTACTAGTTATGGGTTCTGGACACCTATTACTTGTAAAATGGATATCTGTAGGCTATTGGTCATGGCTAGTAGTTATAATGGTTCAAGGGCCATCAGTATCAGTTATGGACATCTAGTTGTTATAATGGTTCAAGGACCATGGTTATGGGTTATGGACACCTATTACTTGTAAAATGGATATCTGTATGCTATTGGTCATGGTTAGTAGTTATAATGGTTCAAGGGCCATCAGTATCAGTCATGGACATCTAGTGGTTATAATGGTTCAAGGACCATGGTTATGGGTTATGCACACCTATTACTTGTAAAATGGATATCTATAAGCTATTGGTCATGGCTAGTAGTTATAATGGTTCAAGGGCCATCGATATGAGTTATGGACATGTACTGGTTATAATGGTTCAATGGCCTTGGTTATGGGTTATGGATACCTATTACTTGTAAAATGGATATCTATAGGCTATTGGTCATGGCTACTAGTGGTTATAATGGTTCAAGTGCCATCAGAATCAGTTATGGATATCAAGTGGTTATAATTGTTCAAGGACCATGGTTATGGGTTATGGACACCTATTACATGTAAAATGGATATCTATAAGTCATGGCTAGTAGTTATAATGGTTCAAGGGCCATCGATATGAGTTATGGACATGTAGTGGTTATAATGGTTCAATGGCCTTGGTTATGGGTTATGCACACCTATTACTTGTAAAATGGATATCTATAGGCTATTGCGCATGGCTAGTAGTTAAATGGTTCAAGGGCCATCAGTATCAGTTATGGACATCTTGAGGTTATAATGGTTCGAGGACCATGGTTATGGGTTATGGACACCAATTACGTGTAAAATGGATATCTATTAGCTATTGGTCATGGCTAGTAGTTAAAATGGTTCAAGGGCCATCGATATGAGTTATGGACATGTACTGGGTATAATGGTTCAATGGCCTTGGTTATGGGTTATGGATACCTAATACTTGTAAAATGGATATCTATTGGCTATTGGTCATGGCTACTAGTGGTTATAATGGTTCAAAGGCCATCAGTATCAGTTATGGACATCAAGTGGTTATAATGGTTCAAGAACCATGGTTATGGGTTGTGGACACCTATTGCTTGTAAAATGGATATCTATAAGTCATGGCTAGTAGTTATAATGGTTCAAGGGCCATCGATATGAGTTATTGACATGTAGTGGTTATAATGGTTCAATGGCCTTGGTTATGGGTTATGGACACCTATTACTTGTAAAATGGATATCTAAAGGCTATCAGTCATGGCTACTAGTTGTAATGGTTCAAGGGCCATCAGTATCAGTTATGGACATCTAGTGGTTATAATGGTTCAAGGGCCATCGATATGAGTTATGGACATTTAGTGGTTATAATGGTTCAAGGACCATGGTTATGGGTTATGGACACCTATTTTTGTAAAATGGATATCTGTAGGCTATTGGTCATGGCTAGTAGTTATAATGGTTCAAGGACCATGGTTATGGGTTATGGACACCTATTACTTGTAAAATGGATATCTATACGTCATGGCTAGTAGTTATAATGGTTCAAGGGCCATCGATATGAGTTATGGACATGTAGTGGTTATAATGGTTCAATGGCCTAGGTTATGGGTTATGGACACCTATTACTTGTAAAATGGATATCTAAAGGCTATCGGTCATGGCTACTAGTTATAATGGTTCAAGGGCCATCAGTATCAGTTATGGACATCTAGTGGTTATAATGGTTCAAGGGCCATCAATATGAGTTATGGACATTTAGTGGTTATAATGGTTCAAGGACCATGGTTATGGGTTATGGACACCTATTACTTGTAAAATGGATATCTGTAGGCTATTGGTCGTGGCTAGAAGTTATAATGGTTCACGGGCCATCAGTATCAGTTATGGATATCAAGTGGTTATAATGGTTCAAGGACCATGGTTATGGGTTATGGACACCTATTACATGTAAAATGGATATCTATAAGTCATGGCTAGTAGTTATAATGGTTCAAGGGCCATCGATATAAGTTATGGACATGTAGTGGTTATAATGGTTCAATGGCCTTGGTTATGGGTTATGCACACCTATTACTTGTAAAATGGATATCTATAGGCTATTGCGCATGGCTAGTAGTTAAATGGTTGAAGGGCCATCAGTATCAGTTATGGACATCTAGAGGTTATAATGGTTCGAGGACCATGGTTATGGGTTATGGACACCAATTACGTGTAAAATGGATATCTCTTAGCTATTGGTCATGGCAAGTAGTTAAAATGGTTCAAGTGCCATCGATATGAGTTATGGACATGTACTGGGTATAATGGTTCAATGGCCTTGGTTATGGGTTATGGATACCTAATACTTGTAAAATGGATATCTATTGGCTATTGGTCATGGCTACTAGTGGTTATAATGGTTCAAAGGCCATCAGTATCAGTTATGGACATCAAGTGGTTATAATGGCTCAAGAACCATGGTTATGGGTTGTGGACACCTATTACTTGCAAAATGGATATCTATAAGTCATGGCTAGTAGTTATAATGGTTCAAGGGCCATCGATATGAGTTATTGACATGTAGTGGTTATAATGGTTCAATGGCCTTGGTTATGGGTTATGGACACCTATTACTTGTAAAATGGATATCTATAGGCTATCGGTCATGGCTACTAGTTATAATGGTTCAAGGGCCATCAGTATCAGTTATGGACATCTAGCGGTTATAATGGTTCAAGGGCCATCAGTATCAGTTATGGACATCTAGTTGTTATAATGGTTCAAGAACCATGGTTATGGGTTATGGACACCTATTACTTGTAAAATGGATATCTGTAGGCTATTGGTCATGGCTAGAAGTTATAATGGTTCATGGGCCATCAGTATCAGTTATGGACATCTAGTTGTTATAATGGTTCAAGGACCATGGTTATGGGTTATGGACACCTATTACTTGTAAAATGGATATCTATACGTCATGGCTAGTAGTTATAATGGTTCAAGGGCCATCGATATGAGTTATGGGCATGTAGTGGTTATAATGGTTCAATGGCCTTGGTTATGGGTTATGGACACCTATTACTTGTAAAATGGATATCTATAGGCTATCGGTCATGGCTACTAGTTATAATGGTTCAAGGGCCATCAGTATCAGTTATGGACATCTAGTGGTTATAATGGTTCAAGGGCCATCAGTATCAGTTATGGACATCTAGTTGTTATAATGGTTCAAGAACCATGGTTATGGGTTATGGACACCTATTACTTGTAAAATGGATATCTGTAGGCTATTGGTCATGGCTAGAAGTTATAATGGTTCATGGGCCATCAGTATCAGTTATGGACATCTACTTGTTATAATGGTTCAAGGACCATGGTTACGGGTTATGGACACCTATTACTTGTAAAATGGATATCTGTAGGCTATTGGTCATGGTTAGTAGTTATAATGGTTCAAGGGCCATCAGTATCAGTCATGGACATCTAGTGGTTATAATGGTTCAAGGACCATGGTTATGGGTTATGCACACCTATTACTTGTAAAATGGATATCTATAAGCTATTGGTCATGGCTAGTAGTTATAATGGTTCAAGGGCCATCGATATGAGTTATGGACATGTACTGGTTATAATGGTTTAATGGCCTTGGTTATGGGTTATGGATACCTATAACTTGTAAAATGGATATCTATAGGCTATTGGTCATGGCTACTAGTGGTTATAATGGTTCAAGGGCCATCAGAATCAGTTATGGATATCAAGTGGTTATAATGGTTCAAGGACCATGGTTATGGGTTATGGACACCTATTACATGTAAAATGGATATCTATAAGTCATGGCTAGTAGTTATAATGGTTCAAGGGCCATCGATATGAGTTATGGGCATGTAGTGGTTATAATGGTTCAATGGCCTTGGTTATGGGTTATGCACACCTATTACTTGTAAAATGGATATCTATAGGCTATTGCGCATGGCTAGTAGTTAAATGGTTCAAGGGCCATCAGTATCAGTTATGGACATCTAGAGGTTATAATGGTTCGAGGACCATGGTTATGGGTTATGGACACCAATTACGTGTAAAATGGATATCTCTTAGCTAATGGTCATGGCTAGTAGTTAAAATGGTTCAAGTGCCATCGATATGAGTTATGGACATGTACTGGGTATAATGGTTCAATGGCCTTGGTTATGGGTTATGGATACCTAATACTTGTAAAATGGATATCTATTGGCTATTGGTCATGGCTACTAGTGGTTATAATGGTTCAAAGGCCATCAGTATCAGTTATGGACATCAAATGGTTATAATGGCTCAAGAACCATGGTTATGGGTTGTGGACACCTATTACTTGCAAAATGGATATCTATAAGTCATGGCTAGTAGTTATAATGGTTCAAGGGCCATCGATATGAGTTATGGACATGTAGTGGTTATAATGGTTCAATGGCCTTGGTTATGGGTTATGGATACCTATTACTTGTAAAATGGATATCTATAGGCTATCGGTCATGGCTACTAGTTATAATGGTTCAAGGGCCATCAGTATCAGCTATGGACATCTAGCGGTTATAATGGTTCAAGGGCCATCAGTATCAGTTATGGACACCTAGTTGTTATAATGGTTCGAGGACCATGGTTATGGGTTATGGACACCAATTACGTGTAAAATGGATATCTCTTAGCTATTGGTCATGGCTAGTAGTTAAAATGGTTCAAGTGCCATCGATATGAGTTATGGACATGTACTGGGTATAATGGTTCAATGGCCTTGGTTATGGGTTATGGATACCTAATACTTGTAAAATGGATATCTATTGGCTATTGGTCATGGCTACTAGTGGTTATAATGGTTCAAAGGCCATCAGTATCAGTTATGGACATCAAGTGGTTATAATGGCTCAAGAACCATGGTTATGGGTTGTGGACACCTATTACTTGCAAAATGGATATCTATAAGTCATGGCTAGTAGTTATAATGGTTCAAGGGCCATCGATATGAGTTATTGACATGTAGTGGTTATAATGGTTCAATGGCCTTGGTTATGGGTTATGGACACCTATTACTTGTAAAATGGATATCTATAGGCTATCGGTCATGGCTACTAGTTATAATGGTTCAAGGGCCATCAGTATCAGTTATGGACATCTAGCGGTTATAATGGTTCAAGGGCCATCAGTATCAGTTATGGACATCTAGTTGTTATAATGGTTCAAGAACCATGGTTATGGGTTATGGACACCTATTACTTGTAAAATGGATATCTGTAGGCTATTGGTCATGGCTAGAAGTTATAATGGTTCATGGGCCATCAGTATCAGTTATGGACATCTAGTTGTTATAATGGTTCAAGGACCATGGTTATGGGTTATGGACACCTATTACTTGTAAAATGGATATCTATATGTCATGGCTAGTAGTTATAATGGTTCAAGGGCCATCGATATGAGTTATGGACATGTAGTGGTTATAATGGTTCAATGGCCTTGGTTATGGGTTATGGACACCTATTACTTGTAAAATGGATATCTATAGGCTATCGGTCATGGCTACTAGTTATAATGGTTCAAGGGCCATCAGTATCAGCTATGGACATCTAGTGGTTATAATGGTTCAAGGGCCATCAGTATCAGTTATGGACATCTAGTTGTTATAATGGTTCAAGAACCATGGTTATGGGTTATGGACACCTATTACTTGTAAAATGGATATCTGTAGGCTATTGGTCATGGCTAGAAGTTATAATGGTTCATGGGCCATCAGTATCAGTTATGGACATCTAGTTGTTATAATGGTTCAAGGACCATGGTTACGGGTTATGGACACCTATTACTTGTAAAATGGATATCTGTAGGCTATTGGTCATGGTTAGTAGTTATAATGGTTCAAGGGCCATCAGTATCAGTCATGGACATCTAGTGGTTATAATGGTTCAAGGACCATGGTTATGGGTTATGCACACCTATTACTTGTAAAATGGATATCTATAAGCTATTGGTCATGGCTAGTAGTTATAATGGTTCAAGGGCCATCGATATGAGTTATGGACATGTACTGGTTATAATGGTTCAATGGCCTTGGTTATGGGTTATGGATACCTATAACTTGTAAAATGGATATCTATAGGCTATTGGTCATGGCTACTAGTGGTTATAATGGTTCAAGGGCCATCAGAATCAGTTATGGATATCAAGTGGTTATAATGGTTCAAGGACCATGGTTATGGGTTATGGACACCTATTACATGTAAAATGGATATCTATAAGTCATGGCTAGTAGTTATAATGGTTCAAGGGCCATCGATATGAGTTATGGACATGTAGTGGTTATAATGGTTCAATGGCCTTGGTTATGGGTTATGCACACCTATTACTTGTAAAATGGATATCTATAGGCTATTGCGCATGGCTAGTAGTTAAATGGTTCAAGGGCCATCAGTATCAGTTATGGACATCTAGAGGTTATAATGGTTCGAGGACCATGGTTATGGGTTATGGACACCAATTACGTGTAAAATGGATATCTCTTAGCTATTGGTCATGGCTAGTAGTTAAAATGGTTCAAGTGCCATCGATATGAGTTATGGACATGTACTGGGTATAATGGTTCAATGGCCTTGGTTATGGGTTATGGATACCTAATACTTGTAAAATGGATATCTATTGGCTATTGGTCATGGCTACTAGTGGTTATAATGGTTCAAAGGCCATCAGTATCAGTTATGGACATCAAGTGGTTATAATGGCTCAAGAACCATGGTTATGGGTTGTGGACACCTATTACTTGCAAAATGGATATCTATAAGTCATGGCTAGTAGTTATAATGGTTCAAGGGCCATCGATATGAGTTATGGACATGTAGTGGTTATAATGGTTCAATGGCCTTGGTTATGGGTTATGGATA
Source organism: Calendula officinalis (assembly GCA_963853835.1). Classification (NCBI taxonomy): domain Eukaryota; kingdom Viridiplantae; phylum Streptophyta; class Magnoliopsida; order Asterales; family Asteraceae; genus Calendula; species Calendula officinalis. The sequence goes on along the minus strand of OY970825.1, from coordinate 64,248,748 downwards.
CCTATTACTTGTAAAATGGATATCTATAGGCTATCGGTCATGGCTACTAGTTATAATGGTTCAAGGGCCATCAGTACCAGTTATGGACATCTAGCGGTTATAATGGTTCAAGGGCCATCAGTATCAGTTATGGACATCTAGTTGTTATAATGGTTCAAGAACCATGGTTATGGGTTATGGACACCTATTACTTGTAAAATGGATATCTGTAGGCTATTGGTCATGGCTAGAAGTTATAATGGTTCATGGGCCATCAGTATCAGTTATGGACATCTAGTTGTTATAATGGTTCAAGGACCATGGTTATGGGTTATGGACACCTATTACTTGTAAAATGGATATCTATACGTCATGGCTAGTAGTTATAATGGTTCAAGGGCCATCGATATGAGTTATGGACATGTAGTGGTTATAATGGTTCAATGGCCTTGGTTATGGGTTATGGACACCTATTACTTGTAAAATGGATATCTATAGGCTATCGGTCATGGCTACTAGTTATAATGGTTCAAGGGCCATCAGTATCAGTTATGGACATCTAGTGGTTATAATGGTTCAAGGGCCATCAGTATCAGTTATGGACATCTAGTTGTTATAATGGTTCAAGAACCATGGTTATGGGTTATGGACACCTATTACTTGTAAAATGGATATCTGTAGGCTATTGGTCATGGCTAGAAGTTATAATGGTTCATGGGCCATCAGTATCAGTTATGGACATCTAGTTGTTATAATGGTTCAAGGACCATGGTTACGGGTTATGGACACCTATTACTTGTAAAATGGATATCTGTAGGCTATTGGTCATGGTTAGTAGTTATAATGGTTCAAGGGCCATCAGTATCAGTCATGGACATCTAGTGGTTATAATGGTTCAAGGACCATGGTTATGGGTTATGCACACCTATTACTTGTAAAATGGATATCTATAAGCTATTGGTCATGGCTAGTAGTTATAATGGTTCAAGGGCCATCGATATGAGTTATGGACATGTACTGGTTATAATGGTTCAATGGCCTTGGTTATGGGTTATGGATACCTATAACTTGTAAAATGGATATCTATAGGCTATTGGTCATGGCTACTAGTGGTTATAATGGTTCAAGGGCCATCAGAATCAGTTATGGATATCAAGTGGTTATAATGGTTCAAGGACCATGGTTATGGGTTATGGACACCTATTACATGTAAAATGGATATCTATAAGTCATGGCTAGTAGTTATAATGGTTCAAGGGCCATCGATATGAGTTATGGACATGTAGTGGTTATAATGGTTCAATGGCCTTGGTTATGGGTTATGCACACCTATTACTTGTAAAATGGATATCTATAGGCTATTGCGCATGGCTAGTAGTTAAATGGTTCAAGGGCCATCAGTATCAGTTATGGACATCTAGAGGTTATAATGGTTCGAGGACCATGGTTATGGGTTATGGACACCAATTACGTGTAAAATGGATATCTCTTAGCTATTGGTCATGGCTAGTAGTTAAAATGGTTCAAGTGCCATCGATATGAGTTATGGACATGTACTGGGTATAATGGTTCAATGGCCTTGGTTATGGGTTATGGATACCTAATACTTGTAAAATGGATATCTATTGGCTATTGGTCATGGCTACTAGTGGTTATAATGGTTCAAAGGCCATCAGTATCAGTTATGGACATCAAGTGGTTATAATGGTTCAAGAACCATGGTTATGGGTTGTGGTCACCTATTACTTGCAAAATGGATATCTATAAGTCATGGCTAGTAGTTATAATGGTTCAAGGGCCATCGATATGAGTTATGGACATGTAGTGGTTATAATGGTTCAATGGCCTTGGTTATGGGTTATGGATACCTATTACTTGTAAAATGGATATCTATAGGCTATCGGTCATGGCTACTAGTTATAATGGTTCAAGGGCCATCAGTATCAGTTATGGACATCTAGCGGTTATAATGGTTCAAGGGCCATCAGTATCAGTTATGGACATCTAGTTGTTATAATGGTTCAAGAACCATGGTTATGGGTTATGGACACCTATTACTTGTAAAATGGATATCTGTAGGCTATTGGTCATGGCTAGAAGTTATAATGGTTCATGGGCCATCAGTATCAGTTATGGACATCTAGTTGTTATAATGGTTCAAGGACCATGGTTATGGGTTATGGACACCTATTACTTGTAAAATGGATATCTATACGTCATGGCTAGTAGTTATAATGGTTCAAGGGCCATCGATATGAGTTATGGACATGTAGTGGTTATAATGGTTCAATGGCCTTGGTTATGGGTTATGGACACCTATTACTTGTAAAATGGATATCTATAGGCTATCGGTCATGGCTACTAGTTATAATGGTTCAAGGGCCATCAGTATCAGTTATGGACATCTAGTGGTTATAATGGTTCAAGGGCCATCAGTATCAGTTATGGACATCTAGTTGTTATAATGGTTCAAGAACCATGGTTATGGGTTATGGACACCTATTACTTGTAAAATGGATATCTGTAGGCTATTGGTCATGGCTAGAAGTTATAATGGTTCATGGGCCATCAGTATCAGTTATGGACATCTAGTTGTTATAATGGTTCAAGGACCATGGTTACGGGTTATGGACACCTATTACTTGTAAAATGGATATCTGTAGGCTATTGGTCATGGTTAGTAGTTATAATGGTTCAAGGGCCATCAGTATCAGTCATGGACATCTAGTGGTTATAATGGTTCAAGGACCATGGTTATGGGTTATGCACACCTATTACTTGTAAAATGGATATCTATAAGCTATTGGTCATGGCTAGTAGTTATAATGGTTCAAGGGCCATCGATATGAGTTATGGACATGTACTGGTTATAATGGTTCAATGGCCTTGGTTATGGGTTATGGATACCTATTACTTGTAAAATGGATATCTATAGGCTATTGGTCATGGCTACTAGTGGTTATAATGGTTCAAGGGCCATCAGAATCAGTTATGGATATCAAGTGGTTATAATGGTTCAAGGACCATGGTTATGGGTTATGGACACCTATTACATGTAAAATGGATATCTATAAGTCATGGCTAGTAGTTATAATGGTTCAAGGGACATCGATATGAGTTATGGACATGTAGTGGTTATAATGGTTCAATGGCCTTGGTTATGGGTTATGCACACCTATTACTTGTAAAATGGATATCTATAGGCTATTGCGCATGGCTAGTAGTTAAATGGTTCAAGGGCCATCAGTATCAGTTATGGACATCTAGAGGTTATAATGGTTCGAGGACCATGGTTATGGGTTATGGACACCAATTACGTGTAAAATGGATATCTATTAGCTATTGGTCATGGCTAGTAGTTAAAATGGTTCAAGGGCCATCGATATGAGTTATGGACATGTACTGGGTATAATGGTTCAATGGCCTTGGTTATGGGTTATGGATACCTAATACTTGTAAAATGGATATCTATTGGCTATTGGTCATGGCTACTAGTGGTTATAATGGTTCAAAGGCCATCAGTATCAGTTATGGACATCAAGTGGTTATAATGGTTCAAGAACCATGGTTGTGGGTTGTGGACACCTATTACTTGTAAAATGGATATCTATATGTCATGGCTAGTAGTTATAATGGTTCAAGGGCCATCGATATGAGTTATGGACATGTAGTGGTTATAATGGTTCAATGGCCTTGGTTATGGGTTATGGACACCTATTACTTGTAAAATGGATATCTATAGGCTATCGGTCATGGCTACTAGTTATAATGGTTCAAGGGCCATCAGTATCAGTTATGGACATCTAGTGGTTATAATGGTTCAAGGGCCATCAGTATCAGTTATGGACATCTAGTTGTTATAATGGTTCAAGAACCATGGTTATGGGTTATGGACACCTATTACTTGTAAAATGGATATCTGTAGGCTATTGGTCATGGCTAGAAGTTATAATGGTTCATGGGCCATCAGTATCAGTTATGGACATCTAGTTGTTATAATGGTTCAAGGACCATGGTTATGGGTTATGGACACCTATTACTTGTAAAATGGATATCTATACGTCATGGCTAGTAGTTATAATGGTTCAAGGGCCATCGATATGAGTTATGGACATGTAGTGGTTATAATGGTTCAATGGCCTTGGTTATGGGTTATGGACACCTATTACTTGTAAAATGGATATCTATAGGCTATCGGTCATGGCTACTAGTTATAATGGTTCAAGGGCCATCAGTATCAGTTATGGACATCTAGTGGTTATAATGGTTTAAGGGCCATCAGTATCAGTTATGGACATCTAGTTGTTATAATGGTTCAAGAACCATGGTTATGGGTTATGGAAACCTATTACTTGTAAAATGGATATCTGTAGGCTATTGGTCATGGCTAGAAGTTATAATGGTTCATGGGCCATCAGTATCAGTTATGGACATCTTGTTGTTATAATGGTTCAAGGACCATGGTTATGGGTTATGGACACCTATTACTTGTAAAATGGATATCTATACGTCATGGCTAATAGTTATAATGGTTCAAGGGCCATCGATATGAGTTATGGACATGTAGTGGTTATAATGGTTCAATGGCCTTGGTTATGGGTTATGGACACCTATTACTTGTAAAATGGATATCTATAGGCTATCGGTCATGGCTACTAGTTATAATGGTTCAAGGGCCATCAGTATCAGTTATGGACATCTAGTGATTATAATGGTTCAAGGGCCATCAGTATCAGTTATGGACATCTAGTTGTTATAATGGTTCAAGAACCATGGTTATGGGTTATGGACACCTATTACTTGTAAAATGGATATCTGTAGGCTATTGGTCATGGCTAGAAGTTATAATGGTTCATGGGCCATCAGTATCAGTTATGGACATCTAATTGTTATAATGGTTCAAGGACCATGGTTATGGGTTATGGACACCTATTACTTGTAAAATGGATATCTATACGTCATGGCTAGTAGTTATAATGGTTCAAGGGCCATCGATATGAGTTATGGACATGTAGTGGTTATAATGGTTCAATGGCCTTGGTTATGGGTTATGGACACCTATTACTTGTAAAATGGATATCTATAGGCTATCGGTCATGGCTACTAGTTATAATGGTTCAAGGGCCATCGATATGAGTTATGGACATGTACTGGTTATAATGGTTCAATGGCCTTGGTTATGGGTTATGGATACCTATTACTTGTAAAATGGATATCTATAGGCTATTGGTCATGGTTAGTAGTTATAATGGTTCAAGGGCCATCAGTATCAGTCATGGACATCTAGTGGTTATAATGGTTCAAGGACCATGGTTATGGGTTATGCACACCTATTACTTGTAAAATGGATATCTATAAGCTATTGGTCATGGCTAGTAGTTATAATGGTTCAAGGGCCATCGATATGAGTTATGGACATGTACTAGTTATAATGGTTCAATGGCCTTGGTTATGGGTTATGGATACCTATTACTTGTAAAATGGATATCTATAGGCTATTGGTCATGGCTACTAGTGGTTATAATGGTTCAAGGGCCATCAGAATCAGTTATGGATATCAAGTGGTTATAATGGTTCAAGGACCATGGTTATGGGTTATGGACACCTATTACATGTAAAATGGATATCTATAAGTCATGGCTAGTAGTTATAATGGTTCAAGGGACATCGATATGAGTTATGGACATGTAGTGGTTATAATGGTTCAATGGCCTTGGTTATGGGTTATGCACACCTATTACTTGTAAAATGGATATCTATAGGCTATTGCGCATGGCTAGTAGTTAAATGGTTCAAGGGCCATCAGTATCAGTTATGGACATCTAGAGGTTATAATGGTTCGAGGACCATGGTTATGGGTTATGGACACCAATTACGTGTAAAATGGATATCTATTAGCTATTGGTCATGGCTAGTAGTTAAAATGGTTCAAGGGCCATCGATATGAGTTATGGACATGTACTGGGTATAATGGTTCAATGGCCTTGGTTATGGGTTATGGATACCTAATACTTGTAAAATGGATATCTATTGGCTATTGGTCATGGCTACTAGTGGTTATAATGGTTCAAAGGCCATCAGTATCAGTTATGGACGTCAAGTGGTTATAATGGTTCAAGAACCATGGTTGTGGGTTGTGGACACCTATTACTTGTAAAATGGATATCTATATATCATGGCTAGTAGTTATAATGGTTCAAGGGCCATCGATATGAGTTATGGACATGTAGTGGTTATAATGGTTCAATGGCCTTGGTTATGGGTTATGGACACCTATTACTTGTAAAATGGATATCTATAGGCTATCGGTCATGGCTACTAGTTATAATGGTTCAAGGGCCATCAGTATCAGTTATGGACATCTAGTGGTTATAATGGTTCAAGGGCCATCAGTATCAGTTATGGACATCTAGTTGTTATAATGGTTCAAGAACCATGGTTATGGGTTATGGACACCTATTACTTGTAAAATGGATATCTGTAGGCTATTGGTCATGGCTAGAAGTTATAATGGTTCATGGGCCATCAGTATCAGTTATGGACATCTAGTTGTTATAATGGTTCAAGGACCATGGTTATGGGTTATGGACACCTATTACTTGTAAAATGGATATCTATACGTCATGGCTAGTAGTTATAATGGTTCAAGGGCCATCGATATGAGTTATGGACATGTAGTGGTTATAATGGTTCAATGGCCTTGGTTATGGGTTATGGACACCTATTACTTGTAAAATGGATATATATAGGCTATCGGTCACGGCTACTAGTTATAATGGTTCAAGGGCCATCAGTATCAGTTATGGACATCTAGTGGTTATAATGGTTTAAGGGCCATCAGTATCAGTTATGGACATCTAGTTGTTATAATGGTTCAAGAACCATGGTTATGGGTTATGGAAACCTATTACTTGTAAAATGGATATCTGTAGGCTATTGGTCATGGCTAGAAGTTATAATGGTTCATGGGCCATCAGTATCAGTTATGGACATCTTGTTGTTATAATGGTTCAAGGACCATGGTTATGGGTTATGGACACCTATTACTTGTAAAATGGATATCTATACGTCATGGCTAATAGTTATAATGGTTCAAGGGCCATCGATATGAGTTATGGACATGTAGTGGTTATAATGGTTCAATGGCCTTGGTTATGGGTTATGGACACCTATTACTTGTAAAATGGATATCTATAGGCTATCGGTCATGGCTACTAGTTATAATGGTTCAAGGGCCATCAGTATCAGTTATGGACATCTAGTGGTTATAATGGTTCAAGGGCCATCAGTATCAGTTATGGACATCTAGTTGTTATAATGGTTCAAGAACCATGGTTATGGGTTATGGACACCTATTACTTGTAAAATGGATATCTGTAGGCTATTGGTCATGGCTAGAAGTTATAATGGTTCATGGGCCATCAGTATCAGTTATGGACATCTAATTGTTATAATGGTTCAAGGACCATGGTTATGGGTTATGGACACCTATTACTTGTAAAATGGATATCTATATGTCATGGCTAGTAGTTATAATGGTTCAAGGGCCATCGATATGAATTATGGACATGTAGTGGTTATAATGGTTCAATGGCCTTGGTTATGGGTTATGGACACCTATTACTTGTAAAATGGATATCTATAGGCTATCGGTCATGGCTACTAGTTATAATGGTTCAAGGGCCATCAGTATCAGTTATGGACATCTAGTGGTTATAATGGTTTAAGGGCCATCAGTATCAGTTATGGACATCTAGTTGTTATAATGGTTCAAGAACCATGGTTATGGGTTATGGAAACCTATTACTTGTAAAATGGATATCTGTAGGCTATTGGTCATGGCTAGAAGTTATAATGGTTCATGGGCCATCAGTATCAGTTATGGACATCTTGTTGTTATAATGGTTCAAGGACCATGGTTATGGGTTATGGACACCTATTACTTGTAAAATGGATATCTATACGTCATGGCTAATAGTTATAATGGTTCAAGGGCCATCGATATGAGTTATGGACATGTAGTGGTTATAATGGTTCAATGGCCTTGGTTATGGGTTATGGACACCTATTACTTGTAAAATGGATATCTATAGGCTATCGGTCATGGCTACTAGTTATAATGGTTCAAGGGCCATCAGTATCAGTTATGGACATCTAGTGGTTATAATGGTTCAAGGGCCATCAGTATCAGTTATGGACATCTAGTTGTTATAATGGTTCAAGAACCATGGTTATGGGTTATGGACACCTATTACTTGTAAAATGGATATCTGTAGGCTATTGGTCATGGCTAGAAGTTATAATGGTTCATGGGCCATCAGTATCAGTTATGGACATCTAATTGTTATAATGGTTCAAGGACCATGGTTATGGGTTATGGACACCTATTACTTGTAAAATGGATATCTATACGTCATGGCTTGTAGTTATAATGGTTCAAGGGCCATCGATATGAGTTATGGACATGTAGTGGTTATAATGGTTCAATGGCCTTGGTTATGGGTTATGGACACCTATTACTTGTAAAATGGATATCTAAAGGCTATCGGTCATGGCTACTAGTTATAATGCTTCAAGGGCCATCAGTATCAGTTATGGACATCTAGTGGTTATAATGGTTCAAGGGCCATCGATATGAGTTATGGACATTTAGTGGTTATAATGGTTGAAGGACCATGGTTATGGATTATGGACACCTATTTCTTGTAAAATGGATATCTGTAGGCTATTGGTCATGGCTAGTAGTTATAATGGTTCAAGGACCATCGGTATCAGTTATGGGAATATAGTGGTTATAATTGTTCAAGGGCCGTGGGTATGGGTTATGCACACCTATTACTTGTAAAATGCATATCTATAGGCTATTGCGCATGGCTAGTAGTTATAATGGTTCAAGGGCCATCAGTATCAGTTATGGACATCTAGTTGTTATAATGGTTCAAGAACCATGGTTATGGGTTATGGACACCTATTACTTGTAAAATGGATATATGTAGGCTATTGGTCATGGCTAGAAGTTATAATGGTTCATGGGCCATCAGTATCAGTTATGGACATCTAGTTGTTATAATGGTTCACGGACCATGGTTATGGGTTATGGACACCTATTACTTGTAAAATGGATATCTATACGTCATGGCTAGTAGTTATAATGGTTCAAGGGCCATCGATATGAGTTATGGACATGTAGTGGTTATAATGGTTCAATGGCCTTGGTTATGGGTTATGGACACCTATTACTTGTAAAATGGATATCTAAAGGCTATCGGTCATGGCTACTAGTTATAATGGTTAAAGGGCCATCAGTATCAGTTATGGACATGTACTAGTTATGTGTTCTGGACACCTATTACTTGTAAAATGGATATCTGTAGGCTATTGGTCATGGCTAGTAGTTATAATGGTTCAAGGGCCATCAGTATCAGTTATGGACATCTAGTTGTTATAATGGTTCAAGGACCATGGTTACGGGTTCTGGACACCTATTACTTGTAAAATGGATATATGTAGGCTATTGGTCATGGCTAGTAGTTATAAGGGTTCAAGGGCCATCAGTATCAGTTATGGACATCTAGTTGTTATAATGGTTCAAGGACCATGGTTACGGGTTATGGACACCTATTACTTGTAAAATGGATATCTGTAGGCTATTGGTCATGGTTAGTAGTTATAATGGTTCAAGGGCCATCAGTATCAGTCATGGACATCTAGTGGTTATAATGGTTCAAGGACCATGGTTATGGGTTATGCACACATATTACTTGTAAAATGGATATCTATAAGCTATTGGTCATGGCTAGTAGTTATAATGGTTCAAGGGCCATCGATATGAGTTATGGACATGTACTGGTTATAATGGTTCAATGGCCTTGGTTATGGGTTATGGATACCTATTTCTTGTAAAATGGATATCTGTAGGCTATTTGGTCATGGCTAGTAGTTATAATGGTTCAAGGACCATCGGTATCAGTTATGAATATCTAGTGGTTATAATTGTTCAAGGGCCGTGGGTATGGGTTATGCACGCCTATTACTTGTAAAATGCATATCTATAGGCTATTGCGCATGGCTAGTAGTTATAATGGTTCAAGGGCCATCAGTATCAGTTATGGACATCTAGTTGTTATAATGGATCAAGAACCATGGTTATGGGTTATGGACACCTATTACTTGTAAAATGGATATCTGTAGGCTATTGGTCATGGCTAGAAGTTATAATGGTTCATGGGCCATCAGTATCAGTTGAGGACATCTAGTTGTTATAATGGTTCAAGGACCATGGTTATGGGTTATGGACACCTATTACTTGTAAAATGGATATCTATACGTCATGGCTAGTAGTTATAATGGTTCAAGGGCCATCGATATGAGTTATGGACATGTAGTGGTTATAATGGTTCAATGGCCTTGGTTATGGGTTATGGACACCTATTACTTGTAAAATGGATATCTAAAGGCTATCGGTCATGGCTACTAGTTATAATGGTTAAAGGGCCATCAGTATCAGTTATGGACATGTACTAGTTATGGGTTCTGGACACCTATTACTTGTAAAATGGATATCTGTAGGCTATTGGTCATGGCTAGTAGTTATAATGGTTCAAGGGCCATCAGTATCAGTTATGGACATCTAGTTGTTATAATGGTTCAAGGACCATGGTTACGGGTTATGGACACCTATTACTTGTAAAATGGATATCTGTAGGCTATTGGTCATGGTTAGTAGTTATAATGGTTCAAGGGCCATCAGTATCAGTCATGGACATCTAGTGGTTATAATGGTTCAAGGAACATGGTTATGGGTTATGCACACCTATTACTTGTAAAATGGATATCTAAAACCTATTGGTCATGGCTAGTAGGTATAATGGTTCAAGGGCCATCGATATGAGTTATGGACATGTACTGGTTATAATGGTTCAATGACCTTGGTTATGGGTTATGGATACCTATTACTTGTAAAATGGATATCTATAGGCTATTGGTCATGGCTACTAGTGGTTATAATGGTTCAAGGGCCATCAGAATCAGTTATGGATATCAAGTGGTTATAATGGTTCAAGGACCATGGTTATGGGTTATGGACACCTATTACATGTAAAATGGATATCTATAAGTCATGGCTAGTAGTTATAATGGTTCAAGGGCCATCGATATGAGTTATGGACATGTAGTGGTTATAATGGTTCAATGGCCTTGGTTATGGGTTATGCACACCTATTACTTGTAAAATGGATATCTATAGGCTATTGCGCATGGCTAGTAGTTAAATGGTTCAAGGGCCATCAGTATCAGTTATGGACATCTAGAGGTTATAATGGTTCGAGGACCATGGTTATGGGTTATGGTCACCAATTACGTGTAAAATGGATATCTATAAGCTATTGGTCATGGCTAGTAGTTAAAATGGTTCAAGGGCCATCGATATGAGTTATGGACATGTACTGGGTATAATAGTTCAATGGCCTTGGTCATGGGTTATGGATACCTAATACTTGTAAAATGGATATCTATTGGGTATTGGTCATGGCTACTAGTGGTTATAATGGTTCAAAGGCCATCAATATCAGTTATGGACATCAAGTGGTTATAATGGTTCAAGAACCATGGTTATGGGTTGTGGACACCTATTACTTGTAAAATGGATATCTATAAGTCATGGCTAGTAGTTATAATGGTTCAAGGGCCATCGATATGAGTTATGGACATGTAGTGGTTATAATGGTTCAATGGCCTTGGTTATGGGTTATGGACACCTATTACTTGTAAAATGGATATCTATAGGCTATCGGTCATGGCTACTAGTTATAATGGTTCAAGGGCCATCAGTATCAGTTATGGACATCTAGTGGTTATAATGGTTCAAGGGCCATCAGTATCAGTTATGGACATCTAGGTGTTATAATGGTTCAAGAACCATGGTTATGGGTTATGGACACCTATTACTTGTAAAATGGATATCTGTAGGCTATTGGTCATGGCTAGAAGTTATAATGGTTCATGGGCCATCAGTATCAGTTATGGACATCTAGTTGTTATAATGGTTCAAGGACCATGGTTATGGGTTATGGACACATATTACTTGTAAAATGGATATCTATACGTCATGGCTAGTAGTTATAATGGTTCAAGGGCCATCGATATGAGTTATGGACATGTAGTGGTTATAATGGTTCAATGGCCTTGGTTATGGGTTATGGACACCTATTACTTGTAAAATGGATATATATAGGCTATCGGTCATGGCTACTAGTTATAATGGTTCAAGGGCCATCAGTATCAGTTATGGACATCTAGTTGTTATAATGGTTCAAGGGCCATCAGTATCAGCTATGGACATCTAGTTGTTATAATGGTTCAAGAACCATGGTTATGGGTTATGGACACCTATTTCTTGTAAAATGGATATCTGTAGGCTATTGGTCATGGCTAGAAGTTATAATGGTTCATGGGCCATCAGTATCAGTTATGGACATCTAGTTGTTATAATGGTTCAAGGACCATGGTTATGGGTTATGGACACCTATTACTTGTAAAATGGATATCTATACGTCATGGCTAGTAGTTATAATGGTTCAAGGGCCATCGATATGAGTTATGGACATGTAGTGGTTATAATGGTTCAATGGCCTTGGTTATGGGTTATGGACACCTATTACTTGTAAAATGGATATCTATAGGCTATCGGTCATGGCTACTAGTTATAAAGGTTCAAGGGCCATCAGTATCAGTTATGGACATCTAGTGGTTATAATGGTTCAAGGGCCATCAGTATCAGTTATGGACATCTAGTTGTTATAATGGTACAAGGACCGTGGTTATGGGTTATGCAAACCTATTACTTGTAAAATGCATATCTATAGGCTATTGCGCATGGCTAGTAGTTATAATGGTTCAAGGGCCATAAGTATCAGTTATGGACAGCTAGTGGTTATAATGGTTCAAGGACCATGGTTATGGGTTATGGACACCTATTACTTGTAAAATGGATATCTATAGGCTATTGGTCATGGCTTGTAGTTATAATGGTTCAAGGGCCATCAGTATCAGTTATGGACATCAAGTGGTTATAATGGTTTAAGGACCATGGTTATGGGTTATGGACACCTATTACTTGTAAAATGGATATCTATACGTCATGGCTAGTAGTTATAATGGTTCAAGGGCCATCGATATGAGTTATGGACATGTAGTGGTTATAATGGTTCAATGGCCTTGGTTATGGGTTATGGACACCTATTACTTGTAAAATGGATATCTAAAGGCTATCGGTCATGGCTACTAGTTATAATGCTTCAAGGGCCATCAGTATCAGTTATGGACATCTAATGGTTATAATGGTTCAAGGGCCATCGATATGAGTTATGGACATTTAGTGGTTATAATGGTTCAAGGACCATAGTTATGGGTTATGGACACCTATTTCTTGTAAAATGGATATCTATAGGCTATTGGTCATGGCTAGTAGTTTTAATGGTTCAAGGACCATCGGTATCAGTTATGGGAATCTAGTGGTTATAATTGTTCAAGGGCCGTGGGTATGGGTTATGCACACCTATTACTTGTAAAATGCATATCTATAGGCTATTGCGCATGGCTAGTAGTTATAATGGTTCAAGGGCCATCAGTATCAGTTATGGACATCTAGTGGTTATAATGGTTCAAGGACCATGGTTATGGGTTATGGACACCTATTACTTGTAAAATGGAAGCTATTGGTCATGGCTAGTAGTTATAATGGTCCAAGGGCCATCGATATGAGTTATGGACATGTAGTGGTTATAATGGTCAATGGCCTTGGTTATGGGTTATGGACACCTATTACTTGTAAAATGGATATCTAAAGGCTATCGGTCATGGCTACTAGTTATAATGCTTCAAGGGCCATCAGTATCAGTTATGGACATCTAGTGGTTATAATGGTTCAAGGGCCATCGATATGAGTTATGGACATTTAGTGGTTATAATGGTTCAAGGACCATAGTTATGGGTTATGGACACCTATTTCTTGTAAAATGGATATCTATAGGCTATTGGTCATGGCTAGTAGTTTTAATGGTTCAAGGACCATCGGTATCAGTTATGGGAATCTAGTGGTTATAATTGTTCAAGGGCCGTGGGTATGGGTTATGCACACCTATTACTTGTAAAATGCATATCTATAGGCTATTGCGCATGGCTAGTAGTTATAATGGTTCAAGGGCCATCAGTATCAGTTATGGACATCTAGTGGTTATAATGGTTCAAGGACCATGGTTATGGGTTATGGACACCTATTACTTGTAAAATGGAAGCTATTGGTCATGGCTAGTAGTTATAATGGTCCAAGGGCCATCGATATGAGTTATGGACATGTAGTGGTTATAATGGTCAATGGCCTTGATTATGGGTTATGGACACCTATTACTTGTAAAATGCATATCTATAGGCTATCGGTCATGGCTAGCTGTTATAATGGTTTAAGGGCCATCGATATGAGTTATGGACATCTAGTGGTTATAATTGTTCAAGTGCCATGGTTATGGGTTATGGACACCTATTACTTGTAAAATGGCCATCTATAAGCTAGTGGTCATGGCTAGGGGTTATAATGGTTCAAGATCCATGGGTATGGGTTATGGATACATATACTTGTAAAATGGATATCTATAGGCTATTGGTCATGGCTTGTACTTATAATGGTTCAAGGGCCATCGATATGAGTTATCGACATGTAGTGGTTATAAAGGTTCAAGGGCCATGGGTATGGGTTATGGATACATATTACTTGTAAAATGGATATCTATAGGCAATTGGTTATGGCTAGTAGTTATAATGGTTCAAGGGCCATCATTATGGTTTATGGACACCAATTACTTGTAAAATGGATTTCTCTAAGCTATTGGTCATGGCTAGCCGTTATAATGGTTTAAGGGCCATCGGTATGAGTTATGGACATCTAGTGGTTAAAATTGTTCAAGTGCCATGGTTATGGGTTATGGACACCTATTACTTGTAAAATGGCCATCTATAAGCTAGTGGTCATGGCTAGGGGTTATAATGGTTCAAGGGCCATGGGTATGGGTTATGGATACATATACTTGTAAAATAGATATCTATAGGCTATTGGTCATGGCTTGTAGTTATAATGGTTCAAGGGCCATCGATATGAGTTATCGACATGTAGTGGTTATACAGGTTCAAGGGCCATGGGTATGGGTTATGGATACATATTACTTGTAAAATGGATATCTATAGGCTATTGGTCATGGCTATTAGTTATAATGGCTCAAGGGCCATCATTATGGTTATAGACATCTATTACTTGCAAAATGGATATCTATAGGCTATTAGTCATGTGTAGCAGTTATAATGGTTCAAGGGCCATCGGTATGAGTTATCGACATCTAGTGGTTATAATGGTTCAAGGGCCATCGGTATGAGTTATGGGTTATGGACACCTATTTCTTGTAAAATGGATATCTATAGGCTATTGGTCATGGCTAGTAGTTTTAATGGTTCAAGGACCATCGGTATCAGTTATGGGAATCTAGTGGTTATAATTGTTCAAGGGTCGTGGGTATGGGTTATGCACACCTATTACTTGTAAAATGCATATCTATAGGCTATTGCGTATGGCTAGTAGTTATAATGGTTCAAGGGCCATCAGTATCAGTTATGGACATCTAGTGGTTATAATGGTTCAAGGACCATGGTTATGGGTTATGGACACCTATTACTTGTAAAATGGAAGCTATTGGTCATGGCTAGTAGTTATAATGGTCCAAGGGCCATCGATATGAGTTATGGACATGTAGTGGTTATAATGGTTCAATGGCCTTGGTTATGGGTTATGGACACCTATTACTTGTAAAATGGATATATATAGGCTATCGGTCATGGCTACTAGTTATAATGGTTCAAGGGCCATCAGTATCAGTTATGGACATCTAGTTGTTATAATGGTTCAAGGGCCATCAGTATCAGTTATGGACATCTAGTTGTTATAATGGTTCAAGAACCATGGTTATGGGTTATGGACACCTATTTCTTGTAAAATGGATATCTGTAGGCTATTGGTCATGGCTAGAAGTTATAATGGTTCATGGGCCATCAGTATCAGTTATGGACATCTAGTTGTTATAATGGTTCAAGGACCATGGTTATGGGTTATGGACACCTATTACTTGTAAAATGGATATCTATACGTCATGGCTAGTAGTTATAATGGTTCAAGGGCCATCGATATGAGTTATGGACATGTAGTGGTTATAATGGTTCAATGGCATTGGTTATGGGTTATGGACACCTATTACTTGTAAAATGGATATATATAGGCTATCGGTCATGGCTACTAGTTATAATGGTTCAAGGGCCATCAGTATCAGTTATGGACATCTAGTTGTTATAATGGTTCAAGGGCCATCAGTATCAGTTATGGACATCTAGTTGTTATAATGGTTCAAGAACCATGGTTATGGGTTATGGACACCTATTTCTTGTAAAATGGATATCTGTAGGCTATTGGTCATGGCTAGAAGTTATAATGGTTCATGGGCCATCAGTATCAGTTATGGACATCTAGTTGTTATAATGGTTCAAGGACCATGGTTATGGGTTATGGACACCTATTACTTGTAAAATGGATATCTATACGTCATGGCTAGTAGTTATAATGGTTCAAGGGCCATCGATATGAGTTATGGACATGTAGTGGTTATAATGGTTCAATGGCCTTGGTTATGGGTTATGGACACCTATTACTTGTAAAATGGATATCTATAGGCTATCGGTCATGGCTACTAGTTATAATGGTTCAAGGGCCATCAGTATCAGTTATGGACATCTAGTGGTTATAATGGTTCAAGGGCCATCAGTATCAGTTATGGACATCTAGTTGTTATAATGGTACAAGGACCATGGTTATGGGTTATGCAAACCTATTACTTGTAAAATGCATATCTATAGGCTATTGCGCATGGCTAGTAGTTATAATGGTTCAAGGGCCATCAGTATCAGTTATGGACATCTAGTGGTTATAATGGTTCAAGGACCATGGTTATGGGTTATGGACACCTATTACTTGTAAAATGGATATCTATAGGCTATTGGTCATGGCTTGTAGTTATAATGGTTCAAGGGCCATCAGTATCAGTTATGGACATCAAGTGGTTATAATGGTTTAAGGACCATGGTTATGGGTTATGGACACCTATTACTTGTAAAATGGATATCTATACGTCATGGCTAGTAGTTATAATGGTCCAAGGGCCATCGATATGAGTTATGGACATGTAGTGGTTATAATGGTTCAATGGCCTTGGTTATGGGTTATGGACACCTATTACTTGTAAAATGGATATCTAAAGGCTATCGGTCATGGCTACTAGTTATAATGCTTCAAGGGCCATCAGTATCAGTTATGGACATCTAGTGGTTATAATGGTTCAAGGGCCATCGATATGAGTTATGGACATTTAGTGGTTATAATGGTTCAAGGACCATAGTTATGGGTTATGGACACCTATTTCTTGTAAAATGGATATCTATAGGCTATTGGTCATGGCTAGTAGTTTTAATGGTTCAAGGACCATCGGTATCAGTTATGGGAATCTAGTGGTTATAATTGTTCAAGGGCCGTGGGTATGGGTTATGCACACCTATTACTTGTAAAATGCATATCTATAGGCTATTGCGCATGGCTAGTAGTTATAATGGTTCAAGGGCCATCAGTATCAGTTATGGACATCTAGTGGTTATAATGGTTCAAGGACCATGGTTATGGGTTATGGACACCTATTACTTGTAAAATGGAAGCTATTGGTCATGGCTAGTAGTTATAATGGTCCAAGGGCCATCGATATGAGTTATGGACATGTAGTGGTTATAATGGTCAATGGCCTTGATTATGGGTTATGGACACCTATTACTTGTAAAATGCATATCTATAGGCTATCGGTCATGGCTAGCTGTTATAATGGTTTAAGGGCCATCGATATGAGTTATGGACATCTAGTGGTTATAATTGTTCAAGTGCCATGGTTATGGGTTATGGACACCTATTACTTGTAAAATGGCCATCTATAAGCTAGTGGTCATGGCTAGGGGTTATAATGGTTCAAGATCCATGGATATGGGTTATGGATACATATACTTGTAAAATGGATATCTATAGGCTATTGGTCATGGCTTGTACTTATAATGGTTCAAGGGCCATCGATATGAGTTATCGACATGTAGTGGTTATAAAGGTTCAAGGGCCATGGGTATGGGTTATGGATACATATTACTTGTAAAATTGATATCTATAGGCAATTGGTTATGGCTAGTAGTTATAATGGTTCAAGGGCCATCATTATGGTTTATGGACACCAATTACTTGTAAAATGGATTTCTCTAAGCTATTGGTCATGGCTAGCCGTTATAATGGTTTAAGGGCCATCGGTATGAGTTATGGACATCTAGTGGTTAAAATTGTTCAAGTGCCATGGTTATGGGTTATGGACACCTATTACTTGTAAAATGGCCATCTATAAGCTAGTGGTCATGGCTAGGGGTTATAATGGTTCAAGGGCCATGGGTATGGGTTATGGATACATATACTTGTAAAATAGATATCTATAGGCTATTGGTCATGGCTTGTAGTTATAATGGTTCAAAGGCCATCGATATGAGTTATCGACATGTAGTGGTTATACAGGTTCAAGGGCCATGGGTATGGGTTATGGATACATATTACTTGTAAAACGGATATATATAGGCTATTGGTCATGGCTATTAGTTATAATGGCTCAAGGGCCATCATTATGGTTATAGACATCTATTACTTGCAAAATGGATATCTATAGGCTATTAGTCATGTGTAGCAGTTATAATGGTTCAAGGGCCATCGGTATGAGTTATCGACATCTGGTGGTTATAATGGTTCAAGGGCCATCGGTATGAGTTATGGGTTATGGACACCTATTTCTTGTAAAATGGATATCTATAGGCTATTGGTCATGGCTAGTAGTTTTAATGGTTCAAGGACCATCGGTATCAGTTATGGGAATCTAGTGGTTATAATTGTTCAAGGGTCGTGGGTATGGGTTATGCACACCTATTACTTGTAAAATGCATATCTATAGGCTATTGCGCATGGCTAGTAGTTATAATGGTTCAAGGGCCATCAGTATCAGTTATGGACATCTAGTGGTTATAATGGTTCAAGGACCATGGTTATGGGTTATGGACACCTATTACTTGTAAAATGGAAGCTATTGGTCATGGCTAGTAGTTATAATGGTCCAAGGGCCATCGATATGAGTTATGGACATGTAGTGGTTATAATGGTCAATGGCCTTGATTATGGGTTATGGACACCTATTACTTGTAAAATGCATATCTATAGGCTATCGGTCATGGCTAGCTGTTATAATGGTTTAAGGGCCATCGATATGAGTTGTTGACATCTAGTGGTTATAATTGTTCAAGTGCCATGGTTATGGGTTATGGACACCTATTACTTGTAAAATGGCCATCTATAAGCTAGTGGTCATGGCTAGGGGTTATAATGGTTCAAGATCCATGGGTATGGGTTATGGATACATATACTTGTAAAATGGATATCTATAGGCTATTGGTCATGGCTTGTACTTATAATGGTTCAAGGGCCATCGATATGAGTTATCGACATGTAGTGGTTATAAAGGTTCAAGGGCCATGGGTATGGGTTATGGATACATATTACTTGTAAAATGGATATCTATAGGCAATTGGTTATGGCTAGTAGTTATAATGGTTCAAGGGCCATCATTATGGTTTATGGACACCAATTACTTGTAAAATGGATTTCTCTAAGCTATTGGTCATGGCTAGCCGTTATAATGGTTTAAGGGCCATCGGTATGAGTTATGGACATCTAGTGGTTAAAATTGTTCAAGTGCCATGGTTATGGGTTATGGACACCTATTACTTGTAAAATGGCCATCTATAAGCTAGTGGTCATGGCTAGGGGTTATAATGGTTCAAGGGCCATGGGTATGGGTTATGGATACATATACTTGTAAAATGGATATCTATAGGCTATTGGTCATGGCTTGTAGTTATAATGGTTCAAGGGCCATCGATATGATTTATCGACATGTAGTGGTTATACAGGTTCAAGGGCCATGGGTATGGGTTATGGATACATATTACTTGTAAAATGGATATCTATAGGCTATTGGTCATGGCTATTAGTTATAATGGCTCAAGGGCCATCATTATGGTTATAGACATCTATTACTTGCAAAATGGATATCTATAGGCTATTAGTCATGTGTAGCAGTTATAATGGTTCAAGGGCCATCCGTATGAGTTATCGACATCTAGTGGTTATAAATGTTCAAGGGTCGTGGTAATGAGTTATGGATACCCATTATTTGTAAAATGGATATCTATAGGCTATTGGTTATTGCTAGTAATTATAATGGTTCAAGGGACATCGATATGGGTTATGGACATTTAGTGGTTATAATAGTTCTAGAGCCATGGTTATGCGTTATGGACACCTATTACTTGTAAAATGAATATCTATAGGCTATTGGTCATGGCTAGCTGTTATAATGGTTTAAGGGCCATCGATATGAGTTATGGACATCTATTGGTTATAATTGTTCAAGTGCCATGGTTATGGGTTATGGACACATATTACTTGTAAAATGGCCATCTATAAGCTAGTGGTCATGGCTAGGGGTTATAATGGTTCAAGATCCATGGGTATGGGTTATGGATACATATACTTGTAAAATGGATATCTATAGGCTATTGGTCATGGCTTGTAGTTATAGTGGTTCAAGGGCCATCTATATGAGTTATCGACATGTAGTGGTTATAAAGGTTCAAGGGCCATGGGAATGGGTTATGGATATATATTACTTGTAAAATGGATATCTATAGGCAATTGGTTATGGCTAGTAGTTATAATGGTTCAAGGGCCATCATTATGGTTTATGGACACCAATTACTTGTAAAATGGATTTCTCTAACCTATTGGTCATGGCTAGCAGTTATAATGGTTTAAGGGCCATCAATATCAGTTATGGACATCTAGTGGTTATAATGGTTCAAGGACCATGGTTATGGGTTATGGACACCTATTACTTGTAAAATGGCCATCTATAAGCTAGTGTTCATGGCTAGGGGTTATAATGGTTCAAGGGCCATGGGTATGGGTTATGGATACATAAACTTGTAAAATGGATATCTATAGGCTATTGGTCATGGCTTGTGGTTATAATGGTTCATGGGCCATCAGTATCAGTTATGGACATCTAGTTGTTATAATGGTTCAAGGACCATGGTTATGGGTTATGGACACCTATTACTTGTAAAATGGATATCTATACGTCATGGCTAGTAGTTATAATGGTTCAAGGGCCATCGATATGAGTTATGGACATGTAGTGGTTATAATGGTTCAATGGCCTTGGTTATGGGTTATGGACACCTATTACTTGTAAAATGGATATCTAAAGGCTATCGGTCATGGCTACTAGTTATAATGCTTCAAGGGCCATCAGTATCAGTTATGGACATCTAGTGGTTATAATGGTTCAAGGGCCATCGATATGAGTTATGGACATTTAGTGGTTATAATGGTTCAAGGACCATGGTTATGGGTTATGGACACCTATTTCTTGTAAAAAGGATATCTATAGGCTATTGGTCATGGCTAGTAGTTTTAATGGTTCAAGGACCATCGGTATCAGTTATGGGAATCTAGTGGTTATAATTGTTCAAGGGCCGTGGGTATGGGTTATGCACACCTATTACTTGTAAAATGCATATCTATAGGCTATTGCGCATGGCTAGTAGTTATAATTGTTCAAGGGCCATCAGTATCAGTTATGGACATCTAGTGGTTATAATGGTTCAAGGACCATGGTTATGGGTTATGGACACCTATTACTTGTAAAATGGAAGCTATTGGTCATGGCTAGTAGTTATAATGGTCCAAGGGCCATCGATATGAGTTATGGACATGTAGTGGTTATAATGGTCAATGGCCTTGATTATGGGTAATGGACACCTATTACTTGTAAAATGCATATCTATAGGCTATCGGTCATGGCTAGCTGTTATAATGGTTTAAGGGCCATCGATATGAGTTATGGACATCTATTGGTTATAATTGTTCAAGTGCCATGGTTATGGGTTATGGACACCTATTACTTGTAAAATGGCCATCTATAAGCTAGTGGTCATGGCTAGGGGTTATAATGGTTCAAGATCCATGGGTATGGGTTATGGATACATATACTTGTAAAATGGATATCTATAGGCTATTGGTCATGGCTTGTACTTATAATGGTTCAAGGGCCATCGATATGAGTTATCGACATGTAGTGGTTATAAAGGTTCAAGGGCCATGGGTATGGGTTATGGATACATATTACTTGTAAAATGGATATCTATAGGCAATTGGTTATGGCTAGTAGTTACAATGGTTCAAGGGCCATCATTATGGTTTATGGACACCAATTACTTGTAAAATGGATTTCTCTTAAGGGCCATCAGTATGAGTTATGGACATCTAGTGGTTAAAATTGTTCAAGTGCCATGGTTATGGGTTATGGACACCTATTACTTGTAAAATGGCCATCTATAAGCTAGTGGTCATGGCTAGGGGTTATAATGGTTCAAGGGCCATGGGTATGGGTTATGGATACATATACTTGTAAAATGGATATCTATAAGCTATTGGTGATGGCTTGTAGTTATAATGGTTCAAGGGCCATCGATATGAGTTATCGACATGTAGTGGTTATACAGGTTCAAGGGCCATGGGTATGGGTTATGGATACATATTACTTGTAAAATGGATATCTATAGGCTATTGGTCATGGCTATTAGTTATAATGGCTCAAGGGCCATCATTATGGTTATAGACATCTATTACTTGCAAAATGGATATCTATAGGCTATTAGTCATGTGTAGCAGTTATAATGGTTCAAGGGCCATCGGTATGAGTTATCGACATCTAGTGGTTATAAATGTTCAAGGGTCGTGGTAATGAGTTATGGATACCCATTATTTGTAAAATGGATATCTATAGGCTATTGGTTATGGCTAGTAATTATAATGGTTCAAGGGACATCGATATGAGTTATGGACATTTAGTGGTTATAATAGTTCAAGAGCCATGGTTATGCGTTATGGACACCTATTACTTGTAAAATGAATATCTATAGGCTATTGGTCATGGCTAGCTGTTATAATGGTTTAAGGGCCATCGATATGAGTTATGGACATCTATTGGTTATAATTGTTCAAGTGCCATGGTTATGGGTTATGGACACCTATTACTTGTAAAATGGCCATCTATAAGCTAGTGGTCATGGCTAGGGGTTATAATGGTTCAAGATCCATGGGTATGGGTTATGGATACATATACTTGTAAAATGGATATCTATAGGCTATTGGTCATGGCTTGTAGTTATAATGGTTCAAGGGCCATCGATATGAGTTATCGACATGTAGTGGTTATAAAGGTTCAAAGGCCATGCGTATGGGTTATGGATACACATTACTTGTAAAATGGATATCTATAGGCAATTGGTTATGGCTAGTAGTTATAATGGTTCAAGGGCCATCATTATGGTTTATGGACATCAATTACTTGTAAAATGGATTTCTCTAACCTATTGGTCATGGCTAGCAGTTATAATGGTTTAAGGGCCATCAGTATCAGTTATGGACATCTAGTGGTTATAATGGTTCAAGGACCATGGTTATGGGTTATGGACACCTATTACTTGTAAAATGGCCATCTATAAGCTAGTGGTCATGGCTAGGGGTTATAATGGTTCAAGGGCCATGGGTATGGGTTATGGATACATATACTTGTAAAATGGATATCTATAGGCTATTGGTCATGGCTTGTAGTTATAATGGTTCAAGGGCCATCGATATGAGTTATCGACAGCTAGTGGTTATAAAGGTTCAAGGGCCATGGGTATGGGTTATGGATACATATTACTTGTAAAATGGATATCTATAGGCAATTGGTTATGGCTAGTAGTTATAATGGTTCAAGGGCCATCATTATGGTTTACGGACACCTATTACTTGTAAAATGGATTTCTCTAAGCTATTGGTCATGGCTAGCAATTATAATGGTTTAAGGGCCATCGGTATAAGTTATGGACATCTAGTGGTTATAATTGTTCAAGTGCCATGGTTATGGGTTATGGACACCTATTACTTGTAAAATGGCCATCTATAAGCTAGTTGTCATGGCTAGGGGTTATAATGGTTCAAGGGCCATGGGTATGGGTTATGGATACATATACTTGTAAAATGGATATCTATAGGCTATTGGTCAGGGCTAGTAGTTATATGGTTAAAGGGCCATCGATATGAGTTATCGACATCTAGTGGTTATAAAGGTTCAAGGGCCATGGGTATGGGTTATGGATACATATTACTTGTAAAATGGATATCTATAGGCAATTGGTCATGGCTAGTAGATATAATGGTTCAAGGGCCATCATTATGGTTTATAGACACCTATTACTTGTAAAATGGATATCAATAGTTATTGGTCATGGCTAGTAGTGTAATGGTTCAAGGGCCATCGATATGAGTTATGGACATCTAGTGGTTATAATTGTTCAAGAGCCACGGTTATGGGTTATGGACACCTATTACTTGTAAAATGGATATCTGCAGGCTATTGGTTATGGTTAGAAATTATAATGGTTCAAGGGCCATTGATATGAGTTATGGACATCTATTACTTGTAAAATGGTCATCTATAAGCTATTGGTCATGGCCAGTGGTTATAATGGTTCAAGAGCCATTTTTATGGGTTATGGACGCCTATTATTTGTAAAATGTATATCTAGAGGCTATTGGTCATGGCTACCACTTATAGTGGTTTAAAGGCCATTGGTATGAGTTATGGACATCTAGTGGTCATAATTGTTCAACTGCCATGGTTATGGGTTATTGACACATATTACTAGTAAAATGGCCATCTATAAGCTAGTGGTCATGGCTAGGGGTTATAATGGTTCAAGGGCCATGGGTATGGGTAATGGATTCATATTACTTGTAAAATGGATATCTATAGGCTATTGGTCATGGCTGGTAGTCATAATGGTTCAAAGGACAACATTATAGTTTATGGACACCTATTACTTGTAAAATGGATATCTATAGGCTACTGGTCATGGCTAGTAGTTATAATGGTTCAAGGGCCATCGATATGAGTTATCGACATCTAGTGGTTATAAAGGTTCAAGGGCCATGGGTATGGGTTATGGATACATATTACTTGTAAAATGGATATCTATAGGCAATTGGTCATGGCTAGTAGATATAATGGTTCAAGGGCCATCATTATGGTTTATAGACACCTATTACTTGTAAAATGGATATCAATAGTTATTAGTCATGGCTAGTAGTATAATGGTTCAAGGGCCATCGATATGAGTTATGGACATCTAGTGGTTATAATTGTTCAAGAGCCACGGTTATGGGTTATGGACACCTATTACTTGTAAAATGGATATCTGCAGGCTATTGGTTATGGTTAGTAATTATAATGGTTCAAGGGCCATTGATATGAGTTATGGACATCTATTACTTGTAAAATGGTCATCTATAAGCTATTGGTCATGGCTAGTGGTTATAATGGTTCAAGAGCCATGGTTATGGGTTATGGACACCTATTATTTGTAAAATGGATATCTAGAGGCTATTGGTCATGGCTACCAGTTATAGTGGTTTAAAGGCCATTGGTATGAGTTATGGACATCTAGTGGTTATAATTGTTCAACTGCCATGGTTATGGGTTATTGACACATATTACTAGTAAAATGGCCATCTATAAGCTAGTGGTCATGGCTAGGGGTTATAATGGTTCAAGGGCCATGGGTATGGGTAATGGATTCATATTACTTGTAAAATGGATATCTATAGGCAATTGATCATGGCTGGTAGTCATAATGGTTCAAGGGACAACATTATAGTTTATGGACACTATTACTTGTAAAATGGATATCTATAGGCTACTGGTCATGGCTAGTAGTTATAATGGTTCAAGGGCCATCTATATGAGTTATGGAAATCTAGTGATTATAATGGTTCAAGGGTCATGGGTATGGGTTATGGATACATATATACTTGTAAAATGGATATCTATAGGCTATTGGTCATGGCTTGTACTTATAATGGTTCAAGGGCCATCGATATGAGTTATCGACATGTAGTGGTTATAAAGGTTCAAGGGCCATGGGTATGGGTTATGGATACATATTACTTGTAAAATGGATATCTATAGGCAATTGGTTATGGCTAGTTGTTATAATGGTTCAAGGGCCATCATTATGGTATATGGACACCAATTACTTGTAAAATGGATTTCTCTAAGCTATTGGTCATGGCTAGCAGTTATAATGGTTTAAGGGCCATCGGTATGAGTTATGGACATCTAGTGGTTAAAATTGTTCAAGTGTCATGGTTATGGGTTATGGACACCTATTACTTGTAAAATGGTCATCTATAAGCTAGTGGTCATGGCTAGGGGTTATAATGGTTCAAGATCCATGGGTATGGGTTATGGATACATATACTTGTAAAATGGATATCTATAGGCTATTGGTCATGGCTTGTACTTATAATGGTTCAAGGGCCATCGATATGAGTTATCGACATGTAGTGGGTATAAAGGTTCAAGGGCCATGGGTATGGGTTATGGATACATATTACTTGTAAAATGGATATCTATAGGCAATTGGTTATGGCTAGTAGTTATAATGGTTCAAGGGCCATCATTATGGTTTATGGACACCAATTACTTGTAAAATGGATTTCTCTAAGCTATTGGTCATGGCTAGCAGTTATAATGGTTTAAGGGCCATCAGTATGAGTTATGGACATCTAGTGGTTAAAATTGTTCAAGTGCCATGGTTATGGGTTATGGACACCTATTACTTGTAAAATGGCCATCTATAAGCTAGTGGTCATGGCTAGGGGTTATAATGGTTCAAGGGACATCGATATGAGTTATGGACATTTAGTGGTTATAATAGTTCAAGAGCCATGGTTATGCGTTATGGACACCTATTACTTGTAAAATGAATATCTATAGGCTATTGGTCATGGCTAGCTGTTATAATGGTTTAAGGGCCATCGATATGAGTTATGGACATCTATTGGTTATAATTGTTCAAGTGCCATGGTTATGGGTTATGGACACCTATTACTTGTAAAATGGCCATCTATAAGCTAGTGGTCATGGCTAGGGGTTATAATGGTTCAAGATCCATGGTTATGGGTTATGGATACATATACTTGTAAAATGGATATCTATAGGCTATTTGTCATGGCTTGTAGTTATAATGGTTCAAGGGCCATCGATATGAGTTATCGACATGTAGTGGTTATAAAGGTTCAAGGGCCATGGGTATGGGTTATGGATACATATTACTTGTAAAATGGATATCTATAGGCAATTGGTTATGGCTAGTAGTTATAATGGTTCAAGGGCCATCATTATGGTTTATGGACACCAATTACTTGTAAAATGGATTTCTCTAACCTATTGGTCATGGCTAGCAGTTATAATGGTTTAAGGGCCATAAGTATCAGTTATGGACATCTAGTGGTTATAATGGTTCAAGGACCATGGTTATGGGTTATGGACACCTATTACTTGTAAAATGGCCATCTATAAGCTAGTGGTCATGGCTAGGGGTTATAATGGTTCAAGGGCCATGGGTATGGGTTATGGATACATATACTTGTAAAATGGATATCTATAGGCTATTGGTCATGGCTTGTAGTTATAATGGTTCAAGGGTCATCGATATGAGTTATCGACAGCTAGTGGTTATAAAGGTTCAAGGGCCATGGGTATGGGTTATGGATACATATTACTTGTATAATGGATATCTATAGGCAATTGGTTATGGCTAGTAGTTATAATGGTTCAAGGGCCATCATTATGGTTTACGGACACCTATTACTTGTAAAATGGATTTCTCTAAGCTATTGGTCATGGCTAGCAATTATAACGGTTTAAGGGCCATCGGTATAAGTTATGGACATCTAGTGGTTATAATTGTTCAAGTGCCATGGTTATGGGTTATGGACACCTATTACTTGTAAAATTGCCATCTATAAGCTAGTGGTCATGGCTAGGGGTTATTATGGTTCAAGGGCCATGGGTATGGGTTATGGATACATATACTTGTAAAATGGATATCTATAGGCTATTGGTCAGTGCTAGTAGTTATATGGTTCAAGGGCCATCGATATGAGTTATCGACATCTAGTGGTTATAAAGGTTCAAGGGCCATGGGTATGGGTTATGGATACGTATTACTTGTAAAATGGATATCTATAGGCAATTGGTCATGGCTAGTAGATATAATGGTTCAAGGGCCATCATTATGGTTTATAGACACCTATTACTTGTAAAATGGATATCAATAGTTATTGGTCATGGCTAGTAGTATAATGGTTCAAGGGCCATCGATATGAGTTATAGACATCTAGTGGTTATAATTGTTCAAGAGCCACGGTTATGGGTTATGGACACCTATTACTTGTAAAATGGATATCTGCAGGCTATTGGTTATGGTTAGTAATTATTATGGTTCAAGGGCCATTGATATGAGTTATGGACATCTATTACTTGTAAAATGGTCATCTATAAGCTATTGGTCATGGCTAGTGGTTATAATGGTTCAAGAGCCATGGTTATGGGTTATGGACACCTATTATTTGTAAAATGGATATCTAGAGGCTATTGGTCATGGCTACCAGTTATAGTGGTTTAAAGGCCATTGGTATGAGTTATGGACATCTAGTGGTTATAATTGTTCAACTGCCATGGTTATGGGTTATTGACACATATTACTAGTAAAATGGCCATCTATAAGCTAGTGGTCATGGCTAGGGGTTATAATGGTTCAAGGGCCATGGGTATGGGTAATGGATTCATATTACTTGTAAAATGGATATCTATAGGCTATTGGTCATGGCTGGTAGTCATAATGGTTCAAGGGACAACATTATAGTTTATGGACACCTATTACTTGTAAAATGGATATCTATAGGGTACTGGTCATGGCTAGTAGTTATAATGGTTCAAGGGCCATCTATATGAGTTATGGAAATCTAGTGGTTATAATGGTTCAAGGGTCATGGTTATGGGTTATAGACACCTATTACTTGTAAAATGGATATCTAAAGGCTATTGGTTATCGTTAGTAATTATAATGGTTTAAGGGCCATCGATATGAGTTATGGACATCTAGTGGTTATAATGGTTCAAGAGCCATGGTTATGGGTTGTGGACACCTATTACTTGTAAAATGAACATCAATAGGCTATTGGTCATGCCAAGTGTTATAATGGTTAGGGATGTGTTCGGTTCCGGAACCGGACCGAACCGGACCGGAACCGGTAAACCCGGTAACCAAAAAAAAGGAAATTTCAAGGACCGAGAACCGGACCGGTTAAACCGGTTCCGGGCCCGGTCCGGTTCCGGGTCGGTCCGGTCTTCAAGCGGGTTTAGAACCGGTAAACCCGATTTTTGTGTTTGCCATCCGATTATACATTTTCGGTGCATATTTTTATCTTAAAATATATAACTTAAATATTTTAACGTACTTTTAATAAAAGTATGATGTTTGCGGGGGTTCACGGGTTGTTTCAAGTCAAATATGTTTCTATTAAAAGCCTATATGCGTATTATTTCGACATATATATATGAAAAGTCGTAAGTCTATATACCTTTTTAAATGCCGGTTCCAAACCCGAAAAAACCAGAACCGAACCGGGACCGGAACCGGTAAACCCGATTTGCTAGTTTTTATCAAATCTAAGAACCGGGAACCGGACCGGTTAAGCCGGTTCCGGTTCGGTTCGGTTCGGTGCCGGTTCCGGTTCGGTCCCGGTTCGGTTCCGGTTTTCCGGTTTTTATACACACCCCTAATAATGGTTCAAGAGCCATGGTTATGGGTTATGGACACCTATTACTTGTAAATTGGACATCTCTACGCTAGTGGTCATGGCTAGTAGTTCCAATGGTTTAAGGGCCATCGGTATGAGTTATGGACATCTAGTGGTTATAATTGTTCAAGTGCCATGGTTATGGGTTATGGACACCTATTACTTGTAAAATGGCCATCTATAAGCTAGTGGTCATGGCTAGGGGTTATAATGGTTCAAGGGCCATGGGTATGGGTTATGGATACATATTACTTGTAAAATGGATATCTAAAGGCTATTGGTCATGGATAGTAGTTATAATGGTTCAAGGGCCATCGATATGAGTTATCGACATCTAGTGGTTACAAAGGTTCAAGGGGGTATGGGTTATGGATGCATCTTACATGTAAAATGGATATCTATAGGCTATTGGTCATGGCTATTAGTTATAATGGTTCAAGGGCCATCATTATGGTTTATAGACACCTATTACTTGTAAAATGGATATCTATAGGCTATTGGTCATGGCAAGTAGTTATAATGGTTCAAGGGCCATCGCTATGAGTTATCGACATTTAGTGGTTATAAATGTTCAAGGGCCGTGGTTAAGGATTATGGACACCCATTATTTGTAAAATGGATATCTATAGGCCATTGGTTATGGCTAGTAATTATAATGGTTTAGGGGCCATCGATATGAGTTATGGACATTTAGTGGTCATAATAGTTCAAGAGCCATGTTTATGCGTTATGGACACCTATTACTTGTAAAATGGATATCTATAGGCTATTCGTCATGGCTACCAGTTATAATGGTTTAAGGGCCATCGGTATGAGTTATGGACATCTAGTGGTTATAATTGTTCAAGTGCCATGGTTATGGGTTATGGACACCTATTACTAGTAAATTGGCCATCTATAAGCTAGTGGTCATGGCTTGGGGTTATAATGGTTCAATGGCCATGGGTATGGGTTATGGATACATATACTTGTAAAATGGATATCTATAAGGTATTGGTCATGGCTAGTAGCTATAATGGTTCAAGGGCCATCGATATGAGTTATCGACATCTAGTGGTTATAAAGGTTCAAGGGCCATGGGTATGGGTTATGGATACATATTACTTGTAAAATGGATGTCTATAGGCAATTGGTCATGGCTAGTAGTTATAATGGTTCAAGGGCCATCATTATGGTTTATAGACACCTATTACTTGTAAAATGGATATCTATAGCTTATTGGTCATGGCTAGTAGTTATAACTGTTCAAGGGCCATCGATATGAGTTATGGAAATCTAGTGGATATAATTGTTCAAGGGCCACAGTTATGGGTTATGGACACCTATTACTAGTAAAATGGATATTTAAAGGCTATTGGTTATGGTTAGTAATTATAATGGTTCAAGGGCCATCGATATGAGTTATGGACGTCTATTACTTGTAAAATGGTCATCTATAAGCTATTGGTCATGGCTAGTGGTTATAATGGTTCAAGAGCCATGGTTATGGGTTATGGACACCTATTAGTTGTAAAATGGATATCTAGAGGCTATTGGTCATGGCTACCAGTTATAGTGGTTTAAGGGCCATTGGTATGAGTTATGGACATCTAGTGGTTATAATTGTTCAAGTGCCATGGTTATGGGTTATGGACACTAGTAAAATGGCCATCTATAAGCTAGTGGTCATGGCTAGGTGTTATAATGGTTCAAGGGCCATGGGTATGGGTTATGGATTCATATTACTTGTAAAGTGGATATCTATAGGCTATTGGTCATGGCTGGTAGTCATAATGGTTCAAGGGACATCATTATGGTTTATGGACACCTATTACTTGTAAAATGGATATCTATAGGCTACTGGTCATGGCTAGTAGTTATATGGTTCAAGGGCCATCGATATGAGTTATCGACATCTAGTGGTTATAAAGGTCCAAGGGCCATGGGTATGCGTTATGGATACATATTACTTGTAAAATGGATATCTATAGGCAATTGGTCATGGCTAGTAGTTATAATGGTTCAAGGGCCATCATTATGGTTTATAGACACCTATTACTTGTAAAATGGATATCAATAGCTTATTGGTCATGGCTAGTAGTTATAATGGTTCAAGGGCCATCGATATGAGTTATGGACATCTAGTGGTTATAATTGTTCAAGAGCCACGGTTATGGGTTTTTTTTTTTTGGGTAAAGGGCTAAACCCGGCAAAAACAAAAAACTAAAAGAAAGTACAAACGAAGATGGGTAAAACTACCACATCTTGAACAAACCTAATTGGCCTCCCAACACATGTTTTGGGAACAAGGCCAATAACAAAAGCATAACTCTATAGCCTAGCACATTTCTATTACACAAAAACTTTAAATAATAATCACTAGAATAATCCAATAATCCAAATCTATCAAGAATACCAAGGTCTTCAAAACTGGACCGGATCTTGTATGTTTTATCTTCAATATTGATAGAGAAAAACATCCCATTTGCACACTTCATTATCAAATTTGACTCACAAAAAGTCAACAACAGCTCATTACTATGGACATTACCACCAAAACAGTTTGAATTGGAAGCAATGCAGGATGTTGACCCAGAAAAAGTCAATAACCTCGTAGAACAATCATAACAGATCCATAACTTAAGCCTCAAATCATCATCATCATCAAATATGTCCCAAAAAGAGTTAAGGCATAATTTTGACTCAAAGAAAGTCAAAATTGGACCCATAATGGTATGACAAGGAACCATACCGTTACAACTCAACAAAGTCCACTCTATATTTGCCCAAATTGCAATAAAAAAAGTGGCCCAGTCTTCAAATCTGCTCATTAGACCCACATCCAAATTTGACTTCAGCAAAGTCAACAGCCTCTAAGTTGCAAATTGTATCCAGAGAGCATACAATCAGGAAGGTTCCAAAACCACCATAAATTCATCACATCACATCTTTGACTAAATTTGTCCTGACTATGACCAATTCCCACATGGTTTGGAATATAATCCCTCCTAACTTCATGCTTAAAAACACAAAACTTGTTTCTGTACATATGCTCCTCAATCTCTATATCAGCAACAAGCAACATTCCAAGTAAAAGCCATATATCATCTGCAAAAAATATAAAACAGAAACTGCAGCTCACACTTAACATGCACAAAAAAATCAGTAATTTACGACTTTCCTTTATGCAGTGTAGCTCATAGCAGTTGTTGGTATAAAGGCCCAACGGGCCAAGACTTCTAGAAAAAATCATAAAAATCTTCAAAAATCCAGAAAAATAAAAAAGAATAATCCAAGACTGCACAAAAGAATCCATCTTCAACATATGGCTGGAAATACCCAAAATGTCCCTCTGCAGCTCTAAAATAGCATAGAACCCTTGAAAATCAAGGACTTTCCATCTGTAACTTTGATAAATACCAAAGCTATCATAATATCTCCAGAAAATTTCACAAAAATTGTGAAAAATTCCAGAAAAATACCAAGAAGCCCCGTATAAAATCCTGAAAAAACTGGGCAAAAGACCATAATACCCCTCTGCTGCCAAACATAACCAGGTAATCTGAACAATTTTGCATAAATTGTTACACCATTTCCATAAATAATCATTCATTATCATTATGGCCAGTAAAAGAAGTAAAAATCCCTTCCTTCATTAAACTAAAGTTCCATAGATCAGCAGCCAAGACAGATTGTTTAGATCTTCTAATATTTAACCCCATAAGTCTTAGCCTAACAGAGTTTTTAATTAACTCACAAACACCTTCAACAGATCTATGCTTACCCTGAAACATCCTCAAATTCCTTTCTTGCCATATGTAATAGACAGAGGCTGCTAACACTACCCTCTGTATAATACTCCAAATGGACTTGTTCACAGGAATTCTACCCAAATTCATAACCAAATAAGACCACTTATTGGGCAAAAAATCCAGCCTACACATATTCTTCATAATGTCCCAAATCGTAGCTGGATAGTCACATTCAAAGAAAAGGTGGTCATGAGTATCTAATTGCAACTTGCAGAATATACACCTAACTTCCTCTTTATCATTATCCTCCATAAGTTTATCCTGAGTTTTCAACTTCTGCAGGAAAACCAACTAGAGGATGAAAGAATGCCTAGGTATGTTCTGACTGAACCAAACCCAATTTGACCAAAAAACATAATCAGCACTCTCCCTCATCACATTCCAAGCTTCAGTCACAGAGAAAGGGATACACCTATCATTCAACTTCTTCCATAAAACTCTGTCCTGTCTGTTATTGAAAATAAGGGGAGGTTGAACTTCAAAAATCAGGGGGAATTTAGTAAACCAATCTGTAGGAATCCTCCATTCTCCATTCTGAATAATATCATGCACAGTACAGTTTGCAAGTAAACCACCATCATACATATCCCTATGAGAAATGAACTTACACAGAGGACCAATTGGGTGCCAATTGTCAAACCAGGCAGATGTTTTCTTTCCATCTCCAATCCTATGCACAAAATGCTTCCTGAGATCTGATCTGCATTTCAAAATACTCCTCCAACTCCAACAAACATTTGCAGGAGATGCTAAAGACCAAAAGTTTCTATCTTTGAGTCTAACCTCATTAATCCACTTGACCCATAAAGACTCTTTATTGCTCACAATATTCCAAATATGTTTAGCAACCAAAGCCTTATTCCAGGTATGAAGAACCTTTAAACCCAGACCCCCTTGACATTTAGGAGTACAAACATCTTCCCATTTAACTTTAGCCCTGCCTCTTCTCATCTCGCCATGACACCAAAGGAATCCTCTCAAAAGTCTTATAATATCCTGAGAAATAGACTTTGGCAATAAGAACATAGAAGACCAGTACACCTGCATGGAACTGAGGACTGATTGAATAAGAAGTAATCTTCCAGCAAATGAGAGGGATTTATTTTTCCAGTCAAGCAACCTCTTTTTCACTTTATCCACCAGGCTACTACAGTCTTTCACAAACAGCTTAGAAGATATCAAAGGTACTCCTAAATACCTAACAGGTAGAGTACCAACAGAAAATGGCAGAATTTCAGTAATATTTAACCTAGTAAGAGGTTTAACATTACAAAAAAATATAGTGCTTTTCTGCTGACTAGGAATCAAACCAGACACAGAACTAAATTCCTCTAAACCTTTTTTAATAACTGAGACAGACCTGCTATCTCCATTACAAAACAGTAAGAGGTCATCAGCAAAACATAAATGAGTAATTTTAAGCTCTTCACATTTCCTATGAAACTTAAAACCTCCATCCTCTAAAATTTGCCTCTTTAAAATCAAATTTAGAACCTCCATAACAAGGGTGAACAGGTAGGGTGACATAGGATCACCCTGCCTCAATCCCCTTTTTCCCTTAAAAAACCCCTTAAAGTCACCATTAACATTTATCATAAAAGATGTTGTGGAGGTACATTCCATTATCAAATGGACCATCCATGGATGAAATCCAAAAAATAATAAAATATTCCTTAAGAAACACCATTCAACTGTGTCATAAGCCTTCTGAATATCAATCTTCATAGCACACTTAGAAGGACCCCTGTCAGTGTGATAATTTCTCAATAACTCCTGAGACAAAAGAATGTTATCACTGATTTGTCTACCAGGAATGAAGGCACTTTGGTTTTCATCAACAAGGTCATTAAGAGAATTTTTAATTCTATTTGTGATAACCTTACTAATGCATTTATACACAACATTACAACAAGCTATAGGCCTGAAATCAGAAACTTTTAGAGGGTTACTAATCTTAGGCACTAAAGCAATACTCGTTGCATTCACTTCTTTTAACAACTTCCCGGATTCAAAAAATTGCTTGACAGCCTTAAACACATCATCACCAATAATAGTCCAAGAGGCTTTAAAGAACTTTGAAGAGTAACCATCAGGGCCTGGGGCCTTATCATCACAGATGTCAAAAAGAGCTGCCTTCACTTCATCCTTAATCACAGGTCTAATCATAAACTTAGCACAGTGATCAGAGAGCTTTCTGCCAAAGAGGCTGTCAGGATTACTAATAGGAATAGTGGTACTAGAAGTACCCAAAATATTCTTAAAATGAGTAATAAATTGAGCAGCAACCTCATTTCCATGGAAAACTCTACCCTCCATATCCTGAATCATAATAATTCTGTTCCTATTAATCCTTCCTCTGATAACTTTATGAAAATATTTGGTATTGTGATCACCCTCTTTTAACCACTCAACCTTAGCTTTCTGCTTCAAAAAAACCTCTTCATCTATCATTGCTTCATTATAGGCCTTAAGACAAGACACCTCTTTATCCCTCAAACCAGGATCATGGGGATTAGAGACCATAGCAGCATGAACATCCTTCAAATCAGATCTCAAATTATCCACTTTTTGGTGTAAGTTCCCCTGTTTTCTGAGCAAAGCCCTAAGAGGTTTCTTCAAAGCTTTTAAATTTGTGACAAGTTTAAACATATCAAACCCAATCAACTCACTATTCCATAAGTCTTTTACAAGAGGAATAAAGTCCTTTTTATTAGCTAAAAAATTAGGAAATTTAAAAGCTTTAGGCTTATCTCTCTTGGCAGAAGAAATATTCAGAACACAAGAACTATGGTCAGAAGATAAAAAGGGGAGAAACATAGCATTTGCATCCGGATAAGTCTTCAAAAACTCATAATTCACCATAATTCTGTCAAGCTTCTTAAGAAGACTATCATCCTTGTTAGGACTTTTCTTCCATGTGAATTTCAAACCAGAAAAGCATAAGTCATCCACCTCAATATTGGCCACACATTAAGAAAAATCAACCATGCTTCTACTCATACTGCTAGATCCCATAGATAGTTCACTAGGATCCAAAGCAGAGTTAAAATCACCCAACAACACCCACGGTTTGTCTTTAACGGTAATGGGTTATGGACACCTATTACTTGTAAAATGGATATCTGCAGGCTATTGGTTATGGTTAATAATTATAATGGTTCAAGGGCCATTGATATGAGTTATGGACATCTATTACTTGTAAAATGGTCATCTATAAGCTATTGGTCATGGCTAGTGGTTATAATGGTTCAAGAGCCATGGTTATGGGTTATTGACACCTATTATTTGTAAAATGGATATCTAGAGGCTATTGGTCATGGCTACCAGTTATAGTGGTTTAAAGGCCATTGGTAGGAGTTATGGACATCTAGTGGTTATAATTGTTCAAGTGCCATGGTTATGGGTTATGGACACATATTACTAGTAAAATGGCCATCTATAAGCTAGTGGTCATGGCTAGGGGTTATAATGGTTCAAGGGCCATGGGTTTGGGTTATGGATTCATATTACTTGTAAAATGGATATCTATAGGCTATTGGTCATGGCTGGTAGTCATAATGGTCCAAGGGACATCATTATAGTTTATGGACACCTATTACTTGTAAAATGGATATCTATAGGCTACTGGTCATGGCTAGTAGTTATAATGGTTCAAGGGCCATCTATATGAGTAATGGAAATCTAGTGGTTATAATGGTTCAAGGGCCATGGTTATGGGTTATAGACACGTATTACATGTAAAATGGATATCTAAAGGCTATTGGTTATCGTTAGTAATTATAATGGTTTAAGGGCCATCGATATGAGTTATGGACATTTAGTGGTTATAATTGTTCAAGTGCCATGGTTATGGGTTATGGACACCTATTACTTGTAAAATGGCCATCTATAAGCTAGTGGTCATGGCTAGGGGTTATAATGGTTCAAGGGCCATGGGTATGGGTTATGGATACATATTACTTGTAAAATGGATATCTAAAGGCTATTGGTCATGGATTGTAGTTATAATGGTTCAAGGGCCATCGATATGAGTTATCGACATCTAGTGGTTACAAAGGTTCAAGGGGGTATGGGTTATGGATGCATCTTACATGTAAAATGGATATCTATAGGCTATTGGTCATGGCTATTAGTTATAATGGTTCAAGGGCCATCATTATGGTTTATAGACACCTATTACTTGTAAAATGGATATCTATAGACTATTGGTCATGGCAAGTAGTTACAATGGTTCAAGGGCCATCACTATGAGTTATCGACATTTAGTGGTTATAAATGTTCAAGGGCCGTAGTTAAGGGTTATGGACACCCATTATTTGTAAAATGGATATCTATAGTAGGTTATGGCTAGTAATTATAATGGTTCAGGGGCCATCGATATGAGTTATGGACATTTAGTGGTCATAATAGTTCAAGAGCCATGTTTATGCGTTATGGACACCTATTACTTGTAAAATGGATATCTATAGGCTATTGGTCATGGCTAGCTGTTATAATGGTTTAAGGGCCATCGGTATGAGTTATGGACATCTGGTGGTTATAATTGTTCAAGTGCCATGGTTATGGGTTATGGACACCTATTACTAGTAAAATGGCCATCTATAAGCTAGTGGTCATGGCTAGGGGTTATAATGGTTCAAGGGCCATGGGTATGGGTTATGGACACATATACTTGTAAAATGGATATCTATAAGGTATTGGTCATGGCTAGTAGTTATAATGGTTCAAGGGCCATCGATATGAGTTATCGACATCTAGTGGTTATAAAGGTTCAAGGGCCATGGGTATGGGTTATGGATACATATTACTTGTAAAATGGATGTCTATAGGCAATTGGTCATGGCTAGTAGTTATAATGGTTCAAGGGCCATCATTATGGTTTATGGACACCTATTACTTGTAAAATGGATATCTATAGCTTATTGGTCATGGCTAGTAGTTATAACGGTTCAAGGGCCATCGATATGAGTTATGGAAATCTAGTGGTTATAATGGTTCAAGGGCCACGATTATGGGTTATGGACACCTATTACTTGTAAAAAGGATATCTAAAGACTATTGGTTATGGTTAGTAATTATAATGGTTCAAGGGCCATCGTTATGGACGTCTATTACTTGTAAAATGGTCATCTATAAGCTATTGGTCATGGCTAGTGGTTATAATGGTTCAAGAGCCATGGTTATGGGTTATGGACACCTATTAGTTGTAAAATGGATATCTAGAGGCTATTGGTCATGGCTACCAGTTATAGTGGTTTAAGGGCCATTGGTATGAGTTATGGACATCTAGTGATTTTAATTGTTCAAGTGCCATGGTTATGGGTTATGGACACATATTACTAGTAAAATGGCCATCTATAAGCTAGTGGTCATGGCTAGGGGTTATAATGGTTCAATGGCCATGAGTATGGGTTATGGATTCATATTACTTGTAAAATGGATATCTATAGGCTATTGGTCATGGCTGGTAGTCATAATGGTTCAAGGGACATCATTATGCGTTATGGACACCTATTACTTGTAAAATGGATATCTATAGGCTATTGGTCATGGCTAGCAGTTATAATGGTTTAAGGGCCATCGGTATGAGTTATGGACATCTAGTGGTTATAATTGTTCAAGTGCCATGGTTATGGGTTATGGGCACCTATTACTAGTAAAATGGCCATCTATAAGCTAGTGGTCATGGCTAGGGGTTATAATGGTTCAAGGGCCATGG
Organism: Calendula officinalis; assembly: GCA_963853835.1. NCBI lineage: Eukaryota > Viridiplantae > Streptophyta > Magnoliopsida > Asterales > Asteraceae > Calendula > Calendula officinalis. Next base: position 64,209,291 of record OY970825.1, on the reverse strand, counting down.
GTATGGGTTATGGACACATATACTTGTAAAATGGATATCTATAAGGTATGGTCATGGCTAGTAGTTATAATGGTTCAAGGGCCATCGATATGAGTTATGGACGTCTATTACTTGTAAAATGGTCATCTATAAGCTATTGGTCATGGCTAGTGGTTATAATGGTTCAAGAGCCATGGTTATGGGTTATGGACACCTATTAGTTGTAAAATGGATATCTAGAGGCTATTGGTCATGGCTACCATTTATAGTGGTTTAAGGGCCATTGGTATGAGTTATGGACATCTAGTGGTTATAATTGTTCAAGTGCCATGGTTATGGGTTATGGACACTAGTAAAATGGCCGTCTATAAGCTAGTGGTCATGGCTAGGTGTTATAATGGTTCAAGGGCCATGGGTATGGGTTATGGATTCATATTACTTGTAAAATGGATATCTATAGGCTACTGGTCATGGCTAGTAGTTATATGGTTCAAGGGCCATCGATATGAGTTATCGACATCTAGTGGTTATAAAGGTCCAAGGGCCATGGGTATGCGTTATGGATACATATTACTTGTAAAATGGATATCTATAGGCAATTGGTCATGGCTAGTAGTTATAATGGTTCAAGGGCCATCATTATGGTTTATAGACACCTATTACTTGTAAAATGGATATCAATAGCTTATTGGTCATGGCTAGTAGTTATAATGGTTCAAGGGCCATCGATATGAGTTATGGACATCTAGTGGTTATAATTGTTCAAGAGCCACGGTTATGGGTTATGGACACCTATTACTTGTAAAATGGATATCTGCAGGCTATTGGTTATGGTTAATAATTATAATGGTTCAAGGGCCATTGATATGAGTTATGGACATCTATTACTTGTAAAATGGTCATCTATAAGCTATTGGTCATGGCTAGTGGTAATAATGGTTCAAGAGCCATGGTTATGGGTTATTGACACCTATTATTTGTAAAATGGATATCTAGAGGCTATTGGTCATGGCTGGTAGTCATAATGGTTCAAGGGACATCATTATGCGTTATGGACACCTATTACTTGTAAAATGGATATCTATAGGCTATTGGTCATGGCTAGCAGTTATAATGGTTTAAGGGCCATCGGTATGAGTTATGGACATCTAGTGGTTATAATTGTTCAAGTGCCATGGTTATGGGTTATGGGCACCTATTACTAGTAAAATGGCCATCTATAAGCTAGTGGTCATGGCTAGGGGTTATAATGGTTCAAGGGCCATGGGTATGGGTTATGGACACATATACTTGTAAAATGGATATCTATAAGGTATGGTCATGGCTAGTAGTTATAATGGTTCAAGGGCCATCGATATGAGTTATGGACGTCTATTACTTGTAAAATGGTCATCTATAAGCTATTGGTCATGGCTAGTGGTTATAATGGTTCAAGAGCCATGGTTATGGGTTATGGACACCTATTAGTTGTAAAATGGATATCTAGAGGCTATTGGTCATGGCTACCATTTATAGTGGTTTAAGGGCCATTGGTATGAGTTATGGACATCTAGTGGTTATAATTGTTCAAGTGCCATGGTTATGGGTTATGGACACTAGTAAAATGGCCGTCTATAAGCTAGTGGTCATGGCTAGGTGTTATAATGGTTCAAGGGCCATGGGTATGGGTTATGGATTCATATTACTTGTAAAATGGATATCTATAGGCTACTGGTCATGGCTAGTAGTTATATGGTTCAAGGGCCATCGATATGAGTTATCGACATCTAGTGGTTATAAAGGTCCAAGGGCCATGGGTATGCGTTATGGATACATATTACTTGTAAAATGGATATCTATAGGCAATTGGTCATGGCTAGTAGTTATAATGGTTCAAGGGCCATCATTATGGTTTATAGACACCTATTACTTGTAAAATGGATATCAATAGCTTATTGGTCATGGCTAGTAGTTATAATGGTTCAAGGGCCATCGATATGAGTTATGGACATCTAGTGGTTATAATTGTTCAAGAGCCACGGTTATGGGTTATGGACACCTATTACTTGTAAAATGGATATCTGCAGGCTATTGGTTATGGTTAATAATTATAATGGTTCAAGGGCCATTGATATGAGTTATGGACATCTATTACTTGTAAAATGGTCATCTATAAGCTATTGGTCATGGCTAGTGGTAATAATGGTTCAAGAGCCATGGTTATGGGTTATTGACACCTATTATTTGTAAAATGGATATCTAGAGGCTATTGGTCATGGCTACCAGTTATAGTGGTTTAAAGGCCATTTGTATGAGTTTTGGACATCTAATGGTTATAATTGTTCAAGTGCCATGGTTATGGGTTATGGACACATATTACTAGTAAAATGGCCATCTTTAAGCTAGTGGTCATGGCTAGGGGTTATAATGGTTCAAGGGCCATGGGTATGGGTTATGGATTCATATTACTTGTAAAATGGATATCTATAGGCTATTGGTCATGGCTGGTAGTCATAATGGTTCAAGGGACATCATTATAGTTTATGGACACCTATTACTTGTAAAATGGATATCTATAGGCTACTGGTCATGGCTAGTAGTTATAATGGTTCAAGGGCCATCTATATGAGTTATGGAAATCTAGTGGTTATAATGGTTCAAGGGCCATGGTTATGGGTTATAGACACGTATTACTTGTAAAATGGATATCTAAATGCTATTGGTTATCGTTAGTAATTATAATGGTTTAAGGGCCATCGATATGAGTTATGGACATCTAGTGGTTATAATGGTTCAAGAGCCATGGTTATGGGTTGTGGACGCCTATTATTTGTAAAATGACCATCAATAGGCTATTGGTCATGCCAAGTGTTATAATGGTTCAAGAGCCATGGTTATGGGTTATGGACACCTATTACTTGTAAATTGGACATCTCTAGGCTATTGGTCATGGCTAGTAGTTCCAATGGTTTAAGGGCCATCGGTATGAGTTATGGACACCTAGTGGTTATAATTGTTCAATTGCCATGGTTATGGGTTATGGACACCTATTACTTGTAAAATGGCCATCTATAAGCTAGTGGTCATGGCTAAGGGTTATAATGGTTCAAGGGCCATGGGTATGGGTTATGGATACATATTACTTGTAAAATGGATATCTAAAGGCTATTGGTCATGGATAGTAGTTATGATGGTTCAAGGGCCATCGATATGAGTTATCGACATCTAGTGGTTACAAAGGTTCAAGGGGGTATGGGTTATGGATGCATCTTACATGTAAAATGGATATCTATAGGCTATTGGTCATGGCTAATAGTTATAATGGTTCAAGGGCCATCATTATAGTTTATAGACACCTATTACTTGTAAAATGGATATCTATAGGCTATTGGTCATGGCAAGTAGTTATAATGGTTCAAGGGCCATCGCTATGAGTTATCGACATTTAGTGGTTATAAATGTTCAAGGGCCGTAGTTAAGGGTTATGGACACCCATTATTTGTAAAATGGATATCTATAGTAGGTTATGGCTAGTAATTATAATGGTTCAGGGGCCATCGATATGAGTTATGGACATTTAGTGGTCATAATAGTTCAAGAGCCATGTTTATGCGTTATGGACACCTATTACTTGTAAAATGGATATCTATAGGCTATTGGTCATGGCTAGCAGTTATAATGGTTTAAGGGCCATCGGTATGAGTTATGGACATCTGGTGGTTATAATTGTTCAAGTGCCATGGTTATGGGTTATGGACACCTATTACTAGTAAAATGGCCAAATATAAGCTAGTGGTCATGGCTAGGGGTTATAATGGTTCAAGGGCCATGGGTATGGGTTATGGATACATATACTTGTAAAATGGATATCTATAAGGTATTGGTCATGGCTAGTAGTTATAATGGTTCAAGGGCCATCGATATGAGTTATCGACATCTAGTGGTTATAAAGGTTCAAGGGCCATGGGTATGGGTTATGGATACATATTACTTGTGAAATGGATGTCTATAGGAAATTGGTCATGGCTAGTAGTTATAATGGTTCAAGGGCCATCATTATGGTTTATGGACACCTATTACTTGTAAAATGGATATCTATAGCGTATTGGTCATGGCTAGTAGTTATAACGGTTCAAGGGCCATCGATATGAGTTATGGAAATCTAGTGGTTATAATGGTTCAAGGGCCACGGTTATGGGTTATGGACACCTATTACTTGTAAAATGGATATCTAAAGGCTATTGGTTATGGTTAGTAATTATAATGGTTCAAGGGCCATCGATATGAGTTATGGACGTCTATTACTTGTAAAATGGTCATCTATAAGCTATTGGTCATGGCTAGTGGTTATAATGGTTCAAGAGCCATGGTTATGGGTTATGGACACCTATTAGTTGTAAAATGGATATCTAGAGGCTATTGGTCATGGCTACCAGTTATAGTGGTTTAAAGGCCATTGGTATGTGTTATGGACATCTAGTGGTTATAATTGTTCAAGTGCCACGGTTATGGGTTATGGACACATATTACTAGTAAAATGGCCATCTATAAGCTAGTGGTCATGGCTAGGGGTTATAATGGTTCAAGGGCCATGGGTATGGGTTATGGATTCATATTACTTGTAAAACGGATATCTATAGGCTATTGGTCATGGCTGGTAGTCATAATGGTTCGAGGGACATCATTTTAGTTTATGGACACCTATTACTTGTAAAATGGATATCTATAGGCTACTGGTCATGGCTAGTGGTTATAATGGTTCAAGGGCCATCTATATGAGTTATGGAAATCTAGTGGTTATAATGGTTCAAGGGCCATGGTTATGGATTATAGACACCTATTACTTGTAAAATGGATATCTAAAGGCTATTGGTTATCGTTAGTAATTATGATGGTTTAAGGGCCATCGATATGAGTTATGGACATCTAGTGGTTATAATGGTTCAAGAGCCATGATTATGGGTTGTGGACACCTATTACTTGTAAAATGACCATCAATAGGCTATTGGTCATGCCAACTGTTATAATGGTTCAAGAGCCATGGTTATGGGTTATGGACACCTATTACTTGTAAATTGGACATCTCTAGGCTATTGGTCATGGCTAGTAGTTACAATGGTTTAAGGGCCATCGGTATGAGTTATGGACATCTAGTGGTTATAATTGTTCAAGTGCCATGGTTATGGGTTATGGACACCTATTACTTGTAAAATGGCCATCTATAAGCTAGTGGTCATGGCTAGGGGTTATAATTGTTCAAGGGCCATGAGTATGGGTTATGGATACATATTACTTGTAAAATGGATATCTAAAGGCTATTGGTCATGGATATTAGTTATAATGGTTCAAGGGCCATCGATATGAGTTATCAACATCTAGTGGTTACAAAGGTTCAAGGGGGTATGGGTTATGGATGCATCTTACATGTAAAATGGATATCTATAGGCTATTGGTCATGGCTATTAGTTATAATGGTTCAAGGGCCATCATTATGGTTTATAGACACCTATTACTTGTAAAATGGATATCTATAGGCTATTGGTCATGGCAAGTAGTTATAATGGTTCAAGGGCCATCGCTATGAGTTATCGACATTTAGTGGTTATAAATGTTCAAGGGCCGTGGTTAAGGGTTATGGACACCCATTATTTGTAAAATGGATATCTATAGTAGGTTATGGCTAGTAGTTACAATGGTTTAAGGGCCATCGGTGTGAGTTATGGACATCTAGTGGTTATAATTGTTCAAGAGCCATGATTATGGGTTGTGGACACCTATTACTTGTAAAATGACCATCAATAGGCTATTGGTCATGCCAACTGTTATAATGGTTCAAGAGCCATGGTTATGGGTTATGGACACCTATTACTTGTAAATTGGACATCTCTAGGCTATTGGTCATGGCTAGTAGTTACAATGGTTTAAGGGCCATCGGTATGAGTTATGGACATCTAGTGGTTATAATTGTTCAAGTGTCATGGTTATGGGTTATGGACACCTATTACTTGTAAAATGGCCATCTATAAGCTAGTGGTCATGGCTAAGGGTTATAATGGTTCAAGGGCCATGTGTATGGGTTATGGATACATATTACTTGTAAAATGGATATCTAAAGGCTATTGGTCATGGATAGTAGTTATAATGGTTCAAGGGCCATCGATATGAGTTATCGACATCTAGTGGTTACAAAGGTTCAAGGGGGTATGGGTTATGGATGCATCTTACATGTAAAATTGATATCTATAGGCTATTGGTCATGGCTAATAGTTATAATGGTTCAAGGGCCATCATTATGGTTTATAGAAACCTATTACTTGTAAAATGGATATCTATAGGCTATTGGTCATGGCAAGTAGTTATAATGGTTCAAGGGCCATCGCTATGAGTTATCGACATTTAGTGGTTATAAATGTTCAAGGGCCGTAGTTAAGGGTTATGGACACCCATTATTTGTAAAATGGATATCTATAGTAGGTTATGGCTAGTAATTATAATGGTTCAGGGGCCATCGATATGAGTTATGGACATTTAGTGGTCATAATAGTTCAAGAGCCATGTTTATGCGTTATGGACACCTATTACTTGTAAAATGGATATCTATAGGCTATTGGTCATGGCTAGCAGTTATAATGGTTTAAGGGCCATCAGTATGAGTTATGGACATCTGGTGGTTATAATTGTTCAAGTTCCATGGTTATGGGTTATGGACACCTATTACTAGTAAAATGGCCAAATATAAGCTAGTGGTCATGGCTAGGGGTTATAATGGTTCAAGGGCCATGGGTATGGGTTATGGATACATATACTTGTAAAATGGATATCTATAAGGTATTGGTCATGGCTAGTAGTTATAATGGTTCAAGGGCCATCGATATGAGTTATCCACATCTAGTGGTTATAAAGGTTCAAGGGCCATGGGTATGGGTTATGGATACATATTACTTGTGAAATGGAGGTCTATAGGCAATTGGTCATGGCTAGTAGTTATAATGGTTCAAGGGCCATCATTATGGTTTATGGACACCTATTACTTGTAAAATGGATATCTATAGCTTATTGGTCATGGCTAGTAGTTATAACGGTTCAAGGGCCATCGATATGAGTTATGGAAATCTAGTGGTTATAATGGTTCAAGGGCCACGGTTATGGGTTATGGACACCTATTACTTGTAAAATGGATATCTAAAGGCTATTGGTTATGGTTAGTAATTATAATGGTTCAAGGGCCATCGATATGAGTTATGGACATCTATTACTTGTAAAATGGTCATCTATAAGCTATTGGTCATGGCTAGTGGTTACAATGGTTCAAGAGCCATGGTTATGGGTTATGGACACCTATTAGTTGTAAAATGGATATCTAGAGGCTATTGGTCATGGCTACCAGTTATAGTGGTTTAAAGGCCATTGGTATGTGTTATGGACATCTAGTGGTTATAATTGTTCAAGTGCCACGGTTATGGGTTATGGACACATATTACTAGTAAAATGGCCATCTATAAGCTAGTGGTCATGGCTAGGGGTTATAATGGTTCAAGGGCCATGGGTATGGGTTATGGATTCATATTACTTGTAAAACGGATATCTATAGGCTATTGGTCATAGCTGGTAGTCATAATGGTTCGAGGCACATCATTATAGTTTATGGACACCTATTACTTGTAAAATGGATATCTATAAGCTATTGGTCATGGCTAGCCGTTATAATGGTTTAAGGGCCATCGGTATGAGTTATGGACATCTAGTGGTTATAATTGTTCAAGTGCCATGGTTATGGGTTATGGACACCTATTACTAGTAAAATGGCCATCTATAAGCTACCGGTCATGGCTAGGGGTTATAATGGTTCAAGGGCCATGGGTATGGGTTATGGATACATATACTTGTAAAATGGATATCTATAAGGTATGGTCATGGCTAGTAGTTATAATGGTTCAAGGGCCATTGATATGAGTTATCGACATCTAGTGGTTATAAAGGTTCAAGGGCCATGGGTATGGGTTATGGATACATATTACTTGTAAAATGGATGTCTATAGGCAATTGGTCATGGCTAGTAGTTATAATGGTTCAAGGGCCATCATTATGGTTTATGGACACCTATTACTTGTAAAATGGATATCTATAGCTTATTGGTCATGGCTAGTAGTTATAACGGTTCAAGGGCCATCGATATGAGTTATGGAAATCTAGTGGTTATAATGGTTCAAGGGCCACGGTTATGGGTTATGGACACCTATTACTTTTAAAATGGATATCTAAAGGCTATTGGTTATGGTTAGTAATTATAATGGTTCAAGGGCCATCGATATGAGTTATGGACGTCTATTACTTGTAAAATGGTCATCTATAAGCTATTGGTCATGGCTAGTGGTTATAATGGTTCAAGAGCCATGGTTATGGGTTATGGACACCTATTAGTTGTAAAATGGATATCTAGAGGCTATTGGTCATGGCTACCAGTTATAGTGGTTTAAAGGCCATTGGTATGTGTTATGGACATCTAGTGGTTATAATTGTTCAAGTGCCACGGTTATGGGTTATGGACACATATTACTAGTAAAATGGCCATCTATAAGCTAGTGGTCATGGCTAGGGGTTATAATGGTTCAAGGGCCATGGGTATGGGTTATGGATTCATATTACTTGTAAAACGGATATCTATAGGCTATTGGTCATGGCTGGTAGTCATAATGGTTCGAGGCACATCATTATAGTTTATGGACACCTATTACTTGTAAAATGGATATCTATAGGCTACTGGTCATGGCTAGTAGTTATAATGGTTCAAGGGCCATCTATATGAGTTATGGAAATCTAGTGGTTATAATGGTTCAAGGGCCATGGTTATGGGTTATAGACACCTATTACTTGTAAAATGGATATCTAAAGGCTATTGGTTATCGTTAGTAATTATGATGGTTTAAGGGCCATCGATATGAGTTATGGACATCTAGTGGTTATAATGGTTCAAGAGCCATGATTATGGGTTGTGGACACCTATTACTTGTAAAATGACCATCAATAGGCTATTGGTCATGCCAACTGTTATAATGGTTCAAGAGCCATGGTTATGGGTTATGGACACCTATTACTTGTAAATTGGACATCTCTAGGCTATTGGTCATGGCTAGTAGTTACAATGGTTTAAGGGCCATCGGTATGAGTTATGGACATCTAGTGGTTATAATTGTTCAAGTGCCATGGTTATGGGTTATGGACACCTATGACTTGTAAAATGGCCATCTATAAGCTAGTGGTCATGGCTAGGGGTTATAATGGTTCAAGGGCCATGGGTATGGGTTATGGATACATATTACTTGTAAAATGGATATCTAAAGGCTATTGGTCATGGATAGTAGTTATAATGGTTCAAGGGCCATCGATATGAGTTATCAACATCTAGTGGTTACAAAGGTTCAAGGGGGTATGGGTTATGGATGCATCTTACATGTAAAATGGATATCTATAGGCTATTGGTCATGGCTATTAGTTATAATGGTTCAAGGGCCATCATTATGGTTTATAGACACCTATTACTTGTAAAATGGATATCTATAGGCTATTGGTCATGGCAAGTAGTTATAATGGTTCAAGGGCCATCGCTATGAGTTATCGACATTTAGTGGTTATAAATGTTCAAGGGCCGTGGTTAAGGGTTATGGACACCCATTATTTGTAAAATGGATATCTATAGTAGGTTATGGCTAGTAGTTACAATGGTTTAAGGGCCATCGGTGTGAGTTATGGACATCTAGTGGTTATAATTGTTCAAGAGCCATGATTATGGGTTGTGGACACCTATTACTTGTAAAATGACCATCAATAGGCTATTGGTCATGCCAATTGTTATAATGGTTCAAGAGCCATGGTTATGGGTTATGGACACCTATTACTTGTAAATTGGACATCTCTAGGCTATTGGTCATGGCTAGTAGTTACAATGGTTTAAGGGCCATCGGTATGAGTTATGGACATCTAGTGGTTATAATTGTTCAAGTGTCATGGTTATGGGTTATGGACACCTATTACTTGTAAAATGGCCATCTATAAGCTAATGGTTATGGCTAGGGGTTATAATGGTTCAAGGTGTTGGAATATGCTTCACGCGTATAACATATAGTTATATGGCTAGTTGTTTGTGAGCCTAAAGGGTCACACACTTAAACACTAAACACCATTATATAATTAGTGTAATTAGTGTAATTACATTAATTATTAATATATAAGCTATAAGCTTGTGTATAATAAGTTTAATATTAATTGTTAATATTGAAACTTTATTGTGAGCAAAATGGAAGAAACAAATGACTAGGGACTAAAGTGCAAATGGAACAATGGTTTATGGAAATCATTGATGGGTCTTTATGGCACCATTAAGAGTGTTGAATGGCTCCATAAACTCACCCTTGACCACCCATTTGGCCTCTCACTCTCTCTAACACTTGTAGGTGTTTTTGTTTTCTTTTGCTCTCAAGAATCAAGGACTAGCATCCTCCTTTGGTGTTCTTGATTGTGTTGTGTGGACTTTCTTTTAGAGGTATTCTAATTGAATACTTGGTTTCAATCCATCACCAACTCCATCCGAATACACAATAATCAAAGGCAACTAGGGTATGAAATCTTATACCATTCTCTTTGATTTTCTTATAGTTTAATTGTATGATTGATATCAAGATCCGTTCATGGTGATAAATACTTTCCGCTGCGTTTTGTTAATTGTTTTAACCGAAAATCACCATTAGTGGTATCACGAGTCATTATATTAATCATATAATTAGCTAGATTTTGTGAAAAGTGGCAAAAACCAAAGTTTTTTGGTGTTTTAAATTCCGATTTTTAATTTTTTTTTCGGTTTTTTTATAAATTAATGGGTTAAAATATGGTATTTTTGGAACCCTATTGTCACTTGTTACAAAATCAAAATCAAAAAATTAATCTAGTTTATTGAATTTTTTGATTATTTGGCTTGGAATTACTTGTTTAATTATGTTTTTTGATATGGCAAAACATGTATTTTTGCCATATCCCAAGCCAAAGTCTTGTCAATTGTTGCTTGTTTGTGCAAACCGATGAAAGCCTAGACCATTTGTGAATGAATGTGGTTGATGTTTGGTTGTTTGGTTGTTTGGGAAAAGCCTTGTTTTTTTTGGCTTAATTGTTGTAATTTGTTTCATTTATTTTTCTTTTATTTTTGGTGCCATTTTTGGGGCAATTTGTAATGTAAAAGTAATAGAATAGATTGTATTTATTTTATCTTTTTATTGTAAATTGTTGATAAAAAATATTGAAGACTAATGAAGAAAACAACAAATTTCCGTCACAAAAGCGAGGGCTGTACGAAAACAGGTTTTCCAGAGGCATACGGACTCCGTTTTGGGCTATTCAAAAGCCTAAAATGCTTGCAAAGTCGTGGGCTACAACTTTCCAGAAGGCCGGGAAGACCAACGAAGACTCATTCAGTGACTTTTCGGGCTTCAAAGTCTGCTGGAATTTTCTGGCAGATTGCATTTTTTCACAATTTTGGGTTCTACTTGCTCAAGAATGTCTTGGAGCAAGTGGGAGCCCATTGGGTTTATGTAGGCCCGTTTGGGTTCATGTTGGCCCGTCCCCTAGTTTGACCCTTCGGTCCGTCGTGATGACTCACGTGACCGAACCTAGGATTTCATCGGTCGAGGTTTGCACAAAATTTCGTTGCATGTTTTATTCATGTTTGTGGTTGTTTTCTTTTTCTATTAGATACAAGTAAATAAAACAATTAAAAACGGTTTTTTGACACAAACATTAAAACATCCAAAACCCTTAATCATTGATGATTACTAGTTAATCATTGATGATTAAACTTTTAATCTAAAATTGTTTTGACATTAAACTAAGTTTAAATACGATTTGAAACTTAAACCTCACTAATCGTTAATCATTGATGATTAAACCTTTAATCTAAAATTGTTTTGAGATTAAACTAAGTTTAAATACGATTTGAAACATAAACCTTAATAATCGTTAAATGTTTTTACCGTTTATTAAACGACTTATGAAGTGATATGAATGAAGTACATGATTCATTCATATCTTAATAAAATTTTATTTAGTTAAAATTTTAACATACCTAAAATTTAAGTCACGCCGTCCAATCGGTTGTAAATCACTTGCTTCTATTTTTGAATTCACGTGAGACGTGGTTTGAATCTAGATCCGAGGCCATTATTCTCTACGCGTGAGACCTAGAGTTATTTTGACATGATTTCACATTGGATGACTTAATCGAGTTGACGGTGAGACCTTGACTCGAGGCGACGATGCGACAAACATGCCACTTGACCCTAGATGCTTGTTCACTAGGTGCCATGAAGTCCCATACCTCTAAGAGTTACACTTGTAATGCAATTGTTGATCGTCACCTACCTATTGGATCTATCACCTCTAGCAGATCAACTGATGCGGTGATAGAAGCTCAATGGGATCTTAGCTTTTAATTAAAATTAATTGGGTAGTTAATTGATTAAAAGAAATTATTATTGAAAATACTATTTTTTGAACTTTGGTTGTTATACAGATAACAACAACATCAAAACCTAAGTATCTCCACTCAAAAATCAGTTCTTGAAAACTGAAACTGACTAATATCAACTTTATCTACTGATATCGAATTCTAAGGATTGTCCTTAGAGATGAGAAAGTTGATACACCTATAAGAGGCCTTACCTGAGGCACCTCCTGTCAGTGATTCTGCTGCTGTTCGTCAAGCCTTTACCGAAACGTTTAAACGAACACCAAGAAGTTGCTACTCCTATGCTTGTGAGCATGAACCCCGAGATTCGAAAGTACTTCGAGGAACTCACAGCATATGACATGATAAGCGAGTTGAAAATGATATTTCAACAAAAGGCAGAACTTGAACTGTTCAAAACAGTTAAAGCATTCCACGCTTGCAATCAGGAGGACGGCCAATCAGTTAGCACTTACATCTTGAATATGCAATGCTATCTTGATCAAATGGAACGTCTTGGTTACCCCTTACCACAAGTTCTTGGAATGAGCTTGATTCTTACCTTACTATCCAAGGACTATGACCAGTTTGAAAAGTGTTTTAAAAGTACATAGCATGGGGAAGACAATCGTTGAACATGCTATGGTAAAACTGGTTGAGCAAGGGTTACCCAATACTTTTCTAGCAATCAGGGAAGGTAAACCGCAAGCACAAGGCAAGAGTCTAGGTAAGGGTAAGCTAGTTTACTTTTCCAAACCTACGATTCCCCCACCTGCTAAAAAGGAGCACCCTGCAAAGGATATTACTTGCCATCATTGCGATGAAACTGGCCATTGAAGGAGGAATTGTCCTCCTACTTGGCAGAGTTGATGAAGGACAAATGTGTTCTAGTTAGCACATTAGGTATCTTCATTATAGAACTCCATACTTTTCGTGATAAATCTTGAGTGTATGACACTAGTTGTGGAACTCACATTTACACAAATGTGCAAGATTGAATGTGAAGTAGAAAGCTAAATGAATGGAAGCTGTGATCTTATCCTTCCTAATGCGTTAATTATTGTTTTGAACAAATGTCAATTATGCATTGTTTAGCTTTATCGTTTGTTGAATAATGGATTATGATATTTTGTTTTATGAAAAATAACATTTTTTTATTACTATTCCTTGTAATAGTATGTTTGAAATTAATATGCATGATCCTAATTCAAACGATAGTTCTATATACAAATGTAGCACTCAAGAATCCAAATTGGTTTGGATTCTACTTACCTAGAGCATCGTCATCTTTTCCACATAAACAACTCGACGGGCTTCTTTACAAATGATTATGAATCATTTAAAATGCCTCTCTTGTATATTATGGAAAGATAACAAGAAAGCTTTTCTCCCATGTTGGCGAAAGAGCTAAAAATCTACTTGGACTCATACATACTGATGTATGTGGCCCTTTTAGAACTAAGACTAGGGAAGGTGCCACCTACTTTCACTGATGATATCATTAGATGTAGTTATGTTTACTTGATTAAACATCAACATGGAAGATTTAATGATATCAGTCGCTATGGTTATGTTTACTTGATTAGACATAAACATGAAATCTTTGAAACGTTCAAAGCTTTCTAAAGTAAAAGTAGAAAATCAACTCGACAAGACAACAAAGGCTTTCAGTCCTGATTGAGGATGAAAGTACATGAGTCAAGAGTTTCTGGATCATCCCACACATCGTGAGATTGTCTCACAATTCACTCTTTCATACACACCACAAGATAATGGTGCGTCTGGAAGGAGATATCGGACCCTGTATGACATGGTGCGGTCTATGATGAGTCCTACTACTCTTACAATATCCTTTTGAGGGGCATGCACTGAAGTCTGCTGCTCGAATACTTGATATGGTTCCGACCAAAAGGTTAAAAAGACACCATATGAGATATGGCATGGGAAAGTCCCTAATTTATCTTACTTGAGGATCTGGGGTTGTGAGGGTCTCGTGGAATGAGACATGCCGAACAAACTTGAGCCCATATCTATCAAGTATATCTTCGATTACTATTTTACTTCCCAACTGAGAACAAATTTTTATTACTCGGTATGCTGAGTTTCTTGAGAACAGTCTCATTTCACAAAGCAAGTGGGAGCACTATAGACTTTGACAAGATTCAAAGTGAAGAGACACAACCTTCTGGTAACACTAGCAAATATCATTCTGAGGCTGGACATATAGATGTTGGACCACAGGATGATGTTGTTCCCATTCATAGATCCGCAAGGACACTTCATGCACCTGAACGATATAGATTTATGTCGATGCTGAGGAGCAAGTTTCGAGGATCATTATGAACCCCCTAACTATCAAGTTGCATTATCGAATTTTGAATTCGAAAAATGACTTGAAGCTATGAATGCGAAAATAAAATCCATGAGAGACAATCAAGTTTTGAACTTAGTTGATCTTTCTCAAAACAGTAAGACTGTTGACATGGATGAAAATATACACACCTATAAATCTCTCATAGTAGCAAAAGGTTACACTCAATCCTACTGGATTGACAATGATAAAACCTTCTCGCCTGTTACTAAAGACATTAGGATTCTTATAGCCAAAGTAGTGTACTATGACTATGAAATTTGGTTGATGATGAAATCAAAACGTTTGTTTCACCTAAAACCCAAAATGAGTATGTGTATTTATGAAAGCTAGTGGGAGCGTTGTCGTTTCTCAAGTCATACATGTTGATGACATGTCACTCATGTGAAACAATATACCATGCTACAAGATGAAAATCCTGGCTTGGAAAATGTTTCGACATGATGGATTGTAGGGACACGACATACATACTTGAAGTAAAGATCTATAATGATAGATCAAAGCGGTTAATTGGTTTAAGTCAAAGTGCTTACATTGAAAAAATTCTAAATGGTTTAGAGTGGTACTCCCAAACGAGGAAGTCCTCGTATGCCACACAATGTAAACTTGAGTGAGACTCAAGGACCTTCCACACCTGATGTGGTGAAGCGGATGAATGTAATCCCCTATGAATCGGCTATTACATTCATCATGTACGCTGTAAGAAGTACTAGGCCAAATGTAACGTCCTTAGGGGACCTTACTAGAAAATACCAACAGAATTCATGAGAGAGTCACTGGATTGCTGTTAAGAACACATTGAAGTATTTTAAAGTACTGGATATATGTTTCTTGGTCATGGTGGAGATACTGAACTGAAACTAAGTATACTTGCTATACTTATGTTGGTTTTGAAATAGGGCGTGATGACGCTAGATCCTATTTACGAAGGTTCACTACATTCGAATGATTTATCGAGATATGTGAAATTCGTACACTTAAAGTTCAAACAAATAACTAACTAGCTGACGCTTTATCGAACTCAATGTCTTGTACCAAACATCTTGAATATGAATGGAACATTGGACTTCGACAAGGTAGTAGTTTCATGTAAATCTGTTTTAGTATTTGGATAATGGAACTGTGAGCAGTTTATATTGGAATAAATTGATATATTTGATATGATCGTTTTTATATGAATATCTACTGTGTTCTATATTTGCATGTTTATATCCTTGAATATTTACTGTGTTTTATATTCTAAATTGTCCATTGTCATATTGATAATATGGGAATATTATTAAGACAAATCTGAGGGCATTGATGACATTATCTTAGTATGACTAAGGATGATGAAATCAAACTCACATGTCGCTCATAACGATGCACGATTGGACTGACCCAAACTATGAGAAATCACTTCTTGGATTTATGTCACAAGTGAATCTCACAAAGGCTTTGTCACTTATCCTCTGACTTGAGATGCAAGTTGGTTTGTGTATGTAGAGGGGCAAACTTTGATGTGGTTAAACGCTGACCTGAATAAGGCTGCTATAACAACCATTATCGGGTTTATCATTAAGCATATGACAGACACGTGCAGTCAATATAGAATTTGTTCCTCCACGTATGTGGATTAGATACTACTGGGCCCCTCGATGATTTTGAATAGATGTATGTGTGGCCACACCCAAAAGGTAATCAAGATGAATCTTGATTGGTTTTGGTAATCTATTTCATTATATAGATCGAGAAACAGAATCATTGAAGTTTTAGATTGACATTGATCCTTGTCTAAAATTCAACATAGTATCAGTAACAAAAGGATAACTGCTTGAAAAACTTTGAACAAAGATTTTATGAAACTCCTCATATACTCCTAGGGGCATTGGCGGGTTGCTAGACTCTAACCTTTGCTTGTATAACTACTTGATGTTATCACGTGCGCAAGTGGGAGCTGTTGGAATATGCTTCACGCGTATAACATATAGTTATATGGCTAGTTGTTTGTGAGCCTAAAGGGTCACACACTTAAACACTAAACACCATTATATAATTAGTGTAATTAGTGTAATTACATTAATTATTAATATATAAGCTATAAGCTTGTGTATAATAAGTTTAATATTAATTGTTAATATTGAAACTTTATTGTGAGCAAAATGGAAGAAACAAATGACTAGGGACTAAAGTGCAAATGGAACAATGGTTTATGGAAATCATTGATGGGTCTTTATGGCACCATTAAGAGTGTTGAATGGCTCCATAAACTCACCCTTGACCACCCATTTGGCCTCTCACTCTCTCTAACACTTGTAGGTGTTTTTGTTTTCTTTTGCTCTCAAGAATCAAGGACTAGCATCCTCCTTTGGTGTTCTTGATTGTGTTGTGTGGACTTTCTTTTAGAGGTATTCTAATTGAATACTTGGTTTCAATCCATCACCAACTCCATCCGAATACACAATAATCAAAGGCAACTAGGGTATGAATTCTTATACCATTCTCTTTGATTTTCTTATAGTTTAATTGTATGATTGATATCAAGATCCGTTCATGGTGATAAATACTTTCCGCTGCGTTTTGTTAATTGTTTTAACCGAAAATCACCATTACAAGGGCCATGGGTATGGGTTATGGATACTTATTACTTGTAAAATGGATATATATAGGCTATTGGTCATGGCTAGTAGTTATAATGGTTCAAGGGCCATTGATATGAGTTATCGACATCTAGTGGTTATAAAGGTTCAAGGGCCATGGGTATGGGTTATGGATACATATTACTTGTAAAATGGATGTCTATAGGCAATTGGTCATGGCTAGTAGTTATAATGGTTCAAGGGCCATCATTATGGTTTATGGACACCTATTACTTGTAAAATGGATATCTATAGCTTATTGGTCATGGCTAGTAGTTATAACGGTTCAAGGGCCATCGATATGAGTTATGGAAATCTAGTGGTTATAATGGTTCAAGGGCCACGGTTATGGGTTATGGACACCTATTACTTGTAAAATGGATATCTAAAGGCTATTGGTTATGGTTAGTAATTATAATGGTTCAAGGGCCATCGATTTGAGTTATGGACGTCTATTACTTGTAAAATGGTCATCTATAAGCTATTGGTCATGGCTAGTGGTTATAATGGTTCAAGAGCCATGGTTATGGGTTATGGACACCTATTAGTTGTAAAATGGATATCTAGAGGCTATTGGTCATGGCTACCAGTTATAGTGGTTTAAAGGCCATTGGTATGTGTTATGGACATCTAGTGGTTATAATTGTTCAAGTGCCACGGTTATGGGTTATGGACACATATTACTAGTAAAATGGCCATCTATAAGCTAGTGGTCATGGCTAGGGGTTATAATGGTTCAAGGGCCATGGGTATGGGTTATGGATTCATATTACTTGTAAAACGGATATCTATAGGCTATTGGTCATGGCTGGTAGTCATAATGGTTCGAGGCACATCATTATAGTTTATGGACACCTATTACTTGTAAAATGGATATCTATAGGCTACTGGTCATGGCTAGTAGTTATAATGGTTCAAGGGCCATCTATATGAGTTATGGAAATCTAGTGGTTATAATGGTTCAAGGGCCATGGTTATGGGTTATAGACACCTATTACTTGTAAAATGGATATCTAAAGGCTATTGGTTATCGTTAGTAATTATGATGGTTTAAGGGCCATCGATATGAGTTATGGACATCTAGTGGTTATAATGGTTCAAGAGCCATGATTATGGGTTGTGGACACCTATTACTTGTAAAATGACCATCAATAGGCTATTGGTCATGCCAACTGTTATAATGGTTCAAGAGCCATGGTTATGGGTTATGGACACCTATTACTTGTAAATTGGACATCTCTAGGCTATTGGTCATGGCTAGTAGTTACAATGGTTTAAGGGCCATCGGTATGAGTTATGGACATCTAGTGGTTATAATTGTTCAAGTGCCATGGTTATGGGTTATGGACACCTATTACTTGTAAAATGGCCATCTATAAGCTAGTGGTCATGGCTAGGGGTTATAATGGTTCAAGGGCCATGGGTATGGGTTATGGATACATATTACTTGTAAAATGGATATCTAAAGGCTATTGGTCATGGATAGTAGTTATAATGGTTCAAGGGCCATCGATATGAGTTATCAACATCTAGTGGTTACAAAGGTTCAAGGGGGTATGGGTTATGGATGCATCTTACATGTAAAATGGATATCTATAGGCTATTGGTCATGGCTATTAGTTATAATGGTTCAAGGGCCATCATTATGGTTTATAGACACCTATTACTTGTAAAATGGATATCTATAGGCTATTGGTCATGGCAAGTAGTTATAATGGTTCAAGGGCCATCGCTATGAGTTATCGACATTTAGTGGTTATAAATGTTCAAGGGCCGTGGTTAAGGGTTATGGACACCCATTATTTGTAAAATGGATATCTATAGTAGGTTATGGCTAGTAGTTACAATGGTTTAAGGGCCATCGGTGTGAGTTATGGACATCTAGTGGTTGTAATTGTTCAAGAGCCATGATTATGGGTTGTGGACACCTATTACTTGTAAAATGACCATCAATAGGCTATTGGTCATGCCAACTGTTAAATGGTTCAAGAGCCATGGTTATGGGTTATGGACACCTATTACTTGTAAATTTGACATCTCTAGGCTATTGGTCATGGCTAGTAGTTACAATGGTTTAAGGGCCATCGGTATGAGTTATGGACATCTAGTGGTTATAATTGTTCAAGTGTCATGGTTATGGGTTATGGACACCTATTACTTGTAAAATGGCCATCTATAAGCTAATGGTTATGGCTAGGGGTTATAATGGTTCAAGGGCCATGGGTATGGGTTATGGATACTTATTACTTGTAAAATGGATATATATAGGCTATTGGTCATGAATTGTAGTTATAATGGTTCTAGGGCCATCGATATGAGTTATCGACATCTAGTGGTTACAAAGGTTCAAGGGCCATGGGTATGGGTTATGGATGCATCTTACTTGTAAAATGGATATCTGTAGGCTATTGGTCATGGCTATTAGTTATAATGGTTCAAGGGCCATCATTATGGTTTATAGACACCTATTACTTGTAAAATGGATATCTATTGGCTATTGGTCATGGCAAGTAGTTATAATGGTTCAAGGGCCATCACTATGAGTTATCGACATCTAGTGGTTATAAAGGTTCAAGGGCCGTGGTTATGGGTTATGGACACCCATTATTTGTAAAATGGATATCTATAGGCAATTTATTAGTTATGGCTAGTAATTATAATGGTTCAAGGGCCATCGATATGAGTTATGGACATTTAGTGGTCATAATAGTTCAAGAGCCATGTCTATGCGTTATGGACACCTATTACTTGTAAAGTGGATATCTATAGGCTATTGGTCATGGCTAGCAGTTATAATGGTTTAAGGGCCATCGGTATGAGTTATGGACATCTAGTGGTTATAATTATTCAAGTGCCATGGTTATGGGTTATGGACACCTTACTTGTAAAATTGCCATCTATAAGCTAGTGGTCATGGCTGTTGGAATATGCTTCACGTGTATAACATATAGTTATATGGCTAGTTGTTTGTGAGCCTAAAGGGTCACACACTTAAACACTAAACACCATTATATAATTAGTGTAATTAGTGTAATTACATTAATTATTAATATATATAAGCTATAAGCTTGTCTATCATAAGTTTAATATTAAAAGTTAATATTGAAACTTTCTTGTGGGCAAACTAGAAGAATCAAAAGATAGGGACTTGTGGGCAAATAAGACTAATGATTTATGGAAATCATTAAAGGATTGTAATGGCACCATTAAGAGATATAATGGTCCATAAACTCCCTTTTGACCATCCATCTTGGCCGTCCCTCTCTCTCACACTTTGTAGGTGTTTTGTTTTCTTTCTTTTGCTCTCAAGACTCTAGGACTAGCATCCATTACATTGGTGTTCTTGCAAGTGTTGTGTGGACTTGCTTTAGAGGTATTCCCCATTGGAATCCTTGGTTTCGGTTGCTCACAATATCCATCCGAATTCATCATTGATCAAAGGCAACTAGGGTATGATTCTTATACCATTCTCTTTGATTTTTCTTTTAGTTTAATTGTATGATTAATATCAAGATCCTTTCATGGTGATAAATATTTTCCGCTGCGTTTTGTTAATTGTTTTAACCGAAAATCACCATTAGTGGTATCACGAGTCATTATATTAATCATATAATTAGCTAGATTTTGTGAAAAGTGGCAAAAATCAACCGGTTTTGTGTTGTTAAAATTCCGATCGGACAAAAACAAAACCCTACGGGTTTTTTATTTTAATTTTCGGTTTTTTATAAAAATGTGGGTTAAAATATGGTATTTTTGGAACCCCATTGTCACTTGTTACAAAATCATATCAAAAAATTAATCTTGTTATTGTATTTTTTTGATTATTTGGCTTGGAATTTAATTTTTAATTCCATTTTGTTGATATGGCAAAACATGTATTTTTGCCATATCCCAAGCCAAAGCCTTGTCAATTGTTGCTTGTTTGTGCAAACCAATGAAAGCCTAGACCATTTGTGAATGAATGTGTTTGATGTTTGGTTGTTTGGGAAAAGCCTTGTTTTTTTTTGGCTTAATTGTTGTAATTTGTTTCATTTATTTTTATTTTATTTTTGGTGCCATTTTTTTGGGGCAATTTGTAATGTAAAAGTAATAGAATAGATTGTATTTATTTTATCTTTTTATTGTAAATTGTTTGACAAAAATATTGAAGACTAATGAAGAAAACAACAAATTTCCGTCCTAAAAGCGAGGGCTGTACGAAAACAGGTTTTCCAGAGGCATACGGACTCTTTTTTGGGCGATTCAAAAGCCCAAAATGCTTGCAAAGTCGTGGGCTACAACTTTCCAGAAGGCCGGGAAGACCAACGAAGACTCCTTCAGTGACTTTTCGGGCTTCAAAGTCTGCTGGAATTTTCTGGCAGATTACATTTTTTCACAATTTTGGGTTCTACTTGCTCAAGAATGTCTTGGAGCAAGTGGGAGCCCATTGGGTTTATGTAGGCCCGTTTGGGTTCATGTTGGCCCGTCCCCTAGTTTGACCCTTCGGTCCGTCGTGATGACTCACGTGACCGAACCTAGGATTTCATTGGTCGAGGTTT
The DNA here is from genome assembly GCA_963853835.1 of Calendula officinalis. Taxonomy (NCBI): domain Eukaryota; kingdom Viridiplantae; phylum Streptophyta; class Magnoliopsida; order Asterales; family Asteraceae; genus Calendula; species Calendula officinalis. The sequence goes on along the minus strand of OY970825.1, from coordinate 64,187,316 downwards.
GCACAAAATTTTGTTGCATGTTTTATTTTTTGTTTGTGGTTGTTTTTCTTTTCTATTAGATACAAATAGTAAAACAAATTAAAAATGGTTTTTTGACACAAACATTAAAACATTCAAACCCTTAATCATCGATGACTACTAGTTAATCATTGATGATTAAACCTTTAATCTAAAATCGTTTTGAGATTAAACTAAGTTTAAATATGATTTGAAACTCATCACTTAATAATCGCTAAAAGTTTTTACCGTTTATTACAAGACTTATGAAGTGGTATGAATGAAGTACATGATTCATTCATATCTTAAATAAAATTTTATTAAATTAAAATTTTAACATACCTAAAATTTAAGTCACGCCGTACAATCGGTTGTAAATCACTTGCTTCTATTTTTGAATTCACGTGAGACGTGGTTTGAATTTAGATCCGAGGTCATTATTCTCTACGGTGAGACCTAGATCTATTTTGACATGATTTCACATTGGATGACTTAATCAAGTTAACGGTGAGACCTTGACTCGAGGCGAAGATGCGACAAACATGCCACTTGACCCTAGATGCTTGTTCACTAGGTGCCATGAAGTCCCATACCTCTAAGAGTTGCACTTGTAATGCAATTGTTGAACGTCACCTACCTATTGGATCTATCATCTCTAGCAGATCAACTGATGCGATGATAGAAGCTCAATGGGATCTTAGCTTTTAATTAAAATTAATTGGGTAGTTAATTTGTTAAAAGAAATTATTATTAAAAATACTAATTAATGAACTTTGTAATTTTGTAGATGAATTCAAACAATCAAACCCTAACACATACCACCATTCGTTCCGTTCTCGAAAAAGAGAAACTTGATGGAACGAACTTTGTGGACTGGTCTCGAAACCTAAGGATTGTCCTTAGGGCCGAGCACAAGTACCACCATTTGGAGGAGGCGCTGCCCCCTGCCCCTGCTGCTACCGCCACTGCTGCTGTTCGTACAGCCTATACCAAAAGGTTTAACGAACAACAGGAAGTCGCCGCGCTTATGCTAGTGAGCATGATTCCCGAGACTCAAAAGAATCTCGAGGACCTCACTGCATTTGATATGATGCGTGAACTAACGGCCATGTATCAAAAGCAAGCCGAGCAGGAACTCTTTGACACTGTCAAAGCCTTCCACGCTTGCAAGCAGGAGGAGGGACAGTCTGTTAGCTCTTATCTCTTGAAGATGAAGAGCTACTTAGACCAAATGGAGAGGCTTGGTTACGCTATGCCGCACATCCTTGGGATTAGCTTGATTCTAACGTCCCTAAACAAGGATTTTGCACCGTTTGTCATGACTTATCATATGCATAGTATGGGGAAGACATTCGCCGAATTACATGCTATGCTGAAACAAACGGAGGCAAGCCTACCCAAGAAAACTCCGGCCCCTACTGTCCTTGCTATAAGGCAAGGAAAGATCCAAAAACCTAAACCGCAAGTAGTTGCTAAGGGCCAAGGCAAGGGAAAGCAAGTTTACAAGCCCAAACCAAAGGTTCCCCCACCTACTCATAAGGAGCATCCCGCTAAGGATCTTGCTTGCCATCACTGCGGTGAAACAGGCCATTGGAGGAGGAATTGTCCTGCCTACCTGGCAGAGTTGATGAAGAACAAAGCCAACAAGGTTGGCACATCAGGTATCTTCACAATAGAACTATATGCTTTCCCTAAGAAATCATGGGTATATGACACTGGTTGTGGAACTCACATTTGTAATACCATGCAGGGTCTAAGGGGAAGTAGAAAGCTAAACCATGGAGCTTTGGACTTGTACGTGGGCAATGGCAATCGTGCACCGGTCGAAGCTATAGGAAGCTATGATTTAATCCTTCCTAGTGGTTTAATTATTGTATTAGACAATTGTCACTATGCGCCTAGTATTACTAGGGGTATAGTATCGCTTTCTTGTTTGTGGAATAATGGTTTTATTCATACGTTTACGGATTATGGTATTTCAGTTTCAAAGGATAATGTTTTTTACTTTAATGCTATTCCTCGTGATGGTATCTTTGAGATTGACATGCATAATCGTATCACAAACAGTAGTTCTATTTATACATGTAGCAATAAGAAATCCAAGAAGAATTTGGATTCTACTTACCTATGGCATTGTCGCCTTTGCCATGTTAACAAGAAACGCGTTTTGAAATTACAAAAGGATGGACTTATAAAATCAGATGATTCTGAATCATTTGATAAATGTGTTTCTTGCATATCTGGTAAAATGGCGCGCAAGCCTTTCTCCCATGTAGGCGAAAGGGCCAATGATCTACTTGGACTCATACATACTGATGTATGTGGCCCTTTTAGAACTCGAACTAGGGAAGGTGCTACCTATTTCATTACCTTCACTGACGACTTTAGTCGTTATGGTTATGTTTACTTGATTAAACATAAACATGAAACCTTTGAAACGTTCAAAGCTTTCCAGAATGAAGTAGAAAATCAACTTGGCAAGAAGATTAAGGCTCTCCGTTCCGATCGAGGAGGAGAGTACATGAGCCATGAGTTTCAAGACCATCTAAAGAATTGTGGGATTGTCTCACAATTCACTCCCCCTTATACACCACAGCATAATGGTGTATCAGAGAGGAGAAATCGCACCTTGCTTGACATGGTCCGATCGATGATGAGTTCTACCACTCTGCCTCTATCCTTTTGGGGTTATGCACTCAAATCGGCTGCTCGCATACTGAATATGGTTCCCACCAAGAAGGTTGAAAAGACACCATATGAGATATGGCATGGGAAAGTCCCTAACTTGTCTTACTTGAAGGTCTGGGGTTGTGAGGCTCTCGTGAAACGAGACACGCCAAACAAACTTGAACCCAGAGCTGTCAAGTGCATCTTTATAGGATACCCTGAGGAAACGATGGGTTACTATTTCTACTACCCACCTGAGCAAAAAGTAACTATTGCTCGTTATGCTGAGTTTCTTGAGAGCAATCTCATTTCACAAGAAGCAAGTGGGAGTACCATCGACTTTGACGAGATTCCAAGCGATGAAGATGCACAACCTATTGTAGAGACTAGCGAACATCAAGATGAGGCTGAACACGAAACTGTTCCTGTTGCACCTCAAAATGATGTAATCCCTGTTCGAAGGTCCGCAAGGACACCTCATGCACCTGAACGATATGGCTTCCATGTCGATGCTGAGGAGCTAAGTTTAGGGGATCATAATGAACCCCCTAACTATCGAGCTGCATTATCAGATTCTGAATCTGACAAATGGCTTGATGCTATGAACGCGGAAATGCAATCCATGAAAGATAACCAAGTATGGACGTTGGTTGATCTTCCTCCTAACAGTAAGACTGTTGGTAGCAAGTGGCTCTTCAAGAAGAAGACCGACATGGATGGCAATGTACACACCTATAAAGCTCGATTGGTAGCAAAAGGTTACACTCAAACCTACGGGATTGACTATGATGAAACCTTCTCGCCTGTTGCCGACGTTAGAGCTATTAGGATTGTCATAGCCATAGCAGCGTACTATGACTATGAGATTTGGCAAATGGATGTTAAAACTGCTTTCTTAAATGGACATCTTGATGAAGATGTTTATATGGTTCAACCTGAGGGTTTTGTTAATCCAAAACACCCAAAGAAAGTATGTAAGCTTCAAAGGTCCATTTATGGACTAAAGCAAGCATCCAGGAGTTGGAACAAAAGATTCGATGAGGAAGTCAAATCGTTTGGCTTTACTCAGAATCCCGACGAGCCATGTGTATATGTAAGAGCTAGTGGGAGCATTGTCGTCTTTCTAATCCTATATGTCGATGACATACTACTCATAGGAAATAACATTCCAATGCTACAAGATGTAAAATCCTGGCTTGGGAAGTGCTTCGCTATGAAGGATCTTGGGGAAGCGGCATATATACTTGGTATAAAGATCTATCGAGATCGATCAAAGCGGTTAATCGGACTAAGTCAAAGTGCGTACATTGATAAGATTCTAAAACGGTTTAGAATGGATGCTTCCAAACGTGGAAGTCTCCCTATGCAACACAATGTACACTTGAGTAAGACTCAAGGACCGTCCTCACCTGATGAGATGAGACGTATGCGTGATGTCCCCTATGCCTCGGCAGTAGGATCTATCATGTATGCTGTGCGGTGCACAAGACCTGATGTAGCGTTCTCTCAGAACCTTACAAGCCGATATCAACAGAATCCAGGTGAGAGTCACTGGACTGCTGTTAAGAACATACTGAAGTATCTTAGGAATACTAAAGATATGTTTCTTGTCTATGGTGGTGAATCTCAAAATGAACTAAGCGTTACTTGTTATTCTGACGCTAGTTTTGAGACTGATAGAGATGATTCCAAATCTCAAACGGGGTATGTTTTCGTTTTGAACGGAGGCGCTGTTGATTGGAAAAGTGCGAAGCAGAGTACTATCGCCATGTCTTCTACAGAAGCTGAATACATTGCAACCACTGAAGCTGCAATGGAAGCTGTTTGGATGAGGAAATTCATTTCTGGGCTTGGAGTTGTCCCCAGTAATGAAAGACCTATGGATATGTACTGTGATAACACAGGTGCTATCATCATTGCCAACGAACCCGGTGTTCAGAAAGGCGCCAGACATTATCGGAGGAAGCTTCACTACATTAGAGATGCGATCCTAATGGGAGATGTACGCTTGCTCAAAGTTCATACAGATGACAACTTAGCTTACCCCTTTACGAAGCCAATGCCATGTACCAAACATATTGAGCATGCTAGAAACATTGGGCTTCGACCAGCTAGTAGTTTCATGTAATCTGTTTTAGTATTTGGATAATGGAACATTGAGCAGTTTTTATTGGAATAAATTGATATATTTGATATGATCGTTTTTATATGAATATCTACTGTGTTCTATATTTGCATGTTTATATCCATGAATATTTAGTGCGTTTTATATTCTAAATTGTCCATTGTCATAATTAATAATATGGGAATATTATTAAGACAAATCTGAGGGCATTGATGACATTATCTTAGTATGACTAAGGATGATGAAATCAAACTCACATGTTGTTCATAATGATGCACAATTGGACTGACCCAACCTATGAGAAATCACTTCATGGATTTATGTCACAAGTGAATCTCACAAAGGCTTTGTCACTTATCCTCTGACTTGAGATGCAAGTTGGTTTGTGTATGTAGAGGGGCAAACTTTGATATGGTTAAACGCTGACCTGAATAAGGCTGCTATAACAACCATTATCGGGTTTGTCATTAAGCATATGACGGACACGTGCAGTCAATAAAGAATTTGTTCCTCCACACATGTGGATTAGATACTACTGGGCCCCTCGATGATTTGAATAGATGTATGTGTGGCCACACCCAAAAGGTAATCAAGATGAATCTTGATTGGTTTTGGTAATCAACTTCAATGTATAGATCGAGAAACAGAATCGTTGAAATTTTAGATTGACATTTATCCTTGTCTAAAATTCAACATAGTATCAGTAACAAAAGGATAACTGCTCGAAAACTTTGAACAAAGATTTTATGAAACTCCTCATGTACTTCTAGGGGCATTGGCGGGTTGCTAGACTCTAACCTTTGCTTGTATAACTACTTGATGTTATCACGTGCGCAAGTGGGAGCTGTTGGAATATGCTTCACGTGTATAACATATAGTTATATGGCTAGTTGTTTGTGAGCCTAAAGGGTCACACACTTAAACACTAAACACCATTATATAATTAGTGTAATTAGTGTAATTACATTAATTATTAATATATATAAGCTATAAGCTTGTCTATCATAAGTTTAATATTAAAAGTTAATATTGAAACTTTCTTGTGGGCAAACTAGAAGAATCAAAAGATAGGGACTTGTGGGCAAATAAGACTAATGATTTATGGAAATCATTAAAGGATTGTAATGGCACCATTAAGAGATATAATGGTCCATAAACTCCCTTTTGACCATCCATCTTGGCCGTCCCTCTCTCTCACACTTTGTAGGTGTTTTGTTTTCTTTCTTTTGCTCTCAAGACTCTAGGACTAGCATCCATTACATTGGTGTTCTTGCAAGTGTTGTGTGGACTTGCTTTAGAGGTATTCCCCATTGGAATCCTTGGTTTCGGTTGCTCACAATATCCATCCGAATTCATCATTGATCAAAGGCAACTAGGGTATGATTCTTATACCATTCTCTTTGATTTTTCTTTTAGTTTAATTGTATGATTAATATCAAGATCCTTTCATGGTGATAAATATTTTCCGCTGCGTTTTGTTAATTGTTTTAACCGAAAATCACCATTAATGGCTAGGGGTTATAATGGTTCAAGGGCCATGGGTATGGGTTATGGATACATATACTTGTAAAATGGATATCTACAGGCTATTGGTCATGGCTAGTAGTTATAATGGTTCAAGGGCCATCGATATGAGTTATCGACATCTAGTGGTTATAAAGGTTCAAGGGCCATGGGTATGGGTTATGGATACATATTACTTGTAAAATGGATGTCTATAGGCAATTGGTCATGGCTAGTAGTTATAATGGTTCAAGGGCCATCATTATGGTTTATGGACACCTATTACTTGTAGAATGGATATCTATAGCTTATTGGTCATGGCTAGTAGTTATAAGGGTTCAAGGGCCATCGATATGAGTTATGGAAATCTAGTGGTTATAATGGTTCAAGGGCCACGGTTATGGGTTATGGACACCTATTACTTGTAAAATGGATATCTAAAGGCTATTGGTTATGGTTAGTAATTATAATGGTTCAAGGGCCATCGATATGAGTTATCGACATCTGGTGGGTACAAAGGTTCAAGGGCCATGGGTATGGGTTATGGATGCATCTTACTTGTAAAATGGATATCTATAGGCTATTGGTCATGGCTATTAGTTATAATGGTTCAAGGGCCATCATAATGGTTTATAGACACCTATTACTTGTAAAATGGATATCTATAGGCTATTGGTGATGGCAAGTAGTTATAATGGTTCAAGGGCCATCACTATGAGTTATCGACATCTAGTGGTTATAAAGGTTCAAGGGCCGTGGTTATGGGTTATGGACACCCATTATTTGTAAAATTGATATCTATAGGCTATTGGTTATGGCGAGTAATTATAATGGTTCAAGGGACATCGATATGAGTTGTGGACATTTAGTGGTCATAATAGTTCAAGAGCCATGTTTATGCGTTATGGATACCTATTACTTGTAAAATGGATATCTATAGGCTATTGGTCATGGCTAGCTGTTATATGGTTTAAGGGCCATCAGTATGAGTTATGGACATCTAGTGGTTATAATTATTCAAGTGCCATGGTTATGGGTTATGGACACCTTACTTGTAAAATTGCCATCTATAAGCTAGTGGTCATGGCTAGGGGTTATAATGGTTCAAGGGCCATGGGTATGGGTTATGGATACATATACTTGTAAAATGGATATCTACAGGCTATTGGTCATGGCTAGTAGTTATAATGGTTCAAGGGCCATCGATATGAGTTATCGACATCTAGTGGTTATAAAGGTTCAAGGGCCATGGGTATGGGTTATGGATACATATTACTTGTAAAATGGATGTCTATAGGCAATTGGTCATGGCTAGTAGTTATAATGGTTCAAGGGCCATCATTATGGTTTATGGACACCTATTACTTGTAGAATGGATATCTATAGCTTATTGGTCATGGCTAGTAGTTATAAGGGTTCAAGGGCCATCGATATGAGTTATGGAAATCTAGTGGTTATAATGGTTCAAGGGCCACGGTTATGGGTTATGGACACCTATTACTTGTAAAATGGATATCTAAAGGCTATTGGTTATGGTTAGTAATTATAATGGTTCAAGGGCCATCGATATGAGTTATCGACATCTGGTGGGTATAAAGGTTCAAGGGCCATGGGTATGGGTTATGGATGCATCTTACTTGTAAAATGGATATCTATAGGCTATTGGTCATGGCTATTAGTTATAATGGTTCAAGGGCCATCATAATGGTTTATAGACACCTATTACTTGTAAAATGGATATCTATAGGCTATTGGTGATGGCAAGTAGTTATAATGGTTCAAGGGCCATCACTATGAGTTATCGACATCTAGTGGTTATAAAGGTTCAAGGGCCGTGGTTATGGGTTATGGACACCCATTATTTGTAAAATGGATATCTATAGGCTATTGGTTATGGCGAGTAATTATAATGGTTCAAGGGCCATCGATATGAGTTATGGACATTTAGTGGTCATAATAGTTCAAGAGCCATGTTTATGCGTTATGGATACCTATTACTTGTAAAATGGATATCTATAGGCTATTGGTCATGGCTAGCTGTTATATGGTTTAAGGGCCATCGATATGAGTTATGGACATCTAGTGGTTATAATTATTCAAGTGCCATGGTTATGGGTTATGGACACCTTACTTGTAAAATTGCCATCTATAAGCTAGTGGTCATGGCTAGGGGTTATAATGGTTCAAGGGCCATGGGTATGGGTTATGGATACATATACTTGTAAAATGGATATCTACAGGCTATCGGTCATGGCTAGTAGTTATAATGGTTCAAGGGCCATCGATATTAGTTATCGACATCTAGTGGTTATAAAGGTTCAAGGGCCATGGGTATGGGTTATGGATACATATTACTTGTAAAATGGATGTCTATAGGCAATTGGTCATGGCTAGTAGTTATAATGGTTCAAGGGCCATCATTATGGTTTATGGACACCTATTACTTGTAGAATGGATATCTATAGCTTATTGGTCATGGCTAGTAGTTATAACGGTTCAAGGGCCATCGATATGAGTTATGGAAATCTAGTGGTTATAATGGTTCAAGGGCCACGGTTATGGGTTATGGACACCTATTACTTGTAAAATGGATATCTAAAGGCTATTGGTTATGGTTAGTAATTATAATGGTTCAAGGGCCATCGATATGAGTTATCGACATCTGGTGGTTACAAAGGTTCAAGGGCCATGAGTATGGGTTATGGATGCATCTTACTTGTAAAATGGATATCTATAGGCTATTGGTCATGGCTATTAGTTATAATGGTTCAAGGGCCATCATTATGGTTTATAGACGCCTATTACTTGTAAAATGGATATCTATAGGCTATTGGTCATGGCAAGTAGTTATAATGGTTCAAGGGCCATCACTATGAGTTATCGACATCTAGTGGTTATAAAGGTTCAAGGGCCGTGGTTATGGGTTATGGACACCCATTATTTGTAAAATGGATATCTATAGGCTATTGGTTGTGGCTAGTAATTATAATGGTTCAAGGGCCATCGATATGAGTTATGGACACTTAGTGGTCATAATAGTTCAAGAGCCATGTTTATGCGTTATGGATACCTATTACTTGTAAAATGGATATCTATAGGCTATTGGTCATGGCTAGCTGTTATATGGTTTAAGGGCCATCGATATGAGTTATGGACATCTAGTGGTTATAATTATTCAAGTGCCATGGTTATGGGTTATGGACACCTTACTTGTAAAATTGCCATCTATAAGCTAGTGGTCATGGCTAGGGGTTATAATGGTTCAAGGGCCATGGGTATGGGTTATGGATACATATACTTGTAAAATGGATATCTACAGGCTATCGGTCATGGCTAGTAGTTATAATGGTTCAAGGGCCATCGATATTAGTTATCGACATCTAGTGGTTATAAAGGTTCAAGGGCCATGGGTATGGGTTATGGATACATATTACTTGTAAAATGGATGTCTATAGGCAATTGGTCATGGCTAGTAGTTATAATGGTTCAAGGGCCATCATTATGGTTTATGGACACCTATTACTTGTAGAATGGATATCTATAGCTTATTGGTCATGGCTAGTAGTTATAACGGTTCAAGGGCCATCGATATGAGTTATGGAAATCTAGTGGTTATAATGGTTCAAGGGCCACGGTTATGGGTTATGGACACCTATTACTTGTAAAATGGATATCTAAAGGCTATTGGTTATGGTTAGTAATTATAATGGTTCAAGGGCCATCGATATGAGTTATCGACATCTGGTGGTTACAAAGGTTCAAGGGCCATGAGTATGGGTTATGGATGCATCTTACTTGTAAAATGGATATCTATAGGCTATTGGTCATGGCTATTAGTTATAATGGTTCAAGGGCCATCATTATGGTTTATAGACGCCTATTACTTGTAAAATGGATATCTATAGGCTATTGGTCATGGCAAGTAGTTATAATGGTTCAAGGGCCATCACTATGAGTTATCGACATCTAGTGGTTATAAAGGTTCAAGGGCCGTGGTTATGGGTTATGGACACCCATTATTTGTAAAATGGATATCTATAGGCTATTGGTTGTGGCTAGTAATTATAATGGTTCAAGGGCCATCGATATGAGTTATGGACACTTAGTGGTCATAATAGTTCAAGAGCCATGTTTATGCGTTATGGACACCTATTACTTGTAAAATGGATATCTATAGGCTATTGGTTATGGCTAGCTGTTATATGGTTTAAGGGCCATCGGTTTGAGTTATGGACATCTAGTGGTTATAATTATTCAAGTGCCATGGTCATGGGTTATGGACACCTATTACTTGTAAAATTGCCATCTATAAGCTAGTGGTCATGGCTAGGGGTTATAATGGTTCAAGGGCCATGGGTATGGGTTATGTATACATATACTTGTAAAATGGATATCTATAGGCTATTGGTCATGACTAGTAGTTATAATGGTTCAAGGGCCATCGATATGAGTTATCGACATCTAGTGGTTATAAAGGTTCAAGGGCCATGGGTATGGGTTATGGATACATATTACTTGTAAAATGGATGTCTATAAGCAATTGGTCATGGCTAGTAGTTATAATGGTTCAAGGGCCATCATTATGGTTTATGGACACCTATTACTTGTAAAATGGATATCTATAGCTTATTGGTCATGGCTAGTAGTTATAACGGTTCAAGGGCCATCGATATGAGTTATGGGAATCTAGTGGTTATAATGGTTCAAGGGCCACGGTTATGGGTTATGGACACCTATTACTTGTAAAATGGATATCTAAAGGCTATTGGTTATGGTTAGTAATTATAATGGTTCAAGGGCCATCGATATGAGTTATCGACATCTGGTGGTTACAAAGGTTCAAGGGCCATGAGTATGGGTTATGGATGCATCTTACTTGTAAAATGGATATCTATAGGCTATTGGTCATGGCTATTAGTTATAATGGTTCAAGGGCCATCATTATGGTTTATAGACGCCTATTACTTGTAAAATGGATATCTATAGGCTATTGGTCATGGCAAGTAGTTATAATGGTTCAAGGGCCATCACTATGAGTTATCGACATCTAGTGGTTATAAAGGTTCAAGGGCCGTGGTTATGGGTTATGGACACCCATTATTTGTAAAATGGATATCTATAGGCTATTGGTTGTGGCTAGTAATTATAATGGTTCAAGGGCCATCGATATGAGTTATGGACACTTAGTGGTCATAATAGTTCAAGAGCCATGTTTATGCGTTATGGACACCTATTACTTGTAAAATGGATATCTATAGGCTATTGGTTATGGCTAGCTGTTATATGGTTTAAGGGCCATCGGTTTGAGTTATGGACATCTAGTGGTTATAATTATTCAAGTGCCATGGTCATGGGTTATGGACACCTATTACTTGTAAAATTGCCATCTATAAGCTAGTGGTCATGGCTAGGGGTTATAATGGTTCAAGGGCCATGGGTATGGGTTATGTATACATATACTTGTAAAATGGATATCTATAGGCTATTGGTCATGACTAGTAGTTATAATGGTTCAAGGGCCATCGATATGAGTTATCGACATCTAGTGGTTATAAAGGTTCAAGGGCCATGGGTATGGGTTATGGATACATATTACTTGTAAAATGGATGTCTATAAGCAATTGGTCATGGCTAGTAGTTATAATGGTTCAAGGGCCATCATTATGGTTTATGGACACCTATTACTTGTAAAATGGATATCTATAGCTTATTGGTCATGGCTAGTAGTTATAACGGTTCAAGGGCCATCGATATGAGTTATGGAAATCTAGTGGTTATAATGGTTCAAGGGCCTCGGTTATGGGTTATGGACACCTATTACTTGTAAAATGGATATCTAAAGGCTATTGGTTATGGTTAGTAATTATAATGGTTCAAGGGCCATCGATATGAGTTATCGACATCTGGTGGTTACAAAGGTTCAAGGGCCATGAGTATGGGTTATGGATGCATCTTACTTGTAAAATGGATATCTAGAGGCTATTGGTCATGGCTACCAGTTATAATGGTTTAAGGGCCATTGGTATGAGTTATGGACATCTAGTGGTTTTAATTGTTCAAGTGCCATGGTTATGGGTTATGGACACCTATTACTAGTAAAATGGCCATCTATAAGCTAGTGGTCATGGCTAGGGGTTATAATGCTTCAAGGGCCATGGGTATGGGTTATGGATACATATACTTGTAAAATGGATATCTATAAGGTATTGGTCATGGCTAGTAGTTATAATGGTTCAAGGGCCATCGATATGAGTTATCGACATCTAGTGGTTATAAAGGTTCAAGGGCCATGGGTATGGGTTATGGATACATATTACTTGTAAAATGGATGTCTATAAGCAATTGGTCATGGCTAGTAGTTATAATGGTTCAAGGGCCATCATTATGGTTTATGGACACCTATTACTTGTAAAATGGATATCTATAGCTTATTGGTCATGGCTAGTAGTTATAACGGTTCAAGGGCCATCGATATGAGTTATGGGAATCTAGTGGTTATAATGGTTCAAGGGCCACGGTTATGGGTTATGGACACCTATTACTTGTAAAATGGATATCTAAAGGCTATTGGTTATGGTTAGTAATTATAATGGTTCAAGGGCCATCGATATGAGTTATCGACATCTGGTGGTTACAAAGGTTCAAGGGCCATGAGTCTGGGTTATGGATGCATCTTACTTGTAAAATGGATATCTATAGGCTATTGGTCATGGCTATTAGTTATAATGGTTCAAGGGCCATCATTATGGTTTATAGACACCTATTACTTGTAAAATGGATATCTATAGGCTATTGGTCATGGCAAGTAGTTATAATGGTTCAAGGGCCATCACTATGAGTTATCGACATCTAGTGGTTATAAAGGTTCAAGGGCCGTGGTTATGGGTTATGGACACCCATTATTTGTAAAATGGATATCTATAGGCTATTGGTTATGGCTAGTAATTATAATGGTTCAAGGGCCATCGATATGAGTTATGGACATTTAGTGGTCATAATAGTTCAAGAGCCATGTTTATGCGTTATGGACACCTATTACTTGTAAAATGGATATCTATAGGCTATTGGTCATGGCTAGCTGTTATATGGTTTAAGGGCCATCGGTATGAGTTATGGACATCTAGTGGTTATAATTATTCAAGTGCCATGGTCATGGGTTATGGACACCTATTACTTGTAAAATTGCCATCTATAAGCTAGTGGTCATGGCTAGGGGTTATAATGGTTCAAGGGCCATGTGTATGGGTTATGGATACTTATTACTTGTAAAATGGATATATATAGGCTATTGGTCATGAATTGTAATTATAATGGTTCAAGGGCCATCGATATGAGTTATCGACATCTAGTGGTTACAAAGGTTCAAGGGCCATGGGTATGGGTTATGGATGCATCTTACTTGTAAAATGGATATCTATAGGCTATTGGTCATGGCTATTAGTTATAAAGGTTCAAGGGCCATCATTATGGTTTATAGACACCTATTACTTGTAAAATGGATATCTATAGGTTGTTGGTCATGGCAAGTAGTTATAATGGTTCAAGGGCCATCACTATGAGTTATCGACATCTAGTGGTTATAAAGGTTCAAGGGCCGTGGTTATGGGTTATGGACACCCATTATTTGTAAAATGGATATCTATAGGCTATTGGTTATGGCTAGTAATTATAATGGTTCAAGGGCCATCGATATGAGTTATGGACATTTAGTGGTCATAATAGTTCAAGAGCCATGTTTATGCGTTATGGACACCTATTACTTGTAAAATGGATATCTATAGGCTATTGGTTATGGCTAGCTGTTATATGGTTTAAGGGCCATCGGTATGAGTTATGGACATCTAGTGGTTATAATTATTCAAGTGCCATGGTCATGGGTTATGGACACCTATTACTTGTAAAATTGCCATCTATAAGCTAGTGGTCATGGCTAGGGGTTATAATGGTTCAAGGGCCATGGGTATGGGTTATGTATACATATACTTGTAAAATGGATATCTATAGGCTATTGGTCATGACTAGTAGTTATAATGGTTCAAGGGCCATCGATATGAGTTATCGACATCTAGTGGTTATAAAGGTTCAAGGGCCATGGGTATGGGTTATGGATACATATTACTTGTAAAATGGATGTCTATAAGCAATTGGTCATGGCTAGTAGTTATAATGGTTCAAGGGCCATCATTATGGTTTATGGACACCTATTACTTGTAAAATGGATATCTATAGCTTATTGGTCATGGCTAGTAGTTATAACGGTTCAAGGGCCATCGATATGAGTTATGGAAATCTAGTGGTTATAATGGTTCAAGGGCCACGGTTATGGGTTATGGACACCTATTACTTGTAAAATGGATATCTAAAGGCTATTGGTTATGGTTAGTAATTATAATGGTTCAAGGGCCATCGATATGAGTTATCGTCATCTGGTGGTTACAAAGGTTCAAGGGCCATGAGTATGGGTTATGGATGCATCTTACTTGTAAAATGGATATCTATAGGCTATTGGTCATGGCTATTAGTTATAATGGTTCAAGGGCCATCATTATGGTTTATAGACACCTATTACTTGTAAAATGGATATCTATAGGCTATTGGTCATGACAAGTAGTTATATTGGTTCAAGGGCCATCACTATGAGTTATCAACATCTAGTGGTTATAAAGGTTCAAGGGCCGTGGTTATGGGTTATGGACACCCATTATTTGTAAAATGGATATCTATAGGCTATTTGTTATGGCTAGTAATTATAATGGTTCAAGGGCCATCGATATGAGTTATGGACATTTAGTGGTCATAATAGTTCAAGAGCCATGTTTATGCGTTATGGACACCTATTACTTGTAAAATGGATATCTATAGGCTATTGGTCATGGCTAACTGTTATATGGTTTAAGGGCCATCGGTATGAGTTATGGACATCTAGTGGTTATAATTATTCAAGTGCCATGGTCATGGGTTATGGACACCTATTACTTGTAAAATTGCCATCTATAAGCTAGTGGTCATGGCTAGGGGTTATAATGGTTCAAGGGCCATGGGTATGGGTTATGGATACTTATTACTTGTAAAATGATTATATATAGGCTATTGGTCATGAATTGTAATTATAATGTTCCAAGGGCCATCAATATGAGTTATCGACATCTAGTGGTTACAAAGGTTCAAGGGCCATGGGTATGGGTTATGGATGCATCTTACTTGTAAAATGGATATCTATAGGCTACTGGTCATGGCTATTAGTTATAATGGTTCAAGGGCCGTGGTTATGGGTTATGGACACCCATTATTTGTAAAATGGATATCTACAGGCTATTGGTTATGGCTAGTAATTATAATGGTTCAAGGGCCATCGATATGAGTTATGGACATTTAGTGGTCATAATAGTTCAAGAGCCATGTTTATGCGTTATGGACACCTATTACTTGTAAAATGGATATCTATATGATATTGGTCATGGCTAGCTGTTATATGGTTTAAGGGCCATCGGTATGAGTTATGGACATCTAGTGGTTATAATTATTCAAGTGCCATGGTCATGGGTTATGGACACCTATTACTTGTAAAATTGCCATCTATAAGCTAGTGGTCATGGCTAGGGGTTATAATGGTTCAAGGGCCATGGGTATGGGTTATGGATACATATACTTGTAAAATGGATATCTATAGGCTATTGGTCATGACTAGTAGTTATAATGGTTCAAGGGCCATCGATATGAGTTATCGACATCTAGTGGTTATAAAGGTTCAAGGGCCATGGGTATGGGTTATGGATACATATTACTTGTAAAATGGATGTCTATAAGCAATTGGTCATGGCTAGTAGTTATAATGGTTCAAGGGCCATCATTATGGTTTATGGACACCTATTACTTGTAAAATGGATATCTATAGCTTATTGGTCATGGCTAGTAGTTATAACGGTTCAAGGGCCATCGATATGAGTTATGGAAATCTAGTGGTTATAATGGTTCAAGGGCCACGGTTATGGGTTATGGACACCTATTACTTGTAAAATGGATATCTAAAGGCTATTGGTTATGGTCAATAATTATAATGGTTCAAGGGCCATCGATATGAGTTATCGTCATCTGGTGGTTACAAAGGTTCAAGGGCCATGAGTATGGGTTATGGATGCATCTTACTTGTAAAATGGATATCTATAGGCTATTGGTCATGGCTATTAGTTATAATGGTTCAAGGGCCATCATTATGGTTTATAGACACCTATTACTTGTAAAATGGATATCTATAGGCTATTGGTCATGACAAGTAGTTATAATGGTTCAAGGGCCATCACTATGAGTTATCAACATCTAGTGGTTATAAAGGTTCAAGGGCCGTGGTTATGGGTTATGGACACCCATTATTTGTAAAATGGATATCTATAGGCTATTTGTTATGGCTAGTAATTATAATGGTTCAAGGGCCATCGATATGAGTTATGGACATTTAGTGGTCATAATAGTTCAAGAGCCATGTTTATGCGTTATGGACACCTATTACTTGTAAAATGGATATCTATAGGCTATTGGTCATGGCTAGCTGTTATATGGTTTAAGGGCCATCGGTATGAGTTATGGACATCTAGTGGTTATAATTATTCAAGTGCCATGGTCATGGGTAACGGACACCTATTACTTGTAAAATTGCCATCTATAAGCTAGTGGTCATGGCTAGGGGTTATAATGGTTCAAGGGCCATGGGTATGGGTTATGGATACATATACTTGTAAAATGGATATCTATAGGCTATTGGTCATGTCTAGTAGTTATAATGGTTCAAGGGCCATCGATATGTGTTATTGACATCTAGTGGTTATAAAGGTTCAAGGGCCATGGGTATGGGCTATGGATACATATTACTTGTAAAATGGATATCTATAGGCAATTGGTTATGGCTAGTAGTTATAATCGTTCAAGAGCCATCATTATGGTTTATGGACACCTATTACTTGTAAAATGGATTTCTCTAAGCTATTGGTCATGGCTAGCAGTTATAATGGTTTAAGGGCCATCGGTATGAGTTATGGACATCTAGTAGTTATAATTGTTCAGGTGCCATGGTTATGGGTTATGGACACCTATTAGTTGTAAAATGGCCATCTATAAACTATTGGTCATGGCTAGTGGTTATAATGATTCAAGGGCCATGGGTATGGGTTATGGATACATATTACTTGTAAAATGGATATCTATATGCTATTGGTCATGGCTAGTAGTTATAATGGCTCAAGGGCCATCATTGTGGTTTATGGAAACCTATTACTTGTAAAATGGATATCTATAAGCTATTGGTCATGGCTATTAGTTATAAAGGTTCAAGGGCCATCATTATGGTTTATAGACACCTATTACTTGTAAAATGGATATCTATAAGCTATTGGTCATGGCTAGTAGTTATAATGGTTCAAGGGCCATCGATATGAGTTATGGAAATCTAGTGGTTATAATGGTTCAAGGGCCATGGTTATGGCTTATGACACCTGTTACTTGTAAAATGAATATCTATAGGCTATTGGTCATGGGTAGCAGTTATAATGGTTTAAGAGCCATCGGTATGAGTTATGGACAGCTAGTGGTTAAAATTATTCAAGTGACATGGTTATGGGTTATGGACACCTATTAGTTGTAAAATGGCCATCTATAGGCTATTGTTCATGGCTAGTGGTTATAATGGTTCAAGGGCCATGGGTATGGGTTATGGATACATATTACTTGTACAATGGATATCTATAGGCTATTGGTCATGGCTAGTAGTTATAATGGTTCAAGGGCCATCATTATGGTTTATGGACACCTATTACTTGTAACATGGATATCTATAGGCTATTAGTCATGGCTAGTAGTTATAATGTCACACCCCGCCAAAATTGGTTTTGCGGAAGAACGAAGTGCGACTATTTAGCAACATACACATCAATAATAGTAACTTCGCATAAATTGAAAATTGGATTGCCAATGTTATTACAAAATCAAAATGTAATTGTTTAAAACATAAACCAAAATAAATGTTTATAATGAAAGACTTGTGTCATAAAGACTTATTCTTGAAAACCAATGCATGACAATCCTTGACAAAATAGAACCTCAAAATGACTTAGTTTCCGTTACCAGAGAAAAACATGTAGAAAAGGTGTCAACACAATGGTTGGTGAGTTCACAGGTTTTGTGAATCCATAAAAGTATTATCACAATCGTTGTGTACAAATCATGTACAAAAATAGTTTTAGGTGCAATGCATAATCCCTCGCAAGCTAGCTAAGAAAACAAGGACGGTATAATCAAAGAGCCTATAATCAACCCGAAATCCAATATAGTTAGAATATAAAGCTCAAACTCAGTTTGGCTAGCGCATAACTAGCCATGAGCGGGGGATCAATCCCGATAGTACTATCTCTATATTCCTTGCCTACCACAAATAGCTAATGATTACTGTTAAACGTGGACATGTATAGTGGTCCTTCCCGTTGGTACGTGTACACAACAATGATTATACACAGATTAGTTATTGCAAAATAGTTGAGTAGTATATGTTTTCTCCCCCAATATAGTAATTATAAAGCATTAAAAGTGGGGCCGTGAAACTCACCTTAGCGAAGCTTCCAAAATAGTAAATCCACAAAGTTTGGGATACCAACCAAACTTTCCTAGCGTCTTAAACGCATATGCATAGTTAATAAGTGACAGTCTAAAAATGACACGCCTAGTCTATATGATGCATAAGTGTTTCTCTCGACTTGAATTTAGATATGAGCGATACGTTGGTGACTCGATAAGGTTGGACTTGTATGTTTAATATAGTTGTATAAGTAAAGTTCATTTTGTAAAATACTTTTACTTTATTTGTATATTATAAATTCGTTAATCAAAGTTAATTATTTAAATAAAGATAAATAATTATAAGTAATTATTAATTAAATAATAATTAAAGAAAATTGATTTTTAAATATTTAATAATCATCAAGTAAATTTTTGATAAATAAATATTAATTAAATAAATTTAATTAAATAAATAAATAAATAAATAAATAATTTAAATAAATAAATAATTAATTAATTTTTAAAATAAAAATTGCTGTTTCAGTTTATAATAATTTTAATGATATATCTTATTTATTTATTTATTTTTTTAAAATCTTTTAAAAGAAGTATTTGGCTAAAATAGATTATATCATTAAAAGAAGACTGAGGGCTAAAAAGAATCAGAAATAGGCTGATGGACTATGATTCTGGGCCGGCCAGTAGACCAAGGCCCATCGGCTAAACAGAATTGCATTAAAAACCGATTTGGGCTCAAGGAAATTTGGGCTGAGATTTAATAAAATTAATGGTTTTGGGCTGAATTTTATTTGAGTTTAATTTGTTTGCTGGATCAAAACAATTAGAAAGCCTGACTGATCTAGCAGCCTGCGACCACCAGTAGCTGGTTGAAGTCAGAAGCAGACGCCGGTGGTTACCGGAATTTTCGCCGGAAAACGTCTTCCTCAAGTAACAATGAACAAAAATATATTATTGTATACCCGATAAATAATACGTACGTATAACATACCCGAACACACCTAAACCCAACCGGAAACACACCACTGAGTGTGGAAGCGTCGCCGGAGTTGGCGACGGCGAACAGAACCGGAAAACAACCCTTTCGTCGGGGACGAGGGTGGTGCGACAGGAACAAAACCCAGCAGTTTTATTGCTTAAAACCCACGTAAGAAAACAGTTCCGTCGATCGTAGTAACATGTAAAAGCGATAATTAAATGGTGCCGGCACACACACTGTGTGTGTGTGGTACCAGAGAAGACAACCAAGATCAAAATTTTTATAAAACCCACTTTATGAATGAATGCTTAAGATGAACGAAAATAGTTGGATTTTATACCTAACGGGTGTGTGAGACAGAAACCGAGAGAAAACTGATCGTGTACTTTCGTCGTCTGTGTTTAGCTGTTCGCCGGAATGCTTGTGAAATCGCCGGAGTTGTTCCTTCTTCTTGCAGTTTAGTGGACGTGAGAGTAAGAGAGAGAAAGTATAAAATAATATAACGGTAGGGTATAGGGTTGAAAGTGATTGATGATAGACTTGACTTTGAATATTATATCAATATAATATTATGAACGTGTACTATTTCTTTGGGAGATCGGTAATTGACTGAGTCATGGGATGGAGGATATGAACAATATTATTAAAATATTAGGAAATTCAGTAGGATATCAGAGGACATGTAATGATATGGGTATATTTAAAAATCAATTCTTGCTTTTCTAATTCATGCATGCCTTACGATGTATGCATGCTTGCATGCACTCATAGAAAACAATTTATAGAATCTCAAGACTAGTTGGTACTGTTTCTTTTTAATAATTTATTAACATCTACTTTTCTTTTGTTAAATACACAATTTGTATTTTTATTTAGCGTTACAATTGGTACAAATTTTTGTTAATCACTTTAGGTTACTTAAACTTCACTATGTAAAAAGATATAAAGTTTATACTTTTGTTTCATGTTCGGTCACCAACTCACTAAGTTACAGTCAACCACTGTACAACTTTAAATTAATTGCATTTTCGATGTGTACAAATTAATATAATAATTTGTATGTTTCGCTAGATTTTAAGGACAAAAAGTGTACTATTATTAATGCAATTCTATTGACCACAATTAGACGTTGGGTTAAACACCCAATCGTGAGGGTTGTCACATTCTCCCCTCGTTAAGAAAATTTCGTCCCGAAATTTAAGATGAGAACTTACTAGTTTGGGGTTCGGAAAAGTGATGTGGATATTTGTGTTTCATCTGATCTTCTCGTTCCCATGTGTACTCAGGACCTCGTTTAGAATTCCAACGTACTATCACAATTGTGATTCTACTTCGGCGAAGTTTTTGTACTTTCCAGTAGGAAATTTCAATTGGTTCTTCGGTAAAGTGTAGTCTATCGTTGATGGCTATTTCTTCAGTCGGTACAATTAAAGTTTCATCAGACAAACACTTCTTAAGATTTGTTACATGGAAAGTGTCGTGGATACTGCTATGTTCTTGCGGTAATTGCAACCGATAAGCGACTGGACCAATTCTTTCCAAAATTTCAAACGGTCTGATGTATCGAGGGTTTAGTTTTCCTCGTTTACCAAAACGAGCGATGCCTTTCCAAGGCGATAGTTTCAATAAAACTTTGTCGCCTACTGCGAATTCTAGTGGTTTGCGACGATTGTCAGCATAGCTCTTTTGTCTATCTCTAGCTGCTTTGATTCGGTCCTTAATTTGAAAAATCTTATCAGTAGTTTCTTGTAACATTTCAGGACCGGTTATTTAACTTTCACCAACTTCATTCCAACAAAGTGGTGATCGGCACCTACGACCATAAAGTGCCTCGAATGGTGCGGCCTTGATGGTTGTGTGATAGCTATTATTGTACGAGAATTCAGCCAAGGGAAGGTGAGTATCCCAATTACCACCAAAGTCTATCACACAGGCACGCAACATATCCTCTAAGGTTTTGATGGTTCGCTCAATTTGACCATCGGTTTGAGGATGATATGTGGTACTCATGTCGAGTCGAGTCCCTAGAGACTTTTGCAGCGATTGCCAAAAATGAGAAGTAAAACGACTATCTCTATCGGAGATTATAGAAATTGGCACTCCATGCCGAGATACAATTTCTTTGAGATAGATTCTAGTTAATTTTTCCATTTGGTCAGTTTCTCTGATAGGAATGAAATGTGCCGATTTGGTTAGTCGATCGATGATTACGCAAATCGTGTCATGACCATTCTTGGTTCGAGGTAGCTTTGTGATAAAATCCATGGCAATTTCTTCCCATTTCTATTCAGGAATTTCAGGCTGTTGTAGGAGGCCAGAAGGTTTTTGGTATTCAGCTTTTACTTTAGAACAAGTTAAGCACTTGCTGACATAGATGGCAATTTCCTTTTTCATGTTGGGCCACCAATAGAATTTCTTTATATCGTGGTACATCTTGTCAGCACCTGGATGAATAGAGTATTTAGATTTGTGTGCTTCGTCTAGAACAATTTCACGAAGATTTCCGAAATTTGGAACCCATGTTCGCTCCATGAAACATAGTGTTCCTTCTGAGTTGGTTTCTAACTGGTTTTCCATACCACGAAGGGATTCATTTTTAAGGTTTTCGACCTTTAAAGCTTCGGTTTGTGTGACACGAATTTGTGCAAAGAGGTTCGTGTTAACTGTCATTCCCAATGACTTAACACGCTTGGGTTTGGTTCTTTCCTTTCTACTTAGAGAATCAGCTACTACGTTTGCCTTCCCAGGATGGTACTTGATTTCACATTCGTAATCGTTTAGTAGCTCGATCCACCTTCATTGTCTCATATTTAATTCCTTTTGGTCGAAGATGTGTTGAAGGCTTTCGTGGTCAGTGAAAATTGTGCATTTGGTTCCAAATAGATAGTGTCACCATATCTTCAAGGCAAACACCACTGCACCTAGTTCAAGATCGTGGTTGGTATGATTCTTTTCGTGACCTTTCAATTGTCGAGATGCATAGGCAATCACCTTTTCTCTTTGCATCAATACACATCCCAAGCCTTGATGGGATGCATCACAATATACCACGAAGTCATCGGTTCCTTCAGGAAGTGATAGAATAGGAGCACTACAAAGTTTTTCTTTTAATAATTGGAAAGATGCTTCTTGTTTTTCTCCCCATTCGAACTTCTTATCTTTCTGAGTGAGGCAAGTTAGAGATTGAGCGATTTTAGAGAAGTTTTCAATGAATCGACGGTAGTAACCAGCTAAACCTAAGAATTGTCGCACTTCAGTTGGTGTCTTAGGTGCTTCCCAATTCTTGATAGCCTTTATTTTTGCTGGGTCGACGTGGATTCCATCTTGGTTAATCACGTGACCGAGGAATTGTACTTCTGTTAACCAAAATTCACACTTCGAGAATTTAGCGTACAACTTTTCTTTTTCTAACAGTTCGAGAATGAGTCTGAGGTGTTTTTCATGATCGCTTTTGTTTTTGGAATAGATTAGAATGTCGTCAATGAATACAATCACAAATTTATCAAGATAGGGTTTGCAAACTCGGTTCATTAGGTCCATAAAAACGGCTTGATCATTCGTCAACCAAAATGGCATAACGAGAAATTCGTAGTGACCATAACGTGTACGAAAAGCGGTTTTTGGAATGCTATCCTCTTGGACTTTCAACTGATGGTAACCAGATCTTAAATCGATTTTCGAATAATAACTAGAACCTTGGAGCTGATCGAATAGATCATCGATTCTTGGGAGAGGATATCAGTTTTTAACGGTTACTTTGTTAAGTTCACGATAATCGATGCACATTCTCATCGATCCATCTTTCTTTTTAACAAAAACGACCGGAGCTCCCCAAGGCGAGAAACTCGGTCGAATGAATCCAAGATCAAGGAGTTCTTGGAGTTGGGAAGAAAGCTCTTGCATTTCAGATGGTGCAAGACGATACGGTGAGCGCGCGATCGGTGCGGCTCCCGGGTCTAAGTCAATGCGAAACTCGACTTGTCTCTTAGGTGGTACTCCTGGCAAATCATCAGGAAATACGCTGGGAAATTCACGCACGATAGGAATATCTTCAAGTCGTCTTTCATTGGCTTTCTTGTCTAAGACATGTGCGAGAAATGCTTGGTACCCTTTCCTTAAATACTTTTGAGCTTTCATGCAGTTCACCATTTTAAGCGAGCTGCGCCTTTTCTCTCCTTGGATAACGAGGATTTCCCCAGAATTTAATGGAATTCGAATCAATTTTTCAAAGCAAACAATTTCAGCCCTATGTTTAGATAACCAATCCATACCGATTACAATATCAAAGCTTCCTAATTCAACAGCAATAAATCAATAGCAAACAAATGGTCTTCTAGAGTGAGGCTACATTCATTAAGTATTTCATCAGATTCTATTAACTTTCCATTTGCTAGTTCAATTGAGTAATTCTCATTTAGTTTACTAGCTTCTATATCAATTAAGGGTCTAAACTCAGTGGATACAAAGCTCAAATCAGCACCATAATCAAATGAAATAGAAGCATAATGACCATTGGCAAGAAACGTACCGGTAACGACGTCAGGGTTCTCACGTGTGTCGCCGGCTCCCATCACAAATGCACGTCCACGTGCTTGGTTGTTGTTGTTGTTCTGGTTTTGCATGGCAGTAGCATTGGTTGCATTGTATGCTCTGGCAGTCTCTTGTTTCTTATTCTTTTGCATATCGTGCCCTTGACCACTTTGACTATTCCATTTCCTTTTCCCACTGTTGTCCTCGTTTCCCTCAACAACTGGTGCCTTTCCATTTCCAGTATTTTCCCTTGTCAATTGACCCATTCGAACCGCATTATCGGTCAGATTGTTTGCTAAGTGAATGGCATCTTTCATAGTGGTGGGTTTGGATGCCGTGACCATTCCCCTGATTTGGGATGCCAATCCCCAGGTATACTTCTTGATTTTCTTAATCTCAGGAGTCACGAGATAAGGAACAAGTCGGGCTAATTCACTGAATCTAGTGTACAGCTAGTCAGATCAGATCCTACCATGGATAAGTCCCAAAATTCGTTTTCTAGTCTTTGAAGTTCATTTCTAGGACAGTACTCCTCCAATAAAAGAGTTTTCGGATCGTTCCAAGTCATTTTATAGGCAGCATCTCTACCAAGCGCTTGGAGTTGTGTGTTCCACCAGGTCAGAGCCTCGTGGGTCAGAATACAAGTGGCATATTTCACTTTGCAATTTTCGTGACATGCACTGATATCAAGCACCACTCCCATTCTTTCAATCCAGCGAAAGATCCCAACGGCACCTTCAGTACCACTGAATTTCATTGGATCGCAGCCTAGGAAAGTCTTGTACGAACATCCTCTTTGTTCGTTCCCTGAGCCTGTGCGATTTAAGAAGATAGATTTATTTAACGATGAACTAGGGAAAAGAATTAGAATCCTAAGAATTAGATAATTGACGTTCATTACCTCCACCGCCAGGTGGGTTATTATTCCCTGGGTTGCCGCCACCTTCGCTGTTCTGGTTTTGCATGGCAGTAGCTACTTGTTTAGCGACGAGGCTAGCGATTTGTGCAGCAGTGAGAGAGCCTTGTCTTTGGTTGTTGTTAGCCTGTGGTGGAGGTCTTCGAGGGGCCATGTTTGAATTCTAGTAAACATGAGATAACATCATAAGGATGGTGACTTAATTGAATAAAATTAAGAATATAAACTTATTCAAGCTTTATCAATGATCAAAGAAAGAAAAATAAATAAATAACATAAAACATAATAAAAAAAAGAAATTTTATTGTCACCTAAATCCTAATCCTAAAAATAAAAAAAAATGTCCTAAAAACATAAAATGAAAAGATAAGTGCAACTTTAAGTTGCCAATGAAGCTAAGGGGATGGGGAAGTAGGTTCTTCAGGATCCTCTTCAGGCTCTTCTTCCTCTTCCTCCTCCTCCTCCTCTTCTTCTGGTTCTTCTTCTTCCTCCTCTTCCTCTGGCCCAGAGTCGGATTCAGAATCCGGTGGTGCCAGGAATCTGTTAGGTGGAAATCGAACACGCTTCCTTGTAGTTATCAGCCTTATTAGACCACTTCCACGCAAACGATAGAGGACTCCAGGTTGTCCCAATTGTGGCTCTGGTATCATATGTTGACCGTTTGACTTTTTCTCTCGTTTCACACAGTTAAAGGTGCGATTTAGTGTGTGTAACCGGCGTTTTCCTTTTCCGATCTTTTCTCCGTTGTGGTTCTCCGGCAGGCTCTTTCTAGGGCTTGTTTTGTTGCTCGGATTTTGCTATGGTGCATTCTACCATCCCTGAGCGGCCTCCTGACCCACCGGATAGCTCGAATCTTAAGATGAACTATAGTGTTCCTCAAGTGTTGCGACGGCCTCAAACAAGTACTAGGGTTGATGATGGGGCAACTGTTCCTGTTATTGATTGTTCGATTGATGGTGGTTCTGGGCGTGAACAGCGTAATATCGTTGTTCCGAATTCTGGAAACCCTAATTTGGGGGATGACGTGGTTGTTTCTATTATGCAGAATGTTCGTAATATTGAGGCTGCTACTCTTAAAGAACAACCTAATAGTGCTACTAGTTCTAAGCTAGCTTCAGTGAAGAAATTGATTAGGAAGAAGCAGTCTAAAATGATGCGTGATTTGGGGATTTTGTCCAAATCTGATGGTACTTTGGATTCTGATTTGCTTGAATCAGTCTCGCCTCTGCAAATTAGGGTGGAGAGCCTTGGCTTTGTCACTCCTTTGCAGACTATTGTTGATCACCCTGAACATGTGTCTGTGCCTTCCCCGTCCATTATGAGGAAGTTATATAGGGCAAATGTTAGGGATTCTATTGAAGGTGTTAAAGATATGGATACTAATGTGGTGAAAAAGAGAAAGGACAGGCCTGCTACGCCTTTTTGCAGTGTTGATAAAAATGTGGTTAGTGATGATTTTGAACCACACTCTAAATCTGTGTACATTGAGGATGAGGAGTCTGAGGATGATGTTTTGGAGGCTGATGTAAGTCCAGTTACTAATCAGGTTGATTCCAATGCAGTTCATTACCCTATAACAGTTGATTCTGGGTTGGGTTTGGAGAAGGATGATAACTTTGTAAAATTCCCAGAAAATAATATTGTTATAATAGGTGATGCAGCCATTGATGCTCTCAATTCTGGTATGGGTGTTTCTGGCAATGATAGTGAGGACCACACTGATATTGAAATGGAGGATAGAGCAGGGCGTGCTATAGTTAATAAGGTAGTTGATTCCCTTGTTGAAAACAATGCTAATGTAGGGGCTACTGTCCCTAAACCTGCTAATGTTTGGGATAATAATAAAAAGAAAGGTCTTTCTTTTGTTGATATGTTTAAGAAAAACAGTGAAAAGGCTGAATTAAAAATGGAGTATAGCCCCCCTGTTAAATTGGAGAATGGAGGGACTAGAGTGCTTATGATTAGTGATGATCTTAAGCATAGTAAGTCTACTTTATCGCTGATGTTATATGGCTATTCTGTTGGAACGTCTATGGATTTTGTGAAGGTTAGTTATAGCCTTAAAAGGATGTGGAG
Organism: Calendula officinalis; assembly: GCA_963853835.1. Classification (NCBI taxonomy): domain Eukaryota; kingdom Viridiplantae; phylum Streptophyta; class Magnoliopsida; order Asterales; family Asteraceae; genus Calendula; species Calendula officinalis. The sequence goes on along the minus strand of OY970825.1, from coordinate 64,159,962 downwards.
GGCTTATGATTTATTGGAAATTACTAAGAATGGGGCATGTTTTTTCTTCTTCAAATTTAAAAGTGATGAAGGTATGAAGTCTGTTTTAGAAAATGGTACTTGGCTAGTTGATAATGTTCCTTTAGTTGTTAGCAAATGGGAGTCTGGTGTGTGCTTGCAAAGGATTGAACCCTCCAAGATTTCTGTTTGGGTTTGTATTCATGATATCCCTTTGGAGATGTGGTATGGTCCTGGTCTTGGCAGATTGGCTAGTGGTGTTGGAAAGCCTTTAATGATGGACAAGATGACTCAGGATAGATGTCTGAACAGATCTCGTAGGATGGGGTATGCTAGGATTTTGGTTGAAGTTGATCCTGTTGATGAATTTCCAGATGAATTGGAATTAATGTACCCTGAGGATAGTCCTAACCCAGGTAGAATTGTCAAATTGAAAGTTAGTTATCAATGGAAACCTCCTTTATGTACCTTTTGTAAGGTGTTTGGGCATTCCTATAATAATTGCAAGAATAGGCCAAAAACAGAAGAGGAATTAGTTGCTTTAGCTAATAAAAATGCTACTATTAATCGAAATGATAAGTCTGGTGGTGATGAGGATGGCTTTCAGGAAGTTGGAAGGAGAAACAAAACTGTGAAGAATCTTGTGAATTCTATCAACAACAATTATACCCCTGGTAGGAAGAGTGTCTTTTCAAGACTTGATTTGGGAAATCAAAGGAATTATGGAAGGAGTGGAAATAATCAAAGTGTTATGATGCAATCTAAGCAGTTTCAACAAAAAGTTCAGGGTAATCACAGAAAGGATTCAGTTAATGTGCAGAATCAAGTTCCAAAAAATGTTAATAATAAGAGGTATGTGGCTAAGAATCGTAATGTTAACCCTAATTTTTCTGCTCCTAAAGATGTTTCTGTCTCTAAGGATGTTTCTGTGCAGAAGAATGATAATAACAAGAATAAGGGTAAAAGTAAAGTGAGTAGTGGTAATATGAATGGCCAAGTTAATGATATTCCTGTGTCAAATAGTTTTGCTGGTTTGGAAGAGGATGAGGAGGAATATGATGATGGTTGGGATCAAAAATATCATATCTATAAGGAACAGAAAAAAGAAGTCCTTTATTATTTAGAAAACAATATTATTCCTTTGGTTGATGTGTTTAATTCTTGGTCATCTGGCCAATATGAGTTTTATTTGGATCAATGTGAGAAATTTAGAGTTGATCTAGATTTTGTGTTAGATGATGTGGGCTCTGATACTAATAGGATTGGTCAGGGAATGAAAAATGATGACAATGTGGTTGTTGAAAAGAATATGAGTAGTGTTGGTGCCTCATCTTCCAACGTTATTAATGATTTATAAAACCATGGCTTGGAATGTTCGGGGTCTGAACAAGGCTTCTACTCAGGATGAAGTTTCCCAGTTTATTCATGAGGAGGGAATTAGTTTATGTGCTATTTTAGAGACTCATGTTAAGAAGAAGAATCTTGATTGGATTTGTTAAAGAGTGTTTGGTCCATGGAAATGGATCTCCAATTCTGATTTTTGTACTGGTGGTACTAGAATTGTGGTGGCTTGGGATCCTAATGTTGTTGATGTTATGGTGATGGATCAACATGCTTAAGTCATCAACTGTTTTATCAGTCCTGTTATAGGAGGAAATGGGTATTTTTGCTCGTTTATTTATGGTCACCATAGAAGACAGTTTAGACCCCAAATCTGGAAAAACCTAGTGGTTTATAGCAAAACTATGATAAATAAACCGTGGGTTATCATGGGGGATTTCAATGCTATTCTTGATCCTAGTGAAGCTTCTGTTGGGTCTTGTTCTATGTCTAAAAGTATGGTTGACCTTGCTGAATGTGTTTCAGAGATACAAGTTGATGATTTATGTTTTTATGGTCTTAATTTTACATGGAAGAAAAGTCCTAATAAGGAGGACAGTTTATTTAAAAAACTGGATAGAGTTATGGGAAATGTTGAGTTTCTTGGTGGGTTTCCTAATTCATATGTTCAGTTTAAACCTTTTTTGTCCTCTGATCATTCCGCTAGTGTGTTAATTATGCCTGAATTCAAGAAACCTAAACCTAAGCCTTTTAAATTTCCTAATTTCTTAACTGGGAAAAAAGAATTTATTCCTTTGGTCAAAAGCTGTTGGAATGCTGAGGTGCAGGGAGTTGAGATATTTAAACTGGTTTCTAAGTTGAGGGCTCTAAAGAAGCCTTTGAGAGCTCTCATGAGGAAACAGGGAAATATTCATCAAAATGTGGTCAATTTGAGGGAAAAGCTTGAGGAAAGCCAAAGTGATATGGTGGAAAATCTGTTTAACAGTGATCTTAGAGAAAAAGAGGTTAAATGTTTGAAGGCTTATAATGAAGCTTTGATTGATGAAGAATTATTTTTAAAACAGAAAGCCAAAATGGATTGGTTAAAAGAAGGTGATCATAACACTAAATTTTTCCATAAAGCTGTTAAAGGAAGGATTAATAGAAGTAGAATTGTTATGGTTCAGAATATAAATGGTGACAGTTTTCATGGTCATGAAGTGGCTGGTCAATTTGTTAGCTATTTTGAGAGTATTTTAGGCTCTTCTGTTCAGGTTAATCCTATTGACAGTCCCAATAATTTATTTAATAGAAAATTATCTGTTGATAGTGCTAGATATATGATCAGAGATGTTTCTAATGATGAAGTTAAAGCTGCTATTTTTGATATATCTGTTGACAAGTCTCCTGGGCCTGATGGTTTTTCTGCTAAATTTTTTAAGAGTGCTTGGGATGTCATTGGCAATGATATATGTATGGCTGTTAAGCAATTTTTCAACTCTGGGAAATTACATAAGGAGGTTAATGTTACATCTATAGCTTTGGTGCCAAAGATGAATTCTCATATGAAAGTTTCAGATTACAGACCAATTGCTTGTTGCAATGTGGTCTATAAATGTATTAGTAAAATTATTACTAATAGGATTAAGGCAGGGCTTGATGTTTTGGTGGATGATAATCAATGTGCGTTTATTCCTGGAAGGCAAATAAGTGATAATATTTTACTTTCCCAGGAATTACTCAGGAATTATCATTTAAGTAGGGGTCCTCTTAAGTGTGCTCTAAAGGTGGATATCCAGAAGGCTTATGATTCTGTGGAGTGGAATTTTTTGCGGAATATTTTGGAGTTTTTTGGGTTTCATCCGTGGATGGTCCATCTAATTATGGAGTGTGTTTCCACGACTTCTTTTATGATTAATGTGAATGGGGATTTTAAGGGGTTTTTTAAAGGTAAAAGGGGTTTAAGACAAGGTGACCCTATGTCCCCCTACCTATTTACTCTTGTGATGGAAGTTCTCAATTTGTTGATCAAAAAGAATATTAAAGAAGATAGTAATTTTAAATATCATTGGAAGTGTGGGGAACTTGAATTAACCCACCTATGCTTTGCTGATGATTTGTTATTATTTAGCCATGGTGACAGTGGATCTGTGGGGGTGTTAAAGAAAGCTATAGATGAGTTTAGTTATGTTTCTGGATTGCAGCCTAGTTTGAGTAAGAGTACCATCTTTTTTGGAAATGTTAAAGCTCTTGCTAGAAATAATATTACTGCTATCCTTCCTTTTGAAATTGGTGAGTTACCTGTCAAATATCTAGGAGTGCCTTTAATCTCTACTAGATTATTTGTGAAGGATTGCAAGATTCTGGTTGATAAAGTTAAGAAAAGATTGCTTGATTGGAAAAATAAATCTCTCTCTTTTGCTGGTAGACTTCTCCTCATTCAGTCAGTTTTGAGCTCAATGCAAGTGTATTGGGCTTCTGTCTTTATTTTACCTAAGTCTGTTCTAAATGATGTTGAAAGGTTACTTAGAGGTTTTTTGTGGTGTCATGGTGATTTGAGGAGGGGTAAAGCTAAAGTCAAGTGGGATGATGTATGTGTCCCAAAATGTCAAGGTGGATTAGGGTTAAAGAAGCTCTATACTTGGAATATTGCTTTAATGACTAAGCATATATGGAACATTATTAATGATAAAGATTCTTTGTGGGTAAAATGGATGAAAAAGTGTAGGCTGAAAAATAAGAATTTTTGGACTCTTCTTTCCCCTAATAATGCCTGTTGGAGTTGGAAGAGTATTCTTAAATGTAGAAAGAATATTAGGCAGAATTTTGTGTACAGAATTGGTGATGGTACTAAGATTTCTGCTTGGTATGATAACTGGCACCCTATTGGTCCTTTGTGTAATTTTATTTCACATAGGGATATTTATGAAGGAAATTTGGCTATTAGCAATTCTGTGGCTGAGTCATCCTCCTTTGAATATACAAACTGGTAGGGACATAGTGCTTTGGAAATCTGTTAATGGAAGATGTATACCTTTTTCTGTTGGGGATGGTTGGCAGGTTTTAGGGGAGAATAGGAATACAGTGTATTGGGGCAATTGGGTTTGGTTTAGTCAAAACATACCCAGACATGCTTTCATCCTTTGGTTGGTTTTTTTGGGCAAATTAAAAACTCAAGATAAGTTTCAAGTTGATTCTGAAAATGAGGATGTGAGATGTGCTTTTTGTAAGCTGCAATTGGACTCTCACGACCATTTGTTTTTTGAATGTTTTTATTCAAAGGCTGTTTGGGAGGTGATGAAAGGTAAGTCTAGGTTGGAGTTTTTGCCTGATAGTTGGACGTTTCTGTCTATGGCTATTGAAAGAATCACCGTTAATAAGTCCATTTGGAGTATCATTCAGTGACTGGTTATTGCAGCTTCTGTCTATTTCATCTGGCAAGAGTGGAATTTTAGGTTATTCCAGAACAGACATAGAAGTGTTGAAGAGGTTTGTAATTTGATTATTAAAAATGTTAGACTTAGATTATTAGGTCTTAACATTAGACCTTCTAAACAAGCAGTGTTAGCTGCTGACTTATGGGGATTTGCTATAGTTCATGATGGTAGTAATATCTCTTTTACTGTTCATAATGATGGAAATTAAGATGTGGAGGAGGGATAACCAAATTCTCAGAAGTGTTCTGTTTATTTGGTTAGTGTTGGTTGGTCAGGGGTATTATGGTCTTTCTTCCAGATTTTTTATGTTTTTTTTCTGGTGATTCTTGGGATTTTTCTGGAATTATCTACATTTTTTGTGTAATTTTTTGGAGAAGTTATAATAGGTCTGGGATTTTTCAAAGCTGCAACAGGAAAATTTCTGGTGTTATTGGGAATTCCATGAATTTTGACCTGCAAAGTCTGAATTCTGGGCAGAAGGGTAGTTTTGGTATTCCTTTTGGTTTTTTAAGCATGGAAGTTATCTTGAAGAATTGGAAGTATTTTTCTTATTTTCTTGGAATTTACTGGATTCTTATGGTTTTTTATATCCATTATTGCTGCTTGCTGGAGACCATAAAGGAAAGTCGTATTTTTTTGTTTTTGTGCAATGCAAATGTGAGCTGTAGTCCTAGTGTTTTATTTTTTGCAGGTTGTTGCATTTATACTAGGATTCAGATGGACTTCTGCTTTAATTATGGAAGCTTTAAGGCTGCTGGTCTAATGTCTTTGGGGCAGATTTGTAGGCATGTGAATTGCAGTTTCCAAGTTGGGAATTGGAGGAATGTTAACCTGAGTTCTGAAGAAATTGACCATAGTCAGGACAATTACAGTCAAAGATGTGATATTGTCAATTTCTTGAGGGTTAGGATTTCTCCTTGCTTGTGGAATTTTGGGAATGATATGAAGTGTTGGAGCTTATGGTTGTTTCCAGGTTTATGGCCTGGTGGGATTTTGGTCATAATGCAGTGGATTGTTTCATTGTTTCCTATGAGAATTTTGACTTTCATTAAGTCAAAATTCTGTGTTACTTGTGTAATATTCTGTTATGTAGGTAACATTCATAGATGTGATGACTGCTTGGTTGTTTTGGCTGTTTTAGGGTCAAACTCTAATGTGTGTTTGAGATTTTATGATTGGTTTGACCGGATTACTAGCTATTGTAGGATTGGTGACTGTCATAGTCTATGGTTGACTTTTGGCGGGTCAAAGTGCAATTTTGATGAAGAGGCTTTGCAATTTGGTCAAGAGGGAATGAAGATTCAAGATAATCATGAGGTTAAAGTTTGGGATATTAATGAAGTTCTTGGTATTTTTGTTACCAATATGAACTTTTTGTCTTGTATTTTATGTCCCGGTTGGTTGTATAGCTTTGGTATAGGCATTGGCTATAGAGTTATGTTGTTGATGTTGGTCTTATTCCTTACACATGTGTTGGGAGGCCAATTAGTTCTTGTCTAAGGTGTGGTGTTTAACCTACCTTTGTTTGTATTTAACTTTTTCTTGTTCTAGTTGCCGGGCATAGTCCCTTATCCAAAAAAAAAAAAGAAAAAAAATTGTGGCTCTGGTTGGTGTTGATCAAGAACCGGTATGTAGCTTCCAGCGAATCGACCTTGAGGTGGTGGTGGATTCACAGGAACATGGGGAGGTGATGCTGGTGGTGGTGAAGGCGATGGCGCCCTCACTGATGATGCATCACTGTGCTCGCTGTCCAAGCCTGATGAGCCCTCAAATGAACTCGAAGACATACTGTAACAAATCTCACAAAGTGTCCCTAGTATAAGAATCTAATAGAAATAATAATTTCTATCTAAAGCAAGTATAAGGCAAGTAAGTCTCCTAATAAAAACTAAGGAGGGATATGAGATGCAACTCTATATGCAGTAAAAACTTTTTGACCAAAATCTTTTTCCAGTTATAGATTAGACTGACGCTAATTCACTATAACTAATGCTCTGATACCAATCTGTCACACCCCGCCAAAATTGGTTTTGCGGAAGAACGAGGTGCGACTAATTAGCAACATACACATCAATAATAGTAACTTCGCATAAATTGAAAATTGGATTGCCAATGTTATTACAAAATCAAAATGTAATTGTTTAAAACTTGAAACAAAATAAATGTTTAAAATGAAAGACTTGTGTCATAAAAGACTTATTCTTGAAAACCAATGCATGACAATCCTTGACAAAATAGAACCTCAAAATGACTTAGTTTCCGTTACCTGAGAAAAACATATAGAAAAAGTGTCAACACAATGTTTGGTGAGTTCACAGGTTTTGTGAATCCATAAAAGTATTATCACAATCGTTGTGTACAAATCATGTACAAAAATAGTTTTAGGTGCAATACATAATCCCTCGCAAGCTAGCTAAGCAAACAAGGACGGTATAATCAAAGAGCCTATAATCAACCCGAAATCCAATATAGTTAGAATATAAAGCTCAAACTCAGTTGGGCTAGCGCATAACTAGCCATGAGCGGGGGATCAATCCCGATAGTACTATCTCTATATTCCTTGGCTACCACAAATAGCTAATGATTACTGTTAAACGTGGACATGTATAGTGGTCCTTCCCGTTGGTACGTGTACACAACAATGATTATACATAGATTAGTTATTGCAAAATAGTTGAGTAGTATTTGTTTTCTCCCCCAATATAGTAGTTATAAAGCATTAAAAGTGGGGCCGTGAAACTCACCTTAGCGAAGCTTCCAAATTAGTAAATCCACAAAGTTTGAGATTCCAACCAAAGTTTCCTAGCATCCTAAACGCATATGTATAGTTAATAAGTGACGGTCTAAAAATGACACGCCTAGTCTATATGATGCATAAGTGTTTCTCTCGACTTGAATTTAGATATGAGCGATACGTTGGTGACTCGATAAGGTTGGACTTGTATGTTTAATATAGTTGTATAAGTAAAGTTCATTTTTTAAAATACTTTTACTTTATTTGTATATTATAAATTATAAATTCGTTAATCAAAGTTAATTATTTAAATAAAGATAAATAATTATAAGTAATTATTAATTAAATAATAATTAAAAAAAATGATTTTTAAATATTTAATAATCATTAAGTAAATTTTTGATAAATAAATATTAATTAAATATATTTAATTAAATAAATAAATAAATAAATAAATAATTTAAATAAATAATTAATTAATTTTTAAAATAAAACTTATTGTTTCATTTTATAATAATTTTAATAATATATCTTATTTATTTTTTTATTTTTTTAAAATCTTATAAAAGAAGTATTGGGCTAAAATAGATTATATCATTAAAAGAACACTGATGGGCTAAAGTGAATCAGAAATAGGCTGATGGACTACGATTCTGGGTCGGCCTTCGGCTATACAGATTTGTATTAAAAACCGATTTGGGCTCAAGGAAATTTGGGCTGAGATTTAATAAATTAATGGTTTTGGGCTGAATTTTATTTGAGTTTAATTTGTTTGCTGGATCAAAACAATTAGAAAGCCCGACTGATCTAGCAGCCTGCGACCACCAGTAGCTGGTTAAAGTCAGAAGCAGACGCCGGTGGTTACCGGAATTTTCGCCGGAAAACGTCTTCCTCAAGTATTAAAAAACAAAAATATATTTTATGTATATGTATACCCGATAAATAATACGTACGTATAACATACCCGAACACACCCAAACCCAATCGGAAACACACCACTGAGTGTGGAAGCGTCGCCGGGGTTGGCGACGGCCAACAGAACCGGAAAACAACCCTTTCGTCGGGGACGAGGGTGGTGCGACATGAACAAAACCCAGCAGTTTTATTGCTTAAAACCCATGTAAGAAAACAGTTCCGCCGATCGTAGTAACATGTAAAAACGATAATTAAAATGGTGCGCGGCACACACACTGTGTGTTGCCGGAGAAGACAACGAAGATCAAAAATTTTATAAAACCCACTTCATGAATGCATGGTTAAGATGAACGAAAATAGTTGGATTTTATACCTAACGGGTGTGTGAGATAGAAACCGAGAGAAAACTGATCGTGTGCTTTCGTCGTCTGTGTTTAGCTGTTCGCCGGAATGCTTGTGAACTCGCCGGAGTTGTTCCTTCTTCTTCTTGCGGTTGAGTGGACGTGAGAGAGAGAGAGAGAAAGTATAAAATAATATAAGGGTAGGGTATAGGGTTGAAAGTGATTGATGATAGACTTGACTTTAAATATTATACAATATAATATTATGAACATGTACTATTTCTTTGGGAAATCGGTAATTGACAGAGTCATGGGATGGAGGATATGAACAATATTATTAAAATATTAGGAAATTCAGTAGGATATCAGAGGACATGTGATGATATGGGTATATTTAAAAATCAATTCTGACTTTTCTTTTTAATAATTTATTAACATCTACTTTTCTTTTGTTAAATACACAATTTGTATTTTTATTTAGCGTTACAATTGGTACAAATTTTATGTTAATCACTTTAGGTTACTTAAACTTCACTATATAAAAAGATATAAAGTTTATACTTTTGTTTCATGTTCGGTCACCAACTCGCTAAGTTACAGTCAACCACTGTACAAATTTAAATTAATTGCATTTTTGATGTGTACAAATTAATATAAAAATTTGTATGTTTCGCTAGATTTTAGCGACAAAAAGTGTACTATTATTAATGAAATTCAATTGACCACAATTAGACGGTGGGTTAAAAACCCAATCGCGAGGGTTGTCACATATAATGGTTCAAGGGCCATCGATAAGAGTTATAGAAATCTAGTGGTTATAAAGGTTCAAGGGCCATGTGTATGGGTAATGGATACATATTACTTGTGGATATCTATAGGTTATTGGTTATGGCTAGTAGTTATAATGGTTCTAGGGCCATCGATATGAGTTATCGACATCTTGTGGTCATAATTGTTCAAGTGGCATGGTTATGGGTTATGAACACCTATTAGTTGTAAAATGGCCATCTATAGGCTATTGTTCATGGCTAGAGGTTATAATGGTTCAAGGGCCATGGATATGGGTTATGGATACATATTACTTGTACAATGGATATCTATAGGCTATTGGTCATGGCTAGTAGTTATCATGGGTCAAGGGCCATCGATATGAGTTATGGAAATCTAGTGGTTATATTGGTTCAAGGGCCATGGTTACGGCTTATGGACACCTATTACTTGTAAAATTGATATCTATAGGCTATTGGTTATGGCTAGTAGTTATAATGGGTCAAGGGCCATCGATATGAGTTATCGACATCTAGTGGTTATGGACACCTATTAGTTGTAAAATGGCCATCTATACGGTATTGTTCATGACTAGTGGTTATAATGGTTCAAGGGCCATGGGTATGGGTTATGGATACGTATTACTTGTAAAATGGATATCTATAGGCGATTGCTCATGGCTAGTATGTATAATGGTTCAAGGGCCATCATTATGGTTTATGGACACCTATTACTTATAAATGGATATCTATAAGCTATTGGTCATGGCTAGTAGTTATAATGGTTCAAGGCCATCGATATGAGTTATGGAAAGCTAGTGGTTATAATGGTTCAAGGGCCATGGTTACGGGTTATGGACACCTATTACTTGTAAAATGGCCATCTATAAGCTAGTGGTCATGGCTAGGGGTTATAATGGTTCAAGGGCCATCGCTTTGAGTTATCGACATCTAGTGGTTATAAAGGTTCAAGGGTCGTGGTTATGGGTTATGGACACCCATTATTTGTAAAATGGATATCTATAGGGTATTGGTTATAGCTAGTAATTATAATGGTTCAAGGGCCATCGATATGAGTTATGGACATTTAGTGGTCATAATAGTTCAAGAGCCATGTTTATGCGTTATGGTAACCTATTACTTGTAAAATGGATATCTATAGGCTATTGGTCATGGCTAGCAGTTATAATGGTTTAAGGGCCATCAGTATAAGTTATGGACATCTAGTGGTTATAATTGTTCAAGTGCATGGTTATGGGTTATGGACACCTATTAGTTGAAAAATGGCCATCTATAGGCTATTGGTCATGCCTAGTGGTTATAATGATTTAAGGGCCATGGGTATGGGTTATGGATACATATTACTTGTAAAATGGATATCTATAGGCTATTGGTCATGGCTAGTAGTTATAATGGCTCAAGGGCCATCATTATGGTTTATGGACACCTATTACCTGTAAAATGGATATCTATAGGCTATTGGTCATGGCTATTAGTTATAAAGGTTCAAGGGCCATCATTATGGTTTATAGACACCTATTACTTGTATAATGGATATCTATAAGCTATTGGTCATGACTAGTAGTTATAATGGTTCAAGGGCCATCGATATGAGTTATGGAAATCTAGTGGTTATAATGGTTCAAGGGCCATGGTTATCGCTTATGACACCTATTACTTGTAAAATGAATATCTATAGGCTATTGGTCATGGGTAGCAGTTATAATGGTTTATGGGCCATCGGTATGAGTTATGGACATCTAGTGGTTACAATTATTCAAGTGTCATGGTTATGGGTTATGGACACCTATTAGTTCTAAAATGGCCATCTATAGGCTATTGTTCATGGCTAGTGGTTATAATGGTTCAAGGGCCATGGGTATGGGTTATAGATACATATTACTTGTACACTGGATATCTATAGGCTATTGGTCATGGCTAGTAGTTATTATGGTTTAAGGGCCATCGATATAAGTTATGGAAATCTAGTGGTTATAATGGTTCAAGGGCCATGGTTATGGCTTATGGACACCTATTACTTGTAAAATTGATATCTATAGGCTATTGGTTATGGCTAGTAGTTATAATGGTTCAAGGGCCATCGATATGTGTTATCGACATCTAGTGGTTATGGACACCTATTAGTTGTAAAATGGCCATCTATAGGGTATTGTTCATGACTAATGGTTATAATGGTCCAAGGGCCATGGGTATGGGTTATGGATACGTATTACTTGTAAAATGGATATCTATAGGCTATTGGTCATCTCTAGTAGTTATATTGGTTCAAGGGCCATTATTATGGTTTATGGACACCTATTACTTGTAAAATGGATTATTGGTCATGGCTAGCAGTTATAATGGTTTAAGGGCCATCGGTATGAGTTATGGACATCTAGTGGTTACAATTATTCAAGTGTCATGGTTATGGGTTATGGACACCTATTAGTTGTAAAATTGCCATCTATAGGCTATTGTTCATGGCTAGAGGTTATAATGGTTCAAGGGCCATGGGTATGGGTTATGGATACATATTACTTGTACAATGGATATCTATAGGCTATTGGTCATGGCTAGTAGTTATAATGGTTCAAGGGCCATCATTATGGTTCATGGACACCTACTACTTGTAAAATGGATATCTATAGGCTATTGGTCATGGCTAGTAGTTATAATGGTTCAAGGGCCATCGATATGAGTTATAGAAATCTAGTGGTTATAAAGGTTCAAGGGCCATGGGTATGGGTTATGGATACATATTACTTGTGGATATCTATAGGTTATTGGTTATGGCAAGTAGTTATAATGGTTCAAGGGCCACCGATATGGGTTATGGACATCTTGTGGTTATAATTTTTCAAGTGGAATGGTTATGGGTTATGGACACCTATTAGTTGTAAAATGGCCATCAATAGGGTATTGTTCATGACTAGTGGTTATATTAGTTCAAGGGCCATGGGTATGGGTTATGGATACGTATTACTTGTAAAATGAATATCTATAGGCTATTGGTCATGGCTAGTAGTTATAATGGTTCAAGGGCCATCATTATGGTTTATGGACACCTATTACTTGTAAAATGGATATCTATAAGCTATTGCTCATGGCTAGTAGTTATAATGGTTTAAGGGTCATCGATATGAGTTAGGAAATCTAGTGGTTATAATGGTTCAAGGGCCATGGTTATGGGTTATGGACACCTATTACTTGTAAAATGGCCATCTATAAGCTATTGGTCATGGCTAGGGGTTATAATGGTTCAAGGGTCATGGGTATGGGTTATGGATACATATTACCTGTAAAATGGATATCTATAGGTATTGGTCATGGCTAGTAGTTATAATGGTTCAAAGGCCATCATTATGGTTTATGGACACCTATTACCTGTAAAATTGACATCTATAGGCTATTGGTCATGGGTAGCAGTTATAATGGTTTAAGGGCCATCAGTATAAGTTATGGACATCTAGTGGTTATAATTGTTCAAGTGCATGGTTATGGGTTATGGACACCTATTAGTTGTAAAATGGCCATCTATAGGCTATTGGTCATGGCTAGTGGTTATAATGATTCAAGGGCCATGGGTATGGGTTATAGACATCTATTACTTGTAAAATGGATATCTATGGGCTATTGGTCATGGCTAGTAGTTATAATGGTTCAAGGGCCATCGATATGAGTTATCGACATCTAGTGGTTATAAAGGTTCAAGGGTCGTGGTTATGGGTTATGGACACCCATCATTTTTAAAATTGATATCTATAGGCTATTGGTTATGCCTAGTAATTATATTGGTTCAAGGGCCATCGATATCTGTTATGGACATTTAGTGGTTATATAGTTCAAGAGCCATGGTTATGCGTTTATGTACACCTATTACTTGTACAATAGATATTTATAGGCTATTGGTCATGGCTAGCAGTTATAATGGTTTAAAGGCCATCCGTATGAGTTATGGACATCTAGTGGCTATAATTGTTCAAGTGCCATGGTTATGGGTTATGGACACGTATTTGTTAAATGGCCATCTATAGGCTATTGTTCATGGCTAGTGATTATAATGATTCAAGGGCCATGTGTATGGGTTATGGATACATATTACTTGTAAAATAGATATTTATAGGCTGTTGATCATGGCTGGTAGTTATAATGGCTCAAGGGCCATGATTATGGTTTACGGACACCTATTACCTGTAAAATTGATATCTATAGGGTATTGGTCATGGCTACTAGTTATAATGGTTCAAGGGCCATCATTATGGTTTATAGACACCTATTACTTGTAAAATGGATACCTATAGGCTATTGGTCATGGCTAGTAGTTATAATGGTTCAAGGGCCATCGATATGAGTTATCGACATCTAGTGGTTATAAAGGTTCGAGTTCCGTGGTTATGGGTTATGGACACCCATTATTTGTAAAATGGATATTTATAGGCTATTGGTTATGGCTAGTAATTATAATGGTTCAAGGGCTATCGATATGAGTTATGGACATTTAGTGGTTATAATAGTTCAAGAACCATGGTTATGGGTTATGGACACCTATTACTTGTAAAATGGCCATCTATAAGCTAGTGGTCATTGCTAGGGGTTATAATGGTTCAAGGACCATTGATATGAGTTATCGTCATCTAGTGGTTGTAAAGGTTCAAGGGCCATGGGTATGGGTTATGGATACATATTACTTGTAAAATGGATATCCATAGGCTATTGGTCATGCCTATTAGTTATAATGGTTCAAGGGCCATCATTATGGTTTATGGACACCTATTACTTGTAAAATGGATATCAATAGGCCATTGGTCATGCATAGTAGTTATAATGGTTCAAGAGCCATCGATATGAGTTATGGAAATCTAGTGGTTACAATGGTTCCAGAGCCATGGTTATTGGTTATGGACACCTATTACTTGTAAAATGGCCATCTATAAGCTAGTGGTCATGGCTAAGGGTCATGGCTAGGGGTTATAATGTTTCAAGGGCCATGGGTATGGGTTATTGATACATATTACTTTTAAAATGGATATCTATAGGCTATTGGTCATGCCTAGTGGTTATTTTTTTTTTTTTTATTTCTTTTTTGCTAAAGGGCTATGCCCGGCAAAGACTAAAAAAAAGTTATTTACAAGCAAAGATGGGTAAAATTACCACATCTTAAAAAGAACTACTTGGCCTCCCAAAACATGCTTTGGGAATAAGACCAACAAAAGAAGCATAACTCTATAACCTAAACCAAACACAATGCTAAAAAACCTTAGGATAAAAAAACTAGTATAATCTAGAAAAATAGTCCTACCAAAAAAACCAACAACCATCAAAATTGCCATCCTACCATCATTAACATCATCTTTAGCCTTCAAACTGCTTCCATGATCCGGAATCAATATTGACCACCAAAAAATCAAAATCACCAAATTAAGCTCATAACTATGGACATTTCCACCAAAACAGCTTGAATCAGAGGAAATGCAGAATGTTGACTCAGTGAAAGTCAACATCCTCATAGTATCATCTCTGAAGTAAACCATAGCATACTCCACAAATTTTGACCCAAGACGAGTCAAAATCAAACCACTATCTTCATTACAGCAATCCATCATTATCTTCAAATCATTACCATCAAGATTGACCCAAATGGAGTTAAGGCACAATTTTGACTCAATGAAAGTCAAAATTGGACCCATAATGGCATAACAGTGTATCATACCATTATAACTCAAAACTAGAAACATTAACTGCAACCAGGTCCACAACAGCAACCAGAAAAGAGGGTTCCAACTTGGCCATAAGTTAGTCATATCACATCTTTGACTAGTCTTGTCCTGACTATGACCAATATCCACCAAATTCAGAATGATATCCCAACAATTCCATTGCTTATACCTCTGCCACTTGTTCCTTTGAATCTGCCATATATTTCTCAAAACAGCAACATGCAGACCCAACCACCAGCAGCACAAAAACCAACCTGCAAAAATAAAAGAGTACAAACTGCAGGTCACATTTGTATTGCACCAAAATAAATAATTTCGACTTTCCTTTATGTATTGCAGCCCATAGCAGTTGTTGGTATAAAGGCCCAACGGGCCAAAAGTACTTGAAAAAATCTTAAAAATCACCAAAAATCCTGAAAAATATAAAATAAAAATCCAAGACTTCAGAAAAAACTCCAGCTCCAAAATATGGCTGGAAATGCCCAAAATACCCCTCCACAGCATAAAAACAGTATTCTCCTCATAAAACTCAATACTTTTCCTGCTGCAACTTTGGAAAATACCAACACTATCAAAATATCTCCAAAAAATTCCACAAAAAATGTGGACAGATCCAAAAAAAAAAACCCAGAAGCCATATAAAAATTAATGAAAAATCTGGGCAAAAGACTATAATAACCCTCTGCTACCAAATATAAACAAATAAACATAACCAAGTAAACATAAACAAGATCAATCATCATCAGACAGTTTACCAAGACTAAAATTCCAAACATCTACAGCCTCCAAAACTTGAGCAGAGGGTTTAATTTTCAAGCCCATAACCCTCAATCTAACTGAATCCTGAATGATTCTACAAATAATATCAACATTTCTACTCTTGTTATGGAACATTCTAAAATTCCTCTCCTGCCACAAGAAATAAACTGTGGCAGCCAAAACAAGTCTTTGCAGGACACTCCATATAGACTTATTAACAGGGATTCTTTCCAATTGCATAACCAAATAAGACCATTTGTTTGAATTATACTCAAGCATGCACAGATTCTTCATACAATCCCACACAGCCAAATAGAGATCACATTCAAAGAAGAGATGGTCAACTGTATCCATTTGAATGTTACAGAACACACATTTGTATTCAATATCTCTATTAAACACAGCCAGCTTATCCTGAGTAGTAAGTCTGTTCAATAAAACCAACCAGAGAATAAAAGCATGCCTAGGAATATTCTGGCTAAACCAAATCCATTTGGACCAAAAAACTTTCTGCTCAGAATCCCTCAAATCTGCCCAAGCAGCAGCCACATAAAAATGAATGGATTTACCTATTCTAGGCTTCCAAAGAATTTTATCCTGACAATCATCTCTACTACTTATAAAGCATTTAGGACCTTTCTTTAAATAGCTAGCTGAAAATTCAGCCAAATTCTTTCCATTTTCGGAATTTATAACTTTTGCTAAAAAAAGGTGAAGCTCAAAGGATTCGAACCCGGAACCTGTAGGTCAGATGGCAACACACAAACCAACTGCGCTGGCCATCGGCTATGTCCTTAATCCAAAACAGAATTCTTTAAATCTATTACGGATTGGCTCACCAAACCTTTTTAGCCTTTTCAAAATTGAAATTAATAAACGAAAATTGAAAACTTTTTAGCCATTTACGTATTAAAGGTAACGCCACCCAATTGAGTCAGTTCTTCATGCCTTCATTGCCTTTTCGAATACCCTCCTCGAAATTGCAAAGTGATAGAATCAAGGAGCTCATCTATTCAAATTAAGCCACTCATCTTCAATCGTCTGCTGGAATACCCTCCTCGATTACTTCTACTATGAGTATCCATCTTCACTGTATAAAACCACAACATCGACGATTTGAGGAAGCTTACAGATCCATACGAACCGGTGATAACATATTCCAGGTATTCATGTTTAATTTTCTTTTTCGTTTTTGTATTCATATAAAATGCTTCGATTGACGAAGCTTACAGAATCCTAGGAACCGGTGTTTTCGTTTTAGTGATAACATGTTTATTTTTCTTCGACTGTGATTCGACTGAAATGTGCTTCGATTGTTTTTCGAGGTGTTTAAACAGGAACAAGTAAAGACCAGTACTTTAAGAAAATCAATTTCTGGTATATAGTTTTCTTCTGTTTTGCTGAATTTCAGGTATATAGTTTTCTTCTGTTTTGCTGATTTCTTGTAAATAGCAGGCTGATTTCTGTTTCGATTTAGTTGCTAATAATCTACTTCTTTTTCTCCTTTTTTCTTTGCATGATAGCATGAACTCCAATAACATCATCAATGATAACGATGCTGAATCAATGGTTTTTACCATTGTCACTCTAGAGGTAATTAAGTAAAACCATCTATGATAACCTAATGATTTAAACTTTTCTTGGTTTTTATACGGGTCAAATAGGTCAACCAAGTCTAATTGTATGTGACAAGCTGCCTATAATCCAATTTAAAAGGGTTAATTCCACATAAATAAATTTTCTTTTATTATATATCCGATGAATGACTTATATGGTTAACTGTATGAGCACATCAAACGGGTCGAATGGGTCAAACTAATTTTTTAGAAAAAATCATTAAAAATGCACTTCTAAATCTGTGTTTGTCAAGCACATCAAAATAACTAAAAATAATATTCCTATTTATAATTTTAGTCCATACAACCCATTTACTTATTTGACCCATTTTTGATCAAAATTGAATGTGACCTGTTTCGAACAGATTTAAAACATTTGACCCGTTTGACCAAATTTTGCAGATTTGACCCGGCATACACGTTTGACCGTACTCATTTGTATTGAATCTTGGTTGAATGTACAGCTTCATGAAGCTCGGTTGCAGCACAGTGTTCATTATATAGTTTACAGGTGATAATCTACAGACCATATGGTAAACTTTTATCACTTTGTTATTTATTATGCAAACTGGTTGGATCTTGCATAAAGTGCATTTTAGCATGAAAATCTATATATGCAACGTACCAACTTTATAATTTTATAAAGACGGTTGACTGATGATGTTGGGTTTGTTTTGTTTGGGTAATTTGTCAAGTCGGATGTGGGTCAAAATGTGTAGCTTGGAGAAGTGCACCAGAGTGGTTCGGGTATATCAAATGAAATTTAGGAAACCGGTAAATATTATTACATCTTTCAAAGTTAACTGTATGTATAGATTTCCTTAAGAATTCAATACAATTTGCATCCTGACTTTCTGGTTATGATTGTTTTCTGAAATGTTTTGCATAATGCAATTAACTTGGTTACAAGGAGAAAAATGTTGGATTTTATAATAAAAATTATTAATTGTTTTGATAAGAAAATATTCATTGCCTCAAAAGGTAAGAGATGTGAACAAATAAGGGTGCATTTAGTTGTAGAATAAATTGTTACATTTTCATATCTATCTTTCTTGAAAAGCCACTAGGCGTGTGCACTTTTAAATATGTTGTTTTAAATCATCGGTAACGCTTTTCAGCAAGCTTTGGAGATGGCCATGAATATAACTTTCTATTTTGGTGTTTCAGTTGTTATTTGACGACAGTTTACGCAATTTATAGACTGCCAAACTTGTTGGACTTAGCATTGTCTTGGTAAGTTAGTTCAAACGGTTATGGTTAATGTTGCTGATGATTAATAATATTTCTTATTTTGGTTAAAAATAGGTTGGTTCATCGCAACATAAAAATGGTGTTGGCCTGAGTTTTGGGAATCACTTAAGAAGTCAAAGAAGATTAATCGTTCACGAAATATCGCAACTGAGACTCATGTGAATGCTTAAAAGTTATTACTTTATGGGTATATAATAATGTTAATGTGTAATCGTCGTTTTAACCTATTAATGACTAATTGTTGTATTTGATATATATATATATGATGTAAATGAAAGTTTCTGACTTCATAATTTCTTAAAAAAATTAAAGTTGATAATGGTTATGTTGGTTTATTGGTGAACCTTTTATCGAAAGAAAACACCTTGGTGATGTTCAGTTTTTTGGTTGTTAGTTAAGAATTTTTCAATCTTGTTTATGGTTTTAAGTAATACTTTTGGTTTTAAATAAAGTTTAAAACAATGTGATAGGTTGCAATCAAGTTTTGTTGAGATTAAATAGTTTCAACTTGAAAGGGTATTTTATTGTAAGTATAAGTTACCGATAAGAAAATTACCTGAGAAATCCCTAATAAAGAATTTTGAAGACAAAAAGAGAGAAACTAAGATTCGTCATCTAATCCGGAAGCCATAATTTATCCTAACATGATAAGAACGTGTAACTGATAAGTTATAATATGATAATACCGAAAATCTTTTCTTTACCACATATAGTTGACATGATGTAGAAGAAAGCAAGATTACGGTGAAAGCTTTAAATGATCAGTTAATAGTTGACATTGATTCTAATTCTCCAGCCTTGTGCACAACATGATCTTTTATGATTTTTCAAATTTGTTATTTTTTGCAATATTTTGTGTCGATTTAATAATTTCCAGGTGTTTGATTAGGGTCATTTAACCCGTTACCCATTTGATCCTAATCAAACAAATACAACCTCAGTTGACCCGTTTTGGCATTGTGTTTAACCCATAAAGAAGAATAATCAATAAGATGCCAAATAAAAAACATTATTTCATGGGAAAGACCATCTGGTAAGTGACGTGAAAAGCAGAACTGAACATCTTTTTTTCCCCTCAAACTTCTATTTTAAGTGAACATCACTACCGGACTCGGTTTGAATAATTCACTTTCTAATTTGACCAGTTTGACCTATTACATCGTAAAATCATATACAACTAAACAACATATGCTCGCTATAAAAAAGAGTTCCTGGGTACCCGCCGCCGCATTGATCGGGTACCCTGCTAGTTATTAAGAGAAGGAGGACCCACACCAAAAATAACACTATATTTATTATACCAGTCTTCCGGAATTCTCCAATCTCCCTCATGAATTAAATCAGCAACAGTAGACAAGGATGAGAAACCCCCATAATTTATATCTCTAATAGACATAAATTTACATAACGGCCCAAGATCATGCCAGTTATCAAACCAAGCAGAGGTACCTATACCATCACCAATCCTAGAAATAATATTATTTCTAAAAATGTCCCTACTTTTCATAATGCACCTCCAACTCCAACAAGCATTTTGCTGACCCAAAATAGACCAAAAGTTCCTGCCTTTGATCCTCACAGAATTAACCCATTTCACCCATAAAGAATCCTTCCCAACCACAATATTCCAAACATGCTTGGACATAAGGGCAAGATTCCAAGCATGCAACTTTCTAAGACCCAGACCACCATGGCATTTGGGCAAGCATAAACTGTCCCACTTAACCTTAACTTTACCTCTAGATAAATCACCACTACACCACAAAAAACCCCTTAACAGTCTCTCAATATCATTAAAAATTGACTTGGGAAGAACAAAACTAGAGGCCCAGTAAACCTGCATAGAGCTAAGGACAGATTTAATAAAGAGAAGTCTTCCAGCAAAAGATAGAGACTTGTTCTTCCAATCCATAAGCCTGCACTTCACTTTATCCACCAAACCCTTGCAATCTTTAACATAAAGCTTAGAAGCAATCAAGGGGATGCCCAAATATCTCACTGTCAGCTCCCCAACATTGAAAGGCAGAATACTAAAAATAGCATCCCTAGTATGACCTCTCACATTACCAAAAAAAGTAGTACTTTTTTCCATACTAGGCACCAATCCAGAAATGGAACTAAATTCATCAAGAGCCCTTTTAATAATAGTAACAGATAAGCTATCACCATGGCTAAACAGCAACAAATCATCAGCAAAACAAATATGCGTGATCTTCAAACTATCACACTTCCAATGATACTTAAAATTATTGCCTTCCCTGATTTGCCTTTTAATAACCAAGTTTAAGACTTCCATAGCCAAAGTGAACAAGTAAGGGGACATAGGGTCCCCTTGCCTTAGACATCTCTTGCCTTTAAAAAAACCATGAATTTCACCATTAATACTGATCATATAAGAAGTGGAGGAAATACATTCCATAATAAGATGAACCATCCAATGATTAAAACCAAAAAAAATAAGAGTATCCTTCAAAAAATCCCACTCCACAGAATCATAGGCTTTCTTTATATCTACTTTAAAAGCACACCTAGGAGGGCCACAAGGTCTATGATAATTTCTCATTAATTCTTGAAATAAGAGAATATTATCACTAATATGTCTTCCAGGTATAAAAGCCGTCTGATTCTCATCCACCAAACCATCAAGAGCAGGTTTGATCCTATTAGTAATAATCTTACTAATACATTTGTATATGACATTACAACATGCTATGTGCCTAAACTCAGAAACATTTGATGGCAGTTTAACTTTAGGAACTAAAGCTATCACAGTAGCATTAATCTCCTTTAATAATTTCCCAGACACAAAGAACTGTTTAACAGCTTTACATAAGTCATCACCAACCACCCCCCATGCCTCTTTAAAAAACTTAGAAGAAAACCCATCCGGGCCAGGTGCCTTGTCATCAGCAATATCAAAGACAGCAGCTTTAACCTCATCATCTGTAACAGGCCTAACCATATTAAGGCCTTCACTCTCAGAGAGTTTCTTCAGAAATAAGTTCTCATGATTAGAAATAGCAGACACTTCTTTAGAGGTTCCAAGGATATCCTTAAAATATCCAACAAATTGCTCAGCAATCCGGTCTCCATAAAAAGAATTGCCTTCCATATCATTGATACTATTAATTCTATTTCTACAAATTCTACCTTTAATAGCTTTATGAAAATACTTAGAATTCTGATCACCCTCCTTTAACCATTCCACCTGGGCCTTTTGTTTAAGAAACACCTCTTCATCCCTAACATCATCATTATACTTTCTCAAGGCTTCAATTTCCATGTCTCTAAGAACAAGATCATGGGGATTATTAACTATATCAGTTTGGACTTTCTGTAATCTGCCTTTAGACAAAATAACATTTTCATGTAAGTTCCCCTGCTTATATCTTAAAGCCCTAAGAGGTTTCTTTAGATTTTTCAAATTAGACACAAATTTAAACATCTCAAAACCCTGCAGCTCATGATTCCAATGTTCCTTCACAGTAGGGATAAACTCATTCTTCTTGGCAACAAAGTTGAAAATTTTAAAAGACTTAGGCTTAAACTTTTTAGAAACAGGAACAGACATGACACCCGGACAATGATCAGAAGACAAAAAAGGATGGAAAACAGCATTAGCATCATGGAAATCATTCAAAAAATCATGATTGGCCATTACCCTATCCAATGTTCTCAAAAGACTATCCTCCTTATTTGGGCTCTTTTTCCAAGTCTATCTTAAACCAGACATGGGGATGTCCACCACTTCAATATCAGCAATAAACTCAGCAAAATCAACCATTGCTCTAGACATAGTAGAAGAGCCCTTAGAAGATTCATCCGGATCCAAAGTAGCATTAAAATCACCCATAATCACCCAAGGCTTATGAATAACAGAAGAACTAAACATCCTCAAATTCCTCCAAGCTTGACTCCTAAACTGCATTTTATGATGAGCATGAACAAAAGAACAGAAAAAACCTTTACCACCATGCATAGGTTTAATAAAACAATTAACCACTTGAGGATGATTGTCAAGCACCATTATGTCCACAATATTGGGATTCCAAGCAATGATAATCCTAGCACCCCCCACACAACAGTTAGAATTAGCATACCACTGCCAAGAACCAAAAACTCTATTACAAACCCAATTAAGGTTCTTATTCTTTACATGAGGTTCAAGAATAGAACAAAAATCAATTTTTTCATCTCTAATAACCTGAAAAACTTCATTTTGACTAGAAGTCTTATTAAGACCTCTAACATTCCAACATATAGATTTAATCATCATAAAACAGTTTTAGAAGTTGAAGCTTCACCACAACCATTATTCTCATCCCTAATCCAATCCTGATCATCCTTCATTTCCTGGGCAGTCCCATTATTATCAGACCCCACTTCTTCAAAAATATCATCCGGGTCTAATCCATAAATGGTGCATTGATCCTTGAACAAGTCAACTTAACCCATAGACCACTTCTCAAAGACTTTCATATCAGGGATGACCCTCTTCTTTAAAAC
Organism: Calendula officinalis; assembly: GCA_963853835.1. NCBI lineage: Eukaryota > Viridiplantae > Streptophyta > Magnoliopsida > Asterales > Asteraceae > Calendula > Calendula officinalis. Next base: position 64,136,602 of record OY970825.1, on the reverse strand, counting down.
TTAAAAAACTTCCTCTCTTTGATAATCATATATATGATAATCCTCATTCCATCCATCCTCAAAATCATTATCTTCATCATTTAAAACATCAAACATATTAGAAGTTGAAATCACTTTGTCACCTTCCATGACCACCTTCTCTTTATCTTTATTGATACCCTGCTGCATATTACTATTAGTTTTTGCCTGTTTACCAGGAACCTCCACAAGAGGTTTATTACCAGAAATTAAAATCTGATCACTGGTCTTAGTCTTAACATGTTCATTCATGTTAAGTCTAACATTTCCCCAGATTTTAGGTCCTTGAGCCTGTTTTTCTTTAACCACATGCTTCTGAACAAAATTATTTCCTTTCTTCGCATTATTGCCACTACCAAAATTCTGTTTAACTTGCTTATAATTAGAATTAAAACTAATTCTGTCAAAAACACTACCCCTTCTATGAACCTCCTGATTTTTAGGTTTAACACCATTATTAATGTGGTTAATTTTATTCCTTCTTCCCACAGTTTGATAACCATCATTCCCAACACCATCAACACCCTCCTTATTCTTTGCATCATCCTCCAATCCCTTTATAGCATTTTCCTCCTCTGTTCTAGGTCTACATTTACAACTACTATGGTTATGACCAAACACTTTACAAAAAACACATAAAGGAGGTTTCCACTGATATGACACACGTAAAGAAATAACTTTGCCAGGATTAGGACCTTCACCTGGATAGCCCAACTCTACTTCATTAGGAAATTCATCTTTAGCATCAACTTCAACTAAAACTCTAGCATACCCCATTCTACCCGATCTATTTAAACATCTCTCTTGAGTCATATTATCCATAACCAAAGGTTTCCTAATACAGCTGATGATATTACCAATACCTGCACCATACCACATCTCCAACGGAATATCATGAACACACACCCAAATGGACACTTTAGAAGGTTCAATTTTTTGGAGACATATACCCGGTTCCCATTTACTAACTACTAGAGGAACATTGTCAAGCAACCAATTACCATTTTCCAAAACAGCATTCATACCCTTCTCACTACTAAATCTAAAAAAGAAATAACCAGCCCCATTCTTAGTAACTTCAACAAGGTCATGAGCCCTCCACATCCTTTTCAAACTATAATCAACTTTAATAAAATCCATAGAAGTCCCAATAAAATACCCATATAACATCAAAGAAAAATTAACCTTTCCCTGATTGAGATCCTCATTGGACATTAAAGCCATTTTCCTACCATTCTCCAAAATAACAGGTGGAACATAGTCCATTTTCAGCTCTGGTTTTTCACTATTTCTTTTAATCATATCAGCAAAAGAAATATTACCACTCTTTTTATTATTCCAAACATTAGTCTTGACATTCTTAGCAGGAATGAACTTCCTCTTATCATTATTTCCCACAACAGGAACAGTAACAGGAGCAGCAGGGGAAGGACCTACTTTTTCAACATTATCAACAGAATTCTCAACTTCCATATCATTAACAGGAATACTATCATTACCAGAGTCAAGGGCACCAATAATGTTATTATCTAGTGGTACTGGAACAGAATTACAGATATCAATACCGGGTTTAACACCACTAGCAGAGCTAACACTTGGGGATTTTACAAAGTCACCCTTCTCCACCTGACTTAACCCAACATTAGACTGAGCAGGAGAAACCACAGTATTGTCCCACTGTTCATTATCCTCCATATTACTAGCATTAGCAATAGATTCATCATCCTCAAAATCCTCATCTTCAATGTAAACAGATTTGGAATGGGGTTCAGATTCATCACTAACCACAGTTTTATCATTACTGCAAAAAGGAGTAGCAGGCCTATCTTTTCTCTTTTTCTCCACTTTAGTTTCCATATCTTGAACACCATCAATAAAATCTCTAACATTACCCCTATACAACTTCCTCATGCTAGCCGGAGAAGGAACAGGAACAGGCTCAGGCTCAGGATAATCAACAATCATCTGCAAAGGGGTGACAAAGCCAAGGCTCTCCACCCTATTTTGCAGAGGCGAAACCGAATCAAGTAAATCAGAGTCCAAATTCCCAGAAGACTTGGACAAAATCCCCAAATCACGCATCATTTTAGTCTGCTTCTTTTTAATCAACTTCTTAACTGAAGCAAGCTTGGTATTAGCAGCACTATTAGGTTGTTCCTTCAAAGCAGCAGCTTCAATTTTACGAATATTTTGCTTCACAGACAAAACCACATCTTCCCCCAAAATAGGGTTTCCAGAATTCGGAGCAGTGATATTACATTGTTCACGCCCAGAACCACCATCAATCGAGCGATCAACAACAGGAACAGTTGCCCCATCATCAACCCTAGTACTTGTTTGAGGCCGTCGCAACACTTGAGGAACACTAAAGTTCATTTTAAGATTCGGGCTTTCCGGTGGGTCAGGAGGCCGCTCAGGGACGGTAGATCGGACCATAGCAAAAACCGAGCAACAAAACAAGCCCTAGATGGAGCCTCCTGGAGAACCACGACGGAGAAATGAACGGAAAAGGAAAACGCCGGTAACACACACTAAATCGCACCTTTAACTGTGTGAAACGAGAGAAAAAGTCAAACGGTCAACCATATGGTTATCATGCCTAGTGGTTATAGACACCTATTACTTGTAAAATGGATATCTATAGGCTATTGGTCATGGCTAGTAGTTATAATGGTTCAAGGGCCATCGATATGAGTTATCGACATCTAGTGGTTATAAAGGTTCAAGGGCCGTGGTTATGGGTTATGGACACCCATTATTTGTAAAATGGATATCTATAGACTATTGGTTATGGCTAGTAATTATAATGGTTCAAGGGCCATCGATATGAGTTATGGACATTTAGTGGTTGTAATAGTTCAAGAGCCATGGTTATGCGTTATGGACACCTATTACTTGTAAAATGGATATATATAGGCTATTGGTTATGGCTAGCAGTTATAATGGTTTAAGGGCCATCAGTATGAGTTATGGACATCTAGTGGTTTTAATTGTTCAAGTGTCATGGTTATGGGTTATGGACACCTATTAGTTGTAAAATGGCCATCTATAGGCTATTGGTCATGCTAGTGGTTATAATGATTCAAGGGCCATGGGTATGGGTTATGGATACATATTACTTGTAAAAGGGATATCTATAGGCTATTGTTTATGGCTAGTAATTAAAATGGTTCATGGGCCATCGATATGAGTTATGGACATTTAGTGGTTATAATAGTTCAAGAGCCTTGGTTATGCGTTATGGACACCAATAACTTGTAAAATGGATATCTATAGGCTATTGGTCATGGCTAGTAGTTATAATGGTTCAAAGGCCATCGGTATGAGTTATGGACATCTAGTGGTTATAATTGTTCAAGTGCCATTGTTATGGGTTATGGACACCTATTAGTTGTAAAATGGCCATCAATAGGCTATTGGTCATGGCTAGTGGTTATAATGATTCAAAAGCCATGGGTATGGGTTATGGATACATATTACTTGTAAAATGGATATCTATAGGCTATTGGTTATGGCTAGTAATTATAATGGTTCATGGGCCATCAATATGAGTTATGGATATTTAGTGGTTATAATAGTTCAAGAGCCATGGTTATGCGTTATGGACACCTATTACTTGTAAAATGGATATCTATAGGCTATTGGTCATGGCTAGCAGTTATAATGGTTTAAGGGCCATCGGTATGAGTTATGGACATCTAGTGGTTATAATTGTTCAAGTGCCATGGTTATGGGTTATGGACACCTATTAATTGTAAAATGCCCATCTATAGGCTATTGGTCATGGCTAGTGGGTATAATGATTCAAGGGCCATGGGTATGGGTTATGGATACATATTACTTGTAAAATGGATATCTATAGGCTATTGGTTATTGCTAGTAATTATAATGGTTCACGCGCCATCGATATGAGTTATGGACATTTAGTGGTTATAATAGTTCAAGAGCCATGGTTATGCGTTATGGACACCTGTTACTCGTAAAATGGATATCTATAGGCTATTGGTCATGGCTAGCAGTTATAATGGTTTAAAGGGCCATCGATCTGAGTTATGGACATCTAGTGGTTATAATTGTTCAAGTGCGATGGTTATGGGTTATGGACACCTATTAGTTGTAAAATGGCCATCAATAGGCTCTTGGTCATAGCTAGTGGTTATAATGGTTCAAGGGCCATGGGTGTGGGTTTTGGATACATATTACCTGTAAAATGGATATCTATAGTCTATTGGTCATGGCTAGTAGATATAATGGTTCAAGGGCCATCATTATGGTTTATGGACACCTATTACTTGTAAAATGGATATCTATAGGCCATTGGTCATGCATAGTAGTTGTAATGGTTAAACGGCCATCGGTATGAGTTATGGAAATCTAGTGGTTATAATGGTTCAAGGGCCATGGTTATGGCTTATGGAAACCTATTACTTGTAAAATGGATATCTAAAGGCTATTGGTTATGGTTAGTAATTATAATGGTTCAAGGGTCATCGACATGAGTTATGGACATTTAGTGGTTGTAATAGTTCAAGAGCCATGGTTATGCGTTATGGACACCTATTACTTGTAAAATGGATATATATAGGCTATTGGTCATGGCTAGCAGTTATAATGGTTTAAGGGCCAGCAGTATGAGTTATGGACATCTAGTGGTTATAATTGTTCAAGTGTCATGGTTATGGGTTATGGACACCTATTAGTTGTAAAATGGCCATCTATAGGCTATTGGTCATGCTAGTGGTTATAATCATTCAAGGGCCATGGGTATGGGTTATGGATACATATTACTTTTAAAATGGATATCTATAGGCTATTGGTTCTGGCTAGTAATTAAAATGGTTCATGTGCCATCGATATGAGTTATGGACATTTAGTGGTTATAATAGTTCAAGTGCCATGGTTATGCGTTATGGACACCTATTACTTGTAAAATGGATATCTATAGGCTATTGGTCATGGCTAGCAGTTATAATGGTTTAAGGGCCATCGGTATGAGTTATGGACATCTAGTGGTTATAATTGTTCAAGTGCCATGGTTATGGGTTATGGACGCCTATTAATTGTAAAATGCCCATCTATAGGCTATTGGTCATGGCTAGTGGGTATAATGATTCAAGGGCCATGGGTATGGGTTATGGATACATATTACTTGTGAAATGGATATCTATAGGCTATTGGTTATTGCTAGTAATTATAATGGTTCACGCGCCATCGATATGAGTTATGGACATTTAGTGGTTATAATAGTTCAAGAGCCATGGTTATGCGTTATGAACACCTGTTACTCGTAAAATGGATATCTATAGGCTATTGGTCATGGCTAGCAGTTATAATGGTTTAAAGGGCCATCGATATGAGTTATGGACATCTAGTGGTTATAATTGTTCAAGTGCCATGGTTATGGGTTATGGACACCTATTAGTTGTAAAATGGCCATCAATAGGCTCTTGGTCATAGCTAGTGGTTATAATGGTTCAAGGGCCATGGGTGTGGGTTATGGATACATATTACTTGTAAAATGGATATCTATAGTCTATTGGTCATGGCTAGTAGTTATAATGGTTCAAGGGCCATCATGATGGTTTATGGACACCTATTACTTGTAAAATGGATATCTATAGGCCATTGGTCATGCATAGTAGTTGTAATGGTTAAAGGGCCATCGATATGAGTTATGGAAATCTAGTGGTTATAATGGTTCAAGGGCCATGGTTATGGCTTATGGAAACCTATTACTTGTAAAATGGATATCTAAAGGCTATTGGTTATGGTTAGTAATTATAATGGTTCAAGGGCCATCGATATGAGTTATGGACATTTAGTGGTTGTAATAGTTCAAGAGCCATGGTTATGCGTTATGGACACCTATTACTTGTAAAATGGATATATATAGGCTATTGGTCATGGCTAGCAGTTATAATGGTTTAAGGGCCAGCAGTATGAGTTATGGACATCTAGTGGTTATAATTGTTCAAGTGTCATGGTTATGGGTTATGGACACCTATTAGTTGTAAAATGGCCATCTATAGGCTATTGGTCATGCTAGTGGTTATAATCATTCAAGGGCCATGGGTATGGGTTATGGATACATATTACTTGTAAAATGGATATCTATAGGCTATTGGTTATGGCTAGTAATTATAATGGTTCACGCGCCATCGATATGAGTTATGGACATTTAGTGGTTATAATAGTTCAAGAGCCATGGTTATGCGTTATGGACACCTGTTACTCATAAAATGGATATCTATAGGCTATTGGTCATGGCTAGCAGTTATGATGGTTTAAAGGGCCATCGATATGAGTTATGGACATCTAGTGGTTATAATTGTTCAAGTGCCATGGTTATGGGTTATGGACACCTATTAGTTGTAAAATGGCCATCAATAGGCTCTTGGTCATAGCTAGTGGTTATAATGGTTCAAGGGCCATGGGTGTGGGTTATGGATACATATTACTTGTAAAATGGATATCTATAGTCTATTGGTCATGGCTAGTAGTTATAATGGTTCAAGGGCCATCATTATGGTTTATGGACACCTATTACTTGTAAAATGGATATCTATAGGGCATTGGTCATGCATAGTAGTTGTAATGGTTAAAGGGCCATCGATATGAGTTATGGAAATCTAGTGGTTATAATGGTTCAAGGATCATGGTTATGGCTTATGGAAACCTATTACTTGTAAAATGGATATCTAAAGGCTATTGGTTATGGTTAGTAATTATAATGGTTCAAGGGCCATCGATATGAGTTATGGACATTTAGTGGTTGTAATAGTTCAAGAGCCATGGTTATGCGTTATGGACACCTATTACTTGTAAAATGGATATATATAGGCTATTGGTCATGGCTAGCAGTTATAATGGTTTAAGGGCCAGCAGTATGAGTTATGGACATCTAGTGGTTATAATTGCTCAAGTGTCATGGTTATGGGTTATGGACACCTATTAGTTGTAAAATGGCCATCTATAGGCTATTGGTCATGCTAGTGGTTATAATCATTCAAGGGCCATGGGTATGGGTTATGGATACATATTACTTTTAAAATGGATATCTATAGGCTATTGGTTATGGCTAGTAATTAAAATGGTTCATGTGCCATCGATATGAGTTATGGACATTTAGTGGTTATAATAGTTCAAGAGCCATGGTTATGCGTTATGGACACCTATTACTTGTAAAATGGATATCTATAGGCTATTGGTCATGGCTAGCAGTTATAATGGTTTAAGGGCCATCGGTATGAGTTATGGACATCTCGTGGTTATAATTGTTCAAGTGCCATGGTTATGGGTTATGGACGCCTATTAATTGTAAAATGCCCATCTATAGGCTATTGGTCATGGCTAGTGGTTATAATGATTCAAGGGCCATGGGTATGGGTTATGGATACATATTACTTGTAAAATGGATATCTATAGGCTATTGGTTATGGCTAGTAATTATAATGGTTGCGCCATCGATATGAGTTTTGGACATTTAGTGGTTATTATAGTTCAAGAGCCATGGTTATGCATTATGGACACCTGTTACTTGTAAAATGGAAATCTATAGGCTATTGGTCATGGCTAGCAGTTATAATGGTTTAAAGGGCCATCGATATGAGTTATGGACATCTAGTGGTTATAATTGTTCAAGTGCCATGGTTATGGGCAATGGACACCTATTAGTTGTAAAATGGCCATCAATAGGCTCTTGGTCATGGCTAGTGGTTATAATGGTTCAAAGGCCATGGGTGTGGGTTATTCGTCATGGCTATAGGCTATTCGTCATGCCTAGTAGTTATAATGGTTCAAGGGCCATCATTATGGTTTATGGACACCTATTTCTTGTAAAATGGATATCTATAGGCCATTGGTCATGCATAGTAGTTGTAATGGTTCAAGGGCCATCGATATGAGTTATGGAAATCTAGTGGTTATAATGGTTCAAGGGCCATGGTTATGGCTTATGGACACCTATTACTTGTAAAATGGATATCTAAAGGCTATTGGTTATGGTTAGTAATATAATGGTTCAAGGGCCATTGATATGAGTTATGGACATCTAGTGGTTATAATTGTTCAAGAGCCATGGTTATTGGTTATGGACACCTATTACTTGTAAAATGGCCATCTATAAGCTAGTGGTCATGGCTAGGGGTCATGGCTAGGGGTTATAATGGTTCAAGGGCCATGGGTATGGGTTATGGATACATATTACTTTTAAAATGGATATCTATAGGCTATTGTTCATGCCTAGTGGTTATAATGGTTCAAGGTCCATCATTATGGTTTATAGACACCTATTACTTGTAAAATGGATATCTATAGGCTATTGGTCATGGCTAGTAGTTATAATGGTTCAAGGGCCATCGATATGAGTTATCGACATCTAGTGGTTATGCAGTTTCAATTGCCATGGGTAAGGTTTATGGATACATATTACTTGTAAAATGGATATCTATAGGCTATTGATCATGGCTATTAGTTATAATGGCTCAAGTGACATCATTATGGTTTATAGACACCTATTACTTGTAAAATGGCTGTCTATAGGCTATTGGTCATGGCTAGTAGTTATAGTGGTTCAAGGGCCATCGATATGAGTTATCGACATCTAGTGGTTATCATGGTTCAAGGGCCGTGGTTATGGGTTATGGGCACCCTCTATTTGTAAAACGAATATCTATAGACTATTTGTTATGGCTAGTAATTATAATTGTTCAAGGGCCATCGATATGCGTTATGGACATTTAGTGGTTATAATAGTTCAAGAGCCATGGTTATGTGTTATGGACACCTATTACTTTTTAAATGGATATATATATATATAGGCTATTGGTCATGGCTAGCAGTTATAATGGTTTAAGGGCCATCAGTATGAGTTATGGACATCTAGTGGTTATAATTGTTCAAGTGTCATGGTTATGGGTTATGGACACCTATTAGTTGTAAAATCGCCATCTATAGGCTATTGGTCATGCTAGTGGTTATAATTATTCAAGGGCCATGGGTATGGGTTATGGATACATATTACTTATAAAATGGATATCTATAGGCTATTGGTTATGGCTAGTAATTACAATGGTTCATGGGCCATCGATATGAGTTATGGACATTTAGTGGTTATAATAATTCAAGAGCCATGGTTATGCGTTATGGACACCTGTTACTCGTAAAATGGATATCTATAGGCTATTGGTCATGGCTAGCAGTTATAATGGTTTAAAGGGCCATCGATATGAGTTATGGACATCTAGTGGTTATAATTGTTCAAGTGCCATGGTTATGGGTTATGGACACCTATTAGTTGTAAAATGGCCATCAATAGGCTCTTGGTCATAGCTAGTGGTTATAATGGTTCAAGGGCCATGGGTGTGGGTTATGGATACATATTACTTGTAAAATGGATATCTATAGTCTATTGGTCATGGCTAGTAGTTATAATGGTTCAAGGGCCATCATGATGGTTTATGGACACATATTACTTGTAAAATGGATATCTATAGGCCATTGGTCATGCATAGTAGTTGTAATGGTTAAAGGGCCATCGATATGAGTTATGGAAATCTAGTGGTTATAATGGATCAAGGGCCATGGTTATGGCTTATGGAAACCTATTACTTGTAAAATGGATATCTAAAGGCTATTGGTTATGGTTAGTAATTATAATGGTTCAAGGGCCATCGATATGAGTTATGGACATTTAGTGGTTGTAATAGTTCAAGAGCCATGGTTATGCGTTATGGACACCTATTACTTGTAAAATGGATATATATAGGCTATTGGTCATGGCTAGCAGTTATAATGGTTTAAGGGCCAGCAGTATGAGTTATGGACATCTAGTGGTTATAATTGTTCAAGTGTCATGGTTATGGGTTATGGACACCTATTAGTTGTAAAATGGCCATCTATAGGCTATTGGTCATGCTAGTGGTTATAATCATTCAAGGGCCATGGGTATGGGTTATGGATACATATTACTTGTAAAATGGATATCTATAGGCTATTGGTTATGGCTAGTAATTATAATGGTTCACGCGCCATCGATATGAGTTATGGACATTTAGTGGTTATAATAGTTCAAGAGCCATGGTTATGCGTTATGGACACCTGTTACTCGTAAAATGGATATCTATAGGCTATTGGTCATGGCTAGCAGTTATAATGGTTTAAAGGGCCATCGATATGAGTTATGGACATCTAATGGTTATAATTGTTCAAGTGCCATGGTTATGGGTTATGGACACCTATTAGTTGTAAAATGGCCATCAATAGGCTCTTGGTCATAGCTAGTGGTTATAATGGTTCAAGGGCCATGGGTGTGGGTTTTGGATACATATTACTTGTAAAATGGATATCTATAGTCTATTGGTCATGGCTAGTAGTTATAATGGTTCAAGGGCCATCATTATGGTTTATGGACACCTATTACTTGTAAAATGGATATCTATAGGCCATTGGTCATGCATAGTAGTTGTAATGGTTAAAGGGCCATCGATATGAGTTATGGAAATCTAGTGGTTATAATGGTTCAAGGGCCATGGTTATGGCTTATGGAAACCTATTACTTGTAAAATGGATATCTAAAGGCTATTGGTTATGGTTAGTAATTATAATGGTTCAAGGGCCATCGATATGAGTTATGGACATTTAGTGGTTGTAATAGTTCAAGAGCCATGGTTATGCGTTATGGACACCTATTACTTGTAAAATGGATATATATAGGCTATTGGTCATGGCTAGCAGTTATAATGGTTTAAGGGCCAGCAGTATGAGTTATGGACATCTAGTGGTTATAATTGCTCAAGTGTCATGGTTATGGGTTATGGACACCTATTAGTTGTAAAATGGCCATCTATAGGCTATTGGTCATGCTAGTGGTTATAATCATTCAAGGGCCATGGGTATGGGTTATGGATACATATTACTTTTAAAATGGATATCTATAGGCTATTGGTTATGGCTAGTAATTAAAATGGTTCATGTGCCATCGATATGAGTTATGGACATTTAGTGGTTATAATAGTTCAAGAGCCATGGTTATGCGTTATGGACACCTATTACTTGTAAAATGGATATCTATAGGCTATTGGTCATGGCTAGCAGTTATAATGGTTTAAGGGCCATCGGTATGAGTTATGGACATCTAGTGGTTATAATTGTTCAAGTGCCATGGTTATGGGTTATGGACGCCTATTAATTGTAAAATGCCCATCTATAGGCTATTGGTCATGGCTAGTGGTTATAATGATTCAAGGGCCATGGGTATGGGTTATGGATACATATTACTTGTAAAATGGATATCTATAGGCTATTGGTTATGGCTAGTAATTATAATGGTTCATGCGCCATCGATATGAGTTTTGGACATTTAGTAGTTATTATAGTTCAAGAGCCATGGTTATGCATTATGGACACCTGTTACTTGTAAAATGGAAATCTATAGGCTATTGGTCATGGCTAGCAGTTATAATGGTTTAAAGGGCCATCGATATGAGTTATGGACATCTAGTGGTTATAATTGTTCAAGTGCCATGGTTATGGGCAATGGACACCTATTAGTTGTAAAATGGCCATCAATAGGCTCTTGGTCATGGCTGGTGGTTATAATGGTTCAAAGGCCATGGGTGTGGGTTATTCGTCATGGCTATAGGCTATTCGTCATGCCTAGTAGTTATAATGGTTCAAGGGCCATTATTATGGTTTATGGACACCTATTTCTTGTAAAATGGATATCTATAGGCCATTGGTCATGCATAGTAGTTGTAATGGTTCAAGGGCCATCGATATGAGTTATGGAAATCTAGTGGTTATAATGGTTCAAGGGCCATGGTTATGGCTTATGGACACCTATTACTTGTAAAATGGATATCTAAAGGCTATTGGTTATGGTTAGTAATATAATGGTTCAAGGGCCATTGATATGAGTTATGGACATCTAGTGGTTATAATTGTTCAAGAGCCATGGTTATTGGTTATGGACACCTATTACTTGTAAATGGCCATCTATAAGCTAGTGGTCATGGCTAGTGGTCATGGCTAGTGGTTATAATGGTTCAAGGGCCATGGGTATGGGTTATGGATACATATTACTTTTAAAATGGATATCTATAGGCTATTGTTCATGCCTAGTGGTTATAATGGTTCAAGGGCCATCATTATGGTTTATAGACACCAATTACTTGTAAAATGGATATATATAGGCTATTGGTCATGGCTAGTAGTTATAATGGTTCAAGGGCCATCGATATGAGTTATCGACATCTAGTGGTTATGCAGTTTCAAGGGCCATGGGTAAAGTTTATGGATACATATTACTTGTAAAATGGATATCTATAGGCTATTGATCATGGCTATTAGTTATAATGGCTCAAGTGACATCATTATGGTTTATAGACACCTATTACTTGTAAAATGGCTGTCTATAGGCTATTGGTCATGGCTAGTAGTTATAGTGGTTCAAGGGCCATCGATATGAGTTATCGACATCTAGTGGTTATCATGGTTCAAGGGCCGTGGTTATGGGTTATGGACACCCTCTATTTGTAAAACGAATATCTATAGACTATTTGTTATGGCTAGTAATTATAATTGTTCAAGGGCCATCGATATGCGTTATGGACATTTAGTGGTTATAATAGTTCAAGAGCCATGGTTATGTGTTATGGACACCTATTACTTTTTAAATGGATATATATATATAGGCTATTGGTCATGGCTAGCAGTTATAATGGTTTAAGGGCCATCAGTATGAGTTATGGACATCTCGTGGTTATAATTGTTCAAGTGTCATGGTTATGGGTTATGGACACCTATTAGTTGTAAAATCGCCATCTATAGGCTATTGGTCATGCTAGTGGTTATAATCATTCAAGGGCCATGGGTATGGGTTATGGATACATATTACTTATAAAATGGATATCTATAGGCTATTGGTTATGGCTAGTAATTACAATGGTTCATGGGCCATCGATATGAGTTATGGACATTTAGTGGTTATAATAATTCAAGAGCCTTGGTTATGCGTTATGGACACCTATTACTTGTAAAATGGATATCTATAGGCTATTGGTCATGGCTAGAAGTTATAATGGTTTAAGGGCCATCGGTATGAGTTATGGACATCTAGTGGTTATAATTGTTCAAGTACCATGGTTATGGGTTATGGACACCTATTAATTGTAAAATGCCCATCTATAGGCTATTGGTCATGGCTAGTGGGTATAATGATTCAAGGGCCATGGGTATGGGTTATGGATACATATTACTTGTAAAATGGATATTTATAGGCTATTGGTTATTGCTAGTAATTATAATGGTTCACGCGCCATCGATATGAGTTATGGACATTTAGTGGTTATAATAGTTCAAGAGCCATGGTTATGCGTTATGGACACCTGTTACTCGTAAAATGGATATCTATAGGCTATTGGTCATGGCTAGCAGTTATAATGGTTTAAAGGGCCATCGATATGAGTTATGGACATCTAGTGGTTATAATTGTTCAAGTGCCATGGTTATGGGTTATGGACACCTATTAGTTGTAAAATGGCCATCAATAGGCTCTTGGTCATAGCTAGTGGTTATAATGGTTCAAGGGCCATGGGTGTGGGTTATGGATACATATTACTTGTAAAATGGATATCTATAGTCTATTGGTCATGGCTAGTAGTTATAATGGTTCAAGGGCCATCATTATGGTTTATGGACACCTATTACTTGTAAAATGGATATCTATAGGCCATTGGTCATGCATAGTAGTTGTAATGGTTAAAGGGCCATCGATATGAGTTATGGAAATCTAGTGGTTATAATGGTTCAAGGGCCATGGTTATGGCTTATGGAAACCTATTACTTGTAAAATGGATATCTAAAGGCTATTGGTTATGGTTAGTAATTATAATGGTTCAAGGGCCATCGATATGAGTTATGGACATTTAGTGGTTGTAATAGTTCAAGAGCCATGGTTATGCGTTATGGACACCTATTACTTGTAAAATGGATATATATAGGCAATTGGTCATGGCTAGCAGTTATAATGGTTTAAGCGCCAGCAGTATGAGTTAAGAACATCTAGTGGTTATAATTGTTCAAGTGTCATGGTTATGGGTTATGGACACCTATTAGTTGTAAAATGGCCATCTATAGGCTATTGGTCATGCTAGTGGTTATAATCATTCAAGGGCCATGGGTATGGGTTATGGATACATATTACTTTTAAAATGGATATCTATAGGCTATTGGTTATGGCTAGTAATTAAAATGGTTCATGTGCCATCGATATGAGTTATGGACATTTAGTGGTTATAATAGTTCAAGAGCCATGGTTATGCGTTATGGACACCTATTACTTGTAAAATGGATATCTATAGGCTATTGGTCATGGCTAGCAGTTATAATGGTTTAAGGGCCATCGGTATGAGTTATGGACATCTAGTGGTTATAATTGTTCAAGTGCCATGGTTATGGGTTATGGACGCCTATTAATTGTAAAATGCCCATCTATAGGCTATTGGTCATGGCTAGTGGTTATAATGATTCAAGGGCCATGGGTATGGGTTATGGATACATATTACTTGTAAATTGGATATCTATAGGCTATTGGTTATGGCTAGTAATTAAAATGGTTCATGGGCCATCGATATGAGTTATGGACATTTAGTGGTTATAATAGTTCAAGAGCCTTGGTTATGCGTTATGGACACCAATTACTTGTAAAATGGATATCTATAGGCTATTGGTCATGGCTAGTAGTTATAATGGTTTAAAGGCCATCGGTATGACTTATGGACATCTAGTGGTTATAATTGTTCAAGTGCCATGGTTATGGGTTATGGACACCTATTAGTTGTAAAATGTCCATCTATAGGCTATTGGTCATGGCTAGTGGTTATAATGATTCAAGAGCCATGGGTATGGGTTATGGATATATATTACTTGTAAAATGGATATCTATAGGCTATTGGTTATGGCTAGTAATTATAATGGTTCATGGGCCATCAACATGAGTTATGGATATTTAGTGGTTATAATAGTTCAAGAGCCATGGTTATGCGTTAAGGACACCTATTACTTGTAAAATGGATATCTATAGGCTATTGGTCATGGCTAGCAGTTATAATGGTTTAAGTGCCTTCGGGATGAGTTATGGACATCTATTGGTTATAATTGTTCAAGTGCCATGGTTATGGGTTATGGACACCTATTAATTGTAAAATGCCCATCTATAGGCTATTGGTCATGGCTAGTGGTTATAATGATTCAAGGGTCATGGGTATGGGTTATGGATACATATTACTTGTAAAATGGATATCTATAGGCTATTGGTTATGGCTAGTAATTATAATGGTTCATGCGCCATCGATATGAGTTATGGACATTTAGTGGTTATTATAGTTCAAGAGCCATGGTTATGCGTTATGGACACCTGTTACTTGTAAAATGGAAATCTATTGGCTATTGGTCATGGCTAGCAGTTATAATGGTTTAAAGGGCCATCGATATGAGTTATGGACATCTAGTGGTTATAATTCTTCAAGTGCCATGGCTATGGGCAATGGACACCTATTAGTTGTAAAATGGCCATCAATAGGCTCTTGGTCATGGCTAGTGGTTATAATGGTTCAAAGGCCATGGGTGTGGGTTATTCGTCATGGCTATAGGCTATTCGTCATGGCTAGTAGTTATAATGGTTCAAGGGCCATCATTATGGTTTATGGACACCTATTTCTTGTAAAATGGATATCTATAGGCCATTGGTCATGCATAGTAGTTGTAATGGTTCAAGGGCCATCGATATGAGTTATGGAAATCTAGTGGTTATAATGGTTCAAGGGCCATGGTTATGGCTTATGGACACCTATTACTTGTAAAATGGATATCTAAAGGCTATTGGTTATGGTTAGTAATTATAATGGTTCAAGGCCCATTGATATGAGTTATGGACATCTAGTGGTTACAATTGTTCAAGAGCCATGGTTATTGGTTATGGACACCTATTACTTGTAAAATGGCCATCTATAAGCTAGTGGTCATGGCTAGGGGTCATGGCTAGGGGTTATAATGGTTCAAGGGCCATGGGTATGGGTTATGGATACATATTACTTTTAAAATGGATATCTATAGGCTATTGTTCATGCCTAGTGGTTATAATGGTTCAAGGGCCATCATTATGGTTTATAGACACCTATTACTTGTAAAATGGATATCTATAGGCTATTGGTCATGGCTAGCAGTTATAATGGTTTAAGGGCCATCGGTATGAGTTATGGACATCTAGTGGTTATAATTGTTCAAGTGCCATGGTTATGGGTTATGGACGCCTATTAATTGTAAAATGCCCATCTATAGGCTATTGGTCATGGCTAGTGGTTATAATGATTCAAGGGCCATGGGTATGGGTTATGGATACATATTACTTGTAAAATGGATATTTATAGGCTATTGGTTATGGCTAGTAATTATAATGGTTCATGCGCCATCGATATGAGTTTTGGACATTTAGTGGTTATTATAGTTCAAGAGCCATGGTTATGCATTATGGACACCTGTTACTTGTAAAATGGAAATCTATAGGCTATTGGTCATGGCTAGCAGTTATAATGGTTTAAAGGGCCATCGATATGAGTTATGGACATCTAGTGGTTATAATTGTTCAAGTGCCATGGTTATGGGTTATGGACACCTATTAATTGTAAAATGCCCATCTATAGGCTATTGGTCATGGCTAGTGGGTATAATGATTCAAGGGCCATGGGTATGGGTTATGGATACATATTACTTGTAAAATGGATATTTATAGGCTATTGGTTATTGCTAGTAATTATAATGGTTCACGCGCCATCGATATGAGTTATGGACATTTAGTGGTTATAATAGTTCAAGAGCCATGGTTATGCGTTATGGACACCTGTTACTCGTAAAATGGATATCTATAGGCTATTGGTCATGGCTAGCAGTTATAATGGTTTAAAGGGCCATCGATATGAGTTATGGACATCTAGTGGTTATAATTGTTCAAGTGCCATGGTTATGGGTTATGGACACCTATTAGTTGTAAAATGGCCATCAATAGGCTCTTGGTCATAGCTAGTGGTTATAATGGTTCAAGGGCCATGGGTGTGGGTTATGGATACATATTACTTGTAAAATGGATATCTATAGTCTATTGGTCATGGCTAGTAGTTATAATGGTTCAAGGGCCATCATTATGGTTTATGGACACCTATTACTTGTAAAATGGATATCTATAGGCCATTGGTCATGCATAGTAGTTGTAATGGTTAAAGGGCCATCGATATGAGTTATGGAAATCTAGTGGTTATAATGGTTCAAGGGCCATGGTTATGGCTTATGGAAACCTATTACTTGTAAAATGGATATCTAAAGGCTATTGGTTATGGTTAGTAATTATAATGGTTCAAGGGCCATCGATATGAGTTATGGACATTTAGTGGTTGTAATAGTTCAAGAGCCATGGTTATGCGTTATGGACACCTATTACTTGTAAAATGGATATATATAGGCTATTGGTCATGGCTAGCAGTTATAATGGTTTAAGCGCCAGCAGTATGAGTTAAGAACATCTAGTGGTTATAATTGTTCAAGTGTCATGGTTATGGGTTATGGACACCTATTAGTTGTAAAATGGCCATCTATAGGCTATTGGTCATGCTAGTGGTTATAATCATTCAAGGGCCATGGGTATGGGTTATGGATACATATTACTTTTAAAATGGATATCTATAGGCTATTGGTTATGGCTAGTAATTAAAATGGTTCATGTGCCATCGATATGAGTTATGGACATTTAGTGGTTATAATAGTTCAAGAGCCATGGTTATGCGTTATGGACACCTATTACTTGTAAAATGGATATCTATAGGCTATTGGTCATGGCTAGCAGTTATAATGGTTTAAGGGCCATCGGTATGAGTTATGGACATCTAGTGGTTATAATTGTTCAAGTGCCATGGTTATGGGTTATGGACGCCTATTAATTGTAAAATGCCCATCTATAGGCTATTGGTCATGGCTAGTGGTTATAATGATTCAAGGGCCATGGGTATGGGTTATGGATACATATTACTTGTAAATTGGATATCTATAGGCTATTGGTTATGGCTAGTAATTAAAATGGTTCATGGGCCATCGATATGAGTTATGGACATTTAGTGGTTATAATAGTTCAAGAGCCTTGGTTATGCGTTATGGACACCAATTACTTGTAAAATGGATATCTATAGGCTATTGGTCATGGCTAGTAGTTATAATGGTTTAAAGGCCATCGGTATGACTTATGGACATCTAGTGGTTATAATTGTTCAAGTGCCATGGTTATGGGTTATGGACACCTATTAGTTGTAAAATGTCCATCTATAGGCTATTGGTCATGGCTAGTGGTTATAATGATTCAAGAGCCATGGGTATGGGTTATGGATATATATTACTTGTAAAATGGATATCTATAGGCTATTGGTTATGGCTAGTAATTATAATGGTTCATGGGCCATCAACATGAGTTATGGATATTTAGTGGTTATAATAGTTCAAGAGCCATGGTTATGCGTTAAGGACACCTATTACTTGTAAAATGGATATCTATAGGCTATTGGTCATGGCTAGCAGTTATAATGGTTTAAGTGCCTTCGGGATGAGTTATGGACATCTATTGGTTATAATTGTTCAAGTGCCATGGTTATGGGTTATGGACACCTATTAATTGTAAAAAGCCCATCTATAGGCTATTGGTCATGGCTAGTGGTTATAATGATTCAAGGGTCATGGGTATGGGTTATGGATACATATTACTTGTAAAATGGATATCTATAGGCTATTGGTTATGGCTAGTAATTATAATGGTTCATGCGCCATCGATATGAGTTATGGACATTTAGTGGTTATTATAGTTCAAGAGCCATGGTTATGCGTTATGGACACCTGTTACTTGTAAAATGGAAATCTATTGGCTATTGGTCATGGCTAGCAGTTATAATGGTTTAAAGGGCCATCGATATGAGTTATGGACATCTAGTGGTTATAATTCTTCAAGTGCCATGGCTATGGGCAATGGACACCTATTAGTTGTAAAATGGCCATCAATAGGCTCTTGGTCATGGCTAGTGGTTATAATGGTTCAAAGGCCATGGGTGTGGGTTATTCGTCATGGCTATAGGCTATTCGTCATGGCTAGTAGTTATAATGGTTCAAGGGCCATCATTATGGTTTATGGACACCTATTTCTTGTAAAATGGATATCTATAGGCCATTGGTCATGCATAGTAGTTGTAATGGTTCAAGGGCCATCGATATGAGTTATGGAAATCTAGTGGTTATAATGGTTCAAGGGCCATGGTTATGGCTTATGGACACCTATTACTTGTAAAATGGATATCTAAAGGCTATTGGTTATGGTTAGTAATTATAATGGTTCAAGGCCCATTGATATGAGTTATGGACATCTAGTGGTTACAATTGTTCAAGAGCCATGGTTATTGGTTATGGACACCTATTACTTGTAAAATGGCCATCTATAAGCTAGTGGTCATGGCTAGGGGTCATGGCTAGGGGTTATAATGGTTCAAGGGCCATGGGTATGGGTTATGGATACATATTACTTTTAAAATGGATATCTATAGGCTATTGTTCATGCCTAGTGGTTATAATGGTTCAAGGGCCATCATTATGGTTTATAGACACCTATTACTTGTAAAATGGATATCTATAGGCTATTGGTCATGGCTAGCAGTTATAATGGTTTAAGGGCCATCGATATGAGTTATGGACATCTAGTGGTTATAATTGTTCAAGTGCCATGGTTATGGGTTATGGACGCCTATTAATTGTAAAATGCCCATCTATAGGCTATTGGTCATGGCTAGTGGTTATAATGATTCAAGGGCCATGGGTATGGGTTATGGATACATATTACTTGTAAAATGGATATTTATAGGCTATTGGTTATGGCTAGTAATTATAATGGTTCATGCGCCATCGATATGAGTTTTGGACATTTAGTGGTTATTATAGTTCAAGAGCCATGGTTATGCATTATGGACACCTGTTACTTGTAAAATGGAAATCTATAGGCTATTGGTCATGGCTAGCAGTTATAATGGTTTAAAGGGCCATCGATATGAGTTATGGACATCTAGTGGTTATAATTGTTCAAGTGCCATGGTTATGGGTTATGGACACCTATTAATTGTAAAATGCCCATCTATAGGCTATTGGTCATGGCTAGTGGGTATAATGATTCAAGGGCCATGGGTATGGGTTATGGATACATATTACTTGTAAAATGGATATTTATAGGCTATTGGTTATTGCTAGTAATTATAATGGTTCACGCGCCATCGATATGAGTTATGGACATTTAGTGGTTATAATAGTTCAAGAGCCATGGTTATGCGTTATGGACACCTGTTACTCGTAAAATGGATATCTATAGGCTATTGGTCATGGCTAGCAGTTATAATGGTTTAAAGGGCCATCGATATGAGTTATGGACATCTAGTGGTTATAATTGTTCAAGTGCCATGGTTATGGGTTATGGACACCTATTAGTTGTAAAATGGCCATCAATAGGCTCTTGGTCATAGCTAGTGGTTATAATGGTTCAAGGGCCATGGGTGTGGGTTATGGATACATATTACTTGTAAAATGGATATCTATAGTCTATTGGTCATGGCTAGTAGTTATAATGGTTCAAGGGCCATCATTATGGTTTATGGACACCTATTACTTGTAAAATGGATATCTATAGGCCATTGGTCATGCATAGTAGTTGTAATGGTTAAAGGGCCATCGATATGAGTTATGGAAATCTAGTGGTTATAATGGTTCAAGGGCCATGGTTATGGCTTATGGAAACCTATTACTTGTAAAATGGATATCTAAAGGCTATTGGTTATGGTTAGTAATTATAATGGTTCAAGGGCCATCGATATGAGTTATGGACATTTAGTGGTTGTAATAGTTCAAGAGCCATGGTTATGCGTTATGGACACCTATTACTTGTAAAATGGATATATATAGGCTATTGGTCATGGCTAGCAGTTATAATGGTTTAAGCGCCAGCAGTATGAGTTAAGAACATCTAGTGGTTATAATTGTTCAAGTGTCATGGTTATGGGTTATGGACACCTATTAGTTGTAAAATGGCCATCTATAGGCTATTGGTCATGCTAGTGGTTATAATCATTCAAGGGCCATGGGTATGGGTTATGGATACATATTACTTTTAAAATGGATATCTATAGGCTATTGGTTATGGCTAGTAATTAAAATGGTTCATGTGCCATCGATATGAGTTATGGACATTTAGTGGTTATAATAGTTCAAGAGCCATGGTTATGCGTTATGGACACCTATTACTTGTAAAATGGATATCTATAGGCTATTGGTCATGGCTAGCAGTTATAATGGTTTAAGGGCCATCGGTATGAGTTATGGACATCTAGTGGTTATAATTGTTCAAGTGCCATGGTTATGGGTTATGGACGCCTATTAATTGTAAAATGCCCATCTATAGGCTATTGGTCATGGCTAGTGGTTATAATGATTCAAGGGCCATGGGTATGGGTTATGGATACATATTACTTGTAAATTGGATATCTATAGGCTATTGGTTATGGCTAATAATTAAAATGGTTCATGGGCCATCGATATGAGTTATGGACATTTAGTGGTTATAATAGTTCAAGAGCCTTGGTTATGCGTTATGGACACCAATTACTTGTAAAATGGATATCTATAGGCTATTGGTCATGGCTAGTAGTTATAATGGTTTAAAGGCCATCGGTATGACTTATGGACATCTAGTGGTTATAATTGTTCAAGTGCCATGGTTATGGGTTATGGACACCTATTAGTTGTAAAATGTCCATCTATAGGCTATTGGTCATGGCTAGTGGTTATAATGATTCAAGAGCCATGGGTATGGGTTATGGATATATATTACTTGTAAAATGGATATCTATAGGCTATTGGTTATGGCTAGTAATTATAATGGTTCATGGGCCATCAACATGAGTTATGGATATTTAGTGGTTATAATAGTTCAAGAGCCATGGTTATGCGTTAAGGACACCTATTACTTGTAAAATGGATATCTATAGGCTATTGGTCATGGCTAGCAGTTATAATGGTTTAAGTGCCTTCGGGATGAGTTATGGACATCTATTGGTTATAATTGTTCAAGTGCCATGGTTATGGGTTATGGACACCTATTAATTGTAAAATGCCCATCTATAGGCTATTGGTCATGGCTAGTGGTTATAATGATTCAAGGGTCATGGGTATGGGTTATGGATACATATTACTTGTAAAATGGATATCTATAGGCTATTGGTTATGGCTAGTAATTATAATGGTTCATGCGCCATCGATATGAGTTATGGACATTTAGTGGTTATTATAGTTCAAGAGCCATGGTTATGCGTTATGGACACCTGTTACTTGTAAAATGGAAATCTATTGGCTATTGGTCATGGCTAGCAGTTATAATGGTTTAAAGGGCCATCGATATGAGTTATGGACATCTAGTGGTTATAATTGTTCAAGTGCCATGGCTATGGGCAATGGACACCTATTAGTTGTAAAATGGCCATCAATAGGCTCTTGGTCATGGCTAGTGGTTATAATGGTTCAAAGGCCATGGGTGTGGGTTATTCGTCATGGCTATAGGCTATTCGTCATGGCTAGTAGTTATAATGGTTCAAGGGCCATCAATATGGTTTATGGACACCTATTTCTTGTAAAATGGATATCTATAGGCCATTGGTCATGCATAGTAGTTGTAATGGTTCAAGGGCCATCGATATGAGTTATGGAAATCTAGTGGTTATAATGGTTCAAGGGCCATGGTTATGGCTTATGGACACCTATTACTTGTAAAATGGATATCTAAAGGCTATTGGTTATGGTTAGTAATTATAATGGTTCAAGGCCCATTGATATGAGTTATGGACATCTAGTGGTTACAATTGTTCAAGAGCCATGGTTATTGGTTATGGACACCTATTACTTGTAAAATGGCCGTCTATAAGCTAGTGGTCATGGCTAGGGGTCATGGCTAGGGGTTATAATGGTTCAAGGGCCATGGGTATGGGTTATGGATACATATTACTTTTAAAATGGATATCTATAGGCTATTGTTCATGCCTAGTGGTTATAATGGTTCAAGGGCCATCATTATGGTTTATAGACACCTATTACTTGTAAAATGGATATCTATAGGCTATTGGTCATGGCTAGCAGTTATAATGGTTTAAGGGCCATCGGTATGAGTTATGGACATCTAGTGGTTATAATTGTTCAAGTGCCATGGTTATGGGTTATGGACGCCTATTAATTGTAAAATGCCCATCTATAGGCTATTGGTCATGGCTAGTGGTTATAATGATTCAAGGGCCATGGGTATGGTTTATGGATACATATTACTTGTAAAATGGATATTTATAGGCTATTGGTTATGGCTAGTAATTATAATGGTTCATGCGCCATCGATATGAGTTTTGGACATTTAGTGGTTATTATAGTTCAAGAGCCATGGTTATGCATTATGGACACCTGTTACTTGTAAAATGGAAATCTATAGGCTATTGGTCATGGCTAGCAGTTATAATGGTTTAAAGGGCCATCGATATGAGTTATGGACATCTAGTGGTTATAATTGTTCAAGTGCCATGGTTATGGGCAATGGACACCTATTAGTTGTAAAATGGCCATCAATAGGCTCTTGGTCATGGCTAGTGGTTATAATGGTTCAAAGGCCATGGGTGTGGGTTATTCGTCATGGCTATAGGCTATTCGTCATGCCTAGTAGTTATAATGGTTCAAGGGCCATTATTATGGTTTATGGACACCTATTTCTTGTAAAATGGATATCTATAGGCCATTGGTCATGCATAGTAGTTGTAATGGTTCAAGGGCCATCGATATGAGTTATGGAAATCTAGTGGTTATAATGGTTCAAGGGCCATGGTTATGGCTTATGGACACCTATTACTTGTAAAATGGATATCTAAAGGCTATTGGTTATGGTTAGTAATATAATGGTTCAAGGGCCATTGATATGAGTTATGGACATCCAGTGGTTATAATTGTTCAAGAGCCATGGTTATTGGTTATGGACACCTATTACTTGTAAAATGGCCATCTATAAGCTAGTGGTCATGGCTAGGGGTCATGGCTAGGGGTTATAATGGTTCAAGGGCCATGGGTATGGGTTATGGATACATATTACTTTTAAAATGGATATCTATAGGCTATTGTTCATGCCTAGTGGTTATAATGGTTCAAGGGCCATCATTATGGTTTATAGACACCTATTACTTGTAAAATGGATATCTATAGGCTATTGGTCATGGCTAGTAGTTATAATGGTTCAAGGGCCATCGATATGAGTTATCGACATCTAGTGGTTATGCAGTTTCAAGGGCCATGGGTAAAGTTTATGGATACATATTACTTGTAAAATGGATATCTATAGGCTATTGATCATGGCTATTAGTTATAATGGCTCAAGTGACATCATTATGGTTTATAGACACCTATTACTTGTAAAATGGCTGTCTATAGGCTATTGGTCATGGCTAGTAGTTATAGTGGTTCAAGGGCCATCGATATGAGTTATCGACATCTAGTGGTTATCATGGTTCAAGGGCCGTGGTTATGGGTTATGGACACCCTCTATTTGTAAAACGAATATCTATAGACTATTTGTTATGGCTAGTAATTATAATTGTTCAAGGGCCATCGATATGCGTTATGGACATTTAGTGGTTATAATAGTTCAAGAGCCATGGTTATGTGTTATGGACACCTATTACTTTTTAAATGGATATATATATATAGGCTATTGGTCATGGCTAGCAGTTATAATGGTTTAAGGGCCATCAGTATGAGTTATGGACATCTAGTGGTTATAATTGTTCAAGTGTCATGGTTATGGGTTATGGACACCTATTAGTTGTAAAATCGCCATCTATAGGCTATTGGTCATGCTAGTGGTTATAATCATTCAAGGGCCATGGGTATGGGTTATGGATACATATTACTTATAAAATGGATATCTATAGGCTATTGGTTATGGCTAGTAATTACAATGGTTCATGGGCCATCGATATGAGTTATGGACATTTAGTGGTTATAATAATTCAAGAGCCTTGGTTATGCGTTATGGACACCTATTACTTGTAAAATGGATATCTATAGGCTATTGGTCATGGCTAGAAGTTATAATGGTTTAAGGGCCATCGGTATGAGTTATGGACATCTAGTGGTTATAATTGTTCAAGTGCCATGGTTATGGGTTATGGACACCTATTAATTGTAAAATGCCCATCTATAGGCTATTGGTCATGGCTAGTGGGTATAATGATTCAAGGGCCATGGGTATGGGTTATGGATACATATTACTTGTAAAATGGATATCTATAGGCTATTGGTTATTGCTAGTAATTATAATGGTTCACGCGCCATCGATATGAGTTATGGACATTTAGTGGTTATAATAGTTCAAGAGCCATGGTTATGCGTTATGGACACCTGTTACTCGTAAAATGGATATTTATAGGCTATTGGTCATGGCTAGCAGTTATAATGGTTTAAAGGGCCATCGATATGAGTTATGGACATCTAGTGGTTATAATTGTTCAAGTGCCATGGTTATGGGTTATGGACACCTATTAGTTGTAAAATGGCCATCAATAGGCTCTTGGTCATAGCTAGTGGTTATAATGGTTCGAGGGCCATGGGTGTGGGTTATGGATACATACTACTTGTAAAATGGATATCTATAGTCTATTGGTCATGGCTAGTAGTTATAATGGTTCAAGGGCCATCATTATGGTTTATGGACACCTATTACTTGTAAAATGGATATCTATAGGCCATTGGTCATGCATAGTAGTTGTAATGGTTCAAGGGCCATCGATATGAGTTATGGAAATCTAGTGGTTATAATGGTTCAAGGGTCATGGTTATGGCTTATGGAAACCTATTACTTGTAAAATGGATATCTAAAGGCTATTGGTTATGGTTAGTAATTATAATGGTTCAAGGGCCATCGATATGAGTTATGGACATTTAGTGGTTGTAATAGTTCAAGAGCCATGGTTATGCGTTATGGACACCTATTACTTGTTAAATGGTTATATATAGGCTATTGGTCATGGCTAGCAGTTATAATGGTTTAAGGGCCAGCAGTATGAGTTAAGAACATCTAGTGGTTATAATTGTTCAAGTGTCATGGTTATGGGTTATGGACACCTATTAGTTGTAAAATGGCCATCTATAGACTATTGGTCATGCTAGTGGTTATAATCATTCAAGGGCCATGGGTATGGGTTATGGATACATATTACTTTTAAAATGGATATCTATAGGCTATTGGTTATGGCTAGTAATTAAAATGGTTCATGTGCCATCGATATGAGTTATGGACATTTAGTGGTTATAATAGTTCAAGAGCCATGGTTATGCGTTATGGACACCTATTAGTTGTAAAATGGATATCCATAGGCTATTGGTCATGGCTAGTAGTTATAATGGTTTAAAGGCCATCGGTATGAGTTATGGACATCTAGTGGTTATAAATGTTCAAGTGCCATGGTTATGGGTTATGGACACCTATTAGTTGTAAAATCGCCAACTATAGGCTATTGGTCATGCTAGTGGTTATAATGATTCAAAGGCCATGGGTATGGGTTATGGATACATATTACTTATAAAATGGATATCTATAGGCTATTGGTTATGGCTAGTAATTACAATGGTTCATGGGCCATCGATATGAGTTATGGACATTTAGTGGTTATAATAGTTCAAGAGCCTTGGTTATGCGTTATGGACACCTATTAGTTGTAAAATGGATATCTATAGGCTATTGGTCATGGCTAGTAGTTATAATGGTTTAAAGGCCATCGGTATGAGTTATGGACATCTAGTGGTTATAAATGTTCAAGTGCCATGGTTATGGGTTATGGACACCTATTAGTTGTAAAATGGCTATCTATAGGCTATTGGTCATGGCTAGTGGTTATAATTATAAAAGAGCCATGGGTATGGGTTATGGATACATATTACTTTTAAAATGGATATCTATAGGATATTGGTTATGGCTAGTAATTATAATGGTTCATGGGCCATCAACATGAGTTATGGATATTTAGTGGTTATAATAGTTCAAGAGCCATGGTTATGCGTTAAGGACACCTATTACTTGTAAAATGGATATCTATAGGCTATTGGTCATGGCTAGCAGTTATAATGGTTTAAGTGCCTTCGGGATGAGTTATGGACATCTATTGGTTATAATTGTTCAAGTGCCATGGTTATGGGTTATGGACACCTATTAATTGTAAAATGCCCATCTATAGGCTATTGGTCATGGCTAGTGGTTATAATGATTCAAGGGTCATGGGTGTGGGTTATTCGTCATGGCTAGTAGTTATAATGGTTCAAGGGCCATCATTATGGTTTATGGACACCTATTTCTTGTAAAATGGATATCTATAGGCCATTGGTCATGCATAGTAGTTGTAATGGTTCAAGGGCCATCGATATGAGTTATGGAAATCTAGTGGTTATAATGGTTCAAGGGCCATGGTTATGGCTTATGGACACCTATTACTTGTAAAATGGATATCTAAAGGCTATTGGTTATGGTTAGTAATTATAATGGTTCAAGGGCCATTGATATGAGTTATGGACATCTAGTGGTTACAATTGTTCAAGAGCCATGGTTATTGGTTATGGACACCTATTACTTGTAAAATGGCCATCTATAAGCTAGTGGTCATGGCTAGGGGTCATGGCTAGGGGTTATAATGGTTCAAGGGCCATGGGTATGGGTTATGGATACATATTACTTTTAAAATGGATATCTATAGGCTATTGTTAATGCCTAGTGGTTATAATGGTTCAAGGGCCATCATTATGGTTTATAGACACCTATTACTTGTAAAATGGATATCTATAGGCTATTGGTCATGGCTAGTAGTTATAATGGTTCAAGGGCCATCGATATGAGTTATCGACATCTACTAGTTATGCAGTTTCAAGGGCCATGGGTAAGGTTTATGGATACATATTACTTGTAAAATGGATATCTATAGGCTATTGATCATGGCTATTAGTTATAATCGCTCAAGTGACATCATTATGGTTTATAGACACCTATTAATTGTAAAATGGCTGTCTATAGGCTATTGGTCATGGCTAGTAGTTACAGTGGTTCAAGGGCCATCGATATGAGTTATCGACATCTAGTGGTTATAAAGGTTCAAGGGCCGTGGTTATGGGTTATGGACACCCTCTATTTGTAAAACGAATATCTATGGACTATTTGTTATGGCTAGTAATTATAATGGTTCAAGGGCCATCGATATGCGTTATGGACATTTAGTGGTTATAATAGTTCAAGAGCCATGGTTATGTGTTATGGACACCTATTACTTTTTAAATGGATATATATATATAGGCTATTGGTCATGGCTAGCAGTTATAATGGTTTAAGGGCCATCAGTATGAGTTATGGACATCTAGTGGTTATAATTGTTCAAGTGTCATGGTTATGGGTTATGGACACCTATTAGTTGTAAAATCGCCATCTATAGGCTATTGGTCATGCTAGTGGTTATAATGATTCAAAGGCCATGGGTATGGGTTATGGATACATATTACTTATAAAATGGATATCTATAGGCTATTGGTTATGGCTAGTAATTACAATGGTTCATGGGCCATCGATATGAGTTATGGACATTTAGTGGTTATAATAGTTCAAGAGCCTTGGTTATGCGTTATGGACACCTATTAGTTGTAAAATGGATATCTATAGGCTATTGGTCATGGCTAGTAGTTATAATGGTTTAAAGGCCATCGGTATGAGTTATGGACATCTAGTGGTTATAAATGTTCAAGTGCCATGGTTATGGGTTATGGACACCTATTAGTTGTAAAATGGCCATCTATAGGCTATTGGTCATGGCTAGTGGTTATAATTATAAAAGAGCCATGGGTATGGGTTATGGATACATATTAATTGTAAAATGGATATCTATAGGCTATTGGTTATGGCTAGTAATTATAATGGTTCATGGGCCATCAATATGAGTTATGGATATTTAGTGGTTATAATAGTTCAAAAGCCATGGTTATGCGTTATGGACACCTATTACTTGTAAAATGGATATCTATAGGCTATTGGTCATGGTTAGCGGTTATAATGGTTTAAGGGCCATCGGTATGAGTTATGGACATCTAGTGGTTATAATTGTTCAAGTACCATGGTTATGGGTTATGGACACCTATTTGTTGTAAAATGGCCGTCAATAGGCTCTTGGTCATGGCTAGTGTTTATAATGGTTCAAGGGCCATGGGTGTGGGTTATGGATACATATTACTTGTAAAATGGATATCTATAGGCTATTGGTCATGGCTAGTAGTTATAATGGTTCAAGGGCCATCATTATGGTTTATGGTCACCTATTACTCGTAAAATGGATATCTATAGGCCATTGGTCATGCCTAGTAGTTATAATGGTTCAAGGGCCATCGATATGAGTTATTTAAATCTAGTGGTTATTATGGTTCAAGGGCCATGGTTATGGCTTATGGACACCTATTAATTGTAAAATGGATATCTAAAGGCTGTTGGTTATAGTTAGTAATTATAATGGTTCAAGGGCCATCGATATGAGTTATGGAAATCAAGTGGTTATAATGGTTCAAGGGCCATGGTTATGGGTTATGAACACCTATTATTTGTAAAATGGCCATCTATAAGCTAGTGGTCATGGCTAGGGGTTATAGTGGTTCAAGGGCCATGGGTATTGGTTATGGATACATATTACTTGTCAAATTGATATCTATAGGCTATTGGTCATGGCTATTAGTGATAATGGCATGGGTATTGGTCATGCCTATTGGTTATAATGGTTCAAGGGCCATCATTATGGTTTATAGACACCTATTACTGTAAAATGGATATCTATAGGCTATTGGTCATGCTAGTAGTTATAATGGTTCAAGGGCCATCGATATGAGTTATCGACATCTAGTGGTTATACAGGTTCAAGGGCCATGGGTATGGGTTATGGATACATATTACTTGTAAAATGGATATCTATAGGCTATTGGTCATGGCTATTAGTGATAATGGCACAAGGGCCTTCATTATGGTTTATAGACACCTATTACTTGTAAAATGGATATCTATAGCTTTTAGTCATGTCTAGTACTTATAATGGTTCAAGGGCCATCGATATGAGTTATCGACATCTAGTGGTTATAAAGGATCAAGGGCCGTGGTTATGGTTATGGACACATATTACATGTAAAATGGATGTCTATAGGCTATTGGTCATGTCTAGTAGTCATAATGGACACCTATTCCTTGTAAAATGGTTATCTAATGGCTAGTAGTTATAATGGTTCAAGGGCCTCGCTATGAGTTATGGACATCTAGTGGTTATTATGGTTCAAGAGCCATGGTTATGGTTATGGAAACCTATTACCAGTAAAGTGGATGTCTATAGGGTATTTGGTCATTGCTAGTAGTTATAATGTTTCAAAGGCCAACGGTATGACTTATGGACATCTAGTGGTTATAATGGTTCAAGGGCCATGGTTATGGGTTATGGACATCTATAACTTGTAAAATGGAAATATATAGGCTATTGGTCATGGGTAGTAGTTATAATGGTTCAACGGCCATCGGTATGAGTTATGGACATCTAGTGGTTATAATGGTTCAAGCGCCATGGTTATGTGTTATTGACACCTATTCCTTGTAAAATGGATATCTATAGGGTGTTGGTCATGGCTAGTAGTTATGATGGTTCAAGGAAAATCGGTATGAGTTATGGACATCAAGTGGTTATAATGGTGGATACCTATTACATGTAAAATCGATATCTATAGGCTATTGGTCATGGCTAGTAGTTAGAATGGTTCAAGAGCCATGGTTATGGGTTATGGACATATAGTGGTTATAATGGTTCAAGGGCCATAGTTATGGGTTATGGACACCTATTACTTATAAAATGGATATCTATAAGCTATTTGGCCATGGCAAGTAGTTATAATGGCTATGGACATAGGTATGGGTTACACACACCTATTACTTGTATAATGTCCATCTATAGGCTATTGGTCATGGCTTGTGGTTATAATGGTTAAAAGGCTATCGGTATGAGTTATGGACATCTAGTGGTGATAATGGTTCAAGGGCCATGGTTATGGGTTATGGACACCTATTACATTTAAAATCGATATCTATAGGCTATTGCTAATGGCTAGTAGTTATAATGGTTTAAGGGCCATCGGTATATGTTATGGTCATCTAGTGGTTATAAACATTCAAGAGCCATGGTTAAGGGTTACGGACACCTATTACTTGTAAAATGGATATCTATAGGCTATTGGTCATTGCTACTAGTTATATTGGTTCAATGGCCATGGGTATGGGTTATGGACATCTACTGGTTATAATGGTTCAAGGGCAATGGTTATGGGTTATGGACACCTATTACTTGTAAAATGGATATCTATAGACTATTGGTCATGGCTAGTAGTTATAATGATTCAATGGCCATGGGTATGGGTTATGGACATATAGTGGTTATAATGGTTCAAGGGCCATGGTTATGGGTTATGGACACCTATCACTTGTAAAATGGATATCTATAGGCTATTGGTCATTGCTAGTAGTTATAATGGTTCAAGGGCCATCGGTATGAGTTATGGACATCTAGTGGTAATAATGGTTCAAGGGCCATGGTTATGGGTTATGGACCTATTCCTTGTAAAATGGATATCTAAAGGCTATTTGTCATGAGTAGTAGTTATAATGGTTCAATGGAAATGGGTATGGGTTATGGACATCTAGTGGTTATAACGGTTCAAGGGCAATGGCTATAGGTTATCGACACTTATTACGTGTAAAATGGAAATCTATTGGTCATTGCTAGTAGTTATAATGGTGCAATGGCCATGGGTATGGGTTATGGTCATCTAGTGGTTATAATGGTTCAAGGGCCATGGTTATGGGTTATGGACACCAATTACTTGTAAAATGGATATCTATAGGCTATTGGTCATGGGTAGTAGCTATAATGGGTATGGACATAGGTATGGGTTACGGACACCTATTACTTGTATAATGTCCATCTATAGTCTATTTGGTCATGGCTAGTAGTTATTATGGTTCGAGAGCCATCGGTATGAGTTATGGACATCTAGTGGTTATAAAGGGTCAAGGGCCATGGTTAAGGGTAATGGACACCTATTACTTGTAAAATGGATATCTATAGGCTATTCGTCATGGCTTGTAGTTATAATGGTTCAATGGCCATGGGTATGGGATATGGACATCTAGTGGTTATAACGGTTCAAGGGCAATGGGTATGGGTTATGGACACCTATTACTTGTAAAATGGATATTTATAGGCTATTTGGTCATGGCTAGTAGCTATAATGGTTCAAGAGGTATCGGTATGAGTTATGGAAATGTAGTGGTTATAACAGCTCAAGAGTCATGGTTAAGGGTTATGGACACCTATTACTTGTAAAATGGATATCTATATACTATTGGTCATGGCTAGTAGCTATAATGGGTATGGACATAGGTATGGGTTACGGACACCTATTACTTGTATAATGTCCATCTATAGGCTATTGGTCATGGCTTGTGGTTATAATGGATAAAAGGCTATCGGTATGAGTTATGGACATCTAGTAGTTATAATGGTTCAAGGGCCATGGTTATGGGTTATGGACACCTATTACATTTAAAATCGATATCTATAGGCTATTGGTAATGGCTAGTTGTTATAATGGTTCAAGAGCCATCGTTATGGGTTATGGACATATAGTGGTTATAATGGTTCAAGGGCCATGGTTATGGGTTATGGACACCTATTACTTGTAAAATAGATATCTATAGGCCATTTGGTCATGGCTAGTAGTTATAATGGTTTAAGGGACATCGGTATATGTTATGGACATCTAGTGGTTATAAACGTTCAAGAGCCACGGTTAAGGGTTATGGACACCTATTACTTGTAAAATGGATATCTATAGGCTATTGGTCATAGCTACTAGTTATATTGGTTCAATGGCCATGGGTATGGGTTATGGACATCTAGTTGTTATAATGGTTCAAGGGCAATGGTTATGGGTTATGGACACCTATTACTTGTAAAATGGATATCTATAGACTAGTGGTCATGGCTAGTAGTTATAATGGTTCAATGGCCATGGGTATGGGTTATGGACATATAGTGGTTATAATGGTTCAAGGGCCATGGTTATGGGTTATGGACACCTATCACTTGTAAAATGGATATATGTAGGCTATTGGTCATTGCTAGTAGTTATAATGGTTCACGGGCCATCGGTATGAGTTATGGACATCTAGTGGTTATAATGGTTCAAGGGCCATGGTTCTGGGTTATGGACCTATTCCTTGTAAAATGGATATCTATAGGCTATTCGTCATGGCTAGTAGTTATAATGGTTCAATGGCCATGGGTATGGGTTATGGACATCTAGTGGTTATAACGGTTCAAGGGCATGCTTATGGGTTATGGACACCTATTACTTGTAAAATGGATATCTATAGGGTATCAATCATGGCTAGTAGCTATAATGGGTATGGACATAGGTATGGGTTACGGACACCTATTACTTGTATAATGTCCATCTATAGGCTATTGGTCATGGCTAGTGGTTATAATGGATAAAAGGCTATCGGTATGAGTTATGGACATCTAGTGGTTATAATGGTTCAAGGGCCATGGTTATGGGTTATGGACACCTATTACATTTAAAATCGATATCTATAAGCTATTGGTAATGGTTAGTAGTTATAATGGTTCAAGAGCCATGGTTATGGGTTATGGACATATAGTGGTTATAATGGTTCAAGGGCCATGGTTTGGGTTATGGACACCTATTACTTGTAAAATAGATATCTATAGGCCATTTGGTCATGGCTAGTAGTTATAATGGTTCAAGGGCCATCGGTATATGTTATGGACATCTAGTGGTTATAAACGTTCAAGAGCCATGGTTAAGGGTTATGGACACCTATTATTTGTAAAATGGATATCTATAGGCTATTGGTCATGGCTAGGAGTTATATTGGTTCAATGGCCATGGGTATGGGTTATGGACATATAGTGGTTATAATGGTTCAAGGGCCATGGATATGGGTTATGGACACCTATCACTTGTAAAATGGATATCTATAGGCTATTGGTCATTGCTAGTAGTATGGTTCAAGGGCCATCGGTATGTGTTATGGACATCTAGTGGTTATAATGGTTCAAGGGCCATGGTTATGGGTTATGGACCTATTCCTTGTAAAATGGATATCTATAGGCTATTGGTTATGAGTAGTAGTTATAATGGTTCAATGGCCATGGGTATGGGTAATGGACATCTAGTGGTTGTAACGGTTCAAGGGCAATGGCTATGGGTTAGCGACACCTATTACTTGTAAAATGGAAATCTATAGACTATTGGTCATGGCTAGTAGTTATAATGGTTCAATGGCCATGGGTATGGCTTATGGACATCTAGTGGTTATAACAGTTCAAGGGCAATGGCTATGGGTTATCGACACCTATTATTTGTAAAATGGAAATGTATAGACTATTGGTCATGGCTAGTAGTTATAATGGTTCAATGGCCATGGGTATGGATTATGGACATCTAGTGGTTATAATGGTTCAAGGGCCATGGTTATGGGTTATGGACACCTATTACTTGTAAAATGGATATCTATAGTCTATTTGGTCATGGCTAGTAGTTATTATGGTTCGAGAGCCATTGGTATGAGTTATAGACATCTAGTGGTTATAAAGGTTCAAGGCCATGGTTAAGGGTAATGGACACCTATTACTTGTAAAATGGATATCTATAGGCTATTCGTCATGGCTAGTAGTTATAATGGTTCAATGGCCATGGGTATGGGTTATGGATATCTGGTGGTTATAATGGTTCAAGGTCCATGGTTATGGGTTATGGACACCTATTACTTGTAAAATGGATATCTATAGGCTATTTGGTCATGGCTAGTAGCTATAATGGTTCAAGAGCTATCGGTATGAGTTATGGACATGTAGTGGTTATAACAGCTCAAGAGTCATGGTTAAGTGTTATGGACACCTATTACTTGTAAAATGGATATCTATAGGCTATTTGGTCATGGCTAGTAGCTATAATAGGTATGGACATAGGTATGGGTTACGGACACCTATTACTTGTATAATGTCCATCTATAGGCTATTGGTCATGGCTAGTGGTTATAATGGATAAAAGGCTATCGGTATGAGTTATGGACATCTAGTGGTTATAATGGTTCAAGGGCCATGGTTATGGGTTATGGACACATATTACATTTAAAATCGATATCTATAGGCTATTGGTAATGGCTAGTAGTTATAATGGTTCAAGAGCCATGGTTATGGGTTATGGACATATAGTGGTTATAATGGTTCAAGGGCCATGGTTATGGGTTATGCGTACCTATTACTTGTAAAATAGATATCTATAGGGTATTTGGTCATGGCTAGTAGTTATAATGGTTTAAGGGCCATCGGTATATGTTATGGACATCTAGCGGTTACAATCATTCAAGAGCCATGGTTAAGGGTTATGGACACCTATTATTTTTAAAATGGATATCTATAGGCTATTGGTCTTGGCTAGTAGTTATATTGGTTCAATGGCCATGGGTATAGGTTATGGATATATAGTGGTTCTAAAGGCTCAAGGGCCATGGTTATGGGTTATGGACACCTATCACTTCTAAAATGGATATCTATAGGCTATTGGTCATTGCTAGTAGTTATAACGGTTCAAGGGCCATCGGTATGAGTTATGGACATCTAGTGGTTATAATGGTTCAAGGGCCATGGTTATGGGTTATGGACCTATTCCTTGTAAAATGGATATCTATAGGCTATTGGTCATGACTAGTAGTTATAATGGTTCAATGGCCATGGGTATGGGTTATGGACATCTAGTGATTATAATGGTTCAAGGGCCATGGTTATGTGTTATGGACACCTATTACTTATAAAATGGATATCTATAGTCTATTTGGTCATGGCTAGTAGTTATTATGGTTCGAGAGCCATCGGTATGAGTTATGGACATCTAGTGGTTATAAAGGTTCAAGGGCCATGGTTATGGGTAATGGACACCTATTACTTGTAAAATGGATATCTATAGGCTATTCGTCAAGGCTAGTAGTTATAATGGTTCAATGGCCATGGGTATGGGTTATGGACATCTAGTGGTTATAACGGTTCAAGGGCATGGTTATGGGTTATGGACACCTATTACTTGTAAAATGGATATCTATAGGGTATTGGTCGTGGCTAGTAGGTATAATGGGTATGGACATAGGTATGGGTTACGGACACCTATTACTTGTATAATGTCCATCTATAGGCTATTGGTCATAGCTAGTGATTATAATGGATAAAAGGCTATCGGTATGAGTTATGGACATCTAGTGGTTATAATGGTTCAAGGGCCATGGTTATGGGTTATGGACACCTATTACATTTAAAATCGATATCTATAAGCTATTGGTAATGGCTAGTAGTTATAATGGTTCAAGAGCCATGGTTATGGGTTATGGACATATAGTGGTTATAATGGTTCAAGGGCCATGGTTATGGGTTATGGACACCTATTACTTGTAAAATAGATATCTATAGGCCATTTGGTCATGGCTAGTAGTTATAATGGTTCAAGGGCCATCGGTATATGTTATGGACATCTAGTGGTTATAAACGTTCAAGAGCCATGGTTAAGGGTTACGGACACCTATTATTTGTAAAATGGATATCTATAGGCTATTGGTCATGGCTAGGAGTTATATTGGTTCAATGGCCATGGGTATGGGTTATGGACATATAGTGGTTATAATGGTTCAAGGGCCATGGATATGGGTTATGGACACCTATCACTTGTAAAATGGATATCTATAGGCTATTGGTCATTGCTAGTAGTATGGTTCAAGGGCCATCGGTATATGTTATGGACATCTAGTGGTTATAATGGTTCAAGGGCCATGGTTATGGGTTATGGACCTATTCCTTGTAAAATGGATATCTATAGGCTATAGGTCATGAGTAGTAGTTATAATGGTTCAATGGCCATGGGTATGGGTAATGGACATCTAGTGGTTGTAACAGTTCAAGGGCAATGGCTATGGGTTAGCGACACCTATTACTTGTAAAATGGAAATCTATAGACTATTGGTCATGGCTAGTAGTTATAATTGTTCAATGGCCATGGGTATGGCTTATGGACATCTAGTGTTTATAATGGTTCAAGGGCCATGGTTATGGGTTATGGACACCTATTACTTTTAAAATGGATATCTATAGTCTATTTGGTCATGCCTGGTAGTTATTATGGTTTGAGAGCCATCGGTATGAGTTATGGACATCTAGTGGTTATAAATGTTCAAGGGCCATGGTTAAGGGTAATGGACACCTATTACTTGTAAAATGGATATCTATAGGCTATTGGTCATGGCTAGTAGTTATAATGGTTCAATGGTCATGGGTATGGGTTATGGTATCTAGTGGTTATAATGGTTCAAGGGCCATGGT
Source organism: Calendula officinalis (assembly GCA_963853835.1). Classification (NCBI taxonomy): domain Eukaryota; kingdom Viridiplantae; phylum Streptophyta; class Magnoliopsida; order Asterales; family Asteraceae; genus Calendula; species Calendula officinalis. The sequence continues at coordinate 64,098,950 of OY970825.1, read as the reverse complement.
TATGGGTTATGGACACCTATTACTTGTAAAATGGACATCTATAGGCTATTTGGTCATGGCTAGTAGCTATAATGGGTATGGACATAGGTATGGCTTACGGACACCTATTACTTGTATAATGTACATCCATAGGCTATTGGTTATGGTTCGAGAGCCATCGGTATGAGTTATGGGCATCTAGTGGTTATAAAGGTTCAAGAGCCATGGTTAAGGGTTATGTACACCTATAACTTGTAACATGGAAATCTATAGGCTATTGGTCATGGCTAATAATTATAATGGTTCAATGGCCATGGGTATGGGTTATGGTATCTAATGGTTATAATGGTTCAAGGGTCATGGTTATGGGTTATGGACACCTATTACTTGTAAAATGGATATCTATAGGCTATTTGGTCATGGCAAGTAGCTATAATGGGTATGGACATAGGTATGGCTTACGGACACCGATTACTTGTATAATGTACATCCATAGGCTATTGGTTATGGTTCGAGAGCCATCGGTATGAGTTATGGGCAGCTAGTGGTTATAAAGGTTCAAGAGCCATGGTTAAGGGTTATGTACACCTATTACTTGTAAAATGGAAATCTATAGGCTATTGGTCATGGCTAGTAGTTATAATGGTTCAAGGGCCATCGGTATGAGTTAAGGACATCTAGTGGTTATAATGGTTCAAAGGCCATGGTTATGGGTTATGGACACCTATCACTTGTAAAATGAATATCTATAGGCTATCGGTCGTTGCTAGTAGTTATAATGGTTCAAGGGCCATGGTTATGGGTTATGGACCTATTCCTTGTAAAATGGATATCTATAGGCTATTTGTCATGGGTAATACTTATAACGGTTCAATGGACATGGGTATGAGTATGGACATCTTGTGGTTATAATGGTTCAAGGGCAATGGTTATGGGTTATGGACACCTATTAATTGTAAAATGGATATCTATAGGCTATTGGTCATGGCTAGTAGTTGTAATGGTTCAATGGCTATGGGTATGGGTTATGGACATCTAGTGGTTATAACGGTTCAAGGGAAATGGTTATGGGTTATGGACACCTATTTCTTGTAAAATTGATATAGGTTATTGGTCATGGCAAGTAGTTATAATGGTTCAATGGCCATGGGTATGCGTTATGGGCATCTATTGGTTATAATGGTTCAAGGGTCATGGTTAAGGGTAATGGACACCAATTACTTGTAAAATGGATATCTATAGGCTATTGGTCATGGCTAGTAGTTATAATGGTTCAATGGCCATGGGTATGGGCTATGGACATCTAGTGATTATAACGGTTCAAAGGCAATGGTTTTGGGTTATGCACACATGTTACTTGTAAAATGGATTTATATAGGCTAGTTGGTCATGGCTAGTAGTTATTATGGTTCGAGAGCCATCGGTATGAGTTATGGACATCTACTGGTTATAAAGGTTTAAGGGCCATGGTTAAGGGTAATGGACACCAATTACTTGTAAAATGGATATCTATAGGCTATTGGTCATGGCTAGTAGTTATAATGGTTCAATGGCCATGGGTATGGGCTATGGACATCTAGTGGTTATAACGGTTCAAGGGCAATGGTTATGGGTTATGGACACCTATTACTTGTAAAATGGATATCTATAGACTATTGGTCATGGCTAGTAGTTATAATGGTTCAATGGCCATGGGTATGTGTTATGGACATCTAGTGTTTATAATGGTTCAAGGGCCATGGTTATGGATCATGGACACCTATTACTTGTAAAATGGATAACTATAGGCTATTTTGTCATGGCTAGTAGTTATTATGGTTCGAGACCATCGGTATGAGTTATGGGCATCTAGTGGTTATAAAGGTTCAAAAGCCATGGTTAAGGGTTATGGACACATATTACTTTTAAAATGGATGTCTATAGGCTATTGGTCATGTCTAGTAGTCATAATGGTTTAAGGGCCATCGCTATGAGTTATGGATGTCCTTTGGTTATAATGGTTCAAGGGCCATGGTTATGGGCACTTATTACTTTTAAAATGGAATTCTATAGGCTATCGATCATGGCTAGTTGTTACAATTTTTCAAGGGCCATCGGTATGAGTTATGGACATCTAGTGGTTATAATGGTTCAAGGGCCATGGTTATGGGTTATGGACACCTATTCCTTGTAAAATCGATATCTATAGCCTATTGGTCATATCTAATAGTTATAATGGTTCAAGGGCCATCAGTGTGAGTTATGGACATCTAGTGGTTATAATGGTTCAAGGGCCATGGTTATGGGTTATGGACCTATTCCTTGTAAAATGGATATCTATAGGCTATTTGTCATGAGTAGTAGTTATAATGGTTCAATGGCCATGGGTATGGGTTATGGACATCTATTGGTTATAACGGTTCAAGGGCCATGGTTATGGGTTTTTTTTTTTTTTTTGGTAAAGGGTTCATTCAAGATGATGTTGCGAACACTTCCATGATTAGGAACCCATAAACGATCAATGAAATAAAGAGTTCCATCCACCTTTGCTTCTAACTGCTTCTCCATACCACGCAAAGCTTCACTTTTGATGTTCTCTACCTTCAAGGATGATTCTTAAGTGCTCTTCATGCTCTTTTCTCGAATGCGAATAGATAAGAATATCATCTATGAAGACGATAACGAATTTGTCAAGATATTGCTTGCACACTCTGCTCATGAGATCCATAAACACAGCAGGTGCATTGGTCAAACCAAATGGCATTACCAAAAATTCATAATGAACATAGCGAGTTCTAAAAGCAGTTTTGGGCACATCTTCATCACGAACTTTTAACTGATGGTAGCCAGAACGAAGATCGATTTTGGAATAAAAACTCGATCCGTGGAGTTGATCGAATAGATCATCAATACGGGGAAGAGGATATCAATTCTTAATTGTTACCTTGTTCAATTCACGATAGTCAATGCACATTCTCATTGAACCATCTTTCTTTTTATCGAAGAGGACCGGAGCTCCCCAGGGCGAGAAACTCGGTCGAATGAAACCAAGATCAAGAAGTTCTTGTAATTGCGATGAAAGTTCTTGCATTTCAGACGGTGCAAGACGATAAGGAGAACACGCAATAGGTGCGGCTCCTGGAATCAGATCAATACGAAATTCGACTTGTCTCTGAGGCGGCAGTCCAGGCAATTCACTAGGAAATACACCAGGAAATTCACGAACAATAGGAATGTCCTCAATCTTACGATCTTTGGACTTTGTGTCAACGACATGAGCAAGAAAGGCTTGGCATCCTTTACAAAGATATTTTTGAGCTTTCATAGAATTTATGATTTTTATGTTTTTGTTTCTTTGTTCACCTTGAATTATTAAAGTTTATGTTTTGGATAAGGGAATTCGGATTTGTTTGGTGTAACATATTATTTCAGCACGGTTTTTAGACAACCAATCCATCCCTATGACGATATCAAAACTACCTAGCTCTACAGGCACAAGGTCTATATCGAAAATGTGATTATCTAGGTCAAGCTTACAACCTTTAAAAACTTCTCTAGACCTAACAAGTTTGCCATTTGCTAACTCGATTTCATAATTAACTTTCAAACGATCAGGATTCAAATTTAAGAAAGTTTTAAAGTCGGTCGATACGAAACTCAAGTCGGCTCCCGAATCAAATAAAATAGAAGCAAAATGATTGTTGACGATAAACGTACCAGTGACGGTATCAGGATTTTCACGAGCTTCTTGAGCATTCATAACAAATGCACGACCACGACCATTTTTACGATCATTGTTGTTGTTGGCATTACGATTGTTGTTGCGATTGCTATTACGATTTCCATTGTTGTTGTTGTTGCCATTCTGGTTGTTGTTGTTCTGAAGCTTAGGGCAACGATTACGATAGTGCTTAGGATCACCACACTCGTAGCAGACAGGGTTCTTAGGAGGATTGTTGGATGAACACTTTCTGAAATTATGACCCCAGCGGTCACACTTGAAGCACTTCTCACACTGACCATCATGATGCCAGTTACACCTGTTACACAGGGGCTTGCTTCCAGCATAAGACTTAGAATCTGAATTAGACTGATTGTTGTTCTGATTAGAGGCAGCATAATTCTTAGTCTTTTGATATTTGTTCCCTTTGAGGTCACTCTTGTTGTCGTAGGAACGCTTTCCATTTTCATTGCTCACATTATCAGAAGATTTGCTAGACACGACTAGCTTGTCTTTGAACGATCCACTTCTCATTGCATCATCCGTCAACCTTGTTGCACGATTCACAGCATCTTCGAATGTTGTCGGTTCAGAAGCAATAACATGAGCACGAATAAGATCATGGATACCTTGAAGATACTTTTCAATACGCTTGAATTCGGGAGAAACCATATGAGGAACGAGATGAGCGAGTTCTTGGAACTTAGTCGTGTAGGTAACAATATCAGATCCACCATGGACAGATTCCATAGTTCCACTTCAATTTTTTGTAGCTCTCTCCTTGGACAAAACTTCTGAGTTAACTGATTCTTGAACGTATCCCAAGTCATAGCATCAACAGTTGCACGACCTAAGACTTGCACTTGAGAATTCCACCAAGACAACGCTTCCTTGGACAATGTACTAGCAGCAACTTCGTCATATTCTCAGGGGCACATTGAATGACACTGAAAATGGTTTCCACCTTCTCAATCCAGTGGATGATAGCTATAGCACCTTCAGATCCAGAGTAGGTCGGAGGATGACAGGACGTAAAGGTCTTAAATGACTGACCTTGATGATTGGGATCTGAAGTTTAAACAAATAAGGAAAGAAAATGAACAATAGGTTAAAACAAAATGGAAATAAATGAATCTTCTTTTGTGGAGTCGAATGATATACCGTTGTTTCCCACATTAGATGCACCAGCGGCATTTCCTCTTGCAGCGCTCATTTGAGCCGTTGCTTCAGCGATTCGGCGTTCCACCATTTGTTCGACAGTCTCAGCGTTTCCTCCTCGAGCCATTGATGAATTACTGACACAAATAATACGATTTAAATAAAGAATTTAGAAAAGAATAATATAGGAGGACTATAAAGGAAATATATACTTATAATAAGGATCAAAGAATAGATATACAATAGACGTAATAGTAGTAGTAAACGTAGATATAAATAGTCGTAAATATAGTAGTAGTAGTAGAGACGTATAGAAAAAAAAATTTATAAGAACAATTGAAGTTACTAAAATATCACTTTTATTAAACACATTCCTAATACATAATAGTTTTAAAATTTGGGCACATACGCCAATACTAAAGAAACAAAAATACTAAAATAGCCAAACATAAAACCTAAATATAGTAATAGAAAACAAATATAGACGATATGTAGATGACTAATCATCTTCCTCTGGCTCAGAGTCTTCCATAGGCTCTGACTCTTCTTCTGGTTCTTCCTCTGGTTCTGATTCTTCTTCAGGCTCAGAGTCTTCTTCATGCTCTGATTCTGATATCACTTCTGGCTCTGGTTCTCGACGTCGTGGAGTTCTTGGAGCAACATCACACTTTGGTTTAGCAGGCGAACATATGAAGATCATACCTCCTTCACGAATACGATAAAGGATAGGACGATGACCACGAGCTGGAGTAGGAGGACCATTAGGAATATTAGGAATAGGACGTCTTCTTGGGCGACGATGCCATGGGACAACAGGAGGTTGTACCACTGCTGGCACTGGAGCAACAGGCACTGGGACTACTGGGACAGCAGCACCACGATCACTATCGGAATCAGACGAAATATCGAGGACACTAGCAGGCGACATTCTACTAAACACGACACATAAAAATTTATTAGATTATGAAAATTTAAGGCTCGCTGACGAATGCTAACTATAACACTAAGGCAATACTAACTAAGGCAAATGTTCTAAACTAAGAACAATGGAACTTCAGGATATGAGACTGAGCGTGCCATGATTATTTTGATTTTATAAAAGTGTTTGTTTTTCCCAAAAAATTTTTGTAGTTATAGACTAGGCTTGCTAATTCACTATAACTTAAGCTCTGATACCACTCTGTCACACCCCGCCAAAAATGAGTTTTACTTCATTTAAAATGTTTTGCGGAAGAACGAGGGTGTAACGTTCATGACAACATAGCAAAAATTAAGTAAACAAACAACCACGCAATAATGAAAATAAAAGATTGGTTCACTTTCCAAAAGTAGAAAGTTTCCAAAAATAGTATTTTCCTAAAATAGAAATTGTTTTGAAATGAAATGATTGTTCGTAAACTTAATGTTTTAATCATGGCTCACGACAATCCCAATGCTCATATCCTCCAAACTCCACTGCACCTAATTACCTAGAAAAACATAAATAGTAAAAGGGTCAACAATAATGTTGAGTGAATCCACAGGGTTAAAGTAAAGAGTAAAGTAAAGTAAAGTGTTTTGCTACTCAAAATGTTTGTTATGAAAATGGTTTATGACTGAAAATGTATAAGGTTCAACACTCATATGATATGAGTAGTAAGTATGAAATGTTTAGTGTAGTTGTAGAATATCTACAACTACCAGTTATGTTTATGAAAAAGTGTTGAACAAAATGTAATGTTTGACATCGCATGAACTGTTATCCCCAACAGGTAGCTAGTCTATTGAGTTAATATACCAACCCCTAAGTCCACAATCAACACTTCAACTCCAGTATGTTATGTTATTTTATGGATATACACTCCCGAAGATGTCTTGGATAAACCAAGTAATGATCTAATGTTTGTTGGGAGGATGAGTGTCAGCCAATAGTACTAGCTGCATATCCATGGTCTAGATCCACTAGTTAATGATTGATGGCAAACCTTAGTCCGGTATAATAATTGTTTGTCATGCCAACGCGATAATGAAAATGTAAATGTTGTACGGTCATAGTAAAACAGTAGCAGTTGTGTTTATGTTTTCCACCCCAAAGTTTATAAAACAGTTAAAAAGAGTAAAGGAGTCTGTGGACTCACCTGGCAAAGCTTAGCGACACAGAACTTAGGACAGAGGAATCCTTTGGAGACTCCTAGCTTCCTAATGATTAGACTAAGCTAACACATGTGATTCTATATACGATATAAGTTATATGATATGCATTTCATGTTATGTTTTATGTTTTGTGACATCGAATGAATTTGGGTTATTGGACCCTTATAGGTCGAAATGAGATGAAATGAAATGGACTTCGAAATGATATGAAATGAAATGAAATGGGCTTGGGTTAGGCTTATTGGGCCTAGATTGGGCCTATTGGGCCTAATGGGCCCTAATGGGCTTAATGGGCCACTAGGTTGGGCCACTTGGGCCTCTTATTGGGCTTAGGTCCAATTAGATTGGGCCATAGATTGGGCTTGGCCCCATTGGGTTCGGTTTGGTTATGGATGGGCCAAAGGTTTGGGCTTTGGTCCAAATGGGGTTGGATACTAATGGGCCAACTAAAGTTTGGGCCCGATGGACTAAAGTAGATCGATATGGGCCAAGTACGGGCCTTGGCCCGATTGGGTATTCGGGTTTGGTTCCACGATTTGGGTCAAGATCCGGCCTTGTCCCGGTTTGACTTATTGGTCAACATTGGTCAAAATTGGTCAACAAAGTCAACTAGAGTTTCTAGATTTCGGTTAGGGTTTAGGGTATGATACAATTCGGTCAACCAAAGTCAACTATGGTCAATCTAGGTCAAACTAGGCTGGGTTTGGTGAAGATTCGGGTAGGGTTGGCCGGCTAGGCCGAAACCCTAAGGGTTTGGTTTTAGTTCGGTCTAGATCATGTCATGGGTCGAGTTTTGTGTCTAGATTAGGTATAGTTCGAATCTAGGGTTCTAGATCTAGGGTTTTTCGGTCATTCTAGGGTAGATCTAGCTTTTGAGTATGAGATCTAAGCAAGGAATACAACAAGATCATGATCAAGCTTATCACATACACACAATCGCACACAACCGTACGCATGCATGCATGTAGCTACGGATTTGAAAGCTAACCGAGACCACACGGCCTAGGGCCATGGTCTCGGGTTCGAATCTATCAAGAACAAAGCAGAAAATAACAATGTAAGGATCGGATATCATACCTAGCAACTGAGATTTGGAAGAGAAAGAACAAGATCGAAAGGGGACGGCTTCAACTCGAACTCGGGACTTGCTCTAGGGTTAGGAACAGCCGAAATCAACAAAGAACAAATGAATGTGGTTGTGGTGTTTATATATGGACGAAAATTAGGGTTAGAAATAGGTGTTTGAGTTGTACTAGGACACTTTCAAATCATAGATGAAGATAAGGATCAAAGTGCAAGGATAAGGTCAAACAAGAAGGTTATCACCCCAAAGGGTGTTCGGCCATAATGGGATCCGTATGAGAGGGTGTAGGCCGGCCACATTGGTGGTCGGTCTAGGTTCGAGTCGTTTTCAGAAGTTTGGTTCATTCGTGTCACGTTTGTATTAAATCGTTACGTTTATTGTTTTACCGAGAACGTTATTGTTTTAGAAATGTTTTAGCTCAAAAGTGTCACCATAAGTAAATAATAATGTTGTGTTGACTAAAATAATCAAACACTAATGTATGGTGTAAAAATATGTATGTTTGATGTGTGTTAGGAATGCCAAAAATAGAAATGTCTAAAAATAGAAACTTTCTAAATAAGGAAAGTTCTAGAAATGAAATGAAGTTACATACCAGAAATATCGAGTTGTCACACTGAGTACGAAGATCGTGCCTCATTTTGACCCCGTTGCCTAGAGTACAAGCCCGATCACTTGTTAATGTCGCAAATCCTCCCTCATTTCAACCAAGTTGCCATTACACATACCTGGTGCCTTGCGGAGTACGGCCATCGAGCTTAACTTTGACCCCGTTGCCTACTTAACAAGCCCAATGGCTTGTTAATATCGCACATCGTAGATCATTTTAACCAAGTTTCCCAGTAAACGTGCCCGATGCCTTGCCGAGTACGAAGATCGTGCCACATTTTGACTCTGTTTCCAAGAGAACAAGCCCGATCGCTTGTTAATGTCGCAAATCCTCCCTCACTTCGACCAATTTTCCAGTAAATGTGTCCGCTACCTTGCCGAGTCTAGCCAACGAGCCTGATTTTGACATTGTTGCCTAGTTAACAAGCCCAATGACTTGTTAATATCGCACATCGTCCCACTTTTTGACAAAGTTTTGCACTAAAGATGTCCACTGCCTTGGCGAGTCCGGCCAATGAGCTTGATTTTAACCCCGTTGCCTAGTTAACAAGCCCAATGGCTTGTTGTATCGCACATCGTAGCTCATTTTAACCAAGTTGCGTAGTAAACAGGCACGCGGCCTTGCCTAGTACGAAGATCGAGCCTCATTTTGACCCCATAACCTAGAGAACAAGCCCGGTTGCTTGTTAATGTCGCAAATCCTCCCTCATTTCGACCAAGTTGCCAGTATACACACCCGGTGCCTTGCCGAGTCCGGAAAACGAGCCTGATTTTGACCTGGTTGCCTAGAAAACAAGCCAGATCGGTTATTAATGTCAAAAATTCACCATTATTTCGACAAAGTTGCGAGTAAACGTGTCCGCTACCTTGCCGAGTCCCACCAACGGGCCTAATTGTTTGACCCTGTTGCCTAGTTAACATACCCACTGACTTGTTAATATCTCACATCGTCCCACTTATTGTCAAACTTGTGCACTAAAGATGTTCGCTGACTTGGCGAGTCCAGCCAATGAGCTTGATTTTGGACTCGTTGCCTAGTTAACAAGCACAATGGCTTGTTAATATGGCACATCATAGCTCATTTTAACCAAGTTGCCCAGTAAACGTGCATGCTGCCTTGCCGAGTACGAAGATCGTGCCTCATTTTGACTCTGTTGCCTAGAGAAGAAGCCCGATCGCCTGTTAATGTCACAAATCCTCCCTCATTTCGACCAAATTGCCAGTAAACATACCCAGTGCCTCGCCGAGTCCGAAAAACGAGCCTGATTTTGACCATGTTGCCTAGTGAACAAGCCCAATGGATTGTTAATATCTCTCATCGTCCCTCATTTTAACCAAGGTACCTTTTAAACATGCCCACTGCCGTGCCGAGTCCTGAGATCGAGTATGATTTTGACCCTATTTCCTAGAAAATAAGTGTGATCAATTGTTAATGTCGCAAATCCTCGCTCATTTCGAACAAGTTGCCAGTAAACGTGCCCGCTTCCTTTCCGGGTCCAGCCATCGAGCCTGATTTTGACACCGTTGCCAAGATAACAAGCCCAATGGCTTGTTAATATCGCACATCGTCCCTCATTTTAACAAATTTGCGCATGAAACATGTCCGCAACCCTGGCAAATCAGGCGAACGAGCTTGATTTTCACCCTGATGCCTAGTTAACAAGCCCAATGGCTAGTTAATATCGCCAATCGTAGATCATTTTAACCAAGTTGCCCAGTGAACGTGCCCGCTGCCTTGCCGAGAACGAAGATCGTGCCTCATTTTGACCCCGTTGCCTAGAGAACAAGCCCGGTCGCTTGTTAATATCGCAAATTCTCCCTCATTTCAACCAAGTTGCCAGTAAACATACCCGGTGCCTTGCCGAGTCCGGGAAACGAGCCTGATTTTGACCCCGTTGCCTAGATAACAATCCAGATCGCTTGTTAATGTCGGAAATCCCCCATTATTTCGACCAACTTGACAGTAAACGTGTCTGCTACCTTACCGAGTCCAGCCAACGAGCCTGATTTTGACAATGTTGCCTAGTTAACAAGCCGAATGAGTTTCTAATATTGGACATCATCCCAATTATTTTTAAAGTTGCACACTAAAGATATCCGCTGGCTTGGCTAGTCCAGCCAATGAGTTTGATTTTGACCTCGTTGCCTAGTTAACAAGCCCAAAGGCTTGGTAATATCACACATCGTAGCTCATTTTAACTAAGCTGCCCAGCAAACGTGCATGCTGACTTGCCGAGTATGAAGTTCGTGCCTCATTTTTACTTCGTTACCTAGAGAACAAGCCCGATCGCTTGTTAATATCGCAAATCCTCCCTCACTTCGACCAAATTGCCAGAAAACATACCCGGTGCATTGCCGAGTCCGGAAAACGAGCCTGATTTTGACCACGTTGCCTAGTGAACAAGCCCAATGGATTGCTAATATCGCTCATCCTCCCTCATTTTAACCAATGTGCCTTGTAAACGTGCCCACTGCCTTGCAGAGTTCTGAGATCGAGCAATATTTTGACCCTATTTCCTAGACAGTAAGCGCGATAGCTTGTTAATGTCGCAAATCCTCCGAAATTTCGAATAGGTTTCTAGTAAACGTGCCCGCTTCCTTGCCGACTACTTCCATCGAGCCTGATTTTGACATCGTTGCCTTGTTAACAAGCCCAATGGCTTGTTAATATCGCACATCATCCCTCATTTTAAAAAGGTTGCGCATGAAACATGTCCGCTACCTTGGTGAGTACAGCCAACGAGTTTGATTTTGACCCCGATGCCTAGTTAACAAGCCAAATGGCTTGTTAATATCGCACATCGTAGATCATTTTAACCAAGTTACCCAGTAAACGTGCCCGCAGCCTTGCCGAGTTTGAAGATCGTGCCTCATTTTGACTCCGTTGCCTAGAGAACAAGCCCGATCGCTCGATAATGTCGCAAATCCTCCCTCATTTCGACCAATTTTCCTGTAAACGTGCCCGCTACCTTGCCGAGTCTAGCCAAGGAATATGATTTTGACACTGTTGCCAAGTTAATAAGCACAGTGACTTACTAATATCGCACATCGTCCCACTTTTAGACAAACTTGTGGACTAAAGATGTCCACTGCCTTGTTGAGTGCGACCAATGAGCTTGATTTTGACCTCGTTGCATAGTTAACAAGCCCAATGTCTTGTTATATCGCACATCATAGCTCATTTTAACCAAGTTGCCCAGTAAACGGGCCCGCTGCCTTGCCGAGAACGAAGATCGTGCCTTAATTTGACCTCGTTGCCTAGAGAACAAGCTCGGCCGCTTGTTAATGTCTCAAATCCTCCCTCATTTCGACCAAGTTGCCAGTAAACATACCCAGTGCCTTGCCGAGTCCGGAAAACGAGCCTGATTTTTACCCCGTTGCATAGAAAACAAGCCCAATCGCTTTTTAATGTCGGAAATCCCCTATTATTTCGATCAAGTTGCCAGTAAACGTGTCTGCTACCTTGCCGAGTCCAGCCAACGAGCCTAATTTTGACCCTGTTGCCTAGTTAACAAGCGCAATGACTTGTTAATATCTCACATTGTCCCACTTATTGTCAAAGTTGCGCACTAAAGATATCCGATGGCTGGGCGAGTCCAACCAATGAGCTTGATTTTAACCCCGTCGATTGGTTAACAAGCCCAATGGTTTTTTTATCGCACTTCGTAGCTCATTTTAACCAACTTGCCCACGGGCCCGCTGCCTTACCGAGTATAAAGATCCTGCCGCATTTTGACCCCGTTGCCTAGATAGCAAGCCCGGTCGCTTGTTAATGTCGCAAATCCTCCCTCATTTCGACCAAGTTGCCAGTAAACATACCCGGTGCCTTACCGAGTCCGGAAAACAAGCTTGATTTTGACCCCGTTTCCTAGAAAACAAGCCAGATCGCTTGTAAATGTTAGAAATCCCCCATTATTTCAACCAAGTTGCTAGTAAACGTGTCCACTACATTGCCGAGTCCAGCAAACGAGCCTGATTTTGACATTGTTGCCTATTTAACAAGCCCAATGACTTGTTAATATTGCACATCGCCCCACTTATTGTCAAAGTTGCGCACTAAAGATGTCCGCTGGCTTGTCGAGTGCAGCCAATGAGCTTGATTTTGACCTCGTTGCCTAGTTAACAAGCCCAATGGCTTGTTAATATCGCACATCGTCCCTCATTTTAAAAAAGTTGCGCATGAAACATGTCCGCTACCTTGGTGAGTCCGGCCAACGAGTTTGATTTTGACCCCGATGCCTAGTTAACAAGACCAATGGATTGTTAATATCGCAAACCGTGATCATTTTAACCAAGTTGCCCAGTAAACGTGCCTGCTGCTTTGCCGCGTACGAAGATCATGCCTCATTTTGACCCCGTTACCTAGAGAACAAGCCCGGTCGCTTGTTAATGTCTTCAATCCTCCCTCATTTCTACCAAGTTGCTAGTAAACATACCCGGTGCCTTGCCGAGTCCGGAAAACGAGCATGATTTTGACCCCGTTGTGTAGAAAACAAGCCCAATGGATTGTTAATATCTCTCATCGTCCCTCATTTTAACCAAGGTACCTTTTAAACATGACCACTGCCGTGCCGAGTCCTGAGATCGAGTATGATTTTGACCCTATTTCCTAGAAAATAAGTGCGATCGATTGTTCATGTCGCAAATCCTCCCTCATTTCGAACAAGTTGCCAGTAAACGTGCCCGCTTCCTTTCCGGGTCCAGCCATCGAGCCTAATTTTGACACCGTTGCCAAGATAACAAGCCCAATGGCTTGTTAATATCGCACATCGTCCCTCATTTTAACAAATTTGCGCATGAAACATGTCCGCTACCCTGGCGAGTCAGGCGAACGAGCTTGATTTTCACCCTGATGCCTAGTTAACAAGCCCAATGGCTAGTTAATATCGCACATCGTAGATCATTTTAACCAAGTTGCCCAATAAACGTGCCCGCTGCCTTGCCGAGTACGAAGATCGTGCCTCATTTTAACTATGTTGCCTAGAGAGCAAGCTCGATCGCTTGTTAATGTCACAAATCCTCCCTCATTTAGACCAATTTGCTAGTAAACGTGTCCGCTACCTTCCCGAGTCCGACCAACGAGCCTGATTTTGACATTGTTGCCTAGTTAGCATGCCCAATGACTTGTGTCCGCTGCCTTGGCGAGTTCTACCAATGAGTTGATTTTGACCCCGTCGCCTAGTTAACAAGCCCAATGGCTTGTTATATCGCACATCGTAGCTCATTTTAACCAAGTTGCCCAGTAAACGAGCCCACTGCCTTGCCGAGAACGAAGATCGTGCCTCATTTTGACCCCGTTGCCTTGAGAACAAGCTCGGTCGCTTGTTATATCGCAAATCCTCCCTCATTTCAACCAAGTTGCCAGTATACATACCCGGTGCCTTGCCGAGTCCGGGAAACGAGCCTGATTTTGACCCCGTTGCCTAGATAACAATCCAGATCGCTTGTTAATGTCGGAAATCCCCCATTATTTCGACCAACTTGACAGTAAACGTGTCTGCTACCTGACCGAGTCCAGCCAACGAGCCTGATTTTTACAATGTTGCCTAGTTAACAAGCCGAATGAGTTTCTAATATCGCACACCATCCCAATTATTTTTAAAGTTGCACACTAAAGATGTCCGCTGGCTTGGCGAGTCCAGCCAATGAGTTTGATTTTGACCTCGTTGCCTAGTTAACAAGCCCAAAGACTTGGTAATATCACACATCGTAGCTCATTTTAACTAAGCTGCCCAGCAAACGTGCATGCTGACTTGCCGAGTACGAACTTCGTGCCTCATTTTTACTTCGTTACCTAGAGAACAAGCGCGATCGCTTGTTAATATCGCAAATCCTCCCTCACTTCGACCAAATTGCCAGAAAACATACCCGGTGCCTTGCCGAGTCCGGAAAACGAGCCTGATTTTGACCACGTTGCCTAGTGAACAAGCCCAATGGATTGCTAATATCGCTCATCATCCCTCATTTTAACCAATGTGCCTTGTAAACGTGCCCACTGCCTTGCTGAGTTATGAGATCGAGCAATATTTTGTCCCTATTTCCTAGACAGTAAGCGCGATAGCTTGTTAATGTCGCAAATCCTCCCACATTTCGAATAAGTTACCAGTAAAGGTGCCCGCTTCCTTGCCGACTACATCCATCGAGCCTGATTTTGACATCGTAGCCTTGTTAACAAGCCCAATGGCTTGTTAATATCGCACATCATCCCTCATTTTAAAAAAGTTGCGCATGAAACATGTCCGCTACCTTGGCGAGTACGGCCAACGAGTTTGATTTTGACCCCGATACCTAGTTAACAAGCCAAATGGCTTGTTAATATCGCACATCGTAGATCATTTTAACCAAGTTACCCAGTAAACGTGCCCGCTGCCTTGCCGAGTTTGAAGATCGTGCCTCATTTTGACTCCGTTGCCCAGAGAACAAGCCCGATCGCTCGATAATGTCGAAAATCCTCCCTCATTTCGACCAATTTGCCAGTAAACGTGCCCGCTACCTTGCCGAGTCCAGCCAAGGAACATGATTTTGACACTGTTGCCAAGTTAACAAGCACAGTGACTTGCTAATATCGCACATTGTCCCACTTTTAGACAAACTTAAGCACTAAAGATGTCCGCTGCCTTGTTGAGTGCGACCAATGAGCTTGATTTTGACCTCGTTGCATAGTTAACAAGCCCAATGTCTTGTTATATCGCACATCGTAGCTCATTTTAACCAAGTTACCTAGTAAACGGGCCCGCTGCCTTGCCGAGAACGAAGATCGTGCCTTAATTTGACCTCGTTGCCTAGAGAACAAGCTCGGCCGCTTGTTAATGTCGCAAATCCTCCCTCATTTCGACCAAGTTGCCAGTAAACATACCCAGTGCCTTGCCGAGTCCGGAAAACGAGCCTGATTTTGACCCTGTTGCATAGAAAACAAGCCCAATCGCTTTTTAATGTCGGAAATCCCCCATTATTTGGATCAAGTTGCCAGTAAACGTGTCTGCTATCTTGCCGAGTCCAACCAACGAGCCTAATTTTGACCCTGGTGCCTAGTTAACAAGCGCAATGACTTGTTAATATCTCACATTGTCCCACTTATTGTCAAAGTTGCGCACTAAAGATATCTGATGGCTTGGCGAGTCCAACCAATGAGCTTGATTTTAACCCCGTCGCCTGGTTAACAAGCACAATGGTTTTTTTATCGCACTTCGTAGCTCATTTTAACCAACTTGCCCACGGGCCCGCTGCCTTACCGAGTATAAATATCCTGCCGCATTTTGACCCCGTTGCCTAGAGAGCAAGCCCGGTCACTTGTTAATGTCGCAAATCCTCCCTCATTTCGACCAAGTTGCCAGTAAACATACCCGGTGCCTTACCGAGTCCGGAAAACAAGCTTGATTTTGACCCCGTTTCCTAGAAAACAAGCCAGATCGCTTGTAAATGTTAGAAATCCCCCATTATTTCAACCAAGTTGCTAGTAAACGTGTCCACTACATTGCCGAGTCCAGCAAACGAGCCTGATTTTGACATTGTTGCCTATTTAACAAGCCCAATGACTTGTTATTGCACATCGTCCCACTTATTGTCAGAGTTGCGCACTAAAGATGTCCGCTGGCTTGTCGAGTGCAGCCAATGAGCTTGATTTTGACCTCGTTGCCTAGTTAACAAGCCCAATGGCTTGTTAATATCGCACATCGTCCCTCATTTTAACAAAGTTGCGCATGAAACATGTCCTCTACCTTGGCGAGTCCGGCCAACGAGTTTGATTTTGACCCCGATGCCTAGTTACCAAGACCACTGGCTTGTTAATATCGCAAATCGTAGATCATTTTAACCAAGTTGCCCAGTAAATGTGCCCGCTTCTTTGCCGCGTACGACGATCGTGCCTCATTTTCACCCCGTTACCTAGAGAACAAGCCCGGTCGCTTGTTAATGTCTTCAATCCTCCCTCATTTCTACCAAGTTGCGAGTAAACATACCCGGTGCCTTGCCGAGTCCGGAAAACGAGCATGATTTTGACCCCGTTGTGTAGAAAACAAGACAGAACGCTTGTTAATGTCGGAAATCCCCCATTATTTCAAAAACTTGCCAGTAAACGTGTCCCCTCCCTTGCCGAGTCAAACCAACGAGCATGATTTATACATTGGTACCTATTTAACAAGCCCAATGGATTGTTAATATCGCTTATCGTCCCTCATTTTAACCAAGGTGCCTTGTAAACGTGCATACTGCCTTGCCGAGTCCTGAGATCGAGCATGATTTTTACCCTATTTTCAAGAAAATAATCGCGATCTCTTGTTAATTTCGTAAATCCTCCCTCATTTCGAACAAATTGCTAATAAACGTGCCAATATACTTGCCGAGTCCAGCCATAGAGCCTGATTTTGACGCCGTTGCCTAGTTAACAAGCCCAATGCTTCGTTAGTATTGCACGTCGTCCCTAATTTTAACAAAGTTGCGCATGAAACATGTCCGCTAACTTGGCGACTCTGGCCAACGAGCTTGATTTTGACCCCGATGCCTAACTAATAAGCCCAATGGCTTGTTAATATCGCACATCGTAGATCATTTTAACCAAGATTCCAAGTAAACATGCCCGCTGCCTTGCCGAGTATGACGATCGTGCCTCATTTTGACTTCGTTGCCTAGAGAACAAGCCCGACCGCTTGTTAATGTCGCAAATCTTCCCTTATTTCGACCAATTTACCAGTAAACGTGTCCACTACCTTTCCGAGTCCAGCCAATGAACATGATTTTTACACTGTTTCCTAGTTAACAAGCCCAATGACTTGTTAATATCGCACAGCGTCCCACTTTTTGAAAAACTTGCGCACTAAAGATGTCCGCTGCGTTGGTGAGTGCGACGAATGAGCTTGATTTTGACCTCGTTGCCTGGTTAACAAGCCCAATGGCTTCTTATATCGCACATCGTAGCTCATTCTAACCAAGTTGCCCAGTAAACGGGCCCGCTGCCTTACCGAGTACGAAGATCGTGCCTCATTTTTACCCCGTTGCCTAGAGAACAAGCCCGATCGCTTGTTAATCACGCAAATCCTCCATCATTTCGACCAAGTTTCCAGTAAACATTCCGGACAACGAGCCTGATTTTGACCCCGTTGCCTAGAAAACAAACCAGATCGCTTGTTAATGTCGGAATTCCCCCATTATTTCGACCAAGTTGCCAGTAAACATGTCCGCTACCTTGACGAGTCCAACCAATGAGCCTGATTTCAACATTGTTGCCTAGTAAGGCCATTGTCTTTTTAAGATCACACATCGTCACACTTTTTGACAAAGTTGCGCACTAAAGATGTCCGTTGGCTTGGCGAGTCCAGCCAATGAGCTTGATTCTGACCTCGTTGCCTAGTTAACAAGCCCAATGGCTTGTTAATATCGTACATCATAGCTCATTTTAACCAAGTTGCCTAGTAAACGTGCATGCTCCCTTGCCGAGTATGAATATCCTGCCTCATTTTCACACCGTTGCCTAGAAAACTAGCCCGATCGCTTGTTAATGTCGCAAATACTCCCTCATTTCGGCCAAATTTCCAGTAAACATACCCGGTGCCTTGACAAGTCTGGAAAACGAGCTTGATTTTGGCCCCATTGTATAGTGAACAAGCCCAATGGATTGTTAATATCGCTCATCGTCCCTCACTTTAAACAAGGTGCCTTGTAAACCTACCCACTGGCTTCCCGATTCCAGAGATCGAGCATGATTTTGACCCTATTTCCTAGTAAATAAGCGCGATCGCTTGTTAATGTCGTAAATCCTCCCTCATTTCGGAAAACAAAACATGCCCGCTTCCTTGCCGAGTCCAGCCATTGAGCCTGATTTTGACTTGGTTTCCTACTTAGCAAGCCCAATGGCTTTTAATATCGCACATCGTCCCTCATTTTAACAAAGTTGCGCATGAAACATGTCCGCTACCTTGGCGAGTCCGGCCAATGTGCTTAATTTTGACCCCGTTGCCTAGTTAACACGTCCAATGGCGTGTTAATATCGCACATCGTTGATCATTTTAAACAAGTTGCCCAGTAAACGTGCCCGTAGCCTTGCCGAGTACGAAGACCATGCCTCATTTTGACCCCGTTGCCTAGAAAACAAGCCCGGTCACTTACTAATGTCGCAAATCCTCCCTCATTTTGACCAAGTTGCTAGTAAATATATATGGTGCCTTGCCGAGTCCGGAAAACGAGAATGATTTTGACCCCGTTGCCTAGTGATCAAGCCCAATGGATTGTTATATTGCAAATTATCCCTCATTTGAACCAAGGTGCCTTTTAAACGTTCCCAATGCCTTGCCGAGTCCAGAGATAAGCATGACCCTTATTCCTAGAAAACAAGCGCGATCACTTTTAATGTCGCAAATCCTCCCTCATATCGAACAAGTTGCTAGTAAACGTGCCTACTTCTATGCCGAGTCCAGACAACGAGCCTGATTTTGACCCCGTTGCCTAGAAAACAAGCCACATCACTTGTTAATGTAGGAAATCCTCCATTATTTCGACCAATTTGCAAGTAAACATGTCGGCTACTTGCCGAGTCCAGCCAACGAGCCTGATTTTAACATTGTTGCCTAGTTAACAAGCCTAATGACTTGTTAATATCGTACATTGTCCCAATTTTGGACAAAGTTGCGCATTAAAGTTGTCCGCTGCCTTGGAGAGTCCGACAAATGATCTTGATTTTGACCCCATCGCCTAGTTAACGAGCCCAATGTGTTGTTAATATCGCACATCGTAGCCCAGTAAACGGGCCCGCTGCCTTGCCGAGTAAGAAGATAGTGCCTTATTTTGACCATGTTGCCTAGAGAACAAGCTCGATCGCTTGTTAACGTCGTAAATCATCCCTCATTTCGAAGAAGTTGCCCGTAAACATACCCGGTGCCTTGCCGAGTCCGGAAAACGATCCTGATTTTGACCCCATTGCCTAGAAAACAAGCCAGGTCGCTTGTTAATGTCGGAAATCCCCCGTTATTTCAACCAAGTTGCCGGTAACCGTGTCCGCTACCTTGTCGAGTCCAGCCAACGAGCCTAATTTTGACATTGTTGCCTAGTTAACAAGCCCAATGACTTGTTAATATCGCACATCGTCCCACTTTTTGTCAAAGTTGCGCACTAAAGATGTCCGCTGGCTTGGCTAGTCCAGCCAATGAGCTTGATTTTGACCTCGTTGCCTAGTTATTAAGACCAATGGCTTGTTAATCTCGCACATCGTAGCTCATTTTGTTAAAGCAAAAAACCTTATCCTTTAGGATCTTAAGATAACAAGAAACCTAGACTAGCATAGAATAGTTTGTAGAATATATTAGCTAAGCCTTGGTGCAATACCGAGTGGGCAGTATTGGCCACTCAGTATTGGAACTCAGTATTGAAATCCAATACTGAGTTAAACATTTCCATGTTTAACATACCAGATCAAATCCTTTTGATCTCGGTCACTTTCCTTTTCTCAGTCCTTCCACTACTCCTTGCCACTTTTGTAAGATCTCTATAACACTATAAATAGAGATCACTTGGAATAGGAATATACACTAATTTACTTTACACTATCATATCCTTGTATTTGATCAGTGGTATTGCTATTCCTCAGCATACCACACTTAGTGGAATTATACATTTGACTCTAATATTGTTCAATACATTATTTGTATTAAGTACTTAATAATTATATTAATTATACATTCAAACCAGGGTTGTTGTGACCTAACAACTGGTATCAGATCAGGCTAAATTAATTCTTATTTAGTCGATCTATTACCATGGCAGCCATTCCATATACCTACCCTTCCCAACCTTCAAAATAAAAAATGTCTTCAATCACTTGCCCAGTTATATCAGGAAAGGTTGTGCCTATTTTTTGTGGCAAAAACTTTCATCAATGGAAGTTGAAAGTCCAATGGTATCTTGAATCTATCCATTGTTAAATGCTCACAGTGCTGACTGATGGTCCCATCATTCCATAAAGCGTGGAACCCATTGCCGCTATTGATGATGGTCCTGCAGGAACAAGAACCATTCCAAAACTGAAGCATGCATGGACTGATACTGATCGTCAACTGTTCAGTCTTGACTCTGTTGGTATATGCTTCACGTACATGACATATAGTTATATGGCTAGAAGTATGTGAGCTTAAAGGGTCACACACTTGTACACCAAACACTACTTAAAATATGTAATATAATTAGGGTAATTATATTATTTATATAAACTATAATTACTTTGCTAGTTATGTTTTAATTAGTCGTTAAATTAAAACATATTAGTGGGTAATCAATAAAGAATCAAAGGCAAGGGGCTAATTGAGAAAAATCCTAATCTATAATTTGGAAAGAGAATAAGGAGACAAGCGTTAACCAAAAACACAATATCCTCCTTTCTCTCTCAACTTCAGCCGCCACCACATAGAACTCTAGGGTTCTTTTCGGTTTGATTCTTGATGAAGAAGGGACTAGCATTCCGATTGTGGTGTAGTGTGGATCAACTTTAGAGAGATTCTACGTTGAATCTTGGAGTACATCGGTCATAATCATCAGTGATTACAAAGGCTTCAATGGTATGACTTCCTTCATAATCATTGATGATTACTCTGTCTAATCGTTGGTGATTATTCATGCTTAATTAGATTGTCATTATGTAGATCCTTGTGTGGTGATTTATGTTATATTTCCGTTGCGTTTTCTTTGATTAAAATCGAAAATCACTAACAGTGGTATCACGAGTCATCATATTGATGATTTAATTAGCAAGTTTTTTGTAAAAGTAGCAAAAAATCCATATTTTTTGTAAAAGTTTTTTGTTTTATTTTCGAAGTGTTTTAAATGGTGCTAAAAATTTGATTTTTTGGAACCCTAATTGCTACTAGTTACAAAATCTTAAATAAAAAATTGATCTTGTAATTGAATTTTTTATTTTATTTGGCTTGGTTTTTCATATTAATTGTTAATTATTTTTGGGTAAAGGGTTCACCCTGGCTAAATATATTAAACACAAAAAGAACTACATAGGAATGTGACAGGCGGCCACATTGACCTCAAGCAAAAGCTTGAAAACAACATAGACTAAGTTTATGACATGCCATAAACAAAGCTAAGACCAACTAGCACTAGCAACAACCACACAAAAACAAACCAACACTTAAAAAACTAGACAACGAAAGCAAAAGCACAAAACCAAATTTAAACGAATAGATCTGGGAGCTTCCAGTTAACTAGCATCTGCTGGATCCAAACCGTCTTCTTTTTAAACTTCAGTGTCATCAACTTTAGATGGACAGTAGAGATAATCTCCTCACATAATTGTCTATGCGGCTTGGACTTCTTCTTGAATAATCTTGCATTCCGCTCTAGCCAAATATAGTAAGTAGTAGCTCCAAACAGGATACATGATATGATACTCTTGGCTGATCTACCTCTAGAAATTGGAGTTAAGTAAGCAACAATATCATCAAGCCTTGGAGCAATTGTGTCCATATCCACAAGCAAACTGACCTTGACCCAAACCTGCGAAGAATATAGACATTCAAAGAATAGGTGAGTATGAGAATCAGGAACAAGACCACAAAGGGGGAATCGAAGAGCATCCATATCAATGTCATGATGTACATCCCATTGTTTCAGCATATCTTGAGTTTTTAGGCGTTTGTTCAAAACAAGCCACATGTGAAAAGCATGTCTAGGAATACAGTGAGAAAACCACACAACATTCTGCCAAGAAACTTCAATACCACTGGATCTAATAGAATTCCACGCTAGGTTGACCGAGAATGGTCTAAACGAACCACTGCAGTCAATCCATTCTATGGCATCCTTTTGATCCGCAAAAAGCTGAGGCACCGGAATGTTAGTAAATTCAGGAAATCTAGTGTACCAATCTGTAGGCCAAATCCACGAATTATCAGCAATTAGGTTAGAAACAGTATCATGAGCAGAAAAACCGGCACGAGATATATCTCTATGAGTAAGGAACTGAAAAATTGGACTAGTGACACTCCAATTATCAAACCAAATGGAAGTAGTATTTCCATCTTGAATAGCATGCCAGATAAATGGCCGAATTTTGTTTCTCAGCTGAACTAATTTCCGCCAAGACCATGTCAAAACATGTAGTTTTGCCATATCCCAAGCTAAAACCTTGTCAAATGCTGATTGATTGTGCAAAACCGATGATAACCTAGACCCATTTTGTATTGTGAATGATTGTGCTTGTACGGTTGTTATGGAAAAGCCGATTTTGGCTATGTTGTAAATTCTTTTAATTTCGTTTTGGTGCCATATTTGGGGAAATTTCAATGTAAAATTAATAAATTGGTTGTTGTAATTTTATTATTTGCTATGTAAAATTGTTGACCAAAGCTGGAAGAAAAAGAAGACACAACATGCATTTTCGTCATTCTACGACAGCTGTACGAAAACTAGATTTCCATAAGTTATACAACTCCGATTTGGACGTTTCAATAACTTAAACCGCCTGCCATCTCGCTGGCTTCAAATTTCTAGAAGGCGGGGAAGACCAACGAAGACTACTTCACTGACTTTTCGGGCGTTAATGTTAGGGTAGAAAACCCGGTCAAACCTATTACTTTGAGAATCTGATGAACAAAGGAATATATAAGTTTAACTTATATAAATAATCTTAGTGAAACTCGTCTCATACCGAGTTGGTCTGTATCTGGTCATACTGAGTTGGTCAGTATGAGGTGATACCGAGTTCACGGACCGAGCTCCACATAGCGAGTTGGTCGGTATAGTTCAGTCTCATACCGAGTTGGTCGGTATAGCTCAGTCTCATACCGAGTTGGTCGGTATAGCTCAGTCTCATACTGAGTACACGGACCGACCAGTCCGTGAATGGTGCATTCCTTATTTGAGTAATGAATCAAATCCCTTTAATCAAGGGATGCACTTATTAGAATTGGGAGTTACATATAGAATAGGGTTAATTGTAAAACCTCTATACATTATAAATAGAGGTTTAGTCTTTAGTTGTTAAGCATCCTTTTGGATCCCGGTTGATCATTTGTGTGGATCACCGGTAACCCAATTCTAAATGTAACACTTTGTGGAGTGTTCTTGGTTATTCCGCAACCAAGAACACATTTTATACGTTTGTGCTTAATAAGAATAATCGTATGACGTATATGATCTTGTCTTTATCGATTTTATTAAACAATATATGGGTGGTTGGGTCCTACAATTGGTATCAGAGCGGTTCAAAGTTATCTACAACGTTGATGATCTTTTAACCCTATATATTGTTGAAGATCAAGTCTTTTCATAAAGAAGAACTATGCAGAATTTTCGTCATTTTCTGCGCACGGGTAGAAGAAATGCCGGATCTCCTTTGTTAACAGTCGAATATGTGTGAAATTTGAACAGGAGGTTCTCAACACACAGACACACAATCTAACCGTTCAGTTTTGTATTTGAAGATTCGCGTAGAGCGATATGGTAGGCGCATCAGGTCATATATTTTGTTTTTTATTCCTTACCTGCTGGGCAGCCATGGAAGAAAAATTGGCTCTCCTTCTTCAAACAACGAATGAGCGTGAAATTTTAACTGAAGGTTCACCATAATGTGTTTAATGTTTTCACCGTTCAGATCTTCAAAAGGAATCATTAATTAAGAGAAATGTATTTTTGAAAATTATTGACGAATATTTATGGTATGTTTTTAATTCTGCGCAACTGTGATAAAACGGCTATTATATCTTTTGTAACAGGTGAATCTTCATGAATTTTGGATATGATATCCATAACACATACATTTACTCGGTATCAAAATTTCAGACTTATCAGGAACATATATTGAGAGATACATATTTTCAAATTTGCTGGTTTTCTGATACTGGGTGTCTCATACTGAGTGGTCAGTATGAGACTGCTGTGATCGTTTCAACCGTTGGATCCTTATGATTTTTGGATATGATGTTGAAGACAGGTATAGGTATGTTGTGTAAAAAATTCATAATGATCAGAAGATTCTACATGGAGATATGATTTTCTGAAGTTGCTGCAAAATTAGAGAAACGAAATTCTGAAAGCTGAATTTTTCAAGTGAGTATGTTTCACATGTTTTTCTCTTTATAATCATATAAAATCATCTTAAACTGAGGAAATCCATAAGTTGATTGATTCTTTGGTGGGGTTTCAAGTCAAAGATAAAATATACCGAACGGTTTAATGTGAAAGTATATGATTCAGGGGGAGAAAAACTCAATGCGATATATATTTTCTCTTAATATGAAGCTAAAGTTCTTGAAGCTAAAGTGTTCATACTAAGTTATTCAAGGGGGTACATGTCACATATTATTTTACAATCATTTGAATCGTTTCAAACTGAGGAAATCTACTAGTTGAATGATTCTTGGGATATGTTTCATTTCAACTCAAATATACCGGACAGTTTAAGGAGGAGCAATGATTGTGGGGGAGAAAAGTTAATGTGACATATATTTTCTTGAAGTACTTAGTGAATAAAGAATATGAAAAGATCTCAAAAAGAAGACCATATAAGACAAGATCGTTATTACGTTAAACATATTCATTTGTTATCATCAGATAGGGGAGATTGTTAGGGTAGAAAACCCGGTCAAACCTATTACTTTGTGAATCTGATGAACAAAGGAATATATAAGTTTAACTTATATAAATAATCTTAGTGAAACTCGTCTCATACCGAGTTGGTCGGTATCTGGTCATACTGAGTTGGTCAGTATGAGGTGATACCGAGTTCACGGACCGAGCTCCACATAGCGAGTTGGTCGGTATAGTTCAGTCTCATACCGAGTTGGTCGGTATAGCTCAGTCTCATACCGAGTTGGAAGGTATAGCTCAGTCTCATACTGAGTACACGGACCGACCAGTCCGTGAATGGTGCATTCCTTATTTGAGTAATGAATCAAATCCCTTTAATCAAGGGATGCACTTATTAGAATTGGGAGTTACATATAGAATAGGGTTAATTGTAAAACCTCTATACATTATAAATAGAGGTTTAGTTTTTAGTTGTTAAGCATCATTTTGGATCCCGGTTGATCATTTGTGTGGATCACCGGTAACCCAATTCTAAATGTAACACTTTGTGGAGTGTTCTTGGTTATTCCGCAACCAAGAACACATTTTATACGTTTGTGCTTAATAAGAATAATCGTATGACGTATATGATCATGTCTTTATCGATTTTATTAAACAATATATGGGTGGTTGGGTCCTACACGAATGCCCCTTAAACCATTATAACCACTAGCTACGCCCAATAACCTGTAAGTGTCCATGTTAAACCGTAATTGGCGTCCATAGCCCATACGAATGGCCCGTGAACCATTATAACCACTAGGTATAACCAATAACCTATAAGTATCCATTTTTTAAACTGTTATTGGTGTTTATAACCCATACAAATGGTCCGTGAACCATTATAACCACTAGCTATGACTAATAACCAATAAGTATCCCTTTTTTAAAGTGTAATTGGTGTCTAGAACCCATACCGATGCCCCGTGAATGATTTTGACCATTAGCTCTGACCAGTAACCTATAAGTATCCATTTTAAACCTTAATTGGTGTCCATTACCCATATGAATGGCACGTGAACCATTATAACCACTAGCTATGACCAATAACCTATAATTATCCATTTTTTAAATTGTAATTGGTGTCGATAACCCATACGAATGGCCCGTGAACGATTATAACCACTAGCTACACCCAATAACCTATAAGTATCCATGTTAAACCGTAATTGGCGTCCATAGCTCATACGAATGGCCCGTGAACCACTATCACCACTAGGTATAACCAATAACCTACAAGTATCCAGTTTTTAAACTGTAATTGGTGTTTATAACCCATACATATGGCCCGTGAACCATTATAACCACTAGCTATGACCAATAACCTATTAGTAATTTTAAACTGTAATTGGTGTCTAGAACCTAAATGAATGCCCCGTGACGATTTTGACCACTAGCTATGACCAATAACCTCTAAGTACCCATTTTAAACCTTAATTGGTGTCCATTACCCATACGAATGGCCCGTGAACCATTATAACCACTAGTTATGACCAATAACCTATAATTATCCATTTTTTAAATTGTAATTGGTGTCTAGAACTCATTCGAATGCCCATTGAATGATTTTGACCGCTAGCTCTGACCAATATCCTATAAGTATCCACTTTAAACCTTAATTGTTGTCGATAACCCATACGAATGGCCCGGGAACCGTTATAACCACTAGCTATAACCAATAACCTATAAGTATCCATTTTTTAAATTGTAATTGGTGTTGATAAACAATACAAATGGCCCGTGAACCAATTTAACCACTAGCTATGACCAATAACCTATAAGTATCCGTTTCTTAAACTGTAATTGGTGTCTAGAAGCCATACGAATTCCCCGTGAATGATTTTGACCACTAGCGATGACCAATAACCTATAAGTATCCATTTTAAACCTTAATTGGTGTCCTTTTCCCATACGAATGGCCCGTGATACGTTATAACCACAAACTATGACCAATAACCTATAATTATCCATCTTTTAAATTGTAATTGGGTCTAGAACCCATACGAATGCCCCGTTAACCATTATAACCACTAGCTACGCCTAATAACCTATAAGTATCCATGTTAAACCGTAATTGGCGTCCATAGCCCATACGAATGGCCCGTGAACTCTTATAACCACTAGGTATAACCAATAACCTATAAGTATCCATCTTTTAAACTGTAAATTGTGTTGATAACCCATACAAATGGCCCGTGAACCATTATAACCACTAGCTATGACCAATAACCTATAAGTATCCATTTTTAAACTCTAATTGGTGTCTAGAACCCATATGAATCACCCGTGAATGACTTTGACCACTAGCTATGACCAATAACCATTAAGTTTCCATTTTAAACCTTATTTGGTGTCCATTACCCATACGAATGGCCCGTGAACCATTATAACCACTTGCTATGACCAATAACATATAAGTATCCATTTTAAACCTTAATTGATGTCGAAAACCCATACGAATGGCTCATGAACCATTATAACCACTAGCTATAACCAATAACCTACACGTATTCATTTTTTAAACTGTAATTGGTGTTGATAACCAATACAAATGGCCCGTGAACCTTTATAACCACTAGCAATTACCAATAACCTGTAAGTATCCATTTTTTAAACTGTAATTGGGGTCTAGAACACATACGATGCCCCGTGAACGATTTTGACCACTAGCTATGACCAATAACCTATAAGTATCCATTTTTTATTTTAATTGGTGTCCATTACCCATACGAATGGCCCGTGAACCATTATAACCACTAGCTATAACCAATAACCTATAATTATCCATTTTTTAAATTGTAATTGGTGACTAGATCCCATACAAATGTCCCATGAATGATTTTGACCACTAGCTATTAAAGATAACCTATAAGTATCCATTTTAAACGTTAATTGGTGTCCATTACCCATACGAATGGCCCGTAAACCTTTATAACCACTACCTATGACCAATAACTTATAATTATCTATTTTTCAAATTGTAATTGGTGTCTAGAACCCATATGAATGCCCCGTGAACCAATATAACAACTAGCTACCCCAATAACCTATAAGTATCCATGTTAAACCGTAATTGGCGTCCATAGCCCATACGAATGGCCCGTGAACCATTATAACCACTAGGTATAACCAATAACCTATAAGTATCCATTTTTTAAACTGTAATTGTGTTGATAACCCATACAAATGCCCTGTGAACCATTATAACCAATAGCTATGACCAATAACCTATAAGTATCCTTTTTTTAAACTGTAATTGGTGTCAAGAACCCATACGAATGCCCCATGAACGATTTTGACCAATAGCTATGACCAATAACCTATAAGTATCCATTTTAAACCTTAATTGGTGTCCATTACCCATGAATTGCCCGTGAACGATTATAACCACTAGCTATAACCAATAACCTACAAGTATCCATTTTTTAAACAGTAATTAGTGTTGATAACCAATACAAATGGCCCGTGAACCTTTATAACCACTAGCAATGACCAATAACCTATAAGTATCCATTTTTTAAACTGTAATTGGGGTCTAGAACACATACGATGCCCCGTGAACGATTTTGACCACTAGCTATGACCAATAACCTATAAGTATCCATTTTTTTATCTTAATTGGTGTCCATTACCCATACGAATGGCCCGTGAACCATTATAACCATTAGCTATAACCAATAACCTAAAATTATCCATTTTTTAAATTGTAATTGGTGTCTAGAACCCATACGAATGTCCCATGAATGATTTTGACCACTAGCTATTAAAGTAACCTATAAGTATCCATTTTAACCTTAATTGGTGTCCATTACCCATACGAATGGCCCGTAAACCTTTATAACCACAAATTATGACAAATAACCTATAATTATCCATCTTTTAAATTGTAATTGGTGTCACGAACCCATACGAATGCCCCGTTAACCGTTATAACCACTAGCTACGCCAAATAACCTATAACTATCCATGTTAAACCGTAATCGGCGTCCATAGCCCATACGAATGGCCTGTGACCTATTATAACCACTAGGTATAACCAACAACCTATAAGTATCCATTTTTTAAACTGTAAATTGTCCTGATAACCCATACAAATGGCCTGTGAACCATTATAACCAATAGCTATGACCAATAACCTATAAGTATCCTTTTTTTAAACTGTAATTGGTGACAAGAACCCATACGAATGCCCCGTGAACGATTTTGACCACTAGTTATGGCCAATAACCTATAAGTATCCATTTTAAACCTTAATTGGTGTCCGTTACCCATACGAATGGACCGTGAACCATTATAACCACAAGCTATGACCAATAACCTATAAGTATCCATTTTAAACCTTAATTGGTGTCGATAACCCATACGAATGGCCTGTGAACGATTATAACCACTAGCTATAACCAATAACCTACAAGTATCCATTTTGTAAACAGTAATTAGTGTTGATAACCCATACAAATGGCCCGTGAACCATTATAACCACTAGCAATGACCAATAACCTATAAGTATCCATGTTTTGAACTGTAATTGGGGTCTAGAACACATACGAATGCCCCGTAAACGATTTTGACCACTAGCTATGACCAATAACCTACAAGTATCAATTTTTAATCTTAATTGGTGTGAATTACCCATACGAATGGCCCGTGAACCATTTTAACCATTAGGTATAACCAATAACATATAAGTATCCATTTTTTAAACTGTAAATTGTGTCTAGAACCCATACGAATGCCCCGTTAACCGTTATAACCACTAGCTACGCCAAATAACCTATAAGTATCCATGTTAAACCGTAATTGGCGTCCATAGCCCATACGAATGGCCCGTGACTTATTATAACCACTAGGTATAACCAACAACCTATAAGTATCCATTTTTTAAACTGTAAATTGTCCTGATAACCCATACAAATGGCATGTGAACCATTATAACCAATAGCTATGACCAATAACATATAAGTATCCATTTTAAACCTTAATTGATGTCGACAACCCATACGAATGGCTCGTGAACCATTATAACCACTAGCTATAACCAATAACCTACACGTATCCATTTTTTAAACTATAATTGGTGTTGATAACCAATACAAATGGCCCATGAACCTTTATAACCACTAGCAATGACCAATAACATGTAAGTATCCATTCTTTAAACTGTAATTGGGGTCTAGAACACATACGATGCCCCGTGAACGATTTTGACCACTAGCTATGACCAATAACCTATAAGTATCCATTTTTAATTTTAATTGGTGTCCATTACCCATACGAATGGCCCGTGAACCATTATAACCACTAGCTATAACCAATAACCTAAAATTATCCATTTTTTAAATTGTAATTGGTGTCTAGAACCCATACGAATGTCCCATGAATGATTTTGACCACTATCTATTAAAGTAACCTATAAGTATCCATTTTAACCTTAATTGGTGTCCATTACCCATACGAATGGCCCGTAAACCTTTATAACCACAAATTATGACAAATAACCTATAATTATCCATCTTTTAAATTGTAATTGGTGTCACGAACCCATACGAATGCCCCGTTAACCGTTATAACCACTAGCTACGCCAAATAACCTATAAGTATCCATGTTAAACCGTAATCGGCGTCCATAGCCCATACGAATGGCCCGTGACCTATTATAACCACTAGGTATAACCAACAACCTATAAGTATCCATTTTTTAAACTGTAAATTGTCCTGATAACCCATACAAATGGCCTGTGAACCATTATAACCAATAGCTATGACCAATAACCTATAAGTATCCTTTTTTTAAACTGTAATTGGTGACAAGAACCCATACGAATGCCCCGTGAACGATTTTGACCACTAGTTATGGCCAATAACCTATAAGTATCCATTTTAAACCTTAATTGGTGTCCATTACCCATACGAATGGACCGTGAACCATTATAACCACAAGCTATGACCAATAACCTATAAGTATCCATTTTAAACCTTAATTGGTGTCGATAACCCATACGAATGGCCTGTGAACGATTATAACCACTAGCTATAACCAATAACCTACAAGTATCCATTTTGTAAACAGTAATTAGTGTTGATAACCCATACAAATGGCCCGTGAACCATTATAACCACTAGCAATGACCAATAACCTATAAGTATCCATGTTTCGAACTGTAATTGGGGTCTAGAACACATACGAATGCCCCGTAAACGATTTTGACCACTAGCTATGACCAATAACCTACAAGTATCAATTTTTAATCTTAATTGGTGTGAATTACCCATTCGAATGGCCCGTGAACCATTTTAACCATTAGGTATAACCAATAACATATAAGTATCCATTTTTTAAACTGCAAATTGTGTCTAGAACCCATACGAATGCCCCGTTAACCGTTATAACCACTAGCTACGCCAAATAACCTATAAGTATCCATGTTAAACCGTAATTGGCGTCCATAGCCCATACGAATGGCCCGTGACTTATTATAACCACTAGGTATAACCAACAACCTATAAGTATCCATTTTTTAAACTGTAAATTGTCCTGATAACCCATACAAATGGCCTGTGAACCATTATAACCAATAGCTATGACCAATAACATATAAGTATCCATTTTAAACCTTAATTGATGTCGACAACCCATACGAATGGCTCGTGAACCATTATAACCACTAGCTATAACCAATAACCTACACGTATCCATTTTTTAAACTGTAATTGGTGTTGATAACCAATACAAATGGCCCATGAACCTTTATAACCACTAGCAATGACCAATAACCTGTAAGTATCCATTTTTTAAACTGTAATTGGGGTCTAGAACACATACGATGCCCCGTGAACGATTTTGACCACTAGCTATGACCAATAACCTATAAGTATCCATTTTTAATTTTAATTGGTGTCCATTACCCATACGAATGGCCCGTGAACCATTATAACCACTAGCTATAACCAATAACCTATAATTATCCATTTTTTAAATTGTAATTGGTGACTAGAACCCATACAAATGTCCCATGAATGATTTTGACCACTAGCTATTAAAGATAACCTATAAGTATCCATTTTAAACCTTAATTGGTGTCCATTACCCATACGAATGGCCCGTAAACCTTTATAACCACTAGCTATGACCAATAACCTATAATTATCTATTTTTCAAATTGTAATTGGTGTCTAGAACCCATATGAATGCCCCGAGAACCAATATAACAACTAGCTACCCCAATAACCTATAAGTATCCATGTTAAACCGTAATTGGCGTCCATAGTCCATACGAATGGCCCGTGAACCATTATAACCACTAGGTATAACCAATAACCTATAAGTATCCATTTTTTAAACTGTAATTGTGTTGATAACCCATACAAATGGCCTGTGAACCATTATAACCAATAGCTATGACCAATAACCTATAAGTATCCTTTTTTTAAACTGTAATTGGTGTCAAGAACCCATACGAATGCCCCGTGAACGATTTTGACCACTAGCTATGACCAATAACCTATAAGTATCCATTTTAAACCTTAATTGGTGTCCATTACCCATACGAATTGCCCGTGAACGATTATAACCACTAGCTATAACCAATAACCTACAAGTATCCATTTTTTAAACAGTAATTAGTGTTGATAACCAATACAAATGGCCCGTGAACCTTTATAACCACTAGCAATGACCAATAACCTATAAGTATCCATTTTTTAAACTGTAATTGGGGTCTAGAACACATACGATGCCCCGTGAACGATTTTGACCACTAGCTATGACCAATAACCTATAAGCATCCATTTTTAATCTTAATTGGTGTCCATTACCCATACGAATGGCCCGTGAACCATTATAACCACTAGCTTTAACCAATAACCTAAAATTATCCATTTTTTAAATTGTAATTGGTGTCTAGAACCCATACGATTGTCCCATGAATGATTTTGACCACTAGCTATTAAAGTAACATATAAGTATCCATTTTAAACCTTAATTGGTGTCCATTACCCATACGAATGGCCCGTAAACCTTTATAACCACAAATTATGACCAATAACCTATAATTATCCATCTTTTAAATTGTAATTGGTGTCACGAACCCATACGAATGCCCCGTTAACCGTTATAACCACTAGCTACGCCAAATAACCTATAAGTAACCATGTTAAACCGTAATTGGCGTCCATAGCCCATACGAATGGCCCGTGACCTATTATAACAACTAGGTATAACCAACAACCTATAAGTATCCATTTTTTAAACTGTAAATTGTCCTGATAACCCATACAAATGGCCTGTGAACCATTATAACCAATAGCTATGACCAATAACCTATAAGTATCCTTTTTTAAACTGTAATTGGTGACAAGAACCCATACGAATGCCCGTGAACGATTTTGACCACTAGTTATGGCCAATAACCTATAAGTATCCATTTTAAACCTTAATTGGTGTCCATTACCCATACGAATGGACCGTAAACCATTATAACCACAAGCTATGACCAATAACCTATAAGTATCCATTTTAAACCTTAATTGGTGTCGATAACCCATACGAATGGCCTGTGAACGATTATAACCACTAGCTATAACCAATAACCTACAAGTATCCATTTTGTAAACAGTAATTAGTGTTGATAACCCATACAAATGGCCCGTGAACAATTATAACCACTAGCAATGACCAATAACCTATAAGTATCCATGTTTTGAACTGTAATTGGGGTCTAGAACACATACGAATGCCCCGTAAACGATTTTGACCACTAGCTATGACCAATAACCTAAAAGTATCAATTTTTAATCTTAATTGGTGTGAATTACCCGTACGAATGGCCCGTGAACCATTTTAACCATTAGGTATAACCAATAACATATAAGTATCCATTTTTTAAACTGTAAATTGTGTCTAGAACCCATACGAATGCCCCGTTAACCGTTATAACCACTAGCTACGCCAAATAATCTATAAGTATCCATGTTAAACCGTAATTGGCGTCCATAGCCCATACGAATGGCCCGTGACCAATTATAACCACTAGGTATAACCAAAAACCTATAAGTATCCATTTTTTAAACTGTAAATTGTCCTGATAACCCATACAAATGGCCTGTGAACCATTATAACCAATAGCTATGAACAATAACCTATAAGTATCCTTTTTTTAAACTGTAATTGGTGACAAGAACCCATACGAATGCCCCGTGAATGATTTTGACCACTAATTATGGCCAATAACATATAAGTATCCATGTTAAACCGTAATTATAGTCCATAGCCCATACGAATGGCCCGTGAACCATTATAACCATTAGGTACAACCAATAACATATAAGTATCCATTTTTTAAACTGTAAATTGTGTTGATAACCCATACAAATAGCCCGTGAACCATTATAACCACCAGCTATGACCAATAACCTATAAGTATCCATTTTTTAAACTGTAATTGGTGTCTAGAGCCCATACGAGTGCCCCGTGAACGATTTTGACCAGTAGCTATGACCAATAACCTATAAATATCCATTTTAAACCTTAATTGGTATCCATTACCCATACGAATGCCCCGTGAACCATTGTAACCACTAGCTATGACCAATAACCTATAATTATCCATTTTTTAAATTGTAATTGGTGTCTAGAACCCATACGAATGCCCCGTGAACTATTATAACCACTAGCTAAGCCTAATAACCTATAAGTATCCATGTTAAACCGTAACTGGTGTCCATAGCCCATCCGAATGGCCCGTGAACCATTATAACCACTATGTATAACAAATACACTATAAGTATCCATTTTTTAAACTGTAATTGGTCGTGATAACCCATACAAATGGCCTGTGAACCATTATAACCACTAGCTATGACCAATAACCTATAATTATCCATCTTTTAAATTGTAATTGGTGTCTCGAACCCATACGAATGCCCCGTTAACTATTATAACCACTAGCTACGCCCAATAACCTATAAGTATCCATGTTAAACCGTAATTGGCGTCCATAGTCCATACGAATGGCCCGTGAACCATTATAACCACTAGCTTTAACCAATAACCTAAAATTATCCATTTTTTAAATTGTAATTGGTGTCTAGAACCCATACGAATGTCCCATGAATGATTTTGACCACTAGCTATTAAAGTAACATATAAGTATCCATTTTAAACCTTAATTGGTGTCCATTACCCATACGAATGGCCCGTAAACCTTTATAACCACAAATTATGACCAATAACCTATAATTATCCATCTTTTAAATTGTAATTGGTGTCACGAACCCATACGAATGCCCCGTTAACCGTTATAACCACTAGCTACGCCAAATAACCTATAAGTAACCATGTTAAACCGTAATTGGCGTCCATAGCCCATACGAATGGCCCGTGACCTATTATAACCACTAGGTATAACCAACAACCTATAAGTATCCATTTTTTAAACTGTAAATTGTCCTGATAACCCATACAAATGGCCTGTGAACCATTATAACCAATAGCTATGACCAATAACCTATAAGTATCCTTTTTTAAACTGTAATTGGTGACAAGAACCCATACGAATGCCCGTGAACGATTTTGACCACTAGTTATGGCCAATAACCTATAAGTATCCATTTTAAACCTTAATTGGTGTCCATTACCCATACGAATGGACCGTAAACCATTATAACCACAAGCTATGACCAATAACCTATAAGTATCCATTTTAAACCTTAATTGGTGTCGATAACCCATACGAATGGCCTGTGAACGATTATAACCACTAGCTATAACCAATAACCTACAAGTATCCATTTTGTAAACAGTAATTAGTGTTGATAACCCATACAAATGGCCCGTGAACAATTATAACCACTAGCAATGACCAATAACCTATAAGTATCCATGTTTTGAACTGTAATTGGGGTCTAGAACACATACGAATGCCCCGTAAACGATTTTGACCACTAGCTATGACCAATAACCTAAAAGTATCAATTTTTAATCTTAATTGGTGTGAATTACCCGTACGAATGGCCCGTGAACCATTTTAACCATTAGGTATAACCAATAACATATAAGTATCCATTTTTTAAACTGTAAATTGTGTCTAGAACCCATACGAATGCCCCGTTAACCGTTATAACCACTAGCTACGCCAAATAACCTATAAGTATCCATGTTAAACCGTAATTGGCGTCCATAGCCCATACGAATGGCCCGTGACCTATTATAACCACTAGGTATAACCAACAACCTATAAGTATCCATTTTTTAAACTGTAAATTGTCCTGATAACCCATACAAATGGCCTGTGAACCATTATAACCAATAGCTATGAACAATAACCTATAAGTATCCTTTTTTTAAACTGTAATTGGTGACAAGAACCCATACGAATGCCCCGTGAATGATTTTGACCACTAATTATGGCCAATGACATATAAGTATCCATGTTAAACCGTAATTATAGTCCATAGCCCATACGAATGGCCCGTGAACCATTATAACCATTAGGTATAACCAATAACATATAAGTATCCATTTTTTAAACTGTAAATTGTGTTGATAACCCATACAAATAGCCCGTGAACCATTATAACCACCAGCTATGACCAATAACCTATAAGTATCCATTTTTTAAACTGTAATTGGTGTCTAGAACCCATACGAATGCCCCGTGAACGATTTTAACCACTAGCTATGTCCAATAAGCTATAAGAATCCATTTTAACCTTTAATTAGTGTCCATTACCCATATGAATGGCCCGTGAACCATTATAACCACTAGCTATGACCAATAACCTATAATTATCCATTTTCAAAATTGTAATTGGTGTCAAGAACCCATACGAATTCCCCGTGAACCATTATAACCACTAGCTACGCACAATTACCTATAAGTATCCATGTTAAACCATAATTGGCATCCACAGCCCATACGAATGGCCCGTGAACCGTTATAACCACTAGGTATAACCAATAACCTTTAAGTATCCATTTTTTAAACTGTTATTAGTGTTTATAACCCATACAAATGACCCGTGAACCATGATAACCATTAGCTAAAACTAATAACCTAAAAGTATCCATTTTTTAAACTGTAATTGGTGTCTAGAACCCATACGAATGCCCCATGAATTATTTTGACCACTAGCTATGACCAATAACCTATAAGTATCCATTTTGAACCTTAATTATTGTCCATTACCCATACGAATGGCCCGTGAACCATTATAAACACTAACTATGACCAATAACCTATAATTATCCATTTTTTAAATTGTAATTGGTGTCGATAACCCATACGAATGGCCCGTGAACCATTATAACCACAAGCTACGCCAAAATAACCTATAACTAATCATGTTAAACCGTAATTGGCGTCCATAGCCCATATAAGTATCCATTTTAAACCTTAATTAGTGTCCATTACCCATACGAATGGCCCGTGAACCATTATAACCACTAGGTATGACCAATAACCTATAATTATCCATTTTGTAAATTGTAATTGGTGTCTAGAACCCATACGAATGCCCCGTGAAACATTATAACCACTAGCTACGCCCAATAACCTATAAGTATCCATGTTAAACCGTAATTCGCGTCCATAGCCCATACGAATGGCCCGTGAACCATTATAACCACTAGGTATAACCAATAACCTATAAGTATCCATTTTTTAAATTGTTATTGGTGTTTATAACCCATTCGAATGCCCCGTGAACCATTATAACCACTAGTTATGCCCCATAACCTATAAGTATCCATGTTAAACCGTAATTAGCATCCATTGCCCATACGAATGGCTCGTGAACCATTATAACCGTTAGGTAGAACCAATAACCTATAAGTATCCACTTTTTAAACTGTAATTGGTGTTTATAACCTATACAAATGGCCCGTGAACCATTATAACCACTAGCTATGACCAATAACCTATAAGTATCCTTTTTTTTAAACTGTAATTGGTGTCTAGAACCCATACGAATGCCCCGTGAACGATTTTAACCACTAGCTATGACCAATAAGCTATAAGAATCCATTTTAACCTTTAATTAGTGTCCATTACCCATACGAATGGCCCGTGAACCATTATAACCACTAGCTATGACCAATAACCTATAATTATCCATTTTCAAAATTGTAATTGGTGTCTAGAACCCATACGAATTCCCCGTGAACCATTATAACCACTAGCTACGCACAATAACCTATATGTATCCATGTTAAACCATAATTGGCGTCCACAGCCCATACGAATGGCCCGTGAACCATTATAACCACTAGGTATAACCAATAACCTATAAGCATCCATTTTTCAAACTATTATTAGTGTTTATAACCCATACAAATGGCCCGTGAACCATGATAACCATTAGCTAAGACTAATAACCTAAAAGTATCCATTTTTTAAATTGTAATTGGTGTCTAGAACCCCTACGAATGACCCGTGAATGATTTTGACCAGTAGCTATGACCAATAAGTTATAAGAATCCATTTTAAACCTTAATTAGTTTCCATTACCCATACGAATGGCCCGTGAACCATTACTACAACTAGCTATGACCAATAACCTATAATTATCCATTTTTTAAATTGTAATTGGTGTCGATAACCCATACAAATGGCCCGTGAACCATTGTAACCACTAGGTATGACCAATAACCTATAATTATCCATTTTTTAAATTGTAATTGGTGTCTAGAACCCATACGAATGCCCCGTGAGACATTATAACCACTAGCTACACCCAATAACCTATAAGTATCCATCTTAAACCGTAATTCGCGTCCATAGCCCGTACGACTGGCCCGTGAACCATTATAACCACTAGGTATAACCAAGAACCTATAAGTATCCATTTTTTAAATTGTTATTGGTGTTTATAACCCATTCGAATGCCCCGTGAACCATTATAACCACTAGCTATGCCCCATAACCTATAAGTATCCATGTTAAACCGTAATTAGCATCCATAGCCCATACGAATGGCCCGTGAACCATTATAACCATTAGGTAGAACCAATAACCTATAAGTATCCACTTTTTAAACTGTAATTGGTGTTTATAACCTATACAAATGGCCCGTGAACCATTATAACCACTAGCTATGACCAATAACCTATAAGTATCTTTTTTTTTAAACTGTAATTGGTGTCTAGAACCCATACGAATGCCTCGTGAAAAATTTTGACCACTAGCTATGACCGATAACCTATAAGTATACATTTTTAACCTTAATTGGTGTCCATTACCCATACGAATGGCCCGTGACCCATTAAAACCACTAGCTATGATCAATAACCTATAATTATCCATTTTTAAATTGTAATTGGTGTCTAGAACCCATACGAATGCCCCGATAATGATTTTGACCACTAGCTATTACCGATAACCTATAAGTATCCATTTTTAACCTTAATTGGTGTCCATTACCCATACGAATGGCCCGTGAACCTTTATAACCACTAGCTATGACCAATAACCTATAATTATCCATTTTTTAAATTGTAATTGGTGTCTATAACCCATACGAATGCCCCATGAACCATTTTAACCACTAGCTACGCCCAATACCCTATAAGTATCCATGTTACACCGTAATTGGCGTCCATAGCCCATACGCACTGCCCGTGAACCATTATAACCACTAGCTATGACAAATAACCTATAAGTATCCATTTTTTAAACTGTAATTGGTGTCTAGAACCCATACGAATACCCCGTGAACGATTTTAACCACTAGCTACGACCAATAAGCTATAAGAATCTATTTTAAACTTTAATTAGTGTCCATTACCCATACGAATGGCCCGTGAACCATTAGTACCACTAGCTATGACCAAAAACCTATAATTATCCATTTTTTAAATTGTAATTGGTGTCGATAACCCATACGAATGGCCCGTGAACCACTATAACAACTAGGTATGACCAATAACCTATAATTATCCATTTTTAAATCGTTATTGGTGTCTAGAACCCATTCGAATTCCTCATGAACCATTATAACCACTAGCGATGCCCCATAACCTATAACTATACATGTTAAACCGTAATTAGCATCCATAGCCCATACGAATGGCCCATGAACCATTATAACCACTAGGTAGAACCAATAACCTATAAGTATCCACTTTTTAAACTGTAATTGGTGTTTATAACCTATACAAATGGCCCGTGAAGCATTATAACCACTAGCTAAGACCAATAACCTATAAGTATCCATTTTTTAAACTGTAATTGGTGTCTAGAGCCCATACGAATGCCCCGTGAACAATTTTGACCACTAGCTATGACCGATAACCTGTAAGTATATATTTTTAACCTTAATTGGTGTCCATTACCCATACGAATGGTCCGTGAACCATTATAAACACTAACTATGACCAATAACCTATAATTATCCATTTTTTAAATTGTAATTGGTGTCTAGAACCCATACGAATGCCCCGTGAGACATTATAACCACTAGCTACACCCAATAACCTATAAGTATCCATCTTAAACCGTAATTCGCGTCCATAGCCCGTACGAATGGCCCGTGAACCATTATAACCACTAGGTATAACCAAGAACCTATAAGTATCCATTTTTTAAATTGTTATTGGTGTTTACAACCCATTCGAATGCCCCGTGAACCATTATAACCACTAGCTATGCCCCATAACCTATAAGTATCCATGTTAAACCGTAATTAGCATCCATAGCCCATACGAATGGCCCGTGAACCATTATAACCATTAGGTAGAACCAATAACCTATAAGTATCCACTTTTTAAACTGTAATTGGTGTTTATAACCTATACAAATGGCCCGTGAACCATTATAACCACTAGCTATGACCAATAACCTATAAGTATCTTTTTTTTTAAACTGTAATTGGTGTCTTGAACCCATACGAATGCCTCGTGAAAAATTTTGACCACTAGCTATGACCGATAACCTATAAGTATACATTTTTAACCTTAATTGGTGTCCATTACCCATACGAATGGCCCGTGACCCATTATAACCACTAGCTATGATCAATAACCTATAATTATCCATTTTTAAAATGTAATTGGTGTCTAGAACCCATACGAATGCCCCGATAATGATTTTGACCACTAGCTATTACCGATAACCTATAAGTATCCATTTTTAACCTTAATTGGTGTCCATTACCCATACGAATGGCCCGTGAACCTTTATAACCACTAGCTATGACCAATAACCTATAATTATCCATTTTTTAAATTGTAATTGGTGTCTATAACCCATACGAATGCCCCATGAACCATTTTAACCACTAGCTACGCCCAATACCCTATAAGTATCCATGTTACACCGTAATTGGCGTCCATAGCCCATACGCACGGCCCGTGAACCATTATAACCACTAGCTATGACAAATAACCTATAAGTATCCATTTTTTAAACTGTAATTGGTGTCTAGAACCCATACGAATGCCCCGTGAACGATTTTAACCACTAGCTACGACCAATAAGCTATAAGAATCTATTTTAAACTTTAATTAGTGTCCATTACCCATACGAATGGCCCGTGAACCATTAGTACCACTAGCTATGACCAATAACCTATAATTATCCATTTTTTAAATTGTAATTGGTGTCGATAACCCATACGAATGGCCCGTGAACCACTATAACAACTAGGTATGACCAATAACCTATAATTATCCATTTTTAAATCGTTATTGGTGTCTAGAACCCATTCGAATTCCCCGTGAACCATTATAACCACTAGCGATGCCCCATAACCTATAACTATACATGTTAAACCGTAATTAGCATCCATAGCCCATACGAATGGCCCATGAACCATTATAACCACTAGGTAGAACCAATAACCTATAAGTATCCACTTTTTAAACTGTAATTGGTGTTTATAACCTATACAAATGGCCCGTGAAGCATTATAACCACTAGCTAAGACCAATAACCTATAAGTATCCATTTTTTAAACTGTAATTGGTGTCTAGAGCCCATACGAATGCCCCGTGAACAATTTTGACCACTAGCTATGACCGATAACCTGTAAGTATATATTTTTAACCTTAATTGGTGTCCATTACCCATACGAATGGTCCGTGAACCATTATAAACACTAACTATGACCAATAACCTATAATTATCCATTTTTTAAATTGTAATTGGTGTCTAGAACCCATACGAATGCCCCGTGAGACATTATAACCACTAGCTACACCCAATAACCTATAAGTATCCATCTTAAACCGTAATTCGCGTCCATAGCCCGTACGAATGGCCCGTGAACCATTATAACCACTAGGTATAACCAAGAACCTATAAGTATCCATTTTTTAAATTGTTATTGGTGTTTACAACCCATTCGAATGCCCCGTGAACCATTATAACCACTATCTATGCCCCATAACCTATAAGTATCCATGTTAAACCGTAATTAGCATCCATAGCCCATACGAATGGCCCGTGAACCATTATAACCATTAGGTAGAACCAATAACCTATAAGTATCCACTTTTTAAACTGTAATTGGTGTTTATAACCTATACAAATGGCCCGTGAACCATTATAACCACTAGCTATGACCAATAACCTATAAGTATCTTTTTTTTAAACTGTAATTGGTGTCTAGAACCCATACGAATGCCTCGTGAAAAATTTTGACCACTAGCTATGACCGATAACCTATAAGTATACATTTTTAACCTTAATTGGTGTCCATTACCCATACGAATGGCCCGTGACCCATTATAACCACTAGCTATGATCAATAACCTATAATTATCCATTTTTAAATTGTAATTGGTGTCTAGAACCCATACGAATGCCCCGATAATGATTTTGACCACTAGCTATTACCGATAACCTATAAGTATCCATTTTTAACCTTAATTGGTGTCCATTACCCATACGAATGGCCCGTGAACCTTTATAACCACTAGCTATGACCAATAACCTATAATTATCCATTTTTTAAATTGTAATTGGTGTCTATAACCCATACGAATGCCCCATGAACCATTTTAACCACTAGCTACGCCCAATACCCTATAAGTATCCATGTTACACCGTAATTG
Organism: Calendula officinalis; assembly: GCA_963853835.1. Classification (NCBI taxonomy): domain Eukaryota; kingdom Viridiplantae; phylum Streptophyta; class Magnoliopsida; order Asterales; family Asteraceae; genus Calendula; species Calendula officinalis. Next base: position 64,055,681 of record OY970825.1, on the reverse strand, counting down.
GCGTCCATAGCCCATACGCACGGCCCGTGAACCATTATAACCACTAGCTATGACAAATAACCTATAAGTATCCATTTTTTAAACTGTAATTGGTGTCTAGAACCCATACGAATGCCCCGTGAACGATTTTAACCACTAGCTACGACCAATAAGCTATAAGAATCTATTTTAAACTTTAATTAGTGTCCATTACCCATACGAATGGCCCGTGAACCATTAGTACCACTAGCTATGACCAATAACCTATAATTATCCATTTTTTAAATTGTAATTGGTGTCGATAACCCATACGAATGGCCCGTGAACCACTATAACAACTAGGTATGACCAATAACCTATAATTATCCATTTTTAAATCGTTATTGGTGTCTAGAACCCATTCGAATTCCCCGTGAACCATTATAACCACTAGCGATGCCCCATAACCTATAACTATACATGTTAAACCGTAATTAGCATCCATAGCCCATACGAATGGCCCATGAACCATTATAACCACTAGGTAGAACCAATAACCTATAAGTATCCACTTTTTAAACTGTAATTGGTGTTTATAACCTATACAAATGGCCCGTGAAGCATTATAACCACTAGCTAAGACCAATAACCTATAAGTATCCATTTTTTAAACTGTAATTGGTGTCTAGAGCCCATACGAATGCCCCGTGAACAATTTTGACCACTAGCTATGACCGATAACCTGTAAGTATATATTTTTAACCTTAATTGGTGTCCATTACCCATACGAATGGTCCGTGAACCATTATAAACACTAACTATGACCAATAACCTATAATTATCCATTTTTTAAATTGTAATTGGTGTCTAGAACCCATACGAATGCCCCGTGAGACATTACAACCACTAGCTACACCCAATAACCTATAAGTATCCATCTTAAACCGTAATTCGCGTCCATAGCCCGTACGAATGGCCCGTGAACCATTATAACCACTAGGTATAACCAAGAACCTATAAGTATCCATTTTTTAAATTGTTATTGGTGTTTACAACCCATTCGAATGCCCCGTGAACCATTATAACCACTAGCTATGCCCCATAACCTATAAGTATCCATGTTAAACCGTAATTAGCATCCATAGCCCATACGAATGGCCCGTGAACCATTATAACCATTAGGTAGAACCAATAACCTATAAGTATCCACTTTTTAAACTGTAATTGGTGTTTATAACCTATACAAATGGCCCGTGAACCATTATAACCACTAGCTATGACCAATAACCTATAAGTATCTTTTTTTTTTAAACTGTAATTGGTGTCTAGAACCCATACGAATGCCTCGTGAAAAATTTTGACCACTAGCTATGACCGATAACCTATAAGTATACATTTTTAACCTTAATTGGTGTCCATTACCCATACGAATGGCCCGTGACCCATTATAACCACTAGCTATGATCAATAACCTATAATTATCCATTTTTAAATTGTAATTGGTGTCTAGAACCCATACGAATGCCCCGATAATGATTTTGACCACTAGCTATTACCGATAACCTATAAGTACCCATTTTTAACCTTAATTGGTGTCCATTACCCATACGAATGGCCCGTGAACCTTTATAACCACTAGCTATGACCAATAACCTATAATTATCCATTTTTTAAATTGTAATTGGTGTCTATAACCCATACGAATGCCCCATGAACCATTTTAACCACTAGCTACGCCCAATACCCTATAAGTATCCATGTTACACCGTAATTGGCGTCCATAGCCCATACGCACGGCCCGTGAACCATTATAACCACTAGCTATGACAAATAACCTATAAGTATCCATTTTTTAAACTGTAATTGGTGTCTAGAACCCATACGAATGCCCCGTGAACGATTTTAACCACTAGCTACGACCAATAAGCTATAAGAATCTATTTTAAACTTTAATTAGTGTCCATTACCCATACGAATGGCCCGTGAACCATTAGTACCACTAGCTATGACCAATAACCTATAATTATCCATTTTTTAAATTGTAATTGGTGTCGATAACCCATACGAATGGCCCGTGAACCACTATAACAACTAGGTATGACCAATAACCTATAATTATCCATTTTTAAATCGTTATTGGTATCTAGAACCCATTCGAATTCCCCGTGAATCATTATAACCACTAGCGATGCCCCATAACCTATAACTATACATGTTAAACCGTAATTAGCATCCATAGCCTATACGAATGGCCCATGAACCATTATAACCACTAGGTAGAACCAATAACCTATAAGTATCCACGTTTTAAACTGTAATTGGTGTTTATAACCTATACAAATGGCCCGTGAAGCATTATAACCACTAGCTAAGACCAATAACCTATAAGTATCCATTTTTTAAACTGTAATTGGTGTCTAGAGCCCATACGAATGCCCCGTGAACAATTTTGACCACTAGCTATGACCGATAACCTGTAAGTATATATTTTTAACCTTAATTGGTGTCCATTACCCATACGAATGGTCCGTGAACCATTATAAACACTAACTATGACCAATAACCTATAATTATCCATTTTTTAAATTGTAATTGGTGTCTAGAACCCATACGAATGCCCCGTGAGACATTATAACCACTAGCTACACCCAATAACCTATAAGTATCCATCTTAAACCGTAATTCGCGTCCATAGCCCGTACGAATGGCCCGTGAACCATTATAACCACTAGGTATAACCAAGAACCTATAAGTATCCATTTTTTAAATTGTTATTGGTGTTTATAACCCATTCGAATGCCCCGTGAACCATTATAACCACTAGCTATGCCCCATAACCTATAAGTATCCATGTTAAACCGTAATTAGCATCCATAGCCCATACGAATGGCCCGTGAACCATTATAACCATTAGGTAGAACCAATAACCTATAAGTATCCACTTTTTAAACTGTAATTGGTGTTTATAACCTATACAAATGGCCCGTGAACCATTATAACCACTAGCTATGACCAATAACCTATAAGTATCTTTTTTTTTTAAACTGTAATTGGTGTCTAGAACCCATACGAATGCCTCGTGAAAAATTTTGACCACTAGCTATGACCGATAACCTATAAGTATACATTTTTAACCTTAATTGGTGTCCATTACCCATACGAATGGCCCGTGACCCATTATAACCACTAGCTATGATCAATAACCTATAATTATCCATTTTTAAATTGTAATTGGTGTCTAGAACCCATACGAATGCCCCGATAATGATTTTGACCACTAGCTATTACCGATAACCTATAAGTATCCATTTTTAACCTTAATTGGTGTCCATTACCCATACGAATGGCCCGTGAACCTTTATAACCACTAGCTATGACCAATAACCTATAATTATCCATTTTTTAAATTGTAATTGGTGTCTATAACCCATACGAATGCCCCATGAACCATTTTAACCACTAGCTACGCCCAATACCCTATAAGTATCCATGTTACACCGTAATTGGCGTCCATAGCCCATACACACGGCCCGTGAACCATTATAACCACTAGCTATGACAAATAACCTATAAGTATCCATTTTTTAAACTGTAATTGGTGCCTAGAACCCATACGAATGCCCTGTGAATGATTTTAACCATAGCTACGACCAATAAGCTATAAGAATCCATTTTAAACTTTAATTAGTGTCCATTACCCATACGAATGGCCCGTGAACCATTAGTACCACTAGCTATGACCAATAACCTATAATTATCCATTTTTTAAATTGTAATTGGTGTCGATAACCCATACGAATGGCCCGTGAACCACTATAACAACTAGGTATGACCAATAACCTATAATTATCCATTTTTAAATCGTTATTGGTGTCTAGAACCCATTCGAATTCCCCGTGAACCATTATAACCACTAGCGATGCCCCATAACCTATAACTATACATGTTAAACCGTAATTAGCATCCATAGCCCATACGAATGGCCCATGAACCATTATAACCACTAGGTAGAACCAATAACCTATAAGTATCCACTTTTTAAACTGTAATTGGTGTTTATAACCTATACAAATGGCCCGTGAAGCATTATAACCACTAGCTAAGACCAATAACCTATAAGTATCCATTTTTTAAACTGTAATTGGTGTCTAGAGCCCATACGAATGCCCCGTGAACAATTTTGACCACTAGCTATGACCGATAACCTGTAAGTATATATTTTTAACCTTAATTGGTGTCCATTACCCATACGAATGGTCCGTGAACCATTATAAACACTAACTATGACCAATAACCTATAATTATCCATTTTCTAAATTGTAATTGGTGTCTAGAACCCATACGAATGCCCCGTGAAACATTATAACCACTAGCTACGCCCAATAACCTATAAGTATCCATGTTAAACCGTAATTCGCGTCCATAGCCCATACGAATGGCCCGTGAACCATTATAACCACTAGGTATAACCAATAACCTATAAGTATCCATTTTTTAAATTCTTATTAGTTTTTATAACCCATACAAATTCCCCGTGAACCATTATAACCACTAGCTATGACTTATAACCTAAAAGTATCCATTTTTTAAACTGTAATTGGTGTCTAGAACCCATACGAATGACCCGTGAACCATTACTACAACTAGCTATGACCAATAACCTATAATTATACATTTTTTAAATTGTAATTGGTGTCGATAACCCATACAAATGGCCCGTGAACCATTACTACAACTAGCTATGACCAATAACCTATAATTATACATTTTTTAAATTGTAATTGGTGTCGATAACCCATACAAATGGCCCGTGAACCATTATAACCACTAGGTATGACCAATAACCTATAATTATCCATTTTTTAAATTGTAATTGGTGTCTGGAACCCATACGAATGCCCCGTGAAACATTATAACCACTAGCTACACCCAATAACCTATAAGTATCCATCTTATACCGTAATTCGTGTCCATAGCCCGTACGAATGGCCCGTGAACCATTATAACCACTAGGTATAACCAAGAACCTATAAGTATCCATTTTTTAAATTGTTATTGGTGTTTATAACCCATTCGAATGCCCCGTGAACCATTACAACCACTAGCTATGCCCCATAACCTATAAGTATCCATGTTAAACCGTAATTAGCATCCATAGCCCATACGAATGGCCCGTGAACCATTATAACCATTAGGTAGAACCAATAACCTGTAAGTATCCACTTTTTAAACTGTTATTGGTGTTTATAACCTATACAAATGGCCCGTGAACCATTATAACCACTAGCTATGACCAATAAGCTATAAGTATCCTTTTTTTAAACTGTAATTGGTGTCTAGAACCCATACGAATGCCTCGTGAAAAATTTTGACCACAAGCTATGACCGATAACCTATAAGTATACATTTTTAACCTTAATTGGTGTCCATTACCCATACGAATGGCCCGTGACCCATTATAACCACTAGCTATGATCAATAACCTATAATTATCCATTTTTAAATTGTAATTGGTGTCTAGAACCCATACGAATGCCCCGATAATGATTTTGACCACTAGCTATTAACGATAACCTATAAGTATCCATTTTTAACCTTAATTGGTGTCCATTACCCATACGAATGGCCCGTGAACCTTTATAACCACTAGCTATGACCAATAACCTATTATTATCCATTTTTAAATTGTAATTGGTGTCTATAACCCATACGAATGCCCCATGAACCATTTTAACCACTAGCTACACCGAATACCCTATAAGTATCCATGTTACACCGTAATTGGCGTCCATAGCCCATACGCACGGCCCGTGAACCATTATAACCACTAGCTATGACAAATAACCTATAAGTATCCATTTTTTAAACTGTAATTGGTGTTTAGAACCCATACGAATGCCCCGTGAATGATTTTAACCACTAGCTACGACCAATAAGCTATAAGAATCCATTTTAAACTATAATTAGTGTCCATTACCCATACGAATGGCCCGTGAACCATTAGTACCACTAGCTATGACCAATAACCTATAATTATCCATTTTTTAAATTGTAATTGGTGTCGATAACCCATACGAATGGCCCGTGAACCACTATAACAACTAGGTATGACCAATAACCTATAATTATCCATTTTTAAATCGTTATTGGTGTCTAGAACCCATTCGAATGCCCCGTGAACCATTATAACCACTAGCGATGCCCCATAACCTATAACTATACATGTTAAACCGTAATTAGCATCCATAGCCCATACGAATGGCCCATGAACCATTATAACCACTAGGTAGAACCAATAACCTATAAGTTCCACTTTTTAAACTGTAATTGGTGTTTATAACCTATGCAAATGTCCCGTGAAGCATTATAACCACTAGCTATGACCAATAACCTATAAGTATCCATTTTTTAAACTGTAATTGGTGTCTAGAGCCCATACGAATGCACCGTGAACAATTTTGACCACTAGCTAAGACCGATAACCTGTAAGTATATATTTTAAACCTTAATTGGTGTCCATTACCAATACGAATGGTCCGTGAACCATTATAAACACTAACTATGACCAATAACCTATAATTATCCATTTTTTAAATTGTAATTGGTGTCTAGAACCCATACGAATGCCCCGTGAATGATTTTGACCACTAGCTACGCCCAATAACATATAACTAATCATGTTAAACTGTAATTCACGTCCATAGCCCATATAAGTATCCATTTTAAACCTTAATTAGTGTCCAATACCCATACGAATGGCCCGTGAACCATTATAACCACTAGCTATGACCAATAACCTATAATTATCCATTTTCTAAATTGTAATTGGTGTCTAGAACCCATACGAATGCCCCCTGAAACATTATAACCACTAGCTACGCCCAATAACCTATAAGTATCCATGTTAAACCGTAATTCGCATCCATAGCCCATACGAATGGCCCGTGAACCATTATAACCACTAGGTATAACCAAAACCTATAAGTATCCATTTTTTAAATTCTTATTGGTTTTTATAACCCATACAAATTCCCCGTGAACCATTATAACCACTAGCTATGACTAATAACCTATAAGTATCCATTTTTTAAACTGTAATTGGTGTCTAGAACCCATACGAATGCCCCGTGAATGATTTTGACCACTAGCTAAGACCGATAACCTATAAGTGTACATTTTTAAACTTAATTGGTGTCCATTACCCATAAGAATGGCCCGTGAACCATTATAACAACTAGCTATGATCACTAACCTATAATTATCCATTTTAAACCTCAATTGGTGTCCATTACCTATACGAATGCCCCGTGAACCATTATACCACTAGCTATGACCAATAACCTTTAATTATCCATTTTCTAAATTGTAATTGGTGTCTAGAACCCATACGAATGCCCCGTGAACCATTAGAACCATTAGCTACGCACAATAACCTATAAGTATCCATGTTAAACCGTCATTGGTGTCCACAGCCCGTACGAATGGCCCGTGAACCATTATAACCACTAGGTATAACCAATAACCTATAAGTATCCATTTTTTAAACTGTTATTAGTGTTTATAACCCATACAAATGTCCACCATTATAACCACTAGCTATGACTAATAACCTAAAAGTATCCATTTTTTAAACTATAATTGGTGTCTAGAACCCATACGAATGCCCCGTGAATGATTTTGACCACTAGCTATGACCAATAACCTATAAGTATCCATTTTAAACCTTAATTAGAGTCCATTACCCATACGAATGGCCCTTGAACCATTCAATCCATTAGGTATAACCAATAACCATTAAGTATCCATTTTTTAAACTATTATTAGTGTTTATAACCCATACAAATGGCCCGTGAACCATTAAAACCACTAACTATGACCAATAACCTATAATTATCCATTTTTTAAATTGTAATTGGTGTCGATAACCCATACGAATGGCCCGTGAACCATTATAACCACAAGCTACGCCCAATAACCTATAACGATCCATGTTAAACCGTAATTGGCGTCCATAGCCCATATAAGTATCCATATTAAACCTTAATTAGTGTCCATTAACCATACGAATGGCCCGTTAACCATTATAACCACTAACTATGACCAATAACATATTATTATCCATTTTTTAAATTGTAATTGGTGTCTAGAACCCATACGAATGCCCCGTTAACCATTATAACCACTAGCTACGCCCAATAACCTATAAGTATCCATGTTAAACTGTAATTGGCATCCATAGCCCATACGAATGGCCCGTGAACCATTATAACCACTAGGTATAACCAATAACCATTAAGTATCCATTTTTTAAACTGTTATTAGTGTTTATTGTTAAGGAAAAAAGCCTTACCCCTTTGGATCTTAAGATAACAAAACAACCTAGACCAGCTTTGGTTAATATGTAGAATCAAAATAGCTTAGTTTAGGTCTGATACTGAGTAATCAGTATTGGAACTTAGTATCAGATAATGATACTGAGTACAAGGACTGAGTAGAAGGACTGAGTTACATTTTATTATGTAACGGACTAAGATCAAATCCCTTGATCTCAGTCATTCTCCTAGCTTAGTCCTTCGGTTACTCCTTTGCCCATTATGTAAGATCTCTATATCATTATAAATAGAGATCATCTTGCAAAGGAGAACTTACCAATTCACTTTACACTTTCATACCTTTTGTAATTGGTCAGTGGTCTTGTTATTCCGCAACAAGCCACACTTAGTGGAATTATACATTTGACTCATATCTTGTTCTCATACAATATTTGTCTTAAGTTATAATTATCCAATCAATTAACCATCTAAACCAGGGCGTTGTGACCTAACAACTGGTATCAGAGCAGGCTAAATAAACTCTTATTTAGTCGATCTATAACCCTGGCAGCCATCCCTTATACTTATCCTTCACATACTCCAAAATCAAAAATGTCTACCATTGTTGCACCAATTATGTCTGGAAAGGGAGTACCCATGTTTGATGGTAAAGACTTCCATCAATGGAAGCTAAAAGCTCAGTGGTATCTTGAATCTATTCATCTTGAGATGCTCACTGTGCTAACTGATGGTCCTATCATTCCACAAACTGTGGAACCCGTTGCTGCTACTGATAATGCTCCTGAGAGCACAAGAACAGTACCTAAACTAAGGCATAACTGGACTGATACTGACCGTCAGTTATATGCCTTAGACTCAAGAGCTAAAGGGGTGATTGGTAATACTGTTACCAAAGAAATTCTCAATGCAATCATGGAATTGCCAACAGCTAAGGCTATGTGGGATAGCCTATCAGCCACCTATGAAGGCACACCAAAGGTGAAGTTGCAAAGAAAGAGCAATATGAGAAGAAAGTATGAAAACTTCTTCTCAAATCCAAATGAAGACATCACCTCTCTTAACAACAGGTTTAACACTGGTGTTCATGGTTTAATTAGTGTTGGCATTGTAAAAGAGGAAGGGGAACTTGTTCAAAAGTTCCTGGACAGTCTTCCTCAACAATTTCTTGACATGTCAAACTCTGTCAATGCTGCTAACAACATTGAGTCATACACTCTTCAAACTCTCTATGGCCTAATGTTGAACCATGAAGAGAATACTGCTGCAAGACCGATCAACTGGAAGAAAACTGACCAATCTTCAAATGGCATGGCTCTCATTGTGCAACAAGCATATACTGTGACTGAGCCTGATGAACCAGTAGTTGATCTTGCTGATGCTGAGGCAGAAGAGCTTGAGACTCAAATGGCTCTTATGTCTATGAAGCTGGATCAGTTGAAAAAGAAGAGGCTTGGTGTTAGCTCTTCTAACACTGACCCAAGATCAGGTCTTTGCTATAGGTGTGGAAAACTTTGACATATTGCTGCAATATGTCATACCAAGTCTTCTGAGACTGACCAGAATGACAAGATTGCATACCGAGCAAAGAGGTATAGAGACAAGTATGTCAAGCTGAAGAATTGGAGCAAGGGCAAGAGGGCAGAAGGGAATTGAGCACCTCATCAAGCACTTTACTCAGAAGCCTGGATGGATGAGGACTTAAGTGATGATGAGGAAGAGGTTGAGAATAAAGCCTTTATGGCTTTCACTGAAGATGATTTGAAGAGCTCCTTTGAAAAGGATATCAAAGAGGCTGAGAGGATGAGTGTCCATGCTGATTGGGATTCCACTCAGTTGTACAAGGTGAGTTCCTTTCAAACTTATTCAGTGAATGAAAAAACCAAGATTTTTGAGTATATAATTGTTGATCTTAAAACTTCTGTACAAAAAGAAAAAGCTTTAAAATTAACAATTAAAGAACTTGAAAGGGTAAATAATGAAAACTTAGATAAATTAGCAAAGTATAAAGATTTAGAATTAAATTTCTCAGATTTAAAGGACATTAACCAAAGATTAGCTGATAAAGCTCACTTACACAAACTTGAAAAAGAAAATTTTGAAAAACAGTGTAAATCTTGGGGAAATGCTTCAATAAAATTAAATAAATGTTTAAATCAACAATTCCCAGAAAATGTGAGGGCTGCACTTGGTGTTGATCCTCAACTTAAAAATAGGAATAATTTTGCTGATTTATTTGAAGAGTTTTCTAATATGAACCCTATTAAATTTATAAAAGCTAAAACTTTTTGTGAAGTTGGATGTCAAACTGAGTCAGATGATGAGGATAATGAAATTTTAGAAAAACCTATTGGTCCCTCCATCTGCTCAAAGTGCTATACTGAGCTACAAGAACTCAGTATTGAATTTCCTGTAAAGGAAATTTCATAATGAGCTCCCAATAGATCAGTATGACACTTCTGCTGTTACACCTTTTGAATTATTATTTAATACAATCTCAAATGTTTCATCTAATACAGAAGTTGCATGAACAGGAACATCATATACTGAGACATCTAAAGAACCTGTTAAAGTTGTTTCTTCAAAACATGATAAACAAAAAACAACTTCAACTAGGTCCACAGTTGGCAGAAACAAGAAGTCTTACACTAATAATATTAGAAAGACTTCTCTGCCAAATAAAAAGAAGCAATCAGATCTACCACCCTTTAAACCAGTAAAAGAAAATGTTGAAACACCTATTAAAAATGACAAAAATAACATTTTAAAAACACTTGGTGATCAGATCAAATCTTTAAGTAAAAAATTTGCAAAACTTACTCATACTGATCTACCAAAAGTGCAACAGTTTTCTAAAATACCTTATGAAAATATGTTTAGAAATAGACCTAGAAAATGTTATAGGTGTCATCATACTGGTCATAAGGGAGATGAATGCTGGACTGATCTCTCAAGTCCTAGGTACTCAGTACCAAAGAAAAGGAGAGAAACTAAGTCAGTATCACCAAAGAAAACTTCTAAAGTTTCCCCCGAAGTGATACTGACCTCTCCAAATAAAGAGATCAAGTCAAAATATGTTTATCCCACCAAAGGTCCCATTCAAAAATGGGTTCCTAAAAAGAACTAACTCTTATTTTGTGTCTTGTGCAGGGTGACAGAAAATGGTATTTAGATAGTGGCTGCTCAAGACACATGACAAGCAGTATGGAGTACCTTCTCAATTATACTCCAGAGAAGGTTCCTTCTATTAAGTTTGGAGATGACTCGGTGGGAAAGACAAGAGGTTATGGTGTGATCAAGGCAGGCAACATTACTTTTAAAAGAGTTGCCTACGTAGAGGGTCTTAAACACAATCTGCTCAATATCAGCCAGATGTGTGATGATGACAATGAAGCTCGATTCAGGAAGGTTGCAGGAATCATCTAAAATGATAAAGGGCAGCCTGTACTCATTGCTAGAAGAGAAAAAGATGTATATGTGGTAAACCTATCTGAAATAGACCCAACTATTCGAGTATGGCTGCTTTCTAAAGTCAAGCCAAAATTGCATTGGCTATGGCACAAGAAACTCTCTCACATCAACTTTAGAAATATCAACGAGCTCAGTATGAAGAAACTGGTGAGAGGGTTGCCCACTATCACTTATTCAAAAGATAAGTAATGCTCAGCATGTGAAATGGGCAAGCAGAAGAAGAGTTCATTCAAGTCAAAGGTCAATCATTCCATTAATGAACCTCTTACTATGATACATATGGATCTTTTTGGCCCCATCAGCACACCATCTTTGGCCAAAAAGATCTATACCCTAGTCTTGGTTGATGAGTTCTCAAGATATACTTGGGTCATCTTCCTCAAGACTAAGTCATATGCAACAATAGAAATCATTGCCTTTATAAAAAGAGAGGAACTTCAAAAAGGCAACAAGGTCAAGCAACTTAGAAGTCACCATGGTACTGAGTTTAAGAACTCAGTATTAGCCGATTTCTGTGAAGAAAAAGGAATCATTCAAAACTTCTCTGCAGCTTACACACCACAACAAAATGGTGTTGTAGAAAGAAAGAATAGAACATTAATTGAAGCTGCAAGAACTTTGTTATGCCATGCTGGACTGGCACTGAGTTTCTGGGCTGAAGCTGTAAATTGTGCAAACTTCACTCATAATAGAGCCACTATAGTCCAGAGACATCTGAAGACTCCATATGAGTTATACAATGGCAAGATTCCTAATGTGGAATACTTCCACATCTTTGGAAGTCAATGCTTTGTACTCAGTACAAAACAAAATCTCAACAAATTTGCTCCCAAAGCAAATGAAGGTGTGTTCATGGGCTACTCTCCACACTCTAAAGCCTTCAGAGTGTATATCATCTCAACCAAGATGATTGTAGAATCCATTCATGTCACATTTGATGAAGATCAGAATGAGCATTCTACCTCAGCAAGTGAAGACATAAGTGTCATAGATATCCTATGCAATCCAGAAAACTCCATTGCTGAAGAGCCCAAGTTTCATCCACACTTTATTCCTAATAAGTTTAATGAAACTGATCAAGTTCGAACTCAGTCTTACTCACCTGCGACTAATACTGAGGCTCCCATAACAGAGAACCTTCACACTGAGTTTCCAACTAATGATCTGAACCACTCTACCCATGAAGAAGGTGAAACATCCAATACTTCACAAGAATCCACATCAACTCTGCAAAATGAAGATGAACAACAACCTCCACTGTCTAATACTGACCCAAATTCCACTCAGTATCAGACACACAACACACCTAATCAACAAGATAGTGTTGATCCTACTTCAAATGCTCCCTTAGGAAACAATTTAAGGGAACACAGAGACCATCCACACTCTAACATTATTGGTCCTATTGAAGAAGGTGTCCAAACAAGAAGCAAATTAGAGTTTCCACCCCAAGTAACTGCAAATTTCTATTTCTTCTCAAGCTTTCTATCTACCATTGAACCAAAGAAAGCTGATGAAGCTTTATTAGATCAAGACTGGGTAGAAGCTATGCAAGAAGAGCTCACAGAGTTTGAGAGAAACAAAGTTTGGAACTTAGTACCACCTCCTACTGGCAAAACTATTATTGGTACTAAGTGGGTATTCAGAAACAAGATGGACAAGGATGGTGTTGTCATCAGAAACAAAGCAAGGTTGGTTGCTCAAGGTTACAGGCAAGAAGAAGGCATTGACTATGATGAAACTTTTGCACCAGTTGCAAGAATTGAAGCTATTAGGTTGTATCTTGCATATGCAGCTTTTAAGAACTTCAAAGTTTATCAGATGGATGTCAAGAGTGCTTTTCTAAATGGAAAACTACAAGAGGAAGTTTATGTTAAACAACCACCAGGTTTTGTTGATCCTAAATTTCCTAATTATGTTTTCAAGCTTGATAAAGCTCTATATGGGCTCAAACAAGCTCCAAGAGCCTGGTATGATACCCTGTCTGAGTACCTTATTGAAAATAAATTTACAAGATGTAAAATTGATAAAACATAATTTTCAAGAAGGAAAGGTTCTGACATCTTACTCATTCAAATATATGTAGATGATATTATCTTTGGCTCCACTGATAAGTCAATGTGTGACTGGTTTGCTAAGATAATGTCAACTCAGTATCAGATGAGCATGATGGGAGAACTTACTTATTTTCTTGGTCTACAAGTTGAACAAAAGCCTGATGGCACTTTTATAAATCAAAGTAAATATGTGCATGACATGTTAAAGAAATACAAATTTGAAAACTTATCTTCCATGAATACTCCTATGGGTACTTAGGATAAGATAAGTAAGGATGAAACTGGTAAACCAGTGTGTCAATCCACATACTGAGGTATGATTGGTTGAATACTTTACTTAACTGCTAGCAGGCCTGATATCATGTTTGCAACATGTTTGTGTGCTCGGTATCAGGCTGATCCTAAAGAATTACACATGAAAGCAGTTAAGCGCATCTTTAGATATCTTACAGGTACTCCTAACCTGGGTCTTTGGTATCCCAAAGATTCAAACTTTGCCCTTGAAGGGTACACGGATGCAGATTTTGCAGGTTGTAGATTGGAAAGAAAAAGCACAAGTGGAGGATGTCAATTCCTAGGTGGAAGACTAGTAGGTTGGTCATCCAAGAAGCAAAATTCGATAGCAACTTCCACAGCAGAAGCAGAGTATGTTGCTGCAGGAAGTTGCTGTGCTCAATTATTATGGATGCAGTATCAACTATTGGACTACAGGTTCAACTTTACAAAGACTCCAATTCATTGTGATAACAAGAGTGCTATTGCTATCACAGAAAACCCAGTCTATCACTCCAAAACTAAGCACATTGATATCAGACACCACTTTATTCAAGATAATGTGGAAAAAGGTAAGGTTGAGGTAGATTATGTACCAACAGATGAACAATTGGCCGATGTGTTTACTAAAACTCTCCCTGAGGAAAGGTTTATGTATTTACAAGGGCAATTAGGTATGATGAATCCTTGATCTTTCTTAATTTTCTTTAAAACTGAGCGCTCAGTATCACTCCTGTTGATACTGACCACTCAGTATCACTTGTCTGTTATCATCAAAATTTAAAATTTTTATTTTTTTTATTAATTTCAAGAGTAAATTAATTGTTTTTATATTTTTTAAAATATTTTTTAATTAATATTTTTTTCCTCAGTATTGGGGTATGACGGCGTTTACACCGAGCTTAACCCTCATACTGCCCAACGGTAACCTTTCTTAATAGGAAAGTTACTGTTGGCACAGGATAAGGCAGTCAAATCAGCCGGTTTAACTTCCCAATACCTTCATTATCTTTCAATCACCTATAAATAACCGTTTTTTTTTTACTTCAAATTTTTTTTAACAGTTATTTCATTCTTTCTCTTTAAATTCTCTCTGCGATTAACGATTTCACTCTCATTTAGCAAGCAAAAACAATTAAATCAAATTCCGAAATGATGACCTGCCCAGGTTTGCGAGGAACAACATCACAACCAATTTCACTATTCCTCAAGCCTGGGTATGCCAAGAATTCACAAACATTGTGACTTTTATGAAGCATTGCCCAATTGCTCGTGCACTGACCTTGTCTCCTCGAGCAATTTACCCAGAAATGCTATGCGAGTTTTGGTACTCTGCCACACTCGATTCTCCAGATATGATTGCTGGGTGGGTCATTAGGGATCAAAGAAGGGCATTTGTTTCTACTGCCATCATTCATGAAACACTGAGGCTTCCAGCACACGCTCAGTATGACCCATTCGTTGATAGAACAGAGGCACGCTCAATATTGCCATTTTTGGGTCGAAGAGGAACAACAGGCATCATCAAAAGAAACGAATTTGGTCCTATGTGGGGTATTCTCATTACAACAATAATTCGGTGTATGACCCACAAGACGGGTGCTTTGGACCAAATAAATGAATTTGGGATGCAAATAGTACATGCTTTGTATTATGGAAGAAACATTGATTATGCTCGGCTCATTTTCAATGAATTATCTGCTTTGGTTCGGCCTAACACAAGGGAATGTAATGTCCCTTTCTGCAGATTCTTATCACTCATCTTTCAACACTCAATGCCCACACATTCTTATGATGAGTTTCACAGTCCAAGGGTTGATCTTCCTCCTCTTAGTGAGAAGATCTTCTTTTACAGGCCAAGACAAGGAGAGCCTCTACTAAGTCCTTATATGTGGGCCATTGTTCAAGAACACATCAATGAGGAAGCAGACATGTCTGATACTGAATCAGACAATGATGATGATGATGATGATAATGATGATAATAGTGGTAATGGAGGACATGCTGGTCAAGATGTTGAGATGCAGGATGTGCAGGATGTTCCACAGGTTCAAGAACCGACTCAACAACATATGTCTCATACTGAGTCGACCGAAGCCACACAACTTGTACTAAGAAGAAGAAGAAGAAACCTCTCTCCAGTCGTCATGGGAGTGTTATCATCTGAGGAGGAGCAGCCTGCAAATGTTCCATCATTAACTGCATCTCTTAAAGAACAAAATCTTGTTGCAGCTACCGCTGACCTTCCAGGCCAAGAACCAACTCAAACTGCTCAACCAATTGAGGAACCTCATGTTCCTCTTAATGTGGAAATTCTATATGAGCAAACTACACTGGAAGGTGCCCAGCATGAACAGAGGGTCGGTATTGAAGGTGTTGGTGCTTCACATCAACAATCACATGATCCTGCACCAATCACAGCCGATTCTAGAAGGGAATCTGACAGAGTCTCAGGTATGAATTTCTAAAAAGCCTTTAAACTTCTATATATATATATTTCATTCCCAAATAGAGACTAAGTATTAGCCAGTACCAACTCAATACTGACCAAAGTCTCAAACGATCTTTCAAATATATATCCTTTTATGGCCAACATAGCTAGCCCACTGCTGCTATGAAAAATTCATATACTGAGCACTTTCAATTGATCATTGTCAGTCTACAGTTGTCTCAACATTTAAAGAGACAATGGTGGTTGATGTCACAGTGACACCCACTGGTGCTGCTTGAATAATGTCCAACTTATTTTTGAGTTGGGTAGCATAATTCAAGAAATGATCACAAATCCTTAAGCCACAAAATCCAAAAACTTTCCATGGGGTTTAGCCACATTTGTGTTATCACTCTAATACCGAGTGATAAACATTGAAAATAACATGAAGCATCCCAAACCCAAACCTTTTAGTAAATGTGACTTATCCTATACTGAGCTACTTAAATTTACACAATCACTTT
Source organism: Calendula officinalis (assembly GCA_963853835.1). Lineage (NCBI taxonomy): Eukaryota > Viridiplantae > Streptophyta > Magnoliopsida > Asterales > Asteraceae > Calendula > Calendula officinalis. The sequence goes on along the minus strand of OY970825.1, from coordinate 64,038,637 downwards.
TACTGAAAACTTCTTACACATGCTATGCACGAGTCCACAATATTTCATCATAAACCAGATGAAATACAGACTTCACAAACTCTGTTTATATGATTATAGAGTTAAACAACACCACAATTCTATTTGATAAACCTTTCTTTCTAACCAGTTTTATATTTTTGTTTCTTTAGCACCATCTGTGCAGGGTATTCCAGCATCACAGGCTGCAGGAGAACAAGTGACTCTGCAAGCAATCATGCAGAATATTCTGGCCATTCAACACACTCAGAATACAATCTTGGCCAGAATGGACACTATGAGTAGGGACATTGACTCCATCAAACAGTCAGTCTCACTACTCCAACAACAACATAAGCCTCCATCCCCTCCACCATCTTCACATGGTGGACATAATGAAGGAGAAGGAGATGATGATCCTGAGCAAATGCAATCACCCTCCCATGCCAATACTGAGGGTGATACTGAAGCTGCGACTGAGCCCATGCCATCCCCTACCGTTGACGAACCACAAGGGGACATGGGTGGTGATACTGATCCTCTTCCCTCCCCATCCAATGATAACAATAAGGGGGAGAAGAGACAAAGAGATACTGAGGTTGATCAACCTGAGCCATCTGCTCAGGGGGAGAAAAGACGAAGATTGAATGAAGACCAACCTCCACATCAAGGACAACAACAACAACAACATCAGCAAAGCCCTCATACTGAACCACTTCGTTTTCAGTATGAGAGAAGAAGACAAAGAAGTAGGTCAGTACTACACTTTGAAGACCCACTTGAGCCATCTGCTCAGGGGGAGACTCACACTGACTAACCACAGCAAGCTTATACTGAGTCACCTGTTCTAGAAGAAAATAACTTGCAAATTGTGGTATATAGGCCTTTCATCTGGCCTATTGCTAATGATGAAGATGAAGAACCAGATTTAGTGAACTATGCACTAAATCTGGTAGACCAAGAAAGTTCTTCATCATCATCCTCGGATGATGAAGAACCAGAAAGTCTGGTGATTAGAAGAAGGAGTTCCTTATCAAGAAGACCCATCAATGCAGTTCTCACTTCTTCTGAATCAAGTGAGGAACCTGCTCCTTTGGTAACAAGACAAAGAAGACATGTTCATACATTGGATAGTGATACCGAGCAGGCTCCAAGACTGACTTCCCAACAACTCTGTGCAGAACAAGAGAGATTTTTATATGAACAAGAGTTGGGAATCAAAGCTGAACCAGAATCTGACCCAGATACTGATACTCCTGGTCCTTCACATAGAATCTCAAGAAAGGGTCCAGACCATATTCAATATTATTGGAATATGGTTGTTGCTAGGACTCAGTATAAGGAGGAAAGGAAGGAGTTTTGAAGACCAAAACATTTCCAAATGTAAGGGGGATACACTGGTTGAATCTGGATGTCAATAAAGTAAAAGTGAAGCTCAAAGAAAGAAGAATCACTATCACTTGTACTGGCTTAACCAGCCCTCCCATGAAGATATTTATTCATGATATTCAAAGAATTGGTCTTCAAAACTGGGTGAAGATCACAAGACTGATCAAAGAGCTTCCAAAGAAATCAACTTATGATCATATAGTCTTGGATGAGATCTGTGCAGTAGCTGATGTATGTATGAGAAGGGCTTGCTTCATGAGATAGAGTATAGAACACTCAGTGTGATGACTGAAGCTTACTCAAACAATAGACCAGAATGCCTTCATACATACAAGTATCTTAAAAAGTACCCTCTTCCTCCTACCCTTGTTTTTCAGGATCAAAAGAGTGTCATATATCCAACTTCTGGATATATGTATACTGACTCAGAGGATAGAGAGTGCTTCATTTCTGAAGAAGATCTACCAAGAGCTCAAATCAGTCACCTTGTTGGACTGAAATGGATGATCACCAAGAAAGAAGACTCATGGTTCAGAAAGAAGATTGTTGCAGTTCTTAATAGTAGAAGGGATGAACTCAAGAGAAAAGAAGAGTTTGTCCACATCAAACAAGAAGTCTTCTATGAAAATGAAGCCATCAACAGCAGAAGAAGAAGAACATTTTGCTACCTATGCTGTTGTATTTTCTATTTTTTTTCCCTCTCTTTGTAATTGTTTTGTTATCATTAGATAGGGGGAGATTGTTAAGGCAAAAAGCCTTACCCCTTTGGATCTTAATATAACAAAACAACCTAGACTAGCTTTGATTAATATGTAGAATAAAATAGCTTAGTTTAGGTCTGATACTGAGTAATCAGTATTGGAACTCAGTATCAGTACTCAGTATCAGATAATGATACTGAGTACAAGGACTGAGTAGAAGGATTGAGTTACATTTTATTATGTAACGGACTAAGATCAAATCCCTTGATCTCAGTCATTTTCCTAGCTTAGTCCTTCGGTTACTCCATTGCCCATTATGTAAGATCTCTATATCATTATAAATAGAGATCATCTTGCAAAGGAGAACTTACCAATTCACTTTACACTTTCATACCTTTTGTAATTGATCAGTGGTCTTGTTATTCCGCAACAAGCCACACTTAGTGGAATTATACATTTGACTCATATCTTGTTCTTATACAATATTTGTCTTAAGTTATAATTATCCAATCAATTAACCATCTAAACCAGGGCGTTGTGACCTAACATTTATAACCCATACAAATGGCCCGTCAACCATTATAACCACTAGCTATGACTAATAACCTATAAATATCCATTTTTTAAACTGTAATTGGTGTTTAGAACCCATACGAACGCCCCGAGAACGATTTTGACCACTAGCTATGACCTATAACCTATAAGTATCCATTTTAAACCTTAATTGGGGTCCATTACCCATACGAATCCCCCGTGAACGATTTTGACCACTAGTTATGACCAATAACCTATAAGTATCCGTTTTAAACCTTAATTAGTGTCCATTACCCATACGAATGGCCAGTAACCCTTTATTACCACTATCTATGACCAATAACCTATAATTATCCATTTTTTAAATTGTAATTGGTGTCGATAACCCATACGAATGGCCCGTGAACCATTATAACCACTAGGTACGCGTATCCATGTTAAACCGTAATTGGCGTCCATAGCCCATACGAATGGCCCGTGAACTATTATAACCACTAGGTATAACCAATAACCTATAAGTATCCATTTTTTAAACTGTAAATTGTGTTGATAACCCATACAAATGGCCCGTGAACCATTATAACCACTAGCTATGACCAATAACCTATAAGTATCCATTTTTTGAACTCTAATTGGTGTCTAGAACCCATACGAATGCCCCATGAACGATTTTGACCACTAGCTATGACCAATAACCTATAAGTTTCCATTTTAAACCTTAATTGGTGTCCATTACCCATACGAATGGCCCGTGAACATTATAACCACTAGCTATGACCAATAACCTATACGTATCCATTTTAAACCTTAATTAGTGTCCATTACCCATACGAATGGCCCGTAAACCTTTATTACCACTAGCTATGACCAATAACCTATAATTATCCATTTTTTAATTTTTAATTGGTGTCTAGAACCCGTACGAATGCCCCGTGAACCATTATAACCACTAGTTGTGCTCAATAACTATAATTATCCATGTTAAACCGTAATTGGCGTCCATAGCCCATACAAATGGCCCGTGAACTATTATAACCACTAGGTATAACCAATAACCTATAAGTATCCATTTTTTAAACTGTAAATTGTGTTGATAACCCATACAAATGGTCTGTGAACCATTATAACCACTAGCTATGACTAATAACCTATAAGTATCCATTTTTTAAACTCTAATTGGTGTTTAGAACCCATACGAATGCCCCATGAACGATTGTGACCACTAGCTATGACCAATAACCTATAAGTTTCCATTTTAAACCTTAATTGGTGTCCATTACCCATACGAATGGCCCGTGAACCATTATAACCACTAGCTATGACCAATAACCTATAGTTATCCATTTTTTAAATTGTAATTGGTGTCTAGAACCCATACGAATGCCCCGTCAATGATTTTTTTACCGCTAGCAATGACCAATAACCTATAAATATCCATTTTAAACCTTAATTGGTGTCAATAACCCATACAAATGGCCCGTGAACCATTATAACCACTAGCTATAACCAATAGCCTATAAGTATCCATTTTTTAAACTGCAATTGGTGTTGATAACCCATACAAATGGCCAGTGAACCATTATAACCACTAGCTATGAACAATAACCTATAAATATCCATTTTTTAAACTGTAATTGGCGTCTAGAACACATACGAATGCCCCGTGAATGATTTTGACCACTAGCTATGACTAATAACCTATAAGTATCCATTTTTAATCTTAATTGGTGGCCATTACCCATACGAATGGCCCGTAAACCATTATAACCACTAGCTATGACCAATAACCTATAATTATCCATTTTTTAAAATGTAATTGGTGTCTAGAACCCATACGATTGCCCCATGAATAATTTTGACCACTAGCTATTACAAATAACCTATAAGTATCCATTTTAAACCTTAATTGGTGTCCATTACCCATACGAATGGCCCGTGAACCTTTATAACCACTAGCTATGACCAATAACCTATAATTATTCATTTTTTAAATTGTAATTGGTGTCTAGAACCCATACGAATGCCCCATGAACCATTATAACCACTAGCTACTCCCAATAACTTATAAGTATCCATGTTAAACTGTAATTGGCGTCCATAGCCCATACGAATGGCCCATGAACCTTTATAACTACTAGGTATAACCAATAACCTATAAGTATACATTTTTTAAACTGTAATTGGTGTCTATAACCCATACAAAGAGCCTGTGAACCATTATAACCACTCGCTATGACCAATAACCTATAAGTATCCTTTTTATAAACTCTAATTGGTGTCTAGAACCCATACGAATGCCCCGTGAATGATTTTGACCACTAGCTATGACCAATAACCTATAAGTATCCATTTTAAACCTTAATTGGTGTCCATTACCCATACGAATGGCCCGTGAACCATTATAACCACAACCTATGGCCAATAACCTAGAATTATCCATTTTTTAAGTTGTAATTGGTGTCTAGAACCGATACGAGTTCCCCGTGAACCATTATAACAACTAGCTACGCCTAATAACCTATAAGAAATCCATTTTAAACCTTAATTGGTGTCCATTACCCATACGAATGGCTCGTGAACCATTATAACCACTAGCTATGACCAATAACCTATAAGTATCTATTTTTTAAACTGTAATTGGTGTCTACAACCCATATGAATGCCCCATGAACGATTTTTTTACCACTAGCTATGACCAATAAGCTATAAGAATCCATTTTAAACCTTAATTGATGTCGATAACCCATACACATGGCCCGTGAACCATTATAACCACTAGCTATAACCAATAACCTATAAGTATCCATTTTTTAAACTGCAATTGGTGTTGATAACCCATACAAATGGCTCGTGAACCATTATAACCACTAGCTATGAACAATAACCTATAAGTATCCATTTTTTAAACTGTAATTGGCGTTTAGAACACATACGAATGCCCCGTGAACGATTTTGACCACTAGCTATGACTAATGACCTATAAGTATCCATTTTTAATCTTAATTGGTGGCCATTACCCATACGAATGGCCCGTGAACCATTATAACCACTAGCTATGACCAATAACCTATAATTATCCATTTTTTAAAATGTAATTGGTGTCTAGAACCCATACGATTGCCCCATGAATGATTTTGACCACTAGCTATTACAAATAACCTATAAGTATCCATTTTAAACCTTAATTGGTGTCCATTGCCCATACGAATGTCCCGTGAACCTTTATAACCAATAAGTATGACCAATAACCTATAATTATTCATTTTTTAAATTGTAATTGGTGTCTAGAACCCATACGAATGCCCCATGAACCATTATAACCACTAGCTACTCCCAATAAATTATAAGTATCCATGTTAAACTGTAATTGGCGTCCATAGCCCATACGAATGGCCCATGAACCATTATAACCACTCGGTATAACGAATAACCTATAAGTATCCATTTTTTAAACTGTAATTGGTGTAGATAACCCATACAAAGAGCGTGTGAACCATTATAACCACTAGCTATGACCAATAACCTATAAGTATCCTTTTTATAAACTCTAATTGGTGTCTAGAACCCATACGAATGCCCCGTGAATGATTTTGACCACTAGCTATGACCAATAACCTATAAGAATCCATTTTAAACCTTAATTGGTGTCCATTACCCATACGAATGGCCCGTGAACCATTATAACCACAAACTATGGCCAATAACCTAGAATTATCCATTTTTTAAATTGTAATTGGTGTCTAGAACCGATACGAGTTCCCCGTGAACCATTATAACCACTAGCTACGCCCAATAACCTATAAGAAATCCATTTTAAAACTTAATTGGTGTCCATTACCCATACGAATGGCTCGTGAACCATTATAACCACTAGCTATGACCAATAACCTATAAGTATCTATTTTTTAAACTGTAATTGGTGTCTAGAACCCATATGAATGCCCCATGAATGATTTTTTTACCACTAGCTGTGACCAATAAGCTATAAGAATCCATTTTAAACCTTAATTGGTGTCGATAACCCGTACACATGGCCCGTGAACCATTATAACCACTAGCTGTGAACAATAACCTATAAGTATCCATTTTTTAAACAGTAATTGGCGTCTAGAACACATTCGAATGCCCCGTTAACGATTTTGACCACTAGCTATGACTAATAACCTATAAGTATCCATTTTTAATCTTAATTGGTGGCCATTACCCATACGAATGGCCCGTGAACCATTATAACCACTAGCTATGACCAATAACCTATAATTATCCATTTTTTAAAATGTAATTGGTGTCTAGAACCCATACGATTGCCCCATGAATGATTTTGACCACTAGCTATTACAAATATCCTATAAGTATCCATTCTAAACCTTAATTGGTGTCCATTATCCATACGAATGGCCCGTGAACCTTTATAACCACTAGCTATGACCAATAACCTATAATTATTCATTTTTTAAATTGTAATTGGTGTCTAGAACCCATACGAATGCCCCATGAACCATTATAACCACTAGCTACTCCCAATAACTTATAAGTATCCATGTTAAACTGTAATTGGCGTCCATAGCCCATACGAATGGCCCATAAACCATTATAACCACTAGGTATATCCAATAACCTATAAGTATCCATTTTTTAAACTATAATTGGTGTTGATAACCCATACAAAGAGCCTGTGAACCATTATAACCACTAGCTATGACCAATAACCTATAAGTATCCTTTTTATAAACTCTAATTGGTGTCTAGAACCCATACGAATGCCCCGTGAATGATTTTGACCACTAGCTATGACCAATAACCTATAAGTATCCATTTTAAACCTTAATTGGTGTCCATTACCCATACGAATGGCCCGTGAACCATTATAACCACAAACTATGGCCAATAACCTAGAATTATCCGTTTTTTAATTTGTAATTGGTGTCTAGAACCGATCCGAGTGCCCCGTGAACCATTATAACCACTAGCTACGCCCAATAACCTATAATAAATCCATGTTAAACCGTAATTGGCGTCCATAGCCCATACGAATGGTCGTGAACCATTATAAACACTAGATGTGCCCAATAACTATAAGTATCCATGTTCAACCGTAATTATAGTCCATAGCCCATACGAATGGTCGTGAACCATTATAACCACTAGGTATAACCAATAACCTATAAGTATCCATTTTTAAACTGTAAATTGTGTTGATAACCCATACAAATGGCCCGTGAACCATTATAACCACTAGCTATGACCAATAACCTATAAGTATCCATTTTATAAACTCTAATTGGTGTCTAGAACCCATACGAATGCCCCGTGAATGATTTTGACCACTAGCTATGACCAATAACCTATAAGAATCCATTTTAAACCTTAATTGGTGTCCATTACCCATACGAATGGCCCGTGAACCATTATAACCACAAACTATGGCCAATAACCTAGAATTATCCATTTTTTAAATTGTAATTGGTGTCTAGAACCGATACGAGTTCCCCGTGAACCATTATAACCACTAGCTACGCCCAATAACCTATAAGAAATCCATTTTAAAACTTAATTGGTGTCCATTACCCATACGAATGGCTCGTGAACCATTATAACCACTAGCTATGACCAATAACCTATAAGTATCTATTTTTTAAACTGTAATTGGTGTCTAGAACCCATATGAATGCCCCATGAACGATTTTTTTACCACTAGCTGTGACCAATAAGCTATAAGAATCCATTTTAAACCTTAATTGGTGTCGATAACCCGTACACATGGCCCGTGAACCATTATAACCACTAGCTATGAACAATAACCTATAAGTATCCATTTTTTAAACAGTAATTGGCGTCTAGAACACATTCGAATGCCCCGTTAACGATTTTGACCACTAGCTATGACTAATAACCTATAAGTATCCATTTTTAATCTTAATTGGTGGCCATTACCCATACGAATGGCCCGTGAACCATTATAACCACTAGCTATGACCAATAACCTATAATTATCCATTTTTTAAAATGTAATTGGTGTCTAGAACCCATACGATTGCCCCATGAATGATTTTGACCACTAGCTATTACAAATATCCTATAAGTATCCATTCTAAACTTTAATTGGTGTCCATTACCCATACGAATGGCCCGTGAACCTTTATAACCACTAGCTATGACCAATAACCTATAATTATTCATTTTTTAAATTGTAATTGGTGTCTAGAACCCATACGAATGCCCCATGAACCATTATAACCAGTAGCTACTCCCAATAACTTATAAGTATCCATGTTAAACTGTAATTGGCGTCCATAGCCCATACGAATGGCCCATAAACCATTATAACCACTAGGTATAACCAATAACCTATAAGTATCCATTTTTTAAACTATAATTGGTGTTGATAACCCATACAAAGAGCCTGTGAACCATTATAACCACTAGCTATGACCAATAACCTATAAGTATCCTTTTTATAAAGTCTAATTGGTGTCTAGAACCCATACGAATGCCCCATGAACGATTGTGACCACTAGCTATGACCAATAACCTATAAGTTTCCATTTTAAACCTTAATTGGTGTCCATTACCCATACGAATGGCCCGTGAACCATTATAACCACTAGCTATGACCAATAACCTATAGTTATCCATTTTTTAAATTGTAATTGGTGTCTAGAACCCATACGAATGCCCCGTCAATGATTGTTTTACCGCTAGCAATGACCAATAACCTATAAATATCCATTTTAAACCTTAATTGGTGTCAATAACCCATACAAATGGCCCGTGAACCATTATAACCACTAGCTATAACCAATAGCCTATAAGTATCCATTTTTTAAACTGCAATTGGTGTTGATAACCCATACAAATGGCCAGTGAACCATTATAACCACTAGCTATGAACAATAACCTATAAATATCCATTTTTTAAACTGTAATTGGCGTCTAGAACACATACGAATGCCCCGTGAATGATTTTGACCACTAGCTATGACTAATAACCTATAAGTATCCATTTTTAATCTTAATTGGTGGCCATTACCCATACGAATGGCCCGTGAACCATTATAACCACTAGCTATGACCAATAACCTATAATTATCCATTTTTTAAAATGTAATTGGTGTCTAGAACCCATACGATTGCCCCATGAATAATTTTGACCACTAGCTATTACAAATAACCTATAAGTATCCATTTTAAACCTTAATTGGTGTCCATTACCCATACGAATGGCCCGTGAACCTTTATAACCACTAGCTATGACCAATAACCTATAATTATTCATTTTTTAAATTGTAATTGGTGTCTAGAACCCATACGAATGCCCCATGAACCATTATAACCACTAGCTACTCCCAATAACTTATAAGTATCCATGTTAAACTGTAATTGGCGTCCATAGCCCATACGAATGGCCCATGAACCTTTATAACTACTAGGTATAACCAATAACCTATAAGTATACATTTTTTAAACTGTAATTGGTGTCTATAACCCATACAAAGAGCCTGTGAACCATTATAACCACTCGCTATGACCAATAACCTATAAGTATCCTTTTTATAAACTCTAATTGGTGTCTAGAACCCATACGAATGCCCCGTGAATGATTTTGACCACTAGCTATGACCAATAACCTATAAGTATCCATTTTAAACCTTAATTGGTGTCCATTACCCATACGAATGGCCCGTGAACCATTATAACCACAACCTATGGCCAATAACCTAGAATTATCCATTTTTTAAGTTGTAATTGGTGTCTAGAACCGATACGAGTTCCCCGTGAACCATTATAACAACTAGCTACGCCTAATAACCTATAAGAAATCCATTTTAAACCTTAATTGGTGTCCATTACCCATACGAATGGCTCGTGAACCATTATAACCACTAGCTATGACCAATAACCTATAAGTATCTATTTTTTAAACTGTAATTGGTGTCTACAACCCATATGAATGCCCCATGAACGATTTTTTTACCACTAGCTATGACCAATAAGCTATAAGAATCCATTTTAAACCTTAATTGATGTCGATAACCCATACACATGGCCCGTGAACCATTATAACCACTAGCTATAACCAATAACCTATAAGTATCCATTTTTTAAACTGCAATTGGTGTTGATAACCCATACAAATGGCTCGTGAACCATTATAACCACTAGCTATGAACAATAACCTATAAGTATCCATTTTTTAAACTGTAATTGGCGTTTAGAACACATACGAATGCCCCGTGAACGATTTTGACCACTAGCTATGACTAATGACCTATAAGTATCCATTTTTAATCTTAATTGGTGGCCATTACCCATACGAATGGCCCGTGAACCATTATAACCACTAGCTATGACCAATAACCTATAATTATCCATTTTTTAAAATGTAATTGGTGTCTAGAACCCATACGATTGCCCCATGAATGATTTTGACCACTAGCTATTACAAATAACCTATAAGTATCCATTTTAAACCTTAATTGGTGTCCATTGCCCATACGAATGTCCCGTGAACCTTTATAACCAATAAGTATGACCAATAACCTATAATTATTCATTTTTTAAATTGTAATTGGTGTCTAGAACCCATACGAATGCCCCATGAACCATTATAACCACTAGCTACTCCCAATAAATTATAAGTATCCATGTTAAACTGTAATTGGCGTCCATAGCCCATACGAATGGCCCATGAACCATTATAACCACTCGGTATAACGAATAACCTATAAGTATCCATTTTTTAAACTGTAATTGGTGTAGATAACCCATACAAAGAGCGTGTGAACCATTATAACCACTAGCTATGACCAATAACCTATAAGTATCCTTTTTATAAACTCTAATTGGTGTCTAGAACCCATACGAATGCCCCGTGAATGATTTTGACCACTAGCTATGACCAATAACCTATAAGAATCCATTTTAAACCTTAATTGGTGTCCATTACCCATACGAATGGCCCGTGAACCATTATAACCACAAACTATGGCCAATAACCTAGAATTATCCATTTTTTAAATTGTAATTGGTGTCTAGAACCGATACGAGTTCCCCGTGAACCATTATAACCACTAGCTACGCCCAATAACCTATAAGAAATCCATTTTAAAACTTAATTGGTGTCCATTACCCATACGAATGGCTCGTGAACCATTATAACCACTAGCTATGACCAATAACCTATAAGTATCTATTTTTTAAACTGTAATTGGTGTCTAGAACCCATATGAATGCCCCATGAACGATTTTTTTACCACTAGCTGTGACCAATAAGCTATAAGAATCCATTTTAAACCTTAATTGGTGTCGATAACCCGTACACATGGCCCGTGAACCATTATAACCACTAGCTGTGAACAATAACCTATAAGTATCCATTTTTTAAACAGTAATTGGCGTCTACAACACATTCGAATGCCCCGTTAACGATTTTGACCACTAGCTATGACTAATAACCTATAAGTATCCATTTTTAATCTTAATTGGTGGCCATTACCCATACGAATGGCCCGTGAACCATTATAACCACTAGCTATGACCAATAACCTATAATTATCCATTTTTTAAAATGTAATTGGTGTCTAGAACCCATACGATTGCCCCATGAATGATTTTGACCACTAGCTATTACAAATATCCTATAAGTATCCATTCTAAACCTTAATTGGTGTCCATTATCCATACGAATGGCCCGTGAACCTTTATAACCACTAGCTATGACCAATAACCTATAATTATTCATTTTTTAAATTGTAATTGGTGTCTAGAACCCATACGAATGCCCCATGAACCATTATAACCACTAGCTACTCCCAATAACTTATAAGTATCCATGTTAAACTGTAATTGGCGTCCATAGCCCATACGAATGGCCCATAAACCATTATAACCACTAGGTATAACCAATAACCTATAAGTATCCATTTTTTAAACTATAATTGGTGTTGATAACCCATACAAAGAGCCTGTGAACCATTATAACCACTAGCTATGACCAATAACCTATAAGTATCCTTTTTATAAACTCTAATTAGTGTCTAGAACCCATACGAATGCCCCGTGAATGATTTTGACCACTAGCTATGACCAATAACCTATAAGTATCCATTTTAAACCTTAATTGGTGTCCATTACCCATACGAATGGCCCGTGAACCATTATAACCACAAACTATGGCCAATAACCTAGAATTATCCGTTTTTTAAATTGTAATTGGTGTCTAGAACCGATCCGAGTGCCCCGTGAACCATTATAACCACTAGCTACGCCCAATAACCTATAATAAATCCATGTTAAACCGTAATTGGCGTCCATAGCCCATACGAATGGTCGTGAACCATTATAAACACTAGATGTGCCCAATAACTATAAGTATCCATGTTCAACCGTAATTATAGTCCATAGCCCATACGAATGGTCGTGAACCATTATAACCACTAGGTATAACCAATAACCTATAAGTATCCATTTTTAAACTGTAAATTGTGTTGATAACCCATACAAATGGCCCGTGAACCATTATAACCACTAGCTATGACCAATAACCTATAAGTATCCATTTTATAAACTCTAATTGGTGTCTAGAACCCATACGAATGCCCCGTGAATGATTTTGACCACTAGCTATGACCAATAACCTATAAGAATCCATTTTAAACCTTAATTGGTGTCCATTACCCATACGAATGGCCCGTGAACCATTATAACCACAAACTATCGCCAATAACCTAGAATTATCCATTTTTTAAATTGTAATTGGTGTCTAGAACCGATACGAGTTCCCCGTGAACCATTATAACCACTAGCTACGCCCAATAACCTATAAGAAATCCATTTTAAAACTTAATTGGTGTCCATTACCCATACGAATGGCTCGTGAACCATTATAACCACTAGCTATGACCAATAACCTATAAGTATCTATTTTTTAAACTGTAATTGGTGTCTAGAACCCATATGAATGCCCCATGAACGATTTTTTTACCACTAGCTGTGACCAATAAGCTATAAGAATCCATTTTAAACCTTAATTGGTGTCGATAACCCGTACACATGGCCCGTGAACCATTATAACCACTAGCTATGAACAATAACCTATAAGTATCCATTTTTTAAACAGTAATTGGCGTCTAGAACACATTCGAATGCCCCGTTAACGATTTTGACCACTAGCTATGACTAATAACCTATAAGTATCCATTTTTAATCTTAATTGGTGGCCATTACCCATACGAATGGCCCGTGAACCATTATAACCACTAGCTATGACCAATAACCTATAATTATCCATTTTTTAAAATGTAATTGGTGTCTAGAACCCATACGATTGCCCCATGAATGATTTTGACCACTAGCTATTACAAATATCCTATAAGTATCCATTCTAAACTTTAATTGGTGTCCATTACCCATACGAATGGCCCGTGAACCTTTATAACCACTAGCTATGACCAATAACCTATAATTATTCATTTTTTAAATTGTAATTGGTGTCTAGAACCCATACGAATGCCCCATGAACCATTATAACCAGTAGCTACTCCCAATAACTTATAAGTATCCATGTTAAACTGTAATTGGCGTCCATAGCCCATACGAATGGCCCATAAACCATTATAACCACTAGGTATAACCAATAACCTATAAGTATCCATTTTTTAAACTATAATTGGTGTTGATAACCCATACAAAGAGCCTGTGAACCATTATAACCACTAGCTATGACCAATAACCTATAAGTATCCTTTTTATAAAGTCTAATTGGTGTCTAGAACCCATACGAATGCCCCGTGAATGATTTTGACCACTAGCTATGACCAATAACCTATAAGTATCCATTTTAAACCTTAATTGGTGTCCATTACCCATACGAATGGCCCGTGAACCATTATAACCACAAACTATGGCCAATAACCTAGAATTATCCATTTTTTAAATTGTAATTGGTGTCTAGAACCGATCCGAGTGCCCCGTGAACCATTATAACCACTAGCTACGCCCAATAACCTATAATAAATCCATGTTAAACCGTAATTGGCGTCCATAGCCCATACGAATGGTCGTGAACCATTATAAACACTAGATGTGCCCAATAACTATAAGTATCCATGTTCAACCGTAATTATAGTCCATAGCCCATACGAATGGTCGTGAACCATTATAACCACTAGGTATAACCAATAACCTATAAGTATCCATTTTTAAACTGTAAATTGTGTTGATAACCCATACAAATGGCCCGTGAACCATTATAACCACTAGCTATGACAAATAACCTATAAGTATCCATTTTATAAACTCTAATTGGTGTCTAGAACCCATACGAATGCCCCATGAACGATTTTGACCACTAGCTAAGACCAATAACCTATAAGTTTCCATTTTAAACCTTAATTGGTGTCCATTACCAGTACGAATGGCCCGTGAACCATTATAACCACTTGGTATGACAAATAACCAATAATTAGCGATTTTTTAAATTGTAATTGGTGTCTAGAACGCATATGAATTCCCCGTGAATGATTTTGACCACTAGCTATTACAAATAACCTATAAGTATCCATTTTAAACCTTAATTGGTGTCCATTACCCATACGAATGGCCCGTGAACCTTTATAACCACTAGCTATGACCAATAACCAATAATTATTCATTTTTTAATTTGTAATTGGTGTCTAGAACCCATACGAAAACCCCGTGAACCATTATCACCACTAGCTACGCCCAATAACCTATAAGAATCCATGTTAAACAGTAATTGGCGTCCATAGCCCATACGAATGGCCCGTGAACCATTATAACCACTAGGTATAACCAGTAACCTATAAGTATCCATTTTTTAGACTGTAATTGGTGTTGATAACCGATACAAACAGCCTGTGAACCATTATAACCAATTGCTATGACCAATAACCTATAAGTATCGTTTTTATACTCTCTAAGTGGTGTCTAGAACCCATACGAATTCCCCGTGAATGATTTTGACGACTATCTATGACTAATAACCTATAAGTATCCATTTTAAACCTTAATTGGTGTCCATTACCCATACGAATGGCCCGTGAACCATTATAACCACAAACTATGACCAATAACCTATAATTATCCATTTTTTAAATTGTAATTGGTGTCTTGGACCCATACGAATGGCCCATGAACCATTAAAACCACTAGCTACGCCCAATAACCTATAAGTATCCATGCTAAACCGTAATTGGCATCCATAGCCCATACGAATGGCCCGTGAACCATTATAACCACTAGCTATGATAAATAACCTATAAGTATCCATTTTCTAAACTGTAATTGGTGTTTAGAACCCACACGAATATCCCGTGAATGATTTTGACAACTAGCTATGACCAATAACCTATAAGTATCCATTTTTAACCTTAATTGGTGTCCATTACCCATACGAATGGCCCGTGAACCATTATAACCACTAGCTATGATCAATAACGAATAATTATCAATTTTTGAATTGTAATTGGTGTCTAGAACCCATACGAATGCCCCGTGAATGATTTTGACCACTGGCTATTACCAATAACCTATAAGTATCCATTTTAAACCTTAATTGGTGTCCGTTACCCATATGAATGGCCCGTGAACCTTTATAACCCCTAGCTATGACCAATAACCTATAATTATCCATTTTTTAAATTGTAATTGGTGTCTAGAACCCGTACGAATGCCCCGTGATCCATTATAACCACTAGATGTGCCCAATAACTATAAGTATCCATGTTAAACCGTAATTATAGTCCATAGCCCATATGAATGGCCCGTGAACCATTATAACCACTAGCTATAACCAATATCCTATAAGTATCCATTTTTTAAACTGTAATTGGTGTTGATAACCGATACAAACAGCCTGTGAACCATTATAAGAACTAGCTATGACCAATAACCTATAAGTATCCTTTTTATACACTCTAATTGGTGTCTAGAACCCATACGAATGCCCCGTGAATGATTTTGACCACTAGCTATGACCAATAACCTATAAGTATCCATTTTAAACCTTAGTTGGTGTTCATTACCCATACGAATGGCCCGTGAACCATTATAACCACAAACTATGACATATAACCTATAATTATCCATTTTTTAAATTGTAATTGGTGTCTAGAACCCATACGAATGCCCCATGAACCATTAAAACCACTACTACGCCCAATAACCTATAAGTATCCATGCTAAACCGTAATTGGTGTCCATAGCCCATACGAATGGCCCGTGAACCATTATAACCACTAGCTATGACAAATAACCTATAAGTATCCATTTTCTAAACTGTAATTGGTGTTTAGAACCCACACGAATATCCCGTGAACGATTTTGACAACTAGCTATGACCAATAACCTATAAGTATCCATTTTTAACCTTAATTGGTGTCCATTACCCATACGAATGGCCCGTGAACCATTATAACCACTAGCTATGATCAATAACGAATAATTATCAATTTTTGAATTGTAATTGGTGTCTAGAACCCATACGAATGCCCCGTGAATGATTTTGACCACTGGCTATTACCAATAACCTATAAGTATCCATTTTAAACCTTAATTGGTGTCCGTTACCTATATGAATGGCCCGTGAACCTTTATAACCCCTAGCTATGACCAATAACCTATAATTATCCATTTTTTAAATTGTAATTGGTGTCTAGAACCCGTACGAATGCGCCGTGATCCATTATAACCACTAGATGTGCCCAATAACTATAAGTATCCATGTTAAACCGTAATTATAGTCCATAGCCCATATGAATGGCCCGTGAACCATTATAACCACTAGCTATAACCAATATCCTATAAGTATCCATTTTTTAAACTGTAATTGGTGTTGATAACCGATACAAACAGCCTATGAACCATTATAAGAACTAGCTATGACCAATAACCTATAAGTATCCTTTTTATACACTCTAATTGGTGTCTAGAACCCATACGAATGCCCCGTGAATTATTTTGACCACTAGCTACGCCCAATAACCTATAAGTATCCATGTTAAACCGTAATTGGCGTCCATATCCCATACCAATGGCCCGTGAACCATTATAACCACTAGGTATAACCAATAACCTATAAGTATCCATTTTTTAAACTGTAATTGGTGTCTAGAACCCATATGAATGCCCCGTGAATGATTTTGACCACTAGCTATTACCAATAAGCTATAAGTATCCATTTTAAACCATAATTGTTGTCCATTAGCCATACGAATGGCCTGTGAACCTTTATAACCACTAGCTATGACCAATAACCTATAATTATCCATTTTTTAAATTGTAATTGGTGTCTAGAATCCATACGAATGCCCCGTGAACCATTATAACCACTAGCTGGGCCCAATAACTATAGGTATCCATGTTAAACCGTAATTATAGTCCATAGCCCATACGAATGGCTCGTGAAACATTATAACCACTAGGTATAACCAATAACCTATAAGTATCCATTTTAAACCTTAATTGGTGTCCATTAGCCATACGAATGGCCCGTGAACCTTTATAACCACTAGCTATGACCAATAACCTATAATTATCCATTTTTTAAATTGTAATTGGTGTCTAGAACCCGTACGAATGCCCCGTGAACCATTATAACCACTAGATGTGTCCAATAACTATAAGTATCCATGTTAAACCGTAATTATAGTCCATAACCCATACGAATGGCCCGTGAACCATTATAACCACTAGGTATAACCAATAACCTATAAGTATCCATTTTTTAGACTGTAAATTGTGTTGATAACCCATACAAATGGCCCGTGAACCATTATAACCACTAGCTATGACCAATAACCTATAAGTATCCATTTTATAAACTCTAATTGGTGTCTAGAACCCATACAAATGCCCCATGAATGATTTTGACCACTAGCTAAGACCAATAACCTATAAGTTTCCATTTTAAACCTTAATTGGTGTCCATTACCCATACGAATGGCCCGTGAACCGTTATAACCACTTGGTATGACAAATAACCAATAATTATCGATTTTTTAAATTGTAATTGGTGTCTAGAAGGCATACGAATTCCCCGTGAATGATTTTGACCACTAGCTATTACAAATAACCTATAAGTATCCATTTTAAACCTTAATTGGTGTCCATTACCCATACGAATGGCCCGTGAACCTTTATAACCACTAGCTATGACCAATAACCAATAATTATTCATTTTTTAAATTGTAATTGGTGTCTAGAACCCATACGAAAACCCCGTGAACCATTATCACCACTAGCTACGCCCAATAACCTATAAGTATCCATGTTAAACAGTAATTGGCGTCCATAGCCCATACGAATGGCCCGTGAACCATTATAACCACTAGGTATAACCAATAACCTATAAGTATCCATTGTTTAGACTGTAATTGGTGTTGATAACCGATATAAACAGCCTGTGAACCATTATAACCACTTGCTATGACCAATAACCTATAAGTATCCTTTTTATACTCTCTAAGTGGTGTCTAGAACCCATACGAATTCCCCGTGAATGATTTTGACGACTAGCTATGACTAATAACCTATAAGTATCCATTTTAAACCTTAATTGGTGTCCATTACCCATACGAATGGCCCGTGAACCATTATAACCACAAACTATGACCAATAACCTATAATTATCCATTTTTTAAATTGTAATTGGTGTCTAGGACCCATACGAATGTCCCATGAACCATTATAACCACTAGCTACGCCCAATAACCTATATGTATCCATGTTAAACCGTAATTGGCGTACATAGCCCATACGAATGGCCCGTGAACCATTATAACCACTAGCTATGACCAATAACATATAAGTATCCATTTTTTAAACTGTAATTGGTGTCTAGAACCCACACGAATGCCCCGTGAACAATTTTGACCACTAGCTATGACTAATAACCTATAAGTATCCATTTTTAACATTAATTGGTGTCCATTACCCATACGAATGGCCCGTGAACCATTATAACCACTAGCTATGATCAATAACCAATAATTATCCATTTTTAAATTGAAATTGGTGTCTAGAACCCATACGAATGCCCCGTGAATGATTTTGACCACTAGCTATTACCAATAACCTATAAGTATCCATTTTAAACCTTAATTGGTCTCTGTTACCCATACGAATGGCCCGTGAACCTTTATAACCCCTAGCTATGACCAATAACCTATAATTATCCATTTTTTAAATTGAATTTGCTGTCGAGAACCCATACGAATGCCCCATGAAACATTATGACCACTAGCTTAGCCCAATAACCTATAAGTATCCATGTTAAACCGTAATTAGCGTCCATAGCCCATACGAAAGGCCCGTGAACCATTATAACTACTAGGTTTAACCAATAACCTATAAGTATCCATTTTTAAACTGTAATTGGTGTTTATAACCCATACAAATGGCCCGTGAACCATTATAACCATCACCTATGACCAATAACCTATAAGTATCCATTTTTAAACTATAATTGGTATCTAGAGCCCATATGATTGCCCCGTGATCAATTTTGGCCACTAGCTAAGACCAATAACCTATGAGTATCCATTTTAAACCATAAATGGTGTCCATTACCCATACGAATGCCCCGTGAACCATTATACAACTAGCCATGACAAATAACCTATAATTATCCATTTTCAAAATTGTAATTGGTGTGTAGAACCCATACGAATACCTTGTGAACCATTATAACCACTAGCTACGCACAATAACCTATAAGTATCCATGTTAAACTGTAATTGGCGTCCATAGCCCATACGAATGGCTGGTGAACCATTATAACCACTAGGTATAACCAATAACCTATAAGTATCCATTTTTTAAACTGTAATTGGTGTCTAGAACCCATACGAATGCCCCGTGAACCATTATAACCACTAGCTGTGCCCAATAACTATAAGTATCCATGTTAAACCGTAATTATAGTCCATAGCCCATATGAATGGCTCGTGAACCATTATAACCACTAGGTATAACCAATAACCTATAAGTACCCATTTTAAACCTTAATTGGTGTCCATTAGCCATACGAACGGCCCGTGAACCTTTATAACCACTAGCTATGACCAATAACCTATAATTATCCATTTTTATAATTGTAATTGGTGTCTAGAACCCATACGAATGCCCCGTGAACCATTATAACCACTAGTTGTGCCCAATAACTATAAGTATCCATGTTAAACCGTAATTATAGTCCATAGCCCATACGAATGGCTCGTGAACCATTATAACCACTAGGTATAACCAATAACCTATAAGTATCCATTTTAAACCTTAATTGGTTTCCATTAGCCATACGAATGGCCCATGAACATTTATAACCACAAGCTATGACCAATAACCTATAATTATCCATTTTTTAAATTGTAATTGGTGTCTAGAACCCGTATGAATGGCCCGTGAACCATTATAACCACCAGATGTGCCCAATAACTATAAGTATCCATGTTAAACCTTAATTATAGTCCATAGCCCATACGAATGGCCCGTGAACCATTCTAACCACTAGGAATAACCAATAACCTATAAGTATCCATTTTTTAAACTGTAAATTGTGTTGATAACCCATACAAATGGCCCGTGAACCATTATAACCACTAGCTATGAACAATAACCTATAAGTATCCATTTTATAAACTCTAATTGGTGTCTAGAACCTATACGAATGCCCCATGAACGATTTTGACGACTAGCTAAGACCAATAACCTATAAGTTTCCATTTTAAACCTTAATTGGTGTCCATTACCCATACGAATGGCCCGTGAACCATTATAACCACAAACTATGACCAATAACCTATAATTATCCATTTTTTAAATTGTAATTGGTGTCTATGACCCATACGAATGCCCCATGAACCATTATAACCACTAGCTACGCCCAATAACCTATATATATCCATGTTAAACCGTAATTGGCGTACATAGCCCATACGAATGGCCTGTGAACCATTATAACCACTAGCTATGACCAATAACATATAAGTATCCATTTTTTAAACTGTAATTGGTGTCTAGAACCCACACGAATGCCCCGTGAACAATTTTGACCACTAGCTATGACTAATAACCTATAAGTATCCATTTTTAACCTTAATTGGTGTCCATTACCCATACGAATGGCCCGTGAACCATTATAACCACCAGCTATGATCAATAACCAATAATTATCCATTTTTAAATTGAAATTGGTGTCTAGAACCCATACGAATGCCCCGTGAATGATTTTGACCACTAGCTATTACCAATAACCTATAAGTATCCATTTTAAACCTTAATTGGTCTCCGTTACCCATACGAATGGCCCGTGAACCTTTATAACCCCTAGCTATGACCAATAACCTATAATTATCCATTTTTTAAATTGAATTTGCTGTCGAGAACCCATACGAATGCCCCATGAAACATTATGACCACTAGCTTAGCCCAATAACCTATAAGTATCCATGTTAAACCGTAATTAGCGTCCATAGCCCATACGAAAGGCCCGTGAACCATTATAACTACTAGGTTTAACTAATAACCTATAAGTATCCATTTTTAAACTGTAATTGGTGTTTATAACCCATACAAATGGCCCGTGAACCATTATAACCATCACCTATGACCAATAACCTATAAGTATCCATTTTTTAAACTATAATTGGTATCTAGAGCCCATATGAATGCCCCGTGATCAATTTTGACCACTAGCTAAGACCAATAACCTATGAGTATCCATTTTAAACCATAAATGGTGTCCATTACCCATACGAATGCCCCGTGAACCATTATACAACTAGCCATGACAAATAACCTATAATTATCCATTTTCAAAATTGTAATTTGTGTGTAGAACCCATACGAATACCTTGTGAACCATTATAACCACTAGCTACGCACAATAACCTATAAGTATCCATGTTAAACTGTAATTGGCGTCCATAGCCCATACGAATGGCTGGTGAACCATTATAACCACTAGGTATAACCAATAACCTATAAGTATCCATTTTTTAAACTGTAATTGGTGTCTAGAACCCATACGAATGCCCCGTGAACGATTATAACCACTAGCTGGGCCCAATAACTATAAGTATCCATGTTAAACCGTAATTATAGTCCATAGCCCATATGAATGGCTCGTGAACCATTATAACCACTAGGTATAACCAATAACCTATAAGTATCCATTTTAAACCTTAATTGGTGTCCATTAGCCATACGAATGGCCCGTGAACCTTTATAACCACTAGCTAAGACCAATAACCTATAATTATCCATTTTTATAATTGTAATTGGTGTCTAGAACCCATACGAATGCCCCGTGAACCATTATAACCACTAGTTGTGCCCAATAACTATAAGTATCCATGTTAAACCGTAATTATAGTCCATAGCCCATACGAATGGCTCGTGAACCATTATAACCACTAGGTATAACCAATAACCTATAAGTATCCATTTTAAACCTTAATTGGTTTCCATTAGCCATACGAATGGCCCATGAACATTTATAACCACAAGCTATGACCAATAACCTATAATTATCCATTTTTTAAATTGTAATTGGTGTCTAGAACCCGTACGAATGCCCCGTGAACCATTATAACCACCAGATGTGCCCAATAACTATAAGTATCCATGTTAAACCTTAATTATAGTCCATAGCCCATACGAATGGCCCGTGAACCATTCTAACCACTAGGAATAACCAATAACCTATAAGTATCCATTTTTTAAACTGTAAATTGTGTTGATAACCCATACAAATGGCCCGTGAACCATTATAACCACTAGCTATGAACAATAACCTATAAGTATCCATTTTATAAACTCTAATTGGTGTCTAGAACCTATACGAATGCCCCATGAACGATTTTGACGACTAGCTAAGACCAATAACCTATAAGTTTCCATTTTAAACCTTAATTGGTGTCCATTACCCATACGAATGGCCCGTGAACCATTATAACCACTTGGTATGACAAATAACCAATAATTATCCATTTTTTAATTGTAATTGGTGTCTAGAACCCATACGAATGCCCCGTGAATGATTTTGACCACTAGCTATTACAAATAACCTATAAGTATCCATTTTAAACCTTAATTGGTGTCCATTACCCATACGAATGGCCCGTGAACCTTTATAACCACTAGCTATGTCCAATAACCAATACTTATTCATTTTGTAAATTGTAATTGGTGTCTAGAACCCATACGAATACCCCGTGAACCATTATAACCACTAGCTACGCCCAATAACCTATAATTATCCATGTTAAACCGTAATTGGCGTCCATAGCCCATACGAATGGCCCGTGAACCATTATAACCACTAGGTATAACCAATAACCTATAAGTATCCATTTTTTAAACTGTAATTGGTGTTGATAACCGATACAAACAGCATGTGAACCATTATAACCACTAGCTATGACCAATAACCTATAAGTATCCTTTTTATACTCTCTAATTGGTGTCTAGAACCCATACGAATGCCCCGTGAATGATTTTGACGACTAGCTATGACTAATAACCTATAAGTATCCATTTTTAACCTTAATTGGTGTCCATTACCCATACGAATGGCCCATGAACCATTATAACCACTAGCTATGATCAATAACCAATAATTATCCATTTTTAAATTGTAATTGGTGTCTAGAACCATACGAATGCCCCGTGAATGATTTTGACCACTCGCTATTACCAATAACCTATAAGTATCCATTTTAAACCTTAATTGGTGTCCGTTACCCATATGAATGGCCCGTGAACCTTTATAACCCCTAGCTATGACCAATAACCTATAATTATCCATTTTTTAAATTGTAATTGGTGTCTAGAACCCGTACGAATGCCCGGTGAACCATTATAACCACTAGATGTGCCCAATAACTATAAGTATCCATGTTAAACCGTAATTATAGTCCATAGCCCATACGAATGGCCCGTGAACCATTATAACCACTAGGTATAACCAATAACCTATAAGTATCCATTTTTTAAACTGTAATTGGTGTTGATAACCGATACAAACAGCCTATGAACCATTATAATAACTAGCTATGACCAATAACCTATAAGTATCCTTTTTATACACTCTAATTGGTGTCTAGAACCCATACGAATGCCATATGAATGATTTTGACCACTAGCTATGACCAATAACCTATAAGTATCCATTTTAAACCTTATTTGGTGTCCATTACCCATACGAATGGCCCGTGAACCATTATAACCACTAGCTATGATCAATAACAAATAATTATCCATTTTTAAATCGTAATTGGTGTCTAGAACCCATACGAATGCCCCGTGAATGATTTTGACCACTAGCTATTACAAATAACCTATAAGTATCCATTTTAAACCTTAATTGGTGTCCATTACCCATACGAATGGCCCGTGAACCATTATAACCACTAGCTATGTCCAATAACCAATACTTATTCATTTTGTAAATTGTAATTGGTGTCTAGAACCCATACGAATACCCCGTGAACCATTATAACCACTAGCTACGCCCAATAACCTATAAGTATCCATGTTAAACCGTAATTGGCGTCCATAGCCCATACGAATGGCCCGTGAACCATTATAACCACTAGGTATAACCAATAACCTATAAGTATCCATTTTTTAAATTGTAATTGGTGTTGATAACCGATACAAACAGCATGTGAACCATTATAACCACTAGCTATGACCAATAACCTATAAGTATCCTTTTTATACACTCTAATTGGTGTCTAGAACCCATACGAATGCCCCGTGAATGATTTTGACGACTAGCTATGACTAATAACCTATAAGTATCCATTTTTAACCTTAATTGGTGTCCATTACCCATACGAATGGCCCATGAACCATTATAACCACTAGCTATGATCAATAACCAATAATTATCCATTTTTAAATTGTAATTGGTGTCTAGAACCATACGAATGCCCCGTGAATGATTTTGACCACTCGCTATTACCAATAACCTATAAGTATCCATTTTAAACCTTAATTGGTGTCCGTTACCCATATGAATGGCCCGTGAACCTTTATAACCCCTAGCTATGACCAATAACCTATAATTATCCATTTTTTAAATTGTAATTGGTGTCTAGAACCCGTACGAATGCCCGGTGAACCATTATAACCACTAGATGTGCCCAATAACTATAAGTATCCATGTTAAACCGTAATTATAGTCCATAGCCCATACGAATGGCCCGTGAACCATTATAACCAGTAGGTATAACCAATAACCTATAAGTATCCATTTTTTAAACTGTAATTGGTGTTGATAACTGATACAAACAGCCTATGAACCATTATAACCAGTAGGTATAACCAATAACCTATAAGTATCCATTTTTTAAACTGTAATTGGTGTTGATAACCGATACAAACAGCCTATGAACCATTATAATAACTAGCTATGACCAATAACCTATAAGTATCCTTTTTATACACTCTAATTGTTGTCTAGAACCCATACGAATGCCATATGAATGATTTTGACCACTAGCTATGACCAATAACCTATAAGTATCCATTTTAAACCTTATTTGGTGTCCATTACCCATACGAATGGCCCGTGAACCATTATAACTACAAACTATGACAAATAACCTATAATTATCCATTTTTTAAATTGTAATTGGTGTCTTGAACCCATACGAATGCCCCATGAACCATTATAACCACTAGCTACGCCCAATAACCTATAAGGATCCATGTTAAACCATAATTGGCGACCATAGCCCATACGAATGGCCCGTGAACCATTGTAACCACTAGGTTTAACTAATAACCTATAAGTATCCATTTTTTAAACTGTAATTGGTGTTGTTAACCATTACAAACAGCATGTGAACCATTATAACCACTAGCTATGACCAATAACCTATAAGTATCCTTTTTATACACTCTAATTGGTGTCTAGAACCCATACGAATGCCCCGTGAATGATTTTGACCACTAGCTATGACTAATAACCGATAAGTATCCATTTTAAACCTTAATTGGTGTCCATTACCCATACGAATGGCCCGTGAACCATTATAACCACAAAACTATGAAAATAACCTATAATTATCCATTTTTTAAATTGTAATTGGTGTCTAGAACCCATACGAATGCCCCATGAACCATTATAACCACTAGCTACACCCAATAACCTATAAGTATCCATGTTAAACCGTAATTGGCATCCATAGCCCATACGAATGGCCCGTGAACCATTATAACCACTAGGTATAACCAATAACCTATAAGTATCCATTTTTTAAACTGTAATTGGTTTTGATAACCGATACAAACAGCCTGTGAACCATTATAATAACTAGCTATGACTAATAACCTATAAGTATCCTTTTTATACACTCTAATTGGTGTCTAGAACCCATACGAATGCCCTGTGAATGATTTTGACCACTAGCTATGACCAATAACCTATAAGTATCCATTTTAAACCTTATTTGGTGTCCATTTCCCATACGAATGGCCCGTGAACCATTATAACCACAAACTATGACAAATAACCTATAATTATCCATTTTTTAAATTGTAATTGGTGTCTTGAACCCATACGAATGCCCCATGAACCATTATAACCACTAGCTACGCCCAATAACCTATAAGTATCCTTGTTAAACCATATATGGCGACCATAGCCCATACGAATGGCCCGTGAACCATTATAACCACTAGGTTTAACTAATAACCTATAAGTATCCATTTTTTAAACTGTAATTGGTATTGTTAACCGATACAAACAGCCTGTGAACCATTATAACCACTAGCTATGACCAATAACCTATAAGTATCCTTTTTATACACTCTAATTGGTGTCTAGAAGCCATACGAATGCCCCGTGAATGATTTTGACGACTAGCTATGACTAATAACCTTTAAGTATCCATTTTAAACCTTAATTGGTGTCCATTACCCATACGAATGGCCCGTGAACCATTATAACCACACACTATGACCAATACCCTATAATTATCCATTTTTTAAATTGTAATTGGTGTCTAGGACCCATACGAATTCCCCATGGACCATTATAACCACTAGCTACGCCCAATAACCTATAAGTATCCATGTTAAACCATAATTGGCGTCCATATCCCATTCGAGTGGCCCGTGAACCATTATAACCACTAGCTATGACCAATAACCTATAAGTATCCATTTTCTAAACTGTAATTGGTGTTTAGAACCCACACGAATGTCCCATGAATGATTTTGACAACTAGCTATGACCAATAACCTATAAGTATCCATTTTTAACCTTAATTGGTGTCCATTACCCATACAAATGGCCCGTGAACCATTATAACCACTAGCTATGATCAATAACAAATAATTATCCATTTTTAAATTGTAATTGGTGTCTAGAACCCATACGAATGCCCCGTGAATGATTTTTATCACTGGCTATTACCTATAACCTATAAGTATCCATTTTAAACCTTAATTGGTGTCCGTTACCCATATGAATGGCCCGTGTACCTTTATAACCCCTAGCTATGACCAATAACCTATAATTATCCATTTTTTAAATTGTAATTGCTGTCTAGAACCCGTACGAATGCCCCGTGAACCATTATAACCACTAGCTACGCCCAATAACCTATAAGTATCCATGTTAAACTGAACTTGGCGTCCATAGCCCATACGAATGGCCCGTGAACCATTATAACCACTAGCTATAACCAATAACCTATAAGTATCCATTTTTTAAACTGTAATTGGTGTTGATAACCGATACAAATAGCCTGCGAACCATTATAATAACTAGCTATGACCAATAACCTATAAGTATCCTTTTAATACACTCTAATTGGTGTCTAGAACCCATACGAATGCCCCGTGAATGATTTTAACCACTAGCTATGACCAATAACCTATAAGTATCCATTTTAAACCTTAATTGGTGTCCATTACCCATACGAATGGCCCGTGAACCATTATAACCACAAACTATGACAAATAACCTATAATTATCCATTTTTTAAATTGTAATTGGTGTCTAGAACCCATACGAATGCCCCATGAACCATTATATCCACTAGCTACGCCCAATAACCTATAAGTATCCATGTTAAACCGTAATTGGCGACCATAGCCCATACGAATGGCCCGTGTACCATTATAACCACTAGGTATAACCAATAACCTAT
Source organism: Calendula officinalis (assembly GCA_963853835.1). Taxonomy (NCBI): domain Eukaryota; kingdom Viridiplantae; phylum Streptophyta; class Magnoliopsida; order Asterales; family Asteraceae; genus Calendula; species Calendula officinalis. The sequence continues at coordinate 64,009,830 of OY970825.1, read as the reverse complement.
AAGTATCCATTTTTTAAACTGTAATTGGTGTTGTTAACAGATACAAACAGCCTGTGAACCATTATAACCACTAGCTATGACCAATACCCTATAAGTATCCTTTTTATACACTCTATTTGGTGTCTAGAACCCTTACGAATGCCTCGTGAATGATTTTGACGACTAGCTATGACTAATAACCTATAAGTATCCATTTTAAACCTTAATTGGTGTCCATTACCCATACGAATGGCCCGTGAACCATTATAACCACAAACTATGACAAATAACCTATAATTATCCATTTTTTAAATTGTAATTGGTGTCTAGAACCCATACGAATGCCCCATGAACCATTATAACCACTAGCTACACCCAATAACCTATAAGTATCCATGTTAAACCGTAATTGGCATCCATAGCCCATACGAATGGCCCGTGAACCATTATAACCACTAGGTATAACCAATAACCTATAAGTATCCATTTTTTAAACTGTAATTGGTGTTGATAACCGATACAAACAGCCTATGAACCATTATAATAACTAGCTATGACCAATAACCTATAAGTATCCTTTTTATACACTCTAATTGGTGTCTAGAACCCATACGAATGCCATATGAATGATTTTGACCACTAGCTATAACCAATAACCTATAAGTATCCATTTTAAACCTTATTTGGTGTCCATTACCCATACGAATGGCCCGTGAACCATTATAACCACAAACTATGACAAATAACCTATAATTATCCATTTTTTAAATTGTAATTGGTGTCTTGAACCCATACGAATGCCCCATGAACCATTATAACCACTAGCTACGCCCAATAACCTATAAGGATCCATGTTAAACCATAATTGGCGACCATAGCCCATACGAATGGCCCGTGAACCATTGTAACCACTAGGTTTAACTAATAACCTATAAGTGTCCATTTTTTAAACTGTAATTGGTGTTGTTAACCGATACAAACAGCCTGTGAACCATTATAACCACTAGCTATGACCAATAACCTATAAGTATCCTTTTTATACACTCTATTTGGTGTCTAGAACCCTTACGAATGCCTCGTGAATGATTTTGACGACTAGCTATGACTAATAACCTATAAGTATCCATTTTAAACCTTAATTGGTGTCCATTACCCATACGAATGGCCCGTGAACCATTATAACCACAAACTATGACAAATAACCTATAATTATCCATTTTTTAAATTGTAATTGGTGTCTAGAACCCATACGAATGCCCCATGAACCATTATAACCACTAGCTACACCCAATAACCTATAAGTATCCATGTTAAACCGTAATTGGCATCCATAGCCCATACGAATGGCCCGTGAACCATTATAACCACTAGGTATAACCAATAACCTATAAGTATCCATTTTTTAAACTGTAATTGGTGTTGATAACCGATACAAACAGCCTATGAACCATTATAATAACTAGCTATGACCAATAACCTATAATTATCCTTTTTATACACTCTAATTGGTGTCTAGAACCCATACGAATGCCATATGAATGATTTTGACCACTAGCTATGACCAATAACCTATAAGTATCCATTTTAAACCTTATTTGGTGTCCATTACCCATACGAATGGCCCGTGAACCATTATAACCACAAACTATGACAAATAACCTATAATTATCCATTTTTTAAATTGTAATTGGTGTCTTGAACCCATACGAATGCCCCATGAACCATTATAACCACTAGCTACGCCCAATAACCTATAAGGATCCATGTTAAACCATAATTGGCGACCATAGCCCATACGAATGGCCCGTGAACCATTGTAACCACTAGGTTTAACTAATAACCTATAAGTGTCCATTTTTTAAACTGTAATTGGTGTTGTTAACCGATACAAACAGCATGTGAACCATTATAACCACTAGCTATTACCAATAACCTATTAGTATCCTTTTTATACACTCTAATTGGTGTCTAGAACCCATACGAATGCCCCGTGAATGATTTTGACGACTAGCTATGACTAATAAGCTATAAGTATCCATTTTAAACCTTAATTGGTGTCCATTACCCATACGAATGGCCCGTGAACCATTATAACCACAAACTATGACCAATAACCTATAATTATCCATTTTTTAAATTGTAATTGGTGTCTAGGACCCATACAAATTCCCCATGAACCATTATAACCACTAGCTACACCCAATAACCTATAAGTATCCATGTTAAACCATAATTGGCGTCCATAGCCCATACGAGTGGCCCGTGAACCATTATAACCACTAGCTATGACCAATAACCTATAAGTATCCATTTTCTAAATTGTAATTGGTGTTTAGAACCCACACGAATGTCCCGTGAATGATTTTGACAACTAGCTATGACCAATAACCTATAAGTATCCATTTTTAACCGTAATTGGTGTCCATTAGCCATACGAATGGCCCGTGAACTATTATAACCACTAGCTATGATCAATAACAAATAATTATCCATTTTTAAATTGAAATTGGTGTCTAGAACCCATACGAATGCCCCGTGAATGATTTTTACCACTGGCTATTACCTATAACCTATAAGTATCCATTTTAAACCTTAATTGGTGTCCGTTACTCATATGAATGGCCCGTGAACCTTTATAACCCCTAGCTATGACCTATAACCCATAATTATCCATTTTTTAAATTGTAATTGGTGTCTAGAACCCGTACGAATGCCCCGTGAACCATTATAACCACTAGCTACGCCCAATAACCTATAAGTATCCATGTTAAACTGAAATTGGCGTCCATAGCCCACACAAATGGCCCGTGAACCATTATAACCGCTAGCTATAACCAATAACCTATAAATATCCATTTTTTAAACTGTAATTGGTGTTGATAACCGATACAAATAGCCTGCGAACCATTATAATAACTAGCTATGACTAATAACATATAAGTATCCTTTTTATACACTCTAATTGGTGTCTAGAACCCATACGAATGCCCCGTGAATGATTTTGACCACTAGCTATGGCCAATAACCTATAAGTATCCATTTTAAACCTTAATTGGTGTCCATTACCCCATACGAATGGCCAGTGAACCATTATAACCACAAACTATGACAAATGACCTATAATTATCCATTTTTTAAATTGTAATTGGTGTCTAGAACCCATACGAATGCCCCATGAAACATTATAACCACTAGCTACGCCCAATAACCTATAAGTATCCATGTTAAACCGTAATTGGCGACCATAGCCCATACGAATGGCCCGTGAACCATTATAACCGCTACGTATAACCAATAACCTATAAGTATCCATTTTTTAAACTGTAATTAGTGTTGTTAACCGATACAAACAGACTGTGAACCATTATAAGCACTAGCTATGACCAATAAACTATAAGTATCCTTTTTATACACTCTATTTGGTGTCTAGAACCCTTACGAATGCCTCGTGAATGATTTTGACGACTAGCTATGACTAATAACCTATAAGTATCCATTTTAAACCTTAATTGGTGTCCATTACCCATACGAATGGCCCGTGAACCATTATAACCACAAACTATGACCAATAACCTATAATTATCCATTTTTTAAATTGTAATTGGTGTCTAGGACCCATACGAATGCCCCATGAACCATTATAACCACTAGCTACGCCCAATAACCTATAAGTATCCATGTTAAACTGAAATTGGCGTCCATAGCCCATACGAATGGCGCGTGAACCATTATAACCACTAGCTATGACCAATAACCTATAAGTATCCATTTTCTAAACTGTAATTGGTGTTTAGAACCCACATGAATGTCCCGTGAACGATTTTGACAACTAGCTATGACCAATAACCTATAAGTATCCATTTTTAACCTTAATTGGTGTCCATTACCCATAAGAATGGCCCGTGAACCATTATAACCACTAGCTATGATCAATAACCAATAATTATCCATTTTTAAATTGTAATTGGTGTCTAGAACCCATACGAATGCCCCTTGAATGATTTTGACCACTGGCTATTACCAATAACCTATAAGTATCCATTTTAAACCTTAATTGGTGTCCGTTACCCATATGAATGGCCCGTGAACCTTTATAACCCCTAGCTATGACCAATAACCTATAATTATCCATTTTTTAAATTGTAATTCGTGTCTAGAACCCGTACGAATGTCCCGTGAACCATTATAACCACTAGATGTGCCCAATAACTATAAGTATCCATGTTAAACCGTAATTATAGTCCATAGCCCATACGAATGGCCCGTGAACCATTATAACCACTAGCTATAACCAATAACCTATAAGTAACCATTTTTTAAACTGTAATTGGTGTTGATAACCGATACAAACAGCCTGTGAACCATTATAATAACTAGCTATGACCAATAACCTATAAGTATCCTTTTTATACACTCTAATTGGTGTCTAGAACCCATACGAATTCCCTGTGAATGATTTTGACCACTAGCTATGACCAATAACCTATAAGTATCCATTTTAAACCTTAATTGGTGTCCATTACCCATACGAATGGCCAGTGAACCATTATAACCACAAACTATGACAAATAACCTATAATTATCCATTTTTTAAATTGTAATTGGTGTCTAGAACCCATACGAATGCCCCATGAACCATTATAACCACTAGCTACGCCCAATAACCTATAAGTATCCATGTTAAACCTTAATTGGCGTCCATAGCCCATACGAATAGCCCGTGAACCAGTATAACCACTAGCTATGACCAATAACCTATAAGTATTCATTTTTTAAACTGTAATTGGTGTCTAGAACCCACACGAATGCCCCGTGAACGATTTTGACCACTAGCTATGACCAATAACCTATAAGTATCCATTTTTAACCTTAATTGGTGTCCATTACCCATACGAATGGCCCGTGCACCATTATAACCACTAGCTATGATCAATAATCAATAATTATCCATTTTTAAATTGCAATTGGTGTCTAGAACCCATACGAATGCCCCGTGAATGATTTTGACCACTAGCTATTACCAATAACCTATAAGTATCCATTTTAAACCTTAATTGGAATCCGTAGCCCATACGAATGGCCCGTGAACCATTATAACCTCCAGCTATGACCAATAACCTATAAGTATCCATTTTCTAAACTGTAATTGGTGTTTAGAACCCACACGAATGTCCCGTGAATGATTTTGACAACTAGCTATGACCAATAACCTATAAGTATCCATTTTTAACCTTAATTGGTGTCCATTACCGATACGAATGGCCCGTGAACCATTATAACCACTAGCTATGATCAATAACCAATAATTATCCATTTTTAAATTGTAATTGGTGTCTAGAACCCATACGAATGCCCCGTGAATGATTTTGACCACTGGCTATTACCAATAACCTATAAGTGTAACGCCCTGAAAATAATACCAATTAAATAATATTAATTTAATCGTTATATTTAAATTTAAAATGAATAATTAGTAAATTAATTATAATGAAGTTAGACGGTTCGTTGTTACTTAGACGTTTAAGCTAGTTGGACACTTTATAATCTATTAGACTTTTAATTACTACACATTTATAATTAAATTAGTACGTCTCGTGATATTAGACAATCTAATTAGTGTTAGACGGATTCGTTATTTATATATGCTCTCGGGTTTTAACCCGACTTATTTAGATTCGTTGGGCTAGTTATTTATCGGGTTTGAGTTTTGAGAGGCCGGCCGATAGCCCAAGGCCTTGGTCTAATTTTCCTTGATCTCGTTTTTCTTTTTCCTAGTCCAACTTCTTGTACTGCACTACTTCTTAAACCCAAATCAAAGAAGACTCGATGGGGCCACCTTATTTTATTCTGCTAGCCGACTTGTGTGGAGTTGGTCATTGTCAAAAGCCCACAATTTTTCCTTGTCCAATTAAATGAGCCCGAAGTGCATGAAATAAAAACCAGCTTAACCTAATAATTCCACCCATTTGCTGCAATCTCATTCAGCCGCAGATTGTAACCTGCACTCCCATTCGTCCCCTCCCAAAAATCGATCGAGCAAACTTATTCCAGCTGGTGTCGTGATTGTGGAACAAGGAGCAAACAATTTCAGCCATCCTCTACGGTAACGCCATTGTTATTCTTTCTTTTCATTCGATAATTCTTGGGTCTCAATCGGTTCTGAGTTTTCCTTGTTGACCGCTGGTTCCACACTTCGAGCAGGGGTGGTTACGAGAAGGAAGCAATACCGAGTCCAACAATCAAACAAGTTTGAGCCGTGCGGGTTCTGTGTCGAGCAGAAGTGTGTAGCCGATTCCAGACTTTTGAGCATCAATCGGTAGTTTCATCCCTCTTGTTTCCTGCTTAATTGTTATTGGTTTTAATCTCTGAAACTCTTGAGGTTCGGGTTGTATTTAGATTGCTCGCGTCGGTTTTATTTTGTTGTCTTGGTTCTAATTCTCGAGTCCTAGAATTTTATATGTCAAGTTCCTGTTGTTGTTTAATCATGGCTGTTTTCGACCTGCTTCCCGTCAGAATCTGGACCCCATGCCTTCTGGACTTTTGTAGCTCGTTGTTATACCTTTCTGTGGCCGCTGACCGCTCGTTAATCGAGTTAACGGTTTGTGAGATACGACCCTTTTTGTAACTGACTGCAGTGCTGAAATACTGCACGAATATTCTTGTTGCAGGCCTGTTTCGGGGCCCTTCGGGGCAGAACTGGGCCGAACCTTCTAAAGACGGTTTGTAGTGTCTTATGTATAGTTTATGCTGTGCGAGTTTGGTGTCAGTCGGTGTATTGGTTGGAGAGTTATGGTCATCCGACTTTGCTTCAAATTGTATTTTGGATTATGTTGAAATTCGGGTTTTTGAAATTCTAGTTTAACCAATTTATGAGTCTTTATTTTCGTGGGTTTATAGAGCTGTGTTTCGAGTTTAAGGGCTGCATTTGTAAGTATCGGGTTGGGTCAAAACCATCTTGATTATAGCTAGACGTGTTGTTAACCGAGAAACGGAAACCGAACCTTAGGGTTCTTGGTTTCCTAAAACCGAATAGTTTTCTTAAATAAAAGACTAGATTAATGGTAAACATGTTTCTGAGGCTAAATGTGAATTTCGGGAATGTCGGGTGCCTCGGGAATAAACGGATTGTTGTCGGGTTTTAAAAACGGGTTTTAGTTAATATGCTGAATTTTATCAGAATCTGTCCTCCGACTTCGGGACTGTTTTTACCACACTTAAATACGTTTTTAGATTTTTGGCCAATGTTGGTCTCTAGGTTTCTGAGTCTGCTTTCCAACGACGCTGACGGCTCGCTAATCCGATTCACGGTTTAAAAGTTATTGCTGTTTTAGTAAACCTTCGCTGGATAGTTTTCGGTTCAGCTATTCTGTATCGTGAGCCTGTTTTGAGCCTTTTCCGTTTGGATCTAGCTTCCGAAGTCTTCTGTAAAATTGTAGTCCTCTGAGTCATTTAGCTACTGTAAACATTTGAATAATATCTAGTGAGCGGTTTGAGAGTTATGGCCGTTCTCGCGAAAGTGCTGAGTGCTGTTTAGTTTCTGCTGAAACAACCTTGGAGCCCAATCCTAACCCGAGCTTCCTTGTACAACCTTCTAGGACCTGTTAGAGACGCTCTTCAGTACCGAGGATATTTAGGATCTTACGTTTCTCGAGGTGAGTATTCTCACCGTGTATTCAGTTATAACGATACGTGCATGACTTATATGGTTAACTGTTTTGATCTGTTGTACTTACTGTGTGTTGATCTATTATCTGAGTGACTGTTTTTACATACTACTGATCTGAGACGGACGTGCCGAGTATCTGAGCCGGTACCAAGTCATTTTGTGCTACTAAGTGATAGGGCTATCTGTGTGGTTTATGTTAGGAGTTGAAAACATAAAAATAATTAATAAATCTCAGTGGAAAATCTGTGTGGTAATTCTGTGTGGTAATTCTGTGTGGAAATTCTGTGTGGTAGCCTGAGTGGCATTTTAGTGTAAGGAGAGGCGAGGTTGATCTCTCGACTCGAATTACACAAGCGCGCTATATAAATTTAAAAGATACAAAAACTGAGAAATTAACTTAGTGGTAAATGATTAGGAGTTCACCTGTGTGCCCTCATGTATTGTATGTTGTAGTTGTTTTCATTTTGAGTTTATTCACCCAGCTTCCCCGCTGACCCAAAAACTCCCTCCCATTTTTCAGGTACTAGCAAAGGAAAAGAGAAGGTGGACGGTTGACTGCTGTACTACTTCTGAGTGCTGATGTGAAACGTTTTTATGATTTTAAAACTCTGAATTTTATTTAAGACATTTCCTCATTAAATATATTTTATATTAAATAATTATTTTGGGGATTATTTATGGGACCTTTTTTATTATAATCTTGCACACAAAAATTTTAAAAATCTTGTAAATTTTAGGGTGTTACAATAAGTATCCATTTTAAACCTTAATTGGTGTCCGTTACCCATATGAATGGCCCGTGAACCTTTATAACCCCTAGCTATGACCAATAACCTATAATTATCCATTTTTTAAATTGTAATTGGTGTCTAGAACCCGTACGAATGCCCCGTGAACCATTATAAACACTAGATGTGCCCAATAACTATAAGTATCCATGTTAAACCGTAATTATAGTCCATAGCCCATACGAATGGCCCGTGAACCATTATAACCACTAGCTATAACCAATAACCTATAAGTATCCATTTTTTAAACTTTAATTGGTGTTGATAACCGATACAAACAGCCTGTGAACCATTATAATAAGTAGCTATGACCAATAACCTATAAGTATCCTTTTTATACACTCTAATTGGTGTCTAGAACCCATACGAATGCCCCGTGAATGATTTTGACCACTAGCTATGACCAATAACCTATAAGTATCCATTTTAAACCTTAATTGGTGTCCATTACCCATACGAATGGCCAGTGAACCATTATAACCACAAACTATGACAAATAACCTATAATCATCCATTTTTTAAATTGTAATTGGTGTCTAGAACCCATACGAATACCCCATGAACCATTATAACCACTAGCTACGCCCAATAACCTATAAGTATCCATGTTCAACCTTAATTGGCGTCCATAGCCCATACGAATAGCCCGTGAACCATTATAACCACTAGCTATGACCAATAACCTATAAGTATTATTGGTGTCTAGAACCCACACGAATGCCCCGTGAACGATTTTGACCACTAGCTATGATCAATAACCAATAATTGTAATTGGTTATTGGTGTTTAGAACCCATACGAATGCCCCGTGAATGATTTTGACCACTAGCTATTACCATTAACCTATAAGTATCCATTTTAAACCTTAATTGGTATCCGTAGCCCATACGAATGGCCCGTGAACCATTATAACCACTAGCGATGACCAATAACCTATAAGTATCCATTTTCTAAACTGTAATTGGTGTTCAGAACCCACACGAATGTCCCGTGAACGATTTTGTCAACTAACTATGTCCAATAACCTATAAGTATCCATTTTTAACCTTAATTGTTGTCCATTACCCATACGAATGGCCCGTGAACCATTATAATCACTAGCTATGATCAATAACAAATAATTATCCATTTTTAAATTGTAATTGGTGTCTAGAACCCATACGAATGCCCCGTGAATGATTTTTACCACTGGCTATTACCTATAACCTATAAGTATCCATTTTAAACCTTAATTGGTGTGCGTTACCCATATGAATGGCCCGTGAACCTTTATAACCCCTAGCTATGACCAATAACCTATAATTATCCATTTTTTAAATTGTAATTGGTGTCTAGAACCCGAACGAATGCCCCGTGAACCATTATAACCACTAGATGTGCCCAATAACTATAAGTATCCATGTTAAACCGTAATTATAGTCCATAGCCCATACGAATGGCCCGTGAACCATTATAACCACTAGCTATAACCAATAATCTATAAGTATCCATTTTTTAAACTGTAATTGGTGTTGATAACCGATACAAACAGCCTGTGAACCATTATAATAACTAGCTATGACCAATAACCTATAAGTATCCTTTTTATACACTCTAATTGGTGTCTAGAACCCATACGAGTGCCCCGTGAATGATTTTGACCACTAGCTATGACCAATAACCTATAAGTATCCATTTTAAACCTTAATTGGTGTCCATTACCCATACGAATGGCCCGTGAACCATTATAACCACAAACTATGACAAATAACCTATAATTATCCATTTTTTAAATTGTAATTGGTGTCTAGAGCCCATACGAATGCCCCATGAACCATTATAACCACTAGCTACGCCCAATAACCTATAAGTATCCATGTTAAACCGTAATTGGCGACCATATGCTCATCCAATGCACTTGCTCTATTACCTGCAAAATGTGGGGGAGTGTTTGGGGTCAGCCACCGCTAAGTGAATAATGTCAAAATAAACAAATAAATACAAACAACTCAAGCCACGTAAGTAATCCCTAGAGACTCTACTCAATTTTCAATTACTCAAGTTTATTTTCTCAGATTTTAAATTTATATAGCGCGCTTGTGTGACTTGGGACGAGAGATCAACCTCGACCCGCCTCACACAACTCAAGGCTCAACAGCTGTACTCTTCGGTGTTGAGTCAAAACGTTTGGCACCAGTACTCTTCGGTGCCAAGACAACTCAAGTATATTATGTTTAGTGTTTTAACTCAAGAACTCAAAACTCCGATAACTCAGGCTCCAGATAACTCAAATCTCAGATAACTCAAATAAATCACCCAATCAATACTCAAGCTCAATCAACAAGACAATTCACAACACATAGCACAAAATCATGAATCGAAAGTAAGTACAAGTTTTTAGCGAGATTACCCACCTCGAATAGACGTATGCTCCTAAATATCCTCGGTGCAGAAGAGTGTCTCTAATCAAGTCCTAAGAGGTCCTACATAGCACAATGAAGCTCGGGTTAGGATTAGACTCAAAGGTAGTTTCAGCATAAACTAAACAGCACTCAGCACTCTCACGGGAACGGTCATAACTCCCAAACCGTTCATTGGATTTTCCCCATATTTTAACCACGAAAACTAGACTCGGAATACTACAAAACATTGTCAAGTGGCTTCTGCCCAAATTCCAACTCTAAAGGTCTCAAAACCGGCTCACAAAACAGAATAACGGAACGGATAGAAATTCTGATAGCAACTAAATAAAACAGTCATAACTTTTAGACGGTAAATCAGATTGACTAGACGTCAGCGGCAACGGAAAGAGGACTCAGAAAGCTACAGACCTACACGGGACAAAAATCCAGAAACATATTTTAAGTGTGTTAAAAACGTACTCAAACATGGCGGACAGATTCTGTCCAAAAATTCGATTTGATAGTTAAAGCCCGTTTAAATCCCGACATCAACCCTTTTATTTCCGAGACCCCCGACAGTCCCGAACTCAATTTTAATCTCAGAAACATGTTTACCATTTATATAGTCTTTTATTTAGAAATCTATTTCAGTTTAGGGAACCAAGAACCTATAGGTTCGGTTCCCGGTTTTTCGGTTATAACAACGTTTAGCAAAACGACAACACTTTTAACCCTATCCATAACCCGACACCCACTTCATTCCAGAAATTAAACCCGACACCCAGATTATAACAATTGAAATTGACACCAAAAATAACTCAAACAAAACGGGTTTCATAATCGAAAACGGTGAACAATATCGGGAATCAAAATACTCAAAGATAGTTAAGATTGGTAATAAAGCTCGACAAAACCCCAAAGTTTACAACTATAACCGATCCTCGGAATTCTACATAAAATGTTAGTTTAAACACAAAAAGAATAGAGATAATACGAATGAAAAGGGATAAAGGTTATACCCTACGAACCAAAACGTGAGAATAACGATTACACGAACCACCAAATTACGTCACCAACCAAAAATGATTAGATTCTTGGCTGCCTAAATCCTTGTCGATTAAACAAGGATTTCCATTCTTTAATTATTAATGACTTCAAAATAAATCGCAGCAACCAACTCAACCATTTAAACGAAAAGGCTTGCCCAGACAAAATAACCACCGCCACTGTCAATTAATTCAATCCCCATCGCCCCTTTGAAATTCGATGACGCCACAAGGTATGAGATAAATCCCACCGCCATGTAAAATAGGCTTTCCCCATCTTTATATAATATATATAAATAAATTCAAGAGGATGCAAATAAATGAGTGATGCGTCAAGCCAATCGCCAAAAAGAAAACAAGTTGACGTAAGGCAATTGCCAAAAAGAAAATTGATTGGTCCTCAATTCTTTCGCCGGCATAGACAACCTTTACGAGCAGTGAGATTTGACTCCTTGGCTGGGATGTACGAAGGGGATGCCAACTCCCTTTAAGTCGGCTGAAACAAAAGAGAAAGAAATAGGGTTTTTAGGAGGTCATTAGGTTTAGGGTAATTACTCCTTATTAAATCTAGTGATTCATTTAAACACTACAAGACTCCGAGCCCACTCATCATTAGCCCGACACAGCTTGGCCCTCGGCCTACTTCCGGGCCTCGACACACTCAACTCTTACGATTAACTAGTCGGTCCAAACTCGAGGCGAACTATTTAATTACTTTTAATAATGTACGAACATTTATTAAATTATAAAGTGACCAAATAGTTAAAACATTTAATAAATTAATGTCTAATAAAAATGAACCGTCTAGCATCATTATAATAAATTTCCTAGCTATTCATTTTAATCTTAAATATGACGATTAAATTAATAATATTTAATTATTATAATTTCAGGGCGTTACACCATAGCCCATACGAATGGCCCGTGTACCATTATAACCACTAGGTATAACCAATAACCTATAAGTATCCATTTTTTAAACTGTAATTGGTGTTGTTAACCGATACAAACAGCCTGTGAACCATTATAACCACTAGCTATGACCAATAACCTATAAGTATCCTTTTTATACACTCTATTTGGTGTCTAGAACCCTTACGAATGCCTCGTGAATGATTTTGACGACTAGCTATGACTAATAACCTATAAGTATCCATTTTAAACCTTAATTGGTGTCCATTACCCATACGAATGGCCCGTGAACCATTATAACCACAAACTATGACCAATAACCTATAATTATCCATTTTTTAAATTGTAGTTGGTGTCTTGTACCCATACGAATGCCCCATGAACCATTATAACCACTAGCTACGCCCAATAACCTATAAGTATCCATGTTAAACCGTAATTGGCGTCCATAGCCCATACGAATGGCCCGTGAACCATTATAACCACTAGCTATGACCAATAACCTATAAGTATCCATTTTCTAAACTGTAATTGGTGTTTAGAACCCACACGAATGTCCCGTGAACGATTTTGATAACTAGCTATGACCAATAACCTATAAGTATCCATTTTTAACCTTAATTGGTGTCCATTACCCATACGAATGGCCGGTGAACCATTATAACCACTAGCTATGATTAATAACAAATAATTATCCATTTTTAAATTGTAATTGGTGTCTAGAACCCATACGAATGCCCCGTGAATGATTTTTACCACTGGCTATTACCTATAACCTATAAGTATCCATTTTAAACCTTAATTGGTGTCCGTTACCCATATGAATGGCCCGTGAACCTTTATAACCCCTAGCTATGATCAATAACCTGTAATTATCCATTTTTTAAATTGTAATTGGTGTCTAGAACCCGTACGAATGCCGCGTGAACCATTATAACCACTAGATGTGCCCAATAACTATAAGTATCCATGTTAAACCGTAATTATAGTCCATAGCCCATACGAATGGCCCGTGAACCATTATAACCACTAGCTATAACCAATAACCTATAAGTATCCATTTTTTAAACTGTAATTGGTGTTGATAACCGATACAAACAGCCTGTGAACCATTATAATAACTAGCTATGACCAATAACCTATAAGTATCCTTTTTATACACTCTAATTGGTGTCTAGAACCCATACGAATGCCCTGTGAATGATTTTGACCACTAGCTATGACCAATAACCTATAAGTATCCATTTTAAACCTTAATTGGTGTCCATTACCCATACGAATGGCCAGTGAACCATTATAACCACAAACTATGACAAATAACCTATAATTATCCATTTTTTAAATTGTAATTGGTGTCTAGAACCCATATGAATGCCCCATGAACCATTATAACCACTAGCTACGCCCAATAACCTATAAGTATCCATGTTAAACCTTAATTGGCGTCCATAGCCCATACGAATAGCCCGTGAACCATTATAACCACTAGCTATGACCAATAACCTATAAGTATTCATTTTTTAAACTGTAATTGGTGTCTAGAACCCACACGAATGCGCGTGAACGATTTTGACCACTAGCTAGGACTAATAACCTATAAGTATCCATTTTTAACCTTAATTGGTGTCCATTACCCATACGAATAGCCCGTGAACCATTATAACCACTAGCTATGATCAATAACCAATAAATGTAATTGGTTATTGGTGTTTAGAACCCATACGAATGCCCCGTGAATGATTTTGACCACTAGCTATTACCAATAACCTATAAGTATCAATTTTAAACCTTAATTGGTGTCCGTAGCCCATACGAATGGCCCGTGAACCATTATAACCACTAGCGATGACCAATAACCTATAAGTATCCATTTTCTAAACTGTAATTGGTGTTTAGAACCCACACGAATGTCCCGTGAACGATTTTGACAACTAGCTAGGACCAATAACCTATAAGTATCCATTTTTAACCATAATTGGTGTCCATTACCCATACGAATGGCCCGTGAACCATTATAACCACTAGCTATGATCAATAACAAATAATTATCCATTTTTAAATTGTAATTGGTGTCTAGAACCCATACGAATGCCTCGTGAATGATTTTTACCACTGGCTATTACCTATAACCTATAAGTATCCATTTTAAACCTTAATTGGTGTCCGTTACCCATATGAATGCCCCGTGAACCTTTATAACCCCTAGCTATGACCAATAACCTATAATAATCCATTTTCTAACCTGTAATTGGTGCCACAGGAATGTCCCATGAACGATTTTG
This sequence comes from Calendula officinalis, assembly GCA_963853835.1. Lineage (NCBI taxonomy): Eukaryota > Viridiplantae > Streptophyta > Magnoliopsida > Asterales > Asteraceae > Calendula > Calendula officinalis. Next base: position 63,994,777 of record OY970825.1, on the reverse strand, counting down.
ACAACTAGCTATGACCAATAACCTATAAGTATCCATTTTTAACCTTAATTGGTGTCCATTACCCATACGATTGGCCCGTGAACCATTGTAACCACTAGCTAAGATCAATAACCAATAATTATCCATTTTTAAATTGTAATTGGTGTCTAGAACCCATACGAATGCCACGTGAATGATTTTGACCACTGGCTATTCCAAATAACCTATAAGTATCCATTTTAAACCTTAATTGGTGTCCGTTACCCATATCAATGGCCCGTGAACCTTTATAACCCCTAGCTATGACCAATAACCTATAATTATCCATTTTTTAAATTGTAATTGGTGTCTAGAACCCGTACGAATGCCCCGTGAACCATTATAACCACTAGATGTGCCCAATAACTATAAGTATCCATGTTAAACCGTAATTATAGTCCATAGCCCATACGAATGGCCCGTGAACCATTATAACCACTAGCTATAACCAATAACCTATAAGTATCCATTTTTTAAACTGTAATTGGTGTTGATAACCGATACAAATAGCATGTGAACCATTATAATAACTAGCTATGACCAATAACGTATAAGTATCCTTTTTATACACTCTAATTGGTGTCTAGAACCCATACGAATGCCCCGTGAATGATTTTGACCACTAGCTATGACCAATAACCTATAAGTATCCATTTTAAACCTTAATTGGTGTCCATTACCAATACGAATTGCCAGTGAACCATTATAACCACAAACTATGACAAATAACCTATAATTATCCATTTTTTAAATTGTAATTGGTGTCTAGAACCATACGAATGCCCCATGAACCATTGTAACCACTAGCTACGCCCAATAACCTATAAGTATCCATGTTAAACCTTAATTGGCGTTCATTGTTAGGTCACAACAACCCTGGTTTAATGTTAATTGATAGAATATTAAACTTAGAGAAATATTAGAGTGATAACACAAGAATATAGTCAATGTATAAATCCACTAAGTGTGGCTTGTTGCGGAATAACAAGACCACTGATCAATTACAAAGATATGAAAGTGTAGAATGAATTGGTGAGTTCTCCTTTGCAAGATGATCTCTATTTATAATGATATAGAGATCTTACATAATGGGCAAAGGAGTAACCGAAGGACTAAACTAGGCAAATGACTAAGATCAAGGGAATTGATCCTAGTCCGTTACAAAATGTAACTCAGTCCTTCTACTCAGTCCTTGTACTCAGTATCACTATCTGATACTGAGTACTGATACTGAGTTCCAATACTGATCACTCAGTATCAGACCTAAACTTAGCTATATTATTCTACATATTAATCAAAGCTAGTCTAGGTTGTTTTGTTATCTTAAGATCCAAAGGGGCAAGGCTTTTTGCCTTAACATCCATAGCCCATACGAATAGCCCGTGAACCATTATAACCACTAGCTATGACCAATAACCTATAAGTATTCATTTTTTAAACTGTAATTGGTGTCTAGAACCCACACGAATGCCACGTGAACGATTTTGACCACTAGCTATGAGTAATAACCTATAAGTATCCATTTTTAACCTTAATTGGTGTCCATTACCCATACGAACGGCCCGTGAACCATTATAACCACTAGCTATGATCAATAACCAATAATTATCCATTTTTAAATTGTAATTGGTGTCTAGAACCCATACGAATGCCCCGTGAATGATTTTGACCACTAGCTATTACCTATAACCTATAAGTATCCATTTTAAACCTTAATTGGTGTCCGTTACCCATATGAATGGCCCGTGAACCTTTATAACCCCTAGCTATCACCAATAACCTATAATTATCCATTTTTTAAATTGTAATTGGTGTCTAGAACCCGAACGAATGCCCCGCGAACCATTATAACCACTAGATGTGCCCAATAACTATAAGTATCCATGTTAAACCGTAATTATAGTCCATAGCCCATACGAATGGCCCGTGAATCATTATAACCACTAGCTATAACCAATAACCTATAAGTATCCATTTTTTAAACTGTAATTGGTGTTGATAACCGATACAAACAGCCTGTGAACCATTATAATAACTAGCTATGACCAATAACCTATAAGTATCCTTTTTATACACTCTAATTGGTGTCTAGAACCCATACGAATGCCCCGTGAATGATTTTGACCACTAGCTATGACCAATAACCTATAAGTATCCATTTTAAACCTTAATTGGTGTCCACTACCCATACGAATGGCCCGTGAACCATTATAACTACAAACTATGACAAATAACCTATAATTATCCATTTTTTAAATTGTAATTGGTGTCTAGAACCCATACGAATGCCCCATGAACCATTATAACCACTAGCTACGCCCAATAACCTATAAGTATCCATCTTAAGCCGTAATTGGCGACCATAGCCCATACGAATGGCCCGTGAACCATTATAACCACTAGGTATAACCAATAACCTATAAGTATCCATTTTTTAAACTGTAATTGGTGTTGTTAACCGATACAAACAGCCTGTGAACCATTATAACCACTAGCTATGACCAATAACCTATAAGTATCATTTTTATACACTCTATATGGTGTCTAGAACCCTTACGAATGCCTCGTGAATGATTTTGACGACTAGCTATGACTAATAAGCTGTAAGTATCCATTTTACACCTTAATTGGTGTCCATTACCCATACGAATGGCCCGTGAACCATTATAATCACAAACTATGACCAATAACCTATAATTATCCATTTTTTAAATTGTAATTGGTGTCTAGGACCCATACGAATGCCCCATGAACCATTATAACCACTTGCTACGCCCAATAACCTATAAGTATCCATGTTAAACCGTAATTGGCGTCCATAGCCCATACGAATGGCCTGTGAACCATTATAACCACTAGCTATGACCAATAACCTATAAGTATCCATTTTCTAAACTGTAATTGGTGTTTAGTAATGGAGATTTTCGGTTAAACAAGTAACATAAACGCAGCGGAAAATAGTTTAATCACCATGAACGGATCTTGATATCAATCATACAATTAAACTATAAGAAAATCAAAGAGATTGGATGAACATTTCATACCCTTGAAGCCTTTGATCTTGTTGTGGATTCGGATGGATTTGATGATGGATTGAAACCAAGTATTCAATTAGAATACCTCTAAAAGAAATCCACACAACACAAGCAAGAACACCAATGGAGGATGCTAGTCCTTGAATCTTGAGAGCAAAAAGAAACAAAAACACATACAAGTGTGTGTTGGGGATTGCCAAAATGGGTGGTCAAGTGTGAGTTTATGGAGCCATTCAACACTCTTAATGGTGCCATAAAGACCCATCAATGATTTCCATAAACCATTGTTCCATTTTCACTTTAGTCCCTAGTCATTTGTTTCTTCCATTTTGCTCACAATAAAGTTTCAATATTAACAATTAATATTAAACTTATTATACACAAGCTTATAGCTTATATATTAATAATTAATGTAATTACACTAATTACACTAATTATATAATGGTGTTTAGTGTTTAAGTGTGTGACCCTTTAGGCTCACAAACAACTAGCCATATAACTATATGTTATACGCGTGAAGCATATTCCAACAGCTCCCACTTGCGCACGTGATAACATCAAGTAGTTATACAAGCAAAGGTTAGAGTCTAGCAACCCGCCAATGCCCCTAGGAGTATATGAGGAGTTTCATAAAATCTTTGTTCAAAGTTTTTCAAGCAGTTATCCTTTTGTTACTGATACTATGTTGAATTTTAGACAAGGATCAATGTCAATCTAAAACTTCAACGATTCTGTTTCTCGATCTATATAATGAAATAGATTACCAAAACCAATCAAGATTCATCTTGATTACCTTTTGGGTGTGGCCACACATACATCTATTCAAAATCATCGAGGGGCCCAGTAGTATCTAATCCACATACGTGGAGGAACAAATTCTATATTGACTGCACGTGTCTGTCATATGCTTAATGATAAACCCGATAATGGTTGTTATAGCAGCCTTATTCAGGTCAGCGTTTAACCACATCAAAGTTTGCCCCTCTACATACACAAACCAACTTGCATCTCAAGTCAGAGGATAAGTGACAAAGCCTTTGTGAGATTCACTTGTGACATAAATCCAAGAAGTGATTTCTCATAGTTTGGGTCAGTCCAATCGTGCATCGTTATGAGCGACATGTGAGTTTGATTTCATCATCCTTAGTCATACTAAGATAATGTCATCAATACCCTCAGATTTGTCTTAATAATATTCCCATATTATCAATATGACAATGGACAATTTAGAATATAAAACACAGTAAATATTCAAGGATATAAACATGCAAATATAGAACACAGTAGATATTCATATAAAAACGATCATATCAAATATATCAATTTATTCCAATATAAACTGCTCACAGTTCCATTATCCAAATACTAAAACAGATTTACATGAAACTACTAGCTTGTCGAAGTCCAATGTTCCATTCATATTCAAGATGTTTGGTACAAGACATTGAGTTCGATAAAGCGTCAGCTAGTTAGTTATCTGTTTGAACTTTAAGTGTACGAATTTCACATATCTTGATAAATCATTCGAATGTAGTGAACCTTCGTAAATAGGATCTAGCGTCATCACGCCCTATTTCAAAACCAACATAAGTATAGCAAGTATACTTAGTTTCAGTTCAGTATCTCCACCATGACCAAGAAACATATCTCCAGTACTTTAAAATACTTCAATGTGTTCTTAACAGCAATCCAGTGACCTCTCATGAATTCTGTTGGTATTTTCTAGTAAGGTCCCCTAAGGACGTTACATTTGGCCTAGTGCTCCTTACAGCGTACATGATGAATGCAATAGCCGATTCATAGGGGATTACATTCATCCGCTTCACCACATCAGGTGTGGAAGGTCCTTGAGTCTCACTCAAGTTTACATTGTGTGGCATACGAGGACTTCCTCGTTTTGGAGTACCACTCTAAACCATTTAGAATTTTGTCAATGTAAGCACTTTGACTTAAACCAATTAACCGCTTTGATCTATCATTATAGATCTTTACTTCAAGTATGTATGTCGTGTCCCTACAATCCATCATGTCGAAACATTTTCCAAGCCAGGATTTTCATCTTGTAGCATGGTATATTGTTTCACATGAGTGACATGTCATCAACATGTATGACTTGAGAAACGACAACGCTCCCACTAGCTTTCATATATACACATACTCAGTTTGGGTTTTAGGTGAAACAAACGATTTGATTTCATCATCAACCAAATTTCGTAGTCATAGTACACTACTTTGGCTATAAGAATCCTAATGTCTTTAGTAACAGGCGAGAAGGTTTCATCATTGTCAATCCAGTAGGATTGAGTGTAACCTTTTGCTACTATGAGAGATTTATAGGTGTGTATATTTTCATCCATGTCAACAGTCTTACTGTTTTGAGAAAGATCAACTAAGTTCAAAACTTGATTGTCTCTCATGGATTTTATTTTCGCATTCATAGCTTCAAGTCATTTTTCGAATACAAAATTCGATAATGCAACTTGATAGTTAGGGGGTTCATAATGATCCTCGAAACTTGCTCCTCAGCATCGACATAAATCTATATCGTTCAGGTGCATGAAGTGTCCTTGCGGATCTATGAATGGGAACAACATCATCCTGTGGTCCAACATCTATATGTCCAGCCTCAGAATGATATTTGCTAGTGTTACCAGAAGGTTGTGTATCTTCACTTTGAATCTTGTCAAAGTCTATAGTGCTCCCACTTGCTTTGTGAAATGAGACTGTTCTCAAGAAACTCGGCATACCAAGTAACAACCATTTGTTCTCAGTTGGGAAGTAAAATAGTAATCGAAGATATACTTGATAGATATGGGCTCAAGTTTGTTCGGCATGTCTCGTTCCACGAGATCCTCACAACCCCAGATCCTCAAGTAAGACAAAATGGGACTTTCCCACGCCATATCTCATATGGTGTCTTTTTAACCTTTTGGTCGGAACCATATCAAGTATTCGAGCAGCAGACTTCAGTGCATGCCCCTCAAAAGGATAGTGTAAGATTAGTAGGACTCATCATAGATCGCACCATGTCATACAGGGTCCGATATCTCTTTCCAGACGCACCATTATCTTGTGGAGTGTATGAAAGAGTGAATTGTGAGACAATCTCACAATGTGAGGGATGATCCAGAAACTCTTGACTCATGTACTTTCATCCGTAATCAGGACTGAAAGCCTTTGTTGTCTTGCTAAGTTGATTTTATACTTTTACTTTAGAAAGCTTTGAACGTTTCAAAGATTTCATGTTTATGTCTAATCAAGTAAACATAACCATAGCGACTGATATCATTAAAGCTTCCATGTTGATGTTTAATCAAGTAAACATAACCACATCGAATGATATCATCAGTGAAAGTAGGTGGCACCTTCCCTAGTCTTAGTTCTAAAAGGGCCACATACATCAGTATGTATGAGTCCAAGTAGATTTTTAGCTCTTTTGCCAACATGGGAGAAAAGCTTTCTTGTTATCTTTCCATAATATACAAGAGAGGCATTTTAAATGATTCATAATCATTTGTAAAGAAGCCCGTCGAGTTGTTTATGTGGAAAAGATGACGATGCTCTAGGTAAGTAGAATCCAAACCAATTTGGATTCTTGAGTGCTACATTTGTATATAGAACTATCGTTTGAATTAGGATCATGCATATTAATTTCAAACATACTATTATAAGGAATAGTAATAAAAAATGTTATTTTTCATAAAACAAGATATCATAATCCCTTATTCAACAAACGATAAAGCTAAACAATGCATAATTGACAATTATTCAAAACAATAATTAACGCATTAGGAAGGATAAGATCACAGCTTCCATTCATTTAGCTTTCTACTTCACATTCAATCTTGCACATTTGTGTAAATGTGAGTTCCACAACTAGTGTCATACACTCAAGATTTATCACGAAAAGTATGGAGTTCTATAATGAAGATACCTAATGTGCTAACTAGAACACATTTGTCCTTCATCAACTCTGCCACGTAGGCAGGACAATTCCTCCTTCAATGGCCAGTTTCATCGCAATGATGGCAAGAAATATCCTTTGCATGGTGCTCCTTTTTAGCAGGTGGGGAAATCGTAGGTTTGGAAAAGTAAACTAGCTTACCCTTACCTAGACTCTTGCCTTGTGCTTGCGGTTTACCTTCCCTAATTGCAAGAAAAGTATTGGGTAACCCTTGCTCAACCAGTTTTACCATAGCATGTTCAACGATTGTCTTCCCCATGCTATGTACTTTTAAAACACTTTTCAAACTGGTCATAGTCCTTGGATAGTGAGGTAAGAATCAAGCTCATTCCAAGAACTTGTGGTAAGGGGTAACCAAGACGTTCCATTAGATCAAGATAGCATTGCATATTCAAGATGTAAGTGCTAACTGATTTGCCGTCCTCCTGATTGCAAGCATGGAATGCTTTAACTGTTTTGAACAGTTCAAGTTCTGCCTTTTGTTGAAATATTATTTTCAACTCGCTTATCATGTCATATGCTGTGAGTTCCTCGAAGTACTTTCGAATCTCGGGGTTCATGCTCACAAGCATATGAGTAGCAACTTCTTGGTGTTCGTTAAACGTTTCGGTAAAGGCTTGACGAACAGCAGCAGAATCACTGACAGGAGGTGCCTCAGGTAAGGCCTCTTATAGGTATATCAACTTTCTCATCTCTAAGGACAATCCTTAGAATTCGATATCAGAAGATAAAGTTGATATTAGTCAGTTTCAGTTTTCAAGAACTGATTTTTGAGTGGAGATACTTAGGTTTTGATGTTGTTGTTATCTGTATAACAACCAAAGTTCAAAAAATAGTATTTTCAATAATAATTTCTTTTAATCAATTAACTACCCAATTAATTTTAATTAAAAGCTAAGATCCCATTGAGCTTCTATCACCGCATCAGTTGATCTGCTAGAGGTGATAGATCCAATAGGTAGGTGACGATCAACAATTGCATTACAAGTGCAACTCTTAGAGGTATGGGACTTCATGGCACCTAGTGAACAAGCATCTAGGGTCAAGTGGCATGTTTGTCGCATCGTCGCCTCGAGTAAAGGTCTCACCGTTAACTCGATTAAGTCATCCAATGTGAAATCATGTCAAAATAGCTCTAGGTCTCACGCGTAGAGAATAATGACCTCGGATCTAGATTCAAACCACGTCTCACGTGAATTCAAAAATAGAAGCAAGTGATTTACAACCGATTGGACGGCGTGACTTAAATTTTAGGTATGTTAAATTTTAATTAATAAAATTTTATTAAGATATGAATGAATCATGTACTTCATTCATATCACTTCATAAGTCGTTTAATAAACGTTAAAAACATTTAACGATTATTAAGGTTTAAGTTTCAAATCGTATTTAAACTTAGTTTAATCTCAAAACAATTTTAGATTAAAGGTTTAATCATCAATGATTAACTATTACTTTAAGTTTCAAATCATATTTAAACTTAGTTTAATCTCAAAACAATTTTAGATTAAAGGTTTAATCATCAATGATTAACTAGTAATTATCGATGATTAAATGTTTGGATGTTTTAATGTTTGTGTCAAAAAACCGTTTTTAATTGTTTTATTTACTTGTATCTAATAGGAAAAGAAAACAACCACAAACATAAATAAAACATGCAACAAATTTTGTGCAAACCTCGATCGATGAAATCCTAGGTTCGGTCACGTGAGTCATCACGACGGACCGAAGGGTCAAACTAGGGGACGGGCCAACATGAACCCAAACGGGCCTACATAAACCCAATGGGCTCCCACTTGCTCCAAGACATTCTTGAGCAAGTAGAACCCAAAATTGTGAAAAAGTGTAATCTGCCAGAAAATTCCAGCAGACTTTGAAGCCCGAAAAGTCACTGAAGGAGTCGTCGTTGGTCTTCCCGGCCTTCTGGAAAGTTGTAGCCCACGACTTTGCAAGCATTTTAGGCTTTTGAATCGCCCAAAACGGAGTCCGTATGCCTCTGGAAAACCTGTTTTCGTACAGCCCTCGCTTTTGTGACGGAAATTTGTTGTTTTCTTCATTAGTCTTCAATATTTTTTGTCAACAATTTACAATAAAAAGATAAAATAAGTACAATCTATTCTATTACTTTTACATTACAAATTGCCCCAAAAATGGCACCAAAAATAAAAGAAAAAAAAATGAAACAAATTACAACAATTAAGCCAAAAAAACAAGGCTTTTCCCAAAACAACCAAACAACCAAACATCAACCACATTCATTCACAAACGGTCTAGGCTTTCATCGGTTTGCACAAACAAGCAACAATTGACAAGGCTTTGGCTTGGGATATGACAAAAATACATGTTTTGCCATATCAACAAAATGGAAGTAAAAATTAAATTCCAAGCCAAATAATCAAAAAAACAATAACAAGATTAATTTTTTGATAAGATTTTGTAACAAGTGACAATAGGGTTCCAAAAATACCATATTTTAACCCACATTTTTATAAAAATCCGAAAATTTAATTGAAAAACCCGTAGGGTTTTTGTGTTTGGTCCGATCGGAATTTTAAAAAACACAAAAAAGATTGGTTTTTGCCACTTTTCACAAAATCTAGCTAATTATATGATTAATATAATGACTCGTGATACCACTAATGGAGATTTTCGGTTAAACAAGTAACATAAACGCAGCGGAAAATAGTTTAATCACCATGAACGGATCTTGATATCAATCATACAATTAAACTATAAGAAAATCAAAGAGATTGGATGAACATTTCATACCCTTGAAGCCTTTGATCTTGTTGTGGATTCGGATGGATTTGATGATGGATTGAAACCAAGTATTCAATTAGAATACCTCTAAAAGAAATCCACACAACACAAGCAAGAACACCAATGGAGGATGCTAGTCCTTGAATCTTGAGAGCAAAAAGAAACAAAAACACATACAAGTGTGTGTTGGGGATTGCCAAAATGGGTGGTCAAGTGTGAGTTTATGGAGCCATTCAACACTCTTAATGGTGCCATAAAGACCCATCAATGATTTCCATAAACCATTGTTCCATTTTCACTTTAGTCCCTAGTCATTTGTTTCTTCCATTTTGCTCACAATAAAGTTTCAATATTAACAATTAATATTAAACTTATTATACACAAGCTTATAGCTTATATATTAATAATTAATGTAATTACACTAATTACACTAATTATATAATGGTGTTTAGTGTTTAAGTGTGTGACCCTTTAGGCTCACAAACAACTAGCCATATAACTATATGTTATACGCGTGAAGCATATTCCAACATTTAGAAACCACACGAATGTCCCGTGAATGATTTTGACAACTAGCTAAGACCAATAACCTGTAAGTATCCATTTTTAACCTTAATTGGTGTCCATTACCCATACGAATGGCCCGTGAACCATTCTAACCACTAGCTATGATCAATAACCAATAATTATCCATTTTTAAATTGTAATTTGGTGTCTAGAACCCATACGAATGCCCCGTGAATGATTTTGACCACTGGCTATTACCAATAACCTATAAGTATCCATTTTAAACCTTAATTGGTGTCCGTTACCCATATGAATCGCCCGTGAACCTTTATAACCCCTAGCTATGACCAATAACCTATAATTATCCATTTTTTAAATTGTAATTGGTGTCTAGAACCCGTACGAATGCCCGGTGAACCATTATAACCACTAGATGTGCCCAATAACTATAAGTATCCATGTTAAACCGTAATTATAGTCCATAGCCCATACGAATGGCCCGCGAACCATTATAACCACTAGCTATAACCAATAACCTATAAGTATCCATTTTTTAAACAGTAATTGGTGTTGATAACCGGTACAAATAGCTTGTGAACCATTATAACCACTAGCTATGACCAATAACCTATAAGTATCCTTTTTATACACTCTAATTGGTGTCTAGAACCCATACGAATGCCCCGTGAATGATTTTGACCACTAGCTATGACCAATAACCTATAAGTATCAATTTTAAACCTTAATTGGTGTCCATTACCCATACGAATGGCCAGTGAACCATTATAACCACAAACTATGACAAATAACCTATAATTATCCATTTTTTAAATTGTAATTGGTGTCTGGAACCCATACGAATGCCCCATTAACCATTATAACCACTAGCTACGCCCAATAACCTATAAGTATCCATGTTAAACCTTAATTGGCGTCCATAGCCCATACGAATAGCCCGTGAACCATTATAACCACTAGCTATGACCAATAACCTATAAGTATTCATTTTTTAAACTGTAATTGGTGTCAAGAACCCACACGAATGCCCCGTGAACGATTTTGACCACTAGCTATGACTAATAACCTATAAGTATCCATTTTTAACCATAATTGGTGTCCATTACCCATACGAATGGCCCGTGAACCATTATAACCACTAGCTATGATCAATAACCAATAATTATCCATTTTTAAATTGTAATTGGTGTCTAGAACCCATACGTATGCCCCGTGAATAATTTTGACCACTAGCTATTACCAATAACCTATAAGTATCCATTTTAAACCTTAATTGGTGTCCGTTACCCATACGAATGGCCCGTGAACCTTTATGACCACTAGCTGAGCCATTATGACCACTAGCTGAGCCCAATAACCTATAAGTATCCATGTTAAACCGTAATTAGCGTCCATAGCCCATACGAAAGGCCCGTGAACCATTATAACTACTAGGTTTAACCAATAACCTATAAGTATCCATTTTTTAAACTGTAATTGGTGTTTATAACCCATACAAATGGCCCGTGAACCATTATAACCATCACCTATGACCGATAACCTATAAGTATCAATTTTTTAAACTATAATTGGTGTCTAGAGCCCATATGAATGCCCCGTGAATGATTTTGACCACTAGCTAAGACCAATAACCTATAAGTATCCATTTTAAACCTTAAATGGTGTCCATTACCCATACGAATGCCCCGTGAACCATTATACAACTAGCTATGACAAATAACCTATAATTATCCATTTTCAAAATTGTAATTGGTGTGTAGAACCCATACGAATGCCTCGTGAACCATTATAACCACTAGCTACGCACAATAACCTATCAGTATCCATGTTAAACCGTAATTGGCGTCCATAACCCATACGAATGGCCCGTGAACCATTATAACCACTAGGTATAACCAATAACCTATAAGTATCCATTTTTTAAACTGTTATTAGTGTTTATAACCCATACAAATGGCCCGTGAACCATTATAACCACTAGCTATGATCAATAACCAATAATTATCCATTGTTAAATTGTAATTGGTGTCTAGAACCCATACGAATGCCCCGTGAATGATTTAGATCACTGGCTATTACCAATAACCTATAAGTATTCATTTTAAACCTTAATTAGTGTCTGTTACCCATATGAATGGCCCGTGAACCTTTATAACCCCTAGCTATGACCAATAACCTATAATTATCCATTTTTAAATTGTAATTGGTGTCTAGAACCCGTACGAATGCCCCGTGAACCATTATAACCACTAGATGTGCCCAATAACTATAAGTATCCATGTTAAACCGTAATTATAGTCCATAGCCCATACGAATGGCCCGTGAACCATTATAACCACTAGCTATAACCAATAACCTATAAGTATCCATTTTTTCAACTGTAATTGGTGTTGATAACCGATACAAACAGCCTGTGAACCATTATAATAACTAGCTATGACCAATAACCTATAAGTATCCTTTTTATACACTCTAATTGGTGTCTAGAACCCATACGAATGCCCCGTGAATGATTTTGACCACTAGCTATGACCAATAACCTATAAGTATCCATTTTAAACCTTAATTGGTGTCCATTACCCATACGAATGGCCAGTGAACCATTATAACCACAAACTATGACAAATAACCTATAATTATCCATTTTTTAAATTGTAATTGGTGTCTAGAACCCATACGAATGCCCCATGAACCATTATAACCACTAGCTACGCCCAATAACCTATAAGTATCCATGTTAAACCTTAATTGGCGTCCATAGCCCATACGAATAGCCCGTGAACCATTATAACCACTAGCTATGACCAATAATCTATAAGTATTCATTTTTTAAACTGTAATTGGTGTCTAGAGCCCACACGAATGTCCCGTGAACGATTTTGACCACTAGCTATGACTAATAACCTATAAGTATCCATTTTTAACCTTAATTGGTGTCCATTACCCATATGAATGGCCCGTGAACCATTATAACCACTAGCTATGATCAATAACTAATAATTATCCATTTTTAAATTGTAATTGGTGTCTAGAACCCATACGAATGCCCCGTGAATGTTTTTGACCACTAGCTATTACCAATAACCTATAAGTATCCATTTTAAACCTTAATTGGTGTCCGTTACCCATACGAATGGCCCGTGAACATTTATGATCTCTAGCTGAGCCATTATGACCGCTAGCTGAGCCCAATAACCTATAAGTATCCATGTTAAACCGTAATTAGCGTCCATAGCCCATACGAAAGGCCCGTGAACCATTATAACTACTAGGTTTAACCAATAACCTATAAGTATCCATTTTTTAAACTGTAATTGGTGTTTATAACCCATATAAATGGCCCGTGAACCATTATAACCATCACCTATGACCAATAACCTATAAGTATCAATTTTTTAAACTATAATTAGTGTCTAGAGCCCATATGAATGCCCCGTGAACGATTTTGACCACTAGCTAAGACCAATAACCTATAAGTATCCATTTTAAACCTTAAATGGTGTCCATTACCCATACGAATGCCCCGTGAACCATTATACAACTAGCTATGACAAATAACCTATAATTATCCATTTTCAAAATTGTAATTGGTGTGTAGAACCCATACGAATGCCTCGTGAACCATTATAACCACTAGCTACGCACAATAACCTATCAGTATCCATGTTAAACCGTAATTGGCGTCTATAGCGCATACGAATGGCCCATGAACCATTATAACCACTAGCTACGCCCAATAACCTATAAGTATCCATGTTAAACCTTAATTGGCGTCCATAGCCCATATGAATAGCCCGTGAACCATTATAACCACTAGCTATGACCAATAACCTATAAGTATTCATTTTTTAAACTGTAATTGGTGTCTAGAACCCACACGAATGCCCCGTGAACGATTTTGACCACTAGCTATGACTAATAACCTATAAGTATCCATTTTTAACCTTAATTGGTGTCCATTAACCATACGAATGGCCCGTGAACCGTTATAACCACTAGCTATGATCAATAACCAATAATTATCCATTTTTAAATTGTAATTGGTGTCTAGAACCCATACGAATGCCCCGTGAATGATTTTGACCACTAGCTATTACCAATAACCTATAAGTATCCATTTTAAACCTTAATTGGTGTCCGTTACCCATACGAATGGCCCGTGAACATTTATGACCACTAGCTGAGCCATTATGACCACTAGCTGAGCCCAATAACCTATAAATATCCATGTTAAACCGTAATTAGCATCCATAGCCCATACGAAAGGCCCGTGAACCATTATAACTACTAGGTTTAACCAATAACCTATAAGTATCCATTTTTTAAACTGTTATTAGTGTTTATAACCCATACAAATGGCCCGACAACCATTATAACCACTAGCTATGACTAATAACCTATAAGTATCTATTTTTTTAAACTGTAACTGGTGTCTAGAACCCATATGAATGCCCCGTGAATGATTTTGACCACTAGCTATGACCATTAACCTATAAGTATCCATTTTAAACCTTAATTAGTGTCCATTACCCATACGAATGGCCCGTGAACCATTATAACCACTAACTATGACCAATAACCTATAATTATCTATATTTTAAATTGTAACTGGTGTCGTTAACCCATACGATTGGCCCGTGAACCATTATAACCACAAGCTACGTCCAATAACCTATAAGTATCCATGTTAAACAGTAATTGGCGTCCATAGCCCATACGAATGGCCCGTGAACTATTATAACCACTAGGTATAACAATTAACCTATATGTATCATTTTTTAAACTGTAAATTGTATTGATAACCCATACAAATGGCCCGTGAACCATTATAACAACTAGCTATGACCAATAACCTATAAGTATCCATTTTTTAAACTATAATTGGTGTCTAGAACCCATACGAATGCCCCATGAACGATTTTATCCACTAACTATGCCCAATAACCTATAAGTATCCATGTTAAACCGTAATTAGCGTTCATAGACCATACGAAGGGCCCGTGAACCATTATAACCACTAGGTAGAACCAATAACCTATAAGTATCCATTTTTTAAACTGTAATTGGTGTTTATAACCTATACAAATGGCCCGTGAACCATTATAACCACTAGGTATAACCAATAACCTATAAGTATCCATTTTTTAAACTGTTATTAGTGTTTATAACCCATACAAATGGCCGGTGAACCATTATAACCACTAGCTACGACTAATAACCTATAAGTATCCATTTATTAAACTGTAATTGGTGTCTAGAACCCATAGAATGCCCCGTGGGCGATTTTGACCACTAGATATGACCAATAACCTATAAGTATCCATTTTAAACCTTAATTAGTGTCCATTACCCATACGAATGGCCCGTGAACCATTATAACCACTAACTATGACCAATAACCTATAATTATACATTTTTTAATTTGTAATTGGTGTTGATAACCCATACGAATGGCCCGTGAACCATTATAACCACAAGCTACGCCAAATAACCTATAAGTATCCATGTTAAACCGTAATTGGCGTCCAACGCCCGTACGAATGGCCCGTGAACTATTATAACCCCTAGGTATAACCAATAACCTATATGTACCATTTTTAAACTGTAAATTGTATTGATAACCCATACAAATGGCCCGTGAAGTATTATAACCACTAGCTATGACCAATAACCTATAACTATCCATTTTTTAAACTATAATTGTTGTCTAGAACCCATACGAATGCCCCATGAACGATTCTATCCACTAGCTATGCCCAATAACCTATAAGTATCCATGTTAAACCGTAATTAGCGTCCATAGACCATACTAATGGCCCGTGAACCACTATAACCACTAGCTATAACCAATAAACTATAAGTATCCATTTTTACCCTTAATTGGCGTCCATTACCTATACAAATGGCCCGTTAACCATTATAACCACTAGCTATGACCAATAACCTATAAGTATCTATTTTTAAACAGTAATTGGTGTCTAGAGCCCATACGAATGCCCCGTGAAATAATTTTGACCACTAGCTATGACCAATAACCTATAAGTATCCATTTTAAACCTTAATTGGTGTCCATTACCCATACGAATGCCCCGAGAACCATTATACCACTAGCTATGACAAATAACCTATAATTATCCTTTTTGTAAATTGTAATTGGTGTTTAGAACCCATACGAATGCCTCGTGAACCATTATAACCAACAGCTACGCACAATAACCTATAAGTATCCATGTTAAACTGTAATTGGCGTCCATAGCCCATACGAATGGCCCGTGAACCATTATAACCACTAGGTATAACCAATAACCTATAAGTATCCATTTTTTAAACTGTTATTAGTGTTTATAACCCATACAAAGGGCCCGTGAACCATTATAACAACTAGCTATGACCAATAACCTATAAGTATCCATTTTTTAAACTCTAATTGGTGTCTAGAACCCATACGAATGCCCCATGAATGATTTTATCCAGTAGCTATGCCCAATAACCTATAAGTATCCATGTTAAACCGTAATTAGCGTTCATAGACCATACGATTGGCCCGTGAACCATTATAACCACAAGCTACGCCCAATAACCTATAAGTATCCATGTTAAACTGTAATTGGTGTTTATAACCCATACGAATGGCCCGTGAACTATTATAACCACTAGGTATAACCAATAGCCAATATGTACCATTTTTTAAACTGTAAATTATATTGATAACACATACAAATGGCCCGTGAAGCATCATAACCACTAGCTATGACCAATAACCTATAAGTATCCATTTTTTAAACTGTAATTGGTGTCTAGAGCCCATACGATTGCCCCGTGAAATAATTTTGAGCACTAGCTATGACCAATAACCTATAAGTATCCATTTTAAACCTTAATTGGTGTCCATTACCCATATGAATGCCCCGTGAACCATTATAACCTTTAGCTATGACCAATAACCTATAATTATCCATTTTTTAAATTGTAATTGGTGTCTAGAACCCATACGAATGCCCCTTGAATGATTTTGACCACTAGCTATGACCAATAACCTATAAGTATCCATTTTAAACATTAATTGGTGTCCATTACCCATACGAATGCCCCGTGAACCATTATACCACTAGCTATGACAAATAACCTATAATTATCCATTTTCTAAATTGTAATTGGTGTGTAGAACCCATACGAATGCCTTGTGAACCATTATAACCAACAGCTACGCACAATAACCTATAAGTATCCATGTTAAACCGTAATTGGCGTCCATAGCCCATACGAATGGCCCGTGAACCATTATAACCACTAGGTATAACCAATAACCTATTAGTATCCATTTTTTAAAATGTTATTAGTGTTTATAACCCATAGAAAGGGCCCGTGAAGCATTATAACTACTAGCTATGACTAATAACCTATAGGTATCCATTTGTTAAACTGTAATTGGTGTCTAGAACCCATACGAATGCCCTGTGAACGATTTTGACCACTAGCTATGACCAATAACCTATAAGTATCCATTTTAAACCTTAATTAGTGTCCATTACCCATACGAATGGCCCGTGAACCATTATAACCACTAACAATGACCAATAACCTATAATTATCCATTTTTTAATTTGTAATTGGTGTCGATAACCCATACGAATGGCCCGTGAACCATTATAACCACAAGCTACGCCCAATAGCCTATAAGTATCCATGTTAAACCGTAATTGGCGTCCATAGCCCATACGAATGGCCCGTGAACTATTATAACCACTAGGTATAACAATTAACCTATATGTATCATTTTTTAAACTGTAAATTGTATTGATAACCCATACAAATGGCCCGCGAAGCATTATAACCACTAGCTATGACCAATAACCTATAAGTATCCATTTTTTAAA
This sequence comes from Calendula officinalis, assembly GCA_963853835.1. Lineage (NCBI taxonomy): Eukaryota > Viridiplantae > Streptophyta > Magnoliopsida > Asterales > Asteraceae > Calendula > Calendula officinalis. The sequence goes on along the minus strand of OY970825.1, from coordinate 63,976,598 downwards.
CTCTAATAGGTGTCTAGAACCCATACGAATGCCCCGTGAACAATTTTGACCACTAGCTATAACCAATAAACTATAAGTATTCATTTTTAACCTTAATTGGCGTCCATTACCTATACAAATGGCCCGTGAACCATTATAACCACTAGCTATGACCAATAACCTATAAGTATCCATTTTTTAAACTGTAATTGGTGTCTAGAGCCCATACGAATGCCCCGTGAAATAATTTTGAGCACTAGCTATGACCAATAACCTATAAGTATCCATTTTAAACCTTAATTGGTGTCCATTACCCATATGAATGCCCCGTGAACCATTATAACCTTCAGCTATGACCAATAACTTATAATTATCCATTTTTTAAATTGTAATTGGTGTCTAGAACCCATACGAATGCCCCTTGAACGATTTTGACCACTAGCTATGACCAATAACCTATAAGTATCCATTTTAAACCTTAATTGGTGTCCATTACCCATACGAATGCCCCGTGAACCATTATACCACTAGCTATGACAAATAACCTATAATTATCCATTTTCTAAATTGTAATTGGTGTGTAGAACCCATACGAATGCCTCGTGAACCATTATAACCAACAGCTACGCACAATAACCTATAAGTATCCATGTTAAACCGTAATTAGCGTCCATAGCCCATACGAATGGCCCGTGAACCATTATAACCACTAGGTATAACCAATAACCTATTAGTATCCATTTTTTAAACAGTTATTAGTGTTTATAACCCATACAAAGGGCCCGTGAAGCATTATAACTACTAGCTATGACTAATAACCTATAGGTATCCATTTGTTAAACTGTAATTGGTGTCTAGAACCCATACGAATGCCCTGTGAATGATTTTGACCACTAGCTATGACCAATAACCTATAAGTATCCATTTTAAACCTTAATTAGTGTCCATTACCCATACGAATGTCCCATGAACCATTATAACCACTAACTATGACCAATAACCTATAATTATCTATTTTTTAAATTGTAACTGGTGTCGTTAACCCATACGATTGGCCCGTGAACCATTATAACCACAAGCTACGCCCAACAACCTATAAGTATCCATGTTAAACAGTAATTGGCGTCCATAGCCCATACGAATGGCCCGTGAACTATTATAACCACTAGGTATAACCAATAACCTATATGTACCATTTTTTAAACTGTAAATTGTATTGATAACCCATACAAATGGCCCGCGAAGCATTATAACCACTAGCTATGACCAATAACCTATAAGTATCCATTTTTTAAACTATAATTGGTGTCTAGAACCCATACGAATGCCCCATGAACGATTTTATCCACTAGCTATGCCCAATAACCTATAAGTATCCGTGTTAAACCGTAATTAGCGTCCATAGACCATACGAATGGCCCGTGAACCACTATAACCACTAGGTAGAACCAATAACCTATAAGTATCCATTTTTTAAACTGTAATTGGTGTTTATAACCTATACAAATGGCCCGTGAACCGTTATAACCACTAGCTATGACCAATAACCTATAAGTATCCATTTTTTAAAATGTAATTGGTGTCTAGAACCCATACGAATGCCCCGTGAACACTTTTGACCACTAGCTATTACCAATAAACTATAAGTATCCATTTTTAACCTTAATTGGCGTCCATTACCTATACAAATGGCCCGTGAACCATTATAACCGCTAGCTATGACCAATAACCTATAAGTATCCATTTTTTAAACTGTAATTGGTGTCTAGAGCCCATACGAATGCCCCGTGAAATAATTTTGACCACTAGCTATGACCAATAACCTATAAGTATCCATTTTAAACCTTAATTGGTGTCCATTACCCATATGAATGCCCCACGAACCCTTATAACCATTAGCTATGACCAATAAGCTATAATTATCCATTTTTTAAATTGTAATTGGTGTCTAGAACCCATACGAATGCCCCTTGAACGATTTTGACAACTAGCTATGACCAATAACCTATAAGTATCCATTTTAAATCTTAATTGGTGTCCATTACCCATACGAATGCCCCGTGAACCATTATACCACTAGCTATGACAAATAACCTATAATTATCCATTTTCTAAATTGTAATTGGTGTGTAGAACCCATACGAATGCCTCGTGAACCATTATAACCAACAGCTACGCACAATGACCTATTAGTATCCATGTTAAACCGTAATTGGCATCCATAGCCCATACGAATGGCCCATGAACCATTATAACCACTAGGTATAACCAATAACCTATTAGTATCCATTTTTTAAACTATTATTAGTGTTTATAACCCATACAAAGGGCCCGTGAAGCATTATAACTACTAGCTATGACTAATAACCTATAGGTATCCATTTGTTAAACTGTAATTGGTGTCTAGAACCCATACGAATGCCCTGTGAAAGATTTTGACCACTAGCTATGACCAATAACCTATAAGTATCCATTTTAAACCTTAATTAGTGTCCATTACCCATACGAATGGCCCGTTAACCATTATAACCACTAACTATGACCAATAACCTATAATTATCTATTTTTTAAATTGTAACTGGTGTCGTTAACCCATACGATTGGCCCGTGAACCATTATAACCACTAGCTACGCCCAATAACCTATAAGAATCCATGTTAAACACTAATTGGCATCCATAGCCCATACGAATGGCCCGTGAACTATTATAACCACTAGGTATAACAATTAACCTATATGTATCATTTTTAAACTGTAAATTGTATTGATAACCCATACAAATGGCCCGTGAACCATTATAACCACTAGCTATGACCAATAACCTATAAGTATCCATTTTTTAAACTCTAATTGGTGTCTAGAACCCATACGAATGCCCCATGAACGATTTTATCCAGTAGCTATGCCCAATAACCTATAAGTATCCATGTTAAACCGTAATTAGCGTTCATAGACCATACGAAGGGCCCGTGAACCATTATAACCACTAGGTAGAACCAATAACCTATAAGTATCCATTTTTTAAACTGTAATTGGTGTTTATAACCTATACAAATGGCCCGTGAACCATTATAACCACTAGGTATAACCAATAACCAATAAGTATCCATTTTTTAAACTGTTATTAGTGTTTATAACCCATACAAATGGCCCGTGAACCATTATAACCACTAGCTATGACTAATAACCTATGAGTATCCATTTTTTAAACTGTAACTGGTGTCTAGAACCCATACGAATGCCCCGTGAATGATTTTGACCACTAGCTATGACCAATAACCTATAAGTATCCATTTTAAACCTTAATTAGTGTCCATTACCCATACGAATGGCCCGTGAACCATTATAACCACTAACTATGACCAATAACCTATAATTATCCATTTTTTAATTTGTAATTGGTGTCGATAACCCATACGAATGGCCCGTGAACCATTACAACCACAAGCTACTCCCAATAACCTATAAGTATCCATGTTAAACCGTAATTGGCGTCCTTAGCCCATACGAATGGCCCGTGAACTATTATAACCACTAGGTATAACAATTAACCTATATGTATCATTTTTTAAACTGTAAATTGTATTGATAACCCATACAAATGGCCCGCGAAGCATTATAACCACTAGCTATGACCAATAACCTATAAGTATCCATTTTTTAAACTCTAATTGGTGTCTAGAACCCATACGAATGCCCCATGAACGATTTTATCCAGTAGCTATGCCCAATAACCTATACGTATCCATGTTAAACCGTAATTAGCGTTCATAGACCATTCGAAGGGCCCGTGAACCATTATAACCACTAGGTAGAACCAATAACCTATAAGTATCCATTTTTTAAACTGTAATTGGTGTTTATAACCTATACAAATGGCCCGTGAACCATTATAACCACTAGGTATAACCAATAACCAATAAGTATCCATTTTTTAAACTGTTATTAGTGTTTATAACCCATACAAATGGCCCGTGAACCATTATAACCACTAGCTATGACTAATAACCTATGAGTATCCATTTTTTAAACTGTAACTGGTGTCTAGAACCCATACGAATGCCCCGTGAATGATTTTGACCACTAGCTATGACCAATAACCTATAAGTATCCATTTTAAACCTTAATTAGTGTCCATTACCCATACGAATGGCCCGTGAACCATTATAACCACTAACTATGACCAATAACCTATAATTATCCATTTTTTAATTTGTAATTGGTGTCGATAACCCATACGAATGGCCCGTGAACCATTACAACCACAAGCTACTCCCAATAACCTATAAGTATCCATGTTAAACCGTAATTGGCGTCCATAGCCCATACGAATGGCCCGTGAACTATTATAACCACTAGGTATAACAATTAACCTATATGTATCATTTTTTAAACTGTAAATTGTATTGATAACCCATACAAATGGCCCGCGAAGCATTATAACCACTAGCTATGACCAATAACCTATAAGTATCCATTTTTTAAACTCTAATTGGTGTCTAGAACCCATACAAATGCCCCATGAACGATTTTATCCAATAGCTATGCCCAATAACCTATAAGTATCCATGTTAAACCGTAATTAGCGTTCATAGACCATACGAAGGGCCCGTGAACCATTATAACCACTAGGTAGAACCAATAACCTATAAGTATCCATTTTTTAAACTGTAATTGGTGTTTATAACCTATACAAATGGCCCGTGAACCATTATAACCACTAGGTATAACCAATAACCAATAAGTATCCATTTTTTAAACTGTTATTAGTGCTTATAACCCATACAAATGGCCCGTGAACCATTATAACCACTAGCTATGACTAATAACCTATAAGTATCCATTTTTTAAACTGTAACTGGTGTCTAGAACCCATACGAATGCCCTGTGAATGATTTTGACCACTAACTATGACCAATAACCTATAAGTATCCATTTTAAACCTTAATTAGTGTCCATTACCCATACGAATAGCCCGTGAACCATTATAACCACTAACTATGACCAATAACCTATAATTATCCATTTTTTAATTTGTAATTGGTGTCGATAACCCATACGAATGGCCCGTGAACCATTACAACCACAAGCTACGCCCAATAACCTATAAGTATCCATGTTAAACCGTAATTGGCGTCCATAGCCCATACGAATGGCCCGTGAACTATTATAACCACTAGGTATAACAATTAACCTATATGTATCATTTTTTAAACTGTAAATTGTATTGATAACCCATACAAATGGCCCGCGAAGCATTATAACCACTAGCTATGACCAATAACCTATAAGTATCCATTTTTTAAACTCTAATTGGTGTCTAGAACCCATACAAATGCCCCATGAACGATTTTATCTAATAGCTATGCCCAATAACCTATAAGTATCCATGTTAAACCGTAATTAGCGTTCATAGACCATACGAAGGGCCCGTGAACCATTATAACCACTAGGTAGAACCAATAACCTATAAGTATCCATTTTTTAAACTGTAATTGGTGTTTATAACCTACACAAATGGCCCGTGAACCATTATAACCACTAGGTATAACCAATAACCAATAAGTATCCATTTTTTAAACTGTTATTAGTGTTTATAATCCATACAAATGGCCCGTGAACCATTATAACCACTAGCTATGACTAATAACCTATAAGTATCCATTTTTTAAACTGTAACGGGTGTCTAGAACCCATACGAATGCCCCGTGAACGATTTTGACCACTAGCTAAGACCAATAACCTATAAGTATCCATTTTAAACCTTAATTAGTGTCCATTACCCATACGAATGGCCCGTGAACCATTATAACCACTAACTATGACCAATAACCTATAATTATCCATTTTTTTATTTGTAATTGGTGTCGATAACCCATACGAATGGCCCGTGAACCATTACAACCACAAGCTACGCCCAATAACCTATAAGTATCCATGTTAAACCGTAATTGGCGTCCATAGCCCATACGAATGGCCCGTGAACTATTATAACCACTAGGTATAACAATTAATCTATATGTATCATTTTTTAAACTGTAAATTGTATTGATAACCCATACAAATGGCCCGTGAAGCATTATAACCACTAGCTATGACCAATAACCTATAAGTATCCATTTTTTAAACTCTAATTGGTGTCTAGAACCCATACAAATGCCCCATGAACGATTTTATCCAATAGCTATGCCCAATAACCTATAAGTGTCCATTTTAAACCGTAATTAGCGTTCATAGACCATACGAAGGGCCCGTGAACCATTATAACCACTAGGTAGAACCAATAACCTATAAGTATCCATTTTTTAAACTGTAATTGGTGTTTATAACCTATACAAATATCCCGTGAACCATTATAACCACTAGGTATAACCAATAACCAATAAGTATCCATTTTTTAAACTGTTATTAGTGTTTATAACCCATACAAATGGCCCGTGAACCATTATAACCACTAGCTATGACTAATAACCTATAAGTATCCATTTTTTAAACTGTAACTGGTGTCTAGAACCCATACGAATGCCCTGTGAATGATTTTGACCACTAGCTATGACCAATAACCTATAAGTATCCATTTTAAACCTTAATTAGTGTCCATTACCCATACGAATAGCCCGTGAACCATTATAACCACTAACTATGACGAATAACCTATAATTATCCATTTTTTAATTTGTAATTGGTGTCGATAACCCATACGAATGGCCCGTGAACCATTACAACCACAAGCTACGCCCAATAACCTATAAGTATCCATGTTAAACCGTAATTGGCGTCCATAGCCCATACGAATGGCCCGTGAACTATTATAACCACTAGGTATAACAATTAACCTATATGTATCATTTTTTAAACTGTAAATTGTATTGATAACCCATACAAATGGCCCGCGAAGCATTATAACCACTAGCTATGACCAATAACCTATAAGTATCCATTTTTTAAACTCTAATTGGTGTCTAGAACCCATACAAATGCCCCATGAACGATTTTATCTAATAGCTATGCCCAATAACCTATAAGTATCCATGTTAAACCGTAATTAGCGTTCATAGACCATACGAAGGGCCCGTGAACCATTATAACCACTAGGTAGAACCAATAACCTATAAGTATCCATTTTTTAAACTGTAATTGGTGTTTATAACCTATACAAATGGCCCGTGAACCATTATAACCACTAGGTATAACCAATAACCAATAAGTATCCATTTTTTAAACTGTTATTAGTGTTTATAATCCATACAAATGGCCCGTGAACCATTATAACCACTAGCTATGACTAATAACCTATAAGTATCTATTTTTTAAACTGTAACGGGTGTCTAGAACCCATACGAATGCCCCGTGAACGATTTTGACCACTAGCTATGACCAATAACCTATAAGTATCCATTTTAAACCTTAATTAGTGTCCATTACCCATACGAATGGCCCGTGAACCATTATAACCACTAACTATGACCAATAACCTATAATTATCCATTTTTTAATTTGTAATTGGTGTCGATAACCCATACGAATGGCCCGTGAACCATTACAACCACAAGCTACGCCCAATAACCTATAAGTATCCATGTTAAACCGTAATTGGCGTCCATAGCCCATACGAATGGCCCGTGAACTATTATAACCACTAGGTATAACAATTAATCTATATGTATCATTTTTTAAACTGTAAATTGTATTGATAACCCATACAAATGGCCCGTGAAGCATTATAACCACTAGCTATGACCAATAACCTATAAGTATTCATTTTTTAAACTCTAGTTGGTGTCTAGAACCCATACAAATGCCCCATGAACGATTTTATCCAATAGCTATGCCCAATAACCTATAAGTATCCATGTTAAACCGTAATTAGCGTTCATAGACCATACGAAGGGCCCGTGAACCATTATAACCACTAGGTAGAACCAATAACCTATAAGTATCCATTTTTTAAACTGTAATTGGTGTTTATAACCTATACAAATATCCCGTGAACCATTATAACCACAAGGTATAACCAATAACCAATAAGTATCCATTTTTTAAACTGTTATTAGTGTTTATAACCCATACAAATGGCCCGTGAACCATTATAACCACTAGCTATGTCTAATAACCTATAAGTATCCATTTTTTAAACTGTAACTGGTGTCTAGAACCCATACGAATGCCCCGTGAACGATTTTGACCACTAGCTATGACTAATAACCTATAAGTATCCATTTTAAACCTTAATTAGTGTCCATTACCCATACGAATGGCCCGTGAACCATTATAACCACTAACTATGACCAATAACCTATAATTATCCATTTTTTAATTTGTAATTGGTGTCGATAACCCATACGAATTGCCCGTGAACCATTACAACCACAAGCTACGCCCAATAACCTATAAGTATCCATGTTAAACCGTAATTGGCGTCCATAGCCCATACGAATGGCCCGTGAACTATTATAACCACTAGGTATAACAATTAACCTATATGTATCATTTTTTAAACTGTAAATTGTATTGATAACCCATACAAATGGCCCGCGAAGCATTATAACCACTAGCTATGACCAATAACCTATAAGTATTCATTTTTTAAACTCTAATTGGTGTCTAGAACCCATACAAATGCCCCATGAACGATTTTATCCAATAGATATGCCCAATAACCTATAAGTTAGTATCCATGTTAAACCGTAATTAGCGTTCATAGACCATACGAAGGGCCCGTGAACCATTATAACCACTAGGTAGAACCAATAACCTATAAGTATCCATTTTTTAAACTGTAATTGGTGTTTATAACCTATACAAATGGCCCGTGAACCATTATAACCACTAGGTATAACCAATAACCTATAAGTATCCATTTTTTAAATTGTTATTAGTGTTTATAACCCATACAAATGGCCCGTGAACCATGATAACCACTAGCTATGACTAATAACCTATAAGTATCCATTTTTTAAACTGTAATTGGTGTCTAGAACCCATACGAATGCCCCGTGAACGATTTTGACCACTAGCTAAGACCAATAACCTATAAGTATCCATTTTAAACCTTAATTAGTGTCCATTACCCATACGAATGGCCCGTGAACCATTATAACCACTAACTATGACCAATAACCTATAATTATCCATTTTTTAATTTGTAATTGGTGTCGATAACCCATACGAATGGCCCGTGAACCATTATAACCACAAGCTACGCCCAGTAACCTATAAGTATCCATATTAAACTGTAATTGGCGTCCATAGCCCATACGAATGGCCCGTGAACTATTATAACCACTAGGTATAACAATTAGGCTATATGTATCATTTTTTAAACTGTAAATTGTATTGATAACCCATACAAATGGCCCGTGAACCATTATAACCACTAGCTATGACCAATAACCTAAAGTATCCATTTTTTAAACTCTAATTGGTGTCTAGAACCCATACGAATGCCCCATGAATGATTTTATCCAGTAGCTATGCCTAATAACCTATAAGTATCCATGTTAAACCGTAATTAGCGTTCATAGACCATACGAAGGGCCCGTGAACCATTATAACCACTAGGTAGAACCAATAACCTATAAGTATCCATTTTTTAAACTGTTATTGGTGTTTATAACCTATACAAATGGCCCGTGAACCATTATAACCACTAGGTATAACCAATAACCTATAAGTATCCATTTTTTAAATTGTTATTAGTGTTTATAACCCATACAAATGGCCCGTGAACCATTATAACCACTAGCTATGACTAATAACCTATAAGTATCCATTTTTTAAACTGTAATTGGTGTCTAGAACCCATACGAATGCCCCGTGAATGATTTTGACCACTAGCTAAGACCAATAACCTATAAGTATCCATTTTAAACCTTAATTAGTGTTCATTACCCATACGAATGGCCCGTGAACCATTATAACCACTCACGATGACCAATAACCTATAATTATCCATTTTTTAATTTGTAATTGGTGTCGATAACCCATACGAATGGCCCGTGAACCATTATAACCACAAGCTACGCCCAGTAACCTATAAGTATCCATGTTAAACTGTAATTGGCGTCCATAGCCCATACGAATGGCCCGTGAACTATTATAACCACTAGGTATAACAATTAACCTATATGTATCATTTTTTAAACTGTAAATTGTATTGATAACCCATACAAATGGCCCGTGAACCATTATAACCACTAGCCATGACCAATAACCTATAAGTATCTATTTTTTAAACTCTAATTGGGGTCTAGAACCCATACGAATGCCCCATGAACGATTTTATCCGGTAGCTATGCCCAATAACCTATAAGTATCCATGTTAAACCGTAATTAGCGTCCATAGACCATACGAAGGGACCGTGAACCATTATAACCACTAGGTAGAACCAATAAACTATAAGTATCCATTTTTTAAACTGTAATTGGAGTTTATAACCTATACAAATGGCCCGTGAACCATTATAAACACTAGGTATAACCAATAACCTATAAGTATCCATTTTTTAAACTGTTATTAGTGTTTATAACCCATACAAATGGCCCGTGAACCATTATAACCACTAGCTATGACTAATAACCTATAAGTATCCATTTTTTAAACTGTAACTGATGTCTAGAACCCCATACGAATGCCCCGTGAATGATTTTGACCACTAGCTATGGCCAATAACCTATAAGTATCCATTTTAAACCTTAATTAGTGTCCATTACCCATACGAATGGCCCGTGAACCATTATAACCACTAACTATGACCAATAACCTATAATTATCCATTTTTTAATTTGTAATTGGTGTCGATAACCCATACGAATGGCCCGAGAACCATTATAACCACAAGCTACACCCAATAACCTATAGGTATCCATGTTAAACCGTAATTGGCGTCAATGGCCCATACGAATGGCCCGTGAACTATTATAACCACTAGGTATAACCAATAACCTATATGTACCATTTTTTAAACTGTAAATTGTATTGATAACCCATACAAATGGCCCGTGAAGCATTATAACCACTAGCTATGACCAATAACCTATAAGTATCCATTTTTTAAACTCTAATTGGTGTCTAGAACCCATACGAATGCCACATGAACGATTTTATCCACTAGCTATGCCCAATAACCTATAAGTATCCATGTTAAACCGTAATTAGCGTCCATAGACCATACGAATGACCCGTGAACCACTATAACCACTAGGTAGAACCAATAACCTATAAGTATTCATTTTTTAAACTCTATTTGGTGTTTATAACCTATACAAATGGCCTGTGAACCATTATAACCACTAGCTATGACCAATAACCTATAAGTATCCATTTTTAAACTGTAATTAGTGTCTAGAACCCATACGAATGCCCCGTGAACGATTTCGACCACTAGCTATGACCAATAAACTATAAGTATCCATTTTAAACCTTAATTGGCGTCCATTACCTATACAAATGGCCCGTGACTATAACCACCAGGTAGAACCAATAACCTATAAGTATCCATTTTTTAAACTGTAATTGGTGTTTATAACCTATACAAATGGCCCGTGAACCATTATAACCACTAGGTATAACCAATAACCTATAAGTATCCATTTTTTAAACTGTTATTAGTGTTTATAACCCATACAACTGGCCCGTGAACCATTCATTATAACCACTGGCTATGACTAATAACCTATAAGTATCCATTTTTTAAACTGTAACTGATGTCTAGAACCCCATACGAATGCCCCGTGAATGATTTTGACCACTAGCTATGACCAATAACCTATAAGTATCCATTTTAAACCTTAATTAGTGTCCATTACCCATACGAATGGCCCGTGAACCATTATAACCACTAACTATGACCAATAACCTATAATTATCCATTTTTTAATTTGTAATTGGTGTCGATAACCCATACGAATGGCCCGTGAACCATTACAACCACAAGCTACGCCCAATAACCTATAAGTATCCATGTTAAATCGTAATTGGCGTCCATAGCCCATACGAATGGCCCATGAACTATTATAACCACTAGGTATAACCAATAACCTATATGTACCATTTTTTAAACTGTAAATTGTATTGATAACCCATACAAATGGCCCGTGAAGCATTATAACCACTAGCTATGACCAATAACCTATAAGTATCCAATTTTTTAAACTCTAAGTGGTGTCTAGAACCCATACGAATGCCCCATGAACGATTTTATCAACTAGCAATGCCCAATAACCTATAAGTATCTTTGTTAAACCGTAATTAGAGTCCATATGCCATACGAATGGCCCGTGAACCACTATACCAACTAGGTAGAACCAATAACCTATAAGTATTCATTTTTTAAACTCTAATTGGTGTTTATAACCTATACAAATGGCCCGTGAACCATTATAACCACTAGCTATGACCAATAACCTATAAGTATCCATTTTTTAAACTGTAATTGGTGTCTAGAACTCATACGAATTCCCCTTAAATGATTTTGACCACTAGCTATGACCAATAAACTATAAGTATCCATTTTTAACCTTAATTGGCGTCCATTACCTATAGAAATGGCCCGTGAACCACTATAACCACTAGGTAGAACTAATAACCTATATGTTTAATTTTTTAAACTATAAATTGTATTGATAACCCATACAAATGGCCCGTGAACCATTATAACCACTAGCTATGACCAATAACCTATAAGTATCAATTTTTTAAACTGTAATTAGTGTCTAGAACCCATACGAATGCCCCGTGAACGATTTTGACCACTAGCTATGACCAATAAACTATAAGTATCCATTTTAAACCTTAATTGGCGTCCATTACCTATACAAATGGCCCGTGAACCACTATAACCACTAGGTAGAACCAATAACCTATAAGTATCCATTTTTTAAACTGTAATTGGTGTTTATAACCTATACAAATGGCCGGTGAACCATTATAACCACTAGCTATGACCAATAACATATAAGTATCCATTTTTTAAACTGTAATTGGTGTCTAGAACCCATACGAATGCCCGTGAACGATTTTGACCACTAACTATGACCACTAAACTATAAGTATCCGTTTTTAACCTTAATTGGCGTCCATTACCTATACAAATGGCCCGTGAACAATTATAACCACTAGCTATGACCAATAACCTATAGGTATCCATTTTTTAAACTGTAATTGGTGTCTAGAACCCATACGAATGCCCCGTGAACGATTTTGACCACTAGCTATGACCAATAAACTATAAGTATCCATTTTTAACCTTAATTGGCGCCCATTACCTATACAAATGGCCCGTGAACCATTATAACCACTAGCTATGACCAATAACCTATAAGTATCCATTTTTTAAACTCTAATTGGTGTCTAGAGCCCATACTAATGCCCCATGAAAGATTTTATCCCGTAGCTATGCTCAATAACCTATAAGTATCCATGTTAAACCGTAACTAGCGTCCATAGACCATACGAATGACCCGTGAACCATTATAACCACTAGGTAGAACCAATAACCTATAAGTATCCATTTTTTAAACTGTAATTGGTGTTTATAACCTATACAAATGGCCCGTGAACCATTATAACCACTAGGTATAACCAATAACCAATAAGTATCCATTTTTTAAACTGTTATTAGTGTTTATAATCCATACAAATGGCCCGTGAACCATTATAACCACTAGCTATGACTAATAACCTATAAGTATCTATTTTTTAAACTATAACGGGTGTCTAGAACCCATACGAATGCCCCGTGAACGATTTTGACCACTAGCTATGACCAATAACCTATAAGTATCCATTTTAAACCTTAATTAGTGTCCATTACCCATACGAATGGCCCGTGAACCATTATAACCACTAACTATGACCAATAACCTATAATTATCCATTTTTTAATTTGTAATTGGTGTCGATAACCCATACGAATGGCCCGTGAACCATTACAACCACAAGCTACGCCCAATAACCTATAAGTATCCATGTTAAACCGTAATTGGCGTCCATAGCCCATACGAATGGCCCGTGAACTATTATAACCACTAGGTATAACAATTAATCTATATGTATCATTTTTTAAACTGTAAATTGTATTGATAACCCATACAAATGGCCCGTGAAGCATTATAACCACTAGCTATGACCAATAACCTATAAGTATCCATTTTTTAAACTCTAGTTGGTGTCTAGAACCCATACAAATGCCCCATGAATGATTTTATCCAATAGCTATGCCCAATAACCTATAAGTATCCATGTTAAACCGTAATTAGCGTTCATAGACCATACGAAGGGCCCGTGAACCATTATAACCACTAGGTAGAACCAATAACCTATAAGTATCCATTTTTTAAACTGTAATTGGTGTTTATAACCTATACAAATATCCCGTGAACCATTATAACCACAAGGTATAACCAATAACCAATAAGTATCCATTTTTTAAACTGTTATTAGTGTTTATAACCCATACAAATGGCCCGTGAACCATTATAACCACTAGCTATGTCTAATAACCTATAAGTATCCATTTTTTAAACTGTAACTGGTGTCTAGAACCCATACGAATGCCCCGTGAACGATTTTGACCACTAGCTATGACTAATAACCTATAAGTATCCATTTTAAACCTTAATTAGTGTCCATTACCCATACAAATGGCCCGTGAACCATTATAACCACTAACTATGACCAATAACCTATAATTATCCATTTTTTAATTTGTAATTGGTGTCGATAACCCATACGAATTGCCCGTGAACCATTACAACCACAAGCTACGCCCAATAACCTATAAGTATCCATGTTAAACCGTAATTGGCGTCCATAGCCCATACGAATGGCCCGTGAACTATTATAACCACTAGGTATAACAATTAACCTATATGTATCATTTTTTAAACTGTAAATTGTATTGATAACCCATACAAATGGCCCGCGAAGCATTATAACCACTAGCTATGACCAATAACCTATAAGTATCCATTTTTTAAACTCTAATTGGTGTCTAGAACCCATACAAATGCCCCATGAACGATTTTATCCAATAGATATGCCCAATAACCTATAAGTTAGTATCCATGTTAAACCGTAATTAGCGTTCATAGACCATACGAAGGGCCCGTGAACCATTATAACCACTAGGTAGAACCAATAACCTATAAGTATCCATTTTTTAAACTGTAATTGGTGTTTATAACCTATACAAATGGCCCGTGAACCATTATAACCACTAGGTATAACCAATAACCTATAAGTATCCATTTTTTAAATTGTTATTAGTGTTTATAACCCATACAAATGGCCCGTGAACCATGATAACCACTAGCTATGACTAATAACCTATAAGTATCCATTTTTTAAACTGTAATTGGTGTCTAGAACCCATACGAATGCCCCGTGAACGATTTTGACCACTAGCTAAGACCAATAACCTATAAGTATCCATTTTAAACCTTAATTAGTGT
Source organism: Calendula officinalis (assembly GCA_963853835.1). Lineage (NCBI taxonomy): Eukaryota > Viridiplantae > Streptophyta > Magnoliopsida > Asterales > Asteraceae > Calendula > Calendula officinalis. The sequence goes on along the minus strand of OY970825.1, from coordinate 63,961,166 downwards.
CCATTACCCATACGAATGGCCCGTGAACCATTATAACCACTAACTATGACCAATAACCTATAATTATCCATTTTTTAATTTGTAATTGGTGTCGATAACCCATACGAATGGCCCGTGAACCATTATAACCACAAGCTACGCCCAGTAACCTATAAGTATCCATATTAAACTGTAATTGGCGTCCATAGCCCATACGAATGGCCCGTGAACTATTATAACCACTAGGTATAACAATTAAGCTATATGTATCATTTTTTAAACTGTAAATTGTATTGATAACCCATACAAATGGCCCGTGAACCATTATAACCACTAGCTATGACCAATAACCTAAAGTATCCATTTTTTAAACTCTAATTGGTGTCTAGAACCCATACGAATGCCCCATGAATGATTTTATCCAGTAGCTATGCCTAATAACCTATAAGTATCCATGTTAAACCGTAATTAGCGTTCATAGACCATACGAAGGGCCCGTGAACCATTATAACCACTAGGTAGAACCAATAACCTATAAGTATCCATTTTTTAAACTGTTATTGGTGTTTATAACCTATACAAATGGCACGTGAACCATTATAACCACTAGGTATAACCAATAACCTATAAGTATCCATTTTTTAAATTGTTATTAGTGTTTATAACCCATACAAATGGCCCGTGAACCATTATAACCACTAGCTATGACTAATAACCTATAAGTATCCATTTTTTAAACTGTAATTGGTGTCTAGAACCCATACGAATGCCCCGTGAATGATTTTGACCACTAGCTAAGACCAATAACCTATAAGTATCCATTTTAAACCTTAATTAGTGTTCATTACCCATACGAATGGCCCGTGAACCATTATAACCACTCACGATGACCAATAACCTATAATTATCCATTTTTTAATTTGTAATTGGTGTCGATAACCCATACGAATGGCCCGTGAACCATTATAACCACAAGCTACGCCCAGTAACCTCTAAGTATCCATGTTAAACTGTAATTGGCGTCCATAGCCCATACGAATGGCCCGTGAACTATTATAACCACTAGGTATAATAATTAACCTATATGTATCATTTTTTAAACTGTAAATTGTATTGATAACCCATACAAATGGCCCGTGAACCATTATAACCACTAGCCATGACCAATAACCTATAAGTATCCATTTTTTAAACTCTAATTGGGGTCTAGAACCCATACGAATGCCCCATGAACGATTTTATCCGGTAGCTATGCCCAATAACCTATAAGTATCCATGTTAAACCGTAATTAGCGTCCATAGACCGTACGAAGGGACCGTGAACCATTATAACCACTAGGTAGAACCAATAAACTATAAGTATCCATTTTTTAAACTGTAATTGGAGTTTATAACCTATACAAATGGCCCGTGAACCATTATAAACACTAGGTATAACCAATAACCTATAAGTATCCATTTTTTAAACTGTTATTAGTGTTTATAACCCATACAAATGGCCCGTGAACCATTATAACCACTAGCTATGACTAATAACCTATAAGTATCCATTTTTTAAACTGTAACTGATGTCTAGAACCCCATACGAATGCCCCGTGAATGATTTTGACCACTAGCTATGGCCAATAACCTATAAGTATCCATTTTAAACCTTAATTAGTGTCCATTACCCATACGAATGGCCCGTGAACCATTATAACCACTAACTATGACCAATAACCTATAATTATCCATTTTTTAATTTGTAATTGGTGTCGATAACCCATACGAATGGCCCGAGAACCATTATAACCACAAGCTACACCCAATAACCTATAAGTATCCATGTTAAACCGTAATTGGCGTCAATGGCCCATACGAATGGCCCGTGAACTATTATAACCACTAGGTATAACCAATAACCTATATGTACCATTTTTTAAACTGTAAATTGTATTGATAACCCATACAAATGGCCCGTGAAGCATTATAACCACTAGCTATGACCAATAACCTATAAGTATCCATTTTTTAAACTCTAATTGGTGTCTAGAACCCATACGAATGCCACATGAACGATTTTATCCACTAGCTATGCCCAATAACCTATAAGTATCCATGTTAAACCGTAATTAGCGTCCATAGACCATACGAATGACCCGTGAACCACTATAACCACTAGGTAGAACCAATAACCTATAAGTATTCATTTTTTAAACTCTATTTGGTGTTTATAACCTATACAAATGGCCTGTGAACCATTATAACCACTAGCTATGACCAATAACCTATAAGTATCCATTTTTTAAACTGTAATTAGTGTCTAGAACCCATACGAATGCCCCGTGAACGATTTTGACCACTAGCTATGACCAATAAACTATAAGTATCCATTTTAAACCTTAATTGGCGTCCATTACCTATACAAATGGCCCGTGACTATAACCACTAGGTAGAACCAATAACCTATAAGTATCCATTTTTTAAACTGTAATTGGTGTTTATAACCTATACAAATGGCCCGTGAACCATTATAACCACTAGGTATAACCAATAACCTATAAGTATCCATTTTTTAAACTGTTATTAGTGTTTATAACCCATACAACTGGCCCGTGAACCATTCATTATAACCACTGGCTATGACTAATAACCTATAAGTATCCATTTTTTAAACTGTAACTGATGTCTAGAACCCCATACGAATGCCCCGTGAATGATTTTGACCACTAGCTATGACCAATAACCTATAAGTATCCATTTTAAACCTTAATTAGTGTCCATTACCCATACGAATGGCCCGTGAACCATTATAACCACTAACTATGACCAATAACCTATAATTATCCATTTTTTAATTTGTAATTGGTGTCGATAACCCATACGAATGGCCCGTGAACCATTATAACCACAAGCTACGCCCAATAACCTATAAGTATCCATGTTAAATCGTAATTGGCGTCCATAGCCCATACGAATGGCCCATGAACTATTATAACCACTAGGTATAACCAATAACCTATATGTACCATTTTTTAAACTGTAAATTGTATTGATAACCCATACAAATGGCCCGTGAAGCATTATAACCACTAGCTATGACCAATAACCTATAAGTATCCATTTTTTAAACTCTAAGTGGTGTCTAGAACCCATACGAATGCCCCATGAACGATTTTATCAACTAGCAATGCCCAATAACCTATAAGTATCTTTGTTAAACCGTAATTAGAGTCCATATACCATACGAATGGCCCGTGAACCACTATACCAACTAGGTAGAACCAATAACCTATAAGTATTCATTTTTTAAACTCTAATTGGTGTTTATAACCTATACAAATGGCCCGTGAACCATTATAACCACTAGCTATGACCAATAACCTATAAGTATCCATTTTTTAAACTGTAATTGGTGTCTAGAACTCATACGAATTCCCCTTGAATGATTTTGACCACTAGCTATGACCAATAAACTATAAGTATCCATTTTTAACCTTAATTGGCGTCCATTACCTATAGAAATGGCCCGTGAACCACTATAACCACTAGGTAGAACTAATAACCTATATGTTTAATTTTTTAAACTATAAATTGTATTGATAACCCATACAAATGGCCCGTGAACCATTATAACCACTAGCTATGACCAATAACCTATAAGTATCAATTTTTTAAACTGTAATTAGTGTCTAGAACCCATACGAATGCCCCGTGAACGATTTTGACCACTAGCTATGACCAATAAACTATAAGTATCCATTTTAAACCTTAATTGGCGTCCATTACCTATACAAATGGCCCGTGAACCACTATAACCACTAGGTAGAACCAATAACCTATAAGTATCCATTTTTTAAACTGTAATTGGTGTTTATAACCTATACAAATGGCCGGTGAACCATTATAACCACTAGCTATGACCAATAACATATAAGTATCCATTTTTTAAACTGTAATTGGTGTCTAGAACCCATACGAATGCCCGTGAACGATTTTGACCACTAACTATGACCACTAAACTATAAGTATCCGTTTTTAACCTTAATTGGCGTCCATTACCTATACAAATGGCCCGGGAACCATTATAACCACTAGCTATGACCAATAACCTATAGGTATCCATTTTTTAAACTGTAATTGGTGTCTAGAACCCATACGAATGCCCCGTGAACGATTTTGACCACTAGCTATGACCAATAAACTATAAGTATCCATTTTTAACCTTAATTGGCGCCCATTACCTATACAAATGGCCCGTGAACCATTATAACCACTAGCTATGACCAACAACCTATAAGTATCCATTTTTTAAACTCTAATTGGTGTCTAGAGCCCATACTAATGCCCCATGAAAGATTTTATCCCGTAGCTATGCTCAATAACCTATAAGTATCCATGTTAAACCGTAACTAGCGTCCATAGACCATACGAATGACCCGTGAACCATTATAACCACTAGGTAGAACCAATAACCTATAAGTATCCATTTTTTAAACTGTAATGGTGTTTATAACCTATACAAATGGCCCGTGAACCATTATAACCACTAGGTATAACCAATAACAACCAAGTATCCATTTTTTAAACTATTATTAGTGTTCATAACCGATACAAATGGCCCGTGAACCATTATAACCACTAGCTATAACTAATAACCTATAAGTATCCATTTTTTAAACTGTAATTGGTGTCTAGAACCCATACGAATGCCCCCTGAACGATTTTGACCACTAGCTAGGACCAATAACCTATAAGTATCCATTTTAAACCTTAATTAGTGTCCATTACCCATACGAATGGCCCGTGAACCATTATAACCACTAACTATGACCAATAACCTATAATTATCCATTTTTGAATTGTAATTGGTGTCGATAACCCATGCGAATGGCCCGTGAACCATTATAACCACAAGCTATGCCCAATAATCTATAAGTATCCCTGTTAAACCGTAATTGGCATCCATAGCCCATAATAATGGCCTGTGAACTATTATAACCACTAGGTATAACCAATAACCTATATGTATCAGTTTTTAAACTATAAATTGTATTGATAACCCATACAAATGGCCCGTGAACCATTATAACCACTAGCTATGACCAATAACCTATAAGTATCCATTTTTTAAACTGTAATGGTGTTTATAACCTATACAAATGGCCCGTGAACCATTATAACCACTAGGTATAACCAATAACAACCAAGTATCCATTTTTTAAACTATTATTAGTGTTCATAACCGATACAAATGGCCCGTGAACCATTATAACCACTAGCTATAACTAATAACCTATAAGTATCCATTTTTTAAACTGTAATTGGTGTCTAGAACCCATACGAATGCCCCCTGAACGATTTTGACCACTAGCTAGGACCAATAACCTATAAGTATCCATTTTAAACCTTAATTAGTGTCCATTACCCATACGAATGGCCCGTGAACCATTATAACCACTAACTATGACCAATAACCTATAATTATCCATTTTTAAATTGTAATTGGTGTCGATAACCCATACGAATGGCCCGTGAACCATTATAACCACAAGCTATGCCCAATAATCTATAAGTATCCCTGTTAAACCGTAATTGGCATCCATAGCCCATAAGAATGGCCTGTGAACTATTATAACCACTAGGTATAACCAATAACCTATATGTATCAGTTTTTAAACTATAAATTGTATTGATAACCCATACAAATGGCCCGTGAACCATTATAACCACTAGCTATGACCAATAACCTATAAGTATCCATTTTTTAAACTGTAATTGGTGTCTAGAACCCATACGAATGCCCCGTGAACGATTTTGACCACTAGCTATGACCAATAAACTATAAGTATCCATTTTTAACCTTAATTGGCGTCCATTACCTATACAAATGGCCCGTGAACCATTATAACCACTAGCTATGACCAATAACCTATAGGTATCCATTTTCTAAACTGTAATTGGTGTCTAGAACCCATACGAATGCCCCGTGAACGATTTTGACCACTAGCTATGACCAATAAACTATAAGTAACCATTTTTAACTTGAATTGGCGTCCATTACCTATACAAATGGCCCGTGAACCATTATAACCACTAGCTATGACCAATAACCTATAAGTATCCATTTTTTAAACTCTAATTGGTGTCTAGAGCCCATACTAATGCCCCATGAAAGATTTTATCCAGTAGCTATGCTCAATAACCTATAAGTATCCATGTTAAACCGTAACTAGCGTCCATAGACCATACGAATGACCCGTGAACCATTATAACCACTAGGTAGAACCAATAACCTATAAGTATCCATTTTTTAAACTGTAATTGGTGTTTATAACCTATACAAATGGCCCGTGAACCATTATAACCACTAGGTATAACCAATAACCAATAAGTATCCATTTTTTAAACTGTTATTAGTGTTCATAACCCATACAAATGGCCCGTGAACCATTATAACCACTAGCTATAACTAATAACCTATAAGTATCCATTTTTTAAACAGTAATTGGTGTCTAGAACCCATACGTATGCCCCGTGAACAATTTTGACCACTACCTAGGACCAATAACCTATAAGTATCCATTTTAAACCTTAATTAGTGTCCATTACCCATACGAATGGCCCGTGAACCATTATAACCACTAACTATGACCAATAACCTATAATTATCCATTTTTAAATTGTAATTGGTGTCGATAACCCATACGAATGGCCCGTGAACCATTATAACCACAAGCTATGCCTAATAACCTATAAGTATCCCTGTTAAACCGTAATTGGCATCCATAGCCCATACGAATGGCCCGTGAACTATTATAACCACTAGGTATAACCAATAACCTATATGTATCATTTTTTAAACTATAAATTGTATTGATAACCCATACAAATGGCCCGTGAACCATTATAACCACTAGCTATGAGCAATAACCTATAAGTATCCATTTTTTAAACTGTAATTGGTGTCTAGAACCCATACGAATGCCGCGTGAATGATTTTGACCATTAGCTATGACCAATAAACTATAAGTGTCCGTTTTAACCTTAATTGGCGTCCATTACCTATACAAATGGCCCGTGAACCACTATAACCACTAGGTAGAACCAATAACCTATAAGTATCCATTTTTTAAACTGTAATTGGAGTTTATAACCTATACGAATGGCCCGTGAACCATTATAACCACTAGCTATGATGAATAACCTATAAGTATCCATTTTTTAAACTGTAATTGGTGTCTAGAACCCATATGAATGCCCTGTGAACGATTTTGACCACTAGCTATGACCAATAAACTATAAGTATCCGTTTTTAACCATAATTGGCGTCCATTACCTATACAAATGGCCCGTGAACCATTATAACCACTAGTTATGACCAATAAATTATAAGTATCCGTTTTTTAAACTGTAATTGGTGTCTAGAGCCCATACGAATGCCCCATGAACGATTTTATCCAGTAGCTGAGCCCAATAACCTATAAGTATCCATGTTATACCGTAATTAGCGTCCATAGACCATACGAATGGCCCGTGAACCACTATAACCACTAGGTATAACCAATAACCTATAAGTATCCATTTTTTAAACTGTAATTGGTGTTTATAACCTATACAAATGGCCCGTGAACCATTATAACCACTAGGTATAACCAATAACCTATAATTATCCATTTTTTAAATTGTAATTGGTGTTGAGAACCCATACGAATGCCCCGTGAACCATTATGACCACTAGCTGAGCCCAATAACCTATAAGTATCTATGTTAAACCGTAATAAGCGTCCATAGCCCATACGAAAGGCCCGTGAACCATTATAACTACAAAGTTTAACCAATAACCTATAAGTATCCATTTTTTAAACTGTAATTGGTGTTTATAACCCATACAAATGGCCCGTGAACCGTTATAACCATCACCTATGACCAATAACCTATAAGTATCCATTTTTTAAACTATAATTGGTGTCTAGAGCCCATATGAATGCCCCGTGAACGATTTTGACCACTAGCTAAGACCAACAACCTATAAGTATCCATTTTAAACCTTAAATGGTGTCCATTACCCATATGAATGCCCCGTGAACCATTATACCACTAGCTATGACAAATAACCTATAATTATCCATTTTCTAAATTGTAATTGGTGTGTAGAACCCATACGAATGCCTCGTGAACCATTATAACCACAAGCTACGCCCAATAACCTATAAGTATCCATGTTAAACCATAAATGGCGTCCATAACCCATACGAATGGCCCGTGAACTATAATAACCACTAGGTATAACCAATAACCTATATGTACCATTTTTTAAACTGTAAATTGTATTGATAACCCATACAAATGGCCCGTGAAGCATTATAACCACTAGCTATGACCAATAACCTATAAGTATCCATTGTTTAAACTCTAATGGGTGTCTAGAACCCATACGAATGCCCCATGAACGATTGTATCCAGTTGCTATGCCCAATAACCTATAAGTATCCATGTTAAACCGTAATTCGCGTCCATAGCCCAGACGAATGGACCGTGAAATGATAACCTATAAGTATCCATTTATTAAACTATAATTGGTGTTTATAACCTATACGAATGGCCCGTGAACCATTATAACCACTAGCTATTACCAATAACCGATAAGTATCCTTTTTTTAAACTGTAATTGGTGTCTAGAACCCATACGAATGCCCCGTGAATGATTTTGACCACTAGCTATGACCAATAAACTATAAGTATCCATGTTAAACCGTAATTGGCGTCCATAGCCCATACGAATGGCCCGTGAACCATTATAACCACTAGGTATAACCAATAACCTATAAGTATCCATTTTTTAAACTGTAATTGGTGTCTAGAACCCACACGAGTGCCCCGTGAACGATTTTGACCACTAGCTATGACCAATAACCTATAAGTATCCATTTTTAACCTTAATTGGTGTTCATTACCCATAAGAATGGCCCGTGAACCATTATAACCACTAGCTATGATCAATAACCAATAATTATCCATTTTTAAATTGTAATTGGTGTCTAGAACCCGTACGAATGCCCCGTGAATGATTTTGACCTCTAGCTATTACCAATAACCTATAAGTATCCATTTTAAACCTTAATTGGTGTCCGTTACCCATACAAATGGCCCGTGAACCTTTATAACCCCTAGCTATGACCAATTACCTATAATTATCCATTATTTAAATTGTAATTGGTGTTGAGAAACCATACGAATGCCCCGTGAACCATTATGACCACTAGCTGAGCCCAATAACCTATAAGTATCCATGTTAAACCGTAATTAGCGTCCATAGCCCATACGAAAGGCCCGTGAACCATTATAACTACTCGGTTTAAGCAATAACCTATAAGTATCCATTTTTTAAACTGTAATTGGTGTTTATAACCCATACAAATGGACCGTGAACCGTTATAACCATCACCTATGACCATTAACCTATAAGTATCCATTTTTTAAACTATAATTGGTGTCTAGACCCATATGAATGCCCCGTGAATGATTTTGATCACTAGCTATGACCAATAACCTATAAGTATCCATTTTAAACCTTAATTAGTGTCCATTACCCATACGAATGGCCCGTGAACCATTATAACCACTAACTATGACCAATAACCTATAATTATCCATTTTTTAATTTGTAATTGGTGTCGATAACCCATACGAATGGCCCGTGAACCATTATAACCACAAGCTACGCCCAATAACCTATAAGTATCCATGTTAAACCATAAATGGCATCCATAACCCATACGAATGGCCCGTGAACTATTATAAGCACTAGGTATAACCAATAACCTATATGTACCATTTTTTAAACTGTAAATTGTATTGATAACCCATACAAATGGCCCGTGAAGCATTATAACCACTAGCTATGACCAATAACCTATAAGTATCCATTGTTTAAACTCTAATTGGTGTCTAGAACCCATAAGAATGCCCCATGAACGATTGTATCCAGTAGCTATGCCCAATAACCTATAAGTATCGATGCTAAACCGTAATTAGCGTCCATAGACCATACGAATGGCCCGTGAACCACTATAACCACTAGGTAGAAACGATTACCCATAAGTATCCATTTATTAAACTATAATTGGTGTTTATAACCTATACAAATGGCCCGTGAACCATTATAACCACTAGCTATGACCAATAACCTATAAGTATCCATTTTTTAAATTGTAATTGGTGTCTAGAACCCATACGAATGCCCCGTGAACGATTTTGATCACTAGCTATGACCAATAACCTATAAGTATCCATTTTAAACCTTAATTAGTGTCCATTACCCATACGAATGGCCCGTGAACCATTATAACCACTAACTATGACCAATAACCTATAATTATCCATTTTTTAATTTGTAATTGGTGTCGATAACCCATACGAATGGCCCGCGAACCATTATAACCACAAGCTACGCCCAATAACCTATAAGTATCCATGTTAAACCATAAATGGCATCCATAACCCATACGAATGGCCCGTGAACTATTATAAGCACTAGGTATAACCAATAACCTATATGTACCATTTTTTAAACTGTAAATTGTATTGATAACCCATACAAATTGCCCGTGAAGCATTATAACCACTAGCTATGACCAATAACCTATAAGTATCCATTGTTTAAACTCTAATTGGTGTCTAGAACCCATATGAATGCCCCATGAACGATTGTATCCAGTAGCTATGCCCAATAACCTATAAGTATCGATGCTAAACCGTAATTAGCATCCATAGACCATACGAATGGCCCGTGAACCACTATAACCACTAGGTAGAAACGATTACCCATAAGTATCCATTTATTAAACTGTAATTGGTGTTTATAACCTATACAAATGGCCCGTGAACCATTATAACCACTAGCGATGACCAATAACCTATAAGTAACCATTTTTTAAATTGTAATTGGTGTCTAGAACCCATATGAATGCCCCGTGAACGATTTTGACCACTAGCTATGACCAATAAACTTTAAGTATAAATTTTTAACCTTAATTGGCGTCCATTACCTATACAAATAGCATGTGAACGATTATAACCACTAGCTATGACCAATAACATATGATTATCCATTTTTTAAATTGTAATTGGTGTCTAGAACCCATATGAATGCCCCGTGAATGATTTTGACCACTAGATATGACCAATAACCTATAAGTATCCATTTTAAACCTTAATTGGTGTCCATTACCCATACGAATGGCCCGTGAACAATTATAACCACTAGCTTTGACCAATAACATATAAGTATCCTTGTTAAACCGTGATTAGTGTCCATAGCCCATACGAATGGCCCGTGAACCATTATAACCACTAGCTATGACCAATAACTCATAATTATCCATTTTTGAAACTGTAATTGGTGTTTAGAACCCATACGAATGCCCCGTGAACGATTTTGACCACTAACTATGACCAATAAGCTATAAGTATCTATTTTAAACCTTCATTGGTGTCAATTACCCATACAAATAGCCCATGAACCACTATAACCACTAGCTACGACCAATAACCAATAAGTATCCTTGTTAAACCGTAATTAGCGTCCATAGCCCATACGAATGGCCCGTGAATCATTATAACACTAGCTTCGACCAATAACCTATTAGTATCCTTATTAAACCGTATTTAGTGTCCATAGCCCATACGAATGGCCCGTGAACCATTATAGCCATTAGTTATAACCAATAACCTATAAGTATGCATTTATTAAATTGTAATTGGTGTTGATAACTCATACAAATGGCCCGCAAACCATTATAACCACTAGCTATGACCAATAACCTTTAAATATCCATTTTTTAAACTGTAATTGGTGTCTATAACCCATACGAATGCCCCGTGAATGATTTTGACCATTACCCATACAAATGGCCACTGAACCATTATAACCACTAGGTTTTAGGTCACAACAACCCTGTATAACTTATATAATTGATGTTATAATTATACATAAGACAATTAAAGTGATAAACACAGTATTAGAGTCAAATGTGTAATTCCACTAAGTGTGGTATGCTGCGGAAAAGCAATACCACTGATCAATTACAAAGATGTTATCGTGTAAAGTAAATTGGTGAGTACTCCGTTGCAACATGATCTCTATTTATAATGGTATAGAGATCTTACATAATGGGCGAAGGAGTAACCGAAGGACTGGACTAGGAAAATGACTAAGATCAAGGGATTTGATCTTAGTCCGTTACAATACTGTGTGTAACTCAGTCCTTCTACTCAGTATTGGATTTCTAATACTGAGTGCTGATACTGAGTGGCCAATACTGGCCAAATTCAGTATCACACCTAAACTTAGCTAATTTATTCTACCATTTATTCTAAGCTAGTCTAGGTTGTTTTGTTATCTTAAGATTCAAAAGGGGTAACGCTTTTTACCTTAACAATCTCTCCTATCTAATGATAACAAAATAATTACAAAGAGAATTCAAAAATAAATAAATACAGGCTGCAAAGTCTTCTTCTTCATCTTTTGTTGATTGACTCAAACTCATAGAAGACTTCTTTCTTCAAATGGATGAACTTTTCTCTCTTCTTCAGTTCATCTTGCCTGTTGTTCAGTACAGCAACAATCTTCTTTCTAAACCAAGAATCTTCCTTCTTGGTTATCATCCATTGCAATCCCACCAGATGACTAATAGGGGCCTTTGGTAGATCTGCTTTAGTAATGAAGCATTCCCTATCTTCTGAGTCAGTGTACATATATCCAGAGGTTGGATATATGGTGCTCTTTTGATCCCGAAAGATTAAGTTAGGGGGAACATAGTATGAGTTAAAGATCCTCAAAGTGTTAAGGCACTCAGGCTTGTTGTTCTTTACAGCCTCAGTCATTACACTGAGTGCCCTATTGTCTGCTTGATATAAAATTCCTTGTTCAAAGCATACAGCAGATACAGCCCAAATTTCATCCATCATTACTTGGGCTTCTGAGGATCTTGATAGTAACTCTTTGACTAATCTGGCAATCTTCACCTAGTCTTGGAGTCCCATATTCTTAATGTCATGAAGAAAGATCTTCATAGGAGGACTGACTGGTCCAGTGCAGAATGCAACAATGGAGTGGTCAACTGTTTTGACTTTTATTTTGTTGACATATAAGTTCAGCTAGTTTATCTCCTTTACATTTGGAAACATCCTATTCCTCAGCATATTCATTCTGGTCTCCCTATATCTTGTTCTTTGAGCAACAATGTTCCAGTATTGTTGAAGAAGTTGATCTCTTGATCTTCTTACAGTATGAGATTTTCTTGGAACATCTGCATCAGACTCAGTGTCAGGATCTTCTTCCTTAACAGGGAACCATTATAACCACTAGCTATGACCAATAACCTATAAGTATCCATTTTTTAAATTGTAATTGGTGTTTAGAACCCATATGAATGCCCCGTGAACGATTTTGACCACTAGCTATGACCAATAAACTTTAAGTATAAATTTTTAACCTTAATTGGCGTCCATTACCTATACAAATAGCATGTGAACGATTATAACCACTAGCTATGACCAATAACCTATAAGTATCCATTTTTTAAACTGTAATTGGTGTCTAGAGCCCATACGAATGCCCCGTGAAATAATTTTGACCACTAGCTATGACCAATGACCTATAAGTATCCATTTTAAACCTTAATTGGTGTCCATTACCCATACGAATGCCCCGTGAACCATTATAACCATTAGCTATGACCAATAACCTACAATTATCCATTTTTTAAATTGTAATTGGTGTCTAGAACCCATACGAATGCCCCTAGAATGATTTTGACCACTAGCTATAACCAATAACCTATAAGTATCCATTTTAAACCTTAATTGGTGTCCATTACCCATACGAATGCCTCGTGAACCATTATACCACTAGCTATGACAAATAACCTATAATGATCCATTTTCTAAATTGTAATTGGTGTGTAGAACCCATACGAATGCCTCGTGAACCATTATAACCACTAGCTACGCACAATAACCTATAGGTATCCATGTTAAACCGTAATTGGCGTCCATAGCCCATACGAATGGCCCGTGAACCATTATAACCACTAGGTATAACCAATAACCTATAATTATCCATATTTTAAGTTGTAACTGGTGTAAGTAACCCATACGATTGGCCCGTGAACCATTATAACCACAAGATACGCCCAATAACCTATAAGTATCCATGTTAAACGATAATTGGCGTCCATAGCCCATACGAATGGCCCGTGAACTATTATAACCACTAGGTATAACAAATAACATATAAGTATCCATTTTTTAAACTGTTATTAATGTTTATAACCCATACAAAGGGCCCGTGAAGCATTATAACTACTAGCTATGACTAATAACCTGTAGGTATCCATTTTTTAAACTGTAATTGGTGTCAAGAACCCATACGAATTCCCCATGAACGATTTTGTCCACTAGCTATGAACAATAACCTATAAGTATCCATTTTAAACCTTAATTGGAGTCCATTACCCATAATAATGCCTCGTGAACAATTATAACCACTAGCTATGACCAATAACATATGATTATCCATTTTTTAAATTGTAATTGGTGTCTAGAACCCATATGAATGCCCCGTGAATGATTTTGACCACTAGATATGACCAATAACCTATAAGTATCCATTTTAAACCTTAATTAGTGTCCATTACCCATACGAATGGCCCGTGAACAATTATAACCACTAGCTTTGACCAATAACATATAAGTATCCTTGTTAAACCGTAATTAGTGTCCATAGCCCATACGAATGGCCCGTGAACCATTATAACCACTAGCTATGACCAATAACTCATAATTATCCATTTTTGAAACTGTAATTGGTGTTTAGAACCCATACGAATGCCCCGTGAACGATTTTGACCACTAACTATGACCAATAAGCTATAAGTATCTATTTTAAACCTTCATTGGTGTCAATTACCCATACAAATAGCCCATGAACCACTATAACCACTAGCTACGACCAATAACCAATAAGTATCCTTGTTAAACCGTAATTAGCGTCCATAGCCCATACGAATGGCCCGTGAATCATTATAACACTAGCTTCGACCAATAACCTATTAGTATCCTTATTAAACCGTATTTACTGTCCATAGCCCATACGAATGGCCCGTGAACCATTAACAGGGAAGAATCTCTAAGCCTCAATTTCATCCTCAGCATCACTCTTTTCCTCAGTATACTGAGTAGATCTTCTTGGTCTAGAAATCAGAGGAGCTGGATCTAGTTCTTCACTTGATTCTGAGGACATAACCACATTTGACATTCTTCTGGTTATTGGTCTTCTAGTAACTCTAGAAGATCCTTCAGCTGGAGGAGAAATTTGTCTTCTTGGGGGCTCTTCATCATCTGAGGATGATGATGAAGAGCTTTAATTATGTGCCCCATCTAGTGCAAAGTTTAGAAAGTTTTGAGATGGCACTGGATGTTCTTCATCGTCATCAGCAATAGGCCAGACAAAAGGCCTATATACAATAATCTGCAAGTTGTTTGGTACTTGAGCAGGAGGCTCAGTATTAACTTGCTGTGGTTGGTCAGTATAGTCTCCCCCTGAGCAGATGGCTCAGATAACTCTTCAAGTAATTCCAGGAGTGACCTTCCTCTTTGTCTTCTTCTTTTATACTGAAACCTGAGTGGTTCAGTATGAGGAGTTTGCTGATGTGATTGTTGTTGTTGCTGTTGAGGTTGATCTTCATTTAACTTTCTTCTTTTCTCCCCCTGAGCAGATGGCTCAGGTTTATCAACCTCTTCTTCTCTTTGTCTCTTCTCCCCCTTATTGTTATCATTTGATGGGGAGGGAAGAGGTTCAGTATCACCACCTATGTCCCCCTGTTGATTATCTGAAGTTGGGGAGGGCATAGGTTCAGTAGCAGCATCTTGTTCACCCTCAGTATTGACATGGGAGGGTGATCTTCTGGGCTCAGTGTCAGGGCCTTCTTCATCATGATTTCCACCAAGTGGAGACTGTGGAGGTGGTGGAGAATGTTGTTGTTGTTGTTGAAGGAGTGCCACCGACTGTTTTAATGAGTCTATCTCATTACTCATGGCATCCATCCTGGCCAGAATATTATTCTGAGTGGTCTGCATGGCCAGGATCTGGTTGAGAATAGTTTGTAAAGCCCCCTGCACTTCCTGAGACTGACTGGCTTGTGCTCTTTAACCCTGCACAGATGGTGCTAAAGAGAAAAAATGTAAACTGGTTAGAATGAAAGGTTTATCAAATAGAATTACGGTGTTGTTAAATTCTATAATCATGTAAACAGAATTTAGAAGTCTGTATTTCATCTAGTACATGATGATATATTGTGAACTTGTGCATAGCATGTGTAAGAAATTGTTAGTAAAAGTGAGCGTGAAAATTTTAGTAGCTCAGTATAGGATAGGTCACATTTACTAAAAGCTTTTGGTTTGGGTAATCGAAGCCTGGGATGTGCTTCTGGTTATTTTCAATGTTTATCACTCGGTATCAGAGTGATAACAGAAATGTGGCTTAAACCCATGGAAAATGTTGGCTTATGTGGCTTAAAGGTTTGTGATCATTTCTTAAATGATGTGATCTTACTCAAAATAAGTAAGACATCATTCAAGCAGCACCAGTGAGTGTCAGTATGACATCACCACCATTGTCTCTTAAAATGTTGAGACAACTGTAGACTGACAATGATCATTGAAGTGCTCAGTGTATGAATTTCGCATAGCAGCAGTGGGCTAACTATGTTGGCCATAAGTGGATATATTTGAAAGTTCGTTTGAGACTTTGGTCAGTATTGAGTTGGTAATGGCCAATACATAGTCTCTATTTGTGAAAGATATACATATAAAAGTTTGAGAGCTTTTTAGAAATTCATACCTGAGACTTTGTCAGATTCTCTTTGAGCATCTGCAGAGGGCGGTGCTGGATAATCTAGATTTTGATTTGAGGCACCAGCACCTTCAGGAGTATCTTTTATTCGAGCATGTGCACCTTCCAGTATGTTTGGCTCAAACTGAATCTCCACATCAAGAGGAACATGAGGTTCCTCAATTTGTTGAGCAATAGGTTCTGGTTCAGGACCTGGAAGGTTAGCGGTGGCTGCAACAAGACTCTGTGCTTGAAGAGATGCAGTCAAAGATGGAATATTTGTTGGTGGCATCTCTTCTGATGATAAACCCCCCATTATTACGGGAGATAAGTTTCATCTTCTTCTTCTCTAGACAAGTGGTGTGTCTTCTGAGGACTCAGTATCAGGATCTGATGCCGTATCAGGAGCATCAGGATCATGTTCAATTTGAGGAATGTGTGGTGGTTCTTTTACCGGTTCTGGTTGAGCCTCCATCATCTCAATATCTTGAACATCATTTCCACCATCACCACTATCATCATCATTATCATCATCATCATCATCATCATTTTCTGATTCTGTATCAGAATGTTCTTCATCGTTAATGTGTGCCTGTACAATAGCCCACATGGAGTGACTCAGTACATGCTCTTCTTCCCATGGCTTGTAAAAATATATCTTCTCATGTAAGGGAGGAAGATCTGCTCTTGGACTATTGAATTCATCATATACATGAGCAGGCATAGAATGCTGAAAAATTAGAGATAAAAATCTGCAAAAAGGAACATTGACTTCTCTGATTTAAGCTTGAACCAGAGAAGCAAGTTCATTAAATATTAATCTGGCATAATCAATATCCCTTCCATAGTACATGGCATGGACAATCTGCATTCCAAAGTCATTGATTTGGTCCAGAGCTCCTGTCTAGTGGGTCATACACCGAATGAGTGTAGAAATTAAGACTCCCCACATTGGACCAAACTCGTTTCTTTTAATTATGCCCGTAGTTCCTCTTCGTCCAATAAATGGTAACACTGAGCGAGCCTCTGTACGATCAACAAATGGCTCATACTGAGCATGAGCGGGAAGCCTCAGTGTTTCCCGAATAATAGCTGTTGAAACAAAAGCCGTTCTATGATCTCGAATAACCCAACCGGTAATCATGTCCGGAGAGTCAAGTTTAGCAGAGTACCAGAATTCACAGAGCATCTCTGGATAAATCGCTCGAGGAGATAAAATCAGTGCTCGAGTGATAGGACAGTGCTTCAAGTAAGTTACGATGTGAGTGAATTCAGGACAAGCCCACGCCTGAGGAAGATTAAAATTAGCAGTGACGTTATTCCTCGCGAATTTGGGTAATTCGTCCTTTCGAAACTGAGTCACCGGTGCAGCCTCCGGTGCGAAGAATCTGTAGTTTGCCATCTGCGATTTGAGATTAAAGAATTGCTTTCAAAGAGAAAGTAGAATCGTTAATCGCAGAGAGAATTGAAAGAAGAATATGAAATAACTGTTAGAAAGTTTTAAAGAAATAAAATAGACGGTTATTTATATTCTAATTAGAGATAATTACGGTATTGGGAAGTAAAACCGGCTGATTTGACAGCCTTATCATGTTCCAACGGTAACTTTCTTATTAAGAAAGGTTACCGTTGGGGGGTATGAAGATTAAAAGTCAGTTTTACCACTCCAGGACTCCAATACCGAGTTAAAAAAAAATAAATTAAAAAAAATATTAAAAATCATAAAAACATTTAATTTAATCTATAAATTAATAAAAAATAAAAATTTATAACATTTGATAAATCAGACGAGTGATACTGAGCGGGTCAGTATTGGAACCAATACTGAGAGGTCAGTATCAGAAAATTTTAAGGAAAATTGAGGATTTAACATACCCGATTGTCCTACTAAATACATAAACCTTTCCTCAGAGAGAGGTTTAGTAAATACATCGGCCAATTGATCATCTGTAGGAACGAAATCTACCTCAACCTTACCTTTTTCCATATTATCTCGAATAAAGTGGTGTCTGATATCAATGTGCTTTGTTCTTGAGTGATGGACTGGGTTTTCAGTGATAGAAATAGCACTCTTGTTATCACAATGAATAGGTCTCTTCTGGAAATTGAACCCATAATCCATTAGTTGATACTGCAGCAACATATTATGCTTCTTCAGTGGAAGTTGCTACTGAGTTTTGCTTCTTGGATGACCAACCAACTAGTCTACCACCGAGGAATTGACACCCTCCACTTGTACTTTTCCTGTCCAACCTACAACCTGCAAAATCTGCATCTGTATACCCTTCAAGGTCAAAGTTTGAATTTTTGGGATACCAAAACCCCATGTTAGGAGTACCTGAAAGATATCTAAAAATGCGCTTAACAGCTTTCATGTGTGATTCTTTAGGATCAGCCTGATACCGAACACACAAACAAGTTGCAAACAGGATATCAGGCCTACTAGCTGTTAAGTAAAGTAAAGAACCAATTATACCTTGGTATGTGGATTGATATACTGGTTTACCAGTTTCATCTTTACTTATTTTATCCTGAGTACCCATAGGAGGGTGCATGGATGATAAATTTTCAAATTTGTATTTCTTGAGCATGTCATGCACATACTTACTTTGATTTATAAAAGTACCATCAGGCTTTTGATCAACTTGTAAACCAAGAAAGTAAGTAAGTTCACCCATCATACTCATCTGATACTGAGATGACATTATTTTAGCAAACCAGTCACACATTGACTTGTCAGTGGAGCCAAAGATAATATCATCTACATATATCTGAATAAGTAAGATGTCAGAACCTTTCCTTTTTGAAAATAATGGTTTGTCAATTTTACCTCTTATAAAGTTATTTTCAATTAAATACTCAGACAGGGTATCATACTAGGCTCCGGGAGCCTGTTTGAGCCCATACAAAGCTTTATCAAGCTTGAAACATAATTTGGAAATTTAGGATCAACAAAACCTAGTGGTTGTTTAACATAAACTTCCTCTTGTAGTTTTCCATTGAGGAAGGCACTCTTGACATCCATCTGATAAACTTTGAAGTTCTTAAAAGCTGCATATGCAAGATACAGCTTAATAGCGTCAATTCTTGCAACTGGTGCAAAAGTTTCATCATAGTCAATGCCTTCTTCTTGCCTGTAACCCTGAGCAACCAGTCTAGCTTTGTTTCTAATGACAACACCATCCTTGTCCATCTTGTTTCTGAACACCCACTTAGTACCAATGATAGTTTTGCCAGCAAGGGTGGGTACTAAGTTCAAAACTTTGTTTCTTTCAAACTCTGTCAGTTCTTCTTGCATAGCTTCTACCCAGTCTTCATCTAATAATGCTTCATCAGCTTTCTTTGGTTCCATGGTAGATAAAAAGCTTGAAAAGAAGCAAAAGTTTGCAGTTGCTTGGGGTTCAAACTCTAATCTTCTTCTTGTTTGGACACCTTGTTCAATAGGACCAATAATATTGGAATGTGGATGATCTCTGTGTTCCCTTAGATTATTTCCCAAGGAAGCATTTGAAGCAAGGTCAACAATATCTTGTTGAACTGATGTGTTGTCTGCCTGATATTGAGCTGAATCCTGGTCAGTATTAGAGAGTTTAGGTTGCTGTTCTTCTTGATTTTGCAGTTCTGAGGTGGATTCTTGAAATGTACGTAAGGATTCACCTTCTTCATAGGTGTAGTTATTCAGATCAAGTATTGGGAACTCAGTATTGGGGTTCTCAGATATGGAAACCTCATAATTTGATGCAGAAGAGTTATACTGAGTTCTTTCTTGATCAGTGTCACTCATACCATGTTCAACATAGTATGGGTGAGACTTGGGCTGTTCATCAATTGAATTTTCAAATTACATAGAATTTCTATGCCACTGATGTCTTCTTTTGCTGAAGTAGAATGCTCATTCTGATCTTCATCAAATGAAACATGAATGGATTCTACAATCATCTTAGTTGAGATGATATACACTCTGAAAGCTTTAGAGTGTGGAGAGTAGCCCATGAACACACCTTCATTTTCTTTGGGAGCAAATTTGTTGAGATTTTGTTTAGTACTGAGTACAAAACATTTACTCCCAAAGATGTGGAAGAACTCCACATTAGGAACCTTGCCATTGTACAACTCATAAGGAGTCTTTTGATGTCTCTGGACTATTGTAGCTCTGTTCTGAGTAAAATTTGCACAATTGACAGCTTCTGCCCAGAAACTCAGTGCCAATCCAGCATGGCATAACAAAGTTCTTGCAGCTTCAATTAATGTTCTACTCTTTCTTTCTACAACACCATTTTGTTGTGGTGTGTATGCTGCAGAGAAGTTTTGTACGATTCCTTTTTCTTCACTAAAATATGCTAATACTGAGTTCTTAAACTCAGTACCATGGTCACTTCTAAGTTGCTTGACCTTGTTGCCTATCTGAAGTTCTTCTCTTTTGATGAAGGCAATGATTTCTGTTGTTGCATCTGATTTAGTCTTGAGAAAGATGACCCAAGTATATCTTGAGAATTCATCAACCAAGACTAAGGTATAGATCTTTTTGCCAAATTATGGTGTGCTGATGGGGCCAAAAAGATCCATATGTATCATTGTAAGAGGTTCATTAATGGAGTGATTGACCTTTGACTTGAATGAACTCTTCTTCTGCTTGCCCATTTCACATGCTGAGCATAACTTATCTTTTGAATAAGTAATAGTGGGCAACCCTCTCACCAGTTTCTTCATACTGAGCTCATTTATAATTCTGAAGTTTATGTGAGAGAGTTTCTTGTGCCATAACCAGTGAAGTTCTGGCTTGACTTTAGACAGCTGGCAAACTCGAATAGTAGGGTCTATTTCAGATAGGTTGACCACATAGACATCCTTTTCTCTTCTAGCAATGAGTACAGGTTTCCCTTTATCATTGTAGATGATTCCTGCAACCTTTCTGAAACGAGCTTCATTGTCATCATCACACATCTGACTGATACTGAGCAGATTGTGTTTGAGACCCTCTACATAGGCAACTCTTTTAAAAGTTATGTTGCCTGCCTTGATCACACCATACCCTCTTGTTTTTCCAATGGAATCATCCCCAAACTTGACAGAAGGACCCTTCTCTGGTGTATAATTTAGAAGGTACTGTTAGAATTCGTGACTTAATCACCGATGATTAAACTGTCAGAATCGTAACCTTAATCATTGGTGATTAAAGTGTTAGATTTGTAATAGCTTAATCATCGATGATTAAACTGTCAGAATCGTAACCTTAATCATTGGTGATTAAAGTGTTAGATTTGTAATTGCTTAATCATTAATGATTGAACTGTCAGATTCGTGGCAACTTAATCATTGGTGATTAAACTACCGGACTCGTGACAGCTTAATCATAAGTGATTAAATTGTCAGAATTTAGTGCCCACCGACACACATGTACGGGTATCATGGCCGATGATGCACGAGCCTATCGGGTCACACACCGGGGGATTCCTTTCCGATAACACTTAAATTAAGAGAGATAAATAAAGATGTTGGGAGAAATAAAAGTGGCTTTTATTTCATTGGACCATTTAATGGTCCAATGCATGTGAAGGAAAGCCACTACTTTTCTCCACATGCTTGCTTTAATTCTATTGGACCACTCTTTGGTCCAATGCATGTAGAGCTTTTCCACCCACCTCCACATGCTCTCTTATCTATATAAGAGAGATGTGGGAGGTTGATTAGGGGTTAATGCAATTCGTTTTTCTCTCTAAAAATACAAGTGTTTGGTTACCGAAAATCTAAGAAGATTTCTTGAGCTTTTTCGGTGTCGGGTTAGCAACTTGGAAGGAATCGCTCACTCGGTGTGGATCAACGGTAGAGGGGAACGACTTCGTGACCTTCATCCATTTAAGAGTTCATCACTATTCTTGCGGGTGTCTTCGAGGGTATGATGTTCTCTTTCTCTTCTTTGTTGCACGATTTGGGTTTAGAGATTCGGTCATTGGTGGATCTTGGTGGTTAAATTAAAATTTTAATTTTACGTTTCCGCTGCGTTTTAGAACCCACCAAAATCCAACAGTGGTATCAGAGCCTACTCTAACCGAATCGTGCACATTTTCGGGCTTGAAAAACGATTTGAGGATCGGTTTTGCCATTTTTTAGATTTCGGGTTTTAGCCTTGCTAAACCCATGATATTTTGACTCACACACTTATATGCTTGTCATGATTTTGGCATGAAATGCATGCATGCATAAATTTGTGTTGATGTATGTAATTTATTACATGCAAAGATTCTTAGTGCCTTGAGTGTTTGATTTCGAATATTTGTCAAAATATTTTTATGAATGGTTGTTGGCACACCATTTTAGCTTTCATGTTTGTAGTAGCTAGTAGATTGGTAACCATTATGCCCTTGACCTTTTGCCGTGTGTTTGGTTGTTATTCATTTGGTGACTTTGTCACAATGGTTTGTAATTAATAATTTATTAATTTTGGTATGTAATATTTATTAATTATGGCTTGCATGCCATTGATTTTCATTTGTAATTGTACTAGTTAGTAGGATTTAGTGGCTTGTTAGCCATTTCTATTTTTTCTATGTACTTGTAAAACGAAGATCAAAAGACAACCAAATGGAATCATGAAGTGATGTCTAGGCAACCTTGGATTCGATGAAGTCTAATGGAGACGGCGGATTTAGTGGGAGCTCACATGGAAGGTCATTATTTGTCCATAGTTGACCATGTTTTTCCCGGGTTGGCTCACGGGAAAAACGCATAGGCTTTGGGCATGGTTACCAATTTTGTTGTACGTGTGATGTTTATTTATTTGCTTGGTTGTTAGATTTTCGCAAGGTTAAATAAATAAATAGATTAATTAAAAATGGTTTAATTAAATCACTCGCAATAGATTAATTAAAAGGTGAAAAATGGTTTTGTCACAAAGGTAATTAATCAAAATTTTAAAAGGGATTAATTAAAAGGTGAAAAATGTTTTTGTCACAAAAGTAATTAATCAAAGATTAAAACAAACAAAAACCCGTTTTTAGAGAATATCATTTTTATTATCCTAATGATGACGCCACCCAAATCTTGCTAGACAAAGTTGGTTCTAAATGATTGTCGAGCGAAACCAAGTCATTTAAAATTTGGTTTGAGGTTAGTGCATGTAGGGATCAAACATGCCAATTGACACAATGGTTGTCAAGTGATCCCGCAAGAAGCTAAGAGTTGTAAGTCACAATTGGTACAAAATAAATGCAATTGGTACAATTGGTACAATATGGCATTAGTACAATATGGTGATTACAATGGTACAATGGATACCACCGGAAATAGCTTTGCATTATGATCCGCGGCATACCCGTCATAATGTATTGTGAAATACGGATTCTTAGCCCTTGTTAAATATAAAAGTTTTGGGTAATATATTTACAAGGACCCATCAAACTAACTAAAACTACTTTGCTATTTTAATAGGTGGCATATTCGAACCCCACCACCACCACCAATGTTTCTTTAAGAGTTTTCCTTGAAAAGGAGAAACTCAATGGTGCAAATTTCCTTGATTGGGAGAGACAATTAAAACTTGTTCTCCGCCATGAAGGAAAGATGCACGTGATTGAAGGACCTCCTCCTGATGAACCAGGGGATGATGCAATTCAAGCAGCACACGATGCTCATGAACGTCTCATGAAAGAAAATGAGGACATTTCATGTCTTATGTTGAGCACTATGACTCCCGATTTGCAAAAGCAAATGGATCATTTGTACGCTTATGAGCTTATTGTACAGTTGCGGGACATGTTCCAACAGCAAGCAAAGCTAGAGCGGTACGAGTGCCTCAAGAATGTGCTTGATTGTAAACTCCTCGAAGGCGGGGATGTGAGCGCTCACGTGTTGCGGATGAAAGCAAACGTGGAACGCTTGGAGAAGTTAGGCTTCTCCATTGGGAAGGAATTGGCCGTGGATTTTATCCTTAGGTCTCTTCCTACATCATATGAACAGTTTGTTATGAACTATCATATGCATGGTATGGACAAGTCCATAATGGAGCTTCATGGTATGTTGAAGACCGCCGAGTCTACCATGACCAAAAGAAAGCCCAACCCAACACATCCCATCCTTGCAATTCGAGAAGGAAAGGTCTCCAAGAAGAAGAAGTCCACCCCTACCCATCAAGGTAAGGGTAAAGGCAAGGTTGGTGCGCCCAAGCCTAAGCCTACTTCGGTCAAGATGGCAAAAGGAAAAGTTCCTCAAGCCATGACACCGGAAGATGCAGACTGCTTCTATTGCGGGAAAAAGGGGCATTTCCGCCGTAGTTTCCCAACATACCTTGAGGAACTCAACAAGCTAAAAGCTAAAGGAGTTGGAGGTACCTCAAAGCAAGGTATGTACATGATTGACCTCTATCAAACTTCTACTTCGCAAAACTGGGTCTTAGACACCGGTTGTGGCACTCATATTTGTAACAAATTTCAGGTGCTATTGGAAAGTGAGAAGTTGATGAGAGGGGAACATGATATTGTCATGGGAAACAAGCATGTTTTCCCAGTTGAAGCTCAAGGAAACGTGAAGTTGTCCTTTGAATCCGGTTCCTTTATTTTGTTGAAAAATGTACGTTATTCGCCTCATGTGGCAAGAAACATTATTTCTTTTCATCCTTTGTATCACGATGGTTTTGCATTTACCTTTAATGACAATGGTTCTTCCAATATTCTTTTTTCCTTAGTTTATTTGGTCAAACAAAAAAGCAACTTTGGGATTGCTGAATGACAGACAAATCGCAGACAAAAAAATATAATAAATATATAAAGCAACGGAGCGACCAATGAACTGTGAAGGACATGAAGTAGTGACGCAACTTCTGAGTAACAAAGACTAATGTGAGGCAGTGCCCTTCCACAACTGAGTACCTTGTCCCCGGACCTGTGATCACTCGGCTCAAGTAGTATACTGGGCATTCCTTCCTATCGCAATGCCCCACGAGAAGTAGAAGTGAGATAAAGCTGCAAGGGATTGGCTAAATGCACAGAGACAACAGAGCACCCGGAATCAGCAAGCCATCTAGGGGGCCGGGGCCGTCCCCCACTTAACAACCTCAAAACCCTCCTACCAATCGCAACCGAAAAACCCAGCGCAAGCTCCGCCCAGACCCGCTTATAACAACGCTGCGCCTCCGGCCAATTAGGATCCTCACCAGCAACAAGGTGCTCCCAAGCGACCCTGGGGACCCAATAGAGCTCACTACCCGCCATTAGCCCTACCCATTCCTACCCTATTCTCCATGCTTCTGACCTGTAAAACCCTTTCTCTGCCCAGAGATAAACCACTCCCCTGGCCTCCTGGTCTCGACTATTCAAAGTTCTGTCCACTTTACCATATCATGGCATTTATGAGGTGATAGCACATGTTAGCAACAAAAGATCAATCATGCAAGTTGGTTCTACATCCAAAGATACTTTGGATAAATTATCCTTATGGCATAGTCGTCTTGGCCACATAAACAAGACTCGCATTTCTAAGCTCCAATCAATTGGGTACTTGGAATCATTTGAAAATGGTTCAAATGATGTATGTGAATCTTGCTTATTAGGCAAGATGACTAAAGCTCCCTTAACCGGTGTTAGTGAGAGGGCTAAGGGTTTATTAGACATTATACACACTGATGTGTGTGGTCCATTTAAACACCTTACAAGGAATAATTGTAGATATTTCGTAACCTTTATAGATGATTATAGTAGGTTTGGATATGTTTACTTGATTAAACATAAGTCAGAAACCATTGAGGTGTTCAAGACATTCCAAAACGAAGTTGAGAACCAATTGGGCAAGTCAATCAAGATACTTCGATCTGATAGAGGCGGAGAGTATCTTAATCTAGAGTTTATTGACCATCTTAAGAATTGTGGGATTGTCTCACAATTAACACCTCCTAGGACTCCACAATTGAATGGAGTCGCCGAGAGGAGAAATCGAACATTACTTGACATGGTTCGATCAATGATGGCAAGAACCCAAATACCCATAAGTTTTTGGGGATATGCTCTAGAAACGGCGTGTAAGCTTCTTAATCTCGTACCAACAAAGAAGGTAGAAAAGACACCTTTCGAGATATGGCATGGGAGTAAACCTCCACTATCCTATCTTAGAGTTTGGGGTTGTCAAGCCTACGTAAAGCGGGAGGCCGATGACAAATTAGAACCCCGTTTAGAAAAGTGTTATTTCATTAGATATCCTAAAGCGGGACTTGGATATTTGTTTTACAAACCTACCGAGAACAAGGTATTTGTTGCTCGAAGGGCAGTATTTCTTGAAAGAGAACTTTTATCCAATGAACCTAGTGGAAAGCATATAGATCTTGAGGATACTCAAGATATATCCAATGAACTACCTAATGTTGGCACTAGCACTCAACCTCAAGAGGTTGGTACCGATCAAGAGGATGCGGTAGAAACTGACGTTCCACCATTGTCTCTTCGTAGATCTGGTAGAACTCGCACTGAGCCAGAGAGATATGGGTTTCTCATATCTGAGGGCAACGAGTTACTAGGGGATCATGATGAACCCTCTACCTACCAGGAAGCGATGGCAGGCCCAGAGTCTGACAAATGGAGAGATGCAATGGAAGTCGAAATGCAATCCATGAAGGACAACCAAGTATGGGAACTGGTTGATCCTACACCCAGCTGTAAGCTTGTGGGGTGTAAATGGGTCTATAAAGTAAAGACCGGCATGGATGGACAGATTGATACTTTCAAAGCACGACTGGTTGCTAAAGGCTTCACTCAAACCCATGGTGTTGACTATGATGAAACCTTTTCCCCAGTGGCTATGTGGAAATCTATCAGGATACTTATGGCAATTGCCGCCTTTCATGATTATGAAATTTGGCAAATGGATGTAAAAACCGCCTTCCTTAACGGGAAACTTACTGAAGAGGTATATATGAGACAACCTGAGGGTTTTGTACATCCAAAGTATCCTAATAAAGTCTGTCAGCTTAAGAAGTCCATTTATGGACTTAAGCAAGCATCTCGAAGTTGGAATCTTTGCTTTGATGAGAAAATAAAGGAATTTGGATTTTCTAAAAGGATTCTCGGTTTGAGTCAAAGTGCATATATTGACAAAGTTCTAAAGCGGTTTAGAATGGAGGATTCCAAGAAAGGGAATCTTCCTATGTTGCATGGAGTGACTTTGAGCAAGGCTCATTGTCCAAGTTCCGATAAGGAACGTGACGTAATGAAGAAGATCCCTTATGCCTCGGCAGTTGGATATATTATGTACGCCATGCTATGCACCAGACCTGATGTATCATGTGCACTGAGCGTGGCAAGTAGATATCAATCAAACCCTGGAGAAGCTCATTGGATAGCCGTCAAGACCATCTTGAAATATCTTCGAAGAACGAAGGATATGTTCTTGGTCTATGGTGGTATGGAAGAGTTGCGTGTAGTTGGATACACAGACGCAAGCTTCCAAACTGATAGGGATGATTTCCGATCGCAATCGGGTTATGTATTCCTATTGAATGGTGGTGCTGTGAGCTGGAGGAGCTCCAAGCAAGACACAGTTGCTGATTCGACGACAGAATCAGAATACATTGCAGCAAGCGAAGCTGCAAAAGAAGCTGTGTGGATGAGGAAATTCATCAATGACTTGGTAGTTGTCCCTAGCATTGCCGACCCCATTGAAATATTTTGTGACAATGAGGGTGCGGTAGCATTGGCAAAGGAAGCTAGAGCTCACAAAAGAACGAGGCATATTTCTGGTAAATACCACGTTATCCGAGATAAGGTTGAAAGTGGTGATGTTGTCATAAGCAGAGTAGTATCGGAAGAGAACCTTGCCAATCCATTTACTAAGCCGTTGTCACAGGCTATACATGATTCTCACACTAGAGGAATAGGTGTGAGATTAGCCAGTGATTTAGCTTGAGTACCGTTTTAGTTTTAGTTTGAATTTGATGTTTATTTTGGGAACATGAAGCAGTATTGTAATTTTGATTGTATTGATGTATAAATATGTCTATACATATGCGTGTTGTAGTTACTTTCAAAATCTTTATTGTGTTCCATCTTTGCGTGTTTAAACACTTCCTAGATTTTTATCTAAACATCCACAGTCAGTCATACTTAAATGGAAGTAAGTAATGAATGAAGGCTGAGGCAATGTGTTGGTTATGAGATATAGACGCAACAATTGCATGTGCTTGAAATGAGTTTCAAGTGACTGGAGACCCACACCCGAGTTTACTTCATGGAAATTGTCACAAGTATCTCGGGGTGATAATATCATTTCATCCTTAGACCAGAGATTCATGAGATTCCAAAGCATAAGTTTACTTTACTTAGATTAATGCTCTAACGCGGTTCGTAAATGGCTGTTATAAGGGGCTTAGTTGGGTAAGGATAACTTATGTGTAGGGACTATGTAGTCAAAAGGATTTGTACCTCAATGAAGAGAGATATCCATGGGCCCCTCGATGATTTAGCGCTGACACCAAAACGCATGGCCATGCACGAGTTATATTGAAAATGGTTCAATTATAACTCATTTTGGTCACCACTAAATAAAAGATCGAGAAACATAATCGTGAACGATCTGGAGAATGTCGACATTAATCCATGTCTCGTGTTCACAAGGATATCGTGTACAAAGGGATGATACGATCACTTATCTAAAGGAACCATCATTTATATGATTGGTAGTTGTCGAGGATGACGTAACTCATGCTGACTTGGGGACAAAGATGCCTAGCTAGGGCCGCTCTTTGTTTGTGATACCAATAACACGTTGTGTCGTGTGGAAGTGGGAGTTTGTTAGAATTCGTGACTTAATCACCGATGATTAAAATGTCAGAATCGTAACCTTAATCATTGGCGATTAAAGTGGTAGATTTGTAATAGCTTAATCATCTATGATTAAACTGTCAGAATCGTAACCTTAATCATTGGTGATTAAAGTGTTAGATTTGTAATAGCTTAATCATTGATGATTGAACTGTCAGATTCGTGCCAACTTAATCATTGGTGATTAAACTGCCGGACTTGTGACAGCTTAATCATAAGTGATTAAATTGTCAGAATTTAGTGCCCACCGACACACATGTACATGTATCATGGCCGATGATGCACGAGCCTATCGGGTCACACGCCGGGGGAATTCCTTTCCGATAACACTTAAATTAAGAGAGATAAATAAAGATGTTGGGAGAAATAAAAGTGGCTTTTATTTCATTGGACCATTTAATGGTCCAATGCATGTGAAGGAAAGCCACTACTTTTCTCCACATGCTTGCTTTAATTCTATTGGACCACTCTTTGGTCCAATACATGTAGAGCTTTTCCACCCACCTCCACATGCTCTCTTGTCTATATAAGAGAGATGTGGGAGGTTGATTAGGGGTTAATGCAATTCGTTTTTCTGTCTAAAAATACAAGTGTTTGGTTACCGAAAATCTAAGAAGATTTCTTGAGCTTTTTCGGTGTCGGGTTAGCAACTTGGAAGGAATCGCTCACTCGGTGTGGATCAACGGTAGAGGGGAACGACTTCTTGACCTTCATCCATTTAAGAGTTCATCACTATTCTTGCGGGTGTCTTCGAGGGTATGATGTTCTCTTTCTCTTCTTTGTTGCACGATTTGGGTTTAGAGATTCGGTCATTGGTGGATCTTGGTGGTTAAATTAAAATTTTAATTTTACGTTTCCGCTGCGTTTTAGAACCCACCAAAATCCAACAGGTACTCCATACTGCCAGTCATGTGTCTTGAGCAGCCACTATCAAAGTACCATTTTCTGTCACCCTGCACAAGAAACAAAAATAAGGATTAGTTCTTTTTAGGAACCCATTTTTGAATGGGACCTTTGGTAGGAGAAACAAGGGTAGACTTGATCTCTTTTGTTGGAGAGGTCAGTATCACTTCAGGGGATACCTTGGAGGTTTTCTTTGGTGATACTGATTTAGTTTCTGTCCTTTTCTTTGGTACTGAGTACCTAGGACTTTAGAGATCAGTCCATCATTCATCTCCTTTATGTCCAGTATGATGACATCTATAACATTTTCTAGGTCTGTTTCTGAACATATTTTCATAAGGAATTTTAGAAAATTGTTTGACTTTTGGTTGATCAGTATAAGTAAGTTTTGCAAACTTTTGACTTAAGACTTTGATCTGATCACCAATAGATTTTAAAATGTTATTTTTGCCATTTTTTAATGGAGTTTTAATGTTATGTTTGACTGGTTTTGAAGGAGATGGTTCTGGGGTCTTATTTTTATTTGGCAAAGAAGTCGTTTTAATATTCGACTTCTTGTTTTTTCCACTTGAAGATCCTGTTGAAGTTGTTTTCTTGTTATCATGTTTTAGAATGACAACTTGAACATGTTCTTTAGATTCTTGACTAGTTGACTTGTCTGTTCCCGCAACCTCAGTATTAGTTAGAACATTTTGAGTAGAAGTGGTTTTATTTTCATTATATATCTCAAAAGTAGTTGTGTTAAATAAAACTTCAAATGGAGGAACATCAGAAGTATCATAATGCACAACTTCAAGGTCAGTATCGGAAATTTCTTTTTCAGGAAATTCAATACTGAGCTCTTGTAGTTCAGTATAGCACTTAGAACAGATGGAAGGACCAATTGGTTTTTCAAAAATGATTTTATCCTCATCATCTGATTCAGTTTGACATCCAACTTCATAAAAAGTTTTTGCTTTTACAAACTGAATAGGGTTCATATCGGAAAATTCTTCAAATAAATTAGCAAAATTATTTCTATTTTTTAACTGAGGATCAACACCAAGTGCAGCCCTCACATTTTCTGGAAATTTTTGATTTAGACATTTATTTAATTTAATAGATGCATTTCCCCAAGATTTACACTGGTTTTCAAATTTTTCTTTTTCTAATTTGTGTAAATGAGCTTTATCAGCTAATCTTTGGTTAATGTCTTGTAAGTTTAAAAAGTTTAGTTCTAAATCTTTAAAATTTGCTAATTTATCTAAGTGTTCATTATTTACCCTTTCAAGTTCAAGAATTGTTAATTTTAAAGCTTTTTCTCTCTGTACTAATGTTTTAAGATCAACAATCATATACTCAAAAATCTTTTCTTTTTCATTCACTGAATAAGTTTGAAAGGATCTCACCTTGTACAACTGAGTGGAATCCCAATCAGTATGAACACTCATCCTCTCAGCTTATTTGATGTCCTTTTCAAAGGAGCTTTTCAAATCATCTTCAGTGAAAGCCATAAAGGCTTTGTTTTCAACCTCTTCCTCATCATCACTGAGCTCTTCATCCATCCAAGCTTCAAAGTAAAGTGCTTGATGAGGTGATCCATTCCCTACTGCATTCTTGCCCTTGCTCCAGTTATTTAGCTTGACATACTTGTCTCTATACCGTTTAGCTCGGTATGCAATCTTGTCATTCTGATCAGTATTAGTTGACTTAGTATGACAATTAGCAGCAATGTACCCAGGCTTTCCACACCTATAGCAAAAACCTGATCTTCAGTCAGTATTGGAAGAGCTAACACCAAGCCTCTTCTTTTTCAACAGATCCAGCTTCATAGACATAAGAGCCATTTGGGTTTCAAGCTCTTCTGCCTTAGCATTAACAGAATTTGTCATGTCAAGAAACTGTTGAGGAAGACTATCCAAGAACTTTTGAACAAGCTCTCCTTCCTCCTTCACAATGCCTACACTGATTAAATTATGGATAACAGTATTGAACCTGCTATAGAGAGTAGTGATGTCTTCATTTGGACTTGAGAAGAAATTTTCAAACTTCCTTCTCATGTTGCTCTTCCTCTGCAACTTCACCTTTGGTGTGCCTTCATAAGTGACTGACAGGCTATCCCACCTAGCCTTTGCTGTTGGCAATTTCATAATTGCATTAAGTATTTCTTTGGTAACAACATTACCAATCACTCCCTTTGCTCTGGAGTCTAGACTGAATAACTGACGGTAAGTATCAGTCCAGGTGTGTTTCAGTTTAGGAACTGTTCTTGTGCTCTCAGGAGCATCATCAGTAGCAGCAACGGGTTCCACAGTTTGTGTTATGATAGGACCATCATTCAGCACAGTGAGCATCTCATGGTGAATAGATTCAAGATACCACTGAGCTTTAAGCTTCCATTGATGAAAGTCTTTTCCATCAAAGATGGGCACTCCCTTACCAGACATAACAGATGCTATGATTGTAGACATTTTGGATTTTTGAGTGTTGGGGGGATAAGTATAGGGAATGGCTGCCAGGGTAATAGATCGACTAAATAAGGATTAATTTAGCCTGCTCTGATACCAGTTATTAGGTCACAACTGTTGGATTTTGGTGGGTTCTAAAACGCAGCGGAAACGGAAATTTAAAATAAATTTAACCACCAAGATCCACCAATGACCGAATCTCTAAACCCAAATCGTGCAACAAAGAAGAGAAAGAGAACATCATACCCTCGAAGACACCCGCAAGAATAGTGATGAACTCTTGAAAGGATGAAGGTCACGTAGTCGTTCCCCTCTACCGTTGATCCACACTGAGTAAGTGATTCCTTCCAAGTTGCTAACCCGACACCGAAATGCTCAAGAATCCTTCTTAGAATTTCGGTGAACTAAACACTTGTATTTTTAGAGAGAGAACCGATTTTCCACTAGTCCATCATCAACCTCCCACATCTCTCTTATATAGATAAGAGAGCATGTGGAGGTGGGTGGAAAAGCTCTACATGCATTGGACCAAAGAGTGGTCCAATAGAAATAAAGCAAGCATGTGGAGAAAAGTAGTGGCTTTCCTTTACATGCATTGGACCATTAAATGGTCCAATGAAATAAAAGCCACTTTTATTTCTCCCAACATCTTTATTTATCTCTCTTAATTTAAGTGTTATCGGAAAGGAATTCCCCCGGCGTGTGACCCGATAGGCTCGTGCATCATCGGCCATGATACCCGTACATGTGTGTCGGTGGGCACTAAATTCTGACAATTTAATCACTTATGATTAAGCTGTCACGAGTCCGGCAGTTTAATCACCAATGATTAAGTTGCCACGAATCTGACAGTTCAATCATCAATGATTAAGCTATTACAAATCTAACACTTTAATCACCAATGATTAAGGTTACGATTCTGACAGTTTAATCATCGATGATTAAGCTATTACAAATCTAACAATTTAATCACTTATGATTAAGGTTACGATTCTGACAGTTTAATCATCGGTGATTAAGTCACGAATTCTAACAAACTCCCACTTGCACACGACACAACGTGTTATTGGTATCACAAACAAAGAGCGGCCTTAGCTAGGCATCTTTGTCCCCAAGTCAGCATGAGTTACGTAATCCTCGACAACTACCAATCATATAAATGATGGTTCCTTTAGATAAGTGATCGTATCATCCCTTTGTACACGATATCCTTGTGAACACGAGACATGGATTAATGTCGTCATTCTCCAGATCGTTCACGATTATGTTTCTCGATCTTTTATTTAGTGGTGACCATAATGAGTTATAATTGAACCATTTTCAATATAACTCGTGCATGGCCATGCGTTTTGGTGTCAGCGCTAAATCATCGAGGGGCCCATGGATATCTCTCTTCATTGAGGTACAAATCCTTTTGACTACATAGTCCCTACACATAAGTTATCCTTACCCAACTAAGCCCCTTATAACAGCCATTTACGAACCGCGTTAGAGCATTAATCTAAGTAAAGTAAACTTATGCTTTGGAATCTCATGAATCTCTGGTCTAAGGATGAAATGATATTATCATCCCGAGATGCTTTTGACAATTTCCATGAAGTAAACTCGGGTGTGGGTCTCCAGTCACTTGAAACTCATTTCAAGCACAGGCAATTGTTGTGTCTATATCTCATAACCAACACATTGCCTCAGCCTTCATTCATAACTTACTTCCATTTAAGTATGACTGACTGTGGAAGTTTAGATAAAAATCTAGGAAGTGTTTAAACATGCAAAGATGGAACACAATAAAGATTTTGAAAGTAACTGCAACACGCATATGTATAGACATATTTATACATCAATACAATCAAAATTACAATACTGTTTCAAGTTCCCAAAATAAACATCAAATTCAAACTAAAACAGTACTCAAGCTAAATCACTGGCTAATCTCACACCTATTCCCCTAGTGTGAGAATCATGTACAGCCTGTCATAACGGCTTAGTAAACGGATCGGCAAGATTCTCTTCCGATACTACTCTGCTTATGACAACGTCACCACATTCAATCTTATCTCGAATAACGTGGTATTTACGAGCAATATGCCTCGTTCTTTTATGAGCTCTAGGTTCCTTAGCCAAAGCTACTGCACCCTCATTGTCACAAAATATTTCAATGGGGTCAGCAATGCTAGGAACCACTACCAAGTCATTGATGAATTTCTTCATCCACACAGCTTCTTTTGCAGCTTCGCTTGCTGCAATGTATTCTGATTCTGTCGTCGAATCAGCAACTGTGTCTTGCTTGGAGCTCCTCCAACTCACAGCACCACCATTCAATAGGAATACATAACCCGATTGCGATCGGAAATCATCCCTATCAGTTTGAAAGCTTGCGTCTGTGTATCCAACTACACGCAACTCTTCCATACCACCATATACCAAGAACATATCCTTCGTTCTTCGAAGATATTTCAAGATGTTCTTGACGGCAATCCAATGAGCTTCTCCGGGGTTTGCCTGATATCTACTTGTCACGCTCAACGCACAAGATACATCAGGTCTTGTGCATAGCATGGCGTACATGATAGATCCAACTGCCGAAGCATAAGGGATCTTCTTCATTACGTCACGTTCCTTATCGGAACTTGGACATTGAGCCTTGCTCAAAGTCACTCCATGCAACATAGGAAGATTCCCTTTCTTGGAATCCTCCATTCTAAACCGTTTTAGAACTTTGTCAATATATGCACTTTGACTCAAACCGAGAAGCCTTTTAGATCTATCTCAATAGATCTTGATTCCCAAGATGTACGATGCATTTCCTAAGTCCTTCATGGAAAAACATTTTCCAAGAAATGTCTTGACATCGCTCAAAATTGGAATGTCATTCCCAATGAGTAAGATGTCATCAACATATAGGACTAGGAATACAATCGCGCTCCCACTAGCCCTGACGTACACACAAGGTTCATCTATGCTTTTAGAAAATCCAAATTCCTTGATTTTCTCATCAAAGCAAAGATTCCAACTTCGAGATGCTTGCTTAAGTCCATAAATGGACTTCTTAAGCTGACAGACTTTATTAGGATACTTTGGATGTACAAAACCCTCAGGTTGTCTCATATATACCTCTTCAGTAAGTTTCCCGTTAAGGAAGGCGGTTTTTACATCCATTTGCCAAATTTCATAATCATGAAAGCCGGCAATTTCCATAAGTATCCTTATAGATTTCAACATAGCCACTGGGGAAAAGGTTTCATCATAGTCAACACCATGGGTTTGAGTGAAGCCTTTAGCAACCAGTCGTGCTTTGAAAGTATCAATCTGTCCATCCATGCCGGTCTTTACTTTATAGACCCATTTACACCCCACAAGCTTACAGCTGGGTGTAGGATCAACCAGTTACCATACTTGGTTGTCCTTCGTGGATTGCATTTCGACTTCCATTGCATCTCTCCATTTGTCAGACTCTGGGCCTGCCATCGCTTCCTGGTAGGTAGAGGGTTCATCATGATCCCCTAGTAACTCGCTGCCCTCAGATATGAGAAACCCATATCTCTCTGGCTCAGTGCGAGTTCTACCAGATGTTCTACCAGATCTACGAAGAGACAATGGTGGAACGTCAGTTTCTACCGCATCCTCTTGATCGGTACCAACCTCTTGAGGTTGTGTGCTAGTGCCAACATTAGGTAGTTCATTGGATATATCTTGAGTTTCCTCAAGATCTATATGCTTTCCATTAGGTTCATTGGATAAAAGTTCTCTTTCAAGAAATACTACCCTTCGAGCAACAAATACCTTGTTCTCGGTAGGTTTGTAAAACAAATATCCAAGTCCCGCTTTAGGATATCCAATGAAATAACACTTTTCTGAACGGGGTTCTAATTTGTCATCGGCCTCCCGCTTTACGTAGGCTTGACAACCCCAAACTCTAAGATAGGATAGTGGAGGTTTACTCCCATGCCATATCTCGAAAGGTGTCTTTTCTACCTTCTTTGTTGGTACGAGATTAAGAAGCTTACACGCCGTTTCTAGAGCATATCCCCAAAAACTTATGGGTATTTGGGTTCTTGCCATCATTGATCGAACCATGTCAAGTAATGTTCGATTTCTCCTCTCGGCGACTCCATTCAATTGTGGAGTCCTAGGAGGTGTTAATTGTGAGACAATCCCACAATTCTTAAGATGGTCAATAAACTCTAGATTAAGATACTCTCCGCCTCTATCAGATCGAAGTATCTTGATTGTCTTGCCCAATTGGTTCTCAACTTCGTTTTGGAATATCTTGAACACCTCAATGGTTTCTGACTTATGTTTAATCAAGTAAACATATCCAAACCTACTATAATCATCTATAAAGGTTACGAAGTATCTACAATTATTCCTTGTAAGGTGTTTAAATGGACCACACACATCGGTGTGTACAATGTCTAATAAACCCTTAGCCCTCTCACACACACCGGTGAAGGGAGCTTTAGTCATTTTTCCTAATAAGCAAGATTCACATACATCATTTGAACCATTTTCAAACGATTCCAAGTACCCAATTGCTTGGAGCTTGGAGATGCGAGTCTTGTTTATATGGCCAAGGCGACTATGCCATAAGGATAATTTATCCAAACTATCTTTGGATGTAGAACCAATTTGCATGATTGATCTTTTGTTACTAACATGTGCATCTATCTCATATATGCCATTAACCGGTAATGCTTTAAAATAATAATCACCATTTTTATGACAAGAAATTGTGCCATCATTATTAAAAGCAAACTTAAAACCGTCAATGTATAAAGCATAACATGAAATAATATTTCTTGCCACAAGCGGCGAATAAGGAACATGTTTTAACAAAATTGAGAAACTAGATCTAAAGGACAATAACACATTTCCTTTGGCTTCAACCGAGACAACATCCTTGTTTCCCATGATAAGATCTTGTTCTCCAACCATCAACCTCTCACTTTCCCGTAGCACCTGTATTGTATTACAAATATGAGTGCCACAACCGGTATCTAAAACCCAGTTTTGCGAAGTAGAGGTTTGGTATAATTCAATCATGTACATACCTTGTTTTGAGGTACCTCCAACTCCTTTAGCTTTTAGCTTGTTGAGTTCCTCAAGGTATGTTGGGCAACTACGGCGGAAATGCCCCTTTTTCCCGCAATAGAAGCAGTCCGCATCTTCCGGTGTCATGGCTTGAGGAACCTTTCCTTTTGCCATCTTCGCCGAAGTTGGCTTAGGCTTGGGCGCACCAACCTTGCCTTTACCCTTACCTTGAGGGGTAGGGGTGGACTTCTTCTTCTTGGAGACCTTTCCTTCTCGAATTGCAAGGACGGGATGTGTTGGGTTGGGCTTTCTTTTGGTCATGGTAGACTCGGCGGTCTTCAACATACCATGAAGCTCCATTATGGACTTGTCCATACCATGCATATGATAGTTCATAACAAACTGTTCATATGATGTAGGAAGAGACCTAAGGATAAAATCCACGGCCAATTCCTTCCCAATGGAGAAGCCTAACTTCTCCAAGCGTTCCACGTTTGCTTTCATACGCAACACGTGAGCGCTCACATCCCCGCCTTCTAGGAGTTTACGATCAAGCACGTTCTTGAGGCACTCGTACCGCTCTAGCTTTGCTTGTTGTTGGAACATGTCCCGCAACTGCACAATAAGCTCGTAAGCGTACAAATGATCCATTTGCTTTTGCAAATCAGGAGTCATTGTGCTCAACATTAAACATGTAACGTCCTCACATTCTTTCGTGAGACGTTCATGAGCATCGTGTGCTGCTTGAATCGCATCCTCCCCTGGTTCATCGGGAAGAGGTCCTTCAATCAAGTGCATATTTCCTTCATGGCGGAGAACAAGTTTTAGTTGTCTCTCCCAATCAAGGAAGTTTGCACCATTGAGTTTCTCCTTTTCAAGGAAAACTCTTAAAGAAACATTGGTGGTGGTGGTGGGGTTTGAAGATGCCATCTAAAAAATAGCAAAGTAGTTTTAGTTAGTTTGATGGATCCTTGTAAATATATTACCCAAAACTTTTATATTTAACAAGGGCTAAGAATCCGTATTTCACAATACATTATGACGGGTATGCCGCGGATCATAATGTAAAGCTATTTCCGGTGGTATCCATTGTACCATTGTAATCACCATATTGTACTAATGCCATATTGTACCAATTGTACCAATAATCATATTGTACCAATTGTACCAATTGCATTTATTTTGTACCAATTGTGACTTACAACTCTTAGCTTCTTGCGGGATCACTTGACAACCATTGTGTCATTTGGCATGTTTGATCCCTGCATGCACTAACCTCAAACCAAATTTTAAATGACTCGGTTTCGCTCGACAATCATTTAAAACCTAGTTTGAAGTTTGTAAATCGACCATCTAGATTCACGATAAGCCCATAACTAAATTGGCTCGGTTTCGCTCGACAACCAACTTAATTAAGGAACTTATACACACCCTTATCTTGCTTCACAAGGCACGGCTCGGTTTCGCTCGACAACCGACCTTGCTCCACAAGACTTAAGTGGTGACACTCCAATGGATAGTGCAAGACTTACATTTTGTGAGAAATCAAATAAATCATCCAACATGATACGCGGTGAAACATTTTGACTATAATGGTTTGGCTAATGCACGACGACCAATCATACAAAATGAATCACACTCACCTTCCACACTGTCTATTCAAAATCGGCTCGGCTAATGCACGACAACCAACTTTGTCTAGCAAGATTTGGGTGGCGTCATCATTAGGATAATAAAAATGATATTCTCTAAAAACGGGTTTTTGTTTCTTTTAAACTTTGATTAATTACTTTTGTGACAAAAACATTTTTCACCTTTTAATTAATCCCTTTTAAAATTTTGATTAATTACCTTTGTGACAAAACCATTTTTCACCTTTTAATTAATCTATTGCGAGTGATTTAATTAAACCATTTTCAATTAATCTATTTATTTAGTTAACCTTGCAAAAATCTAACAACCAAGCAAATAAATAAACATCACATGCATACAACAAAATTGGTAACCATGCCCAAAGCCTATGCGTTTTTCCCGTGAGCCAACCCGGGAAAAACATGGTCAACTATGGACAAATAATGACCTTCCATGTGAGCTCCCACTAAATCCGCCGTCTCCATTAGACTTCATCGAATCCAAGGTTGCCTAGACATCACTTCATGATTCCATTTGGTTGTCTTTTGATCTTCGTTTTACAAGTACATAGAAAATATGGAAATGGCTAACACACCACAAAATCCTACTAACTAGTACAATTACAAATGAAAATCAATGGCATGCAAGCCATAATTAATAAATATTACATACCGAAATTAATAAATTATTAATTACAAACCATTGTGACAAAGTCACCAAATGAATAACAACCAAACACACGGCAAAAGGTCAAGGTCATAATGGTTACCAATCTTCTAGCTACTACAAACATGAAAGCTAAAATGGTGTGCCAACAACCATTCATAAAAATATTTTGACAAAGATTCGAAATCAAACACTCAAGGCACTAAGAATCTTTGCATGTAATAAAATACATACATCAACACAAATTTATGCATGCATGCATTTCATGCCAAAATCATGACAAGCATATAAGTGTGTGAGTCAAAATATTATGGGTTTAGCAAGGCTAAAACCCGAAATCTAAAAAAAATGGCAAAACCGATCCTCAAATCGTTTTTCAAGCCCGAAAATGTGCACGATTCGGTTAGAGTAGGCTCTGATACCACTGTTGGATTTTGGTGGGTTCTAAAACGCAGCGGAAACGGAAATTTAAAATAAATTTAACCACCAAGATCCACCAATGACCGAATCTCTAAACCCAAATCGTGCAACAAAGAAGAGAAAGAGAACATCATACCCTCGAAGACACCCGCAAGAATAGTGATGAACTCTTGAAAGGATGAAGGTCACGTAGTCGTTCCCCTCTACCGTTGATCCACACCGAGTAAGTGATTCCTTCCAAGTTGCTAACCCGACACCGAAATGCTCAAGAATCCTTCTTAGAATTTCGGTGAACTAAACACTTGTATTTTTAGAGAGAGAACCGATTTTCCACTAGTCCATAATCAACCTCCCACATCTCTCTTATATAGATAAGAGAGCATGTGGAGGTGGGTGGAAAAGCTCTACATGCATTGGACCAAAGAGTGGTCCAATAGAATTAAAGCAAGCATGTGGAGAAAAGTAGTGGCTTTCCTTTACATGCATTGGACCATTAAATGGTCCAATGAAATAAAAGCCACTTTTATTTCTCCCAACATCTTTATTTATCTCTCTTAATTTAAGTGTTATCGGAAAGGAATTCCCCCGGCGTGTGACCCGATAGGCTCGTGCATCATCGGCCATGATACCCGTACATGTGTGTCGGTGGGCACTCAATTCTGACAATTTAATCACTTATGATTAAGCTGTCACGAGTCCGGCAGTTTAATCACCAATGATTAAGTTGCCACGAATCTGACAGTTCAATCATCAATGATTAAGCTATTACAAATCTAACACTTTAATCACCAATGATTAAGGTTACGATTCTGACAGTTTAATCATCGATGATTAAGCTATTACAAATCTAACAATTTAATCACTTATGATTAAGGTTACGATTCTGACAGTTTAATCATCGGTGATTAAGTCACGAATTCTAACAACAACAACCCTGGATTACTTATATAATTGATGTTATAATTATACTTAAGACAATTAAAGTGAGAAACACAGTATTAGAGTCAAATGTGTAATTCCACTAAGTGTGGTATGCTGCGGAAAAGCAATACCACTGATCAATTACAAAGATGTTATCGTGTAAAGTAAATTGGTGAGTACTCCTTTGCAAGATGATCTCTATTTATAATGGTATAGAGATCTTACGTAATGGGTGAAGGACTGGACTAGGAAAATGACTAAGATCAAGGGATTTGATCTTAGTCCGTTACAATACTGACTGTAACTTAGTCCTTCTACTCAGTATTAGATTTCCAATACTGAGTGCTGATACTGAGTGGCCAATACTGGCCAAACTCAGTATCACACCTAAACTTAGCTAATTTATTCTACTATTTATTCTAAGCTAGTCTAGGTTGTTTTGTTATCTTAAGATTCAAAAGGGGTAAGGCTTTTTGCCTTAACACTAGCTACGACCAATAACCTATAAGTATCCTTGTTAAACCGTAATTAGCATCCATAGCCCATACGAATGACCCGTGAGCCATTATAATCACTAGCTATAACCAATAACCTATAAGTATCCTTTTTTACTCTGTAATTGGTGTTGATAACCCATACAAATTGTCCGTGAACCATTATAACCACTACCTATGACCAATAACGTATAAGTATCCATTTTTAAACTGTAATTGGTGTCTAAAACCCATACGAATGCCCCATGAACGATTGTGACCACTAGTTATGACCAATAACCTATAAGTATCCATTTTAAACCTTAATTGGTGTCCATTACCTATACGAATGGCCCGTGAACCATTATAAACACTACATATTAATGGTGATTTTCGGTTATTACAAGTAACAAAACGCAGCGGAAAAGTTTATCACCATAAACAGATCTAATATTGATAATTATATTCAAACTATACATATAATCAAAGAGAATAGATGAAGAACTCATACCCTTGTTGCCTTTTATTATGGGGATTCGGATGGAGAGATGGGACGAACGAAACCGATAACTCCAACGGGGAATTCCTCCAAAGCTAGTCCACACTACAAAGTCAAGAACACCCTTGAAGATGCTAGTCCTATGCAAGCTTGAAAGAGTCAAAACCAAGAACCCTAGGGGTTGTGTGTTTCGGCCGAGAGCAAGAGAGGCAAGGAGGGAGGGATTAGGGTTAATTGCTTGCTCCCTAATCTAAGTCTTTTATTCCCTAAACAACTTTAGGGGATATGACACTTAGCCCCTTGTCCTTTATTTCTTTCAATTAATCCAACTAGATAATATAAGTCTTAACATTTAAACTTAATTATTTAGTGAATTGCTTACATTATTATATATATATATATATATATATATATATATATATATATATATATATATATATATATATAAAATATAATTACCCTAATTACATTATATATAACAAGGTGGTTAGTGTATAATTTTGTGACCCTTTAGGCTCACATACAACTAGCCATATAACTATATGTTATACGCGTGAAGCATATTCCAACAGCTCCCACTTGCGCACGTGATAACATCAAGTAGTTATACAAGCAAAGGTTAGAGTCTAGCAACCCGCCAATGCCCCTACATTACATGAGGAGTTTCATAAAATCTTTGTTCAAAGTTTTTCGAGCAGTTATCCTTTTGTTACTGTACTATGTTGAATTTT
The DNA here is from genome assembly GCA_963853835.1 of Calendula officinalis. Classification (NCBI taxonomy): domain Eukaryota; kingdom Viridiplantae; phylum Streptophyta; class Magnoliopsida; order Asterales; family Asteraceae; genus Calendula; species Calendula officinalis. Next base: position 63,917,788 of record OY970825.1, on the reverse strand, counting down.
AGACAAAGATTAATGTCAATCTAAAATTTCAACGATTCTGTTTCTCGATCTATATATTGAAGTAGATTACCAAAACCAATCATGATTCATCTTGATTACCTTTTGGGTGTGGCCACACATACATCTATTCAAATCATCGAGGGGCCCTGTAGTATCTAATCCACACATGTGGAGGAACAAATTATTTATTGACTACATGTGTTTGCCATATGCTTAATGACAAACCCAATAATGGTTGTTATAGCAGCCTTATTCAGGTCAGCGTTTAACCACATCAAGTTTGCCCCTCTACATACACAAACCAACTTGTATCTCAAGTCAGAGGATAAGTGACATAGCCTTGGTGAGATTCACATGTGACATATATCCAAGAAGTGATTTCTCATAGGTTGGGTCAGTCCAATTGTGCATCACAATGAACAACACGTGAGTTTGACTTTTATCCTTGGTCGTACCAAGATAATGTCATCAATGCCCTCAGATTTGTCTCATTAATATTCCCATATAATTAATATGGCAATGGACAATTTAGAATATAAAACGCAGTAAATATTCATGGATATAAACATGCAAATATAGAACATAGTAGATATTCATATAAAAACGATCATATTAAATATATCAATTTATTCCAATAAAAACTGCTCAATGTTCCATTATTCAAATACTAAAACAGAATACATGAGACTACTAGCTGGTGAAAGCCCAATGTTTCTAGCATGCTCAATATGTTTGGTACATGAAATTGGCTTCGTGAAGGGGTCAGCTAAGTTTTCATCTGTATGAACTTTGAGCAAGCGTACATCTCCCATTAGGATCGCATCTCTAATGTAGTGAACCTTCCTGCGGTAATGTCTAGTGCCTTTCTGAACACCAGCTTTGTTGGCAATGATGATAGCACCTGTGTTATCACAGTACATATCCATGGGTCTTTCATTACTGGGACGACTCCAAGCCCAGAAATAAATTTCCTCATCCAAACAGTTTCCATTGCAGCTTCAGTAGTGGCAATGTATTCGGCTTCTGTAGAAGACATAGCAATAGTGCTCTGCTTTGCACTTTTCCAATCAACAACGCCTCCGTTCAAAACAAAAACATACCCTGTTTGAGATTTGGAATAATCTCTATTAGTCTCAAAACTAGCGTCAGAATAACATGTAACGCTCAGCTCATTTTGAGTTTCACCACCATAAACAAGAAACATATCTTTAGTATTCCTAAGATACTTCAGTATGTTCTTAACAGCAGTCCAGTGACTCTCACATGGATTCTGTTGATATCGGCTTGTAAGGTTCTATGAGAACGCTACATCAGGTCTTGTGCACCGCACAACATACATGATAGATCCTACTGCCGAGGCATAGGGAACTTCACGCATGCGTTTCATCTCATCAGGTGAGGACGGTCCTTGAGTCTTACTTAAGTGTACATTGTTTTGAGGCATCCATTCTAAACCGTTTTAGAATTTTATCAATGTACGCACTTTGACTTAATCCGATTAACCACTTTGATCTATCTCGATAGATCTTTATACCAAATATGTATGCCGCTTCCCAAAGATCCTTCATAGCGAAGCACTTCCCAAAGATCCTTCATAGCGAAGCACTTCCCAACCCAGGATTTTACATCTTGTAGCATTGGAACATTATTTCCTATGTGTAATATGTCATTGACATATAGGATTAGAAGACAATGCTCTCACTAGCTCTTACATATACACATGGATCGTCGGTATTCTGAGTGAAACCAAACGTTTTGACTTCCTTGTTGAATCTTTTGTTCCAACTTCTGGATGGTTGCTTTAATTAATAAATGGACCTTCGAAGCTTACATACTTTCTTTAGGTGTTTTGTACTTACAAAACCCTCAGGTTGAACCATATAAACATCTTCATCAAGGTGTCCATTTAAGAAAGTAGTTTTAACATCCATTTGCCAAATCTCATAGTCATAGTACGCTGCTATGGCTAGGACGATCCTAATAGCTCTAACGTTGGCAACATGGGAGAAGGTTTCATCATAGTTAATCCCGTAGGTTTGAGTGTAACCATTTGTTACCAACCGAGCTCTATAGGCGTGTACATTGTCATCCATGTCGGTCTTCTTCTTGAAGAGCCACTTACTACGAACAGTCTTGCTGTTAGGAGGAAGATAAACCAAGGTCCATACTTGGTAATCTTTCATGGATTGCATTTCCGCGTTCATAACATCAAGCCATTTGTTAGATTCAGAATCTGCTAATGCAAATCGATAGTTAGGGGGTTCATTATGATCCTCTAAACTTAGCTCCTCAACATCGATTTGGAAACCATATTGTTCAGGTGCATGAGGTGTCCTTACTGACCTTCGAACAGGGACTACGTCATTTTGAGGTGCAACAAGAACAGATTCATGTTCAGCCTCATCTTGATGTTCGCTAGTATCTCCAATAGGTTGTGCATCTTCATCGCTTGGAATCTCGTCAAAGTCGATTGTACTCCTACTTGCTTCTTGTGAAATGAGATTGCTCTCAAGAAACTCAGCATAACGAGCAATAATTACTTTTGCTCAGGTGGGTAGTAGAAATAGTAACCCATCGTTTCCTCAGGGTATCCTATAAATATGCACTTGACAGCTCTGAGTTCATGTTTGTTTTGTGTGTCTCGTTTCACGAGAGCCTCACAACCCATACCTTCAACTAAGACAAGTTAGGGACTTTCACATGCCATATCTCATATGGTGTCTTTTTAAGCTTCTTGGTGGGAACCATATTCAGTATTCGAGCAGCTGATTTGAGTGCATAACCCCAAAAGGATAGAGGCAGAGTGGTAGGACTCATCATCAATCGGACCATGTCAAGCAAGGTGCGATTTCTCCTTTCTGATACGCCATTATGCTGTGGTGTATAAGGAGGAGTGAATTGTGAGACAATCCCATAATTCTTTAGATGGTCTTGAAACTCATGGCTTATGTACTCTCCTCCTCGATCAGAACGGAGAGCCTTTATCTTCTTGTCGAGTTGATTTTCTACTTCATTCTGGAAAGCTTTGAACGTTTCAAAGGTTTCATGTTTATGTTTAATCAAGTAAACATAGCCATAACGACTAAAGTCATCAGTGAAAGTAATGAAGTAGGTAGCACCTTCCCTAGTCCTAGTTCTAAATGGGCCACATACATAGGTATGTATGAGTCCAAGTAGATCATTGGCCCTTTCACCTACATGGGAGAAAGGCTTGCGCGCCATTTTTCCAGATATACAAGAAACACATTTATCAAATGATTCAGAATCATCTGATTTTATAAGTCCATCATTTTGTAATTTTAAAACGCGTTTCTTGTTCACGTGGCAAAGGCGACAATGCCATAGGTAAGTAGAATCCAAATTCTTCTTGGATTTCTTATTGCTACATGTATAAATAGAACTACTGTTTGTTATAAGATTATGCATGTCAATTTCAAAGATACCATCACGAGGAATAGCATTAAAATAAAAAATATTATCCTTCGAACCCGAAATACCATAATCCGTAAAGGAGTGAATAAAACCATTATTCCACAAACATGAAAGCGATACTATACACCTAGTAATACTAGGTGCATAGTGACAATTTTCTAATACAATAATTAAACCACTAGGAAGGATTAACTCATAGCTTCCTATAGCTTCGACCGGTGCACGCATTCCATTGCCTACGTACAAGTCCAAAGCTCCATGGTTTAGCTTTCTACTTCCCCTTAGACCCTGCATGGTATTACAAATGTGATTTCTACAACTAGTGTCATATACCCAAGATTTATTATGGAAAACATATAGTTCTATTGTGAAGACACCTGAAGTGCCACCCTTGTTGGCTTTGTTCTTCATCAACTCTGCTAGGTAGGCAGGACAATTCCTACTCCAGTGGCCTGTTTCACCGCAGTGATGGCAAGCAAGCTCCTTAGCAGTGTGCTCCTTATGAGTAGTTTGGGGAACTTTTGGCTTGGGTTTGTAAACTTGCTTACCCTTGCCTTAGCCCTTAGCAACTACTTGCGGTTTTGGTTTTTGGATCTTACCTTGCCTTATAGTAAGGACAGTAGGGGCCGGAGTTTTCTTGGTAGGCCAGCTTCCGTTTGTTTCAGCATAGCATGTAATTCGGCGAAAGTCTTCCCCATACTATGCATATGATAAGTCATGACAAACGGTGCAAAGTCCTTATTAAGGGAAGTTAGGATCAAGCTAATCCCAAGGACATGAGGCATGGCGTAACCAAGTTTCTCCATTTCGTCTAAGTAGCTCTTCATCTTCAAATGATAAGAGCTAACAGACTGACCCTCCTCCTGCTTGCAAGCGTGGAAAGCTTTGATAGTGTCAAAGAGTTCCTGCTCGACTTGCTTTTGATACGTGGTTTTTACTTCACGCATCATATCAAATGCAGTGAGGTCCTCGAGATTCTTTTGAATCTCGGGAGTCACGCTCACTAGCATTAGAGCGGCGACTTTTTGCTGTTCATTAAACCTTTTTGTATAGGCCGCACGAACAGCAGCAGTGGCAGTAGCAGCGGGGGAAGGGGGCAGCACCTCTTCCAAATGGTGGTACTTGTGCTCGGCCCTAAGGACAATCCTTAGGTTACGAGCCCAATCCACAAAGTTCGATCCATCAAGTTTCTCTTTTTCGAGAACGAAACGAATTGTGGTGTGTGTTAGGGTTTGATTGTTTGAAGTCATCTACAAAATTACAAAGTTCATTAATTAGTATTTTCAATAATAATTTCTTTTAATAAATTAACTACCCAATTAATTTTAATTAAAAGCTAAGATCTCATTGAGCTTCTATCACCGCATCAGTTGATCTGCTAGAGATGATAGATCCAATAGGTAGGTGAAGATCAACAATTTCATTACAAGTGCAACTCTTAGAGGTATGGGACTTCATGGCGCCTAGTGAACAAGCATCTAGGGTCAAGTGGCATGTTTGTCGCGTCTTCGCCTCGTGTCAAGGTCTCACCGTTAACAAGATTAAGTCATCCAATGTGAAATCATGTCAAAATAGATCTAGATCTCACGCGTAGAGAATAATGACCTCGGATCTAAATTCAAACCACGTTTCACGTGAATTCAAAAATAGAGGCAAGTGATTTCAACCGATTGGACGGCGTGACTTAAATTTTAGGTATGAAAAATTTTAAGATAAAATTTTATTAAGATATGAATGAATTATATACTTCATTCATACCACTTCATAAGTCGTTTAATAAACGGTAAAAACATTTAACGATTATTAAGGGTTAAGTTTCAAATCGTATTTAAACTTTGTTTAATCTCAAAACTAGTTTAGATTAAAGATTAATCATTAATGATTAACAAGAAATCATAGATGATAAAAAGTTTGGATGTTTTAATGTTTGTGTCTAAAATCGTATATTAATTTTTTTATTATTTGTATCTAATAGAAATGAAAACAACCACAAACATATATAAAACATGCAACATATTTTGTGCAAACCTCGACCGATGATAGCTAGGTTCGGTCACGTGAGTCATCACGACGGACTGAAGGGTCAAACTAGGGGACGGGCCAACATGAACCCAAACGGGCCTACATAAACCCAATGGGCTCCCACTTGCTCCAAGACATTCATGGGAAAGTAGGAACCAATATTTGTGAAAAAATGCAATCTGCCAGAAAATACAGCCTGACTTGACAGCCCGAAAAGTCACTCAATGAGTCTTCGGTGGTCTTCCCGCCTTCTGTTAAGTTGTAAGTCTCAGAGTTGCGGAAATTTTGGCGGTGGTCTCAGTTCCAACAGAATAGCCAATCTCCGGGAAAGTCAGTTTTCGTGCAGCTGCGCAGGAGGTGCCGAAAATTGTTGTTTTGTCCTCATCTTTTCTTCAACTTTGGTCAACAAATTACAAAATAAAAAGAAACAAAATACAACTATTCTAATTACTTTTACAATTGAAATTTTCCCCAAACAATTTAGCCAAAAACACGACTTTTCCCAAAACAACCAAACATACAAACACAATCACATTCAATAACAAACGGTCTAGATTTGCATCGGTTTGCACAAACAAGCAACAATCAACAAGGCTTTGGCTTGGGATATGGCAAAAATACATGTTTTGCCATATCAAAAATAACGAAATAAATGTAAATACAAGCCAAATAATCAAAAAATACAATAACTAGATAAATTTTTTGATGTTGTTTTTGTAACAAGTAGCATGTAGGGTTCCAAAAAATCATATTTTTAACCCTTTGGCTTTTTAAAAATCGAAAAAATAAAGAACCCTAGGGTTCTTATTTTCGTCCGATCGGTAATAAACAAGACCAAAAAAAGTCGGTTTTTGCTACTTTTTACAAAAACTAGTTAATTATATCATCAATATAATGACTCGTAATACCACTAATGGTGATTTTCGGTTATTACAAGTAACAAAACACAGCGGAAAAGTTCAATCACCATGAACGGATATAATATTAATGATACAATCAAACTACACATAAAATCAAAGAGAATAGTAGAAGTATTCATAACCTAGTTGCCTTTGATTATGGGGATTTGGATGTAGATGGAGATCTACCGAAACAAAGGACACCAATGGGGAGTCCCTCCAAAGCTAGTCCACACAACACTATAGCTAGAACACCAAGGGATGCTAGTCCAATTCTTCAAGCAAAAGGAAGCAAAACTAGAGAGAGTCTAGAGAGGGGTGTGCGGCCGAGAATGGAGAAGTAGGGGGATTATGGTTGCCCTAATCTCCCTTAATGACTTCCCATAAACACTCTTGGTTTATTGCACTCTAGCACCTTGCCTTTTGTTCCTTCTATTTAACTCACTATTAAGTTTCAATATTAACAATTAATATTAAACTATAATATATATACAAGCTAGTAGCTTATATGAATATATAATGTAATTACCCTAATCACATTATATATCTTACGCTATTAAGTGTTTAAGTGTGTGACCCTTTAGGCTCACAAACAACTAGCCATATAACTACACGTTATACACGTGAAGCATATTCCAACACTAGATACTAATTACAATTTAAAAAATGGATAATTATAGGTTATTGGACATAGCTAGTGGTTATAATGGTTCACGGGTCATTCATATGGGTAATGGACACTAATTAAGGTTTAAAATGGATACTTATAGGTTATTGGTCATAGCTAGTGGTCAAAATCGTTCATGGGGCATTCATATGTGTTCTAGACACCAATTATAGTTTAAAAATTGCATACTTATAGGTTATTGGTAATAGCTAGTGGTTATAATGGTTCATGGGCCATTTGTATGGGTTAACAACACCAGTTACAGTTTAAAAAATGGATACTTATAGGTTATTTGTTATACCTTGTGGTTATAATGGTTCACGGGAAATTCGTATGGGCTACGAATGCCAAAGCGGTTTAACATGGATACTTATAGGTTATTGGGCGTAGCTAGTGGTTATAATGGTTCACGGTCCATTCGTATGGGTTATCGACACGAATTACAATTTAAAAATGGATAATTATATGTTATTAGTCATAGCTAGTGGTTATAATGGTTCACGGGCCATTCATATGGGTAATGGACACCAATTAGGGTTTAAAATGGATACTTATAGGTTATTTGTCATAGCTAGTGGTCAAAATCATTCAAGGGGCATTCGTATCGGTTCTAGACACCAATTACAGTTTAAAAAATGCATACTTATAGGTTATTGGTCATAGGTAGTGGTTATAATGGTTCACGAGCCATTTTTATGGGTTATCAACACCAATTACAGTTTAAAAAATGGATACTTATAGGTTATTGGTTATAGCTAGTGGTTATAATGGATCACGGGCCATCGTATGGGCTATGGACGCCAATTCCGGTTTGACATGGATACTTATAGGTTATTGGGCGTAGCTAGTGGTCAAAATCGTTCACATGCCATTCGTATAGGTTCTAGACACCAATTACAGTTTAAAAAATGGATACTTATAGGTTATTGGTCATAGCTAGTGGGTACAATGGTTCACAGCCCATTTGTATGGGTTATCAACACCAGTTACAGTTTAAAAAATGGATACTTATAGGTTATTGGTTATACCTAGTGGTTATAATGGTTCACGTGCAATTCGTATGGGCTATGGATGCCAAAGCGGTTTAACATGGATACTTATAGTTTATTGGGCATAGCTAGTGGTTATCATGGTTCAAGGGCCATTCGTATGGGTTATCGATACCAATTACAATTTAAAAAATGGATAATTATAGGTTATTGGTCATAGATAGTGGTTATAACGGTTACTAGGTCATTCGTATGGGTAATGAACACCATTTATGGTTTAAAATGGATACTTATAGGTTATTGGTCATAGCTAGGGGTCAAAATTGTTCAAGGGGCTTTCGTATGGGTTCTAGACACCAATTACAGTTTAAAAAATGGATACTTATAGGCTATTGGTCATAGCTAGTGGTTATAATGATTCACGGGCCATTTGTATAGGTTATCTACACCAATTACAATTTAAAAAATGGATACTTAGAGGTTATTGGTTATAGCTAGTGGTTATAATGGTTCACGGGCCATTCGTATGGGCTATGGACGCCAATTACGGGTTAACATGGACACTTATAGGTTATTGCGCGTAGCTAGTGGTTATAATGGTTCACAGGCCATTCGTATAGGTTCTAGACACCAATTACAATTTAAAAAATGGATACTTATAGGTTATTGGTCATAGCTAGTGGGTATAATGGTTCACGGCCCATTTGTATGGGTTATCAACACCAGTTACAGTTTAAAAAATTGATACTTATAGGTTATTGGTTATACCTAGTGGTTATTATGGTTCACGGGCCATCGTATGGGCTATGGACGCGAATTCTGGTTTAACATGGATACTTATAGGTTATTGGGCGTAGCTAGTGGTTATCAAGGTTCAAGGGCCATTCGTACGGGTTATCGATACCAATTACAATTTAAAAAATGGATAATTATAGGTTATTGGTCATAGCTAGTGGATATAATGGTTACTAGGACATTCGTATGGGTAATGAACACCAATTAAGGTTTAAAATGGATACTTATAGGTTATTGGTCATAGCTAGTGGTCAAAATTGTTCAAGGGGCTTTCGTATGGGTTCTAGACACCAATTACAGTTTTAAAAATGGATACCTATAGGCTATTGGTCATAGCTAGTGGTTATAATGGTTCACTGGCCATTTGTATAGGTTATCAACACCAATTACATTTTAAAAAATGGATACTTATAGGTTATTGGTTATAGCTAGTGATTATAATGGTTCACGGGCCATTCGTATGGGCTATGGATGCCAAAGCGGTTTAACATGGATACTTATAGGTTATTGGGCATAGCTAGTGGTTATCATGGTTCAAGGGCCATTCGTATGGGTTATCGATACCAATTACAATTTAAAAAATGGATAATTATAGGTTATTGGTCATAGCTAGTTGTTATAATGGTTACTAGGTCATTCGTATGGGTAATGAACACCAATTAAGGTTTAAAATGGATACTTATAGGTTATTGGTCATAGCTAGTTGTCAAAATTGTTCAAGGGGCTTTCGTATGGGTTCTAGACACCAATTACAGTTTTAAAAATGGATACTTATAGGCTATTGGTCATAGCTACTGGTTATAATGGGTCACTGGCCATTTGTATAGGTTATCAACACCAATTACAGTTTAAAAAATGGATACTTATAGGTTATTGGTTATAGCTAGTGGTTATAATGGTTCACGGGCCATTCGTATGGGCTATGGATGCCAAAGCGGTTTAACGTGGATACTTATAGGTTATTAGGCATAGCTAGTGGTTATCATGGTTCAAGGGCCATTCGTATGGGTTATCGATCCAATTACAATTTAAAAAATGGATAATTATAGGTTATTGGTCATAGCTAGTGGTTATAATGGTTACTAGGTCATTCGTATGGGTAATGAACACCAATTAAGGTTTAAAATGGATACTTATAGGTTATTGGTCATAGCTAGTGGTCAAAATTGTTCAAGGGGCTTTCGTATGGGTTCTAGACACCAATTACAGTTTTAAAAATGGATACTTATAGGCTATTGGTTATAGCTGGTGGTTATAATGGTTCACGGGCCATTCGTATGGGCTATGGACGCCAATTATGGTTTAACATGGACACTTATAGGTTATTGCGCGTAGCTAGTGGTTATAATGGTTCACATGCCATTCGTATAGGTTCTAGACACCAATTACAATTTAAAAAATGGATACTTATAGGTTATTGGTCATAGCTAGTGGGTATAATGGTTCACGGCCCATTTCTATGGGTTATCAACACCAGTTACAGTTTAAAAATTGAATACTTATAGGTTATTGGTTATACCTAGTGGTTATAATGGTTCACGGGCCATCGTATGGGCTATGGACGCCAATTCCGGTTTAACATGGATACTTATAGGTTATTGGGCGTAGCTAGTGGTTATCAAGGTTCAAGGGCCATTCGTATGGGTTATCGATACCAATTACAATTTAAAAAATGGATAATTATAGGTTATTGGTCATAGCTAGTGGTTATAATGGTTACTAGGACATTCGTATGGGTAATGAACACCAATTAAGGTTTAAAATGGATACTTATAGGTTATTGGTCATAGCTAGTGGTCAAAATTGTTCATGGGGCTTTCGTATGGGTTCTAGACACCAATTACATTTTTAAAAATGGATACCTATAGGCTATTGGTCATAGCTAGTGGTTATAAAGGTTCACTGGCCATTTGTATAGGTTATCAACACCAATTACAGTTTAAAAAATGGATACTTATAGGTTATTGGTTATAGCTAGTGGTTATAATGGTTCACGGGCCATTCGTATGGGCTATGGATGCCAAAGCGGTTTAACATGGATACTTATAGGTTATTGGGCATAGCTAGTGGTTATCATGGTTGAAGGGCCATTCGTATGGGTTATCGATACCAATTACAATTTAAAAAATGGATAATTATAGGTTATTGGTCATAGCTAGTTGTTATAATGGTTACTAGGTCATTCGTATGGGTAATGAACACCAATTAAGGTTTAAAATGGATACTTATAGGTTATTGGTCATAGCTAGTTGTCAAAATTGTTCAAGGGGCTTTCGTATGGGTTCTAGACACCAATTACAGTTTTAAAAATGGATACTTATAGGCTATTGGTCATAGCTAGTGGTTATAATGGGTCACTGGCCATTTGTATGGGTTATCAACACCAATTACAGTTTAAAAAATGGATACTTATAGGTTATTGGTTATAGCTAGTGGTTATAATGGATCACGGGCCATCGTATGGGCTATGGACGCCAATTCCGGTTTGACATGGATACTTATAGGTTATTGGGCGTAGCTAGTGGTCAAAATCGTTCACATGCCATTCGTATAGGTTCTAGACACCAATTACAGTTTAAAAAATGGATACTTATAGGTTATTGGTCATAGCTAGTGGGTACAATGGTTCACAGCCCATTTGTATGGGTTATCAACACCAGTTACAGTTTAAAAAATGGATACTTATAGGTTATTGGTTATACCTAGTGGTTATAATGGTTCACGTGCAATTCGTATGGGCTATGGATGCCAAAGCGGTTTAACATGGATACTTATAGTTTATTGGGCATAGCTAGTGGTTATCATGGTTCAAGGGCCATTCGTATGGGTTATCGATACCAATTACAATTTAAAAAATGGATAATTATAGGTTATTGGTCATAGATAGTGGTTATAACGGTTACTAGGTCATTCGTATGGGTAATGAACACCATTTATGGTTTAAAATGGATACTTATAGGTTATTGGTCATAGCTAGGGGTCAAAATTGTTCAAGGGGCTTTCGTATGGGTTCTAGACACCAATTACAGTTTAAAAAATGGATACTTATAGGCTATTGGTCATAGCTAGTGGTTATAATGATTCACGGGCCATTTGTATAGGTTATCTACACCAATTACAATTTAAAAAATGGATACTTAGAGGTTATTGGTTATAGCTAGTGGTTATAATGGTTCACGGGCCATTCGTATGGGCTATGGACGCCAATTACGGGTTAACATGGACACTTATAGGTTATTGCGCGTAGCTAGTGGTTATAATGGTTCACAGGCCATTCGTATAGGTTCTAGACACCAATTACAATTTAAAAAATGGATACTTATAGGTTATTGGTCATAGCTAGTGGGTATAATGGTTCACGGCCCATTTGTATGGGTTATCAACACCAGTTACAGTTTAAAAAATTGATACTTATAGGTTATTGGTTATACCTAGTGGTTATTATGGTTCACGGGCCATCGTATGGGCTATGGACGCGAATTCTGGTTTAACATGGATACTTATAGGTTATTGGGCGTAGCTAGTGGTTATCAAGGTTCAAGGGCCATTCGTACGGGTTATCGATACCAATTACAATTTAAAAAATGGATAATTATAGGTTATTGGTCATAGCTAGTGGATATAATGGTTACTAGGACATTCGTATGGGTAATGAACACCAATTAAGGTTTAAAATGGATACTTATAGGTTATTGGTCATAGCTAGTGGTCAAAATTGTTCAAGGGGCTTTCGTATGGGTTCTAGACACCAATTACAGTTTTAAAAATGGATACCTATAGGCTATTGGTCATAGCTAGTGGTTATAATGGTTCACTGGCCATTTGTATAGGTTATCAACACCAATTACATTTTAAAAAATGGATACTTATAGGTTATTGGTTATAGCTAGTGATTATAATGGTTCACGGGCCATTCGTATGGGCTATGGATGCCAAAGCGGTTTAACATGGATACTTATAGGTTATTGGGCATAGCTAGTGGTTATCATGGTTCAAGGGCCATTCGTATGGGTTATCGATACCAATTACAATTTAAAAAATGGATAATTATAGGTTATTGGTCATAGCTAGTTGTTATAATGGTTACTAGGTCATTCGTATGGGTAATGAACACCAATTAAGGTTTAAAATGGATACTTATAGGTTATTGGTCATAGCTAGTTGTCAAAATTGTTCAAGGGGCTTTCGTATGGGTTCTAGACACCAATTACAGTTTTAAAAATGGATACTTATAGGCTATTGGTCATAGCTACTGGTTATAATGGGTCACTGGCTATTTGTATAGGTTATCAACACCAATTACAGTTTAAAAAATGGATACTTATAGGTTATTGGTTATAGCTAGTGGTTATAATGGTTCACGGGCCATTCGTATGGGCTATGGATGCCAAAGCGGTTTAACGTGGATACTTATAGGTTATTAGGCATAGCTAGTGGTTATCATGGTTCAAGGGTCATTCGTATGGGTTATCGATCCAATTACAATTTAAAAAATGGATAATTATAGGTTATTGGTCATAGCTAGTGGTTATAATGGTTACTAGGTCATTCGTATGGGTAATGAACACCAATTAAGGTTTAAAATGGATACTTATAGGTTATTGGTCATAGCTAGTGGTCAAAATTGTTCAAGGGGCTTTCGTATGGGTTCTAGACACCAATTACAGTTTTAAAAATGGATACTTATAGGCTATTGGTTATAGCTGGTGGTTATAATGGTTCACGGGCCATTCGTATGGGCTATGGACGCCAATTACGGTTTAACATGGACACTTATAGGTTATTGCGCGTAGCTAGTGGTTATAATGGTTCACATGCCATTCGTATAGGTTCTAGACACCAATTACAATTTAAAAAATGGATACTTATAGGTTATTGGTCATAGCTAGTGGGTATAATGGTTCACGGCCCATTTCTATGGGTTATCAACACCAGTTACAGTTTAAAAAATGAATACTTATAGGTTATTGGTTATACCTAGTGGTTATAATGGTTCACGGGCCATCGTATGGGCTATGGACGCCAATTCCGGTTTAACATGGATACTTATAGGTTATTGGGCGTAGCTAGTGGTTATCAAGGTTCAAGGGCCATTCGTATGGGTTATCGATACCAATTACAATTTAAAAAATGGATAATTATAGGTTATTGGTCATAGCTAGTGGTTATAATGGTTACTAGGACATTCGTATGGGTAATGAACACCAATTAAGGTTTAAAATGGATACTTATAGGTTATTGGTCATAGCTAGTGGTCAAAATTGTTCATGGGGCTTTCGTATGGGTTCTAGACACCAATTACATTTTTAAAAATGGATACCTATAGGCTATTGGTCATAGCTAGTGGTTATAAAGGTTCACTGGCCATTTGTATAGGTTATCAACACCAATTACAGTTTAAAAAATGGATACTTATAGGTTATTGGTTATAGCTAGTGGTTATAATGGTTCACGGGCCATTCGTATGGGCTATGGATGCCAAAGCGGTTTAACATGGATACTTATAGGTTATTGGGCATAGCTAGTGGTTATCATGGTTGAAGGGCCATTCGTATGGGTTATCGATACCAATTACAATTTAAAAAATGGATAATTATAGGTTATTGGTCATAGCTAGTTGTTATAATGGTTACTAGGTCATTCGTATGGGTAATGAACACCAATTAAGGTTTAAAATGGATACTTATAGGTTATTGGTCATAGCTAGTTGTCAAAATTGTTCAAGGGGCTTTCGTATGGGTTCTAGACACCAATTACAGTTTTAAAAATGGATACTTATAGGCTATTGGTCATAGCTAGTGGTTATAATGGGTCACTGGCCATTTGTATAGGTTATCAACACCAATTACAGTTTAAAAAATGGATACTTATAGGTTATTGGTTATAGCTAGTGGTTATAATGGTTCACGGGCCATTCGTATGGGCTATGGATGCCAAAGCGGTTTAACGTGGATACTTATAGGTTATTGGGCATAGCTAGTGGTTATCATGGTTCAAGGGCCATTCGTATGGGTTATCGATCCAATTACAATTTAAAAAATGGATAATTATAGGTTATTGGTCATAGCTAGTGGTTATAATGGTTACTAGGTCATTCGTATGGGTAATGAACACCAATTAAGGTTTAAAATGGATACTTATAGGTTATTGGTCATAGCTAGTGGTCAAAATTGTTCAAGGGGCTTTCGTATGGGTTCTAGACACCAATTACAGTTTTAAAAATGGATACTTATAGGCTATTGGTTATAGCTGGTGGTTATAATGGTTCACGGGCCATTCGTATGGGCTATGGACGCCAATTACGGTTTAACATGGACACTTATAGGTTATTGCGCGTAGCTAGTGGTTATAATGGTTCACAGGCCATTCGTATAGGTTCTAGACACCAATTACAATTTAAAAAATGGATACTTATAGGTTATTGGTCATAGCTAGTGGGTATAATGGTTCACGGCCCATTTCTATGGGTTATCAACACCAGTTACAGTTTACAAAATGGATACTTAAAGGTTATTGGTTATACCTAGTGGTTATAATGGTTCACGGGCCATCGTATGGGCTATGGACGCCAATTCCGGTTTAACATGGATACTTATAGGTTATTGGGTGTAGCTAGTGGTTATCAAGGTTCAAGGGCCATTCGTATGGGTTATCGATACCAATTACAATTTAAAAAATGGATAATTATAGGTTATTGGTCATAGCTAGTGGTTATAATGGTTACTAGGACATTCGTATGGGTAATGAACACCAATTAAGGTTTAAAATGGATACTTATAGGTTATTGGTCATAGCTAGTGGTCAAAATTGTTCATGGGGCTTTCGTATGGGTTCTAGACACCAATTACAGTTTTAAAAATGGATACCTATAGGCTATTGGTCATAGCTAGTGGTTATAAAGGTTCACTGGCCATTTGTATAGGTTATCAACACCAATTACAGTTTAAAAAATGGATACTTATAGGTTATTGGTTATAGCTAGTGGTTATAATGGTTCACGGGCCATTCATATGGGCTATGGATGCCAAAGCGGTTTAACATGGATACTTATAGGTTATTGGGCATAGCTAGTGGTTATCATGGTTCAAGGGCCATTCGTATGGGTTATCGATACCAATTACAATTTAAAAAATGGATAATTATAGGTTATTGGTCATAGCTAGTTGTTATAATGGTTACTAGGTCATTCATATGGGTAATGAACACCAGTTAAGGTTTAAAATGGATACTTATATGTTATTGGTCATAGCTAGTGGTCAAAATTGTTCAAGGGGCTTTTGTATGGGTTCTAGACACCAATTACAGTTTTAAAAATGGATACTTATAGGCTATTGGTCATAGCTAGTGGTTATAATGGGTCACTGGCCATTTGTATAGGTTATCAACACCAATTACAGTTTAAAAAATGGATACTTATAGGTTATTGGTTATAGATAGTGGTTATAATGGTTCACGGGCCATTCGTATGGGCTATGGATGCCAAAGCGGTTTAACATGCATACTTATAGGTTATTGGGCATAGCTAGTGGTTATCATGGTTCAAGGGCCATTCGTATGGGTTATCGATACCAATTACAATTTAAAAAATGGATAACTATATGTTATTGGTCATAGCTAGTGGTTATAATGGTTACTAGGTCATTCGTATGGGTAATGAACACCAATTAAGGTTTAAAATGGATACTTATAGGTTATTGGTCATAGCTAGTGGTCAAAATTGTTCAAGGGGCTTTCGTATGGGTTCTAGACACCAATTACAGTTTTAAAAATGGACACTTATAGGCTATTGGTTATAGCTGGTGGTTATAATGGTTCACGGGCCATTCGTATGGGCTATGGACGCCAATTACGGTTTAACATGGACACTTATAGGTTATTGCGTGTAGCTAGTGGTTATAATGGTTCACAGGCCATTCGTATAGGTTCTAGGCACCAATTACAATTTAAAAAATGGATACTTATAGGTTATTGGTCATAGCTAGTGGGTATAATGGTTCACGGCCCATTTCTATGGGTTATCAACACCAGTTACAGTTTAAAAAATGGATACTTATAGGTTATTGGTTATACCTAGTGGTTATAATGGTTCACGGGCCATCGTATGGGCTATGGACGCCAATTCCGGTTTAACATGGATACTTATAGGTTATTGGGCGTAGCTAGTGGTTATCAAGGTTCAAGGGCCATTCGTATGGGTTATCGATACCAATTACAATTTAAAAAATGGATAATTATAGGTTATTGAACATAGCTAGTGGTTATAATGGTTACTAGGACATTCGTATGGGTAATGAACACCAATTAATGTTTAAAATGGATACTTATAGGTTATTGGTCATAGCTAGTGGTCAAAATTGTTCATGGGGCTTTCGTATGGGTTCTAGACACCAATTACAGTTTTAAAAATGGATACCTATAGGCTATTGGTCATAGCTAGTGGTTATAAAGGTTCACTGGCCATTTGTATAGGTTATCAACACCAATTACAGTTTAAAAAATGGATACTTATAGGTTATTGGTTATAGCTAGTGGTTATAATGGTTCACGGGCCATTCATATGGGCTATGGATGCCAAAGCGGTTTAACATGGATACTTATAGGTTATTGGGCATAGCTAGTGGTTATCATGGTTCAAGGGCCATTCGTATGGGTTATCGATACCAATTACAATTTAAAAAATGGATAATTATAGGTTATTGGTCATAGCTAGTTGTTATAATGGTTACTAGGTCATTCATATGGGTAATGAACACCAATTAAGGTTTAAAATGGATACTTATATGTTATTGGTCATAGCTAGTGGTCAAAATTGTTCAAGGGGCTTTCGTATGGGTTCTAGACACCAATTACAGTTTTAAAAATGGATACTTATAGGCTATTGGTCATAGCTAGTGGTTATAATGGGTCACTGGCCATTTGTATAGGTTATCAACACCAATTACAGTTTAAAAAATGGATACTTATAGGTTATTGGTTATAGATAGTGGTTATAATGGTTCACGGGCCATTCGTATGGGCTATGGATGCCAAAGCGGTTTAACATGCATACTTATAGGTTATTGGGCATAGCTAGTGGTTATCATGGTTCAAGGTCCATTCGTATGGGTTATCGATACCAATTACAATTTAAAAAATGGATAACTATAGGTTATTGGTCATAGCTAGTGGTTATAATGGTTACTAGGTCATTCGTATGGGTAATGAACACCAATTAAGGTTTAAAATGGATACTTATAGGTTATTGGTCATAGCTAGTGGTCAAAATTGTTCAAGGGGCTTTCGTATGGGTTCTAGACACCAATTAGTTTTAAAAATGGATACTTATAGGCTATTGGTTATAGCTGGTGGTTATAATGGTTCACGGGCCATTCGTATGGGCTATGGACGCCAATTACGGTTTAACATGGACACTTATAGGTTATTGCGTGTAGCTAGTGGTTATAATGGTTCACAGGCCATTCGTATAGGTTCTAGGCACCAATTACAATTTAAAAAATGGATACTTATAGGTTATTGGTCATAGCTAGTGGGTATAATGGTTCACGGCCCATTTCTATGGGTTATCAACACCAGTTACAGTTTAAAAAATGGATACTTATAGGTTATTGGTTATACCTAGTGGTTATAATGGTTCACGGGCCATCGTATGGGCTATGGACGCCAATTCCGGTTTAACATGGATACTTATAGGTTATTGGGCGTAGCTAGTGGTTATCAAGGTTCAAGGGCCATTCGTATGGGTTATCGATACCAATTACAATTTAAAAAATGGATAATTATAGGTTATTGGTCATAGCTAGTGGTTATAATGGTTACTAGGACATTCGTATGGGTAATGAACACCAATTAAGGTTTAAAATGGATACTTATAGGTTATTGGTCTTAGCTAGTGGTCAAAATTGTTCATGGGGCTTTCGTATGGGTTCTAGACACCAATTACAGTTTTAAAAATGGATACCTATAGGCTATTGGTCATAGCTAGTGGTTATAATGGTTCACTGGCCATTTGTATAGGTTATCAACACCAATTACAGTTTAAAAAATGGATACTTATAGGTTATTGGTTATAGCTAGTGGTTATAATGGTTCACGGGCCATTCATATGGGCTATGGATGCCAAAGCGGTTTAACATGGATACTTATAGGTTATTGGGCATAGCTAGTGGTTATCATGGTTCAAGGGCCATTCGTATGGGTTATCGATACCAATTACAATTTAAAAAATGGATAATTATAGGTTATTGGTCATAGCTAGTTGTTATAATGGTTACTAGGTCATTCATATGGGTAATGAACACCAATTAAGGTTTAAAATGGATACTTATATGTTATTGGTCATAGCTAGTGGTCAAAATTATTCAAGGGGCTTTCGTATGGGTTCTAGACACCAATTACAGTTTTAAAAATGGATACTTATAGGCTATTGGTCATAGCTAGTGGTTATAATGGGTCACTGGCCATTTGTATAGGTTATCAACACCAATTACAGTTTAAAAAATGGATACTTATAGGTTATTGGTTATAGCTAGTGGTTATAATGGTTCACGGGCCATTCGTATGGGCTATGGATGCCAAAGCGGTTTAACATGCATACTTATAGGTTATTGGGCATAGCTAGTGGTTATCATGGTTCAAGGGCCATTCGTATGGGTTATCGATACCAATTACAATTTAAAAAATGGATAACTATAGGTTATTGGTCATAGCTAGTGGTTATAATGGTTACTAGGTCATTCGTATGGGTAATGAACACCAATTAAGGTTTAAAATGGATACTTATAGGTTATTGGTCATAGCTAGTGGTCAAAATTGTTCAAGGGGCTTTCGTATGGGTTCTAGACACCAATTACAGTTTTAAAAATGGGTACTTATAGGCTATTGGTCATAGCTAGTGGTTATAATGGTTCACGGGCCATTTGTATAGGTTATCAACACCAATTACAGTTTAAAAAATGGATACTTAGAGGTTATTGGTTATAGCTAGTTGTTATAATGGTTCACGGGCCATTCGTATGGGCTATGGACGCCAATTACGGTTTAACATGGATACTTATAGGTTATTGCGCGTAGCTAGTGGTTATAATGGTTCATAGGCCATTCGTATAGGTTCTAGACACCAATTACAGTTTAAAAAATGGATACTTATAGGTTATTGGTCATAGCTAGTGGGTATAATGGTTCACGGCCCATTTGTATGGGTTATCAACACCAGTTACAGTTTAAGAAATGGATACTTATAGGTTATTGGTTATACCTAGTGGTTATAATGGTTCACGGGCAATTCGTATGGGCTATGGACGCCAAAGCGGTTTAACATTGATACTTATAGGTTATTGGGCATAGCTAGTGGTTATCAAGGTTCAAGGGCCATTCGTATGGGTTATCGATACCAATTACAATTTAAAAAATGGATAATTATAGGTTATTGGTCATAGCTAGTGGTTATAATGGTTACTAGGACATTCGTATGGGTAATGAACACCAATTAAGGTTTAAAATGGATACTTATAGGTTATTGGTCATAGCTAGTGGTCAAAATTGTTCAAGGGGCTTTCGTATGGGTTTCAGACACCAATTACAGTTTAAAAAATGGATACTTATAGGCTATTGGTCATAGGTAGTGGTTATAATGGTTCACGGGCCATTTGTATAGGTTATCAACACCAATTACAGTTTAAAAAATGGATACTTAGAGGTTATTGGTTATGGCTAGTTGCTATAATGGTTCACGGGCCATTCGTATGGGCTATGGACGCCAATTACGGTTTAACATGGATACTTATAGGTTATTGCGCGTAGCTAGTGGTTATAATGGTTCACAGGCCATTCGTATAGGTTCTAGACACCAATTACAGTTAAAAATGGATACTTATAGGTTATTGGTCATAGCTAGTGGGTATAATGGTTCACGGCCCATTTGTATGGGTTATCAACACCAGTTACAATTTAAGAAATGGATACTTATAGGTTATTGGTTATACCTAGTGGTTATAATGGTTCACGGGCAATTCGTATGGGCTACGGACGCCAAAGCGGTTTAACATGGATACTTATAGGTTATTTGGCATAGCTAGTGGTTATCATGGTTCAAGGGCCATTCGTATGGGTTATCGATACCACTTACAATTTAAAAAATGGATAATTATAGGTTATTGGTCATAGATAGTGGTTATAATGGTTACTAGGTCATTCGTATGGGTAATGAACACCAATTAAGGTTTAAAATAGATACTTATAGGTTATTGGTCATAGCTAGTGGTCAAAATTGTTCAAGGGGCTTTCGTATGGGTTCTAGACACCAATTACAGTTTAAAAAATGGATACTTATAGGCTATTGGTCATAGCTAGTGGTTATAATGGTTCACGGGCCATTTGTATAGGTTATCAACACCAATTACAGTTTAAAAAATGGATACTAGGAGGTTATTGGTCATAGCTAGTGGGTATAATGGTTCACGGCCCATTTGTATGGGTTATCAACACCAGTTACAGTTTAAGAAATGGATACTTATAGGTTATTGGTTATACCTAGTGGTTATAATGGTTCACGGGCAATTCGTATGGGCTATGGACGCCAAAGCGGTTTAACATTGATACTTATAGGTTATTGGGCATAGCTAGTGGTTATCAAGGTTCAAGGGCCATTCGTATGGGTTATCGATACCAATTACAATTTAAAAAATGGATAATTATAGGTTATTGGTCATAGCTAGTGGTTATAATGGTTACTAGGACATTCGTATGGGTAATGAACACCAATTAAGGTTTAAAATGGATACTTATAGGTTATTGGTCATAGCTAGTGGTCAAAATTGTTCAAGGGGCTTTCGTATGGGTTTCAGACACCAATTACAGTTTAAAAAATGGATACTTATAGGCTATTGGTCATAGGTAGTGGTTATAATGGTTCACGGGCCATTTGTATAGGTTATCAACACCAATTACAGTTTAAAAAATGGATACTTAGAGGTTATTGGTTATGGCTAGTTGCTATAATGGTTCACGGGCCATTCGTATGGGTAATGAACACCAATTACAATTTAAAAAATGGATACTTATAGGTTATTGCGCGTAGCTAGTGGTTATAATGGTTCACAGGCCATTCGTATAGGTTCTAGACACCAATTACAGTTAAAAATGGATACTTATAGGTTATTGGTCATAGCTAGTGGGTATAATGGTTCACGGCCCATTTGTATGGGTTATCAACACCAGTTACAATTTAAGAAATGGATACTTATAGGTTATTGGTTATACCTAGTGGTTATAATGGTTCACGGGCAATTCGTATGGGCTACGGACGCCAAAGCGGTTTAACATTGATACTTATAGGTTATTGGGCATAGCTAGTGGTTATCAAGGTTCAAGGGCCATTCGTATGGGTTATCGATACCAATTACAATTTAAAAAATGGATAATTATAGGTTATTGGTCATAGCTAGTGGTTATAATGGTTACTAGGACATTCGTATGGGTAATGAACACCAATTAAGGTTTAAAATGGATACTTATAGGTTATTGGTCATAGCTAGTGGTCAAAATTGTTCAAGGGGCTTTCGTATGGGTTCTAGACACCAATTACAGTTTAAAAAATGGATACTTATAGGCTATTGGTCATAGGTAGTGGTTATAATGGTTCACGGGCCATTTGTATAGGTTATCAACACCAATTACAGTTTAAAAAATGGATACTTAGAGGTTATTGGTTATAGCTAGTTGCTATAATGGTTCACGGGCCATTCGTATGGGCTATGGACGCCAATTATGGTTTAACATGGATACTTATAGGTTATTGCGCGTAGCTAGTGGTTATAATGGTTCACAGGCCATTCGTATAGGTTCTAGACACCAATTACAGTTTAAAAAATGGATACTTATAGGTTATTGGTCATAGCTAGTGGGTATAATGGTTCATGGCCCATTTGTATGGGTTATCAACACCAGTTACAGTTTAAAAAATGGATACTTATAGGTTATTGGTTATACCTAGTGGTTATAATGGTTCACGGGCAATTCGTATGGGCTATGGATGCCAAAGCTGTTTAACATGGATACTTATAGGTTATTTGGCATAGCTAGTGGTTATCATGGTTCAAGGGCCATTCGTATGGCTTATCGATACCAATTACAATTTAAGAAATGGATAATTATAGGTTATTGGTCATAGATAGTGGTTATAATGGTTACTTGGTCATTCGTATGGGTAATGAACACCAATTAAGGTTTAAAATGGATACTTATAGGTTATTGGTCATAGCTAGTGGTCAAATTGTTCAAGGAGCTTTCGTATGGGTTCTAGACACCAATTACAGTTTAAAAAATGGATACTTATAGGCTATTGGTCATAGCTAGTGGTTATAATGGTTCACGGGCCATTTGTATAGGTTATCAACACCAATTACAGTTTAAAAAATGGATACTAGGAGGTTATTGGTTATAGCTAGTTGTTATAATGGTTCACGGGCCATTCGTATGGGCTATGGACGCCAATTACGGTTTAACATGGGTACTTATAGGTTATTGCGCGTAACTAGTGGTTATAATGGTTCACAGGCCATTCGTATAGGTTCTAGACACCAATTATAGTTTAAAAAATGGATACTTATAGGTTATTGGTCATAGCTAGTGGGTATAATGGTTCACGGCCCATTTGTATGGGTTATCAACACCAGTTACAGTTTAAGAAATGGATACTTATAGGTTATTGGTTATACCTAGTGGTTATAATGGTTCACGGGCAATTCGTATGGGCTATGGACGCCTAAGCGGTTTAACATTGATACTTATAGGTTATTGGGCATAGCTAGTGGTTATCAAGGTTCAAGGGCCATTCGTATGGGTTATCGATACCAATTACAATTTAAAAAATGGATAATTATAGGTTATTGGTCATAGCTAGTGGTTATAATGGTTACTAGGACATTCGTATGGGTAATGAACACCAATTAAGGTTTAAAATGGATACTTATAGGTTATTGGTCATAGCTAGTGGTCAAAATTGTTCAAGGGGCTTTCGTATGGGTTCTAGACACCAATTACAGTTTAAAAAATGGATACTTATAGGCTATTGGTCATAGCTAGTGGTTATAATGGTTCACGGGCCATTTGTATAGGTTATCAACACCAATTACAGTTTAAAAAATGGATACTTAGAGGTTATTGGTTATAGCTAGTTGCTATAATGGTTCACGGGCCATTCGTATGGGCTATGGACGCCAATTACGGTTTAACATGGATACTTATAGGTTATTGCGCGTAGCTAGTGGTTATAATGGTTCACAGGCCATTCGTATAGGTTCTAGACACCAATTACAGTTTAAAAAATGGATACTTATAGGTTATTGGTCATAGCTAGTGGGTATAATGGTTCATGGCCCATTTGTATGGGTTATCAACACCAGTTACAGTTTAAAAAATGGATACTTATAGGTTATTGGTTATACCTAGTGGTTATAATGGTTCACGGGCAATTCGTATGGGCTATGGATGCCAAAGCGGTTTAACATGGATACTTATAGGTTATTTGGCATAGCTAGGGGTTATCATGGTTCAAGGGCCATTCGTATGGGTTATCGATACCAATTACAATTTAAAAAATGGATAATTATAGGTTATTGGTCATAGATAGTGGTTATAATGGTTACTAGGTCATTCGTATGGGTAATGAACACCAATTAAGGTTTAAAATGGATACTTATAGGTTATTGGTCATAGCTAGTGGTCAAAATTGTTCAAGGGGCTTTCGTATGGGTTCTAGACACCAATTACAGTTTAAAAAATGGATACTTATATGCTATTGGTCATAGGTTGTGGTTATAATGGTTCACGGGCCAGTTGTATAGGTTATCAACACCAATTACAGTTTAAAAAATGGATACTAGGAGGTTATTGGTTATAGCTAGTGGTTATAATGGTTCACGGGCCATTCCCATGGGCTGTGGACGCCAATTACGGTTTAACATGGATACTTATAGGTTATTGCGCGTAGCTAGTGGTTATAATGGTTCACAGGCCATTCGTATAGGTTATAGACACCAATTACAGTTTAAAAAATGGATACTTATAGGTTATTGGTCATAGCTAGTGGTCAAAATTGTTCAAGGGGCTTTCGTATGGGTTCTAGACACCAATTACAGTTTAAAAAATGCATACTTATAGGTTATTGGTCATAGGTAGTGGTTATAATGGTTCACGAGCCATTTTTATGGGTTATCAACACCAATTACAGTTTAAAAAATGGATACTTATAGGTTATTGGTTATAGCTAGTGGTTATAATGGTTCACGGGCCATCGTATGGGCTATGGACGCCAATTCCGGTTTAACATGGATACTTATAGGTTATTATGCGTAGCTAGTGGTCAAAATCGTTCACAGACAGTTCGTATAGGTTCTAGACACCAATTACAGTTTAAAAAATGGATACTTATAGGTTATTGGTCATAGCTAGTGGGTATAATCGTTCACGGCCCATTTGTATGGGTTATCAACACCAGTTACAGTTTAAAAAATGGATACTTATAGGTTATTGGTTATACCTAGTGTTTATAATGGTTCACGGGCAATTCGTATGGGCTATGGATGCCAAAGCGGTTTAACATGGATACTTATAGGTTATTGGGCATAACTAGTGGTTATCATGGTTCAAGGGCCATTCGTATGGGTTATCGATACCAATTACAATTTAAAAAATGGATAATTATAGGTTATTGGTCATAGATAGTGGTTATAATGGTTACTAGGTCATTCGTATGGGTAATGAACACCATTTAAAGTTTAAAATGGATACTTATAGGTTATTGGTCATAGCTAGGGGTCAAAATTATTCAAGGGGCTTTCGTATGGGTTCTAGACACCAATTACAGTTAAAAAAAAGGATACTTATAGGCTATTGGTCATAGCTAGTGGTTATAATGGTTCACGGGCCATTTGTATAGGTTATGAACACCAATTACAGTTTTAAAAATGGATACTTAGAGGTTATTGGTTATAGCTAGTGGTTATAATGGTTCACGGGCCATTCGTATAGGCTATGGACGCCAATTACGGTTTAGCATGGACACTTATAGGGTACAGGCCATTCGTATAGGTTCTAGACACCAATTACATTTTAAAAAATGGATACTTATAGGTTATTGGTCATAGCTAGTGGGTATAATGGTTCACGGCCCATTTGTATGGGTTATCAACACCAGTTACAGTTTAAAAAATGGATACTTATAGGTTATTGGTTATACCTAGTGGTTATAATGGTTCACGGGCAATTCGTATGGGCTATGGTCGCCAAAGCGGTTTAACATGGATACTTATAGGTTGTTGGGCATAGCTAGTGGTTATCATGGTTCAAGTGCCATTCGTATGGGTTATTGATACCAATTACAATTTAAAAAAAGGATAATTATAGGTTATTGGTCATAGATAGTGGTTATAATGGTTACTAGGTCATTCGTATGGGTAATGAACACCAATTAAGGTTTAAAATGGATACTTATAGGTTATTGGTCATAGCTAGTGGTCAAAATTGTTCAAGGGGCTTTCGTATGGGTTCTAGACACCAATTACAGTTTAAAAAATGGATACTTATAGGCTATTGGTCATAGCTAGTGGTTATAATGGTTCACGGGCCATTTGTATAGGTTATCAACACCAATTACAGTTTAAAAAATGGATACTTAGAGGTTATTGGTTATGGCTAGTGGTTATAATGGTTCACGGGCCATTCGTATGGGCTGTGGAAGCCAATTACGGTTTAACGTGGATACTTATAGGTTATTGCGCGTAGCTAGTGGTTATAATGGTTCACAGGCCATTCGTATAGGTTCTAGACACCAATTACAGTTTAAAAAATGGATACTTATAGGTTATTGGTCATAGCTAGTGGGTATAATGGTTCAAGGCCCATTTGTATGGGTTATCAACACCAGTTACAGTTTAAAAAATGGATACTTATAGGTTATTGGTTATACCTAGTGGTTATAATGGTTCACGGGCAATTCGTATGGGCTATGGACGCACAAGCGGTTTAACATGGATACTTATAGGTTATTGGGCATAGCTAGTGGTTATCAAGGTTCAAGGGCCATTCGTATGGGTTATCGATACCAATTACAATTTACAAAATGGATAATTATAGGTTATTGGTCATAGCTAGTGGTTATATTGGTTACTAGGACATTCGTATGGGTAATGAACACCAATTAAGGTTTAAAATGGATACTTATAGGTTATTGGTCATAGCTAGTGGTCAAAATTGTTCAAGGGGCTTTCGTATGGGTTCTAGACACCAATTACAGTTTAAAAAATTGATACTTATAGGCTATTGGTCATAGCTAGTGGTTATAATGGTTCACGGGCCATTTGTATAGGTTATCAACACCAATTACAGTTTAAAAAATGGATACTAGGAGGTTATTGGTCATAGCTAGTGGTTATAATGGTTCACGGGCCATTCCCATGGGCTGTGGACGCCAATTACGGTTTAACATGGATACGTATAGGTTATTGCGCGTAGCTAGTGGTTATAATGGTTCACAGGCCATTCGTATAGGTTCTAGACACCAATTACAGTTTAAAAAATGGATACTTATAGGTTATTGGTCATAGCTAGTGGTCAAAATTGTTCAAGGGGCTTTCGTATGGGTTCTAGACACCAATTACAGTTTAAAAAATGCATACTTATAGGTTATTGGTCATAGGTAGTGGTTATAATGGTTCACGAGCCATTTTTATGGGTTATCAACACCAATTACAGTTTAAAAAATGGATACTTATAGGTTATTGGTTATAGCTAGTGGTTATAATGGTTCACGGGCCATCATATGGGCTATGGACGCCAATTCCGGTTTAACATGGATACTTATAGGTTATTATGCGTAGCTAGTGGTCAAAATCGTTAACAGACAGTGATTATAGGTTCTAGACACCAATTACAGTTTAAAAAATGGATACTTATAGGTTATTGGTCATAGCTAGCAGGTTTAATCGTTCACGGCCCATTTGTATGGGTTATCAACACCAGTTACAGTTTAAAAAATGGATACTTATAGGTTATTGGTTATACCTAGTGTTTATAATGGTTCACGGGCAATTCGTATGGGCTATGGATGCCAAAGCGGTTTAACATGGATACATATAGGTTATTGGGCATAACTAGTGGTTATCATGGTTCAAGGGCCATTCGTATGGGTTATCGATACCAATTACAATTTAAAAAATGGATAATTATAGGTTATTGGTCATAGATAGTGGTTATAATGGTTACTAGGTCATTCGTATGGGTAATGAACACCATTTAAAGTTTAAAATGGATACTTATAGGTTATTGGTCATAGCTAGGGGTCAAAATTATTCAAGGGGCTTTCGTATGGGTTCTAGACACCATTTACAGTTTAAAAAAAGGATACTTATAGGCTATTGGTCATAGCTAGTGGTTATAATGGTTCACGAGCCATTTGTATAGGTTATCAACACCAATTACAGTTTTAAAAATGGATACTTAGAGGTTATTGGTTATAGCTAGTGGTTATAATGGTTCACGGGCCATTCGTATAGGCTATGGATGCCAATTACGGTTTAGCATGGACACTTATAGGTTACAGGCCATTCATATAGGTTCTAGACACCAATTACAGTTTAAAAAATGGATACTTATAGGTTATTGGTCATAGCTAGCAGGTTTAATCGTTCACGGCCCATTTGTATGGGTTATCAACACCAGTTACAGTTTAAAAAATGGATACTTATAGGTTATTGGTTATACCTAGTGGTTATAATGGTTCACGGGCAATTCGTATGGGCTATGGTCGCCAAAGCGGTTTAACATGGATACTTATAGGTTATTGGGCATAGCTAGTGGTTATCATGGTTCAAGGGCCATTCGTATGGGTTATCGATACCAATTACAATTTAAAAAAAGGATAATTATAGGTTATTGGTCATAGATAGTGGTTATAATGGTTACTAGGTCATTCGTATGGGTAATGAACACCAATTAAGGTTTAAAATGGATACTTATAGGTTTTTGGTCATAGCTAGTGGTCAAAATTGTTCAAGGGGCTTTCGTATGGGTTCTAGACACCAATTATAGTTTAAAAAATGGATACTTATAGGCTATTGGTCATAGCTAGTAGTTATAATGGTTCACGGGCCATTTGTATAGGTTATCAACACCAATTACAGTTTAAAAAATGGATACTTAGAGGTTATTGGTTATAGCTAGTGGTTATAATGGTTCACGGGCCATTCGTATGGGCTGTGGACGCCAATTACGGTTTAACGTGGATACTTATAGGTTATTGCGCGTAGCTAGTGGTTATAATGGTTCACAGGCCATTCGTATAGGTTCTAGACACCAATTACAGTTAAAAATGGATACTTATAGGTTATTGGTCATAGCTAGTGGGTATAATGGTTCAAGGCCCATTTGTATGGGTTATCAACACCAGTTACAGTTTAAAAAATGGATACTTATAGGTTATTGGTTATACCTAGTGGTTATAATGGTTCACGGGCAATTCGTATGGGCTATGGACGCACAAGCGGTTTAACATGGATACTTATATGTTCTTGGGCATAGCTAGTGGTTATCAAGGTTCAAGGGCCATTTGTATGGGTTATCGATACCAATTACAATTTACAAAATGGATAATTATAGGTTATTGGTCATAGCTAGTCGTTATAATGGTTACTAGGACATTCGTATGGGTAATGAACACCAATTAAGGTTTAAAATGGATACTTATAGGTTATTGGTCATAGCTAGTGGTCAAAATTGTTCAAGGGGCTTTCGTATGTGTTCTAGACACCAATTACAGTTTTAAAAATGGATACTTATAGGCTATTGGTCATAGCTAGTGGTTATAATGGTTCACTGGCCATTTGTATAGGTTATCAACACCAATTACAGTTTAAAAAATGGATACTTATAGGTTATTGGTTATAGCTAGTGGTTATAATGGTTCACGGGCCATTCGTATGGGCTATGGATGCCAAAGCGGTTTAACATGGATACTTATAGGTTATTGGGCATAGCTAGTGGTTATCATGGTTCAAGGGCCATTCGTATGGGTTATCGATACCAATTACAATTTAAAAAATGGATAATTATAGGTTATTGGTCATAGCTAGTGGTTATAATGGTTACTAGGTCATTCGTATGGGTAATGAACACCAATTAAGGTTTAAAATGGATACTTATAGGTTATTGGTCATAGCTAGTGGTCAAAATTGTTCAAGGGGCTTTCGTATGGGTTCTAGACACTAATTACAGTTTAAAAAATGGATACTTATAGGCTATTGGTCATAGCTAGTGGTTATAATGGTTCACGGGCCATTTGTATAGGTTATCAACACCAATTACAGTTTAAAAAATGGATACTTAGAGGTTATTGGTTATAGCTAGTTGTTATAATGGTTCACGGGCCATTCGTATGGGCTATGGACGCCAATTACGGTTTAACATGGGTACTTATAGGTTATTGCGCGTAGCAAGTGGTTATAATGGTTCACAGGCCATTCGTATAGGTTCTAGACACCAATTACAGTTTAAAAAATGGATACTTATAGGTTATTGGTCATAGCTAGTGGGTATAATGGTTCACGGCCCATTTGTATGGGTTATCAACACCAGTTACAGTTTAAGAAATGGATACTTATAGGTTATTGGTTATACCTAGTGGTTATAATGGTTCACAGGCAATTCGTATGGGCTATGGACGCCAAAGCGGTTTAACATGGATACTTATAGGTTATTGGGCATAGCTAGTGGTTATCAAGGTTCAAGGGCCATTCATATGGGTTATCGATACCAATTACAATTTAAAAAATGGATAATTATAGGTTATTGGTCATAGCTAGTGGTTATAATGGTTACTAGGACATTCGTATGGGTAATGAACACCAATTAAGGTTTAAAATGGATACTTATAGGTTATTGGTCATAGCTAGTGGTCAAAACTGTTCAAGGGGCTTTCGTATGGGTTCCAGACACCAATTACAGTTTTAAAAATGGATACTTATAGGCTATTGGTCATAGCTAGTGGTTATAATGGTTCACGGGCCATTTGTATAGGTTATCAACACCAATTACAGTTTAAAAAATGGATACTTAGAGGTTATTGGTTATAGCTAGTTGTTATAATGGTTCACGGGTGTTAAGGCAAAAAGCCTTGCCCCTTTGGATCTTAAGATAACAAAACAACCTAGACTAGCTTTGATTTTGATGTAGAATAATATAGCTAAGTTTAGGTCTGATACTGAGTGATCAGTATTGGAACTCAGTATGAGTACTCAGTATCAGATAGTGATACTGAGTACAAGGACTGAGTAGAAGGACTGAGTTACAGTGTGTAACGGACTAAGATCAATTCCCTTGATCTTAGTCATTTGCCTAGTTTAGTCCTTCGGTTACTCCTTTGCCCATTATGTAAGATCTCTATATCATTATAAATAGAGATCATCTTGCAAAGGAGAACTCACCAATTCATTCTACACTTTCATATCTTTGTAATTGATCAGTGGTCTTGTTATTCCGAAACAAGCCACACTTAGTGGATTTATACATTGACTATATTCTTGTGTTATCACTCTAATATTTCTCTAAGTATAATATTCTATCAATTAACATTAAACCAGGGTTGTTGTGACCTAACAACTGGTATCAGAGCAGGCTAAATAAACTCTTATTTAGTCGATCTATAACCCTGGCAGCCATTCCTTATACTTACCCTTCACTTACTCCAAAATCAAAAATGTCTACCATTGTTGCACCAATTATGTCTGGAAAGGGAGTACCCATCTTTGATGGTAAAGACTTCCATCAATGGAAGCTAAAAGCTCAGTGGTATCTCGAATCCATTCATCATGAAATGCTCACTGTGCTAAATGATGGTCCTATCATCCCACAAACTGTGGAACCCGTTGCTGCTACTGATACTGCTCCTGAGAGCATAAGGACAGTTCCAAAACTGAAACACACCTGGACTGATACTGACCGTCAGTTATTCAGTCTAGACTCAAGAGCAAAGGGAGTGATTGGTAATGGTGTTACCAAAGAAATACTTAATGCAATTATGAAATTGCCAACAGCAAAGGCTATGTGGGATAGCCTATCAGTCACCTATGAAGGCACAGCAAAGGTGAAGTTGCAAAGAAAAAGCAACACGAGAAGGAAATATGAAAACTTCTTCTCAACTCCAAATGAAGACATCACCACTCTCTATAACAGGTTCAATACTGTTATCCATGATTTAATCAGTGTAGGCATTGTGAAAGAGGAAGGAGAGTTTGTTCAAAAGTTCCTGGATAGTCTTCGTCAACAATTTCTTGACATGACAAACTCTGTCAATGCTGCTAACAACAATGAGTCATACACTCTTCAAACTTTGTATGGTCTAATGTTGAATCATGAGGAGAATAATGCTGCAAGACTGATCAACTGGAAGAAAACTGACAAGTCTTCCACTGGCATGGCTCTAGTTGTGCAACAGGCCTATACTGTGACTGAGCCAGATGAACCAGAAGTTGATCTAGCTGATGCTGAGACAGAAGACCTTGAAACTCAAATGGCTCTTATGTCTATGAAGCTGGATCAGTTGAAGAAGAAGAGGCTTGGTGGTAGCTCTTCTAATACTGACCCAAGATCAGGTATTTGCTATAGGTGTGGAAAGCCTGGACATATTGCTGCAAATTGTCATACCAAGTCTTCTGAGACTGACCAAAATGACAAGATTGCATACCGAGCTAAAAGGTATAGTGACAAATATGTCAAGCTGAAGAATTGGAGCAAGGGCAAGAGGGCAGAAGGGAATGGAGCACCTCATCAAGCACTTTGCTCAGAAGCCTGGATGGATGAAGACCTAAGTGATGATGAGGAAGAGATTGAGAATAAAGCCTTTATGGCTTTCACTGAAGATGATTTGAAAAGCTCTTTTGAAAAAGATATCAAAGAGGCTGAGAGGATGAGTGTTCATACTGATTGGGATTCCACTCAGTTGTACAAGGTAAGTTCCTTTCAAACTTATTCAGTGAATGAAAAAACTAAGATTTTTGAGTATATGATTGTTGATCTTAAAACTTCTGTACAAAGAGAAAAAGCTTTAAAATTAACAATTCAAGAACTTGAAAAGGTAAATAATGAAAACTTAGATAAACTAGCAAAGTATAAAGATTTAGAATTAAATTTTTCAGATTTAAAAGACATTAACCAAAGATTAGCTGATAAAGCTCATTTACACAAACTTGAAAAAGAGAAATTTGAAAAACAGTGTAAATCTTGGGGAAATGCTTCAATAAAATTAAATAAATGTTTAAATCAACAATTCCCAGAAAATGTGAGGGCTGCACTTGGTGTTGATCCTCAATTTAAAAATAGGAACAATTTTGCTGATTTATTTGAAGAGTTTTCTACTATGAACCCTATTAATTTTGTAAAAGCTAAAACTTTATGTGAAGTTGGATGTCAAACTGAGTCAGATGATGAGGAAAATGAAATTTTAGAAAAACCTATTGGTCCCTCCATCTGCTCAAAGTGCTATACTGAGCTACAAGAATCCAGTATTGAATTTTCTATAAAAGAAATTTCTGATACTGAGCTCCCAATAGTTCAGTATGACACTTCTGATGTTCCACCTTTTGAATTATTATTTAATACAACAACTTTTGAATTATATAATGATAATAAGACAACTTCTATCTCAAATGCTTCATCTAATACAGAAGTTGCATGAACAGAAACGTCATATACTGAGACATCTAAAGAACCTGTTAAAGTTGTTTCTTCAAAGCATGATAAACAAAAAACAACTTCAACTAGGTCCTTAGTTGGCAGAGACAAGAAGTCTACCACTAATAATATTAGAAAGCCTTCTCTGCCAAATAAAAAGAAGCAACTAGATCCTCCATCTCCTAAACCAGTTAAAAACAATGTTAATACACCTATTAAAAATGACAAGATTAACATTTTAAAAACACTTGGTGATCAGGTCAAATCTTTAAGTAAACAATTTGCAAAACTTGTTCATACTGACCCATCAAAAGTGAAACGTTTTTCTAAAATACCTTATGAAAATATGTTTAGAAATAGACCTAGAAAATGTTATAGGTGTCATCATACTGGTCACAAGGGAGATGAATGCTGGACTGATCTCTCAAGTCCTAGGTACTCAATACCAAAGAAAAGGAGAGAAACTAAGTCAGTATCACCAAAGAAAACTTCTAAAGTTTCCCCCGAAGTGATACAGACGTCTCCACATAAAGAGATCAAGTCAAAATATGTTTATCCCACCAAAGGTCCCATTCAAAAATGGGTTCCTAAAAAGAACTAACTCTTATTTTGTGTCTTGTGCAGGGTGACAGAAAATGGTATTTAGATAGTGGCTGCTCAAGACACATGACAGGAAGTATGGAATACCTTCTCAATTATACTCCAGAGAAGGGTCCTTCTGTTAAATTTGGAGATGACTCGGTGGGAAAGACAAGAGGTTATGGTGTGATCAAGGCAGGCAACATAACTTTTAAAAGAGTTGCCTATGTACAGGGTCTAAAACACAATCTGCTCAGTATCAGCCAGATGTGTGATGATGACAATGAAGCTCGATTCAGGAAGGTTGCAGGAATCATCTACAATGATAAAGGCCAGCCTGTACTCATTGCTAGAAGAGAAAAAGATGTATATGTGGTCAACCTATCTGAAATAGACCCAACTATTCGAGTATGTCTGCTTTCTAAAGTCAAGCCAGAATTGCATTGGCTATGGCACAAGAAACTCTCTCACATCAACTTTAGAAATATCAACAAGCTCAGTATGAAGAAACTGGTGAGAGGGTTGCCCACTATTACTTATTCAAAAGATAAGTTATGCTCAGCATGTGAAATGGGCAAGCAGAAGAAGAGTTCATTCAAGTCAAAGGTCAATCATTCCATTAATGAAGCTCTTACTATGATACATATGGATCTTTTTGGCCCCATCAGCACACCATCTTTGGCCAAAAAGATCTATACTCTAGTCTTGGTTGATGAATTTTCAAGATATACTTGGGTCATCTTCCTCAAGACTAAGTCAGATGCAACAACAGAAATCATTGCCTTTATAAAAAGCGAGGAACTTCAAAAAGGCAACAAGGTCAAGCAACTTAGAAGTGACCATGGTACTGAGTTTAAGAACTCAGTATTAGCTGATTTCTGTGAAGAAAAAGGAATCATTCAAAACTTCTCTACAGCCTACACACCACAACAAAATGGTGTTGTAGAAAGAAAGAATAGAACACTGATTGAAGCTGCAAGAACTTTATTATGCCATGCTGGACTGGCACTGAGTTTCTGGGCTGAAGCTGTAAACTGTGCAAACTTCACTCAGAATAGAGCCACTATAGTCCAAAGACATCTGAAGACTCCATATGAGTTATACAATGGCAAGATTCCTAATGTGGAATATTTCCACATCTTTGGGAGTAAATGCTTTGTACTCAGTACAAAACAAAATCTCAACAAATTTGCTCCCAAAGCAAATGAAGGTGTGTTCATGGGCTACTCTCCACACTCTAAAGCTTTCAGAGTGTATCTCATCTCAACCAAGATGATTGTAGAATCCATTCATGTCACATTCGATGAAGATCAGAATGAGCATTCTACCTCAGCAAGTGAAGACATAAGTGACATAGATATTCTATGCAATCCAGAACACTCCATTGCTGAACAGCCCAAGTTTCATCCACACTTTATTCCCAATAAGTTTAATGAAACTGATCAAGTTCAAACTCAGTATCACTCAACAACGACTAATACTGAGGTTCCCATAATAGAGGACCTCCATACTGAGTTTCCAACTAATGATCTGAACCACTCTACCTATGAAGAAGGTGAAACATCCAACACTTCACAAGAATCCACCTCATCTCTGCATAATGAAGAAGAACAGAAACCTGCGCTGTCTAATACTGACCAGAATTCCACTCAGTATCAGACACAAGACACACCAAATCAACAAGATATTGTTGATCCTATTTCAAATGCTTCTCTAGGAAACAATTTAAGGGAACACAGAGACCATACACACTCAAACATTATTGGTCCTATTGAAGAAGGTGTCCAAACAAGAAGAAAATTAGAATTTCCAACCCAAGCAACTGTAAATTTTTGTTTCTTCTCAAGTTTCCTATCTACCATTGAACCAAAGAAATCTGATGAAGCTTTATTAGATGAAGATTGGGTAGAGGCTATGCAAGAAGAACTCACAGAGTTTTAGAGAAACAAAGTTTGGACCTTAGTACCACCTCCTACTGGCAAAACTATTATTGGTACTAAGTGGGTGTTCAGAAACAAGATGGACAAGGATGGTGTTGTCATCAGAAACAAAGCAAGGTTAGTTGCTCAAGGTTACAGGCAAGAAGAAGGCATTGACTATGATGAAACTTTTGCACCAGTTGCAAGAATTGAAGCTATTAGATTGTATCTTGCATATGCAGCCTTTAAGAATTTCAAAGTTTATCAGATGGATGTCAAAAGTGCTTTTCTAAATGGAAAACTACAAGAAGAAGTTTATGTTAAACAACCTCCAGGTTTTGTTGATCCTAAATTTCCTAATTATGTTTTCAAGCTTGATAAAGCTCTATATGGGCTCAAACAAGCTCCAAGAGCCTGGTATGACACCTTGTCTGAGTACCTTATTGAAAATAAATTTACAAGAGGTAAAATTGATAAAACATTATTTTCAAAACGGAAAGGTTCTGACATCTTACTCATTCAGATATATGTAGATGATATTATCTTTGGCTCCACTGACAAGTCAATGTGTGACTGGTTTGCTAAGATAATGTCAACTCAGTATCAGATGAGTATGATGGGAGAACTTACTTACTTTCTTGGTTTACAAGTTGAACAAAAGCCTGATGGCACTTTTATAAATCAAAGTAAGCATGTGCATGACATGTTAAAGAAATACAAATTTGAAAATTTATCTTCCATGCACACTCCTATGGGTACTCAGGATAAGATAAGTAAGGATGAAACTGGTAAACCAGTATGTCAATCCACATACCGAGGTATGATTGGTTCCTTACTTTACTTAACTGCTCGCAGGCCTGATATCATGTTTGCAACATGTTTGTGTGCTCGGTATCAGGCTGATCCTAAAGAATCACACATGAAAGCAGTTAAGCGCATCTTTAGATATCTTACAGGTACTCCTACCCTGGGTCTTTGGTATCCCAAAGACTCAAACTTTGACCTTGAAGGGTACACAAATGCAGATTTTGCAGGTTGTAGATTGGACAGAAAGAGCACAAGTGGAGGATGTCAATTCCTAGGTGGAAGACTAGTTGGTTGGTCATCCAAGAAGCAAAACTCGGTAGCAACTTCCACAGCAGAAGCAGAATATGTTGCTGCAGGAAGTTGTTGTGCTCAATTATTATGGATGCAGTATCAACTCTTAGACTATGGGTTCAACTTTCATAAGACTCCCATTCATTGTGATAACAAGAGTGCTATTGCTATCACAGAGAACCCAGTCTATCAATCCAAAACCAAGCACATTGATATCAGACACCACTTTATTCGAGATAATGTGGAAAAGGTAAGGTTGAGGTAGATTATGTACCAACAGATGAATAATTGGCCGATGTGTTTACTAAACCTCTCCCTGAGGAAAGGTTTATGTATTTACTAGGGCAATTAGTATGTTGAATCCTTAATTTTCCTTAATTTTCTTTAAAACTGAACGCTCGGTATCACTCCTGTTGATACTGACCACTCAGTATCATTAGTCTGTTATCATCAAAATTTAAACTTTTTATTTTTTTTTATTAATTTCAAGAGTAAATTAATTGTTTTTATATTTTTAAAATTTTTTTTTTTAATTAATTTTTTTTTTACTCAGTATTGGGATCTGACGGCTCTTGCACCGAGCTTAATCCTCATACTGATCAAACGGTAACCTTTCTTAATAGGAAAGTTACCATTGGCAGAGGATAAGGCAGTCAAATCAGCCGTTTTTACTTCCCAATACCTTAATTATCTTTAAATCTCCTATAAATAACCGTTTTTTTTACCTTCCAATATTTTTCAACAGTTATTTCATTCTTTCATCTAAAATTCTCTCTGCGATTAACGATTTCACTCTTTCTTAGCAAGCACAAACACTTAAATCAAAATCACAGATGGCAAATTACACTTTCGTCGCTCCAGAAGTTGAATCGGAAATCAAATTCCGCAACGATGAACTGCCCAGGTTTGCAAGGAACAACATAACAGCAAACTTCAATATTCCTCAAGCCTGGGCATGCCAAGAATTCACAAACATTGTGACATTTCTGAAGAATTGCCCAATTGCTCGTGCACTGACCTTGTCTCCTCGAGCAATTTACCCAGAAATGCTATGCGAGTTTTGGTACTCTGCTCAACTCGATTCTCCAGATATGATTGCTGGGTGGGTAATTAGAGATCAAAGAAGGGCATTTGTTTCTACTGCCATCATTCGTGAAGCACTGAGACTTCCCGCCCAAGCTCAGTATGATCCATTTGTTGATAGAACAGAAGCACACTCAGTTTTACCATTTTTGGGTCGAAGAGGAACAACGGGCACAATCAAAAGAAATGAATTTGGTCCTGTGTGGGGTATTCTCATTACAACAATAATTCGGTGTATGACCCACAAGACGGGAGCTTTGGACCAAATAAATGAATTTGGGATGCAAATAGTACATGCCTTGTACTATGGAAGAAACATTGATTATGCACGGCTCATTTTCAATGAATTAGCTACTCTGATTCGGGCTAACACAAGGGAATGCGATGTCCCTTTCTGCAGATTTTTATCACTCATCTTTCAACACTCAATGCCCACACATATTTATGATGAGTTTCACAGTCCAAGGGTTGATCTTCCTCCTCTTAGTGAGAAGATCTTCTTTTACCGACCAAGACAAGGAGAGCCTTTACTGAGCCCTTCTATGTGGGCCATTGTTCAAG
Source organism: Calendula officinalis (assembly GCA_963853835.1). Taxonomy (NCBI): domain Eukaryota; kingdom Viridiplantae; phylum Streptophyta; class Magnoliopsida; order Asterales; family Asteraceae; genus Calendula; species Calendula officinalis. Next base: position 63,879,024 of record OY970825.1, on the reverse strand, counting down.
AACACATAAATGATGAGGAAGACATGTCTGATACTGAGTCAGACAATGATGATGATGATGATAATGATGATAATAGTGGTAATGGAGCACATGCCGGTCAAGATATTGAGATGCAGGATGTTCCACAAGTTTAAGAACCGAATCAACAACATATCTCTCCACCTGCACAGGATCCTGATGCTCCTCATATTGAAACAGTTTTTGATACTGAGTCCTCCGAAGACACACCACTGGTCCTTCAAAGACGAAGAAGGAATCTTTCCCCTATCATTATGGGAAACTTATCATCTGAGGAGGTGCAGCCTACAAATGTTCCATCTTTAACTGCATCTCTTCAAGCCCAAAGTTTTGTTGCAGCACCGCTGAGCTTCCAGGTCCAGAATTAGTTCCAACTACTCAACAAATTGAGGAACCTCATGTTCCTCTTGATGTGGAGATTCAATATGAGCAAACTACACTGGAAGGTGCTCATCAAGAAAGAGAGGTCGGTATTGAAGATGTTGGTGCTGCACATCAACAATCACATGATCCTGCACCGACCTCTGCAGATGCTAGAAGGGAATCTGACAGAGTCTCGGGTATGAATTTCTAAAAAAGCCCTTAACCTTATATATATATATATTTCATTCCCAAATAGAGACTAAGTATTGGCCAGTACCAACTCAATACTGACCAAAGTCTCACACAATCTTTCAAATATATATCCTTTTATGGCCAACATAGCTAGCCCACTGCTGCTATGCAAAATTCATATACTGAGCTCACAATTGATCATTGTCAGTCTACAGTTGTCTCAACATTTAAAGAGACAATGGTGGTTGATGTCACACTGACACCCACTGGTGCTGCTTGAATCATGTCCAACTTATTTTTGAGTTGGATAGCATGATTCAAGAAATGATCACAAACCCTTAAGCCACAAAATCCAAAAATTTTCCATGGGGTTTAGCCACATTTCTGTTATCACTCTAATACCGAGTGATAAACATTGAAAACAACAAGAAGCATATCCCAGGCTTCGAATACCCAAACCCAAACCTTTTAGTAAATGTGACTTATCCTATACTGAGCCACTTAAATTTACACACTCAATTTTACTAAAATCTTCTTACACATGCTATGCACAAGTCCACAATATTTCATCCTAAACCAAATGAAATACAGACTTCACAAACTATGTTTATATGATTATAGAATTAAACAACACCACAATTCTATTTGATAAACCTTTCTTTCTAACCAGTTTTATATTTTTGTTTCTCTAGCACCATCTGTGCAGGGCATTCAGGCATCTCAGGCTGCAGGAGACCAAGTGACTCTGCAAGCAATCTTGCAGCAAATTCTGGCTATCCAACAGACTCAAAATATAATACTTGCCAGAATGGACAAGATGAGTAGTGACATTGACTCAATAAAACAGTCAGTCTCACTACTTCAACAACCACATCAGCCTCCACAAACTCCACCATTTTCACATGGTGACCACAATGAAGAAGGAGAAGGAGAAGGAGGTGCTGGTGAGACTGATGCTGCAACTGAGCCCATGCCCTCCCCTACTCTTGAACAACCTGAAGGGGACATGGGTGGTGATACTGATCCTCTTCCCTCCTCATCAAATGATAACAAAAAGGGGGAGAAGAGACAAAGAGACACTGAGGTTGATCAAACTGAGCCATCTGCTCAGGGGGAGAAAAGAAGAAGATTGAATGAAGATCAACATCCACAACAACAACTACAACATCAGCAAAGCCCTCATACTGAGCCACTTCGGATTCAGTATGAGAGAAGAAGACAAAGAACTAGGTCAGCATTACAAGTTCAAGACCCACTTGAGCCATCTGCTCAGGGGGAGACTCATACTGACCAACCACAACAAGCTTATACTGAGCCATCTGCTCAAGAAGAAAATAAATTGCAAATTGCGGTCTACAGGCCTTTCATCTGGCCTATTGCTGATGATGAAGATGAAGAACATCCAGTGGCATCAGAAGTCTTTTTAAACTTTGCACTGGATGAAGCAAATAAAGAAACCTCTTCATCATCATTCTCAGGTGATGAAGAGCATACAAGAAAACCTATCTCACCTCAAGCTGAAGGACCTTCTAGAATTCCTAGAAGACCAATAACCAGAAGAATGACAAATGTGGTTATGTCCTCAGAATCTAGTGAAGAACAAGATCCAGCTCCTCTGATCTCAAGACCTAGGAGATCTGCTCAGTTCACTGAGGAAAAGAGTGATGCTGAGGATGAGATTGAGGCCCAGAAATTCTTCCCTGTTAAGGAAGAACCTGAATCTGAGTCTGAAGATGTTCCAAGAAGATCTCATACTATAAAAAGAACTGGAGATGAATTACTTGAACAGTATTGGAACATTGTGGCACAAAGAACAAGATATAGGGAAACAAGGATGGGTATGCTGAGGAATAAAGCATTTCTAACTGTAAGAGACATATACTGGCTAAATGAATTTGTCAACAAAATAAAGGTCAAAACTGTTGATAGATCAATTGTTGCAACTTGCACTGGGCCAGTCAGTCCTCCAATGAAGTTTTTCCTCCATGACATCCAAAATATGGGACTTCAAGATTGGATAAAGACTGCTAGACTGATAAAGGAGATGCCCTCAAGATCCTCTGAAGCCCAAGTGATGATGGATGAAATCTGGGCTGTATCTGCTATATGCTATGAAAAAGGCATTCTTTATGCAGCAGAATACAGGGCACTCAGTGTGATGACTGAAGCTATGAAGAACAACAAACCTGAGTGCCTTAATACTTTCAGAATAATTCCCACATATATTGTTCCCTCTAACCTTATATTTCAGGATCAAAAGAGTACCATATATCCAACATCTGGATATATGTATACTGACTCAGATGACAGGGAGTGCTTCATTACTGAAGCAGATTTGGCAACAGCTCCTATCAGCCATTTGGTGGGTCTTAAATGGATGATAACCAAGAGAGAAGATGCTTGGTTTAGAAAGAAAATAGTTGCTGTACTAAACAACAGGCAAGATGAACTGAAGAAAAGAGAAGAGTTCATCCATGTGAAGAAAGAAGTCTTCTACGAGTTTGAGTCGATCAACAAAGACTAAAGAAGAAGACTTTGCAGCCTGTAGCTTATTTTTTGTTGATTTCTTTGTAATTGTTTTGTTATCATTAGATAGGGGAGATTGTTAAGGCAAAAAGCCTTGCCCCTTTGGATCTTAAGATAACAAAACAACCTAGACTAGCTTTGATTTTGATGTAGAATAATATAGCTAAGTTTAGGTCTGATACTGAGTGATCAGTATTGGAACTCAGTATCAGTACTCAGTATCATATAGTGATACTGAGTAGAAGGACTGTGTAGAAGGACTGAGTTACAGTTTGTAACAGACTAAGATCAATTCCCTTGATCTTAGTCATTTGCCTAGTTTAGTCCTTCGGTTACTCCTTTGCCCATTATGTAAGATCTCTATATCATTATAAATAGAGATCATCTTGCAAAGGAGAACTCACCAATTCATTCTACACTTTCATATCTTTGTAATTGATCAGTGGTCTTGTTATTCCGCAACAAGCCACACTTAGTGGATTTATACATTGACTATATTCTTGTGTTATCACTCTAATATTTCTCTAAGTATAATATTCTATCAATTAACATTAAACCAGGGTTGTTGTGACCTAACAACGGGCCATTCGTATGGGCTATGGACGCCAATTACGGTTTAACATGGGTACTTATAGGTTATTGCGCGTAGCTAGTGGTTATAATGGTTCACAGGCCATTCGTATAGGTTCTAGACACCAATTACAGTTTAAAAAATGGATACTTATAGGTTATTGGTCATAGCTAGTGGGTATAATAGTTCGCGGCCCATTTGTATGGGTTATCAACACCAGTTACAGTTTAAGAAATGGATACTTATAGGTTATTGGTTATACCTAGTGGTTATAATGGTTCACGGGCAATTCGTATGGGCTATGGATGCCAAAGCGGTTTAACATGGATACTTATAGGTTATTGGGCATAGCTAGTGGTTATCAAGGTTCAAGGGCCATTCGTATGGGTTATCAATACCAATTACAATTTAAAAAATGGATAATTATAGGTTATTGGTCATAGCTAGTGGTTATAATGGTTACTAGGACATTCGTATGGGTAATGAACACCAATTAAGGTTTAAAATGGATACTTATAGGTTATTGGTCATAGCTAGTGGTCAAAATTGTTCAAGGGGCTTTAGTATGGGTTCTAGACACCAATTACAGTTTTAAAAATGGATACTTATAGGCTATTGGTCATAGCTAGTGGTTATAATGGTTCACTGGCCATTTGTATAGGTTATCAACACCAATTACAGTTTAAAAAATGGATATTTATAGGTTATTGGTTATAGCTAGTGGTTATAATGGTTCACGGGCCATTCGTATGGGCTATGGATGCCAAAGCGGTTTAACATGGATACTTATAGGTTATTGGGCATAGCTAGTGGTTATCATGGTTCAAGGGCCATTCGTATGGGTTATCGATACCAATTACAATTTAAAAAATGGATAATTATAGGTTATTGGTCATAGCTAGTGGTTATAATGGTTACTAGGTCATTCGTATGGGTAATGAACAACAATTAAGGTTTAAAATGGATACTTATAGGTTATTGGTCATAGCTAGTGGTGAAATTGTTCAAGGGGCTTTCGTATGGGTTCTAGACACCAATTACAGTTTAAAAAATGGATACTTATATGCTATTGGTCATAGCTACTGGTTATAATGGTTCACGGGCCATTTGTATAGGTTATCAACACCAATTACAGTTTAAAAAATGGATACTTAGAGGTTATTGGTTATAGCTAGTTGTTATAATGGTTCACGGGCCATTCGTATGGGCTATGGACGCCAATTACGGTTTAACATGGATACTTATAGGTTATTGCGCGTAGCTAGTGGTTATAATGGTTCACAGGCCATTCGTATAGGTTCTAGACACCAATTACAGTTTAAAAAATGGATACATATAGGTTATTGGTCATAGCTGGTGGGTATAATGGTTCACGGCCCATTTGTATGGGTTATCAACACCAGTTACAGTTTCAAAAATGGATACTTATAGGTTATTGGTTATACCTAGTGGTTATAATGGTTCACGGGCAATTTGTATGGGCTATGGACGCCAAAGCGGTTTAACATGGATACTTATAGGTTATTGGGCATAGCTAGTGGTTATCATGGTTCAAGGGCCATTCGTATGGGTTAACGATACCAATTACAATTTAAAAAATGGATAATTATAGGTTATTGGTCATAGCTAGTGGTTATAATGGTTACTAGGTCATTCGTATGGGTAATGAACACCAATTAAGGTTTAAAATGGATACTTATAGGTTATTGGTCATAACTAGTGGTCAAAATTGTTCAGGGGCTTTCGTATGGGTTCTAGACACCAATTACAGTTTAAAAAATGGATAGTTATAGGCTATTGGTCATAGCTAGTGGTTATAATGGTTCACGGGCCATTTGTATAGGTTATCAACACCAATTACAGTTTAAAAAATGGATACTTAGAGGTTATTGGTTATAGCTAGTGGTTATAATGGTTCACGGGCCATTCGTATGGGCTGTGGACGCCAATTACGGTTTAACATGGATACTTATAGGTTATTGCGCGTAGCTAGTGGTTATAACGGTTCACAGGCCATTCGTATAGGTTCTAGACACCAATTACAGTTTAAAAAATGGATACTTATAGGATATTGGTCATAGCTAGTGGTCAAAATTGTTCAAGGGGCTTTCGTACGGGTTCTAGACACCAATTACAGTTTAAAAAATGCATACTTATAGGTTATTGGTGATAGGTAGTGGTTATAATGGTTCACGAGCCATTTTTATGGGTTATCAACACCAATTACAGTTTAAAAAATGGATACTTATAGGTTATTGGTTATAGCTAGTGGTTATAATGGTTCACGGGCCATCGTATGGGCTATGGATGCCAATTCCGGTTTAACATGGATACTTATAGGTTATTGGGCATAGCTAGTGGTCAAAATCGTTCACAGGCCATTCGTATAGGTTCTAGACACCAATTACAGTTTAAAAAATGGATACTTATAGATTATTGGTCATAGCTAGTGGGTATAACGGTTCACGGCCCATTTGTATGGGTTATCAACACATGTTAAAGTTTAAAAAATGGATACTTATAGGTTATTGGTTATACCTAGTGGTTATAATGGTTCACGGGCAATTCGTATGGGCTATGGACGCACAAGCGGTTTAACATGGATACTTATAGGTTATTGGGCATAGCTAGTGGTTATCAAGGTTCAAGGGCCATTCGTATGGGTTATCGATACCAATTACAATTTAAAAAATGGATAATTATAGGTTATTTGTCATAGCTAGTGGTTATAATGGTTACTAGGACATTCGTATGGGTAATGAACACCAATTAAGGTTTAAAATGGATACTTATAGGTTATTGGTCATAGCTAGTGGTCAAAATTGTTCAAGGGGCTTTCGTATGGGTTCTAGACACCAATTACAGTTTTAAAAATGGATACTTATAGGCAATTGGTCATAGCTAGTGGTTATAATGGTTCACTGGCCATTTGTATAGGTTATCAACACCAATTACAGTTTAAAAAATTGATACTTATAGGTTATTGGTTATAGCTAGTGGTTATAATGGTTCACGGGCCATTCGTACGGGCTATGGATGCCAAAGCGGTTTAACATGGATACTTATAGGTTATTGGGCATAGCTAGTGGTTATCATTGTTCAAGGGCCATTCGTATGGGTTATCGATACCAATTACAATTTAAAAAATGGATAATTATAGGTTATTGGTCATAGCTAGTGGTCGAAATTGTTCAAGGGGCTTTCGTACGGGTTCTAGACACCAATTACAGTTTAAAAATGCATACTTATAGGTTATTGGTCATAGGTAGTGGTTATAATGGTTCACGAGCCATTTTTATGGGTTATCAACACCAATTACAGTTTAAAAAATGGATACTTATAGGTTAATGGTTATAGCTAGTGGTTATAATGGTTCACGGGCCATCGTATGGGCTACGGACGCCAATTCCGGTTTAACATGGATACTTATAGGTTATTGGGCATAGCTAGTGGTCAAAATCGTTCACAGGCCATTCGTATAGGTTCTAGACACCAATTACAGTTTAAAAAATGGATACTTATAGGTTATTGGTCATAGCTAGTGGGTATAATGGTTCACGGCCCATTTGTATGGGTTATCAACATCTGTTACAGTTTAAAAAATGGATACTTATAGGTTATTGGTTATACCTAGTGGTTATAAAGGTTCACGGGCAATTCATATGGGCTATGGACGCACAAGCGGTTTAACATGGATACTTATAGGTTATTGGGCATAGCTAGTGGTTATCAAGGTTCAAGGGCCATTCTTATGGGTTATCGATACCAATTACAATTTAAAAAATGGATAATTATAGGTTATTGGTCATAGCTAGTGGTTATAATGGTTACTAGGACATTCGTATGGGTAATGAAACCAATTAAGGTTTAAAATGGATACTTATAGGTTATTGTTCATAGCTAGGGGTCAAAATTGTTCAAGGGGCTTTCGTATGGGTTCTAGACACCAATTACAGTTTTAAAAATGGAGGCTATTGGTCATAGCTAGTGGTTATAATGGTTCACTGGCCATTTGTATAGGTTATCAACACCAATTACAGTTTAAAAAATCGTTACTTATAGGTTATTGGTCATAGCTAGTGGTTATAATGGTTCACGGGCCATTCGTATGGGCTATGGATGCCAAAGCGGTTTAACATGGATACTTATAGGTTATTGGGCATAGCTAGTGGTTATCATGGTTCAAGGGCCATTCGTATGGGTTATCGATACCAATTACAATTTAAAAAATGGATAATTATAGGTTATTGGTCATACCTAGTGGTTATAATGGTTACTAGGTCATTCGTATGGGTAATGAACACCAATTAAGGTTTAAAATGGATACTTATAGGTTATTGGTCATAGCTAGTGGTCAAAATTGTTCAAGGGGCTTTCGTATGGGTTCTAGACACCAATTACAGTTTAAAAAATGGATACTTATAGGCTATTGGTCATAGCTAGTGGTTATAATGGTTCACGGGCCATTTGTATAGGTTATCAACACCAATTACAGTTTAAAAAATGGATACTTAGAGGTTATTGGTTATAGCTAGTGGTTATAATGGTTCACGGGCCATCGTATGGGCTATCGCCAATTCCGGTTTAACATGGATACTTATAGGTTATTGGGCATAGCTAGTGGTCAAAATCGTTCACAGGCCATTCATATAGGTTCTAGACACCAATTACAGTTTAAAAAATGGATACTTATAGGTTATTGGTCATAGCTAGTGGGTATAATGGTTCACGGCCCATTTGTATGGGTTATCAACACCTGTTACAGTTTAAAAAATGGATACTTATAGGTTATTGGTTATACCTAGTGGTTATAATGGTTCACGGGCAATTCGTATGGGCTATGGACGCACAAGCGGTTTAACATGGATACTTATTGGTTATTGGGCATAGCTAGTGGTTATCAAGGTTCAAGGGCCATTCGTATGGGTTATCGATACCAATTACAATTTAAAAAATGGATAATTATAGGTTATTGGTCATAGCTAGTGGTTATAATGGTTACTAGGACATTCGTATGGGTAATGAACACCAATTAAGGTTTAAAATGGATACTTATAGGTTATTGGTCATAGCTAGTGGTCAAAATTGTTCAAGGGGCTTTCGTATGGGTTCTAGACACCAATTACAGTTTTAAAAATGGATACTTATAGGCTATTGGTCATAGCTAGTGGTTATAATGGTTCACTGGCCATTTGTATAGGTTATCAACACCAATTACAGTTTAAAAAATTGATACTTATAGGTTATTGGTTATAGCTAGTGGTTATAATGGTTCATGGGCCATTCGTATGGGCTATGGATGCCAAAGCGGTTTAACATGGATACTTATAGGTTATTGGGCATAGCTAGTGGTTATCATTGTTCAAGGGCCATTCGAATGGGTTATCGATACCAATTACAATTTAAAAAATGGATAATTATAGGTTATTGGTCATAGCTAGTGGTCAAAATTGTTCAAGGGGCTTTCGTACGGGTTCTAGACACCAATTACAGTTTAAAAATGCATACTTATAGGTTATTGGTCATAGGTAGTGGTTATAATGGTTCACGAGCCATTTTTATGGGTTATCAACTCCAATTACAGTTTAAAAAATGGATACTTATAGGTTAATGGTTATAGCTAGTGGTTATAATGGTTCACGGGCCATCCTATGGGCTACGGACGCCAATTCCGGTTTAACATGGATACTTATAGGTTATTGGGCATAGCTAGTGGTCAAAACCGTTCACAGGCCATTCGTATAGGTTCTAGACACCAATTACAGTTTAAAAAATGGATACTTATAGGTTATTGGTCATAGCTAGTGGGTATAATGGTTCACGACCCATTTGTATGGGTTATCAACATCTGTTACAGTTTAAAAAATGGATACTTATAGGTTATTGGTTATACCTAGTGGTTATAATGGTTCACGGGCAATTCATATGGGCTATGGACGCACAAGCGGTTTAACATGGATACTTATAGGTTATTGGGCATAGCTAGTGGTTATCAAGGTTCAAGGGCCATTCTTATGGGTTATCGATACCAATTACAATTTAAAAAATGGATAATTATAGGTTATTGGTCATAGCTAGTGGTTATAATGGTTACTAGGACATTCGTATGGGTAATGAAACCAATTAAGGTTTAAAATGGATACTTATAGGTTATTGTTCATAGCTAGGGGTCAAAATTGTTCAAGGGGCTTTCGTATGGGTTCTAGACACCAATTACAGTTTTAAAAATGGATACTTATAGGCTATTGGTCATAGCTAGTGGTTATAATGGTTCACTGGCCATTTGTATAGGTTATCAACACCAATTACAGTTTAAAAAATCGTTACTTATAGGTTATTGGTTATAGCTAGTGGTTATAATGGTTCACGGGCCATTCGTATGGGCTATGGATGCCAAAGTGGTTTAACATGGATACTTATAGGTTATTGGGCATAGCTAGTGGTTATCATGGTTCAAGGGCCATTCGTATGGGTTATCGATACCAATTACAATTTAAAAATGGATAATTATAGGTTATTGGTCATACTTAGTGGTTATAATGGTTACTAGGTCATTCGTATGGGTAATGAACACCAATTAAGGTTTAAAATGGATACTTATAGGTTATTGGTCATAGCTAGTGGTCAAAATTGTTCAAGGGGCTTTCGTATGGGTTCTAGACACCAATTACAGTTTAAAAAATGGATACTTATAGGCTATTGGTCATAGCTAGTGGTTATAATGGTTCACGGGCCATTTGTATAGGTTATCAACACCAATTACAGTTTAACATATGGATACTTAGAGGTTATTGGTTATAGCTAGTTGTTATAATGGTTCACGGGCCATTCGTATGGGCTATGGACGCCAATTACAGTTTAACATGGGTACTTATAGGTTATTGCGCATAGCTAGTGGTTATAATGGTTCACAGGCCATTCGTATAGGTTCTAGAAACCAATTACAGTTTAAAAAATGGATACTTATAGGTTATTGGTCATAGCTAGTTGGTATAATGGTTCACGGCCCATATGTATGGGTTGTCAACACCAGTTACAGTTTAAAAAATGGATACTTATAGGTTATTGGTTATACCTAGTGGTTATTATGGTTCACGGGCAATTCGTATGGGCTATGGACGCCAAAGCGGTTTAACATGGATACTCATAGGTTATTGGGCATAACTAGTGGTTATCATGGTTCAAGGGCCATTCGTATGGGTTATCGATACCAATTACAATTTAAAAAATGGATAATTATAGGTTATTGGTCATAGCTAGTGGTTATAATGCTTACTGGGTCATTCGTATGGGTAATGAACACCAATTAAGGTTTAAAATGGATACTTATAGGTTATTGGTCATACCTAGTGGTCAAAATTGTTCAAGGGGCTTTCGTATGGGTTCTAGACACTTACAGTTTAAAAAATAAATACTTATACGCTATTGGTCATAGCTAGTGGTTATAATGGTTCACGGGCCATTTGTATAGGTTATCAACACCAATTACAGTTTAAAAAATGTATACTTAGAGGTTATTGGTTATAGCTAGTGGTTATAATGGTTCACGGGCCATTCGTATGGGCTGTGGAAGCCAATTACGGTTTAACATGGATACATATAGGTTATTGCGCGTAGCTAGTGGTTATAATGGTTCACAGGCCATTCGTATAGGTTCTAGACACCAATTACATTTTAAAAAATGGATACTTATAGGTTATTGGTCATAGCTAGTGGGTATAATGGTTCACGGCCCATTTGTATGGGTTATCAACACCAGTTACAGTTTAAAAAATGGATACTTATAGGTTATTGGTTATACCTAGTGGTTATAATGGTTCACGGGCAATTCGTATGGGCTATGGATGCCAAAGCGGTTTAACATGGATACTCATAGGTTATTGGACATAGCTAGTGGTTATCATGGTTCAAGGGCCATTCGTATGGGTTATCGATACCAATTACAATTTATAAAATGGATAATTATAGGTTATTGATCATAGATAGTGGTTATAATGGTTACTAGGTCATTCGTATGGGTAATGAACACCATTTAAGGTTTAAAATGGATACTTATAGGTTATTGGTCATAGCTAGGGGTCAAAATTATTCAAGGGGCTTTCGTATGGGTTCTAGACACCAATTACAGTTTAAAAAATGGATACATATAGGCTATTGGTCATAGCTGGTGCTTATAATGGTTCACGGGCCATTTGTATAGGTTATCAACACCAATTACAGTTTAAAAAATGGATACTTAGAGGTTATTGGTTATAGCTAGTGGTTATAATGGTTCACGGGCCTTTCGTATGGGCTATGGACGCCAATTACGGTTTAACATGGACACTTATAGGTTATTGCGCGTAGCTAGTGGTCAAAATTGTTCAAGGGGCTTTCGTATGGGTTCTAGACACCAATTGCAGTTTTAAAAATGGATACTTATATGCTATTGGTCATAGCTAGTGGTTATAATGGTTCACTGGCCATTTGTATAGGTTATCAACACCAATTACAGTTTAAAAAATGGATACTTATAGGTTATTGGTTATAGCTAGTGGTTATAATGGTTCACGGGCAATTCGTATGGGCTATGGACGCCAAAGCGGTTTAACATGGATACTTATAGGTTATTGCGCATAGCTAGTGGTTATCATGGTTCAAGGGCCATTCGTATGGGTTATCGATACCAATTACAATTAAAAAAATGGATAATTATAGGTTATTGGTCATAGCTAGTGGTTATAATGGTTACTAGGTCATTCGTATGGGTAATGAACACCAATTAAGGTTTAAAATGGATACTTATAGGTTATTGGTCATAGCTAGTGGTCAAAATTGTTCAAGGGGCTTTTGTATGGGTTCTAGACACCAATTACAGTTTAAAAAATGGATACTTATAGGCTATTGGTCATAGCTAGTGGTTATAATGGTTCACGGGCCATTTGTATAGGTTATCAACACCAATTACAGTTTAAAAAATGGATACTTAGAGGTTATTGGTTATAGCTAGTTGTTATAATGGTTCACGGGCCATTCGTATGGGCTGTGGAAGCCAATTACGGTTTAACATGGATACTTATAGGTTATTGCGCGTAGCTAGTGGTTATAATGGTTCACAGGCCATTCGTATGGGTTATCGATACCAATTACAATTTAAAAAATGGATAATTATATGTTATTGGTCATAGCTAGTGGGTATAATGGTTCACGGCCCATTTGTATGGGTTATCAACACCAGTTACAGTTTAAAAAATGGATACTTATAGGTTATTGGTTATACCTAGTGGTTATAATGGTTCACGGGCAATTCGTATGGGATATGGACGCCAAAACGGTTTAACATGGATACTTATAGGTTATTGGGCATAGCTAGTGGTTATCATGGTTCAAGGGCCATTCGTATGGGTTATCGATACCAATTACAATTTAAAAAATGGATAATTATAGGATATTGGTCATAGCTAGTGGTTATAACGGTTACTAGGTCATTCGTATGGGTAATGAACACCAATTAAGGTTTAAAATGGATACTTATAGGTTATTGGTCATAGCAAGTGGTCAAAATTGTTCAAGGGGCTTTCGTATGGGTTCTAGACACCAATTACAGTTTAAAAATGGATACTTATAGGCTATTGGTCATAGCTAGTGGTTATAATGGTTCACGGGCCATTTGTATAGGTTATCAACACCAATTACAGTTTAAAAAATGGATACTTATAGGTTATTGGTTATAGCTAGTGGTTATAATGGTTCACAGGCCATTCGTATGGGCTGTGGACGCCAATTACGGTTTATGTAACACCCTCAATTTTACAAGATTTTTAAAACTTTTTAAATATATTATTTAATGTAAAATGTCCCAAAACTTAAATATTTAAAATCCCCAAAATAGTAAAATCGTATTTAACAAAAATCTTAAAAACGGAAATAGTTTAATAGAGTAAAAAGTTTGTAAATATAATAAATGTTGTCCACATCAGCATGGGTAGAATACAGCGGTCAACCGTCCACCTTCTCCTTCACTTTGCTAGTACCTGAAACAGTGGGGGAAAATAGGGGTCAGCTGGAGAAGCTGAGTGAATATCTCAAAATGCAAACAATTCTAACATACAACACATGAGGGCACATCGGTGTACTCCTAATCAGATACTACTCATTTAATTACTAAGATTTATTTCTCAGATTTTATTACTCAGATTTATATAGCGCGCTCGGGTGACTTGGGACGAGAGATCAACCTCGTCCCGCCTCACACCACCTCAACACCTGTACTCTTCGGTGTGAGTCAAAAGCCTGGCACCAGTACTCTTCGGTGCCAAGTCAAACGTCTGACACCAGTGCTCTTCGGTGTCAAGTCAGATATATTATGTTTAATGTTTTAACTCTGATCTCAGAAACTCAGAACTCAGAAAGCTAAATCACTGCAAACTCAAATAGTAGTTAACTCAAATAACAGATCAATCTCAGATAGTGATTCAGTCTCAGATAACAAATCAGGCTCAGATACAAATCAGTCTCAGATATCAGATCAATCACAGAAATATAACACATAAGTCATGCATGTACAACGTTAAAACTGAATACACGGTGAGAATACTCACCTCGAGAAATGCAAGCTCCAATGGTTCCCGACAATCAGATGGATAACACTTATCTCCTAGACGGTCCTAAAACCAAAAGTGAAACCCGGAATTAAAATCCTACCCGAGGACTTATTTCAGAAAGCTGGCAGCCCCCGTCAGTCTCACGGGAACTGCCATAACTCCTAAACAGTGTATTAGATTTTCCTCATATTTTAACCATCGCTAGAAGACAATCAGATCTACAATTTACTATGAGACGGTCACTGGCCAAAACGGATCTAAGTGTCTCAAAACAGTGATGCAAGACAAACAATCTGCACAGCTCAGAATCCTAACAGCAGTCTACTAATTCGACTATAACTTTCAAACCGTAATTCGGATTAACGAGCGGGTCGCGGCGTTGAAAAGCTAATTCAAAAATCAAGGTCCCAGCACGGGCCAAAAACCAAAGAGAGTATTTTAAGTATGCCAAAAACAGTTTACAACCGAAGGCAGATTCTGCCACGAAGTGTTGCTTAAAAGAATTCGTTTTAATAATCCGCCTCGTTACCGAAAGAACCCGGGCACTTAGTATTATACTCAGCAGCTCTAGGTGGATTACTAGGGTTAACTAGGGTCTTTAACTTTCATGATAAAAGGTTCCCGATTGGGAAACCAAGAACCCGAGGGGTTCGGTTTCCATTCGGTTGAGTTTCCTAATTAATTCACAATGATCAAAACAGCCCTAGCGGGATTACAATCACAGAAGCCCTATGGTTTCTAACATAAATCAACAATCAGATTCATAATACTAATCACGGGGTTGTCTCGGAAGATACGGCCAACTAATCCGATCAATACCTAGGCTTCAAGCAATACGGTACACCCGAGAGGTTTCTCGATCGGCTGCCACCATCTTATAATCCGAATCTAATATTAACCAGGATTCAAACGTGAAGGACATATAAATGAAACAAGAACGGATTGCTTACCCACTTGTACTAGAGGACTGTCGCCGATAGGCTGCCTTGATCGATCGTTACAGCCACCCTCTTAGTCCTTAAATCCGAAGCAAAAGAATCCGAATATGAGTTAGATACGGACATAGAAGAATTCTGGAATACAGGAATTAACAACAATGGAAACTCACCACACAAACACGACCTTTGCTCGATCGGGAAAATTGCAGCTTGTTCGATCGTGACTCCCTCAAGGGTTTTGATCGAAAATATGGAGAAGGAAAAGGGAAGAGTCGGCAGAATTTGGTAGGGAGAATTAGGGAATCGGCAATTAAATAACGTGTAAGAGTCTTGAGGCTGCATTATTCAATTGGCCCATCACTTCTCGGGCTTGGGCTCCTATTTTACACGACCAGCAAAACCTTTAGTCCCTTCCTAAAACTTCGACCACTTAATAGCTACAAGAGGAAAACCGGTTTGCTTCTTATCCCAACAACGGGTTTATACTTAGGAGACACAAGCGTCGGGTTTAGGCCTTGGCCTTCGGCCGGCCTCACACCAACACGGAGATTAGAAGGCTTACGCAAATAGGGGTTCGAGAAAGTAAATAGCACTAAACGTCACGGACTTAGAATAACTAACACCACGCCACAATAATATTAATGATAGTAATATCCGGTACATAATTCCAAAAAGAAATATAAAAACATAAAAAGAAATTATTATAAAAACTTGGGGCGTTACAACTCAATCCCACTTGAATCAGACTTCGTCCTCGAAGTCATCACTCTGAAATAGGTCGGGATAATTCTCACGCATCTCAGACTCGGGTTCCCATGTCCACTCGGAACCCTTACGATGCTGCCACTGCACCTTAACTAACACGATCTCCTTGCTACGCAAGGTCTTGACCTTACGGTCAAGAATCGCAACCAGTCGCTCGATATAGTTCAACTTCTCATCAATCTGGATGTCTTCTAATGGTACCACTTCAGACTCGTCCACAATACACTTTCGAAGTTGGGAAACATGAAAAGTGTTATGGATAAGATGGAGTTCTTCTGGTAAATCTAGACGATAAGCAACTTTTCCAACTCTGGCAATCACCTGATATGGACCAATATAACGAGGTCCTAACTTTCCCCTCTTCCGGAACCGGATTACTCCCTTCCACGGGGAGACTTTGAGCAGTACATAATCTCCAACCTGAAATTCTAGAACAGAACGCCTTTTATCTGCATAACTTTTCTGGCGACTCTGTGCGGTGATCAACCTCTCACGAACCATCTGAATCATCTCGGTAGTTTTCAACACAATCTCAGTACTACCAAGTACTTTGTGCCCGACTTCACCCCAGCAAATGGGCGTTCGGCACTTTCTACCATAAAGCATCTCAAATGGCGGTTTACCTAAGTCAGAGAGAGGATCATGAAATTGATCAATACAAGAAACTAAAGGAAAGAGAAAAGTTAAGAAACTTACGAATGCTCGAGTGGTAACTGTTGTTGTAAGAAAATTCCGCCAACGGTAAATACTTATCCCAACTACCACCGAAATCAAGCACACATGCTCTCAGCATGTCCTCGAGCGTCTGAATCGTCCGCTCGCTCTGACCGTCCGTCTGTGGATGAAACGCGGTACTGAAATGAAGTCTCGTGCCCATCTCCTCTTGGAATTTCTCCCAAAATCTCGATGTAAAACGAGTGTCTCTGTCTGATACAATAGAGACTGGTATACCGTGTCTCGCCACAATCTCACGAACAAAAATATCTGCCATCTTCTCAGCTGAAGAACTCTCCCGAATCGGAATAAAGTGGGCACTCTTAGTCAAACGGTCAACGACTACCCAGATAGCATCATAGCCTCCTGGCGTTTTCGGTAACTTGGTGATCAAATCCATCGTGATCTGTTCCCACTTCCACACTGGAATCTCTAAAGGCTGTAACATACCATGTGGTTTCTGGTGTTCGGCCTTGACTTTGCGACAAGTCAAGCATTTCTCAACATACTCAGCTACCTCTAATTTCATACCCGGCCACCAATAATTTTCACGAAGATCCCAATACATCTTAGTTGAACCCGGGTGAATAGAAAATTTAGACTTATGAGCCTCGTCTAATAAGACTTCACGGTTACCACCGTGTGAAGGAACCCAAACTCTACCGAGGTGTGTCAAAAGGTCTCTACTGTCCTTCACAAAACTACCAATCACACCTACAACCCGTTCCTTCTTAGCCTGCTCGGCTTCTGAGGCTTCTACCTGTGCACCGCGAATAGACTCCAACAACGATGCTACTGCGGTCAACCTCATACAAACACCCTGAATAGGGTTTCTGCTCAATGCTTCAGCTACTACATTGGCTTTCCCCGGATGATAAAGGATCTCACAATCATAATCCTTCAACACATCAAGCCACCTCCTCTGTCTCATATTCAGATCTTGCTGATCCATCAAGTACTTCAAACTCTTATGATCAGTGTAGATGGTGATTTTCACACCATACAAATAGTGCCTCCAGATTTTTAAGGCAAATACCACGGCTCCTAACTCGAGATCATGCGTAGGGTAATTTCCTTCGTGAGATTTCAACTGTCTCGAAGCATATGCAATCACCTTACCCCTTTGCATTAACACTGCACCCAAACCCTGAATAGATGCATCACAGTAAACCACAAAATCCTCTACACCCTCTGGCAGGGCTAGAATCGGTGCCTCACATAACCGATTCCTCAATGCTTCAAAAGCTTCTTGCTGCTGATTACCCCAACTAAATGCAGCTGATTTCTTTGTCAACTTAGTCAAAGGTGACGCGATTTTGGAGAAGTCTTGGATAAAACGACGATAATACCCAGCTAAACCCAGAAAACTACGAATCTCTGATGGCGTCTTGGGTACTTCCCACTTCATCACCGCTGAGATTTTTGCGGGGTCAACTTTTATACCTTCTTCATTCACAACGTGCCCCAGAAACTGTACTTCACGCAACCAGAACTCACACTTGGAAAATTTTGCATAAAGGCCCTCGCGTCTCAATGTGTCTAGCACCTCGCGAAGGTGGACCTCGTGGTCCGCCTTGGTCTTTGAGTAGACCAAAATATCATCAATAAATACAATCACCGAACGATCTAACATACTACTACACACCCGGTTCATAAGGTCCATGAAAGCTGCTGGTGCGTTAGTGAGTCCGAAGGGCATCACTACAAACTCATAATGCCCATAACGTGTTCGAAAGGCGGTTTTCTCAATATCTTCTTCTTTCACCCGCATCTGATGATATCCTGAACGTAAATCGATCTTTGAAAACCATGACGCACCCTGAAGCTGGTCAAATAAATCATCGATTCTCGGCAATGGATAACGGTTTTTCACCGTCAATTTATTTAATTCACGGTAATCGATACACATTCTTTGTGACCCATCTTTCTTCTTCACAAATAATATCGGTGCGCCCCACGGTGAACAACTCGGTCGGATAAATTCTTTTTCTTGTAACTGGTCATACAGTTCTTTCATTTCTGGCGGTGCAAGGCGATAAGGAGCCTTAGCAATCGGCGCCGCACCCGGTACCAAATCAATTCGAAATTCCACCTGCCTCTCTGGTGGTATTCCCGGCAGATCCTCGGGAAATACATCGGCATATTCACTAACAATGGGAACACTTTCTATCGACCTCGGTTTTGATTCAAGGATGGTGTCGATAACATAAGCTAGATAACCCACGGCACCGTGCTGAAGGTATTTCCTTGCCCTCGCAGCCGAACACAGTGCCGGCACCAATCGGTTTATGTCACCCTGGATTACCAACTCAATCCCACTTGGGGGTTTGATACGGATTTGTTTTTGATGACAGAGAATCTCGGCATGGTATTCAGTCATCCAATCCATCCCCACGATCACACACAATTCTCTCATAGCGATAGGAATAAGATTTATGGGAAATTTCTTCCCACACAGCTCGATCAGACAATTTCGGTAAACTTTTGTAACCGTTAGAGTTTTTTCGTTGACGACTTCTATCACTAATGGCTCGGAAAGGTTCTCTAATATATGAGACATTAGCTTGCTAAAAGCATGAGAGACAAACGAGTGGGTTGCCCCACTATCAAATAAGACAAAAGCAGGTATGTCGTTCACAGAGAAAGTACCTATTGCACAGACATCACCACATGCACACAGAATTAGAAACACAGTAGTATTCATGCAAATTTTCCTCAGATAAATCTCAGATAATAACTCAGATAATGACTCAGAAGGTAAAAATATTTACCAGCAACAGCATTAGGAGCCTTCTTGGCCTCCTCCCCAGTCATCTGATAGGCTCGTCCTCGAGCCCTAGTAGTAGCTCCCTCAGCGATCCTGAGAGTAGCCGGGGCCGGATTTATCACTGGCCCTCCTCTAGCACCACCTAAATTATTATATATATAGTATACGAAGTTAAATATAAAGTATGAGATTACGAGGAATGAAGTAATGAAAAGGGATAGATTTTAGCACCTCCTCTCCCGATATCTCTCTTCTTCGGGCAGTCGTCCCTCGTGTGGCCCTCTTCTTTGCAGTAGAAACACACCACTCCCTTTACGGTGCATGCGTTCGCCATGTGCCCCGTCTGTCCACACTTATAACAAAGGACTATTCTCCCCTCATCTCTACCAGGTGCATCACGAGATGTACTCCTCATGTCATCACGAGGTGCGTTACCATAACGCGTACCATTCCCCGACTGACTGCTCCTACCCGAATTACCGCCCCTGTATGGTTTGAACTCAAATCGACGTTTCTTCTCATTACCCTGACTATAGTTCCCTTGAGATGCTGGTAGGGACCTCTTGGAATCTTTCTTCTGACGGTCTAGCTCAATCTCGCGACCACGTGCCGCCTCTATCATCTCAGCCAAGGAGTTACGGGGCATCATCCCCACAAACTCTCTAATATCACTACGCAACATATCCAAATATCGAGCCATCTTCATCTCTTCAGTAGCAGCATAGTCGGGACAAAAGGAAGCCAGTTCTCGAAACTTTGTAGTAATAGCACTAACGGATTCGTTGGTTTGCTGAAGGCTCAGGAAATCCCTAGTGATCCGCTCTACTTCCACACGTGGCACATACTGCAACTTGAACCTGTCTACGAATACCTCCCAGGTCAGTTGCTCCTCAGTCATGGATGCTGCTAGTGGTTTCCACCACTCTTTGGCCTCGCCCTTCAATGAGTGCGATGCATAAGTAGTCCTCAAATCAGTAGGGCATCTTGAGATGCGAAAGACGCTCTCCATATCGGCAAGCCAACGTATTGCCACTTTCGGGTCAGATTCACCCTTAAACTCAGGGGGTGAACATACAGAGAAATCACGGTATGTGAAGGCTTTTGGTGCTGGTGGTTGTGGCGCCACAGCATCTCTGGCAGCGAATGTGGTCTGCAACATATGGCTGACCTGATCAGTGATCTCATCAAACATGCCCTGGAACATATCAGGTAACATCTCTCCCAGTATCCCAGTCATCATGGTTCGCAACTCTTGTGCGGTAGGTCTAGCTGGCGGCATCTTGCTAAAAAATAGAAAGGGAGTAAATTGTCAGAAAACAAGGATTTTGCCTATGATGATACTTAAACGTCAAATTAGTAACTTTCTCAATTTTTCCTGAAAACGTAGTCTTAGGTTCGGTGCGTACAATAATAGGGGCCCTTCTATTATTTTTCGGCACCTACCCTCAACAAGTTTCCAGCAAAAATTGAGATCGTCACAACCCTCCGTTTCCATATCAACCATACACTATAGATAGATCCCAAAGTAGATAAGCATATATATAATATGTATAGTATGCTTGGCGTCGATGTCTCGAGGTATTCTCTAACTCTCAAAATGTGTCTGTTGACGAAACTTTTAATATAAAGTATACAATATTAAACAAACTCTTAAAGATTACCGGCAGCGGGGAAACGAGAGGTCGACGTGACGTGCTGTATGTCTGATGTGGAACTTTTCTCAGAAAAATATTTTACTCTTTTCTCATTTTAAAACTCGACACTCATACTTGAGTTTGAATTTGCCCCTTGCAAATCCAAATCCCTCAAGTCAGAGCTCTGATACCAACTTGTAACACCCTCAATTTTACAAGATTTTTAAAACTTTTTAAATATATTATTTAATGTAAAATGTCCCAAAACTTAAATATTTAAAATCCCCAAAATAGTAAAATCGTATTTAACAAAAATCTTAAAAACGGAAATAGTTTAATAGAGTAAAAAGTTTGTAAATATAATAAATGCTGTCCACATCAGCATGGGTAGAATACAGCGGTCAACCGTCCACCTTCTCCTTCCCTTTGCTAGTACCTGAAACAGTGGGGGAAAATAGGGGTCAGCTGGAGAAGCTGAGTGAATATCTCAAAATGCAAACAATTCTAACATACAACACATGAGGGCACATCGGTGTACTCCTAATCAGATACTACTCATTTAATTACTCAGATTTATTTCTCAGATTTTATTACTCAGATTTATATAGCGCGCTCGGGTGACTTGGGACGAGAGATCAACCTCGTCCCGCCTCACACCACCTCAACACATGTACTCTTCGGTGTGAGTCAAAAGCCTGGCACCAGTACTCTTCGGTGCCAAGTCAAACGTCTGACACCAGTGCTCTTCGGTGTCAAGTCAGATATATTATGTTTAATGTTTTAACTCTGATCTCAGAAACTCAGAACTCAGAAAGCTAAATCACTGCAAACTCAAATAGTAGTTAACTCAAATAACAGATCAATCTCAGATAGTGATTTAGTCTCAGATAACAAATCAGGCTCAGATACAAATCAGTCTCAGATATCAGATCAATCACAGAAATATAACACATAAGTCATGCATGTACAACGTTAAAACTGAATACACGGTGAGAATACTCACCTCGAGAAATGCAAGCTCCAATGGTTCCCGACAATCAGATGGATAACACTTATCTCCTAGACGGTCCTAAAACCAAAAGTGAAACCCGGAATTAAAATCCTACCCGATGACTTATTTCAGAAAGCTGGCAGCCCCCGTCAGTCTCACGGGAACTGCCATAACTCCTAAACAGTGTATTAGATTTTCCTCATATTTTAACCATGGCTAGAAGACAATCAGATCTACAATTTACTGTGAGACGGTCACTGGCCAAAACGGACTCTAAGTGTCTCAAAACAGTGATGCAAGACAAACAATCTGCACAGCTCAGAATCCTAACAGCAGTCTACTAATTCGACTATAACTTTCAAACCGTAATTCGGATTAACGAGCGGGTCGCGGCGTTGAAAAGCTAATTCAAAAATCAAGGTCCCAGCACGGGCCAAAAACCAAAGAGAGTATTTAAGTATGCCAAAAACAGTTTACAACAGAAGGCAGATTCTGCCACGAAGTGTTGCTTAAAAGAATTCGTTTTAATAATCCGCCTCGTTACCGAAAGAACCCGGGCACTTAGTATTATACTCAGCAGCTCTAGGTCATAGATTACTAGGGTTAACTAGGGTCTTTAACTTTCATGATAAAAGGTTCCCGATTGGGAAACCAAGAACCCGAGGGGTTCGGTTTCCATTCGGTTGAGTTTCCTAATTAATTCACAATGATCAAAACAGCCCTAGCGGGATTACAATCACAGAAGCCCTATGGTTTCTAACATAAATCAACAATCAGATTCATAATACTAATCACGGGGATGTCTCGGAAGATACGGCCAACTAATCCGATCAATACCTAGGCTTCAAGCAATACGGTACACCCGAGAGGTTTCTCGATCGGCTGCCACCATCTTATAATCCGAATCTAATATTAACCAGGATTCAAACGTGAAGGACATATAAATGAAACAAGAACGGATTGCTTACCCACTTGTACTAGAGGACTGTCGCCGATAGGCTGCCTTGATCGATCGTTACAGCCACCCTCTTAGTCCTTAAATCCGAAGCAAAAGAATCCGAATATGAGTTAGATACGGACATAGAAGAATTCTGGAATAGAGGAATTAACAACAATGGAAACTCACCACACAAACACGACCTTTGCTCGATCGGGAAAATTGCAGCTTGTTCGATCGTGACTCCCTCAAGGGTTTTGATCGAAAATATGGAGAAGGAAAAGGGAAGAGTCGGCAGAATTTGGTAGGGAGAATTAGGGAATCGGCAATTAAATAACGTGTAAGAGTCTTGAGGCTGCATTATTCAATTGGCCCATCACTTCTCGGGCTTGGGCTCCTATTTTACACGACCAGCAAAACCTTTAGTCCCTTCCTAAAACTTCGACCACTTAATAGCTACAAGAGGAAAACCGGTTTGCTTCTTATCCCAACAACGGGTTTATACTTACGAGACACAAGCGTCGGGTTTAGGCCTTGGCCTTCGGCCGGCCTCACACCAACACGGAGATTAGAAGGCTTACGCAAATAGGGGTTCGAGAAAGTAAATAGCACTAAACGTCACGGACTTAGAATAACTAACACCACGCCACAATAATATTAATGATAGTAATATCCGGTACATAATTCCAAAAAGAAATATAAAAACATAAAAAGAAATTATTATAAAAACTTGGGGCGTTACAGTTTAACATGGATACTTATAGGTTATTGCGCATAGCTAGTGGTTATAATGGTTCACAGGCCATTCGTATAGTTTCTAGACACCAATTACAGTTTAAAAAATGGATAGTTATAGGTTATTGGTCATAGCTAGTGGTCAAAATTGTTCAAGGGGCTTTCGTATGGGTTCTAGACACCAATTACAGTTTAAAAATGCATACTTATAGGTTATTGGTCATAGGTAGTGGTTATAATGGTTCAAGGGCCATTCGTATGGGTTATCGATACCAATTACAATTTAAAAAATGGATAATTATAGGTTATTGGTCATAGCTAGTGGTTATAATGGTTACTAGGACATTCGTATGGGTAATGAACACCAATTAAGGTTTAAAATGGATACTTATAGGTTATTGGTCATAGCTAGTGGTCAAAATTGTTCAAGGGGCTTTCGTATGGGTTCTAGACACCAATTACAGTTTTAAAAATGGATACTTATAGGCTATTGGTCATAGCTAGTGGTTATAATGGTTCACTGGCCATTTGTATAGGTTATCAACACCAATTACAGTTTAAAAAATGGATACTTATAGGTTATTGGTTATAGCTAGTGGTTATAATGGTTCACGGGCCATTCGTATGGGCTATGGATGCCAAAGCGGTTTAACATGGATACTTATAGGTTATTGGGCATAGCTAGTGGTTATCATGGTTCAAGGGCCATTCGTATGGGTTATCGATACCAATTACAATTTAAAAAATGGATAATTATAGGTTATTGGTCATAGCTAGTGGTTATAATGGTTACTAGGTCATTCGTATGGGTAATGAACACCAATTAAGGTTTAAAATGGATACTTATAGGTTATTGGTCATAGCTAGTGGTCAAAATTGTTCAAGGGGCTTTCGTATGGGTTCTAGACACCAATTACAGTTTAAAAATGGATATTATAGGCTATTGGTCATAGCTAGTGGTTATAATGGTTCACGGGCCATTTGTATAGGTTATCAACACCAATTACAGTTTAAAAAATGGATACTTAGAGGTTATTGGTTATAGCTAGTGGTTATAATGGTTCACGGGCCATTCGTATGGGCTGTGGACGCCAATTACGGTTTAACATGGACACTTATAGGTTATTGCGCGTAGCTAGTGGTTATAATGGTTCACAGGCCATTCGTATAGGTTCTAGACACCAATTACATTTTAAAAAATGGATACTTATAGGTAATTGGTCATAGCTAGTGGTTATAATGGTTCACGGGCCATTCGTATGGGTTATCGACACAAATAAGATTTAAAATGCTTACTTATATATTATTGGCCACAGCTAGTGGTCAAACATGTTCACGGGGCATTCGTATGGGTTTTGGACACCAGTTACAGTTTAAAAAATGGATACTTATAGGTTATTTGTCATAGCTAGTGGGTATTGTGGTTCACGGCCCATTTGTATGGGTTATCAACACCAGTTACAGTTTAAAAAATGGATACTTATAGGTTATTGGTTATACCTAGTGGTTATAATGGTTCACGGGCAATTCGTATGGGCTATGGACGCCAAAGCGGTTTAACATGGATACTTATAGGTTATTAGGCATAGCTAGTGGTTATCATGGTTCAAGGGCCATTCGTATGGATTATCGATACCAATTACAATTTAAAAAATGGATAATTATAGGATATTGTTCATAGCTAGTGGTTATAATGGTTACTAGGTCATTCGTATGGGTAATGAACGCCAATTAAGGTTTAAAATGGATACTTATAGGTTATTGGTCATAGCTAGTGGTCAAAATTGTTCAAGGGGCTTTCGTATGGGTTCTAGACACCAATTACAGTTTAAAAAATGGATACTTATAGGCTATTGGTCATAGCTAGTGGTTATAATGGTTCACGGACCATTTGTATAGGTTATCAACACCAATTACAGTTTAAAAAATGGATACTTAGAGGTTATTGGTTATAGCTAGTGGTTATAATGGTTCACGGGCCATTCGTATGGGCTGTGGACGCCAATTACGGTTTAACATTGATACTTATAGGTTATTGCGCGTAGCTAGTGGTTATAATGGTTCACATGCCATTCGTATAGGTTCTAGACACCAATTACAGTTTAAAAAATGGATACTTATAGGTTATTGGTCATAGCTAGTGGTCAAAATTGTTCAAGGGGCTTTCGTATGGGTTCTAGACACCAATTACAGTTTTAAAAATGGATACTTATAGGCTATTGGTCATAGCTAGTGGTTATAATGGTTCACTGGCCATTTGTTTATGTTATCAACACCAATTACAGTTTAAAAAATGGATACTTATAGGTTATTGGTCATAGCTAGTGGTCAAAATTGTTCAAGGGGCTTTCGTATGGGCTATGGATGCCAAAGCGGTTTAACATGGATACTTATAGGTTATTGGGCATAGCTAGTGGTTATCATGGTTCAAGGGCCATTCGTATGGGTTATCGGTACCAATTACAATTTAAAAAATGGATAATTATAGGTTATTAGTCATAGCTAGTGGTTATAATGGTTACTAGGTCATTCGTATGGGTAATGAACACCAATTAAGGTTTAAAATCGATACTTATAGGTTATTGGTCATAGCTAGTGGTCAAAATTGTTCAAGGGGCTTTCGTATGGGTTCTAGACACCAATTACAGTTTTAAAAATGGATACTTATAGGCTATTGGTCATAGCTAGTGGTTATAATGGTTCACTGGCCATTTGTTTATGTTATCAACACCAATTACAGTTTAAAAAATGGATACTTATAGGTTATTGGTCATAGCTAGTGGTCAAAATTGTTCAAGGGGCTTTCGTATGGGCTATGGATGCCAAAGCGGTTTAACATGGATACTTATAGGTTATTGGGCATAGCTAGTGGTTATCATGGTTCAAGGGCCATTCGTATGGGTTATCGATACCAATTACAATTTAAAAAATGGATAATTATAGGTTATTAGTCATAGCTAGTGGTTATAATGGTTACTAGGTCATTCGTATGGGTAATGAACACCAATTAAGGTTTAAAATCGATACTTATAGGTTATTGGTTATAGCTAGTGGTCAAAATTGTTCAAGGGGCTTTCGTATGGGTTCTAGACACCAATTACAGTTTTAAAAATGGATACTTATAGGCTATTGGTTATAGCTAGTGGTTATAATGGTTCACGGGCCATTTGTATAGGTTATCAACACCAATTACAGTTTAAAAAATGGATACTTAGAGGTTATTGGTTATAGCTAGTGGTTATAATGGTTCACGGGCCATTCGTATGGGCTGTGGACGCCAATTACGGTTAAACATGGACACTGATAGGTTATTCCGCGTAGCTAGTGGTTATAATGGTTCACGGGCCATTTGTATAGGTTATCAACACCAATTACAGTTTAAAAAATGGATACTTAGAGGTTATTGGTTATAGCTAGTGGTTATAATGGTTCACGGGCCATTCGTATGGGCTGTGGAAGCCAATTACGGTTTAACATGGATACTTATAGGTTATTGCACGTAGCTAGTGGTTATAATGGTTCACAGGCCATTCGTATAGGTTCTAGACACCGATTACAGTTTAAAAAATGGATACTTATAGGTTATTGGTCATAGCTAGTGGGTATAATGGTTCACGACCCATTTGTATGGGTTATCAACACCAGTTACAGTTTAAAAAATGGATACTTATAGGTTATTGGTTATACCTAGTGGTTATAATGGTTCACGGGCAATTCGTATGGGCTATGGACGCCAAAGCGGTTTAACATGGATACTTATAGGTTATTAGGCATAGCTAGTGGTTATCATGGTTCAAGGGCCATTCGTATGGATTATCGATACCAATTTCAATTTAAAAAATGGATAATTGTAGGATATTGGTCATAGCTAGTGGTTATAATGGTTACTAGGTCATTCGTATGGGTAATGACCACCAATTAAGGTTTAAAATGGATACTTATAGGTTATTGGTCATAGCTAGTGGTCAAAATTGTTCAAGGGGCTTTCGTATGGGTTCTAGACACCAATTACAGTTTAAAAAATGGATACTTATAGGCTATTGGTCATAGCTAGTGGTTATAATGGTTCACGGACCATTTGTATAGGTTAGCAACACCAATTACAGTTTAAAAAATGGATACTTAGAGGTTATTGGTTATAGCTAGTGGTTATAATGGTTCACGGGCCATTCGTATGGGCTGTGGACGCCAATTACGGTTTAACATTGATACTTATAGGTTATTGCGTGTAGCTAGTGGTTATAATGGTTCACAGGCCATTCGTATAGGTTCTAGACACCAATTACAGTTTAAAAAATGGATACTTATAGGTTATTGGTCATAGCTAGTGGGTATAATGGTTCACGGCCCATTTGTATGGGTTATCAACACCAGTTACAGTTTAAAAAATGGATACTTATAGGTTATTGGTTATACCTAGTGGTTATAATGGTTCACGGGCAATTCGTATGGGCTATGGATGCACAAGCGGTTTAACATGGATACTTATAGGTTATTGGGCATAGCTAGTGGTTATCAAGGTTCAAGGGCCATTCGTATGGGTTATCGATACCAATTACAATTTAAAAAATGGATAATTATAGGTTATTGGTCATAGCTAGTGGTTATAATGGTTACTAGGACATTCGTATGGGTAATGAACACCAATTAAGGTTTAAAATGGATACTTATAGGTTATTGGTCATAGCTAGTGGTCAAAATTGTTCAAGGGGCTTTCGTATGGGTTCTAGACACCAATTACAGTTTTAAAATGGATACTTATAGGCTATTGGTCATAGCTAGTGGTTATAATGGTTCACTGGCCATTTGTATATGTTATCAACACCAATTACAGTTTAAAAAATGGATACTTATAGGTTATTGGTCATAGCTAGTGGTTATTATGGTTCACGGGCCATTCGTATGGGCTATGGATGCCAAAGCGGTTTAACATGGATACTTATAGGTTATTGGGCATAGCTAGTGGTTATCATGGTTCAAGGGCCATTCGTATGGGTTATCGATACCAATTACAATTTAAAAAATGGATAATTATAGGTTATTAGTCATAGCTAGTGGTTATAATGGTTACTAGGTCATTCGTATGGGTAATGAACACCAATTAAGGTTTAAAATGGATATTTATAGGTTATTGGTTATAGCTAGTGGTCAAAATTGTTCATGGGGCTTTCGTATGGGTTCTAGACACCGATTACAGTTTTAAAAATGGATACTTATAGGCTATTGGTTATAGCTAGTGGTTATAATGGTTCACGGACCATTTGTATAGGTCATCAACACCAATTACAGTTTAAAAAATGGATACTTAGAGGTTATTGGTTATAGCTACTGGTTATAATGGTTCACGGGCCATTCGTATGGGCTGTGGACGCCAATTACGGTTTAACATGGACACTTATAGGTTATTGCGCGTAGCTAGTGGTTATAATGGTTCACGGGCCATTTGTATAGGTTATCAACACCAATTACAGTTTAAAAAATGGATACTTATAGGTTATTGGTTATAGCTAGTGGTTATTATGGTTCACGGGCCATTCGTATGGGCTATGGATGCCAAAGCGGTTTAACATGGATACTTATAGGTTATTGGGCATAGCTAGTGGTTATCATGGTTCACAGGCCATTCGTATGGGTTATCGATACCAATTACAATTTAAAAAATGGATAATTATAGGTTATTAGTCATAGCTAGTGGTTATAATGGTTACTAGGTCATTCATATGGGTAATGAACACCAATTAAGGTTTAAAATGGATATTTATAGGTTATTGGTTATAGCTAGTGGTCAAAATTGTTCAAGGGGCTTTCGTATGGGTTCTAGACACCAATTACAGTTTTAAAAATGGATACTTATAGGCTATTGGTTATAGCTAGTGGTTATAATGGTTCACTGGCCATTTGTATAGGTTATCAACACCAATTACAGTTTAAAAAATGGATACTTATAGGTTATTGGTTATAGCTAGTGGTTATAATGGTTCACGGGCCATTCGTATGGGCTATGGATGCCAAAGCGGTTTAACATGGATACTTATAGGTTATTGGGCATAGCTAGTGGTTATCATGGTTCAAGGGCCATTCGTATGGGTTATCGATACCAATTACAATTTAAAAAATGGATAATTATAGGTTATTGGTCATAGCTAGTGGTTATAATGGTTACTAGGTCATTCGTATGGGTAATGAACACCAATTAAGGTTTAAAATGGATACTTATAGGTTATTGGTCATAGCTAGTGGTCAAAATTGTTCAAGGGGCTTTCGTATGGGTTCTAGACACCAATTACAGTTTAAAAATGGATATTATAGGCTATTGGTCATAGCTAGTGGTTATAATGGTTCACGGGCCATTTGTATAGGTTATCAACACCAATTACAGTTTAAAAAATGGATACTTAGAGGTTATTGGTTATAGCTAGTGGTTATAATGGTTCACGGGCCATTCGTATGGGCTGTGGACGCCAATTACGGTTTAACATGGACACTTATAGGTTATTGCGCATAGCTAGTGGTTATAATGGTTCACAGGCCATTCGTATAGGTTCTAGACACCAATTACAGTTTAAAAAATGGATACTTATAGGTTATTGGTCATAGCTAGTGGTCAAAATTGTTCAAGGGGCTTTCGTATGGGTTCTAGACACCAATTACAGTTTAAAAATGCATACTTATAGGTTATTGGTCATAGGTAGTGGTTATAATGGTTCAAGGGCCATTCGTATGGGTTATCGATACCAATTACAATTTAAAAAATAGATAATTATAGGTTATTGGTCATAGCTAGTGGTTATAATGGTTACTAGGACATTCATATGGGTAATGAACACCAATTAAGGTTTAAAATGGATACTTATAGGTTATTGGTCATAGCTAGTGGTCAAAATTGTTCAAGGGGCTTTCGTATGGGTTCTAGACACCAATACAGTTTTAAAAATGGATACTTATAGGCTATTGGTCATAGCTAGTGGTTATAATGGTTCACTGGCCATTTGTTTATGTTATCAACACCAATTACAGTTTAAAAAATGGATACTTATAGGTTATTGGTCATAGCTAGTGGTCAAAATTGTTCAAGGGGCTTTCGTATGGGCTATGGATGCCAAAGCGGTTTAACATGGATACTTATAGGTTATTGGGCATAGCTAGTGGTTATCATGGTTCAAGGGCCATTCGTATGGGTTATCGATACCAATTACAATTTAAAAAATGGATAATTATAGGTTATTAGTCATAGCTAGTGGTTATAATGGTTACTAGGTCATTCGTATGGGTAATGAACACCAATTAAGGTTTAAAATCGATTCTTATAGGTTATTGGTTATAGCTAGTGGTCAAAATTGTTCAAGGGGCTTTCGTATGGGTTCTAGACACCAATTACAGTTTTAAAAATGGATACTTATAGGCTATTGGTTATAGCTAGTGGTTATAATGGTTCACGGGCCATTTGTATAGGTTATCAACACCAATTACAGTTTAAAAAATGGATACTTAGAGGTTATTGGTTATAGCTAGTGGTTATAATGGTTCACGGGCCATTCGTATGGGCTGTGGACGCCAATTACGGTTAAACATGGACACTGATAGGTTATTCCGCGTAGCTAGTGGTTATAATGGTTCACGGGCCATTTGTATAGGTTATCAACACCAATTACAGTTTAAAAAATGGATACTTAGAGGTTATTGGTTATAGCTAGTGGTAATAATGGTTCACGGGCCATTCGTATGGGCTGTGGAAGCCAATTACGGTTTAACATGGATACTTATAGGTTATTGCACGTAGCTAGTGGTTATAATGGTTCACAGGCCATTCGTATAGGTTCTAGACACCGATTACAGTTTAAAAAATGGATACTTATAGGTTATTGGTCATAGCTAGTGGGTATAATGGTTCACGACCCATTTGTATGGGTTATCAACACCAGTTACAGTTTAAAAAATGGATACATATAGGTTATTGGTTATACCTAGTGGTTATAATGGTTCACGGGCAATTCGTATGGGCTATGGACGCCAAAGCGGTTTAACATGGATACTTATAGGTTATTAGGCATAGCTAGTGGTTATCATGGTTCAAGGGCCATTCGTATGGATTATCGATACCAATTACAATTTAAAAAATGGATAATTGTAGGATATTGGTCATAGCTAGTGGTTATAATGGTTACTAGGTCATTCGTATGGGTAATGACCACCAATTAAGGTTTAAAATGGATACTTATAGGTTATTGGTCATAGCTAGTGGTCAAAATTGTTCAAGGGGCTTTCGTATGGGTTCTAGACACCAATTACAGTTTAAAAAATGGATACTTATAGGCTATTGGTCATAGCTAGTGGTTATAATGGTTCACGGACCATTTGTATAGGTTAGCAACACCAATTACAGTTTAAAAAATGGATACTTAGAGGTTATTGGTTATAGCTAGTGGTTATAATGGTTCACGGGCCATTCGTATGGGCTGTGGACGCCAATTACGGTTTAACATTGATACTTATAGGTTATTGCGTGTAGCTAGTGGTTATAATGGTTCACAGGCCATTCGTATAGGTTCTAGACACCAATTACAGTTTAAAAAATGGATACTTATAGGTTATTGGTCATAGCTAGTGGGTATAATGGTTCACGGCCCATTTGTATGGGTTATCAACACCAGTTACAGTTTAAAAAATGGATACTTATAGGTTATTGGTTATACCTAGTGGTTATAATGGTTCACGGGCAATTCGTATGGGCTATGGATGCACAAGCGGTTTAACATGGATACTTATAGGTTATTGGGCATAGCTAGTGGTTATCAAGGTTCAAGGGCCATTCGTATGGGTTATCGATACCAATTACAATTTAAAAAATGGATAATTATAGGTTATTGGTCATAGCTAGTGGTTATAATGGTTACTAGGACATTCGTATGGGTAATGAACACCAATTAAGGTTTAAAATGGATACTTATAGGTTATTGGTCATAGCTAGTGGTCAAAATTGTTCAAGGGGCTTTCGTATGGGTTCTAGACACCAATTACAGTTTTAAAATGGATACTTATAGGCTATTGGTCATAGCTAGTGGTTATAATGGTTCACTGGCCATTTGTATATGTTATCAACACCAATTACAGTTTAAAAAATGGATACTTATAGGTTATTGGTTATAGCTAGTGGTTATTATGGTTCACGGGCCATTCGTATGGGCTATGGATGCCAAAGCGGTTTAACATGGATACTTATAGGTTATTGGGCATAGCTAGTGGTTATCATGGTTCAAGGGCCATTCGTATGGGTTATCGATACCAATTACAATTTAAAAAATGGATAATTATAGGTTATTAGTCATAGCTAGTGGTTATAATGGTTACTAGGTCATTCGTATGGGTAATGAACACCAATTAAGGTTTAAAATGGATATTTATAGGTTATTGGTTATAGCTAGTGGTCAAAATTGTTCATGGGGCTTTCGTATGGGTTCTAGACACCGATTACAGTTTTAAAAATGGATACTTATAGGCTATTGGTTATAATGGTTCACGGACCATTTGTATAGGTCATCAACACCAATTACAGTTTAAAAAATGGATACTTAGAGGTTATTGGTTATAGCTACTGGTTATAATGGTTCACGGGCCATTCGTATGGGCTGTGGACGCCAATTACGGTTTAACATGGACACTTATAGGTTATTGCGCGTAGCTAGTGGTTATAATGGTTCACGGGCCATTTGTATAGGTTATCAACACCAATTACAGTTTAAAAAATGGATACTTATAGGTTATTGGTTATAGCTAGTGGTTATTATGGTTCACGGGCCATTCGTATGGGCTATGGATGCCAAAGCGGTTTAACATGGATACTTATAGGTTATTGGGCATAGCTAGTGGTTATCATGGTTCACAGGCCATTCGTATGGGTTATCGATACCAATTACAATTTAAAAAATGGATAATTATAGGTTATTAGTCATAGCTAGTGGTTATAATGGTTACTAGGTCATTCGTATGGGTAATGAACACCAATTAAGGTTTAAAATGGATATTTATAGGTTATTGGTTATAGCTAGTGGTCAAAATTGTTCAAGGGGCTTTCGTATGGGTTCTAGACACCAATTACAGTTTTAAAAATGGATACTTATAGGCTATTGGTTATAGCTAGTGGTTATAATGGTTCACGGACCATTTGTATAGGTCATCAACACCAATTACAGTTTAAAAAATGGATACTTAGAGGTTATTGGTTATAGCTAGTGGTTATAATGGTTCACGGGCCATTCGTATGGGCTGTGGACGCCAATTACGGTTTAACATGGACACTTATAGGTTATTGCGCGTAGCTAGTGGTTATAATGGTTCACGGGCCATTTGTATAGGTTATCAACACCAATTACAGTTTAAAAAATGGATACTTAGAGGTAATTGGTTATAGCTAGTGGTTATAATGGTTCACGGGCCATTCGTATGGGTTGTGGAAGCCAATTACGGTTTAACATGGATACTTATAGGTTATTGCACGTAGCTAGTGGTTATAATGGTTCACAGGCCATTCGTATAGGTTCTAGACACCGATTACAGTTTAAAAAATGGATACTTATAGGTTATTGGTCAGAGCTAGTGGGTATAATGGTTCACGACCCATTTGTATGGGTTATCAACACCAGTTACAGTTTAAAAAATGGATACTTATAGGTTATTGGTTATACCTAGTGGTTATAATGGTTCACAGGCAATTCGTATGGGCTATGGATGCACAAGCGGTTTAACATGGATACTTATAGGTTATTGGGCATAGCTAGTGGTTATCAAGGTTCAAGGGCCATTCGTATGGGTTATCGATACCAATTACAATTTAAAAAATGGATAATTATAGGTTATTGTTCATAGCTAGTGGTTATAATGGTTGCTAGGACATTCGTATGGGTAATGAACACCAATTAAGGTTTAAAATGGATACTTATAGGTTATTGGTCATAGCTAGTGGTCAAAATTGTTCAAGGGGCTTTCGTATGGGTTCTAGACACCAATTACAGTTTTAAAATGGATACTTATAGGCTATTGGTCATAGCTAGTGGTTATAATGGTTCACTGGCCATTTGTATATGTTATCAACACCAATTACAGTTTAAAAAATGGATACTTATAGGTTATTGGTTATAGCTAGTGGTTATTATGGTTCACGGGCCATTCGTATGGGCTATGGATGCCAAAGCGGTTTAACATGGATACTTATAGGTTATTGGGCATAGCTAGTGGTTATCATGGTTCAAGGGCCATTCGTATGGGTTATCGATACCAATTACAATTTAAAAAATGGATAATTATAGGTTATTAGTCATAGCTAGTGGTTATAATGGTTACTAGGTCATTCGTATGGGTAATGAACACCAATTAAGGTTTAAAATGGATATTTATAGGTTATTGGTTATAGCTAGTGGTCAAAATTGTTCAAGGGGCTTTCGTATGGGTTCTAGACACCGATTACAGTTTTAAAAATGGATACTTATAGGCTATTGGTTATAGCTAGTGGTTATAGTGGTTCACGGACCATTTGTATAGGTCATCAACACCAATTACAGTTTAAAAAATGGATACTTAGAGGTTATTGGTTATAGCTAGTGGTTATAATGGTTCACGGGCCATTCGTATGGGCTGTGGACGCCAATTACGGTTTAACATGGACACTTATAGGTTATTGCGCGTAGCTAGTGGTTATAATGGTTCACGGGCCATTTGTATAGGTTATCAACACCAATTACAGTTTAAAAAATGGATACTTAGAGGTAATTGGTTATAGCTAGTGGTTATAATGGTTCACGGGCCATTCGTATGGGTTGTGGAAGCCAATTACGGTTTAACATGGATACTTATAGGTTATTGCACGTAGCTAGTGGTTATAATGGTTCACAGGCCATTCGTATAGGTTCTAGACACCGATTACAGTTTAAAAAATGGATACTTATAGGTTATTGGTCAGAGCTAGTGGGTATAATGGTTCACGGCCCATTTGTATGGGTTATCAACACCAGTTACAGTTTAAAATATGGATACTTATAGGTTATTGGTTATACCTAGTGGTTATAATGGTTCACAGGCAATTCGTATGGGCTATGGATGCACAAGCGGTTTAACATGGATACTTATAGGTTATTGGGCATAGCTAGTGGTTATCAAGGTTCAAGGGCCATTCGTATGGGTTATCGATACCAATTACAATTTAAAAAATGGATAATTATAGGTTATTGTTCATAGCTAGTGGTTATAATGGTTGCTAGGACATTCGTATGGGTAATGAACACCAATTAAGGTTTAAAATGGATACTTATAGGTTATTGGTCATAGCTAGTGGTCAAAATTGTTCAAGGGGCTTTCGTATGGGTTCTAGACACCAATTACAGTTTTAAAATGGATACTTATAGGCTATTGGTCATAGCTAGTGGTTATAATGGTTCACTGGCCATTTGTATATGTTATCAACACCAATTACAGTTTAAAAAATGGATACTTATAGGTTATTGGTTATAGCTAGTGGTTATTATGGTTCACGGGCCATTCGTATGGGCTATGGATGCCAAAGCGGTTTAACATGGATACTTATAGGTTATTGGGCATAGCTAGTGGTTATCATGGTTCAAGGGCCATTCGTATGGGTTATCGATACCAATTACAATTTAAAAAATGGATAATTATAGGTTATTAGTCATAGCTAGTGGTTATAATGGTTACTAGGTCATTCGTATGGGTAATGAACACCAATTAAGGTTTAAAATGGATATTTATAGGTTATTGGTTATAGCTAGTGGTCAAAATTGTTCAAGGGGCTTTCGTATGGGTTCTAGACACCGATTACAGTTTTAAAAATGGATACTTATAGGCTATTGGTTATAGCTAGTGGTTATAATGGTTCACGGACCATTTGTATAGGTCATCAACACCAATTACAGTTTAAAAAATGGATACTTAGAGGTTATTGGTTATAGCTACTGGTTATAATGGTTCACGGGCCATTCGTATGGGCTGTGGACGCCAATTACGGTTTAACATGGACACTTATAGGTTGTTGCGCGTAGCTAGTGGTTATAATGGTTCACGGGCCATTTGTATAGGTTATCAACACCAATTACAGTTTAAAAAATGGATACTTATAGGTTATTGGTTATAGCTAGTGGTTATTATGGTTCACGGGCCATTCGTATGGGCTATGGATGCCAAAGCGGTTTAACATGGATACTTATAGGTTATTGGGCATAGCTAGTGGTTATCATGGTTCACAGGCCATTCGTATGGGTTATCGATACCAATTACAATTTAAAAAATGGATAATTATAGGTTATTAGTCATAGCTAGTGGTTATAATGGTTACTAGGTCATTCGTATGGGTAATGAACACCAATTAAGGTTTAAAATGGATATTTATAGGTTATTGGTTATAGCTAGTGGTCAAAATTGTTCAAGGGGCTTTCGTATGGGTTCTAGACACCAATTACAGTTTTAAAAATGGATACTTATAGGCTATTGGTTATAGCTAGTGGTTATAATGGTTCACGGACCATTTGTATAGGTCATCAACACCAATTACAGTTTAAAAAATGGATACTTAGAGGTTATTGGTTATAGCTAGTGGTTATAATGGTTCACGGGCCATTCGTATGGGCTGTGGACGCCAATTACGGTTTAACATGGACACTTATAGGTTATTGCGCGTAGCTAGTGGTTATAATGGTTCACGGGCCATTTGTATAGGTTATCAACACCAATTACAGTTTAAAAAATGGATACTTAGAGGTAATTGGTTATAGCTAGTGGTTATAATGGTTCACGGGCCATTCGTATGGGTTGTGGAAGCCAATTACGGTTTAACATGGATACTTATAGGTTATTGCACGTAGCTAGTGGTTATAATGGTTCACAGGCCATTCGTATAGGTTCTAGACACCGATTACAGTTTAAAAAATGGATACTTATAGGTTATTGGTCAGAGCTAGTGGGTATAATGGTTCACGGCCCATTTGTATGGGTTATCAACACCAGTTATAGTTTAAAAAATGGATACTTATTGGTTATTGGTTATACCTAGTGGTTATAATGGTTCACAGGCAATTCGTATGGGCTATGGATGCACAAGCGGTTTAACATGGATACTTATAGGTTATTGGGCATAGCTAGTGGTTATCAAGGTTCAAGGGCCATTCGTATGGGTTATCGATACCAATTACAATTTAAAAAATGGATAATTATAGGTTATTGTTCATAGCTAGTGGTTATAATGGTTGCTAGGACATTCGTATGGGTAATGAACACCAATTAAGGTTTAAAATTGATACTTATAGGTTATTGGTCATAGCTAGTGGTCAAAATTGTTCAAGGGGCTTTCGTATGGGTTCTAGACACCAATTACAGTTTAAAAGATGGATACTTATAGGCCATTGATCATAGCTAGTGATTATAATGGTTCACGGGCCATTTGTAGAGGTTATCTACACCAGTTACAGTTTAAAAAATGGATACTTAGAGGTTATTGGTTATAGCTAGTGGTTATAATGGTTCACGGGCCATTCGTATGGGCTGTGGAAGCCAATTACGGTTTAACATGGATACTTATAGGTTATTGCGCGTAGCTAGTGGTTATAATGGTTCACAGGCCATTCGTATGGGTTCTAGACACCGATCACAGTTTAAAAAATGGATACTTATAGGTTATTGGTCATAGCTAGTGGGTATAATGGTTCACGGCCCATTTGTATGGGTTATCAACACCAGTTACAGTTTAAAAAATGGATACTTATAGGTTATTGGTTATACCTAGTGGTTATAATGGTTCACGGGCAATTCGTAT
The DNA here is from genome assembly GCA_963853835.1 of Calendula officinalis. Lineage (NCBI taxonomy): Eukaryota > Viridiplantae > Streptophyta > Magnoliopsida > Asterales > Asteraceae > Calendula > Calendula officinalis. The sequence continues at coordinate 63,840,478 of OY970825.1, read as the reverse complement.
GGGCTATGGACGCACAAGCGGTTTAACATGGATACTTATAGGTTATTGGGCATAGCTAGTGGTTATCAAGGTTCAAGGGCCATTCGTATGGGTTATCGATACCAATTACAATTTAAAAAATGGATAATTATAGGTTATTGGTCATAGCTAGTGGTTATAATGGTTACTAGGACATTCGTATGGGTAATGAACACCAGTTAAGGTTTAAAATGGATACTTATAGGTTGTTGGTCTTAGCTAGTGGTCAAAATTGTTCACGGGGCTTTCGTATGGGTTCTAGACACCAATTACAATTTTAAAAATGGATACTTATAGGCTATTGGTCATAGCTAGTGGTTATAATGGTTCACTGGCGATTTGTATAGGTTATCAACACCAATTACAGTTTAAAAAATGGATACTTATAGGTTATTGGTTATAGCTAGTGGTTATAATGGTTCACGGGCAATTCATATGGGCTATGGACGCCAAAGCGGTTTAACACGGATACTTATAGGTTATTGGGCATAGCTAGTGGTTATCATGGTTCAAGGGCCATTCGTATGGGTTATCGATACCAATTACAATTTAAAAAATGGAGAATTATAGGTTATTGGTCATAGCTAGTGGTTATAATGATTACTAGGTCATTCGTATGGGTAATGAACACCAATTAAGGTTTAAAATGGATACTTATAGGTTATTGGTCATAGCTAGTGGTCAAAATTGTTCAAGGGGCTTTCGTATGGGTTCTAGACACCAATTACAGTTTAAAAAATGGATACTTATAGGCTATTCGTCATAGCTAGTGGTTATAATGGTTCACGGGCCATTTGTATAGGTTATCAACACCAATTACAGTTTAAAAAATGGATACTTAGAGGTTATTGGTTATAGCTAGTGGTTATAATGGTTCACTGGCCATTCGTATGGGTTGTGGACGCCAATTACGGTTTAACATGGATACTTATAGGTTATTGCGCGTAGCTAGTGGTTATAATGGTTCACAGGCCATTCGTATAGGTTCTAGACACCAATTACAGTTTAAAAAATGGATACTTATAGGTTATTGGTTATAGCTAGTGGTTATTATGGTTCACGGGCCATTCGTATGGGCTATGGATGCCAAAGCGGTTTAACATGGATACTTATAGGTTATTGGGCATAGCTAGTGGTTATCATGGTTCAAGGGCGATTCGTATGGGTTATCGATACCAATTACAATTTAAAAAATGGATAATTATAGGTTATTAGTCATAGCTAGTGGTTATAATGGTTACTAGGTCATTCGTATGGGTAATGAACACCAATAAAGGTTTAAAATGGATACTTATAGGTTATTGGTTATAGCTAGTGGTCAAAATTGTTCAAGGGGCTTTCGTATGGGTTCTAGACACCAATTACAGTTTTAAAAATGGATACTTATAGGCTATTGGTTATAGCTAGTGGTTATAATGGTTCACGGGCCATTTGTATAGGTTATCAACACCAATTACAGTTTAAAAAATGGATACTTAGAGGTTATTGGTTATAGCTAGTGGTTATAATGGTTCACGGGCCATTCGTATGGGCTGTGGAAGCCAATTACGGTTTAACATGGATACTTATAGGTTATTGCACGTAGCTAGTGGTTATAATGGTTCACAGGCCATTCGTATAAGTTCTAGACACCGATTACTGTTTAAAAAATGGATACTTATAGGTTATTGGTCATAGCTAGTGGGTATAATGGTTCACGGCCCATTTGTATGGGTTATCAACACCAGTTACAGTTTAAAAAATGGATACTTATGGGTTTTTGGTTATACCTAGTGGTTATAATGGTTCACGGGCAATTCGTATGGGCTATGGATGCACAAGCGGTTTAACATGCATACTTATAGGTTATTGGGCATAGCTAGTGGTTATCAAGGTTCAAGGGCCATTCGTATGGGTTATCGATACCAATTACAATTTAAAAAATGGATAATTATAGGTTATTGTTCATAGCTAGTGGTTATAATGGTTGCTAGGACATTCGTATGGGTAATGAACACCAATTAAGGTTTAAAATTGATACTTATAGGTTATTGGTCATAGCTAGTCGTCAAAATTGTTCAAGGGGCTTTCGTATGGGTTCTAGACACCAATTACAGTTTTAAAAATGGATACTTATAGGCTATTGGTCATAGTTAGTGGTTATAATGGTTCACTGGCCATTTGTATAGGTTATCAACACCAATTAAAGTTTAAAAAATGGATACTTATAGGTTATTGGTTATAGCTAGTGGTTATAATGGTTCACGTGCAATTCGTATGGGCTATGGACGCCAAAGCGGTTTAACATGGATACTTATAGGTTATTGGGCATAGCTAGTGGTTATCATGGTTCAAGGGCCATTCGTATGGGTTATCGATACCAATTACAATTTAAAAAATGGATAATTATAGGTTATTGGTCATAGCTAGTGGTTATAATGATTACTAGGTCATTCGTATGGGTAATGAACACCAATTAAGGTTTAAAATGGATACTTATAGGTTATTGGTTATAGCTAGTGGTCAAAATTGTTCAAGGGGCTTTCGTATGGGTTCTAGACACCAATTACAGTTTTAAAAATGGATACTTATAGGCTATTGGTTATAGTTAGTGGTTATAATGGTTCACGGGCCATTTGTATAGGTTATCAACACCAATTACAGTTTAAAAAATGGATACTTAGAGGTTATTGGTTATAGCTAGTGGTTATAATGGTTCACGGGCCATTCGTATGGGCTGTGGACGCAAATTACGGTTTAACATGGACACTTATAGGTTATTGCGCGTAGCTAGTGGTTATAATGGTTCACGGGCCATTTGTATAGGTTATCAACACCAATTACAGTTTAAAAAATGGATACTTAGAGGTTATTGGTTATAGCTAGTGGTCAAAATTGTTCAAGGGGCTTTCGTATGGGTTCTAGACACCAATTACAGTTTTAAAAATGGATACTTATAGGTTATTGCACGTAGCTAGTGGTTATAACGGTTCACAGGCCATTCGTATAGGTTCTAGACACCGATTACTGTTTAAAAAATGGATACTTATAGGTTATTGGTCATAGCTAGTGGGTATAATGGTTCACGGCCCATTTGTATGGGTTATCAACACCAGTTACAGTTTAAAAAATGGATACTTATAGGTTATTGGTTATACCTAGTGGTTATAATGGTTCACGGGCAATTCATATGGGCTAAGGATGCACAAGCGGTTTAACATGGATACTTATAGGTTATTGGGCATAGCTAGTGGTTATCAAGGTTCAAGGGCCATTCGTATGGGTTATCGATACCAATTACAATTTAAAAAATGGATAATTATAGGTTATTGTTCATAGCTAGTGGTTATAATGGTTGCTAGGACATTCGTATGGGTAATGAACACCAATTAAGGTTTAATATTGATACTTATAGGTTATTGGTCATAGCTAGTGGTCAAAATTGTTCAAGGGGCTTTCATATGGGTTCTAGACACCAATTACAGTTTTAAAAATGGATACTTATAGGCTATTGGTCATAGTTAGTGGTTATAATGGTTCACTGGCCATTTGTATAGGTTATCAACACCAATTACAGTTTAAAAAATGGATACTTATAGGTTATTGGTTATAGCTAGTGGTTATAATGGTTCACGGGCAATTCGTATGGGCTATGGACGCCAAAGCGGTTTAACATGGATACTTATAGGTTATTGGGCATAGCTAGTGGTTATCATGGTTCAAGGGCCATTCGTATGGGTTATCGATACCAATTACAATTTAAAAAATGGATAATTATAGGTTATTGGTCATAGCTAGTGGTTATAATGATTACTACGTCATTCGTATGGGTAATGAACACCAATTAAGGTTTAAAATGGATACTTATAGGTTATTGGTTATAGCTAGTGGTCAAAATTGTTCAAGGGGCTTTCGTATGGGTTCTAGACACCAATTACAGTTTTAAAAATGGATACTTATAGGCTATTGGTTATAGCTAGTGGTTATAATGGTTCACGGGCCATTTGTATAGGTTATCAACACCAATTACAGTTTAAAAAATGGATACTTAGAGGTTATTGGTTATAGCTAGTGGTTATAATGGTTCACGGGCCATTCGTATGGGCTGTGGATAATGGTGATTTTCGGTTAAAACAAGAACCAAAACGCAGCGGAAAGATTTAATCACCATGAACGGATCTTGATATCAATCAAACAATTAAACTATAAGAAAATCAAAGAGAATGGTATAAGAATTCATACCCTAGTTGCCTTTGATTATTATGAAATCGGATGGAGTTAGTGATGGATTGAAACCAAGTATTCAACAAGAATACCTCTAAAAGAAATCCACACAACACAAGCAAGAACACCAATGGAGGATGCTAGTCCTTGAGTCTTGAGAGCAAAAAGAAAACAAAACACCTTCAAGTGTTAGAGAGAGGGGGCGGCCAAATGGGTGGTCAAGGGTGAGTTTTTGGAGCCATTCAACAATCTTAATGGTGCCATAAAGACCCATCAATGATTTCCATAAACCATTTTTCCATTTGCACTTTAGTCCCTAGTCATTTGTTTCTTCCATTTTGCTCACAATAAAGTTTCAATATTAACAATTAATATTAAACTTATTATACAAAAGCTTATAGCTTATATATTAATAATTAATGTAATTACACTAATTACACTAATTATATAATGGTGTTTAGTGTTTAAGTGTGTGACCCTTTAGGCTCACAAACAACTAGCCATATAACTATATGTTATACGCGTGAAGCATATTCCAACAGCTCCCACTTGCGCACGTGATAACATCAAGTAGTTATACAAGCAAAGGTTAGAGTCTAGCAACCTGCCAATGCCCCTAGGAGTATATGAGGAGTTTCATAAAATCTTTGTTCAAAGTTTTTCAAGCAGTTTTCCTTTTGTTACTGATACTATGTTGAATTTTAGACAAGGATCAATGTCAATCTAAAACTTCAACGATTCTGTTTCTCGATCTATATAATGAAATAGATTACCAAAACCAATCAAGATTCATCTTGATTACCTTTTGGGTGTGGCCACACATACATCTATTCAAAATCATCGAGGGGCCCAGTAGTATCTAATCCACATGCGTGGAGGAACAAATTCTTTGTTGACTGCACGTGTCTGTCATATGCTTAATGACAAACCCGATAATGGTTGTTATAGCAGCCTTATTCAGGTCAGCGTTTAACCATATCAAAGTTTGCCCCTCTATGTACACAAACCAACTTGCATCTCAAGTCAGAGGATAAGTGACAAAGCCTTTGTGAGATTCACTTGTGACATAAATCCAAGAAGTGATTTCTCATAGTTTGGGTCAGTCCAATCGTGCATCGTTATGAGCGACATGTGAGTTTGATTTCATCATCCTTAGTCATACTAAGATAATGTCATCAATGCCCTCAGATTTGTCTTAATAATATTCCCATATTATCAATATGACAATGGACAATTTAGAATATAAAACACAGTAAATATTCAAGGATATAAACATGCAAATATAGAACACAGTAGATATTCATATAAAAACGATCATATCAAATATATCAATTTATTCCAATATAAACTGCTCACAGTTCCATTATCCAAATACTAAAACAGATTTACATGAAACTACTAGCTTGTCGAAGTCCAATGTTCCATTCATATTCAAGATGTTTGGTACAAGACATTGAGTTCGATAAAGCGTCAGCTAGTTAGTTATCTGTTTGAACTTTAAGTGTACGAATTTCACATATCTCGATAAATCATTCGAATGTAGTGAACCTTCGTAAATAGGATCTAGCGTCATCACGACCTATTTCAGAACCAACATAAGTATAGCAAGTATACTTAGTTTCAGTTCAGTATCTCCACCATGACCAAGAAACATATATCCAGTACTTTAAAATACTTCAATGTGTTCTTAAAAGCAATCCAGTGACTCTCTCATGAATTCTGTTGGTATTTTTTAGTAAGGTCCCCTCAGGACGTTACATTTAGCCTAGTGCTCCTTATAGCATACATGATGAATGTAATAGCCGATTTATAGGGGATTACATTCATCCGCTTCACCACATCAGGTGTGGAAGGTCCTTGAGTCTCACTCAAGTTTACATTGTGTGGCATACGAGGACTTCCTCGTTTGGGAGTACCACTCTAAACCGTTTAGAATTTTGTCAATGTAAGCACTTTGACTTAAACCATTTAACCGCTTTGATCTATCAATATAGATCTTTACTCCAAGTATGTATGTCGTGTCCCTACAATCCTTCATGTCAAAACATTCTCCAAGCCAGGATTTTCATCTTGTAGCATTGGTATATTGTTTCACATGAGTGACATGTCATCAACATGTATGACTTGAGAAACGACATTGCTCCCACTAGCTTTCATATATACACATACTCTGTTTAGGTTTTAGGTGAAACAACCGTTTTGATTTCATCATTAACCAAATCTCATAGTCATAGTACACTACTTTGGCTATAAGAGTCCTAATGTCTTTAGTAACAGGCGAGAAGGTTTCATCATTGTCAATCCAGTAGGATTGAGTGTAACCTTTTGTTACTAGAAGAGATTTATAGGTGTGTATATTTTCATCCATGTCAACAGTCTTACTGTTTTGAGAAAGATCAACTAAGTTCAAAACTTGGTTGTCTCTCATGGATTTTATTTTCGCATTCATTGCTTCAAGTCATTTTTCGAATTCAAAATTCGATAATGCAACTTGATAGTTAGGGGGTTCATAATGATCCTCGAAACTTGCTCCTCAGCATCGACATAAATCTATATCGTTCAGGTGCATGAGGTGTCCTTGCGGATCTATGAATGGGAGCAACATCATCATGTGGTCCAACATCTGTATGTTCAGCCTTAGTGTGATGTTTGCTAGTGTTACCAGAAGGTTGTGCATCTTCGCTTTGAATCTTGTCAAAGTCTATAGTGCTCCCACTTGCTTTGTGAAATGAGACTGTTCTCAAGAAACTTAGCATACCGAGAACCAACAATTTGTTCTCGGGTGGGTAGTAAAATAGTAACGAAGATACACTTGATAGATATGGGCTCAAGTTTGTTTGGCATGTCTCGTTCTACGAGATCCTCACAACCCCAAATCTTCAAGTAAGACAATTAGGGACTCTCCCATGCCATATCTCATATGTTGTCTTTTTAACCTTTTGGTCGGAACCATATTAAGTATTCGAGCAGCAGACTCCAGTGCATGCCCCTCAAAAGGATAGTGTAAGAGTAGTAGGACTCATCATATACCGAACCATGTCATACAGGGTCTGATATCTCCTTCCATACGCACCATTATCTTGTGGAGTGTATGGAGGAGTGAATTGTGAGACAATCTCACGATGTGTGGGATGATCCAGAAACTCTTGACTCATGTACTTTCATCCTTAATTAGGACTGAAAGCCTTTGTTGTCTTGCCGAGCTGATTTTCTACTTTTACTTTAGAAAGCTTTGAACGTTTCAAAGATTTCATGTTTATGTTTAATCAAGTAAACATAACCATAGCGACTGATATCATTAAAGCTTCCATGTTGATGTTTAATCAAGTAAACATAACCACATCTAATGATATCATCAGTGAAAGTAGGTGGCACCTTCCCTAGTCTTAGTTCTAAAAGGGCCACATACATCAGTATGTATGAGTCCAAGTAGATTTTTAGCTCTTTCTCCAACATGGGAGAAAAGCTTTCTTGTTATCTTTCCATAATATACAAGAGAGGCATTTAAATGATTCATAATCATTTGTAAAGAAGCCCGTCGAGTTTTAGTATCAAAATGTGTTTCTTGTTTATGTGGAAAAGATGACGATGCTCTAGGTAAGTAGAATCCAAACCAATTTGGATTCTTGAGTGCTACATTTGTATATAGAACTATCATTTGAATTAGGATCATGCATATTAATTTCAAACATACTATTACAAGGAAAATGTCATTTTTCATAAAACAAAATATCATAATCCATTATTCAACAAACGATAAAGCTAAAAATGCATAATTGACAATTGTTCAAAACAATAATTAATGCATTAGGAAGGATAAGATCACAGCTTCCATTCATTTAGCTTTCTACTTCACATTCAATCTTGCACATTTGTGTAAATGTGAGTTCCACAACTAGTGTCATACACTCAAGATTTATCACGAAAAGTATAGAGTTCTATAATGAAGATACCTAATGTGCTAACTAGAACACATTTGTCCTTCATCAACTCTGCCAAGTAGGCAGGACAATTCCTCCTTCAATGGCCAGTTTCATCGCAATGATGGCAAGAAATATCCTTTGCAGGGTGCTCCTTTTTAGCAGGTGGGGGAATCGTAGGTTTGGAAAAGTAAACTAGCTTACCCTTACCTAGACTCTTGCCTTGTGCTTGCGGTTTACCTTCCCTGATTGCTAGAAAAGTATTGGGTAACCCTTGCTCAACCAGTTTTACCATAGCATGTTCAACGATTGTCTTCCCCATGCTATGTACTTTTAAAACACTTTTCAAACTGGTCATAGTCCTTGGATAGTGAGGTAAGAATCAAGCTCATTCCAAGAACTTGTGGTAAGGGGTAACCAAGACGTTCCATTTGATCAAGATAGCATTGCATATTCAAGATGTAAGTGCTAACTGATTGGCCGTCCTCCTGATTGCAAGCGTGGAATGCTTTAACTGTTTTGAACAGTTCAAGTTCTGCCTTTTGTTGAAATATCATTTTCAACTCGCTTATCATGTCATATGCTGTGAGTTCCTCGAAGTACTTTCGAATCTCGGGGTTCATGCTCACAAGCATATGAGTAGCAAATTCTTGGTGTTCGTTAAACGTTTCGGTAAAGGCTTAACGAACAGCAGCAGAATCACTGACAGGAGGTGCCTCAGGTAAGGCCTCTTATAGGTGTATCAACTTTCTCATCTCTAAGGACAATCCTTAGAATTCTATATCAGTAGATAAAGTTGATATTAGTCAGTTTCAGTTTTCAAGAACTGATTTTAAGGGGAGATACTTAGGTTTTGATGTTGTTGTTATCTGTATAACAACCAAAGTTCAAAAAATAGTATTTTCGATAATAATTTCTTTTAATCAATTAACTACCTAATGAATTTTAATTAAAAGCTAAGATCCCATTGAGCTTCTATCACCGCATCAGTTGATCTGCTAGAGGTGATAGATCCAATAGGTAGGTGACGATCAACAATTGCATTACAAGTGCAATTCTTAGAGGTATGGGACTTCATGGCACCTAGTGAACAAGCATCTAGGGTCAAGTGGCATGTTTGTCGCATCGTCGCCTCGAGTCAAGGTCTCACCGTTAACTCGATTAAGTCATCCAATGTGAAATCATGTCAAAATAGCTCTAGGTCTCACGCGTAGATAATAATGACCTCGGATCTAGATTCAAACCACGTCTCACGTGAATTCAAAAATAGAAGCAAGTGATTTACAACCGATTGGACGGCGTGACTTAAATTTTAGGTATGTGAAATTTTAATTAATAAAATTTTATTAAGATATGAATGAATCATGTACTTCATTCATATCACTTCATAAGTCGTTTAATGAACGGTAAAAACATTTAACGATTATTAAGGTTTAAGTTTCAAATCGTATTTAAACTTAGTTTAATCTCAAAACAATTTTAGATTAAAGGTTTAATCATCAATGATTAACGATTAGTAAGGTTTAAGTTTCAAATCGTGTTTAAACTTAGTTTAATCTCAAAACAATTTTAGATTAAAGGTTTAATCGTCAATGATTAACGATTAGTAAGGTTTAAGTTTCAAATCGTATTTAACTTAGTTTAATCTCAAAATAATTTTAGATTAAAGGTTTAATCAGCAATGATTAACTAGTAATCATCGATGATTAAGGGTTTTGGATGTTTTAATGTTTGTGTCAAAAAAATGTTTTTAATTGTTTTATTTACTTATATCTAATAGAAAAAGAAAACAACCACAAACATGAATAAAACATGCAACAAGATTTTGTGCAAACCTCGACCGATGAAATCCTAGGTTCGGTCACGTGAGTCATCACGACGGACCGAAGGGTCAAACTAGGGGACGGGCCAACATGAACCCAAACGGGCCTACATAAACCCAATGGGCTCCCACTTGCTCCAAGACATTCTTGAGCAAGTAGAACCCAAAATTGTGAAAAAGTGTAATCTGCCAGAAAATTCCAGCAGACTTTGAAGCCCGAAAAGTCACTGAAGGAGTCCTCGTTGGTCTTCCCGGCCTTCTGGAAAGTTGTAGCCCACGACTTTGCAAGCATTTTAGGCTTTTGAATCGCCCAAAACGGAGTTCGCATGCCTCTGGAAAACCTGTTTTCGCACAGCCCTCGCTTTTGTGACGGAAATTTGTTGTTTTCTTCATTAGTCTTCAATATTTTTTGTCAACAATTTACAATAAAAAGATAAAATAAATATATTCTATTCTATTACTTTTACATTACAAATTGCCCCAAAAATGGCACCAAAAATAAAAGAAAAATAAATGAAACAAATTACAACAATTAAGCCAAAAAAAACAAGGCTTTTCCCAAACAACCAAACAACCAAACATCAACCACATTCATTCACAAATGGTCTAGGCTTTCATCGGTTTGCACAAACAAACAACAATTGACAAGGCTTTGGCTTGGGATATGGCAAAAATACATGTTTTGCCATATCAACAAAATGGAATTAAAAAATAAATTCCAAGCCAAATAATCAAAAAAAATACAATAACAAGATTAATTTTTTTGATATAATTTTGTAACAAGTGACAATAGGGTTCCAAAAATACCATATTTTAACCCATATTTTTATAAAAATCCGAAAATAAATTAAAAAACCCGTAGGGTTTTTGTTTTTGTCCGATCGGAATTTTAAAAACACAAAAAAGATTGGTTTTTGCCACTTTTCACAAAATCTAGCTAATTATATGATTAATATAATGACTCGTGATACCACTAATGGTGATTTTCGGTTAAAACAAGAACCAAAACGCAGCGGAAAGATTTAATCACCATGAACGGATCATGATATCAATCATACAATTAAACTATAAGAAAATCAAAGAGAATGGTATAAGAATTCATACCCTAGTTGCCTTTGATTATTATGAAATCGGATGGAGTTAGTGATGGATTGAAACCAAGTATTCAACAAGAATACCTCTAAAACAAATCCACACAACACAAGCAAGAACACCAATGGAGGATGCTAGTCCTTGAGTCTTGAGAGCAAAAAGAAAACAAAACACCTTCAAGTGTTAGAGAGAGGGGGCGGCCAAATGGGTGGTCAAGGGTGAGTTTTTGGAGCCATTCAACAATCTTAATGGTGCCATAAAGACCCATCAATGATTTCCATAAACCATTTTTCCATTTGCACTTTAGTCCCTAGTCATTTGTTTCTTCCATTTTGCTCACAATAAAGTTTCAATATTAACAATTAATATTAAACTTATTATACACAAGCTTATAGCTTATATATTAATAATTAATGTAATTACACTAATTACACTAATTATATAATGGTGTTTAGTGTTTAAGTGTGTGACCCTTTAGGCTCACAAAAAACTAGCCATATAACTATATGTTATACGCGTGAAGCATATTCCAACAGTGGACGCCAATTACGGTTTAACATGGACACTTATAGGTTATTGCGCGTAGCTAGTGGTTATAATGGTTCACGGGCCATTTGTATATGTTATCAACACCAATTACAGTTTAAAAAATGGATACTTAGAGGTTATTGGTTATAGCTAGTGGTTATAATGATTCACGGGCCATTCGTATGGGCTGTGGAAGCCAATTACGGTTTAACATGGATACTTATAGGTTATTGCACGTAGCTAGTGGTTATAATGGTTCACAGGCCATTCGTATAGGTTCTAGACACCGATTACTGTTTAAAAAATGGATACTTATAGGTTATTGGTCATAGCTAGTGGGTATAATGGTTCACGGCCCATTTGTATGGGTTATCAACACCAGTTACAGTTTAAAAAATGGATACTTATAGGTTATTGGTTATACCTAGTGGTTATAATGGTTCACGGGCAATTCGTATGGGCTATGGATGCACAAGCGGTTTAACATGGATACTTATAGGTTATTGGGCATAGCTAGTGGTTATCAAGGTTCAAGGGCCATTCGTATGGGTTATCGATACCAATTACAATTTAAAAAATGGATAATTATAGGTTATTGGTCATAGCTAGTGGTTATAATGGTTGCTAGGACATTCGTATGGGTAATGAACACCAATTAAGGTTTAAAATTGATACATATAGGTTATTGGTCATAGCTAGTGGTCAAAATTGTTCAAGGGGCTTTCGTATGGGTTCTAGACACCAATTACAGTTTTAAAAATGGATACTTATAGGCTATTGGTCATAGCTAGTGGTTATAATGGTTCACTGGCCATTTGTATAGGTTATCAACACTAATTACAGTTTAAAAAATGGATACTTATAGGTTATTGGTTATAGCTAGTGGTTATAATGGTTCACGGGCAATTCGTATGGGCTATGGACGCCAAAGCGGTTTAACATGGATACTTATAGGTTATTGGGCATAGCTAGTGGTTATCATGGTTCAAGGGCCATTCGTATGGGTTATCGATACCAATTACAATTTAAAAAATGGATAATTATAGGTTATTGGTCATAGCTAGTGGTTATAATGATTACTAGGTCATTCGTATGGGTAATGAACACCAATTAAGGTTTAAAATGGATACTTATAGGTTATTAGTTATAGCTAGTGGTCAGAATTGTTCAAGGGGCTTTCGTATGGGTTCTAGACACCAATTACAGTTTTAAAAATGGATACTTATAGGCTATTGGTTATAGCTAGTGGTTATAATGGTTCACGGGTCATTTGTATAGGTTATCAACACCAATTACAGTTTAAAAAATGGATACTTAGAGGTTATTGGTTATAGCTAGTGGTTATAATGGTTCACGGGCCATTCGTATGGGCTGTGGACGCCAATTACGGTTTAACATGGACACTTATAGGTTAGTGCGCGTAGCTAGTGGTTATAACGGTTCACGGGCCATTTGTATAGGTTATCAACACCAATTACAGTTTAAAAAATGGATACTTAGAGGTTATTGGTTATAGCTAGTGGTTATAATGGTTCACGGGCCATTCGTATGGGCTGTGGAAGCCAATTACGGTTTAACATGGATACTTATAGGTTATTGCACGTAGCTAGTGGTTATAATGGTTCACATGCCATTCGTATAGGTTCTAGACACCGATTACTGTTTAAAAAATGGATACTTATAGGTTATTGGTCATAGCTAGTGGGTATAATGGTTCACGGCCCATTTGTATGGGTTATCAACACCAGTTACAGTTTAAAAAATGGATACTTATAGGTTATTGGTTATACCTAGTGGTTATAATGGTTCACGGGCAATTCGTATGGGCTATGGATGCACAAGCGGTTTAACATGGATACTTATAGGTTATTGGGCATAGCTAGTGGTTATCAAGGTTCAAGGGCCATTCGTATGGGTTATCGATACCAATTACAATTTAAAAAATGGATAATTATAGGTTATTGGTCATAGCTAGTGGTTATAATGGTTGCTAGGACATTCGTATGGGTAATGAACACCAATTAAGGTTTAAAATTGATACTTATAGGTTATTGGTCATATCTAGTGGTCAAAATTGTTCAAGGGGCTTTCGTATGGGTTCTAGACACCAATTACAGTTTTAAAAATGGATACTTATAGGCTATTGGTCATAGCTAGTGGTTATAATGGTTCACTGGCCATTTGTATAGGTTATCAACACCAATTACAGTTTAAAAAATGGATACTTATAGGTTATTGGTTATAGCTAGTGGTTATAATGGTTCACGGGCAATTCGTATGGGCTATGGACGCCAAAGCGGTTTAACATGGATACTTATAGGTTATTGGGCATAGCTAGTGGTTATCATGGTTCAAGGGCCATTCGAATGGGTTATCGATACCAATTACAATTTAAAAAATGGATAATTATAGGTTATTGGTCATAGCTAGTGGTTATAATGATTACTAGGTCATTCGTATGGGTAATGAACACCAATTAAGGTTTAAAATGGATACTTATAGGTTATTGGTTATAGCTAGTGGTCAGAATTGTTCAAGGGGCTGTCGTATGGGTTCTAGACACCAATTACAGTTTTAAAAATGGATACTTATAGGCTAGTGGTTATCAAGGTTCAAGGGCCATTCGTATGGGTTATCGATACCAATTACAATTTAAAAAATGGATAATTATAGGTTATTGGTCATAGCTAGTGGTTATAATGGTTGCTAGGACATTCGTATGGGTAATGAACACCAATTAAGGTTTAAAATTGATACATATAGGTTATTGGTCATAGCTAGTGGTCAAAATTGTTCAAGGGGCTTTCGTATGGGTTCTAGACACCAATTACAGTTTTAAAAATGGATACTTATAGGCTATTGGTCATAGCTAGTGGTTATAATGGTTCACTGGCCATTTGTATAGGTTATCAACACTAATTACAGTTTAAAAAATGGATACTTATAGGTTATTGGTTATAGCTAGTGGTTATAATGGTTCACGGGCAATTCGTATGGGCTATGGACGCCAAAGCGGTTTAACATGGATACTTATAGGTTATTGGGCATAGCTAGTGGTTATCATGGTTCAAGGGCCATTCGTATGGGTTATCGATACCAATTACAATTTAAAAAATGGATAATTATAGGTTATTGGTCATAGCTAGTGGTTATAATGATTACTAGGTCATTCGTATGGGTAATGAACACCAATTAAGGTTTAAAATGGATACTTATAGGTTATTAGTTATAGCTAGTGGTCAGAATTGTTCAAGGGGCTTTCGTATGGGTTCTAGACACCAATTACAGTTTTAAAAATGGATACTTATAGGCTATTGGTTATAGCTAGTGGTTATAATGGTTCACGGGTCATTTGTATAGGTTATCAACACCAATTACAGTTTAAAAAATGGATACTTAGAGGTTATTGGTTATAGCTAGTGGTTATAATGGTTCACGGGCCATTCGTATGGGCTGTGGACGCCAATTACGGTTTAACATGGACACTTATAGGTTAGTGCGCGTAGCTAGTGGTTATAACGGTTCACGGGCCATTTGTATAGGTTATCAACACCAATTACAGTTTAAAAAATGGATACTTAGAGGTTATTGGTTATAGCTAGTGGTTATAATGGTTCACGGGCCATTCGTATGGGCTGTGGAAGCCAATTACGGTTTAACATGGATACTTATAGGTTATTGCACGTAGCTAGTGGTTATAATGGTTCACATGCCATTCGTATAGGTTCTAGACACCGATTACTGTTTAAAAAATGGATACTTATAGGTTATTGGTCATAGCTAGTGGGTATAATGGTTCACGGCCCATTTGTATGGGTTATCAACACCAGTTACAGTTTAAAAAATGGATACTTATAGGTTATTGGTTATACCTAGTGGTTATAATGGTTCACGGGCAATTCGTATGGGCTATGGATGCACAAGCGGTTTAACATGGATACTTATAGGTTATTGGGCATAGCTAGTGGTTATCAAGGTTCAAGGGCCATTCGTATGGGTTATCGATACCAATTACAATTTAAAAAATGGATAATTATAGGTTATTGGTCATAGCTAGTGGTTATAATGGTTGCTAGGACATTCGTATGGGTAATGAACACCAATTAAGGTTTAAAATTGATACTTATAGGTTATTGGTCATATCTAGTGGTCAAAATTGTTCAAGGGGCTTTCGTATGGGTTCTAGACACCAATTACAGTTTTAAAAATGGATACTTATAGGCTATTGGTCATAGCTAGTGGTTATAATGGTTCACTGGCCATTTGTATAGGTTATCAACACCAATTACAGTTTAAAAAATGGATACTTATAGGTTATTGGTTATAGCTAGTGGTTATAATGGTTCACGGGCAATTCGTATGGGCTATGGACGCCAAAGCGGTTTAACATGGATACTTATAGGTTATTGGGCATAGCTAGTGGTTATCATGGTTCAAGGGCCATTCGAATGGGTTATCGATACCAATTACAATTTAAAAAATGGATAATTATAGGTTATTGGTCATAGCTAGTGGTTATAATGATTACTAGGTCATTCGTATGGGTAATGAACACCAATTAAGGTTTAAAATGGATACTTATAGGTTATTGGTTATAGCTAGTGGTCAGAATTGTTCAAGGGGCTGTCGTATGGGTTCTAGACACCAATTACAGTTTTAAAAATGGATACTTATAGGCTATTGGTTATAGCTAGTGGTTATAATGGTTCACGGGCCATTTGTATAGGTTATCAACACCAATTACAGTTTAAAAAATGGATACTTAGAGGTTATTAGTTATAGCTAGTGGTTATAATGGTTCACGGGCCATTCGTATGGGCTGTGGACGCCAATTACGGTTTTACATGGACACTTATAGGTTAGCGCGCGTAGCTAGTGGTTATAATGGTTCACGGGCCATTTGTATAGGTTATCAACACCAATTACAGTTTAAAAAATGGATACTTAGAGGTTATTGGTTATAGCTAGTGGTTATAATGGTTCACGGGCCATTCGTATGGGCTGTGGATGCCAATTACGGTTTAACATGGATACTTATAGGTTATTGCACGTAGCTAGTGGTTATAATGGTTCACAGGCCATTCGTATAGGTTCTAGACACCGATTACTGTTTAAAAAATGGATACTTATAGGTTATTGGTCATAGCTAGTGGGTATAATGGTTCACGGCCCATTTGTATGGGTTATCAACACCAGTTACAGTTTAAAAAATGGATACTTATAGGTTATTGGTTATACCTAGTGGTTATAATGGTTCACGGGCAATTCGTATGGGCTATGGATGCACAAGCGGTTTAACATGGATACTTATAGGTTATTGGGCATAGCTAGTGGTTATCAAGGTTCAAGGGCCATTCGTATGGGTTATCGATACCAATTACAATTTAAAAAATGGAAAATTATAGGTTATTGGTCATAGCTAGTGGTTATAATGGTTGCTAGGACATTCGTATGGGTAATGAACACCAATTAAGGTTTAAAATTGATACTTATAGGTTATTGGTCTTAGCTAGTGGTCAAAATTGTTCAAGGGGCTTTCGTATGGGTTCTAGACACCAATTACAGTTTTAAAAATGGATACTTATAGGCTATTGGTCATAGCTAGTGGTTATAATGGTTCACTGGCCATTTGTATAGGTTATCAACACCAATTACAGTTTAAAAAATGGATACTTATAGGTTATTGGTTATAGCTAGTGGTTATAATGGTTCACGGGCAATTCGTATGGGCTATGGACGCCAAAGCGGTTTAACATGGATACTTATAGGTTATTGGGCATAGCTAGTGGTTATCATGGTTCAAGGGCCATTCGTATGGGTTATCGATACCAATTACAATTTAAAAAATGGATAATTATAGGTTATTGGTCATAGCTAGTGGTTATAATGATTACTAGGTCACTCGTATGGGTAATGAACACCAATTAAGGTTTAAAATGGATACTTATAGGTTATTGGTTATAGCTAGTGGTCAGAATTGTTCAAGGGGCTTTCGTATGGGTTCTAGACACCAATTACAGTTTTAAAAATGGATACTTATAGGCTATTGGTTATAGCTAGTGGTTATAATGGTTCACGGGCCATTTGTATAGGTTATCAACCCCAATTACAGTTTAAAAAATGGATACTTAGAGGTTATTGGTTATAGCTAGTGGTTATAATGGTTCACGGGCCATTCGTATGGGCTGTGGACGCCAATTACGGTTTAACATGGACACTTATAGGTTAGTGCGCGTAGCTAGTGGTTATAATGGTTCACGGGCCATTTGTATAGGTTATCAACACCAATTACAGTTTAAAAAATGGATACTTAGAGGTTATTGGTTATAGCTAGTGGTTATAATGGTTCACGGGCCATTCGTATGGGCTGTGGAAGCCAATTACGGTTTAACAAGGATACTTATAGGTTATTGCATGTAGCTAGTGGTTATAATGGTTCACAGGCCATTCGTATAGGTTCTAGACAGCGATTACTGTTTAAAAAATGGATACTTATAGGTTATTGGTCATAGCTAGTGGGTATAATGGTTCACGGCCCATTTGTATAGGTTATCAACACCAATTACAGTTTAAAAAATGGATACTTAGAGGTAATTGGTTATAGCTAGTGGTTATAATGGTTCACGGGCCATTCGTATGGGCTGTGGAAGCCAATTACGGTTTAACATGGATACTTATAGGTTATTGCACGTAGCTAGTGGTTATAATGGTTCACAGGCCATTCGTATAGGTTCTAGACACCGATTACTGTTTAAAAAATGGATACTTATAGGTTATTGGTCATAGCTAGTGGGTATAATGGTTCACGGCCCATTTGTATGGGTTATCAACACCAGTTACAGTTTAAAAAATGGATACTTATAGGTTATTGGTTATACCTAGTGGTTATAATGGTTCACGGGCAATTCGTATGGGCTATGGATGCACAAGCGGTTTAACATGGATACTTATAGGTTATTGGGCATAGCTAGTGGTTATCACGGTTCAAGGGCCATTCGTATGGGTTATCGATACCAATTACA
The DNA here is from genome assembly GCA_963853835.1 of Calendula officinalis. Lineage (NCBI taxonomy): Eukaryota > Viridiplantae > Streptophyta > Magnoliopsida > Asterales > Asteraceae > Calendula > Calendula officinalis. The sequence goes on along the minus strand of OY970825.1, from coordinate 63,821,873 downwards.
ATTTAAAAAATGGATAATTATAGGTTATTGGTCATAGCTAGTGGTTATAATGGTTGCTAGGACATTCGTATGGGTAATGAACACCAATTAAGGTTTAAAATTGATACTTATAGGTTATTGGTCATAGCTAGTGGTCAAAATTGTTCAAGGGGCTTTCGTATGGGTTCTAGACACCAATTACAGTTTTAAAAATGGATACTTATAGGCTATTGGTCATAGCTAGTGGTTATAATTGTTCACTGGCCATTTGTATAGGTTATCAACACCAATTACAGTTTAAAAAATGGATACTTATAGGTTATTGGTTATAGCTAGTGGTTATAATGGTTCACGGGCAATTCGTATGGGCTATGGATGCCAAAGCGGTTTAACATGGATACTTATAGGTTATTGGGCATAGCTAGTGGTTATCATGGTTCAAGGGCCATTCGTATGGGTTATCGATACCAAATACAATTTAAAAAATGGATAATTATAGGTTATTGGTCATAGCTAGTGGTTATAATGATTACTAGGTCATTCGTATGGGTAATGAACACAAATTAAGGTTTAAAACGGATACTTATAGGTTATTGGTTATAGCTAGTGGTCAGAATTGTTCAAGGGGCTGTCGTATGGGTTCTAGACACCAATTACAGTTTTAAAAATGGATACTTATAGGCTATTGGTTATAGCTAGTGGTTATAATGGTTCACGGGCCATTTGTATAGGTTATCAACACCAATTACAGTTTAAAAAATGGATACTTAGAGGTTATTGGTTATAGCTAGTGGTTATAATGGTTCACGGGCCATTCGTATGGGCTGTGGACGCCAATTACGGTTTAACATGGACACTTATAGGTTAGTGCGTGTAGCTAGTGGTTATAATGGTTCACGGGCCATTTGTATAGGTTATGAACACCAATTACAGTTTAAAAAATGGATACTTAGAGGTTATTGGTTATAGCTAGTGGTTATAATGGTTGCTAGGACATTCGTATGGGTAATGAACACCAATTAAGGTTTAAAATTGATACTTATAGGTTATTGGTCATAGCTAGTGGTCAAAATTGTTCAAGGGGCTTTCGTATGGGTTCTAGACACCAATTACAGTTTTAAAAATGGATACTTATAGGCTATTGGTCATAGCTAGTGGTTATAATGGTTCACTGGCCATTTGTATAGGTTATCAACACCAATTACAGTTTAAAAAATGGATACTTATAGGTTATTGGTTATAGCTAGTGGTTATAATGGTTCACGGGCAATTCGTATGGGCTATGGACGCCAAAGCGGTTTAACATGGATACTTATAGGTTATTGGGCATAGCTAGTGGTTATCATGGTTCAAGGGCCATTCGTATGGGTTATCGATACCAATTACAATTTAAAAAATGGATAATTATAGGTTATTGGTCATAGCTAGTGGTTATAATGATTACTAGGTCATTCGTATGGGTAATGAACACAAATTAAGGTTTAAAATGGATACTTATAGGTTATTGGTTATAGCTAGTGGTCAGAATTGTTCAAGGGGCTGTCGTATGGGTTCTAGACACCAATTACAGTTTTAAAAATGGATACTTATAGGCTATTGGTTATAGCTAGTGGTTATAATGGTTCACGGGCCATTTGTATAGGTTATCAACACCAATTACAGTTTAAAAAATGGATACTTAGAGGTTATTGGTTATAGCTAGTGGTTATAATGGTTCACGGGCCATTCGTATGGGCTGTGGACGCCAATTACGGTTTAACATGGACACTTATAGGTTAGTGCGCGTAGCTAGTGGTTATAATGGTTCACGGGCCATTTGAATAGGTTATGAACACCAATTACAGTTTAAAAAATGGATACTTAGAGGTTATTGGTTATAGCTAGTGGTTATAATGGTTCACGGGCCATTCGTATGGGCTGTGGAAGCCAATTACGGTTTAACATGGATACTTATAGTTTATTGCACGTAGCTAGTGGTTATAATGGTTCACAGGCCATTCATATAGGTTCTAGACACCGATTACTGTTTAAAAAATGGATACTTATAGGTTATTGGTCATAGCTAGTGGGTATAATGGTTCACGGCCCATTTGTATGGGTTATCAACACCAGTTACAGTTTAAAAAATGGATACTTATAGGTTATTGGTTATACCTAGTGGTTATAATGGTTCACGGGCAATTCGTATGGGCTATGGATGCACAAGCGGTTTAACATGGATACTTATAGGTTATTGGGCATAGCTAGTGGTTATCAAGGTTCAAGGGCCATTCGTATGGGTTATCGATACCAATTACAATTTAAAAAATGGATAATTATAGGTTATTGGTCATAGCTAGTGGTTATAATGGTTGCTAGGACATTCGTATGGGTAATGAACACCAATTAAGGTTTAAAGTTGATACTTATAGGTTATTGGTCATAGCTAGTGGTTAAAATTGTTCAAGGGGCTTTCGTATGGGTTCTAGACACCAATTACAGTTTTAAAAATGGATACTTATAGGCTATTGGTCATAGCTAGTGGTTATAATGGTTCACTGGCCATTTGTATAGGTTATCAACACCAATTACAGTTTAAAAAATGGATACTTATAGGTTATTGGTTATAGCTAGTGGTTATAATGGTTCACGGGCAATTCGTATGGGCTATGGACGCCAAAGCGGTTTAACATGGATACTTATAGGTTATTGGGCATAGCTAGTGGTTATCATGGTTCAAGGGCCATTCGTATGGGTTATCGATACCAATTACAATTTAAAAAATGGATAATTATAGGTTATTGGTCATAGCTAGTGGTTATAATGATTACTAGGTCATTCGTATGGGTAATGAACACAAATTAAGGTTTAAAATGGATACTTATAGGTTATTGGTTATAGCTAGTGGTCAGAATTGTTCAAGGGGCTGTCGTATGGGTTCTAGACACCAATTACAGTTTTAAAAATGGATACTTATAGGCTATTGGTTATAGCTAGTGGTTATAATGGTTCACGGGCCATTTGTATAGGTTATCAACACCAATTACAGTTTAAAAAATGGATACTTAGAGGTTATTGGTTATAGCTAGTGGTTATAATGGTTCACGGGCCATTCGTATGGGCTGTGGACGCCAATTACGGTTTAACATGGACACTTATAGGTTAGTGCGCGTAGCTAGTGGTTATAATGGTTCACGGGCCATTTGTATAGGTTATGAACACCAATTACAGTTTAAAAAATGGATACTTAGAGGTTATTGGTTATAGCTAGTGGTTATAATGGTTCACGGGCCATTCGTATGGGCTGTGGAAGCCAATTACGGTTTAACATGGATACTTATAGTTTATTGCACGTAGCTAGTGGTTATAATGGTTCACAGGCCATTCATATAGGTTCTAGACACCGATTACTGTTTAAAAAATGGATACTTATAGGTTATTGGTCATAGCTAGTGGGTATAATGGTTCACGGCCCATTTGTATGGGTTATCAACACCAGTTACAGTTTAAAAAATGGATACTTATAGGTTATTGGTTATACCTAGTGGTTATAATGGTTCACGGGCAATTCGTATGGGCTATGGATGCACAAGCGGTTTAACATGGATACTTATAGGTTATTGGCTATAGCTAGTGGTTATCAAGGTTCAAGGGCCATTCGTATGGGTTATCGATACCAATTACAATTTAAAAAATGGATAATTATAGGTTATTGGTCATAGCTAGTGGTTATAATGGTTGCTAGGACATTCGTATGGGTAATGAACACCAATTAAGGTTTAAAGTTGATACTTATAGGTTATTGGTCATAGCTAGTGGTTAAAATTGTTCAAGGGGCTTTCGTATGGGTTCTAGACACCAATTACAGTTTTAAAAATGGATACTTATAGGCTATTGGTCATAGCTAGTGGTTATAATGGTTCACTGGCCATTTGTATAGGTTATCAACACCAATTACAGTTTAAAAAATGGATACTTATAGGTTATTGGTTATAGCTAGTGGTTATAATGGTTCACGGGCAATTCGTATGGGCTATGGACGCCAAAGCGGTTTAACATGGATACTTATAGGTTATTGGGCATAGCTAGTGGTTATCATGGTTCAAGGGCCATTCGTATGGGTTATCGATACCAATTACAATTTAAAAAATGGATAATTATAGGTTATTGGTCATAGCTAGTGGTTATAATGATTACTAGGTCATTCGTATGGGTAATGAACACCAATTAAGGTTTAAAATGGATACTTATAGGTTATTGGTTATAGCTAGTGGTCAGAATTGTTCAAGGGGCTTTCGTATGGGTTCTAGACACCAATTACAGTTTTAAAAATGGATACTTATAGGCTATTGGTTATAGCTAGTGGTTATAATGGTTCACGGGCCATTTGTATAGGTTATCAACCCCAATTACAGTTTAAAAAATGGATACTTAGAGGTTATTGGTTATAGCTAGTGGTTATAATGGTTCACGGGCCATTCGTATGGGCTGTGGACGCCAATTACGGTTTAACATGGACACTTATAGGTTAGTGCGCGTAGCTAGTGGTTATAATGGTTCACAGGCCATTTGTATAGGTTATCAACACCAATTACAGTTTAAAAAATGGATACATAGAGGTTATTCGTTATAGCTAGTGGTTATAATGGTTCACGGGCCATTCGTATGGGCTGTGGAAGCCAATTACGGTTTAACATGGATACTTATAGGTTATTGCACGTAGCTAGTGGTTATAATGGTTCACAGGCCATTCGTATAGGTTCTAGACACCGATTACTGTTTAAAAAATGGATACTTATAGGTTATTGGTCATAGCTAGTGGGTATAATGGTTCACGGCCCATTTGTATGGGTTATCAACACCAGTTACAGTTTAAAAAATGGATACTTATAGGTTATTGGTTATACCTAGTGGTTATAATGGTTCACGGGCAATTCGTATGGGCTATGGATGCACAAGCGGTTTAACATGGATACTTATAGGTTATTGGGCATAGCTAGTGGTTATCAAGGTTCAAGGGCCATTCGTATGGGTTATCGATACCAATTACAATTTAAAAAATGGATAATTATAGGTTATTGGTCATAGCTAGTGGTTATAATGGTTGCTAGGACATTCGTATGGGTAATGAACACCAATTAAGGTTTAAAGTTGATACTTATAGGTTATTGGTCATAGCTAGTGGTTAAAATTGTTCAAGGGGCTTTCGTATGGGTTCTAGACACCAATTACAGTTTTAAAAATGGATACTTATAGGCTATTGGTCATAGCTAGTGGTTATAATGGTTCACTGGCCATTTGTATAGGTTATCAACACCAATTACAGTTTAAAAAATGGATACTTATAGGTTATTGGTTATAGCTAGTGGTTATAATGGTTCACGGGCAATTCGTATGGGCTATGGACGCCAAAGCGGTTTAACATGGATACTTATAGGTTATTGGGCATAGCTAGTGGTTATCATGGTTCAAGGGCCATTCGTATGGGTTATCGATACCAATTACAATTTAAAAAATGGATAATTATAGGTTATTGGTCATAGCTAGTGGTTATAATGATTACTAGGTCATTCGTATGGGTAATGAACACCAATTAAGGTTTAAAATGGATACTTATAGGTTATTGGTTATAGCTAGTGGTCAGAATTGTTCAAGGGGCTTTCGTATGGGTTCTAGACACCAATTACAGTTTTAAAAATGGATACTTATAGGCTATTGGTTATAGCTAGTGGTTATAATGGTTCACGGGCCATTTGTATAGGTTATCAACCCCAATTACAGTTTAAAAAATGGATACTTAGAGGTTATTGGTTATAGCTAGTGGTTATAATGGTTCACGGGCCATTCGTATGGGCTGTGGACGCCAATTACGGTTTAACATGGACACTTATAGGTTAGTGCGCGTAGCTAGTGGTTATAATTGTTCACGGGCCATTTGTATAGGTTATCAACACCAATTACAGTTTAAAAAATGGTTACATAGAGGTTATTCGTTATAGCTAGTGGTTATAATGGTTCACGGGCCATTCGTATGGGCTGTGGAAGCCAATTACGGTTTAACATGGATACTTATAGGTTATTGCACGTAGCTAGTGGTTATAATGGTTCACAGGCCATTCGTATAGGTTCTAGACACCGATTACTGTTTAAAAAATGGATACTTATAGGTTATTGGTCATAGCTAGTGGGTATAATGGTTCACGGCCCATTTGTATAGGTTATCAACACCAATTACAGTTTAAAAAATGGATACTTAGAGGTTATTGGTTATAGCTAGTGGTTATAATGGTTCACGGGCCATTCTTATGGGCTGTGGAAGCCAATTACGGTTTAACATGGATACTTATAGGTTATTGCACGTAGCTAGTGGTTATAATGGTTCACAGGCCATTCGTATAGGTTCTAGACACCGATTACTGTTTAAAAAATGGATACTTATAGGTTATTGGTCATAGCTAGTGGGTATAATGGTTCACGGCCCATTTGTATGGGTTATCAACACCAGTTACAGTTTAAAAAATGGATACTTATAGGTTATTGGTTATACCTAGTGGTTATAATGGTTCACGGCCAATTTGTATGGGCTATGGATGCACAAGCGGTTTAACATGGATACTTATAGGTTATTGGGCATAGCTAGTGGTTATCAAGGTTCAAGGGCCATTCGTATGGGTTATCGATACCAATTACAATTTAAAAAATGGATAATTATAGGTTATTGGTCATAGCTAGTGGTTATAATGGTTGCTAGGACATTCGTATGGGTAGTGAACACCAATTAAGGTTTAAAATTGATACTTATAGGTTATTGGTCATAGCTAGTGGTCAAAATTGTTCAAGGGGCTTTCGTATGGGTTCTAGACACCAATTACAGTTTTAAAAATGGATACTTATAGGCTATTGGTCATAGCTAGTGGTTATAATGGTTCACTGGCAATTTGTATAGGTTATCAACACCAATTACAGTTTAAAAAATGGATACTTATAGGTTATTGGTTATAGCTAGTGGTTATAATGGTTCACGGGCAATTCGTATGGGCTATGGACGCCAAAGCAGTTTAACATGGATACTTATAGGTTATTGGGCATAGCTAGTGGTTATCATGGTTCAAGGGCCATTCGTATGGGTTATCGATACCAATTACAATTTAAAAAATGGATAATTATAGGTTATTGGTCATAGCTAGTGGTTATAATGATTACTAGGTCATTCGTATGGGTAATGAACACCAATTAAGGTTTAAAATGGATACTTATAGGTTATTGGTTATAGCTAGTGGTCAGAATTGTTCAAGGGGCTTTCGTATGGGTTCTAGACACCAATTACAGTTTTAAAAATGGATACTTATAGGCTATTGGTTATAGCTAGTGGTTATAATGGTTCACGGGCCATTTGTATAGGTTATCAACCCCAATTACAGTTTAAAAAATGGATACTTAGAGGTTATTGGTTATAGCTAGTGGTTATAATGGTTCACGGGCCATTCGTATGGGCTGTGGACGCCAATTACGGTTTAACATGGACACTTATAGGTTAGTGCGCGTAGCTAGTGGTTATAATGGTTCACGGGCCATTTGTATAGGTTATCAACACCAATTACAGTTTAAAAAATGGATACATAGAGGTTATTCGTTATAGCTAGTGGTTATAATGGTTCACGGGCCATTCGTATGGGCTGTGGAAGCCAATTACGGTTTAACATGGATACTTATAGGTTATTGCACGTAGCTAGTGGTTATAATGGTTCACAGGCCATTCGTATAGGTTCTAGACACCGATTACTGTTTAAAAAATGGATACTTATAGGTTATTGGTCATAGCTAGTGGGTATAATGGTTCACGGCCCATTTGTATAGGTTATCAACACCAATTACAGTTTAAAAAATGGATACTTAGAGGTTATTGGTTATAGCTAGTGGTTATAATGGTTCACGGGCCATTCTTATGGGCTGTGGAAGCCAATTACGGTTTAACATGGATACTTATAGGTTATTGCACGTAGCTAGTGGTTATAATGGTTCACAGGCCATTCGTATAGGTTCTAGACACCGATTACTGTTTAAAAAATGGATACTTATAGGTTATTGGTCATAGCTAGTGGGTATAATGGTTCACGGCCCATTTGTATGGGTTATCAACACCAGTTACAGTTTAAAAAATGGATACTTATAGGTTATTGGTTATACCTAGTGGTTATAATGGTTCACGGCCAATTTGTATGGGCTATGGATGCACAAGCGGTTTAACATGGATACTTATAGGTTATTGGGCATAGCTAGTGGTTATCAAGGTTCAAGGGCCATTCGTATGGGTTATCGATACCAATTACAATTTAAAAAATGGATAATTATAGGTTATTGGTCATAGCTAGTGGTTATAATGGTTGCTAGGACATTCGTATGGGTAGTGAACACCAATTAAGGTTTAAAATTGATACTTATAGGTTATTGGTCATAGCTAGTGGTCAAAATTGTTCAAGGGGCTTTCGTATGGGTTCTAGACACCAATTACAGTTTTAAAAATGGATACTTATAGGCTATTGGTCATAGCTAGTGGTTATAATGGTTCACTGGCCATTTGTATAGGTTATCAACACCAATTACAGTTTAAAAAATGGATACTTATAGGTTATTGGTTATAGCTAGTGGTTATAATGGTTCACGGGCAATTCGTATGGGCTATGGACGCCAAAGCGGTTTAACATGGATACTTATAGGTTATTGGGCATAGCTAGTGGTTATCATGGTTCAAGGGCCATTCGTATGGGTTATCGATACCAATTACAATTTAAAAAATGGATAATTATAGGTTATTGGTCATAGCTAGTGGTTATAATGATTACTAGGTCATTCGTATGGGTAATGAACACCAATTAAGGTTTAAAATGGATACTTATAGGTTATTGGTTATAGCTAGTGGTCAGAATTGTTCAAGGGGCTTTCGTATGGGTTCTAGACACCAATTACAGTTTTAAAAATGGATACTTATAGGCTATTGGTTATAGCTAGTGGTTATAATGGTTCACGGGCCATTTGTATAGGTTATCAACCCCAATTACAGTTTAAAAAATGGATACTTAGAGGTTATTGGTTATAGCTAATGGTTATAATGGTTCACGGGCCATTCGTATGGGCTGTGGACGCCAATTACGGTTTAACATGGACACTTATAGGTTAGTGCGCGTAGCTAGTGGTTATAATGGTTCACGGGCCATTTGTATAGGTTATCAACACCAATTACAGTTTAAAAAATGGATACTTAGAGGTTATTGGTTATAGCTAGTGGTTATAATGGTTCACGGGCCATTCGTATGGGTTGTGGAAGCCAATTACGGTTTAACATGGATACTTATAGGTTATTGCACGTAGCTAGTGGTTATAATGGTTCACAGGCCATTCGTATAGGTTCTAGACACCGATTATTGTTTAAAAAATGGATACTTATAGGTTATTGGTCATAGCTAGTGGGTATAATGGTTCACGGCCCATTTGTATGGGTTATCAACACCAGTTACAGTTTAAAAAATGGATACTTATAGGTTATTGGTTATACCTAGTGGTTATAATGGTTCACGGGCAATTCGTATGGGCTATGGATGCACAAGTGGTTTAACATGGATACTTATAGGTTATTGGGCATAGCTAGTGGTTATCAAGGTTCAAGGGCCATTCGTATGGGTTAGCGATACCAATTACAATTTAAAAAATGGATAATTATAGGTTATTGGTCATAGCTAGTGGTTATAATGGTTGCTAGGACATTCGTATGGGTAATGAACACCAATTAAGGTTTAAAATTGATACTTATAGGTTATTGGTCATAGCTAGTGGTCAAAATTGTTCAAGGGGCTTTCGTATGGGTTCTAGACACCAATTACAGTTTTAAAAATGGATACTTATAGGCTATTGGTCATAGCTAGTGGTTATAATGGTTCACTGGCCATTTGTATAGGTTATCAACACCAATTACAGTTTAAAAAATGGATACTTATAGGTTATTGGTTATAGCTAGTGGTTATAATGGTTCACGGGCAATTCGTATGGGCTATGGACGCCAAAGCGGTTTAACATGGATACTTATAGGTTATTGGGCATAGCTAGTGGTTATCATGGTTCAAGGGCCATTCGTATGGGTTATCGATACCAATTACAATTTAAAAAATGGATAATTATAGGTTATTGGTCATAGCTAGTGGTTATAATGATTACTAGGTCATTCGTATGGGTAATGAACACCAATTAAGGTTTAAAATGGATACTTATAGGTTATTGGTTATAGCTAGTGGTCAGAATTGTTCAAGGGGCTTTCGTATGGGTTCTAGACACCAATTACAGTTTTAAAAATGGATACTTATAGGCTATTGGTTATAGCTAGTGGTTAGAATGGTTCACGGGCCATTTGTATAGGATATCAACACCAATTACAGTTTAAAAATTGGATACTTAGAGGTTATTGGTTATAGCTAGTGGTTATAATGGTTCACGGGCCATTCGTATGGGCTGTGGACGCCAATTACGGTTTAACATGGACACTTATAGGTTAGTGCGCGTAGCTAGTGGTTATAATGGTTCACGGGCCATTTGTATAGGTTATCAACACCAATTACAGTTTAAAAAATGGATACATAGAGGTTATTCGTTATAGCTAGTGGTTATAATGGTTCACGGGCCATTCGTATGGGCTGTGGAAGCCAATTACGGTTTAACATGGATACTTATAGGTTATTGCACGTAGCTAGTGGTTATAATGGTTCACAGGCCATTCGTATAGGTTCTAGACACCGATTACTGTTTAAAAAATGGATACTTATAGGTTATTGGTCATAGCTAGTGGGTATAATGGTTCACAGCCCATTTGTATAGGTTATCAACACCAATTACAGTTTAAAAAATGGATACTTAGAGGTTATTGGTTATAGCTAGTGGTTATAATGGTTCACGGGCCATTCGTATGGGCTGTGGAAGCCAATTACGGTTTAACATGGATACTTATAGGTTATTGCACGTAGCTAGTGGTTATAATGGTTCACAGGCCATTCGTATAGGTTCTAGACACCGATTACTGTTTAAAAAATGGATACTTATAGGTTATTGGTCATAGCTAGTGGGTGTAATGGTTCACGGCCCATTTGTATGGGTTATCAACACCAGTTACAGTTTAAAAAATGGATACTTATAGGTTATTGGTTATACCTAGTGGTTATAATGGTTCACGGGCAATTCGTATGGGCTATGGATGCACAAGCGGTTTAACATGGATACTTATAGGTTATTGGGCATAGCTAGTGGTTATCAAGGTTCAAGGGCCATTCGTATGGGTTATCGATACCAATTACAATTTAAAAAATGGATAATTATAGGTTATTGGTCATAGCTAGTGGTTATAATGGTTGCTAGGACATTCGTATGGGTAATGAACACCAATTAAGGTTTAAAATTGATACTTATAGGTTATTGGTCATAGCTAGTGGTCAAAATTGTTCAAGGGGCTTTCGTATGGGTTCTAGACACCAATTACAGTTTTAAAAATGGATACTTATAGGCTATTGGTCATAGCTAGTGGTTATAATGGTTCACTGGCCATTTGTATAGGTTATCAACACCAATTACAGTTTAAAAAATGGATACTTATAGGTTATTGGTTATAGCTAGTGGTTATAATGGTTCACGGGCAATTCGTATGGGCTATGGACGCCAAAGCGGTTTAACATGGATACTTATAGGTTATTGGGCATAGCTAGTGGTTATCATGGTTCAAGGGCCATTCGTATGGGTTATCGATACCAATTACAATTTAAAAAATGGATAATTATAGGTTATTGGTCATAGCTAGTGGTTATAATGATTACTAGGTCATTCGTATGGGTAATGAACACCAATTAAGGTTTAAAATGGATACTTATAGGTTATTGGTTATAGCTAGTGGTCAGAATTGTTCAAGGGGCTTTCGTATGGGTTCTAGACACCAATTACAGTTTTAAAAATGGATACTTATAGGCTATTGGTTATAGCTAGTGGTTAGAATGGTTCACGGGCCATTTGTATAGGTTATCAACACCAATTACAGTTTAAAAAATGGATACTTAGAGGTTATTGGTTATAGCTAGTGGTTATAATGGTTCACGGGCCATTCGTATGGGCTGTGGACGCCAATTATGGTTTAACATGGACACATATAGGTTAGTGCGCGTAGCTAGTGGTTATAATGGTTCATGGGCCATTTGTATAGGTTATCAACACCAATTACAGTTTAAAAAATGGATACTTAGAGGTTATTGGTTATAGCTAGCGGTTATAATGGTTCACGGGCCATTCGTATGGGCTGTGGAAGCCAATTACGGTTTAACATGGATACTTATAGATTATTGCACGTAGCTAGTGGTTATAATGGTTCACAGGCCATTCGTATAGGTTCTAGACACCGATTACTGTTTAAAAAATGGATACTTATAGGTTATTGGTCATAGCTAGTGGGTATAATGGTTCACGGCCCATTTGTATGGGTTATCAACACCAGTTACAGTTTAAAAAATGGATACTTATAGGTTATTGGTTATACCTAGTGGTTATAATGGTTCACGGGCAATTCGTATGGGCTATGGATGCACAAGCGGTTTAACATGGATACTTAAAGGTTATTGGGCATAGCTAGTGGTTATCAAGGTTCAAGGGCCATTCGTATGGGTTCTCGATACCAATTACAATTTAAAAAATGGATAATTATAGGTTATTGGTCATAGCTAGTGGTTATAATGGTTGCTAGGACATTCGTATGGGTAATGAACACCAATTAAGGTTTAAAATTGATTCTTATAGGTTATTGGTCATAGCTAGTGGTCAAAATTGTTCAAGGGGCTTTCGTATGGGTTCTAGAAACCAATTACAGTTTTAAAAATGGATACTTATAGGCTATTGGTCATAGCTAGTGGTTATAATGGTTCACTGGCCATTTGTATAGGTTATCAACACCAATTACAGTTTAAAAAATGGATACTTATAGGTTATTGGTTATAGCTAGTGGTTATAATGGTTCACGGGCAATTCGTATGGGCTATGGACGCCAAAGCGGTTTAACATGGATACTTATAGGTTATTGGGCATAGCTAGTGGTTATCATGGTTCAAGGGCCATTCGTATGGGTTATCGATACCAATTACAATTTAAAAAATGGATAATTATAGGTTATTGGTCATAGCTAGTGGTTATAATGATTACTAGGTCATTCGTATGGGTAATGAACACCAATTAAGGTTTAAAATGGATACTTATAGGTTATTGGTTATAGCTAGTGGTCAGAATTGTTCAAGGGGCTTTCGTATGGGTTCTAGACACCAATTACAGTTTTAAAAATGGATACTTATAGGCTATTGGTTATAGCTAGTGGTTATAATGGTTCACGGGCCATTTGTATAGGTTATCAACACCAATTACAGTTTAAAAAATGGATACTTAGAGGTTATTGGTTATAGCTAGTGGTTATAATGGTTCACGGGCCATTCGTATGGGCTGTGGACGCCAATTACGGTTTAACATGGACACTTATAGGTTAGCGCGCGTAGCTAGTGGTTATAATGGTTCACGGGCCATTTGTATAGGTTATCAACACCAATTACAGTTTAAAAAATGGATACTTAGAGGTTATTGGTTATAGCTAGTGGTTATAATGGTTCACGGGCCATTCGTATGGGCTGTGGAAGCCAATTACGGTTTAACATGGATACTTATAGGTTATTGCACGTAGCTAGTGGTTATAATGGTTCACAGGCCATTCGTATAGGTTCTAGACACCGATTACTGTTTAAAAAATGGACACTTATAGGTTTTTGGTCATAGCTAGTGGGTATAATGGTTCACGGCCCATTTGTATGGGTTATCAACACCAGTTACAGTTTAAAAAATGGATACTTATAGGTTATTGGTTATACCTAGTGGTTATAATGGTTCACGGGCAATTCGTATGGGCTATGGATGCACAAGTGGTTTAACATGGATACTTATAGGTTATTGGGCATAGCTAGTGGTTATCAAGGTTCAAGGGCCATTCGTATGGGTTATCGATACCAATTACAATTTAAAAAATGGATAATTATAGGTTATTGGTCATAGCTAGTGGTTATAATGGTTGCTAGGACATTCGTATGGGTAATGAACACCAATTAAGGTTTAAAATTGATACTTATAGGTTATTGGTCATAGCTAGTGGTCAAAATTGTTCAAGGGGCTTTCGTATGGGTTCTAGACACCAATTACAGTTTTAAAAATGGATACTTATAGGCTATTGGTCATAGCTAGTGGTTATAATGGTTCACTGGCCATTTGTATAGGTTATCAACACCAATTACAGTTTAAAAAATGGATACTTATAGGTTATTGGTTATAGCTAGTGGTTATAATGGTTCACGGGCAATTCGTATGGGCTATGGACGCCAAAGCGGTTTAACATGGATACTTATAGGTTATTGGGCATAGCTAGTGGTTATCATGGTTCAAGGGCCATTCGTATGGGTTATCGATACCAATTACAATTTAAAAAATGGATAATTATAGGTTATTGGTCATAGCTAGTGGTTATAATGATTACTAGGTCATTCGTATGGGTAATGAACACCAATTAAGGTTTAAAATGGATACTTATAGGTTATTGGTCATAGCTAGTGGTCAAAATTGTTCAAGGGGCTTTCGTATGGGTTCTAGACACCAATTACAGTTTTAAAAATGGATACTTATAGGCTATTGCTCATAGCTAGTGGTTATAATGGTTCACGGGCCATTTGTATAGGTTATCAACACCAATTACAGTTTAAAAAATGGATACTTAGAGGTTATTGGTTATAGCTAGTGGTTATAATGGTTCACGGGCAATTCGTATGGGCTATGGACGCCAAAGCGGTTTAACATGGATACTTATAGGTTATTGGGCATAGCTAGTGGTTATCATGGTTCAAGGGCCATTCGTATGGGTTATCGATACCAATTACAATTTAAAAAATGGATAATTATAGGTTATTGGTCATAGCTAGTGGTTATAATGATTACTAGGTCATTCCTATGGGTAATGAACACCAATTAAGGTTTAAAATGGATACTTATAGGTTATTGGTCATAGCTAGTGGTCAAAATTGTTCAAGGGGCTTTCGTATGGGTTCTAGACACCAATTACAGTTTTAAAAATGGATACTTATAGGCTATTGGTCATAGCTAGTGGTTATAATGGTTCACGGGCCATTTGTATAGGTTATCAACACCAATTACAGTTTAAAAAATGGATACTTAGAGGTTATTGGTTATAGCTAGTGGTTATAATGGTTCACGGGCCATTCGTTTGGGCTGTGGAAGCCAATTACGGTTTAACATGGATACTTATAGGTTATTGCACGTAGCTAGTGGTTATAATGGTTCACAGGCCATTCGTATAGGTTCTAGACACCGATTACAGTTTAAAAAATGGATACTTATAGGTTATTGGTCATAGCTAGTGGGTATAATGGTTCACGGCCCATTTGTATGGGTTATCAACACCAGTTACAGTTTAAAAAATGGATACTTATAGGTTATTGGTTATACCTAGTGGTTATAATGGTTCACGGGCAATTCGTATGGGCTATGGACGCCAAAGCAGTTTAACATGGATACTTATAGGTTATTGGGCATAGCTAGTGGTTATCATGGTTCAAGGGCCATTCGTATGGGTTATCGATACCAATTACAATTTAAAAAATGGATAATTATAGGATATTGGTCATAGCTAGTGGTTATAATGGTTACTAGGTCATTCGTATGGCTAATGAACACCAATTAAGGTTTAAAATGGATACTTATAGGTTATTGGTCATAGCTAGTGGTCAAAATTATTCAAGGGGCTTTCATATGGGTTCTAGACACCAATTACAGTTTAAAAATGGATACTTATAGGCTATTGGTCATAGCTAGTGGCTATAATGGTTCACGGGCCATTTGTATAGGTTATCAACACCAATTACAGTTTAAAAAATGGATACTTAGAGGTTATTGGTTATAGCTAGTGGTTATAATGGTTCACGGGCCATTCGTATAGGCTGTGGACGCCAATTACGGTTTAACATGGATACTTATAGGTTATTGCGCGTAGCTAGTGGTTATAATGGTTCACAGGCCATTCGTATAGGTTCTAAACACCAATTACAGTTTAAAAAATGGATACTTATAGGTTATTGGTCGTAGCTAGTGGTCAAAATTGTTCAAGGGGCTTTCGTATGGATTCTAGACACCAATTACAGTTTAAAAATGCATACTTATAGGTTATTGGTCATAGGTAGTGGTTATAATGGTTCAAGGGCCATTCGTATGGGTTATCAGACCAATTACAATTTAAAAAATGGATAATTATAGGTTATTGGTCATAGCTAGTGGTTATAATGGTTACTAGGACATTCGTATGGGTAATGAACACAAATTACGGTTTAAAATGGATACTTATATGTTATTGGTCATAGCTAGTGGTCAAAATTGTTCAAGGGGCTTTCGTATGGGTTCTAGACACCAATTACAGTTTTAAAAATGGATACTTACAGGCTATTGGTCATAGCTAGTGGTTATAATGGTTCACTGGCCATTTGTATAGGTTATCACCACCAATTACAGTTTAAAAAATGGATACTTATAGGTTATTGGTTATAGCTAGTGGTTATAATGGTTCACGGGCCATTCGTATGGGCTATGGATGCCAAAGCGGTTTAACATGGATACTTATAGGTTATTTGGCATAGCTAGTGGTTATCATGGTTCAAGGGCCATTCGTATGGGTTATCGATACCAATTACAATTTAAAAAATGGATAATTATAGATTATTGGTCATAGCTAGTGTTTATAATGGTTACTAGGTCATTCGTATGGGTAATGAACACCAATTAAGGTTTAAAATAGATACTTATAGGTTATTGGTCATAGCTAGTGGTCAAAATTTTTCAAGGGGCTTTCGTATGGGTTCTAGACACCAATTACAGTTTAAAAAATGGACAACTTATAGGCTATTGGTCATAGCTAGTGGTTATAATGGTTCACGGGACATTTGTATAGGTTATCAACCCCAATTACAGTTTAAAAAATGGATACTTAGAGGTTATTGGTTATAGCTAGTGGTTATAATGGTTCACGGGCCATTCGTATAGGCTGTGGACGCCAATTACGGTTTAACATGGATACTTATAGGTTATTGCGCGTAGCTAGTGGTTATAATGGTTCACAGGCCATTCGTATAGGTTCTAAACACCAATTACAATTTAAAAAATGGATACTTATAGGTTATTGGTCATAGCTAGTGGTCAAAATTGTTCAAGGGGCTTTCGTATGGGTTCTAGACACCAATTACAGTTTAAAAATGCATACTTATAGGTTATTGGTCATAGGTAGTAGTTATAATGGTTCAAGGGCCATTCGTATGGGTTCTCGATACCAATTACAATTTAAAAAATGGATAATTATAGGTTATTGGTCATAGCTAGTGGTTATAATGGTTGCTAGGACATTCGTATGGGTAATGATCACCAATTAAGGTTTAAAATTGATACTTATAGGTTATTTGTCATAGCTAGTGGTGAAAATTGTTCAAGGGGCTTTCGTATGGGTTCTAGACACCAATTACAGTTTTAAAAATGGATACTTATAGGCTATTGGTCATAGCTAGTGGTTATAATGGTTCACTGGCCATTTGTATAGGTTATCAACACCAATTACAGTTTAAAAAATGGATACTTATAGGTTATTGGTTATAGCTAGTGGTTATAATGGTTCACGGGCAATTCGTATGGGCTATGGACGCCAAAGCGGTTTAACATGGATACTTATAGGTTATTGGGCATAGCTAGTGGTTATCATGGTTCAAGGGCCATTCGTATGGGTTATCGATACCAATTACAATTTAAAAAATGGATAATTATAGGTTATTGGTCATAGCTAGTGGTTATAATGATTACTAGGTCATTCGTATGGGTAATGAACACCAATTAAGGTTTAAAATGGATACTTATAGGTTATTGGTTATAGCTAGTGGTCAGAATTGTTCAAGGGGCTTTCGTATGGGTTCTAGACACCAATTACAGTTTTAAAAATGGATACTTATAGGCTATTGGTTATAGCTAGTGGTTATAATGGTTCACGGGCCATTTGTATAGGTTATCAACACCAATTACAGTTTAAAAAATGGATACTTAGAGGTTATTGGTTATAGCTAGTGGTTATAATGGTTCACGGGCCATTCGTATGGGCTGTGGACGCCAATTACGGTTTAACATGGACACTTATAGGTTAGCGCGCGTAGCTAGTGGTTATAATGGTTCACGGGCCATTTGTATAGGTTATCAACACCAATTACAGTTTAAAAAATGGATACTTAGAGGTTATTGGTTATAGCTAGTGGTTATAATGGTTCACGGGCCATTCGTATGGGTTGTGGAAGCCAATTACGGTTTAACATGGATACTTATAGGTTATTGCACGTAGCTAGTGGTTATAATGGTTCACAGGCCATTCGTATAGGTTCTAGACACCGATTACTGTTTAAAAAATGGATACTTATAGGTTATTGGTCATAGCTAGTGGGTATAATGGTTCACGGCCCATTTGTATGGGTTATCAACACCAGTTACAGTTTAAAAAATGGATACTTATAGGTTATTGGTTATACCTAGTGGTTATAATGGTTCACGGGCAATTCGTATGGGCTATGGATGCACAAGTGGTTTAACATGGATACTTATAGGTTATTGGGCATAGCTAGTGGTTATCAAGGTTCAAGGGCCATTCGTATGGGTTATCGATACCAATTACAATTTAAAAAATGGATAATTATAGGTTATTGGTCATAGCTAGTGGTTATAATGGTTGCTAGGACATTCGTATGGGTAATGAACACCAATTAAGGTTTAAAATTGATACTTATAGGTTATTGGTCATAGCTAGTGGTCAAAATTGTTCAAGGGGCTTTCGTATGGGTTCTAGACACCAATTACAGTTTTAAAAATGGATACTTATAGGCTATTGGTCATAGCTAGTGGTTATAATGGTTCACTGGCCATTTGTATAGGTTATCAACACCAATTACAGTTTAAAAAATGGATACTTATAGGTTATTGGTTATAGCTAGTGGTTATAATGGTTCACGGGCAATTCGTATGGGCTATGGATGCCAAAGCGGTTTAACATGGATACTTATAGGTTATTGGGCATAGCTAGTGGTTATCATGGTTCAAGGGCCATTCGTATGGGTTATCGATACCAATTACAATTTAAAAAATGGATAATTATAGGTTATTGGTCATAGCTAGTGGTTATAATGATTACTAGGTCATTCGTATGGGTAATGAACACCAATTAAGGTTTAAAATGGATACTTATAGGTTATTGGTCATAGCTAGTGGTCAAAATTGTTCAAGGGGCTTTCGTATGGGTTCTAGACACCAATTACAGTTTTAAAAATGGATACTTATAGGCTATTGGTCATAGCTAGTGGTTATAATGGTTCACGGGCCATTTGTATAGGTTATCAACACCAATTACAGTTTAAAAAATGGATACTTAGAGGTTATTGGTTATAGCTAGTGGTTATAATGGTTCACGGGCAATTCGTATGGGCTATGGACGCCAAAGCGGTTTAACATGGATACTTATAGGTTATTGGGCATAGCTAGTGGTTATCATGGTTCAAGGGCCATTCGTATGGGTTATCGATACCAATTACTATTTAAAAAATGGATAATTATAGGTTATTGGTCATAGCTAGTGGTTATAATGATTACTAGGTCATTCGTATGGGTAATGAACACCAATTAAGGTTTAAAATGGATACTTATAGGTTATTGGTCATAGCTAGTGGTCAAAATTGTTCAAGGGGCTTTCCTATGGGTTCTAGACACCAATTACAGTTTTAAAAATGGATACTTATAGGCTATTGGTCATAGCTAGTGGTTATAATGGTTCACGGGCCATTTGTATAGGTTATCAACACCAATTACAGTTTAAAAAATGGATACTTAGAGGTTATTGGTTATAGCTAGTGGTTATAATGGTTCACGGGCCATTCGTATGGGCTGTGGAAGCCAATTACGGTTTAACATGGATACTTATAGGTTATTGCACGTAGCTAGTGGTTATAATGGTTCACAGGCCATTCGTATAGGTTCTAGACACCGATTACAGTTTAAAAAATGGATACTTATAGGTTATTGGTCATAGCTAGTGGGTATAATGGTTCACGGCCCATTTGTATGGGTTATCAACACCAGTTACAATTTAAAAAATGGATACTTATAGGTTATTGGTTATACCTAGTGGTTATAATGGTTCACGGGCAATTCGTATGGGCTATGGACGCCAAAGCAGTTTAACATGGATACTTATAGGTTATTGGGCATAGCTAGTGGTTATCATGGTTCAAGGGCCATTCGTATGGGTTATCAATACCAATTACAATTTAAAAAATGGATAATTATAGGATATTGGTCATAGCTAGTGGTTATAATGGTTACTAGGACATTCGTATGGCTAATGAACACCAATTAAGGTTTAAAATGGATACTTATAGGTTATTGGTCATAGCTAGTGGTCAAAATTATTCAAGGGGCTTTCATATGGGTTCTAGACACCAATTACAGTTTAAAAAATGGATACTTATAGGCTATTGGTCATAGCTAGTGGCTATAATGGTTCACGGGCCATTTGTATAGGTTATCAACACCAATTACAGTTTAAAAAATGGATACTTAGAGGTTATTGGTTATAGCTAGTGGTTATAATGGTTCACGGGCCATTCGTATAGGCTGTGGACGCCAATTACGGTTTAACATGGATACTTATAGGTTATTGCGCGTAGCTAGTGGTTATAATGGTTCACAGGCCATTCGTATAGGTTCTAAACACCAATTACAGTTTAAAAAATGGATACTTATAGGTTATTGGTCATAGCTAGTGGTCAAAATTGTTCAAGGGGCTTTCGTATGGATTCTAGACACCAATTAGAGTTTAAAAATGCATACTTATAGGTTATTGGTCATAGATAGTGGTTATAATGGTTCAAGGGCCATTCGTATGGGTTATCAGACCAATTACAATTTAAAAAATGGATAATTATAGGTTATTGGTCATAGCTAGTGGTTATAATGGTTACTAGGACATTCGTATGGGTAATGAACACAAATTACGGTTTAAAATGGATACTTATATGTTATTGGTCATAGCTAGTGGTCAAAATTGTTCAAGGGGCTTTCGTATGGGTTCTAGACACCAATTACAGTTTTAAAAATGGATACTTATAGGCTATTGGTCATAGCTAGTGGTTATAATGGTTCACTGGCCATTTGTATAGGTTATCACCACCAATTACAGTTTAAAAAATGGATACTTATAGGTTATTGGTTATAGCTAGTGGTTATAATGGTTCACGGGCCATTCTTATGGGCTATGGATGCCAAAGCGGTTTAACATGGATACTTATAGGTTATTGGGCATAGCTAGTGGTTATCATGGTTCAAGGGCCATTCGTATGGGTTATCGATACCAATTACAATTTAAAAAATGGATAATTATAGGTTATTG
This sequence comes from Calendula officinalis, assembly GCA_963853835.1. Taxonomy (NCBI): domain Eukaryota; kingdom Viridiplantae; phylum Streptophyta; class Magnoliopsida; order Asterales; family Asteraceae; genus Calendula; species Calendula officinalis. Next base: position 63,800,347 of record OY970825.1, on the reverse strand, counting down.
GTCATAGCTAGTGGTTATAATGGTTGCTAGGACATTCGTATGGGTAATGAACACCAATTAAGGTTTAAAATTGATACTTATAGGTTATTGGTCATAGCTAGTGGTCAAAATTTTTCAAGGGGCATTCGTATGGGTTATCGATACCAATTACAGTTTTAAAAATGGATACTTATAGGCTATTGGTCATAGCTAGTGGTTATAATGGTTACTAGGTCATTCGTATGGGTAATGAACACCAATTAAGGTTTAAAATGGATACTTATAGGTTATTGGCCATAGCTAGTGGTCAAAATTGTTCAAGTTGCTTTCGTATGGGTTCTAGACACCAATTACAGTTTACAAAATGGATACTTATAGGCTATTGGTCATAGCTAGTGGTTATAATGGTTCACGGGCCATTTGTATAGGTTATCAACAACAATTACAGTTTAAAAAATGGATACTTAGAGGTTATTGGTTATAGCTAGTGGTTATAATGGTTCACGGGCCATTCGTATGGGCTGTGGAAGCCAATTACGGTTTAACATGGATACTTATAGGTTATTGCGCGTAGCTAGTGGTTATAATGGTTCGAAGGCCATTCGTATAGGTTCTATACACCGATTACAGTTTAAAAAATGGATACTTATAGGTTATTGGTCATAGCTAGTGGGTATAATGGTTCACGGCCCATTTGTATGGGTTATCAACACCGGTTACAGTTTAAAAAATGGATACTTATAGGTTATTGGTTATAGCTAGTGGTTATAATGGTTCACGGGCAATTCGTATGGGCTATGGACGCACAAGCGGTTTAACATGGATACTTATAGGTTATTGGGCATAGCTAGCGGTTATCAAGGTTCAAGGGCCATTTGTATGGGTTATCGATACCAATTACAATTTAAAAAATGGATAATTATAGGTTATTGGTCATAGCTAGTGGTTATAATGGTTACTAGGACATTCGTATGGGTAATGAACACCAATTAAGGTTTAAAATGGATACTTATAGGTTATTGGTCATAGCTAGTGGTCAAAATTGTTCAAGGGGCTTTCGTATGGGTTCTAGACACCAATTACAGTTTTAAAAATGGATACTTATAGGCTATTGGTCATAGCTAGTGGTTATAATGGTTCACGGGCCATTTGTATAGGTTATCAACACCAATTACAGTTTAAAAAATGGATACTTAGAGGTTATTGGTTATAGCTAGTGGTTATAATGGTTCACGGGAAATTCGTATGGGCTGTGGAAGCCAATTACGGTTTAACATGGATACTTATAGGTTATTGCACGTAGCTAGTGGTTATAATGGTTCCCAGGCCATTCGTATAGGTTCTAGACACCGATTACAGTTTAAAAAATGGATACTTATAGGTTATTAGTCATAGCTAGTGGGTATAATGGTTCACGGCCCATTTGTATGGGTTATCAACACCAGTTACAGTTTAAAAAATGGATACTTATAGGTTATTGGTTATACCTAGTGGTTATAATGGTTCACGGGCAATTCGTATGGGCTATGGACGCCAAAGCAGTTTAACATGGATACTTATAGGTTATTGGGCATAGCTAGTGGTTATCATGGTTCAAGGGCCATTCGTATGGGTTATCGATACCAATTACAATTTAAAAATTGGATAATTATAGGATATTGGTCATAGCTAGTGGTTATAATGGTTACTAGGTCATTCGTATGGCTAATGAACACCAATTAAGGTTTAAAATGGATACTTATAGGTTATTGGTCATAGCTAGTGGTCAAAATTGTTCAAGGGGCTTTCATATGGGTTCTAGACACCAATTACAGTTTAAAAAATGGATACTTATAGGCTATTGGTCATAGCTAGTGGCTATAATGGTTCACGGGCCATTTGTATAGGTTATCAACACCAATTACAGTTTAAAAAATGGATACTTAGAGGTTATTGGTTATATCTAGTGGTTATAATGGTTCACGGGCCATTCGTATAGGCTGTGGACGCCAATTACGGTTTAACATGGATACTTATAGGTTATTGCGCGTAGCTAGTGGTTATAATGGTTCACAGGCCATTCGTATAGGTTCTAAACACCAATTACAGTTTAACAAATGGATACTTATAGGTTATTGGTCATAGCTAGTGGTCAAAATTGTTCAAGGGGCTTTCGTATGGATTCTAGACACCAATTACAGTTTAAAAATGCATACTTATAGGTTATTGGTCATAGGTAGTGGTTATAATGGTTCAAGGGCCATTCGTATGGGTTATCAGACCAATTACAATTTAAAAAATGGATAATTATAGGTTATTGGTCATAGCTAGTGGTTATAATGGTTACTAGGACATTCGTATGGGTAATGAACACAAATTACGGTTTAAAATGGATACTTATATGTTATTGGTCATAGCTAGTGGTCAAAATTGTTCAAGGGGCTTTCGTATGGGTTCTAGACACCAATTACAGTTTTAAAAATGGATACTTATAGGCTATTGGTCATAGCTAGTGGTTATAATGGTTCACTGGCCATTTGTATAGGTTATCACCACCAATTACAGTTTAAAAAATGGATACTTATAGGTTATTGGTTATAGCTAGTGGTTATAATGGTTCACGGGCCATTCGTATGGGCTATGGATGCCAAAGCGGTTTAACATGGATACTTATAGGTTATTGGGCATAGCTAGTGGTTATCATGGTTCAAGGGCCATTCGTATGGGTTATCGATACCAATTACAATTTAAAAAATGGATAATTATAGATTATTGGTCATAGCTAGTGTTTATAATGGTTACTAGGTCATTCGTATGGGTAATGAACACCAATTAAGGTTTAAAATAGATACTTATAGGTTATTGGTCATAGCTAGTGGTCAAAATTTTTCAAGGGGCTTTCGTATGGGTTCTAGACACCAATTACAGTTTAAAAAATGGACAACTTATAGGCTATTGGTCATATCTAGTGGTTATAATGGTTCACGGGACATTTGTATAGGTTATCAACCCCAATTACAGTTTAAAAAATGGATACTTAGAGGTTATTGGTTATAGCTAGTGGTTATAATGGTTCACGGGCCATTCGTATAGGCTGTGGACGCCAATTACGGTTTAACATGGATACTTATAGGTTATTGCGCGTAGCTAGTGGTTATAATGGTTCACAGGCCATTCGTATAGGTTCTAAACACCAATTACAGTTTGAAAAATGGATACTTATAGGTTATTGGTCATAGCTAGTGGTCAAAATTGTTCAAGGGGCTTTCGTATGGGTTCTAGACACCAATTACAGTTTAAAAATGCATACTTATAGGTTATTGGTCATAGGTAGTGGTTATAATGGTTCAAGGGCCATTCGTATGGGTTATCAATACCAATTACAATTTAAAAAATGGATAATTATAGGTTATTGGTCATAGCTAGTGGTTATAATGGTTACTAGGACATTCGTATGGGTAATGAACACGAATTATGGTTTAAAATGGATACTTATATGTTATTGGTCATAGCTAGTGGTCAAAATTGTTCAAGGGGCTTTCGTATGGGTTCTAGACACCAATTACAGTTTTAAAAATGGATACTTATAGGCTATTGGTCATAGCTAGTGGTTATAATGGTTCACTGGCCATTTGTATAGGTTATCACCACCAATTACAGTTTTAAAAATGGATACTTATAGGCTATTGGTCATAGCTAGTGGTTATAATGGTTCACTGGCCATTTGTATAGGTTATCACCACCAATTACAGTTTAAAAAATGGATACTTATAGGTTATTGGTTATAGCTAGTGGTTATAATGGTTCACGGGCCATTCGTATAGGCTGTGGACGCCAATTACGGTTTAACATGGATACTTATAGGTTATTGCGCGTAGCTAGTGGTTATAATGGTTCACAGGCCATTCGTATAGGTTCTAAACACCAATTACAGTTTAACAAATGGATACTTATAGGTTATTGGTCATAGCTAGTGGTCAAAATTGTTCAAGGGGCTTTCGTATGGATTCTAGACACCAATTACAGTTTAAAAATGCATACTTATAGGTTATTGGTCATAGGTAGTGGTTATAATGGTTCAAGGGCCATTCGTATGGGTTATCAGACCAATTACAATTTAAAAAATGGATAATTATAGGTTATTGGTCATAGCTAGTGGTTATAGTGGTTACTAGGACATTCGTATGGGTAATGAACACAAATTACGGTTTAAAATGGATACTTATATGTTATTGGTCATAGCTAGTGGTCAAAATTGTTCAAGGGGCTTTCGTATGGGTTCTAGACACCAATTACAGTTTTAAAAATGGATACTTATAGGCTATTGGTCATAGCTAGTGGTTATAATGGTTCACTGGCCATTTGTATAGGTTATCACCACCAATTACAGTTTAAAAAATGGATACTTATAGGTTATTGGTTATAGCTAGTGGTTATAATGGTTCACGGGCCATTCGTATGGGCTATGGATGCCAAAGCGGTTTAACATGGATACTTATAGGTTATTGGGCATAGCTAGTGGTTATCATGGTTCAAGGGCCATTCGTATGGGTTATCGATACCAATTACAATTTAAAAAATGGATAATTATAGATTATTGGTCATAGCTAGTGTTTATAATGGTTACTAGGTCATTCGTATGGGTAATGAACACCAATTAAGGTTTAAAATAGATACTTATAGGTTATTGGTCATAGCTAGTGGTCAAAATTTTTCAAGGGGCTTTCGTATGGGTTCTAGACACCAATTACAGTTTAAAAAATGGACAACTTATAGGCTATTGGTCATAGCTAGTGGTTATAATGGTTCACGGGACATTTGTATAGGTTATCAACCCCAATTACAGTTTAAAAAATGGATACTTAGAGGTTATTGGTTATAGCTAGTGGTTATAATGGTTCACGGGCCATTCGTATAGGCTGTGGACGCCAATTACGGTTTAACATGGATACTTATAGGTTATTGCGCGTAGCTAGTGGTTATAATGGTTCACAGGCCATTCGTATAGGTTCTAAACACCAATTACAGTTTGAAAAATGGATACTTATAGGTTATTGGTCATAGCTAGTGGTCAAAATTGTTCAAGGGGCTTTCGTATGGGTTCTAGACACCAATTACAGTTTAAAAATGCATACTTATAGGTTATTGGTCATAGGTAGTGGTTATAATGGTTCAAGGGCCATTCGTATGGGTTATCAATACCAATTACAATTTAAAAAATGGATAATTATAGGTTATTGGTCATAGCTAGTGGTTATAATGGTTACTAGGACATTCGTATGGGTAATGAACACGAATTACGGTTTAAAATGGATACTTATATGTTATTGGTCATAGCTAGTGGTCAAAATTGTTCAAGGGGCTTTCGTATGGGTTCTAGACACCAATTACAGTTTTAAAAATGGATACTTATAGGCTATTGGTCATAGCTAGTGGTTATAATGGTTCACTGGCCATTTGTATAGGTTATCACCACCAATTACAGTTTAAAAAATGGATACTTATAGGTTATTGGTTATAGCTAGTGGTTATAATGGTTCACGGGCCATTCGTATGGGCTATGGATGCCAAAGCGGTTTAACATGGATACTTATAGGTTATTGGGCATAGCTAGTGGTTATCATGGTTCAAGGGCCATTCGTATGGGTTATCGATACCAATTACAATTTAAAAAATGGATAATTATAGGTTATTGGTCATAGCTAGTGTTTATAATGGTTACTAGGTCATTCGTATGGGTAATGAACACCAATTAAGGTTTAAAATAGATACTTATAGGTTATTGGTCATAGCTAGTGGTCAAAAATTTTCAAGGGGCTTTCGTATGGGTTCTAGACACCAATTACAGTTTAAAAAATGGACAACTTATAGGCTATTGGTCATAGCTAGTGGTTATAATGGTTCACGGGACATTTGTATAGGTTATCAACACCAATTACAGTTTAAAAAATGGATACTTAGAGGTTATTGGTTATAGCTAGTGGTTATAATGGTTCACGGGCCATTCGTATGGGCTGTGGACGCCAATTACGGTTTAACATGGATACTTATAGGTTATTGCGCGTAGCTAGTGGTTATAATGGTTCACAGGCCATTCGTATAGGTTCTAAACACCAATTACAGTTTGAAAAATGGATACTTATAGGTTATTGGTCATAGCTAGTGGTCAAAATTGTTCAAGGGGCTTTCGTATGGGTTCTAGACACCAATTACAGTTTAAAAATGCATACTTATAGGTTATTGCTCATAGGTAGTGGTTATAATGGTTCAAGGGCCATTCGTATGGGTTATCAATACCAATTACAATTTAAAAAATGGATAATTATAGGTTATTGGTCATAGCTAGTGGTTATAATGGTTACTAGGACATTCGTATGGGTAATGAACAAAAATTAAGGTTTAAAATGGATACTTATAGGTTATTGGTCATAGCTAGTGGTCAAAATTGTTCAAGGGGCTTTGTTATGGGTTCTAGACACCAATTATAGTTTTAAAAATGGATACTTATAGGCTATTGGTCATAGCTAGTGGTTATAAAGGTTCACTGGCCATTTGTATAGGTTATCAACACCAATTATAGTTTAAAAAATGGATACTTATAGGTTATTGGCTATAGCTAGTGGTTATAATGGTTCACGGGCCATTCGTATGGGCTATGGATGCCAAAGCGGTTTAACATGGATACTTATAGGTTATTAGGCATAGCTAGTGGTTATCATGGTTCAAGGGGCATTCGTATGGGTTATCGATACCAATTACAATTTAAAAAATGGATAATTATAGGTTATTGGTCATAGCTAGTGGTTATAATGGTTACTAGGTCATTCGTATGGGTAATGAACACCAATTAAGGTTTAAAATGGATACTTATAGGTTATTGGTCATAGCTAGTGGTCAAAATTGTTCAAGTTGCTTTCGTATGGGTTCTAGACACCAATTACAGTTTACAAAATGGATACTTATAGGCTATTGGTCATAGCTAGTGGTTATAATGGTTCACGGGCCATTCGTATGGGCTGTGGAAGCCAATTACGGTTTAACATGGATACTTATAGGTTATTGCGCGTAGCTAGTGGTTATAATGGTTCACAGGCCATTCGTATAGGTTCTAGACACCGATTACAGTTTAAAAAATGGATACTTATAGGTTATTGGTCATAGCTAGTGGGTATAATGGTTCACGGCCCATTTGTATGGGTTATCAACACCGGTTACAGTTTAAAAAATGGATACTTATAGGTTATTGGTTATAGCTAGTGGTTATAATGGTTCACGGGCAATTCGTATGGGCTATGGACGCACAAGCGGTTTAACATGGATACTTATAGGTTATTGGGCATAGCTAGCGGTTATCAAGGTTCAAGGGCCATTTGTATGGGTTATCGATACCAATTACAATTTAAAAAATGGATAATTATAGGTTATTGGTCATAGCTAGTGGTTATAATGGTTACTAGTACATTCGTATGGGTAATGAACACCAATTAAGGTTTAAAATGGATACTTATAGGTTATTGGTCATAGCTAGTGGTCAGAATTGTTCAAGGGGCTTTCGTATGTGTTCTAGACACCAATTACAGTTTAAAAAATGGATACTTATAGGCTATTGGTCACAGCTAGTGGTTATAATGGTTCACGGGCCATTTGTATAGGTTATCAACACCAATTACAGTTTAAAAAATGGATACTTAGAGGTTATTGGTTATAGCTAGTGGTTATAATGGTTCAGGGGCCATTCGTATAGGCTGTGGACGCCAATTACGGTTTAACATGGATACTTATAGGTTATTGCGCGTAGCCAGTGGTTATAATGGTTCACAGGCCATTCGTATAGGTTCTAAACACCAATTACAGTTTCAAAAATGGATACTTATAGGTTATTGGTCATAGCTAGTGGTCAAAATTGTTCAAGGGGCTTTCGTATGGGTTCTAGACACCAATTACAGTTTAAAAATGCATACTTATAGGTTATTGGTCATAGGTAGTGGTTATAATGGTTCAAGGGCCATTCGTATGGGTTATCAGACCAATTTCAATTTAAAAAATGGATAATTATAGGTTATTGGTCATAGCTAGTGGTTATAATGGTTACTAGGACATTCGTATAGGTAATGAACACAAATTACGGTTTAAAATGGATACTTATAGGTTATTGGTCATAGCTAGTGGTCAAAATTGTTCAAGGGGCTTTCGTATGGGTTCTAGACACCAATTACAGTTTTAAAAATGGATACTTATAGGCTATTGGTCATAGCTAGTGGTTATAATGGTTCACTGGCCATTTCTATAGGTTATCACCACCAATTACAGTTTAAAAAATGGATACTTATAGGTTATTGGTTATAGCTAGTGGTTATAATGGTTCACGGGCCACTCGTATGGGCTATGGATGCCAAAGCGGTTTAACATGGATACTTATAGGTTATTGGGCATAGCTAGTGGTTATCATGGTTCAAGGGCCATTCGTATGGGTTATCGATACCAATTACAATTTAAAAAAAGGATAATTATAGATTATTGGTCATAGCTAGTGTTTATAATGGTTACTAGGTCATTCGTATGGGTAATGAACACCAATTAAGGTTTAAAATAGATACTTATAGGTTATTGGTCATAGCTAGTGGTCAAAATTTTTCAAGGGGCTTTCGTATGGGTTCTAGACACCAATTACAGTTTAAAAAATGGATACTTATGGGCTATTGGTCATAGCTAGTGGTTATAATGGTTCACGGGACATTTGAATAGGTTATCAACCCCAATTACAGTTTAAAAAATGGATACTTAGAGGTTATTGGTTATAGCTAGTGGTTATAATGGTTCACGGGCCATTCGTATAGGCTGTGGACGCCAATTACGGTTTAACATGGATACTTATAGGTTATTGCGCGTAGCTAGTGGTTATAATGGTTCACAGGCCATTCGTATAGGTTCTAAACACCAATTACAGTTTAAAAAATGGATACTTATAGGTTATTGGTCATAGCTAGTGGTCAAAATTGTTCAAGGGGCTTTCGTATGGGTTCTAGACACCAATTACAGTTTAAAAATGCATACTTATAGGTTATTGGTCATAGGTAGTGGTTATAATGGTTCAAGGGCCATTCGTATGGGTTATCAATACCAATTACAATTTAAAAAATGGATAATTATAGGTTATTGGTCATAGCTAGTGGTTATAATGGTTACTAGGACATTCATATGGGTAATGAAAAAAAATTAAGGTTTAAAATGGATACTTATAGGTTATTGGTCATAGCTAGTGGTCAAAATTGTTCAAGGGGCTTTGGTATGGGTTCTAGACACCAATTACAGTTTTAAAAATGGATACTTATAGGCTATTGGTCATAGCTAGTGGTTATAATGGTTCACTGGCCATTTGTATAGGTTATCAACACCAATTATAGTTTAAAAAATGGATACTTATAGGTTATTGGTTATAGCTAGTGGTTATAATGGTTCACGGGCCATTCGTATGGGCTATGGATGCCAAAGCGGTTTAACATGGATACTTATAGGTTATTAGGCATAGCTAGTGGTTATCATGGTTCAAGGGGGCATTCGTATGGGTTATCGATACCAATTACAATTTAAAAAATGGATAATTATAGGTTATTGGTCATAGCTAGTGGTTATAATGGTTACTAGGTCATTCGTATGGGTAATGAACACCAATTAAGGTTTAAAATGGATACTTATAGGTTATTGGTCATAGCTAGTGGTCAAAATTGTTCAAGTTGCTTTCGTATGGGTTCTAGACACCAATTACAGTTTACAAAATGGATACTTATAGGCTATTGGTCATAGCTAGTGGTTATAATGGTTCACGGGCCATTTGTATAGGTTATCAACACCAATTATAGTTTAAAAAATGGATACTTAGAGGTTATTGGTTATAGCTAGTGGTTATAATGGTTCACGGGCCATTCGTATGGGCTGTGGAAGCCAATTACGGTTTAACATGGATACTTATAGGTTATTGCGCGTAGCTAGTGGTTATAATGGTTCACAGGCCATTCGTATAGGTTCTAGACACCGATTACAGTTTAAAAAATGGATACTTATAGGTTATTGGTCATAGCTAGTGGGTATAATGGTTCACGGCCCATTTGTATGGGTTATCAACACCGGTTACAGTTTAAAAAATGGATACTTATAGGTTATTGGTTATAGCTAGTGGTTATAATGGTTCACGGGCAATTCGTATGGGCTATGGACGCACAAGCGGTTTAACATGGATACTTATAGGTTATTGGGCATAGCTAGCGGTTATCAAGGTTCAAGGGCCATTCGTATGGGTTATCAGACCAATTACAATTTAAAAAATGGATAATTATAGGTTATTGGTCATAGCTAGTGGTTATAATGGTTACTAGGACATTCGTATAGGTAATGAACACAAATTACGGTTTAAAATGGATACTTATAGGTTATTGGTCATAGCTAGTGGTCAAAATTGTTCAAGGGGCTTTCGTATGGGTTCTAGACACCAATTACAGTTTTAAAAATGGATACTTATAGGCTATTGGTCATAGCTAGTGGTTATAATGGTTCACTGGCCATTTCTATAGGTTATCACCACCAATTACAGTTTAAAAAATGGATACTTATAGGTTATTGGTTATAGCTAGTGGTTATAATGGTTGACGGGCCATTCGTATGGGCTATGGATGCCAAAGCGGTTTAACATGGATACTTATAGGTTATTGGGCATAGTTAGTGGTTATCATGGTTCAAGGGCCATTCGTATGGGTTATCGATACCAATTACAATTTAAAAAATGGATAATTATAGATTATTGGTCATAGCTAGTGTTTATAATGGTTACTAGGTCATTCGTATGGGTAATGAACACCAATTAAGGTTTAAAATAGATACTTATAGGTTATTGGTCATAGCTAGTGGTCAAAATTTTTCAAGGGGCTTTCGTATGGGTTCTAGACACCAATTACAGTTTAAAAAATGGATACTTATAGGCTATTGGTCATAGCTAGTGGTTATAATGGTTCACGGGACATTTGTATAGGTTATCAACCCCAATTACAGTTTAAAAAATGGATACTTAGAGGTTATTGGTTATAGCTAGTGGTTATAATGGTTCACGGGCCATTCGTATAGGCTGTGGACGCCAATTACGGTTTAACATGGATACTTATAGGTTATTGCGCGTAGCTAGTGGTTATAATGGTTCACATGCCATTCGTATAGGTTCTAAACACCAATTACAGTTTAAAAAATGGATACTTATAGGTTATTGGTCATAGCTAGTGGTCAGAATTGTTCAAGTGGCTTCCGTATGGGTTCTAGACACCAATTACAGTTTAAAAAGGCATACTTATAGGTTATTGTTCATAGGTAGTGGTTATAATGGTTCAACGGCCATTCGTATGGGTTATCAATACCAATTACAATTTAAAAATTGGATAATTATAGGTTATTGGTCATAGCTAGTGGTTATAATGGTTACTAGGACATTCGTATGGGTAATGAACAAAAATTAAGGTTTAAAATGGATACTTATAGGTTATTGGTCATAGCTAGTGGTCAAAATTGCTCAAGGGGCTTTGGTATGGGTTCTAGACACCAATTACAGTTTTAAAAATGGATACTTATAGGCTATTGGTCATAGCTAGTGGTTATAATGGTTCACTGGCCATTTGTATAGGTTATCAACACCAATTATAGCTTAAAAAATGGATACTTATAGGTTATTGGTTATAGCTAGTGGTTATAATGGTTCACGGGCCATTCGTATGGGCTATGGATGCCAAAGCGGTTTAACATGGATACTTATAGGTTATTGGGCATAGCTAGTGGTTATCATGGTTCAAGGGCCATTCGTATGGGTTATCGATACCAATTACAATTTAAAAAAATGGATAATTATAGGTTATTGGTCATAGCTAGTGGTTATAATGGTTACTAGGTCATTCGTATGGGTAATGAACACCAATTAAGGTTTAAAATGGATACTTATAGGTTATTGGTCATAGCTAGTGGTCAAAATTGTTCAAGTTGCTTTCGTATGGGTTCTTGACACCAATTACAGTTTACAAAATGGATACTTATAGGCTATTGGTCATAGCTAGTGGTTATAATGGTTCACGGGCCATTTGTATAGGTTATCAACACCAATTACAGTTTAAAAAATGGATATGTAGAGGATATTGGTTATAGCTAGTGGTTATAATGGTTCACGGGCCATTCGTATGGGATGTGGAAGCCAATTACGGTTTAACATGGATACTTATAGGTTATTGCGCGTAGCTAGTGGTTATAATGGTTCACATGCCATTCGTATAGGTTCTAGACACCGATTACATTTTAAAAAATGGATACTTATAGGTTATTGGTCATAGCTAGTGGGTATAATGGTTCACGGCCCATTTGTATGGGTTATCAACACCGGTTACAGATTAAAAAATGGATACTTATAGGTTATTGGTTATAGCTAGTGGTTATAATGGTTCACGGGCAATTCGTATGGGCTATGGACGCACAAGCGGTTTAACATGGATACTTATAGGTTATTGGGCATAGCTAGCGGTTATCAAGGTTCAAGGGCCATTTGTATGGGTTATCGATACCAATTACAATTTAAAAAATGGATAATTATAGGTTATTGGTCATAGCTAGTGGTTATAATGGTTACTAGGACATTCGTATGGGTAATGAACACCAATTAAGGTTTAAAATGGATACTTATAGGTTATTGGTCATAGCTAGTGGTCAAAATTGTTCAAGGGGCTTTCGTATGGGTTCTAGACACCAATTACAGTTTAAAAAATGGATACTTATAGGCTATTGGTCATAGCTAGTGGTTATAATGGTTCACGGGCCATTTGTATAGGTTATCAACACCAATTACAGTTTAAAAAATGGATACTTAGAGGTTATTGGTTATAGCTAGTGGTTATAATGGTTCACGGGCCATTCGTATAGGCTGTGGACGCCAATTACTGTTGGAATATGCTTCACGCGTATAACATATAGTTATATGGCTAGTAGTTTGTGAGCCTAAAGGGTCACACACTTAAACACTTAACACCATAAGATATATAGTGTAATTAAGGTAATTACATTATATATTAATATAAGCTACATGCTTGTATATAATATATAAGTTTAATATTAATTGTTAATATTGAAACTTTATTGTGAGCAAACTAGAAGAAACAAATAACAAGGGACTAGAGTGCAAAATGAAAGTATGATTTTTGGAAATCATTAAAGGGTGTTTATGGCATCATTAAAGGGAAATAATGGCTCCATAAAACCTTCCCTCTTTTCCTCCTTTTGGACCAACTTTGTTATTTAACTACACATAACTTTAAGAAAAGTTTTGTGTTTTCTTTTTGACTCCATAAGTTGGACGTCCAAAACACACACAAGTGTGTGTGTTTTTGTTCCTTCTTTTTGCTCTCAAGAATCAAGGACTAGCATCCTCCTTTGGTGTTCTTGCAAGTGTTGTGTGGACTTTCTTTTAGAGGTATTCTAATTGAATACTTGGTTTCAATACATCATCAAATCCATCCGAATCCACAACAAGATCAAAGGCTTCAAGGGTATGAATTCTTATACCATTCTCTTTGATTTTCTTATAGTTTAATTATATGATTGATATCAAGATCCGTTCATGGTGATTAAATCTTTCCGCTGCGTTTTGGTTCTTGTTTTAACCGAAAATCACCATTAGTGGTATCAGAGCTCTTATATTAATCATATAATTAGCTAGATTTTGTCACTTGTTACAAAATCAAATCAAAAAGTTAATCTAGTTTATTGAATTTTTTGATTATTTGGCTTGGAATTCTTGTTTAATTATGTTTTTTGATATGGCAAAACATGTATTTTTGCCATATCCCAAGCCAAAGCCTTGTCAATTGTTGCTTGTTTGTGCAAACCGATGAAAGCCTAGACCATTTGTGAATGAATGTGGTTGATGTTTGGTTGTTTGGTTGTTTGGTTGTTTGGGAAAAGCCTTGTTTTTTTGGCTTAATTGTTGTAATTTGTTTCATTTATTTTTCTTTTATTTTTGGTGCCATTTTTGGGGCAATTTGTAATGTAAAAGTAATAGAATAGATTGTATTTATTTTATCTTTTTATTGTAAATTGTTGATAAAAAATATTGAAGACTAATGAAGAAAACAACAAATTTCCGTCACAAAAGCGAGGGCTGTACGAAAACAGGTTTTCCAGAGGCATACGGACTCCGTTTTGGGCGATTCAAAAGCCTAAAATGCTTGCAAAGTCGTGGGCTACAACTTTCCAGAAGGCCGGGAAGACCAACGAAGACTCCTTCAGTGACTTTTTGGGCTTCAAAGTCTGCTGGAATTTTCTGGCAGATTACACTTTTTCACAATTTTGGGTTCTACTTGCTCAAGAATGTCTTGGAGCAAGTGGGAGCCCATTGGGTTTATGTAGGCCCGTTTGGGTTCATGTTGGCCCGTCCCCTAGTTTGACCCTTCGGTCCGTCGTGATGACTCACGTGACCGAACCTAGGATTTCATCGGTTGAGGTTTGCACAAAATTTGTTGCATGTTTTATTTATGTTTGTGGTTGTTTTCTTTTCCTATTAGATACAAGTAAATAAAACAATTAAAAATGGTTTTTTGACACAAACATTAAAACATCCAAACATTTAATTATCGATAATTACTAGTTAATCATTGATGATTAAACCTTTAATCTAAAATTGTTTTGAGATTAAACTAAGTTTAAACATGATTTGAAACTTAAAATAATAGTTAATCATTGATGATTAAACCTTTAATCTAAAATTGTTTTGAGATTAAACTAAGTTTAAATACGATTTGAAACTTAAACCTTAATAATCGTTAAATGTTTTTACCGTTTATTAAACGACTTATGAAGTGATATGAATGAAGTACATGATTCATTCATATCTTAATAAAATTTTATTAATTAAAATTTAACATACCTAAAATTTAAGTCACGCCGTCCAATCGGTTGTAAATCACTTGCTTCTATTTTTGAATTCACGTGAGACGTGGTTTGAATCTAGATCCGAGGTCATTATTCTCTACGCGTGAGACCTAGAGCTATTTTGACATGATTTCACATTGGATGACTTAATCGAGTTAACGGTGAGACCTTGACTCGAGGCGACGATGCGACAAACATGCCACTTGACCCTAGATGCTTGTTCACTAGGTGCCATGAAGTCCCATACCTCTAAGAGTTGCACTTGTAATGCAATTGTTGATCGTCACCTACCTATTGGATCTATCACCTCTAGCAGATCAACTGATGCGGTGATAGAAGCTCAATGGGATCTTAGCTTTTAATTAAAATTAATTGGGTAGTTAATTGATTAAAAGAAATTATTATTGAAAATACTATTTTTTGAACTTTGGTTGTTATACAGATAACAACAACATCAAAACCTAAGTATCTCCACTCAAAAATCAGTTCTTGAAAACTGAAACTGACTAATATCAATTTTATCTTCTGATATCGAATTCTAAGGATTGTCCTTAGAGATGAGAAAGTTGATACACCTATAAGAGGCCTTACCTGAGGCACCTCCTGTCAGTGATTCTGCTGCTGTTCGTCAAACCTTTACCGAAACGTTTAACGAACACCAAGAAGTTGCTACTCATATGCTTGTGAGCATGAACCCCGAGATTCGAAAGTACTTCGAGGAACTCACAGCATATGACATGATAAGCGAGTTGAAAATGATATTTTAACAAAAGGCAGAACTTGAACTGTTCAAAACAGTTAAAGCATTCCATGCTTGCAATCAGGAGGACGGCCAATCAGTTAGCACTTACATCTTGAATATGCAATGCTATCTTGATCCAATAGAACGTCTTGGTTAACCCTTACCACAAGTTCTTGGAATGAGCTTGATTCTTACCTCACTATCCAAGGACTATGACCAGTTTGAAAAGTGTTTTAAAAGTACATAGCATGGGGAAGACAATCGTTGAACATGCTATGGTAAAACTGGTTGAGCAAGGGTTACCCAATACTTTTCTTGCAATCAGGGAAGGTAAACCGCAAGCACAAGGCAAGAGTCTAGGTAAGGGTAAGCTAGTTTACTTTTCCAAACCTACGATTCCCCCACCTGTTAAAAAGGAGCACCCTGCAAAGGATATTTCTTGCCATCATTGCGATGAAACTGGCCATTGAAGGAGGAATTGTCCTGCCTACGTGGCAGAGTTGATGAAGGACAAATGTGTTCTAGTTAGCACATTAGGTATCTTCATTATAGAACTCTATACTTTTCGTGATAAATCTTGAGTGTATGACACTAGTTGTGGAACTCACATTTACACAAATGTGCAAGATTGAATGTGAAGTAGAAAGCTAAATGAATGGAAGCTGTGATCTTATCCTTCCTAATGCGTTAATTATTGTTTTGAACAATTATCAATTATGCATTGTTTAGCTTTATCGTTTGTTGAATAATGGATTATGATATTTTGTTTTATGAAAAATAACATTTTTTTATAACTATTCATTGTAATAGTCTGTTTGAAATTAATATGCATGATCCTAATTCAAACGATAGTTCTATATACAAATGTAGCACTCAAGAATCCAAATTGGTTTGGATTCTACTTACCTAGATCATCGTCATCTTTTCCACATAAACAAGAAACGCATTTTGATACTAAAACTCGACGGGCTTCTTTACAAATGATTATGAATCATTTAAAATGCCTCTCTTGTATATTCTGGAAAGATAACAAGAAAGCTTTTCTCCCAAGTTGGCGAAAGAGCTACAAATCTACTTGGACTCATACATACTGATGTATGTGGCCCTTTTAGAACTAAGACTAGGGAAGGTGCCACCTACTTTCACTGATGATATCATTCGATGTGGTTATGTTTACTTGATTAAACATCAACATGGAAGCTTTAATGATATCAGTCGCTATGGTTATGTTTACTTGATTAGACATAAACATGAAATCTTTGAAACGTTCAAAGCTTTCTAAAGTAAAAGTAGAAAATCAACTTAGCAAGACAACAAAGGCTTTCAGTCCTGGTTAAGGATGAAAGTACATGAGTCAAGAGTTTCCGGATCATCCCTCACATCGTGAGATTGTCTCACAATTCACTCTTTCATACACTCCACAAGATAATGGTGCGTCTGGAAGGAGATATCGGACCCTGTATGACATGGTGCGATCTATGATGAGTCCTACTACTCTTACACTATCCTTTTGAGGGGCATGCACTGAAGTCTGCTGCTCGAATACTTGATATGGTTCCGACCAAAAGGTTAAAAAGACACCATATGAGATATGGCGTGGGAAAGTCCCTAATTTGTCTTACTTAAGGATCTGGGGTTGTGAGGATCTCGTGGAACGAGACATGCCGAACAAAATTGAGCCCATATCTATCAAGTATATCTTCGATTACTATTTTACTTCCCAACTGAGAACAAATGGTTGTTACTCGGTATGCTGAGTTTCTTGAGAACAGTCTCATTTCACAAAGCAAGTGGGAGCACTATAGACTTTGACAAGATTCAAAGTGAAGATACACAACCTTCTGGTAACACTAGCAAATATCATTCTGAGGCTGGACATATAGATGTTGGACCACAGGATGATGTTGTTCCCATTCATAGATCCGCAAGGACACTTCATGCACCTGAACGATATAGATTTATGTCGATGCTGAGGAGCAAGTTTCGAGGATCATTATGAACCCCCTAACTATCAAGTTGCATTATCGAATTTTGAATTCGAAAAATGACTTGAAGCTATGAATGCGAAAATAAAATCCATGAGAGACAATCAAGTTTTGAACTTAGTTGATCTTTCTCAAAACAGTAAGACTGTTGACATGGATGAAAATATACACACCTATAAATCTCTCATAGTAGCAAAAGGTTACACTCAATCCTACTGGATTGACAATGATGAAACCTTCTCACCTGTTACTAAAGACATTAGGATTCTTATAGCCAAAGTAGTGTACTATGACTATGAAATTTGGTTGATGATGAAATCAAAACGTTTGTTTCACCTAAAACCCAAACTGAGTATGTGTATATATGAAAGCTAGTGGGAGCGTTGTCGTTTCTCAAGTCATACATGTTGATGACATGTCACTCATGTGAAACAATATACCATGCTACAAGATGAAAATCTTGGCTTGGAAAATGTTTCGACATGATGGATTGTAGGGACACGACATACATACTTGAAGTAAAGATCTATAATGATAGATCAAAGCGGTTAATTGGTTTAAGTCAAAGTGCTTACATTGACAAAATTCTAAATGGTTTAGAGTGGTACTCCCAAACGAGGAAGTCCTCGTATGCCACACAATGTAAACTTGAGTGAGACTCAAGGACCTTCCACACCTGATGTGGTGAAGCGGATGAATGTAATCCCCTATGAATCGGCTATTACATTCATCATGTACGCTGTAAGAAGTACTAGGCCAAATGTAACGTCCTTAGGGGACCTTACTAGAAAATACCAACAGAATTCATGAGAGAGTCACTGGATTGCTGTTAAGAACACATTGAAGTATTTTAAAGTACTGGATATATGTTTCTTGGTCATGGTGGAGATACTGAACTGAAACTAAGTATACTTGCTATACTTATGTTGGTTTTGAAATAGGGCGTGATGACGCTAGATCCTATTTACGAAGGTTCACTACATTCGAATGATTTATCGAGATATGTGAAATTCGTACACTTAAAGTTCAAACAGATAACTAACTAGCTGACGCTTTATCGAACTCAATGTCTTGTACCAAACATCTTGAATATGAATGGAACATTGGACTTCGACAAGCTAGTAGTTTCATGTAAATCTGTTTTAGTATTTGGATAATGGAACTGTGAGCAGTTTATATTGGAATAAATTGATATATTTGATATGATCGTTTTTATATGAATATCTACTGTGTTCTATATTTGCATGTTTATATCCTTGAATATTTACTGTGTTTTATATTCTAAATTGTCCATTGTCATATTGATAATATGGGAATATTATTAAGACAAATCTGAGGGCATTGATGACATTATCTTAGTATGACTAAGGATGATGAAATCAAACTCACATGTCGCTCATAACGATGCACGATTGGACTGACCCAAACTATGAGAAATCACTTCTTGGATTTATGTCACAAGTGAATCTCACAAAGGCTTTGTCACTTATCCTCTGACTTGAGATGCAAGTTGGTTTGTGTATGTAGAGGGGCAAACTTTGATGTGGTTAAACGCTGACCTGAATAAGGCTGCTATAACAACCATTATCGGGTTTATCATTAAGCATATGACAGACACGTGCAGTCAATATAGAATTTGTTCCTCCACGTATGTGGATTAGATACTACTGGGCCCCTCGATGATTTTGAATAGATGTATGTGTGGCCACACCCAAAAGGTAATCAAGATGAATCTTGATTGGTTTTGGTAATCTATTTCATTATATAGATCGAGAAACAGAATCGTTGAAGTTTTAGATTGACATTGATCCTTGTCTAAAATTCAACATAGTATCAGTAACAAAAGGATAACTGCTTGAAAAACTTTGAACAAAGATTTTATGAAACTCCTCATATACTCCTAGGGGCATTGGCGGGTTGCTAGACTCTAACCTTTGCTTGTATAACTACTTGATGTTATCACGTGCGCAAGTGGGAGCTGTTGGAATATGCTTCACGCGTATAACATATAGTTATATGGCTAGTAGTTTGTGAGCCTAAAGGGTCACACACTTAAACACTTAACACCATAAGATATATAGTGTAATTAAGGTAATTACATTATATATTAATATAAGCTACATGCTTGTATATAATATATAAGTTTAATATTAATTGTTAATATTGAAACTTTATTGTGAGCAAACTAGAAGAAACAAATAACAAGGGACTAGAGTGCAAAATGAAAGTATGATTTTTGGAAATCATTAAAGGGTGTTTATGGCATCATTAAAGGGAAATAATGGCTCCATAAAACCTTCCCTCTTTTCCTCCTTTTGGACCAACTTTGTTATTTAACTACACATAACTTTAAGAAAAGTTTTGTGTTTTCTTTTTGACTCCATAAGTTGGACGTCCAAAACACACACAAGTGTGTGTGTTTTTGTTCCTTCTTTTTGCTCTCAAGAATCAAGGACTAGCATCCTCCTTTGGTGTTCTTGCAAGTGTTGTGTGGACTTTCTTTTAGAGGTATTCTAATTGAATACTTGGTTTCAATACATCATCAAATCCATCCGAATCCACAACAAGATCAAAGGCTTCAAGGGTATGAATTCTTATACCATTCTCTTTGATTTTCTTATAGTTTAATTATATGATTGATATCAAGATCCGTTCATGGTGATTAAATCTTTCCGCTGCGTTTTGGTTCTTGTTTTAACCGAAAATCACCATTAATTACGGTTTAACATGGATACTTATAGGTTATTGCGCGTAGCCAGTGGTTATAATGGTTCACAGGCCATTCGTATAGGTTCTAAACACCAATTACAGTTTCAAAAATGGATACTTATAGGTTATTGGTCATAGCTAGTGGTCAAAATTGTTCAAGGGACTTTCGTATGGGTTCTAGACACCAATTACAGTTTAAAAATGCATACTTATAGGTTATTGCGCGTAGCTAGTGGTTATAATGGTTCACAGGCCATTCGTATAGGTTCTAGACACCGATTACATTTTAAAAAATGGATACTTATAGGTTATTGGTCATAGCTAGTGGGTATAATGGTTCACGGCCCATTTGTATGGGTTATCAACACCGGTTACAGTTTAAAAAATGGATACTTATAGGTTATTGGTTATAGCTAGTGGTTATAATGGTTCACGGGCAATTCGTATGGGCTATGGACGCACAAGCGGTTTAACATGGATACTTATAGGTTATTGGGCATAGCTAGCGGTTATCAAGGTTCAAGGGCCATTTGTATGGGTTATCGATACCAATTACAATTTAAAAAATGGATAATTATAGGTTATTGGTCATAGCTAGTGGTTATAATGGTTACTAGGACATTCGTATGGGTAATGAACACCAATTAAGGTTTAAAATGGATACTTATAGGTTATTGGTCATAGCTAGTGGTCAAAATTGTTCAAGGGGCTTTCGTATGGGTTCTAGACACCAATTACAGTTTAAAAAATGGATACTTATAGGCTATTGGTCATAGCTAGTGGTTATAATGGTTCACGGGCCATTTGTATAGGTTATCAACACCAATTACAGTTTAAAAAATGGATACTTAGAGGTTATTGGTTATAGCTAGTGGTTATAATGGTTCACGGGCCATTCGTATAGGCTGTGGACGCCAATTACGGTTTAACATGGATACTTATAGGTTATTGCGCGTAGCCAGTGGTTATAATGGTTCACAGGCCATTCGTATAGGTTCTAAACACCAATTACAGTTTCAAAAATGGATACTTATAGGTTATTGGTCATAGCTAGTGGTCAAAATTGTTCAAGGGACTTTCGTATGGGTTCTAGACACCAATTACAGTTTAAAAATGCATACTTATAGGTTATTGGTCATAGGTAGTGGTTATAATGGTTCAAGGGCCATTCGTATGGGTTATCAGACCAATTACAATTTAAAAAATGGATAATTATAGGTTATTGGTCATAGCTAGTGGTTATAATGGTTACTCGGACATTCGTATAGGTAATGAACACAAATTACGGTTTAAAATGGATACTTATAGGTTATTGGTCATAGCTAGTGGTCAAAATTGTTCAAGGGGCTTTCGTATCGGTTCTAGACACCAATTACAGTTTTAAAAATGGATACTTATAGGCTATTGGTCTTAGCTAGTGGTTATAATGGTTCACTTGCCATTTGTATAGGTTATCACCACCAATTACAGTTTAAAAAATGGATACTTAGAGGTTATTGGTTATAGCTAGTGGTTATAATGGTTCACGGGCCATTCGTATGGGCTGTGGAAGCCAATTACGGTTTAACATGGATACTTATAGGTTATTGCGAGTAGCTAGTGGTTATAATGGTTCACAGGCCATTCGTATAGGTTCTAGACACCGATTACAGTTTAAAAAATGGATACTTATAGGTTATTGGTCATAGCTAGTGGGTATAATGGTTCACGACCCATTTGTATGGGTTATCAACACCGGTTACAGTTTAAAAAATGGATACTTATAGGTTATTGGTTATAGCTAGTGGTTATAATGGTTCACGGGCAATTCGTATGGGCTATGGACGCACAAGCGGTTTAACATGGATACTTATAGGTTATTGGGCATAGCTAGCGGTTATCAAGGTTCAAGGGCCATTCGTATGGGTTATCAGACCAATTACAATTTAAAAAATGGATAATTATAGGTTATTGGTCATAGCTAGTGGTTATAATGGTTACTAGGACATTCGTATAGGTAATGAACACAAATTACGGTTTAAAATGGATACTTATAGGTTATTGGTCATAGCTAGTGGTCAAAATTGTTCAAGGGGCTTTCGTATGGGTTCTAGACACCAATTACAGTTTTAAAAATGGATACTTATAGGCTATTGGTCATAGCTAGTGGTTATAATGGTTCACTGGCCATTTCTATAGGTTATCACCACCAATTACAGTTTAAAAAATGGATACTTATAGGTTATTGGTTATAGCTAGTGGTTATAATGGTTCACGGGCCATTCGTATGGGCTATGGATGCCAAAGCGGTTTAACATGGATACTTATAGGTTATTGGGCATAGTTAGTGGTTATCATGGTTCAAGGGCCATTCGTATGGGTTATCGATACCAATTACAATTTAAAAAATTGATAATTATAGATTATTGGTCATAGCTAGTGTTTATAATGGTTACTAGGTCATTCGTATGGGTAATGAACACCAATTAAGGTTTAAAATAGATACTTATAGGTTATTGGTCATAGCTAGTGGTCAAAAATTTTCAAGGGGCTTTCGTATGGGTTCTAGACACCAATTACAGTTTAAAAAATGGATACTTATAGGCTATTGGTCATAGCTAGTGGTTATAATGGTTCACGGGACATTTGTATAGGTTATCAACCCCAATTACAGTTTAAAAAATGGATACTTAGAGGTTATTGGTTATAGCTAGTGGTTATAATGGTTCACGGGCCATTCGTATAGGCTGTGGACGCCAATTACGGTTTAACATGGATACTTATAGGTTATTGCGCGTAGCTAGTGGTTATAATGGTTCACATGCCATTCGTATAGGTTCTAAACACCAATTACAGTTTAAAAAATGGATACTTATAGGTTATTGGTCATAGCTAGTGGTCAGAATTGTTCAAGTGGCTTCCGTATGGGTTCTAGACACCAATTACAGTTTAAAAAGGCATACTTATAGGTTATTGGTCATAGGTAGTGGTTATAATGGTTCAAGGGCCATTCGTATGGGTTATCAATACCAATTACAATTTAAAAATTGGATAATTATAGGTTATTGGTCATAGCTAGTGGTTATAATGGTTACTAGGACATTCGTATGGGTAATGAACAAAAATTAAGGTTTAAAATGGATACTTATAGGTTATTGGTCATAGCTAGTGGTCAAAATTGCTCAAGGGGCTTTGGTATGGGTTCTAGACACCAATTACAGTTTTAAAAATGGATACTTATAGGCTATTGGTCATAGCTAGTGGTTATAATGGTTCACTGGCCATTTGTATAGGTTATCAACACCAATTATAGCTTAAAAAATGGATACTTATAGGTTATTGGTTATAGCTAGTGGTTATAATGGTTCACGGGCCATTCGTATGGGCTATGGATGCCAAAGCGGTTTAACATGGATACTTATAGGTTATTGGGCATAGCTAGTGGTTATCATGGTTCAAGGGCCATTCGTATGGGTTATCGATACCAATTACAATTTAAAAAAATGGATAATTATAGGTTATTGGTCATAGCTAGTGGTTATAATGGTTACTAGGTCATTCGTATGGGTAATGAACACCAATTAAGGTTTAAAATGGATACTTATAGGTTATTGGTCATAGCTAGTGGTCAAAATTGTTCAAGGGGCTTTCGTATGGGTTCTAGACACCAATTACAGTTTAAAAAATGGATACTTATAGGCTATTGGTCATAGCTAGTGGTTATAATGGTTCACGGGCCATTTGTATAGGTTATCAACACCAATTACAGTTTAAAAAATGGATACTTAGAGGTTATTGGTTATAGCTAGTGGTTATAATGGTTCACGGGCCATTCGTATAGGCTGTGGACGCCAATTACGGTTTAACATGGATACTTATAGGTTATTGCGCGTAGCCAGTGGTTATAATGGTTCACAGGCCATTCGTATAGGTTCTAAACACCAATTACAGTTTCAAAAATGGATACTTATAGGTTATTGGTCATAGCTAGTGGTCAAAATTGTTCAAGGGACTTTCGTATGGGTTCTAGACACCAATTACAGTTTAAAAATGCATACTTATAGGTTATTGCGCGTAGCTAGTGGTTATAATGGTTCACAGGCCATTCGTATAGGTTCTAGACACCGATTACATTTTAAAAAATGGATACTTATAGGTTATTGGTCATAGCTAGTGGGTATAATGGTTCACGGCCCATTTGTATGGGTTATCAACACCGGTTACAGTTTAAAAAATGGATACTTATAGGTTATTGGTTATAGCTAGTGGTTATAATGGTTCACGGGCAATTCGTATGGGCTATGGACGCACAAGCGGTTTAACATGGATACTTATAGGTTATTGGGCATAGCTAGCGGTTATCAAGGTTCAAGGGCCATTTGTATGGGTTATCGATACCAATTACAATTTAAAAAATGGATAATTATAGGTTATTGTTCATAGCTAGTGGTTATAATGGTTACTAGGACATTCGTATTGGTAATGAACACCAATTAAGGTTTAAAATGGATACTTATAGGTTATTGGTCATAGCTAGTGGTCAAAATTGTTCAAGGGGCTTTCGTATGGGTTCTAGACACCAATTACAGTTTAAAAAATGGATACTTATAGGCTATTGGTCATAGCTAGTGGTTATAATGGTTCACGGGCCATTTGTATAGGTTATCAACACCAATTACAGTTTAAAAAATGGATACTTAGAGGTTATTGGTTATAGCTAGTGGTTATAATGGTTCACGGGCCATTCGTATAGGCTGTGGACGCCAATTACGGTTTAACATGGATACTTATAGGTTATTGCGCGTAGCCAGTGGTTATAATGGTTCACAGGCCATTCGTATAGGTTCTAAACACCAATTACAGTTTCAAAAATGGATACTTATAGGTTATTGGTCATAGCTAGTGGTCAAAATTGTTCAAGGGACTTTCGTATGGGTTCTAGACACCAATTACAGTTTAAAAATGCATACTTATAGGTTATTGGTCATAGGTAGTGGTTATAATGGTTCAAGGGCCATTCGTATGGGTTATCAGACCAATTACAATTTAAAAAATGGATAATTATAGGTTATTGGTCATAGCTAGTGGTTATAATGGTTACTCGGACATTCGTATAGGTAATGAACACAAATTACGGTTTAAAATGGATACTTATAGGTTATTGGTCATAGCTAGTGGTCAAAATTGTTCAAGGGGCTTTCGTATCGGTTCTAGACACCAATTACAGTTTTAAAAATGGATACTTATAGGCTATTGGTCTTAGCTAGTGGTTATAATGGTTCACTTGCCATTTGTATAGGTTATCACCACCAATTACAGTTTAAAAAATGGATACTTAGAGGTTATTGGTTATAGCTAGTGGTTATAATGGTTCACGGGCCATTCGTATGGGCTGTGGAAGCCAATTACGGTTTAACATGGATACTTATAGGTTATTGCGAGTAGCTAGTGGTTATAATGGTTCACAGGCCATTCGTATAGGTTCTAGACACCGATTACAGTTTAAAAAATGGATACTTATAGGTTATTGGTCATAGCTAGTGGGTATAATGGTTCACGACCCATTTGTATAGGTTATCAACACCGGTTACAGTTTAAAAAATGGATACTTATAGGTTATTGGTTATAGCTAGTGGTTATAATGGTTCACGGGCAATTCGTATGGGCTATGGACGCACAAGCGGTTTAACATGGATACTTATAGGTTATTGGGCATAGCTAGCGGTTATCAAGGTTCAAGGGCCATTCGTATGGGTTATCAGACCAATTACAATTTAAAAAATGGATAATTATAGGTTATTGGTCATAGCTAGTGGTTATAATGGTTACTAGGACATTCGTATAGGTAATGAACACAAATTACGGTTTAAAATGGATACTTATAGGTTATTGGTCATAGCTAGTGGTCAAAATTGTTCAAGGGGCTTTCGTATGGGTTCTAGACACCAATTACAGTTTTAAAAATGGATACTTATAGGCTATTGGTCATAGCTAGTGGTTATAATGGTTCACTGGCCATTTCTATAGGTTATCACCACCAATTACAGTTTAAAAAATGGATACTTATAGGTTATTGGTTATAGCTAGTGGTTATAATGGTTCACGGGCCATTCGTATGGGCTATGGATGCCAAAGCGGTTTAACATGGATACTTATAGGTTATTGGGCATAGTTAGTGGTTATCATGGTTCAAGGGCCATTCGTATGGGTTATCGATACCAATTACAATTTAAAAAATTGATAATTATAGATTATTGGTCATAGCTAGTGTTTATAATGGTTACTAGGTCATTCGTATGGGTAATGAACACCAATTAAGGTTTAAAATAGATACTTATAGGTTATTGGTCATAGCTAGTGGTCAAAAATTTTCAAGGGGCTTTCGTATGGGTTCTAGACACCAATTACAGTTTAAAAAATGGATACTTATAGGCTATTGGTCATAGCTAGTGGTTATAATGGTTCACGGGACATTTGTATAGGTTATCAACCCCAATTACAGTTTAAAAAATGGATACTTAGAGGTTATTGGTTATAGCTAGTGGTTATAATGGTTCACGGGCCATTCGTATAGGCTGTGGACGCCAATTACGGTTTAACATGGATACTTATAGGTTATTGCGCGTAGCTAGTGGTTATAATGGTTCACATGCCATTCGTATAGGTTCTAAACACCAATTACAGTTTAAAAAATGGATACTTATAGGTTATTGGTCATAGCTAGTGGTCAGAATTGTTCAAGTGGCTTCCGTATGGGTTCTAGACACCAATTACAGTTTAAAAAGGCATACTTATAGGTTATTGGTCATAGGTAGTGGTTATAATGGTTCAAGGGCCATTCGTATGGGTTATCAATACCAATTACAATTTAAAAATTGGATAATTATAGGTTATTGGTCATAGCTAGTGGTTATAATGGTTACTAGGACATTCGTATGGGTAATGAACAAAAATTAAGGTTTAAAATGGATACTTATAGGTTATTGGTCATAGCTAGTGGTCAAAATTGCTCAAGGGGCTTTGGTATGGGTTCTAGACACCAATTACAGTTTTAAAAATGGATACTTATAGGCTATTGGTCATAGCTAGTGGTTATAATGGTTCACTGGCCATTTGTATAGGTTATCAACACCAATTATAGCTTAAAAAATGGATACTTATAGGTTATTGGTTATAGCTAGTGGTTATAATGGTTCACGGGCCATTCGTATGGGCTATGGATGCCAAAGCGGTTTAACATGGATACTTATAGGTTATTGGGCATAGCTAGTGGTTATCATGGTTCAAGGGCCATTCGTATGGGTTATCGATACCAATTACAATTTAAAAAAATGGATAATTATAGGTTATTGGTCATAGCTAGTGGTTATAATGGTTACTAGGTCATTCGTATGGGTAATGAACACCAATTAAGGTTTAAAATGGATACTTATAGGTTATTGGTCATAGCTAGTGGTCACAATTGTTCAAGTTGCTTTCGTATGGGTTCTAGACACCAATTACAGTTTACAAAATGGATACTTATAGGCTATTGGTCATAGCTAGTGGTTATAATGGTTCACGGGCCATTTGTATAGGTTATCAACACCAATTACAGTTTAAAAAGTTGGATACTTAGAGGTTATTGGTTATAGCTAGTGGTTATAATGGTTCACGGGCCATTCGTATGGGCTGTGGAAGCCAATTACGGTTTAACATGGATACTTATAGGTTATTGCGCGTAGCTAGTGGTTATAATGGTTCACATGCCATTCGTATAGGTTCTAGACACCGATTACAGTTTAAAAAACGGATACTTATAGGTTATTGGTCATAGCTAGTGGGTATAATGGTTCACGGCCCATTTGTATGGGTTATCAACACCGGTTACAGTTTAAAAAATGGATACTTATAGGTTATTGGTTATAGCTAGTGGTTATAATGGTTCACGGGCAATTCGTATGGGCTATGGACGCACAAGCGGTTTAACATGGATACTTATAGGTTATTGGGCATAGCTAGTGGTTATCAAGGTTCAAGGGCCTTTTGTATGGGTTATCGGTACCAATTACAATTTAAAAAATGGATAATTATAGGTTATTGGTCATAGCTAGTGGTTATAATGGTTACTAGGACATTCGTATGGGTAATGAACACCAATTAAGGTTTAAAATGGATACTTATAGGTTATGGGTCATAGCTAGTGGTCAAAATTGTTCAAGGGGCTTTCGTATGGGTTCTAGACACCAATTACAGTTTAAAAAATGGATACTTATAGGCTATTGGTCATAGCTAGTGGTTATAATGGTTCACGGGCCATTTGTATAGGTTATCAACCCCAATTACAGTTTAAAAAATGGATACTTAGAGGTTATTGGTTATAGCTAGTGGTTATACTGGTTCACGGGCCATTCGTATAGGCTGTGGACGCCAATTACGGTTTAACACGGATACTTATAGGTTATTGCGCGTAGCTAGTGGTTATAATTGTTCACAGGCCATCCGTATAGGTTCTAAACACCAATTACAGTTTAAAAAATGGATACTTATAGGTTATTGGTCATAGCTAGTGGTCAAAATTGTTCAAGGGGCTTTCGTATGGGTTCTAGACACCAATTACAGTTTAAAAATGCATACTTATAGGTTATTGGTCATAGGTAGTGGTTATAATGGTTCAAGGGCCATTCGTATGGGTTATCAATACCAATTACAATTTAAAAAATGGATAATTATAGGTTATTGGTCATAGCTAGTGGTTATAATGGTTACCAGGACATTCGTATGGGTAACGAACACAAATTAAGGTTTAAAATGGATACTTATAGGTTATTGGTCATAGCTAGTGGTCAAAATTGTTCAAGGGGCTTTGGTATGGGTTCTAGACACCAATTACAGTTTTAAAAATGGATACTTATAGGCTATTGGTCATAGCTAGTGGTTATAATGGTTCACTGGCCATTTGTATAGGTTATCAACACCAATTATAGTTTAAAAAATGGATACTTATAGGTTATTGGTTATAGCTAGTGGTTATAATGGTTCACGGGCCATTCGTATGGGCTATGGATGCCAAAGCGGTTTAACATGGATACTTATAGGTTATTGGGCATAGATAGTGGTTATCATGGTTCAAGGGCCATTCGTATGGGTTATCGATACCAATTACAATTTAAAAAATTGATAATTATAGATTATTGGTCATAGCTAGTGTTTATAATGGTTACTAGGTCATTCGTATGGGTAATGAACACCAATTAGGGTTTAAAATAGATACTTATAGGTTATTGGTCATAGCTAGTGGTCAAAATTTTTCAAGGGGCTTTCGTATGGGTTCTAGACACCAATTACAGTTTAAAAAATGGATACTTATAGGCTATTGGTCATAGCTAGTGGTTATAATGGTTCACGGGACATTTGTATAGGTTATCAACCCCAATTACAGTTTAAAAAATGGATACTTAGAGGTTATTGGTTATAGCTAGTGGTTATAATGGTTCACGGGCCATTCGTATAGGCTGTGGACGCCAATTACGGTTTAACATGGATACTTATAGGTTATTGCGCGTAGCTAGTGGTTATAATGGTTCACATGCCATTCGTATAGGTTCTAAACACCAATTACAGTTTAAAAAATGGATACTTATAGGTTATCTGTCATAGCTAGTGGTCAGAATTGTTCAAGTGGCTTCCGTATGGGTTCTAGACACCAATTACAGTTTAAAAAGGCATACTTATAGGTTATTGGTCATAGGTAGTGGTTATAATGGTTCAAGGGCCATTCGTATGGGTTATCAATACCAATTACAATTTAAAAATTGGATAATTATAGGTTATTGGTCATAGCTAGTGGTTATAATGGTTACTAGGACATTCGTATGGGTAATGAAAAAAAATTAAGGTTTAAAATGGATACTTATAGGTTATTGGTCATAGCTAGTGGTCAAAATTGCTCAAGGGGCTTTGGTATGGGTTCTAGACACCAATTACAGTTTTAAAAATGGATACTTATAGGCTATTGGTCATAGCTAGTGGTTATAATGGTTCACTGGCCATTTGTATAGGTTATCAACACCAATTATAGCTTAAAAAATGGATACTTATAGGTTATTGGTTATAGCTAGTGGTTATAATGGTTCACGGGCCATTCGTATGGGCTATGGATGCCAAAGCGGTTTAACATGGATACTTATAGGTTATTGGGCATAGCTAGTGGTTATCATGGTTCAAGGGCCATTCGTATGGGTTATCGATACCAATTACAATTTAAAAAAATGGATAATTATAGGTTATTGGTCATAGCTAGTGGTTATAATGGTTACTAGGTCATTCGTATGGGTAATGAACACCAATTAAGGTTTAAAATGGATACTTATAGGTTATTGGTCATAGCTAGTGGTCACAATTGTTCAAGTTGCTTTCGTATGGGTTCTAGACACCAATTACAGTTTACAAAATGGATACTTATAGGCTATTGGTCATAGCTAGTGGTTATAATGGTTCACGGGCCATTTGTATAGGTTATCAACACCAATTACAGTTTAAAAAATTGGATACTTAGAGGTTATTGGTTATAGCTAGTGGTTATAATGGTTCACGGGCCATTCGTATGGGCTGTGGAAGCCAATTACGGTTTAACATGGATACTTATAGGTTATTGCGCGTAGCTAGTGGTTATAATGGTTCACATGCCATTCGTATAGGTTGTAGACACCGATTACAGTTTAAAAAACGGATACTTATAGGTTATTGGTCATAGCTAGTGGGTATAATGGTTCACGGCCCATTTGTATGGGTTATCAACACCGGTTACAGTTTAAAAAATGGATACTTATAGGTTATTGGTTATAGCTAGTGGTTATAATGGTTCACGGGCAATTCGTATGGGCTATGGACGCACAAGCGGTTTAACATGGATACTTATAGGTTATTGGGCATAGCTAGTGGTTATCAAGGTTCAAGGGCCTTTTGTATGGGTTATCGGTACCAATTACAATTTAAAAAATGGATAATTATAGGTTATTGGTCATAGCTAGTGGTTATAATGGTTACTAGGACATTCGTATGGGTAATGAACACCAATTAAGGTTTAAAATGGATACTTATAGGTTATTGGTCATAGCTAGTGGTCAAAATTGTTCAAGGGGCTTTCGTATGGGTTCTAGACACCAATTACAGTTTAAAAAATGGATACTTATAGGCTATTGGTCATAGCTAGTGGTTATAATGGTTCACGGGCCATTTGTATAGGTTATCAACCCCAATTACAGTTTAAAAAATGGATACTTAGAGGTTATTGGTTATAGCTAGTGGTTATACTGGTTCACGGGCCATTCGTATAGGCTGTGGACGCCAATTACGGTTTAACACGGATACTTATAGGTTATTGCGCGTAGCTAGTGGTTATAATTGTTCACAGGCCATCCGTATAGGTTCTAAACACCAATTACAGTTTAAAAAATGGATACTTATAGGTTATTGGTCATAGCTAGTGGTCAAAATTGTTCAAGGGGCTTTCGTATGGGTTCTAGACACCAATTACAGTTTAAAAATGCATACTTATAGGTTATTGGTCATAGGTAGTGGTTATAATGGTTCAAGGGCCATTCGTATGGGTTATCAATACCAATTACAATTTAAAAAATGGATAATTATAGGTTATTGGTCATAGCTAGTGGTTATAATGGTTACCAGGACATTCGTATGGGTAACGAACACAAATTAAGGTTTAAAATGGATACTTATAGGTTATTGGTCATAGCTAGTGGTCAAAATTGTTCAAGGGGCTTTGGTATGGGTTCTAGGCACCAATTACAGTTTTAAAAATGGATACTTATAGGCTATTGGTCATAGCTAGTGGTTATAATGGTTCACTGGCCATTTGTATAGGTTATCAACACCAATTATAGTTTAAAAAATGGATACTTATAGGTTATTGGTTATAGCTAGTGGTTATAATGGTTCACGGGCCATTCGTATGGGCTATGGATGCCAAAGCGGTTTAACATGGATACTTATAGGTTATTGGGCATAGCTAGTGGTTATCATGGTTCAAGGGCCATTCGTATGAGTTATCGATACCAATTACAATTTAAAAAATGGATAATTATAGGTTATTGGTCATAGCTAGTGGTTATAATGGTTACTAGGTCATTCGTATGGGTAATGAACACCAATTAAGGTTTAAAATGGATACTTATAGGTTATTGGTCATAGCTAGTGGTCAAAATTGTTCAAGTTGCTTTCGTATGGGTTCTAGACACCAATTACAGTTTACAAAATGGATACTTATAGGCTATTGGTCATAGCTAGTGGTTATAATGGTTCACGGGCCATTTGTATAGGTTATCAACACCAATTACAGTTTAAAAAATTGGATACTTAGAGGTTATTGGTTATAGCTAGTGGTTATAATGGTTCACGGGCCATTCGTATGGGCTGTGGAAGCCAATTACGGTTTAACATGGATACTTATAGGTTATTGCGCGTAGCTAGTGGTTATAATGGTTCACATGCCATTCGTATAGGTTCTAGACACCGATTACAGTTTAAAAAACGGATACTTATAGGTTATTGGTCATAGCTGGAGGGTATAATGGTTCACGGCCCATTTGTATGGGTTATCAACACCGGTTACAGTTTAAAAAATGGATACTTATAGGTTATTGGTTATAGCTAGTGGTTATAATGGTTCACGGGCAATTCGTATGGGCTATGGACGCACAAGCGGTTTAACATGGATACTTATAGGTTATTGGGCATAGCTAGTGGTTATCAAGGTTCAAGGGCCTTTTGTATGGGTTATCGGTACCAATTACAATTTAAAAAATGGATAATTATAGGTTATTGGTCATAGCTAGTGGTTATAATGGTTACTAGGACATTCGTATGGGTAATGAACACCAATTAAGGTTTAAAATGGATACTTATAGGTTATTGGTCATAGCTAGTGGTCAAAATTGTTCAAGGGGCTTTCGTATGGGTTCTAGACACCAATTACAGTTTAAAAAATGGATACTTATAGGCTATTGGTCATAGCTAGTGGTTATAATGGTTCACAGGCCATTTGTATAGGTTATCAACACCAATTACAGTTTAAAAAATGGATACTTAGAGGTTATTGGTTATAGCTAGTGGTTATAATGGTTCACGGGCCATTCGTATAGGCTGTGGACGCCAATTACGGTTTAACATGGATACTTATAGGTTATTGCGCGTAGCTAGTGGTTGTAATGGTTCACAGGCCATTCGTATAGGTTCTAAACACCATTTACAGTTTAAAAAATGGATACTTATAGGTTATTGGTCATAGCTAGTGGTCAAAATTGTTCAAGGGGCTTTCGTATGGGTTCTAGACACCAATTACAGTTTAAAAATGCATACTTATAGGTTATTGGTCATAGGTAGTGGTTATAATGGTTCAAGGGCCATTCGTATGGGTTATCAATACCAATTATAATTTAAAAAATGGATAATTATAGGTTATTGGTCATAGCTAGTGGTTATAATGGTTACTAGGACATTCGTATGGGTAACGAACACAAATTAAGGTTTGATACTTATAGGTTATTGGTCATAGCTAGTGGTCAAAATTGTTCAAGGGGCTTTGGTATGGGTTCTAGACACCAATTACAGTTTTAAAAATGGATACTTATAGGCTATTGGTCATAGCTAGTGGTTATAATGGTTCACTGGCCATTTGTATAGGTTCTCAACACCAATTATAGTTTAAAAAATGGATACTTATAGGTTATTGGTTATAGCTAGTGGTTATTATGGTTCACGGGCCATTCGTATGGGCTATGGATGCCAAAGCGGTTTAACATGGATACTTATAGGTTATTGGGCATAGCTAGTGGTTATCATGGTTCAAGGGCCATTCGTATGGGTTATCGATACCAATTACAATTTAAAAAATGGATAATTATAGGTTATTGGTCATAGCTAGTGGTTATAATGGTTACTAGGTCATTCGTATGGGTAATGAACACCAATTAAGGTTTAAAATGGATACTTATAGGTTATTGGTCATAGCTAGTGGTCAAAAATTTTCAAGTTGCTTTCGTATGGGTTCTAGACACCAATTACAGTTTACAAAATGGATACTTATAGGCTATTGGTCATATCTAGTGGTTATAATGGTTCACGGGCCATTTGTATAGGTTATCAACACCAATTACAGTTTAAAAAACTGGATACTTAGAGGTTATTGGTATAGCTAGTGGTTATAATGGTTCACGGGCCATTCGTATGGGCTGTGGAAGCCAATTACGATTTAACATGGATACTTATAGGTTATTGCGCGTAGCTAGTGGTTATAATGGTTCACAGGCCATTCGTATAGGTTCTAGACACCGATTACAGTTTAAAAAAAGGATACTTAAAGGTTATTGGTCATAGCTAGTGGGTATAATGGTTCACGGCCCATTTGTATGGGTTATCAACACCAGTTACAGTTTAAAAAATGGATACTTATAGGTTATTGGTTATAGCTAGTGGTTATAATGGTTCACGGGCAATTCGTATGGGCTATGGACGCACAAGCGGTTTAACATGGATACTTATAGGTTATTGGGCATAGCTAGTGGTTATCAAGGTTCAAGGGCCTTTTGTATGGGTTATCGGTACCAACTACAATTTAAAAAATGGATAATTATAGGTTATTGGTCATAGCTAGTGGTTATAATGGTTACTAGGATATTCGTATGGGTAATGAACACCAATTAAGGTTTAAAATGGATACTTATAGGTTATTGGTCATAGCTAGTGGTCAAAATTGTTCAAGGGGCTTTCGTATGGGTTCTAGACACCAATTACAGTTTAAAAGATGGATACTTATAGGCTATTGGTCATAGCTAGTGGTTATAATGGTTCACAGGCCATTTGTATAGGTTATCAACACCAATTACAGTTTAAAAAATGGATACTTAGAGGTTATTGGTTATAGCTAGTGGTTATAATGGTTCACGGGCCATTCGTATAGGCTGTGGACGCCAATTACGGTTTAACATGGATACTTATAGGTTATTGCGCGTAGCTAGTGGTTGTAATGGTTCACAGGCCATTCGTATAGGTTCTAAACACCATTTACAGTTTAAAAAATGGATACTTATAGGTTATTGGTCATAGCTAGTGGTCAAAATTGTTCAAGGGGCTTTCGTATGGGTTCTAGACACCAATTACAGTTTAAAAATGCATACTTATAGGTTATTGGTCATAGGTAGTGGTTATAATGGTTCAAGGGCCATTCGTATGGGTTATCAGACCAATTACAATTTAAAAAATGGATAATTATAGGTTATTTGTCATAGCTAGTGGTTATAATGGTTACTAGGACATTCGTATGGGTAATGAACACAAATTACGGTTTAAAATGGATACTTATATGTTATTGGTCATAGCTAGTGATCAAAATTGTTCAAGGGGCTTTCGTATGGGTTCTAGACACCAATTACAGTTTTAAAAATGCATACTTATAGGCTATTGGTCATAGCTAGTGGTTATAATGGTTCACTGGCCATTTGTATAGGTTATCACCACCAATTATAGTTTAAAAAATGGATACTTATAGGTTATTGGTTATAGCTAGTGGTTATAATGGTTCACGGGCCATTCGTATGGGCTATGGATGCCAAAGTGGTTTAACATGGATACTTATAGGTTATTGGGCATAGCTAGTGGTTATCATGGTTCAAGGGCCATTCGTATGGGTTATCGATACCAATTACAATTTAAAAAATGGATAATTATAGGTTATTGGTCATAGCTGTTGGTTATAATGGTTACTAGGTCATTCGTATGGGTAATGAACACCAATTAAGGTTTAAAATGGATACTTATAGGTTATTGGTCATAGCTAGTTGTCAAAATTGTTCAAGGGGCTTTCGTATGGGTTCTAGACACCAATTACAGTTTAAAAAATGGATACTTATAGGCTATTGATCATAGCTAGTGGTTATAATGGTTCACGGGCCATTAGTATAGGTTATCAACCCCAATTACAGTTTAAAAAATGGATACTTAGAGGTTATTGGTTATAGCTAGTGGTTATAATGGTTCACGGGCCATGCGTATAGGCTGTGGACGCCAATTACGGTTTAACATGGATACTTATAGGTTATTGCGCGTAGCTAGTGGTTATAATGGTTCACAGGCCATTCGTATAGGTTCTAGACACCGATTACAGTTTAAAAAATGGATACTTATAGGTTATTGGTCATAGCTAGTGGGTATAATGGTTCACGACCCATTTGTATGGGTTATCAACACCAGTTACAGTTTAAAAAATGGATACTTATAGGTTATTGGTTATAGCTAGTGGTTATAATGGTTCACGTGCAATTCATATGGGCTATGGACGCACAAGCGCTTTAACATGGATACTTATAGGTTATTGGGCATAGCTAGTGGTTATCAAGGTTCAAGCGCCATTCGTATGGGTTATCGATACCAATTACAATTTAAAAAATGGATAATTATAGGTTATTGGTCATAGCTAGTGGTTATAATGGTTACTAGGACATTCGTATGGGTAATGAACACCAATTAAGCTTTAAAATGGATACTTATAGGTTATTGGTCATAGCTAGTGGTCAAAATTGTTCAAGGGGCTTTCGTATGGGTTCTAGACACCAATTACAGTTTAAAGTATGGATACATATAGGCTATCGGTCATAGCTAGTGGTTATAATGGTTCACGGGCCATTTGTATAGGTTATCAACCCCAATTACCAGTTTAAAAAATGGATACTTAGAGGTTATTGGTTATAGCTAGTGGTTATAATGGTTCACGGGCCATTCGTATAGGCTGTGGACGCCAATTACGGTTTAACATGGATACTTATAGGTTATTGCGCGTAGCTAGTGGTTATAATGGTTCACAGGCCATTCGTATAGGTTCTAAACACCAATTACAGTTTAAAAAATGGATACTTATAGGTTATTGGTCATAGCTAGTGGTCAAAATTGTTCAAGGGGCTTTCGTATGGGTTCTAGACACCAATTACAGTTTAAAAATGCATACTTATAGGTTATTGGTCATAGGTAGTGGTTATAATGGTTCAAAGGCCATTCGTATGGGTTATCAATACCAATTACAGTTTAAAAAATGAATAATTATAGGTTATTGGTCATAGCTAGTGGTTATAATGGTTACTAGGACATTCGTATGGGTAATGAACACAAATTAAGGTTTAAAATGGATACTTATAGGTTATTGGTCATAGCTAGTGGTCAAAATTGTTCAAGGGGCTTTCGTATGGGTTCTAGACACCAATTACAGTTTTAAAAATGGATAATTATAGGCTAGTGGTCATAGCTAGTGGTTATAATGGTTCACTGGCCATTTGTATAGGTTATCACCACCAATTACAGTTTAAAAAATGGATACTTATAGGTTATTGGTTATAGCTAGTGGTTATAATGGTTCACGTGCCATTCGTATGGGCTATGGATGCCAGAGCGGTTTAACATGGATACTTATAGGTTATTGGGCATAGCTAGTGGTTATCATGGTTCATGGGCCATTCGTATGGGTTATCGATACCAATTATAATTTAAAAAATGGATAATTATAGGTTATTGGTCATAGCTAGTGGTTATAATGGTTACTAGGTCATTCGTATGGGTAATGAACACCAATTAAGGTTTAAAATGGATACTTATAGGTTATTGGTCATAGCTAGTGGTCAAAATTGTTCAAGGGGCTTTCATATGGGTTCTAGACACCAATTATAGTTTAAAAAAGGGATACTTATAGGCTATTGGTCATAGCTAGTGGTTATAATGGTTCACGGGCCATTTGTATAGGTTATCAACACCAATTACAGTTTAAAAAATGGATACTTAGAGGTTACTGGTTATAGCTAGTGGTTATAATGGTTCACGGGCCATTCATATGGGCTGTGGAAGCCAATTACGGTTTAACATGGATACTTATAGGTTATTGCGCGTAGCTAGTGGTTATAATGGTTCACAGGCCATTCGTATAGGTTCTAGACACCGATTACAGTTTAAAAAATGGATACTTATAGGTTATTGGTCATAGCTAGTGGGTATAATGGTTAACGACCCATTTGTATGGGTTATCAACACCAGTTACAGTTTAAAAAATGGATACTTATAGGTTATTGGTTATAGCTAGTGGTTATAATGGTTCACCTGCAATTCGTATGGGCTACGGACGCACAAGCAGTTTAACATGGATACTTATAGGTTATTGGGCATAGCTAGTGGTTATCAAGGTTCAAGGGCCATTCGTATGGGTTATCGATACCAATTACAATTTAAAAAATGGATAATTATAGGTTATTGGTCATAGCTAGTGGTTATAATGGTTACTAGGACATTCGTATGGGTAATGAACACCAATTAAGGTTTAAAATGGATACTTATATGTTATTGGTCATAGCTAGTGGTCAAAATTGTTCAAGGGGCTTTCGTATGGGTTCTAGACACCAATT
Source organism: Calendula officinalis (assembly GCA_963853835.1). NCBI lineage: Eukaryota > Viridiplantae > Streptophyta > Magnoliopsida > Asterales > Asteraceae > Calendula > Calendula officinalis. The sequence continues at coordinate 63,761,594 of OY970825.1, read as the reverse complement.
ACAGTTTTAAAAATGGATACTTATAGGCTATTGGTCATAGCTAGTGGTTATAATGGTTCACGGGCCATTTGTATAGGTTATCAACACCAATTACAGTTTAAAAAATGGATACTTAGAGGTTATTGGTTATAGCTAGTGGTTATAATGGTTCACGGGCCATTCGTATGGGCTGTGGACGCCAATTACGGTTTAACACGGATACTTATAGGTTATTGCGCGTAGCTAGTGGTTATAATGGTTCACAGGCCATTCGTATAGGTTCTATACACCAATTACAGTTTAAAAAATGGATACTTATAGGTTATTAGTCATAGCTAGTGGTTAAAATTGTTCAAGGGGCTTTCGTATGGGTTCTAGACACCAATTACAGTTTAAAAATGCATACTTATAGGTTATTGGTCATAGGTAGTGGTTATAATGGTTCAAGGGCCATTCGTGTGGGTTATCGTTACTAATTACAATTTAAAAAATGGATAATTATAGGTTATTGGTCATAGCTAGTGGTTATAATGGTTACTAGGACATTCGTATGGGTAATGAACACCAATTAAGGTTTAAAATGGATACTTATAGGTTATTGGTCATAGCTAGTGGTCAAAATTGTTCAAGGGGCTTTCGTATGGGTTCTAGACACCAATTACAGTTTAAAAAATGGATACTTATAGGCTATTGGTCATAGCTAGTGGTTATAATGGTTCACTGGCCATTTGTATAGGTTATCAACACCGATTATAGTTTAAAAAATGGATGCTTATAGGTTATTGGTTATAGCTAGTGGTTATAATGGTTCACGGGCCATTCGTATGGGCTATGGATGGCAAACCGGTTTAACATGGATACTTATAGGTTATTGGGCATAGCTAGTGGTTATCATGGTTCAAGGGCCATTCGTATGGGTTATCGATACCAATTACAATTTAAAAAATGGATAATTATAGGTTATTGGTCATAGCTAGTGGTTATAATGGTTACTAGGTCATTCGTATGGGTAATGAACACCAATTAAGGTTTAAAATGGATACTTATAGGTTATCGGTCATAGCTAGTGGTCAAAATTGTTCAAGGGGCTTTCGTATGGGTTCTAGACACCAATTACAGTTTAAAGTATGGATACATATAGGCTATCGGTCATAGCTAGTGGTTATAATGGTTCACGGGCCATTTGTATAGGTTATCAACCCCAATTACCAGTTTAAAAAATGGATACTTAGAGGTTATTGGTTATAGCTAGTGGTTATAATGGTTCACGGGCCATTCGTATAGGCTGTGGACGCCAATTACGGTTTAACATGGATACTTATAGGTTATTGCGCGTAGCTAGTGGTTATAATGGTTCACAGGCCATTCGTATAGGTTCTAAACACCAATTACAGTTTAAAAAATGGATACTTATAGGTTATTGGTCATAGCTAGTGGTCAAAATTGTTCAAGGGGCTTTCGTATGGGTTCTAGACACCAATTACAGTTTAAAAATGCATACTTATAGGTTATTGGTCATAGGTAGTGGTTATAATGGTTCAAAGGCCATTCGTATGGGTTATCAATACCAATTACAGTTTAAAAAATGAATAATTATAGGTTATTGGTCATAGCTAGTGGTTATAATGGTTACTAGGACATTCGTATGGGTAATGAACACAAATTAAGGTTTAAAATGGATACTTATAGGTTATTGGTCATAGCTAGTGGTCAAAATTGTTCAAGGGGCTTTCGTATGGGTTCTAGACACCAATTACAGTTTTAAAAATGGATACATATAGGCTAGTGGTCATAGCTAGTGGTTATAATGGTTCACTGGCCATTTGTATAGGTTATCACCACCAATTACAGTTTAAAAAATGGATACTTATAGGTTATTGGTTATAGCTAGTGGTTATAATGGTTCACGGGCCATTCGTATGGGCTATGGATGCCAGAGCGGTTTAACATGGATACTTATAGGTTATTGGGCATAGCTAGTGGTTATCATGGTTCATGGGCCATTCGTATGGGTTATCGATACCAATTACAATTTAAAAAATGGATAATTATAGGTTATTGGTCATAGCTAGTGGTTATAATGGTTACTAGGTCATTCGTATGGGTAATGAACACCAATTAAGGTTTAAAATGGATACTTATAGGTTATTGGTCATAGCTAGTGGTCAAAATTGTTCAAGGGGCTTTCATATGGGTTCTAGACACCAATTATAGTTTAAAAAAGGGATACTTATAGGCTATTGGTCATAGCTAGTGGTTATAATGGTTCACGGGCCATTTGTATAGGTTATCAACACCAATTACAGTTTAAAAAATGGATACTTAGAGGTTACTGGTTATAGCTAGTGGTTATAATGGTTCACGGGCCATTCATATGGGCTGTGGAAGCCAATTACGGTTTAACATGGATACTTATAGGTTATTGCGCGTAGCTAGTGGTTATAATGGTTCACAGGCCATTCGTATAGGTTCTAGACACCGATTACAGTTTAAAAAATGGATACTTATAGGTTATTGGTCATAGCTAGTGGGTATAATGGTTAACGACCCATTTGTATGGGTTATCAACACCAGTTACAGTTTAAAAAATGGATACTTATAGGTTATTGGTTATAGCTAGTGGTTATAATGGTTCACCTGCAATTCGTTTGGGCTACGGACGCACAAGCAGTTTAACATGGATACTTATAGGTGTTGGAATATGCTTCACGCGTATAACATATAGTTATATGGCTAGTTGTTTGTGAGCCTAAAGGGTCACACACTTAAACACTAAACACCATTATATAATTAGTGTAATTAGTGTAATTACATTAATTATTAATATATAAAAGCTTCATGCTTGTATATAATAAGTTTAATATTAATTGTTAATATTGAAACTTTATTATGAGCAAACTAGAAGAAACAAATAACAAGGGACTAGAGTGAAAATAGAAGTATGGTTTATGGAAATCTTTAATGGGTCTTTATGGCACAATTATGTGTGATGAATGAGTCCATAAACACTCCCTTTGACCCCTCTCTTGGATGTGCACCATAACACACACAAGAAGGTGTTTTTGTTTTCTTCCTATTTTTTTGCTCTCAAGAATCAAGGACTAGCATCCTCCTTTGGTGTTCTTGAAGTGTTGTGTGGACTTTCTTTTAGAGGTATTCTAATTGAATACTTGGTTTCAATCCATCACCAACTCCATCCGAATACACAATAATCAAAGGCAACTAGGGTATGAATTCTTATACCATTCTCTTTGATTTTCTTATAGTTTAATTGTATGATTGATATCAAGATCCGTTCATGGTGATTAAATCTTTCCGCTGCGTTTTGTTACTTGTAATAACCGAAAATCACCATTAGTGGTATCACGAGTCATTATATTAATCATATAATTAGCTAGATTTTGTGAAAAGTGGCAAAAACCAATCTTTTTTGTGTTTTTTAAAATTCCGATCGGACCAAACACAAAAACCCTACGGGTTTTTTAATTTAATTTTCGGATTTTTATAAAAATATGGGTTAAAATATGGTATTTTTGGAATCCTATTGTCACTTGTTACAAAAGCATATCAAAAAATTAATCTTGTTATTGTTTTTTTGATTATTTGGCTTGGAATTTAATTTTTAATTCCATTTTGTTGATATGGCAAAACATGTATTTTTGCCATATCCCAAGCCAAAGCCTTGTCAATTGTTGCTTGTTTGTGCAAACCGATGAAAGCCTAGACCATTTGTGAATGAATGTGGTTGATGTTTGGTTGTTTGGTTGTTTGGGAAAAGCCTTGTTTTTTTTTGGCTTAATTGTTGTAATTTGTTTCATTTATTTTTCTTTTATTTTTGGTGCCATTTTTGGGGCAATTTGTAATGTAAAAGTAATAGAATAGATTGTATTTATTTTATCTTTTTATTGTAAATTGTTGACAAAAAATATTGAAGACTAATGAAGAAAACAACAAATTTCCGTCACAAAAGCGAGGGCTGTGCGAAAACAGGTTTTCCAGAGGCATACGGACTCCGTTTTGGGCGATTCAAAAGCCTAAAATGCTTGCAAAGTCGTGGGCTACAACTTTCCAGAAGGCCGGGAAGACCAACGAAGATTCCTTCAGTGACTTTTCGGGCTTCAAAGTCTGCTGGAATTTTCTGGCAGATTACACTTTTTCACAATTTTGGGTTCTACTTGCTCAAGAATGTCTTGGAGCAAGTGGGAGCCCATTGGGTTTATGTAGGCCCGTTTGGGTTCATGTTGGCCCGTCCCCTAGTTTGACCCTTCGGTCCGTCGTGATGACTCACGTGACCGAACCTAGGATTTCATCGGTTGAGGTTTGCACAAAATTTGTTGCATGTTTTATTTATGTTTGTGGTTGTTTTCTTTTCCTATTAGATACAAGTAAATAAAACAATTAAAAATGGTTTTTTGACACAAACATTAAAACATCCAAACATTTAATCATCGATAATTACTAGTTAATCATTGATGATTAAACCTTTAATCTAAAATTGTTTTGAGATTAAACTAAGTTTAAATATGATTTGAAACTTAAAATAATAGTTAATCATTGATGATTAAACCTTTAATCTAAAATTGTTTTGAGATTAAACTAAGTTTAAATACGATTTGAAACTTAAACCTTAATAATCGTTAAATGTTTTTACCTTTTATTAAACGACTTATGAAGTGATATGAATGAAGTACATGATTCATTCATATCTTAATAAAATTTTATTAATTAAAATTTAACATACCTAAAATTTAAGTCACGCCGTCCAATCGGTTGTAAATCACTTGCTTCTATTTTTGAATTCACGTGAGACGTGGTTTGAATCTAGATCCGAGGTCATTATTCTCTACGCGTGAGACCTAGAGCTATTTTGACATGATTTCACATTGGATGACTTAATCGAGTTACCGGTGAGACCTTGACTCGAGGCGACGATGCGACAAACATGCCACTTGACCCTAGATGCTTGTTCACTAGGTGCCATGAAGTCCCATACCTCTAAGAGTTGCACTTGTAATGCAATTGTTGATCGTCACCTACCTATTGGATCTATCACCTCTAGCAGATCAACTGATGCGGTGATAGAAGCTCAATGGGATCTTAGCTTTTAATTAAAATTAATTGGGTAGTTAATTGATTAAAAGAAATTATTATTGAAAATACTATTTTTTGAACTTTGGTTGTTATACAGATAACAACAACATCAAAACCTAAGTATCTCCACTCAAAAATCAGTTCTTGAAAACTGAAACTGACTAATATCAACTTTATCTTCTGATATCGAATTCTAAGGATTGTCCTTAGAGATGAGAAAGTTGATATACCTATAAGAGGCCTTACCTGAGGCACCTCCTGTCAGTGATTCTGCTGCTGTTCGTCAAGCCTTTACCGAAACGTTTAACGAACACCAAGAAGTTGCTACTCATATGCTTGTGAGCATGAACCCCGAGATTCGAAAGTACTTCGAGGAACTCACAGCATATGACATGATAAGCGAGTTGAAAATAATATTTTAACAAAAGGCAGAACTTGAACTGTTCAAAACAGTTAAAGCATTCCATGCTTGCAATCAGGAGGACGGCCAATCAGTTAGCACTTACATCTTGAATATGCAATGCTATCTTGATCCAATGGAACGTCTTGGTTACCCCTTACCACAAGTTCTTGGAATGAGCTTGATTCTTACCTCACTATCCAAGGACTATGACCAGTTTGAAAAGTGTTTTAAAAGTACATAGCATGGGGAAGACAATCGTTGAACATGCTATGGTAAAACTGGTTGAGCAAGGGTTACCCAATACTTTTCTTGCAATTAGGGAAGGTAAACCGCAAGCACAAGGCAAGAGTCTAGGTAAGGGTAAGCTAGTTTACTTTTCCAAACCTACGATTCCCCCACCTGCTAAAAAGGAGCACCCTGCAAAGGATATTTCTTGCCATCATTGCGATGAAACTGGCCATTGAAGGAGGAATTGTCCTGCCTACGTGGCAGAGTTGATGAAGGACAAATGTGTTCTAGTTAGCACATTAGGTATCTTCATTATAGAACTCCATACTTTTCGTGATAAATCTTGAGTGTATGACACTAGTTGTGGAACTCACATTTACACAAATGTGCAAGATTGAATGTGAAGTAGAAAGCTAAATGAATGGAAGCTGTGATCTTATCCTTCCTAATGCGTTAATTATTGTTTTGAATAATTGTCAATTATGCATTGTTTAGCTTTATCGTTTGTTGAATAAGGGATTATGATATCTTGTTTTATGAAAAATAACATTTTTTATTACTATTCCTTATAATAGTATGTTTGAAATTAATATGCATGATCCTAATTCAAACGATAGTTCTATATACAAATGTAGCACTCAAGAATCCAAATTGGTTTGGATTCTACTTACCTAGAGCATCGTCATCTTTTCCACATAAACAACTCGACGGGCTTCTTTACAAATGATTATGAATCATTTAAAATGCCTCTCTTGTATATTATGGAAAGATAACAAGAAAACTTTTCTCCCATGTTGGCAAAAGAGCTAAAAATCTACTTGGACTCATACATACTGATGTATGTGGCCCTTTTAGAACTAAGACTAGGGAAGGTGCCACCTACTTTCACTGATGATATCATTCGATGTGGTTATGTTTACTTGATTAAACATCAACATGGAAGCTTTAATGATATCAGTCGCTATGGTTATGTTTACTTGATTAGACATAAACATGAAATCTTTGAAACGTTCAAAGCTTCCTAAAGTAAAAGTAGAAAATCAACTTAGCAAGACAACAAAGGCTTTCAGTCCTGATTACGGATGAAAGTACATGAGTCAAGAGTTTCTGGATCATCCCTCACATCGTGAGATTGTCTCACAATTCACTCTTTCATACACTCCACAAGATAATGGTGCGTCTGGAAAGAGATATCGGACCCTGTATGACATGGTGCGATCTATGATGAGTCCTACTACTCTTACACTATCCTTTTGAGGGGCATGCACTGAAGTCTGCTGCTCGAATACTTGATATGGTTCCGACCAAAAGGTTAAAAAGACACCATATGAGATATGGCGTGGGAAAGTCCCAATTTGTCTTACTTGAGGATCTGGGGTTGTGAGGATCTCGTGGAACGAGACATGCCGAACAAACTTGAGCCCATATCTATCAAGTATATCTTCGATTACTATTTTACTTCCCAACTGAGAACAAATGGTTGTTACTCGGTATGCTGAGTTTCTTGAGAACAGTCTCATTTCACAAAGCAAGTGGGAGCACTATAGACTTTGACAAGATTCAAAGTGAAGATACACAACCTTCTGGTAACACTAGCAAATATCATTCTGAGGCTGGACATATAGATGTTGGACCACAGGATGATGTTGTTCCCATTCATAGATCCGCAAGGACACTTCATGCACCTGAACGATATAGATTTATGTCGATGCTGAGGAGCAAGTTTCGAGGATCATTATGAACCCCCTAACTATCAAGTTGCATTATCGAATTTTGTATTCGAAAAATGACTTGAAGCTATGAATGCGAAAATAAAATCCATGAGAGACAATCAAGTTTTGAACTTAGTTGATCTTTCTCAAAACAGTAAGACTGTTGACATGGATGAAAATATATACACCTATAAATCTCTCATAGTAGCAAAAGGTTACACTCAATCCTACTGGATTGACAATGATGAAACCTTCTCGCCTGTTACTAAAGACATTAGGATTCTTATAGCCAAAGTAGTGTACTATGACTACGAAATTTGGTTGATGATGAAATCAAATCGTTTGTTTCACCTAAAACCCAAACTGAGTATGTGTATATATGAAAGCTAGTGGGAGCGTTGTCGTTTCTCAAGTCATACATGTTGATGACATGTCACTCATGTGAAACAATATACCATGCTACAAGATGAAAATCCTGGCTTGGAAAATGTTTCGACATGATGGATTGTAGGGACACGACATACATACTTGAAGTAAAGATCTATAATGATAGATCAAAGCGGTTAATTGGTTTAAGTCGAAGTGCTTACATTGACAAAATTCTAAATGGTTTAGAGTGGTACTCCCAAACGAGGAAGTCCTCGTATGCCACACAATGTAAACTTGAGTGAGACTCAAGGACCTTCCACACCTGATGTGGTGAAGCGGATGAATGTAATCCCCTATGAATCGGCTATTGCATTCATCATGTACGCTGTAAGGAGCACTAGGCCAAATGTAACGTCCTTAGGGGACCTTACTAGAAAATACCAACAGAATTCATGAGAGGTCACTGGATTGCTGTTAAGAACACATTGAAGTATTTTAAAGTACTGGAGATATGTTTCTTGGTCATGGTGGAGATACTGAACTGAAACTAAGTATACTTGCTATACTTATGTTGGTTTTGAAATAGGGCGTGATGACGCTAGATCCTATTTACGAATGTTCACTACATTCGAATGATTTATCGAGATATGTGAAATTCGTACACTTAAAGTTCAAACAGATAACTAACTAGCTGACGCTTTATCGAACTCAGTGTCTTGTACCAAACATCTTGAATATGAATGGAACATTGGACTTCAACAAGCTAGTAGTTTCATGTAAATCTGTTTTAGTATTTGGATAATGGAACTGTGAGCAGTTTATATTGGAATAAATTGATATATTTGATATGATCGTTTTTATATGAATATCTACTGTGTTCTATATTTGCATGTTTATATCCTTGAATATTTACTGTGTTTTATATTCTAAATTGTCCATTGTCATATTGATAATATGGGAATATTATTAAGACAAATCTGAGGGCATTGATGACATTATCTTAGTATGACTAAGGATGATGAAATCAAACTCACATGTTGTTCATATTGATGCACAATTGGACTGACCCAACCTATGAGAAATCACTTCCTGGATTTATGTCACAAGTGAATCTCACAAAGGCTTTGTCACTTATCCTCTGACTTGAGATGCAAGTTGGTTTGTGTATGTATAGGGGCAAACTTTGATATGGTTAAACACTGACCTGAATAAGGCTGCTATAACAACCATTATCGGGTTTGTCATTAAGCATATGACAGACACGTGCAGTCAACAAAGAATTTGTTCCTCCACGCATGTGGATTAGATACTACTGGGCCCCTCGATGATTTGAATAGATGTATGTGTGGCCACACCCAAAAGGTAATCAAGATGAATCTTGATTGGTTTTGGTAATCTACTTCAATGTATAGATCGAGAAACAGAATCGTTGAAATTTTAGATTGACATTTATCCTTGTCTAAAATTCAACATAGTATCAGTAACAAAAGGATAACTGCTCGAAAACTTTGAACAAAGATTTTATGAAACTCCTCATGTACTTCTAGGGGCATTGGCGGGTTGCTAGACTCTAACCTTTGCTTGTATAACTACTTGATGTTATCACGTGCGCAAGTGGGAGCTGTTGGAATATGCTTCACGCGTATAACATATAGTTATATGGCTAGTTGTTTGTGAGCCTAAAGGGTCACACACTTAAACACTAAACACCATTATATAATTAGTGTAATTAGTGTAATTACATTAATTATTAATATATAAAAGCTTCATGCTTGTATATAATAAGTTTAATATTAATTGTTAATATTGAAACTTTATTATGAGCAAACTAGAAGAAACAAATAACAAGGGACTAGAGTGAAAATAGAAGTATGGTTTATGGAAATCTTTAATGGGTCTTTATGGCACAATTATGTGTGATGAATGAGTCCATAAACACTCCCTTTGACCCCTCTCTTGGATGTGCACCATAACACACACAAGAAGGTGTTTTTGTTTTCTTCCTATTTTTTTGCTCTCAAGAATCAAGGACTAGCATCCTCCTTTGGTGTTCTTGAAGTGTTGTGTGGACTTTCTTTTAGAGGTATTCTAATTGAATACTTGGTTTCAATCCATCACCAACTCCATCCGAATACACAATAATCAAAGGCAACTAGGGTATGAATTCTTATACCATTCTCTTTGATTTTCTTATAGTTTAATTGTATGATTGATATCAAGATCCGTTCATGGTGATTAAATCTTTCCGCTGCGTTTTGTTACTTGTAATAACCGAAAATCACCATTAATAGGTTATTGGGCATAGCTAGTGGTTATCAAGGTTCAAGGGCCATTCGTATGGGTTATCGATACCAATTACAATTTAAAAAATGGATAATTATAGGTTATTGGTCATAGCTAGTGGTTATAATGGTTACTAGGACATTCGAATGGGTAATGAACACCAATTAAGGTTTAAAATGGATACTTATATGTTATTGGTCATAGCTAGTGGTCAAAATTGTTCAAGGGGCTTTCGTATGGGTTCTAGACACCAATTACAGTTTTAAAAATGGATACTTATAGGCTATTGGTCATAGCTAGTGGTTATAATGGTTCACGGGCCATTTGTATAGGTTATCAACACCAATTACAGTTTAAAAAATGGATACTTAGAGGTTATTGGTTATAGCTAGTGGTTATAATGGTTCACGGGCCATTCGTATGGGCTGTGGACGCCAATTACGGTTTAACACGGATACTTATAGGTTATTGCGCGTAGCTAGTGGTTATAATGGTTCACAGGCCATTCGTATAGGTTCTATACACCAATTACAGTTTAAAAAATGGATACTTATAGGTTATTAGTCATAGCTAGTGGTTAAAATTGTTCAAGGGGCTTTCGTATGGGTTCTAGACACCAAATACAGTTTAAAAATGCATACTTATAGGTTATTGGTCATAGGTAGTGGTTATAATGGTTCAAGGGCCATTCGTGTGGGTTATCGTTACTAATTACAATTTAAAAAATGGATAATTATAGGTTATTGGTCATAGCTAGTGGTTATAATGGTTACTAGGACATTCGTATGGGTAATGAACACCAATTAAGGTTTAAAATGGATACTTATAGGTTATTGGTCATAGCTAGTGGTCAAAATTGTTCAAGGGGCTTTCGTATGGGTTCTAGACACCAATTACAGTTTAAAAAATGGATACTTATAGGCTATTGGTCATAGCTAGTGGTTATAATGGTTCACTGGCCATTTGTATAGGTTATCAACACCAATTATAGTTTAAAAAATGGATGCTTATAGGTTATTGGTTATAGCTAGTGGTTATAATGGTTCACGGGCCATTCGTATGGGCTATGGATGCCAAACCGGTTTAACATGGATACTTATAGGTTATTGGGCATAGCTAGTGGTTATCATGGTTCAAGGGCCATTCGTATGGGTTATCGATACCAATTACAATTTAAAAAATGGATAATTATAGGTTATTGGTCATAGCTAGTGGTTATAATGGTTACTAGGTCATTCGTATGGGTAATGAACACCAATTAAGGTTTAAAATGGATACTTATAGGTTATCGGTCATAGCTAGTGGTCAAAATTGTTCAAGGGGCTTTCGTATGGGTTCTAGACACCAATTACAGTTTTAAAAATGGATACTTATAGGCTATTGGTCATAGCTAGTGGTTATAATGGTTCACTGGCCATTTGTATAGCTTATCACCACCAATTACAGTTTAAAAAATGGATACTTATAGGTTATTGGTTATAGATAGTGGTTATAATGGTTCACGGGCCATTCGTATGGGCTATGGATGCCAAAGCGGTTTAACATGGATACTTATAGGTTATTGGGCATAGCTAGTGGTTATCATGGTTCAAGGGCCATTCGTATGGGTTATCGATACCAATTACAATTTAAAAATGGATAATTATAGGTTATTGGTCATAGCTAGTGGTTATAATGGTTACTAGGACATTCGTATGGGTAATGAACACCAATTAAGGTTTAAAATGGATACTTATAGGTTATTGGTCATAGCTAGTGGTCAAAATTGTTCAAGGGGCTTTCGTATGGGTTCTAGACACCAATTACAGTTTAAAAAATGGATACTTATAGGCTATTGGTCATAGCTAGTGGTTATAATGGTTCACGGGCCATTCATATGGGCTGTGGAAGCCAATTACGGTTTAACATGGATACTTATAGGTTATTGCGCGTAGCTAGTGGTTATAATGGTTCACAGGCCATTCGTATAGGTTCTAGACACCGATTACAGTTTAAAAAATGGATACTTATAGGTTATTGGTCATAGCTAGTGGGTATAATGGTTCACGACCCATTTGTATGGGTTATCAACACCAGTTACAGTTTAAAAAATGGATACTTATAGGTTATTGGTTATAGCTAGTGGTTATAATGGTTCACGTGCAATTCGTATGGGCTATGGACGCACAAGCGGTTTAACATGGATACTTATAGGTTATTGGGCATAGCTAGTGGTTATCAAGGTTCAAGGGCCATTCGTATGGGTTATCGATACCAATTACAATTTAAAAAATGGATAATTATAGGTTATTGGTCATAGCTAGTGGTTATAATGGTTACTAGGACATTCGTATGGGTAAAGAACACCAATTAAGGTTTAAAATGGATACTTATAGGTTATTGGTCATAGCTAGTGGTCAAAATTGTTCAAGGGGCTTTCGTATGGGTTCTAGACACCAATTACAGTTTTAAAAATGGATACTTATAGGCTATTGGTCATAGCTATTGGTTATAATGGTTCACGGGCCATTTGTATAGGTTATCAACACCAATTACAGTTTAAAAAATGGATACTTAGAGGTTATTGGTTATAGCTAGTGGTTATAATGGTTCACGGGCCATTCGTATGGGCTGTGGACGCCAATTACGGTTTAACACGGATACTTATAGGTTATTGCGCGTAGCTAGTGGTTATAATGGTTCACAGGCCATTCGTATAGGTTCTATACACCAATTACAGTTTAAAAAATGGATACTTATAGGTTATTAGTCATAGCTAGTGGTCAAAATTGTTCAAGGGGCTTTCGTATGGGTTCTAGACACCAATTACAGTTTAAAAAATGGATACTTATAGGCTATTGGTCATAGGTAGTGGTTATAACGGTTCAAGGGCCATTCGTGTGGGTTATCGATACTAATTACAATTTAAAAAATGGATAATTATAGGTTATTGGTCATATCTAGTGGTTATAATTGTTACTAGGACATTCGTATGGGTAATGAACACCAATTACGGTTTAACATGGATACTTATAGGTTATTGCACGTAGCTAGTGGTTATAATGGTTCACAGGCCATTCGTATAGGTTCTAGACACCGATTACAGTTTAAAAAATGGATACTTATAGGCTATTGGTCATAGCTAGTGGTTATAATGGTTCACTGGCCATTTGTATAGGTTATCAACACCAATTATAGTTTAAAAAATGGATACTTATAGGTTATTGGTTATAGCTAGTGGTTATAATGGTTCACGTGCAATTCGTATGGGCTATGGACGCACAAGCGGTTTAACATGGATACTTATAGGTTATTGGGCATAGCTAGTGGTTATCAAGGTTCAAGGGCCATTCGTATGGGTTATCGATACCAATTACAATTTAAAAAATGGATAATTATAGGTTATTGGTCATAGCTAGTGGTTATAATGGTTACCAGGACATTCGTATGGGTAATGAACACCAATTAAGGTTTAAAATGGATACTTATAGGTTATTGGTCATAGCTAGTGGTCAAAATTGTTCAAGGGGCTTTCGTATGGGTTCTAGACACCAATTACAGTTTAAAAATGCATACTTATAGGTTATTGGTCATAGGTAGTGGTTATAATGGTTCAAGGGCCATTCGTGTGGGTTATCAATACTAATTACAATTTAAAAAATGGATAATTATAGGTTATTGGTCATAGCTAGTGGTTATAATGGTTACTAGGACATTCGTATGGGTAATGAACACCAATTAAGGTTTAAAATGGATACTTATAGGTTATTGGTCATAGCTAGTGGTCAAAATTGTTCAAGGGGCCTTCGTATGGGTTCTAGACACCAATTACAGTTTAAAAAATGGATACTTATAGGCTATTGGTCATAGCTAGTGGTTATAATGGTTCACTGGCCATTTGTATAGGTTATCAACACCAATTATAGTTTAAAAAATGGATACTTATAGGTTATTGGTTATAGCTAGTGGTTATAATGGTTCACGGGCCTTTCGTATGGGCTATGGATGCCAAAGCGGTTTAACATGGATACTTATAGGTTATTGGGCATAGCTAGTGGTTATCATGGTTCAAGGGCCATTCGTATGGGTTATCGATACCAATTACAATTTAAAAAATGGATAATTATAGGTTATTCATCATAGCTAGTGGTTATAATGGTTACTAGGTCATTCGTATGGGTAATGAACACCAATTAAGGTTTAAAGTGGATACTTATAGGTTATCGGTCATAGCTAGTGGTCAAAATTGTTCAAGGGGCTTTCGTATGGGTTCTAGACACCAATTACAGTTTTAAAAATGGATACTTATAGGCTATTGGTCATAGCTAGTGGTTATAATGGTTCACTGGCCATTTCTATAGCTTATCACCACCAATTACAGTTTAAAAAATGGATACTTATAGGTTATTGGTTATAGCTAGTGGTTATAATGGTTCACGGGCCATTCGTATGGGCTATGGATGCCAAAGCGGTTTAACAAGGATACTTATAGGTTATTGGGCATAGCTAGTGGTTATCATGGTTCAAGGGCCATTCGTATGGGTTATCGATACCAATTACAATTTAAAAAATGGATAATTATAGGTTATTGGTCATAGCTAGTGGTTATAATGGTTACTAGGTCATTCGTATGGGTAATGAACACCAATTATGGTTTAAAATGGATACTTATAGGTTATTGGTCATAGCTAGTGGTCAAAATTGTTCAAGGGGCTTTCATATGGGTTCTAGACACCAATTATAGTTTAAAAAAGGGATACTTATAGGCTATTGGTCATAGCTAGTGGTTATAATGGTTCACGGGCCATTTGTATAGGTTATCAACACCAATTACAGTTTAAAAAATGGATACTTAGAGGTTATTGGTTATAGCTAGTGGTTATAATGGTTCACGGGCCATTCATATGGGCTGTGGAAGCCAATTACGGTTTAACATGGATACTTATAGGTTATGGCGCGTAGCTAGTGGTTATAATGGTTCACAGGCCATTCGTATAGGTTCTAGACACCGATTACAGTTTAAAAAATGGATACTTATAGGTTATTGGTCATAGCTAGTGGGTATAATGGTTCACGACCCATTTGTATGGGTTATCAACACCAGTTACAGTTTAAAAAATGGATACTTATAGGTTATTGGTTATAGCTAGTGGTTATAATGGTTCACGTGCAATTCGTATGGGCTCTGGACGCACAAGCGGTTTAACATGGATACTTATAGGTTATTGGGCATAGCTAGTGGTTATCAAGGTTCAAGGGCCATTCGTATGGGTTATCGATACCAATTACAATTTAAAAAATGGATTATAGGTTATTGGTCATAGCTAGTGGTTATAATGGTTACTAGGTCATTCGTATGGGTAATGAACACCAATTAAGGTTTAAAATGGATACATATAGGTTATTGGTCATAGCTAGTGGTCAAAATTGTTCAAGGGGCTTTCATATTGGTTCTAGACACCAATTATAGTTTAAAAAAGGGATACTTATAGGCTATTGGTCATAGCTAGTGGTTATAATGGTTCACGGGCCATTTGTATAGGTTATCAACACCAATTACAGTTTAAAAAATGGATACTTAGAGGTCATTGGTTATAGCTAGTGGTTATAATGGTTCACGGGCCATTCATATGGGCTGTGGAAGCCAATTACGGTTTAACATGGATACTTATAGGTTATTGCGCGTAGCTAGTGGTTATAATGGTTCACAGGCCATTCGTATAGGTTCTAGACACCGATTACAGTTTAAAAAATGGATACTTATAGGTTATTGGGCATAGCTAGTGGGTATAATGGTTCACGACCCATTTGTATGGGTTATCAACACCAGTTACAGTTTAAAAAATGGATACTTATAGGTTATTGGTTATAGCTAGTGGTTATAATGGTTCACGTGCAATTCGTATGGGCTATGGACGCACAAGCGGTTTAACATGGATACTTATAGGTTATTGGGCATAGCTAGTGGTTATCAAGGTTCAAGGGCCATTCGTATGGGTTATCGATACCAATTACAATTTAAATAATGGATAATTATAGGTTATTGGTCATAGCTAGTGGTTATAATGGTTACTAGGACATTCGTATGGGTAAAGAACACCAATTAAGGTTTAAAATGGATACTTATAGGTTATTGGTCATAGCTAGTGGTCAAAATTGTTCAAGGGGCTTTCGTATGGGTTCTAGACACCAATTACAGTTTTAAAAATGGATACTTATAGGCTATTGGTCATAGCTAGTGGTTATAATGGTTCACGGGCCATTTGTATAGGTTATCAACACCAATTACAGTTTAAAAAATGGATACTTAGAGGTTATTGGTTATAGCTAGTGGTTATAATGGTTCACGGGCCATTCGTATGGGCTGTGGACGCCAATTACGGTTTAACACGGATACTTATAGGTTATTGCGCGTAGCTAGTGGTTATAATGGTTCACAGGCCATTCGTATAGGTTCTATACACCAATTACAGTTTAAAAAATGGATACTTATAGGTTATTAGTCATAGCTAGTGGTCAAAATTGTTCAAGGGGCTTTCGTATGGGTTCTAGACACCAATTACAGTTTAAAAATGCATACTTATAGGTTATTGGTCATAGGTAGTGGTTATAACGGTTCAAGGGCCATTCGTGTGGGTTATCGATACTAATTACAATTTAAAAACTGAATAATTATAGGTTATTGGTCATATCTAGTGGTTATAATGGTTACTAGGACATTCGTATGTGTAATGAACACCAATTACGGTTTAACATGGATACTTATAGGTTATTGCGTGTAGCTAGTGGTTATAATGGTTCACAGGCCATTCGTATAGGTTCTAGACACCGATTACAGTTTAAAAAAAGGATACTTATAGGCTATTGGTCATAGCTAGTGGTTATAATGGTTCACTGGCCATTTGTATAGGTTATCAACACCAATTATAGTTTAAAAAATGGATACTTATAGGTTATTGGTTATAGCTAGTGGTTATAATGGTTCACGTGCAATTCGTATGGGCTATGGACGCACAAGCGGTTTAACATGGATACTTATAGGTTATTGGGCATAGCTAGTGGTTATCAAGGTTCAAGGGCCATTCGTATGGGTTATCGATACCAATTACAATTTAAAAAATGGATAATTATAGGTTATTGGTCATAGCTAGTGGTTATAATGGTTACTAGGACATTCGTATGGGTAATGAACACCAATTAAGGTTTAAAATGGATACTTATAGGTTATTGGTCATAGCTAGTGGTCAAAATTGTTCAAGGGGCTTTCGTATGGGTTCTAGACACCAATTACAGTTTTAAAAATGGATACTTATAGGCTATTGGTCATAGCTAGTGGTTATAATGGTTCACGGGCCATTTGTATAGGTTATCAACACCAATTACAGTTTAAAAAATGGATACTTAGAGGTTATTGGTTATAGCTAGTGGTTATAATGGTTCACGGGCCATTCGTATGGGCTGTGGACGCCAATTACGGTTTAACACAGATACTTATAGGTTATTGCGCGTAGCTAGTGGTTATAATGGTTCACAGGCCATTCGTATAGGTTCTATACACCAATTACAGTTTAAAAAATGGATACTTATAGGTTATTAGTCATAGCTAGTGGTCAAAATTGTTCAAGGGGCTTTCGTATGGGTTCTAGACACCAATTACAGTTTTAAAAATGGATACTTATAGGCTATTGGTCATAGCTAGTGGTTATAATGGTTCACGGGCCATTTGTATAGCTTATCACCACCAATTACAGTTTAAAAAATGGATACTTATAGGTTATTGGTTATAGCTAGTGGTTATAATGGTTCACGGGCCATTCGTATGGGCTATGGATGCCAAAGCGGTTTAACATGGATACTTATAGGTTATTGGGCATAGCTAGTGGTTATCATGGTTCAAGGGCCATTCGTATGGGTTATCGATACCAATTACAATTTAAAAAATGGATAATTATAGGTTATTGGTCATAGCTAGTGGTTATAATGGTTACTAGGTCATTCGTATGGGTAATGAACACCAATTAAGGTTTAAAATGGATACTTATAGGTTATTGGTCATAGCTAGTGGTCAAAATTGTTCAAGGGGCTTTCGTATGGGTTCTAGACACCAATTACAGTTTTAAAAATGGATACTTATAGGCTATTGGTCATAGCTAGTGGTTATAATGGTTCACGGGCCATTTGTATAGCTTATCACCACCAATTACAGTTTAAAAAATGGATACTTATAGGTTATTGGTTATAGCTAGTGGTTATAATGGTTCACGGGCCATTCGTATGGGCTATGGATGCCAAAGCGGTTTAACATGGATACTTATAGGTTATTGGGCATAGCTAGTGGTTATCATGGTTCAAGGGCCATTCGTATGGGTTATCGATACCAATTACAATTTAAAAAATGGATAATTATAGGTTATTGGTCATAGCTAGTGGTTATAATGGTTACTAGGTCATTCGTATGGGTAATGTGTTGGAATATGCTTCACGTGAATAACATATAGTTATATGGCTAGTTGTTTGTGAGCCTAAAGGGTCACACACTTAAACACTAAACACCATTATATAATTAGTGTAATTAGTGTAATTACATTAATTATTAATATATATATAAGCTATAAGCTTGTCTATCATAAGTTTAATATTAAAAGTTAATATTGAAACTTTCTTGTGGGCAAACTAGAAGAAACAAAAGATAGGGACTTGTGGGCAAATAAGACTAATGATTTATGGAAATCATTAAAGGATTGTAATGGCACCATTAAGAGATATAATGGTCCATAAACTCCCTCTTGACCACCACCTTGGCCGTCCTCTCTCTCACACTTGGTAGGTGTTTTGTTTTCTTTCTTTTGCTCTCAAGACTCTAGGACTAGCATCCATTACATTGGTGTTCTTGCAAGTGTTGTGTGGACTTGCTTTAGAGGTATTCCCCATTGGAATCCTTGGTTTCGGTTGCTCACAATATCCATCCGAATTCATCATTGATCAAAGGCAACTAGGGTATGATTCTTATACCATTCTCTTTGATTTTTATTTTAGTTTAATTGTATGATTAATATCAAGATCCTTTCATGGTGATAAATATTTTCCGCTGCGTTTTGTTAATTGTTTTAACCGAAAATCACCATTAGTGGTATCACGAGTCATTATATTAATCATATAATTAGCTAGATTTTGTGAAAAGTGGCAAAAATCAACCGGTTTTGTGTTGTTAAAATTCCGATCGGACAAAAACAAAACCCTACGGGTTTTTTATTTTAATTTTCGGTTTTTTATAAAAATGTGGGTTAAAATATGGTATTTTTGGAACCCCATTGTCACTTGTTACAAAATCATATCAAAAAATTAATCTTGTTATTGTATTTTTTTGATTATTTGGCTTGGAATTTAATTTTTAATTCCATTTTGTTGATATGGCAAAACATGTATTTTTGCCATATCCCAAGCCAAAGCCTTGTCAATTGTTGCTTGTTTGTGCAAACCAATGAAAGCCTAGACCATTTGTGAATGAATGTGTTTGATGTTTGGTTGTTTGGGAAAAGCCTTGTTTTTTTTTGGCTTAATTGTTGTAATTTGTTTCATTTATTTTTATTTTATTTTTGGTGCCATTTTTGGGGCAATTTGTAATGTAAAAGTAATAGAATAGATTGTATTTATTTTATCTTTTTATTGTAAATTGTTGACAACAAATATTGAAGACTAATGAAGAAAACAACAAATTTCCGTCACAAAAGCGAGGGCTGTACGAAAACAGGTTTTCCAGAGGCATACAGACTCCTTTTTGGGCGATTCAAAAGCCTAAAATGCTTGCAAAGTCGTGGGCTACAACTTTCCAGAAGGCCGGGAAGACCAACGAAGACTCCTTCAGTGACTTTTCGGGCTTAAAAGTCTGCTGGAATTTTCTGGCAGATTACATTTTTTCACAATTTTGGGTTCTACTTGCTCAAGAATGTCTTGGAGCAAGTGGGAGCCCATTGGGTTTATGTAGGCCCGTTTGGGTTCATGTTGGCCCGTCCCCTAGTTTGACCCTTCGGTCCGTCGTGATGACTCACGTGACCGAACCTAGGATTTCATTGGTCGAGGTTTGCACAAAATTTTGTTGCATGTTTTATTCTTATGTTTGTGGTTGTTTTTCTTTTCTATTAGATACAAATAGTAAAACAAATTAAAAATGGTTTTTAGACACAAACATTAAAACATTCAAAACCTTAATCATCGATGATTACTAGTTAATCATTGATGATTAAACCTTTAATCTAACAATAGTTTTGAGATTAAACTAAGTTTAAATATAATTTGAAACTTATCACTTAATAATCGCTAAAAGTTTTTACCGTTTATTACAAGACTTATGAAGTGGTATGAATGAAGTACATGATTCATTCATATCTTAAATAAAATTTTATTAAATTAAAATTTAAAATACCTAAAATTTAAGTCACGCCGTCCAATCGGTTGTAAATCACTTGCTTCTATTTTTGAATTCACGTGAGACGTGGTTTGAATCTAGATCCGAGGTCATTATTCTCTACGCGTGAGACCTAGAGCTATTTTGACATGATTTCACATTGGATGACTTAATCGAGTTAACGGTGAGACCTTGACTCGAGGCGACGATGCGACAAACATGCCACTTGACCCTAGATGCTTGTTCACTAGGTGCCATGAAGTCCCATACCTCTAAGAGTTGCACTTGTAATGCAATTGCTGATCGTCACCTACCTATTGGATCTATCACCTCTAGCAGATCAACTGATGCGGTGATAGAAGCTCAATGGGATCTTAGCTTTTAATTAAAATTAATTGGGTAGTTAATTGATTAAAAGAAATTATTATTGAAAATACTATTTTTTGAACTTTGGTTGTTATACAGATAACAACAACATCAAAACCTAAGTATCTCCACTCAAAAATCAGTTCTTGAAAACTGAACCTTACTAATATCAACTTTATCTACTGATATCGAATTCTAAGGATTGTCCTTAGAGATGAGAAAGTTGATACACCTATAAGAGGCCTTACCTGAGGCACCTCCTGTCAGTGATTCTGCTACTGTTCGTCAAGCCTTTACCGAAACGTTTAACGAACACCAAGAAGTTGCTACTCCTATGCTTGTGAGCATGAACCCCGAGATTCGAAAGTACTTCGAGGAACTCACAGCATATGACATGATAAGCGAGTTGAAAATGATATTTCAGCAAAAGGCAGAACTTGAACTGTTCAAAACAGTTAAAGCATTCCACGCTTGCAATCAGGAGGACGGCCAATCAGTTAGCACTTACATCTTGAATATGCAATGCTATCTTGATACAATGGAACGTCTTGGTTACCCCTTACCACAAGTTCTTGGAATGAGCTTGATTCTTACCTCACTATCCAAGGACTATGACCAGTTTGAAAAGTGTTTTAAAAGTACATAGCATGGGGAAGACAATCGTTGAACATGCTATGGTAAAACTGGTTGAGCAAGGGTTACCCAATACTTTTCTTGCAATCAGGGAAGGTAAAACCGCAAGCACAAGGCAAGAGTCTAGGTAAGGGTAAGCTAGTTTACTTTTCCAAACCTACGATTCCCCCACCTGCTAAAAAGGAGCACCCTGAAAAGGATATTTCTTGCCATCATTGCGATGATACTGGCCATTGAAGGAGGAATTGTCCTGCCTACTTGGCAGAGTTGATGAAGGACAAATGTGTTCTAGTTAGCACATTAGGTATCTTCATTATAGAACTCTATACTTTTCGTAATAAATCTTGAGTGTATGACACTAGTTGTGGAACTCACATTTACACAGATGTGCAAGATTGAATGTGAAGTAGAAAGCTAAATGAATGGAAGCTGTGATCTTATCCTTCCTAATGCGTTAATTATTGTTTTGAACAATTGTAAATTATGCATTGTTTAGCTTTATCGTTTGTTGAATAATGGATTATGATATTTTGTTTTATGAAAAATAACATTTTTTTATAACTATTCCTTGTAATAGTATGTTTGAAATTAATATGCATGATCCTAATTCAAACGATAGTTCTATATACAAATGTAGCACTCAAGAATCCAAATTGGTTTGGATTCTACTTACCTAGAGCATCGTCATCTTTTCCACATAAACAAGAAACGCATTTTGATACTAAAACTCGACGGGCTTCTTTACAAATGATTATGAATCATTTAAAATGCCTCTCTTGTATATTATGGAAAGATAACAAGAAAGCTTTTCTCCCAAGTTGGCGAAAGAGCTACAAATCTACTTGGACTCATACATACTGATGTATGTGGCCCTTTTAGAACTAAGACTAGGGAAGGTGCCACCTACTTTCACTGATGATATCATTCGATGTGGTTATGTTTACTTGATTAAACATCAACATGGAAGCTTTAATGATATCAGTCGCTATGGTTATGTT
Source organism: Calendula officinalis (assembly GCA_963853835.1). Taxonomy (NCBI): domain Eukaryota; kingdom Viridiplantae; phylum Streptophyta; class Magnoliopsida; order Asterales; family Asteraceae; genus Calendula; species Calendula officinalis. Next base: position 63,739,148 of record OY970825.1, on the reverse strand, counting down.
TACTTGATTAGACATAAACATGAAATCTTTGAAACGTTCAAAGCTTTCTAAAGTAAAAGTAGAAAATCAACTCAGCAAGACAACAAAGGCTTTCAGTCCTGATTAAGGATGAAAGTACATGAGTCAAGAGTTTCTGGATCATCCCTCACATCGTGAGATTGTCTCACAATTCACTCTTTCATACACTCCACACGATAAAGGTGCGTCTGGAAGGAGATATCGGACCCTGTATGACATGGTGCGATCTATGATGAGTCCTACTACTCTTACACTATCCTTTTGAGGGGCATGCACTGAAGTCTGCTGCTCGAATACTTGATATGGTTCCGACCAAAAGGTTAAAAAGACACCATATGAGATATGGCGTGGGAAAGTCCCTAATTTGTCTTACTTGAGGATCTGGGGTTGTGAGGATCTCGTGGAACGAGACATGCCAAATAAACTTGAGCCCATATCCATCAAGTATATCTTCGATTACTATTTTACTTCCCAACTGAGAACAAATTGTTGTTACTCGGTATGCTGAGTTTCTTGAGAACTATCTCATTTCACAAAGCAAGTGGGAGCACTATAGACTTTGACAAGATTCAAAGTGAAGATACACAACCTTCTGGTAACACTAGCAAATATCATTCTGAGGCTGGACATATAGATGTTGGACCACAGGATGATGTTGTTCCCATTCGTAGGTCCGCAAGGACACCTCATGCACCTGAACGATATAGATTTATGTCGATGCCGAGGAGTAAAGTTTTGAGGATCATAATGAACCCCCTAACTATCAAGTTGCATTATCGAATTTTGAATTCGAAAAATGACTTGAAACTATGAATGCGAAAATGAAATCCATGAGAGACAATCAAGTTTTGAACTTAGTTGATCCTTCTCAAAACAGTAAGACTGTTGACATGGATGAAAATATACACACCTATAAAGCTCTTCTAGTAACAAAAGGTTACACTCAATCATACTGGATTGACAATGATGAAACCTTCTCGCCTGTTACTAAAGACATTAGGATTCTTATAGTCAAAGTAGTGTACTATGACTATGAGATTTGGTTAATAATGAAATCAAAACGTTTGTTTCACCTAAAACCCAATCTGAGCATGTGTATATATGAAAGCTAGTGGGAGCATTGTCGTTTCTCAAAGTCATACATGTTGATGACATGTCACTCATGTGAAACAATATACCAATGCTACAAGATGAAAATCTTGGCTTGGAAAATGTTTTGACACGAAGGATTGTAGGGATACGACATACATACTTGGAGTAAAAATCTATAATGATAGATCAAAGCGGTTAATTGGTTTAAGTCAAAGTGCTTACATTGATAAAATTCTAAACGGTTTAGAATGGTACTCCCAAACGAGGAAGTCCTCGTATGCCACACAATGTAAACTTGAGTGAGACTCAAGGACCTTGCACACCTGATGTGGTGAAGCGAATGAATGTAATCCCCTATGAATCGGCTACTTCATTCATCATGTACGCTGTAAGGAGCACTAGGCCAAATGTAACGTCCTTAGGGGACCTTACTAGAAAATACCGACAGAATCCATGAGAGAGTCACTGGATTGCTGTTAAGAACACATTGAAGTATTTTGAAATACTAGATATATGTTCCTTGGCTATGGTGGAGATATCGAACTGAAACTAAGTATACTTGCTATACTTATGTTGGTTTGAAATAGGTCGTGATGACGCTAGATCCTATTTACGAAGGTTCACTACATTCGAATATTATCAAGATATGTGAAATTCGTACTCTTAAAGTTCAAACAGATAACTAGCTAGCTGACGTTTCATCGAACTCAATGTCTTGTACCAAACATATTGAATATGAATGGAACGTTGGATTTCGACAAGCTAGTAGTTTCATGTAAATCTGTTTTAGTATTTGGATAATGGAACTGTGAGCAGTTTATATTGGAATAAATTGATATATTTGATATGATCATTTTTATATGAATATCTACTGTGTTCTATATTTGCATGTTTATATCCTTGAATATTTACTGCGTTTTATATTCTAAATTGTCCATTGTCATATTAATAATATGGGAATATTATTAAGACAAATCTGAGGGCATTGATGACATTATCTTAGTATGACTAAGGATGATGAAATCAAACTCACATGTTGTTCATATTGATGCACAATTGGACTGACCCAACCTATGAGAAATCACTTCATGGATTTATGTCACAAGTGAATCTCACAAAGGCTTTGTCACTTATCCTCTGACTTGAGATGCAAGTTGGTTTGTGTATGTAGAGGGGCAAACTTTGATATGGCTAAACGCTGACCTGAATAAGGCTGCTATAACAACCATTATCGGGTTTGTCATTAAGCATATGACGGACACGTGCAGTCAATAAAGAATTTGTTCCTCCACACATGTGGATTAGATACTACTGGGCCCCTCGATGATTTGAATAGATGTATGTGTGGCCACACCCAAAAGGTAATCAAGATGAATCTTGATTGATTTTGGTAATCTACTTCAATGTATAGATCGAGAAACAGAATCGTTGAAATTTTAGATTGACATTTATCCTTGTCTAAAATTCAACATAGTATCAGTAACAAAAGGATAACTGCTCGAAAACTTTGAACAAAGATTTTATGAAACTCCTCATGTACTTCTAGGGGCATTGGCGGGTTGCTAGACTCTAACCTTTGCTTGTATAACTACTTGATGTTATCACGTGCGCAAGTGGGAGCTGTTGGAATATGCTTCACGTGAATAACATATAGTTATATGGCTAGTTGTTTGTGAGCCTAAAGGGTCACACACTTAAACACTAAACACCATTATATAATTAGTGTAATTAGTGTAATTACATTAATTATTAATATATATATAAGCTATAAGCTTGTCTATCATAAGTTTAATATTAAAAGTTAATATTGAAACTTTCTTGTGGGCAAACTAGAAGAAACAAAAGATAGGGACTTGTGGGCAAATAAGACTAATGATTTATGGAAATCATTAAAGGATTGTAATGGCACCATTAAGAGATATAATGGTCCATAAACTCCCTCTTGACCACCACCTTGGCCGTCCTCTCTCTCACACTTGGTAGGTGTTTTGTTTTCTTTCTTTTGCTCTCAAGACTCTAGGACTAGCATCCATTACATTGGTGTTCTTGCAAGTGTTGTGTGGACTTGCTTTAGAGGTATTCCCCATTGGAATCCTTGGTTTCGGTTGCTCACAATATCCATCCGAATTCATCATTGATCAAAGGCAACTAGGGTATGATTCTTATACCATTCTCTTTGATTTTTATTTTAGTTTAATTGTATGATTAATATCAAGATCCTTTCATGGTGATAAATATTTTCCGCTGCGTTTTGTTAATTGTTTTAACCGAAAATCACCATTATAATGAACACCAATTAAGGTTTAAAATGGATACTTATAGGTTATTGGTCATAGCTAGTGGTCAAAATTGTTCAAGGGGCTTTCATATGGGTTCTAGACACCAATTATAGTTTAAAAAAGGGATACTAATAGGCTATTGGTCATAGCTAGTGGTTATAATGGTTCACGGGCCATTTGTATAGGTTATCAACACCAATTACAGTTTAAAAAATGGATACTTAGAGGTTATTGGTTATAGCTAGTGGTTATAATGGTTCACGGGCCATTCATATGGGCTGTGGAAGCCAATTACGGTTTAACATGGACACTTATAGGTTATTGCGCGTAGCTAGTGGTTATAATGGTTCACAGGCCATTCGTATAGGTTCTAGACACCGATTACAGTTTAAAAAATGGATACTTATAGGTTATTGGTCATAGCTAGTGGGTATAATGGTTCACGACCCATTTGTATGGGTTATCAACACCAGTTACAGTTTAAAAAATGGATACTTATAGGTTATTGGTTATAGCTAGTGGTTATAATGGTTCACGTGCAATTCGTATGGGCTCTGGACGCACAAGCGGTTTAACATGGATACTTATAGGTTATTGGGCCTAGCTAGTGGTTATCAAGGTTCAAGGGCCATTCGTATGGGTTATCGATACCAATTACAATTTAAAAAATGGATAATTATAGGTTATTGGTCATAGCTAGTGGTTATAATGGTTACTAGGTCATTCGTATGGGTAATGAACACCAATTAAGGTTTAAAATGGATACATATAGGTTATTGGTCATAGCTAGTGGTCAAAATTGTTCAAGGGGCTTTCATATTGGTTCTAGACACCAATTATAGTTTAAAAAAGGGATACTTATAGGCTATTGGTCATAGCTAGTGGTTATAATGGTTCACGGGCCATTTGTATAGGTTATCAACACCAATTACAGTTTAAAAAATGGATACTTAGAGGTTATTGGTTATAGCTAGTGGTTATAATGGTTCACGGGCCATTCATATGGGCTGTGGAAGCCAATTACGGTTTAACATGGATACTTATAGGTTATTGCGCGTAGCTAGTGGTTATAATGGTTCACAGGCCATTCGTATAGGTTCTAGACACCGATTACAGTTTAAAAAATGGATACTTATAGGTTATTGGTCATAGCTAGTGGGTATAATGGTTCACGACCCATTTGTATGGGTTATCAACACCAGTTACAGTTTAAAAAATGGATACTTATAGGTTATTGGTTATAGCTAGTGGTTATAATGGTTCACGTGCAATTCGTATGGGCTATGGACGCACAAGCGGTTTAACATGGATACTTATAGGTTATTGGGCATAGCTAGTGGTTATCATGGTTCAAGGGCCATTCGTATGGGTTATCGATACCAATTACAATTTAAAAAATGGATAATTATAGGTTATTGGTCATAGCTAGTGGTTATAATGGTTACTAGGACATTCGTATGGGTAATGAACACCAATTAAGGAAATGGATACTTATAGGTTATTGGTCATAGCTAGTGGTCAAAATTGTTCAAGGGGCTTTCGTATGGGTTCTAGACACCAATTACAGTTTTAAAAATGGATACTTATAGGCTATTGGTCATAGCTAGTGGTTATAATGGTTCACGGGCCATTTGTATAGCTTATCACCACCAATTACAGTTTAAAAAATGGATACTTATAGGTTATTGGTTATAGCTAGTGGTTATAATGGTTCACGGGCCATTCGTATGGGCTATGGATGCCAAAGCGGTTTAACATGGATACTTATAGGTTATTGGGCATAGCTAGTGGTTATCATGGTTCAAGGGCCATTCGTATGGGTTATCGATACCAATTACAATTTAAAAAATGGATAATTATAGGTTATTGGTCATAGCTAGTGGTTATAATGGTTACTAGGTCATTCGTATGGGTAATGAACACCAATTAAGGTTTAAAATTGATACTTATAGGTTATTGGTCATAGCTAGTGGTCAAAATTGTTCAAGGGGCTTTCATATGGGTTCTAGACACCAATTATAGTTTAAAAAAGGGATACTTATAGGCTATTGGTCATAGCTAGTGGTTATAATGGTTCACGGGCCATTTGTATAGGTTATCAACACCAATTACAGTTTAAAAAATGGATACTTAGAGGTTATTGGTTATAGCTAGTGGTTATAATGGTTCACGGGCCATTCATATGGGCTGTGGAAGCCAATTACGGTTTAACATGGATACTTATAGGTTATTGCGCGTAGCTAGTGGTTATAATGGTTCACAGGCCATTCGTATAGGTTCTAGACACCGATTACAGTTTAAAAAATGGATACTTATAGGTTATTGGTCATAGCTAGTGGGTATAATGGTTCACGACCCATTTGTATGGGTTATCAACACCAGTTACAGTTTAAAAAATGGATACTTATAGGTTATTGGTTATAGCTAGTGGTTATAATGGTTCACGTGCAATTCGTATGGGCTCTGGACGCACAAGCGGTTTAACATGGATACTTATAGGTTATTGGGCATAGCTAGTGGTTATCAAGGTTCAAGGGCCATTCGTATGGGTTATCGATACCAATTACAATTTAAAAAATGGATAATTATAGGTTATTGGTCATAGCTAGTGGTTATAATGGTTACTAGGTCATTCGTATGGGTAATGAACACCAATTAAGGTTTAAAATGGATACATATAGGTTATTGGTCATAGCTAGTGGTCAAAATTGTTCAAGGGGCTTTCATATTGGTTCTAGACACCAATTATAGTTTAAAAAAGGGATACTTATAGGCTATTGGTCATAGCTAGTGGTTATAATGGTTCACGGGCCATTTGTATAGGTTATCAACACCAATTACAGTTTAAAAAATGGATACTTAGAGGTTATTGGTTATAGCTAGTGGTTATAATGGTTCACGGGCCATTCATATGGGCTGTGGAAGCCAATTACGGTTTAACATGGATACTTATAGGTTATTGCGCGTAGCTAGTGGTTATAATGGTTCACAGGCCATTCGTATAGGTTCTAGACACCGATTACAGTTTAAAAAATGGATACTTATAGGTTATTGGTCATAGCTAGTGGGTATAATGGTTCACGACCCATTTGTATGGGTTATCAACACCAGTTACAGTTTAAAAAATGGATACTTATAGGTTATTGGTTATAGCTAGTGGTTATAATGGTTCACGTGCAATTCGTATGGGCTATGGACGCACAAGCGGTTTAACATGGATACTTATAGGTTATTGGGCATAGCTAGTGGTTATCAAGGTTCAAGGGCCATTCGTATGGGTTATCGATACCAATTACAATTTAAATAATGGATAATTATAGGTTATTGGTCATAGCTAGTGGTTATAATGGTTACTAGGACATTCGTATGGGTAAAGAACACCAATTAAGGTTTAAAATGGATACTTATAGGTTATTGGTCATAGCTAGTGGTCAAAATTGTTCAAGGGGATTTCGTATGGGTTCTAGACACCAATTACAGTTTTAAAAATGGATACTTATAGGCTATTGGTCATAGCTAGTGGTTATAATGGTTCACGGGCCATTTGTATAGGTTATCAACACCAATTACAGTTTAAAAAATGGATACTTAGAGGTTATTGGTTATAGCTAGTGGTTATAATGGTTCACGGGCCATTCGTATGGGCTGTGGACGCCAATTACGGTTTAACACGGATACTTATAGGTTATTGCGCGTAGCTAGTGGTTATAATGGTTCACAGGCCATTCGTATAGGTTCTATACACCAATTACAGTTTAAAAAATGGATACTTATAGGTTATTAGTCATAGCTAGTGGTCAAAATTGTTCAAGGGGCTTTCGTATGGGTTCTAGACACCAATTACAGTTTAAAAATGCATACTTATAGGTTATTGGTCATAGGTAGTGGTTATAACGGTTCAAGGGCCATTCGTGTGGGTTATCGATACTAATTACAATTTAAAAACTGAATAATTATAGGTTATTGGTCATATCTAGTGGTTATAATGGTTACTAGGACATTCGTATGTGTAATGAACACCAATTACGGTTTAACATGGATACTTATAGGTTATTGCGCGTACCTAGTGGTTATAATGGTTCACAGGCCATTCGTATAGGTTCTAGACACCGATTACAGTTTAAAAAATGGATACTTATAGGCTATTGGTCATAGCTAGTGGTTATAATGGTTCACTGGCCATTTGTATAGGTTATCAACACCAATTATAGTTTAAAAAATGGATACTTATAGGTTATTGGTTATAGCTAGTGGTTATAATGGTTCACGGGCCATTCGTATGGGCTATGGATGCCAAAGCGGTTTAACATGGATACTTATAGGTTATTGGGCATAGCTAGTGGTTATCATGGTTCAAGGGCCATTCGTATGGGTTATCGATACCAATTACAATTTAAAAAATGGATAATTATAGGTTATTGGTCATAGCTAGTGGTTATAATGGTTACTAGGTCATTCGTATGGGTAATGAACACCAATTAAGGTTTAAAATGGATACTTATAGGTTATTGGTCATAGCTAGTGGTCAAAATTGTTCAAGGGGCTTTCATATGGGTTCTAGACACCAATTATAGTTTAAAAAAGGGATACTTATAGGCTATTGGTCATAGCTAGTGGTTATAATGGTTCACGGGCCATTTGTATAGGTTATCAACACCAATTACAGTTTAAAAAATGGATACTTAGAGGTTATTGGTTATAGCTAGTGGTTATAATGGTTCACGGGCCATTCATATGGGCTGTGGAAGCCAATTACGGTTTAACATGGATACTTATAGGTTATTGCGCGTAGCTAGTGGTTATAATGGTTCACAGGCCATTCGTATAGGTTCTAGACACAGATTACAGTTTAAAAAATGGATACTTATAGGTTATTGGTCATAGCTAGTGGGTATAATGGTTCACGACCCACTTGTATGGGTTATCAACACCAGTTACAGTTTAAAAAATGGATACTTATAGGTTATTGGTTATAGCTAGTGGTTATAATGGTTCACGTGCAATTCGTATGGGCTCTGGACGCACAAGCGGTTTAACATGGATACTTATAGGTTATTGGGCATAGCTAGTGGTTATCAAGGTTCAAGGGCCATTCGTATGGGTTATCGATACCAATTACAATTTAAAAAATGGATAATTATAGGTTATTGGTCATAGCTAGTGGTTATAATGGTTACTAGGTCATTCGTATGGGTAATGAACACCAATTAAGGTTTAAAATGGATACATATAGGTTATTGGTCATAGCTAGTGGTCAAAATTGTTCAAGGGGCTTTCATATTGGTTCTAGACACCAATTATAGTTTAAAAAAGGGATACTTATAGGCTATTGGTCATAGCTAGTGGTTATAATGGTTCACGGGCCATTTGTATAGGTTATCAACACCAATTACAGTTTAAAAAATGGATACTTAGAGGTTATTGGTTATAGCTAGTGGTTATAATGGTTCACGGGCCATTCATATGGGCTGTGGAAGCCAATTACGGTTTAACATGGATACTTATAGGTTATTGCGCGTAGCTAGTGGTTATAATGGTTCACAGGCCATTCGTATAGGTTCTAGACACCGATTACAGTTTAAAAAATGGATACTTATAGGTTATTGGTCATAGCTAGTGGGTATAATGGTTCACGACCCATTTGTATGGGTTATCAACACCAGTTACAGTTTAAAAAATGGATACTTATAGGTTATTGGTTATAGCTAGTGGTTATAATGGTTCACGTGCAATTCGTATGGGCTATGGACGCACAAGCGGTTTAACATGGATACTTATAGGTTATTGGGCATAGCTAGTGGTTATCAAGGTTCAAGGGCCATTCGTATGGGTTATCGATACCAATTACAATTTAAATAATGGATAATTATAGGTTATTGGTCATAGCTAGTGGTTATAATGGTTACTAGGACATTCGTATGGGTAAAGAACACCAATTAAGGTTTAAAATGGATACTTATAGGTTATTGGTCATAGCTAGTGGTCAAAATTGTTCAAGGGGATTTCGTATGTGTTCTAGACACCAATTACAGTTTTAAAAATGGATACTTATAGGCTATTGGTCATAGCTAGTGGTTATAATGGTTCATGGGCCATTTGTATAGGTTATCAACACCAATTACAGTTTAAAAAATGGATACTTAGAGGTTATTGGTTATAGCTAGTGGTTATAATGGTTCACGGGCCATTCGTATGGGCTGTGGACGCCAATTACGGTTTAACACGGATACTTATAGGTTATTGCGCGTAGCTAGTGGTTATAATGGTTCACAGGCCATTCGTATAGGTTCTATACACCAATTACAGTTTAAAAAATGGATACTTATAGGTTATTAGTCATAGCTAGTGGTCAAAATTGTTCAAGGGGCTTTCGTATGGGTTCTAGACACCAATTACAGTTTAAAAATGCATACTTATAGGTTATTGGTCATAGGTAGTGGTTATAACGGTTCAAGGGCCATTCGTGTGGGTTATCGATACTAATTACAATTTAAAAACTGAATAATTATAGGTTATTGGTCATATCTAGTGGTTATAATGGTTACTAGGACATTCGTATGTGTAATGAACACCAATTACGGTTTAACATGGATACTTATAGGTTATTGCGCGTAGCTAGTGGTTATAATGGTTCACAGGCCATTCGTATAGGTTCTAGACACCGATTACAGTTTAAAAAATGGATACTTATAGGCTATTGGTCATAGCTAGTGGTTATAATGGTTCACTGGCCATTTGTATAGGTTATCAACACCAATTATAGTTTAAAAAATGGATACTTATAGGTTATTGGTTATAGCTAGTGGTTATAATGGTTCACGTGCAATTCGTATGGGCTATGGACGCACAAGCGGTTTAACATGGATACTTATAGGTTATTGGGCATAGCTAGTGGTTATCAAGGTTCAAGGGCCATTCGTATGGGTTATCGATACCAATTACAATTTAAAAAATGGATAATTATAGGTTATTGGTCATAGCTAGTGGTTATAATGGTTACTAGGACATTCGTATGGGTAATGAACACCAATTAAGGTTTAAAATGGATACTTATAGGTTATTGGTAATAGCTAGTGGTCAAAATTGTTCAAGGGGCTTTCGTATGGGTTCTAGACACCAATTACAGTTTTAAAAATGGATACTTATAGGCTATTGGTCATAGCTAGTGGTTATAATGGTTCACGGGCCATTTGTATAGGTTATCAACACCAATTACAGTTTAAAAAATGGATACTTAGAGGTTATTGGTTATAGCTAGTGGTTATAATGGTTCACGGGCCATTCGTATGGGCTCTGGACGCCAATTACGGTTTAACACGGATACTTATAGGTTATTGCGCGTAGCTAGTGGTTATAATGGTTCACAGGCCATTCGTATAGGTTCTATACACCAATTACAGTTTAAAAAATGGATACTTATAGGTTATTAGTCATAGCTAGTTGTCAAAATTGTTCAAGGGGCTTTCGTATGGGTTCTACACACCAATTACAGTTTAAAAATGCATACTTATAGGTTATTGGTCATAGGTAGTGGTTATAATGGTTCAAGGGCCATTCGTGTGGGTTATCGATACTAATTACAATTTAAAAAATGGATAATTATAGGTTATTGGTCATAGCTAGTGGTTATAATGGTTACTAGGACATTCGTATGGGTAATGAACACCAATTAAGGTTTAAAATGGATACTTATAGGTTATTGGTCATAACTAGTGGTCAAAATTGTTCAAGGGGCTTTCGTATGGGTTCTAGACACCAATTACAGTTTAAAAAATGGATACTTATAGGCTATTGGTCATAGCTAGTGGTTATAATGGTTCACAGGCCATTTGTATAGGTTATCAACACCAATTATAGTTTAAAAAATGGATACTTATAGGTTATTGGTTATAGCTAGTGGTTATAATGGTTGACGGGCCATTCGTATGGGCTATGGATGCCAAAGCGGTTTAACATGGATACTTATAGGTTATTGGGCATAGCTAGTGGTTATCATGGTTCAAGGGCCATTCGTATGGGTTATCGATACTAATTACAATTTAAAAAATGGATAATTATAGGTTATTGGTCATAGCAAGTGGTTATAATGGTTACTAGGTCATTCGTATGGGTAATGAACACCAATTAAGGTTTAAAATGGATACTTATAGGTTATTGGTCATAGCTAGTGGTCAAAATTGTTCAAGTTGCTTTCGTATGGGTTCTAGACACCAATTACAGTTTAAAAAATGGATACTTATTGGCTATTGATCATAGCTAGTGGTTATAATGGTTCACGGGCCATTTGTATAGGTTATCAACACCAATTAGAGTTTAAAAAATGGATACTTAGAGGTTATTGGTTATAGCTAGTGGTTATAATGGTTCACGGGCCATTTGTATAGGTTATCAACACCAATTACAGTTTAAAAAATGGATACTTAGAGGTTATTGGTTATAGCTAGTGGTTATAATGGTTCACAGGCCATTCGTATGGGTTGTGGACGCCAATTACGGTTTAACATGGATACTTATAGGTTATTGCGCGTAGCTAGTGGTTATAATGGTTCACAGGCCATTCGTATAGGTTCTATACACCAATTACAGTTTAAAAAATGGATACTTATAGGTTATTGGTCATAGCTAGTGGTCAAAATTGTTCAAGGGGCTTTCGTATGGGTTCTAGACACCAATTACAGTTTAAAAATGCATACTTATAGGTTATTGGTCATAGGTATTGGTTATAATGGTTCTAGGGCCATTCGTATGGGTTATCGATACTAATTACAATTTAAAAAATGGATAATTATAGGTTATTGGTCATAGCTAGTGGTTATAATGGTTACTAGGACATTCGTATGGGTAATGAACACCAATTAAGGTTTAAAATGGATACTTATAGGTTATTGGTCATAGCTAGTGGTCAAAATTGTTCAAGGGGCTTTCGTATGGGTTCTAGACACCAATTACAGTTTAAAAAATGGATACTTATAGGCTATTGGTCATAGCTAGTGGTTATAATGGTTCACTGGCCATTTGTATAGGTTATCAACACCAGTTATAGTTTAAAAAATGGATACTTATAGGTTATTGGTTATAGCTAGTGGTTATAATGGTTCACGGGCCATTCGTATGGGCTATGGATGCCAAAGCGGTTTAACATGGATACTTATAGGTTATTGGGCATAGCTAGTGGTTATCATGGTTCAAGGGCCATTCGTATGGGTTATCGATACCAATTACAATTTAAAAAATGGATAATTATAGGTTATTGGTCATAGCTAGTGGTTATAATGGTTACTAGGTCATTCGTATGGGTAATGAACACCAATTAAGGTTTAAAATGGATACTTATAGGTTATTGGTCATAGCTAGTGGTCAAAATTGTTCAAGTTGCTTTCGTATGGGTTCTAGACACCAATTACAGTTTAAAAAATGGATACTTATAGGCTATTGATCATAGCTAGTGGTTATAATAGTTCACGGGCCATTTGTATAGGTTATCAACACCAATTACAGTTTAAAAAATGGATACTTAGAGGTTATTGGTTATAGCTAGTGGTTATAATGGTTCACGGGCCATTCGTATGGGCTGTGGAAGCCAATTACGGTTTAACATGGATACTTATAGGTTATTGCGCGTAGCTAGTGGTTATAATGGTTCACAGGCCATTCGTATAGGTTCTAGACACCGATTACAGTTTAAAAAATGGATACTTATAGGTTATTGGTCATAGCTAGTGGGTATAATGGTTCACGGCCCATTTGTATGGGTTATCAACACCGGTTACAGTTTAAAAAATGGATACTTATAGGTTATTGGTTATAGCTAGTGGTTATAATGGTTCACGGGCAATTCGTATGGGCTATGGACGCACAAGCGGTTTAACATGGATACTTATAGGTTATTGGGCATAACTAGTGGGTATCAAGGTTCAAGGGCCATTTGTATGGGTTATCGATACCAATTACAATTTAAAAAATGGATAATTATAGGTTATTGGTCATAGCTAGTGGTTATAATGGTTACTAGGACATTCGTATGGGTAATGAACACCAATTAAGGTTTAAAATGGATACTTACAGGTTATTGGTCATAGCTAGTGGTCAAAATTGTTCAAGGGGCTTTCGTATGGGTTCTAGACACCAATTACAATTTTAAAAATGGATACTTATAGGCTATTGGTCATAGCTAGTGGTTATAATGGCTCACTGGCCATTTGTATAGGTTATCAACACCAATAACAGTTTAAAAAATGGATACTTATAGGTTATTGGTTATAGCTAGTGGTTATAATGGTTCACGGGCAATTCTTATGGGCTATGGACGCCAATTACGGTTTAACATGGATACTTATAGGTTATTGCGCGTAGCTAGTGGTTATAATGGTTCACAGGCCATTCGTATAGGTTCTAGACACCGATTACAGTTTAAAAAATGGATACTTATAGGTTATTGGTCATAGCTAGTGGATATAATGGTTCACGGCCCATTTGTATGGGTTATCAACAACAGTTACAGTTTAAAAAATGGATACTTATAGGTTATTGGTTATACCTAGTGGTTATAATGGTTCACGGGCAATTCGTATGGGCTATGGACGCACAAGCGGTTTAACATGGATACTTATAGGTTATTGGGCATAGCTAGTGGTTATCAAGGTTCAAGGGCCATTCGTATGGGTTATCGATACCAATTACAATTTAAAAATGGATAATTATAGGTTATTGGTCATAGCTAGTGGTTATAATGGTTACTAGGTCATTCGTATGGGTAATGAACACCAACTAAGGTTTAAAATGGATACTTATAGGTTATTGGTCAAAGCTAGTGGTCTAAATTGTTCAAGGGGCTTTCGTATGGGTTCTAGACACCAATTACAGTTTAAAAAATGGATACTTATAGGCTATTGGTCATAGCTAGTGGTTATAATGGTTCACGGCCATTTGTATAGGTTATCAACACCAATTACAGTTTAAAAAATGGATACTTAGAGGTTATTGGTTATAGCTAGTGGTTATAATGGTTCACGGGCCATTCGTATGGGCTGTGGACGCCAATTACGGTTTAACATGGATACTTATAGGTTATTGCGCGTAGCTAGTGGTTATAGTGGTTCACAGGCCATTCGTATAGGTTCTAGACACCAATTACAGTTTAAAAAATGGATACTTATAGGTTATTGGTCATAGCTAGTGGATATAATGGTTTCACGGCCCATTTGTATGAGTTATCAACACCAGTTACAGTTTAAAAAATGGATACTTATAGGTTATTGGTTATACCTAGTGGTTATAATGGTTCACGGGCAATTCGTATGGGCTATGGACGCACAAGCGGTTTAACATGGATACTTATAGGTTATTGGGCATAGCTAGTGGTTATCAAGGTCCAAGGGCCATTCGTATGGGTTATCGATACCAATTACAATTTAAAAATGGATAATTATAGGTTATTGGTCATAGCTAGTGGTTATAATGGTTACTAGGTCATTCGTATGGGTAATGAACACCAACTAAGGTTTAAAATGGATACTTATAGGTTATTGGTCAAAGCTAGTGGTCTAAATTGGTCAAGGGGCTTTCGTATGGGTTCTAGACACCAATTACAGTTTAAAAAATGGATACTTATAGGCTATTGGTCATAGCTAGTGGTTATAATGGTTCACGGCCATTTGTATAGGTTATCAACACCAATTACATTTTAAAAAATGGATACTTAGAGGTTATTGGTTATAGCTAGTGGTTATAATGGTTCACGGGCCATTCGTATGGGCTGTGGACGCCAATTACGGTTTAACATGGATACTTATAGGTTATTGCGCGTAGCTAGTGGTTATAGTGGTTCACAGGCCATTCGTATAGGTTCTAGGCACCAATTACAGTTTAAAAAATGGATACTTATAGGTTATTGGTCATAGCTAGTGGATATAATGGTTCACGGCCCATTTGTATGGGTTATCAACACCAGTTACAGTTTAAAAAATGGATACTTATAGGTTATTGGTTATACCTAGTGGTTATAATGGTTCACGGGCAATTCGTATGGGCTATGGATGCCAAAGCGGTTTAACATGGATACTTATAGGTTATTGGGCATAGCTAGTGGTTATCATGGTTCAAGGGCCATTCGTATGGGTTAGCGATACCAATTACAATTTAAAAAATGGATAATTATAGGTTATTGGTCATAGATAGTGGTTATAATGGTTACTAAGTCATTCGTATGGGTAATGAACACCATTTAAGGTTTAAAATGGATACTTATAGGTTATTGGTCATAGCCAGGGGTCAAAATTATTCAAGGGGCTTTCGTATGGGTTCTAGACACCAATTACAGTTTAAAAATGGATACTTATAGGCTATTGGTCATAGCTAGTGGTTATAATGGTTACTAGGACATTCGTATGGGTAATGAACACCAATTAAGGTTTAAAATGTATACTTATAGGTTATTGGTCATAGCTAGTGGTCGAAATTGTTCAAGGGGCTTTCGTATGGGTTCTAGACACCGATTACAGTTTAACAAATGGATACTTATAGGTTATTGGTCATAGCTAGTGGGTATAATGGTTTACGGCCCATTTGTATGGGTTATCAACACCAGTTACAGTTTAAAAAATGGATACTTATAGGTTATTGGTTATACCTAGTGGTTATAATGGTTCACGGGCAATTCGTATGGGCTATGGACGCACAAGCGGTTTAACACGGATACTTATAGGTTATTGGGCATAGCTAGTGGTTATCAAGGTTCAAGGGCCATTCGTATGGGTTATCGATACCAATTACAATTTAAAAATGGATAATTATAGGTTATTGGTCATAGCTAGTGGTTATAATGGTTACTAGGTCATTCGTATGGGTAATTAACACCAATTAAGGTTTAAAATGGATACTTATAGGTTATTGGTCATAGCTAGTGGTCTAAATTGTTCAAGGGGCTTTCGTATGGGTTCTAGACACCAATTACAATTTAAAAAATGGATACTTATAGGCTATTGGTCATAGCTAGTGGTTATAATGGTTCACGGCCGTTTGTATAGGTTATCAACACCAATTACAGTTTAAAAAATGGATACTTAGAGGTTATTGGTTATAGCTAGTGGTTATAATGGTTCACGGGCCATTCGTATGGGCTGTGGACGCCAATTACGGTTTAACATGGATACTTATAGGTTATTGCGCGTAGCTAGTTGTTATAGTGGTTCACAGGCCATTCGTATAGGTTCTAGACACCAATTACAGTTTAAAAAATGGATACTTATAGGTTATTGGTCATAGCTAGTGGGTATAATGGTTCACGGCCCATTTGTATGGGTTAGCAACACCAGTTACAGTTTAAAAAATGGATACTTATAGGTTATTGGTTATACCTAGTGGTTATAATGGTTCACGGGCAATTCGTATGGGCTATGGATGCCAAAGCGGTTTAACATGGATACTTATAGGTTATTGGGCATAGCTAGTGGTTATCATGGTTCAAGGGCCATTCTTATGGGTTATTGATACCAATTACAATTTAAAAAATGGTTAATTATAGGTTATTGGTCATAGATAGTGGTTATAATGGTTACAAGGTCATTCATATGGGTAATGAACACCATTTAAGGTTTAAAATGGATACTTATAGGTTATTGGTCATAGTTAGGGGTCAAAATTATTCAAGGGGCTTTCGTATGGGTTCTACACACCAATTACAGTTTAAAAAATGGATACTTATAGGCTATTGGTCATAGCTAGTGGTTATAATGGTTACTAGGACATTCGTATGGGTAATGAACACCAATTAAGGTTTAAAATGTATACTTATAGGTTATTGGTCATAGCTAGTGGTCAAAATGGTTCAAGGGGCTTTCGTATTGGTTCTAGACACCAATTACAGTTTTAAAAATGGATACTTATAGGCTATTGGTCATAGCTAGTGGTTATAATGGTTACTAGGACATTCGTATGGGTAATGAACACCAATTAAGGTTTAAAATGTATACTTATAGGTTATTGGTCATAGCTAGTGGTCGAAATTGTTCAAGGGGCTTTCGTATGGGTTCTAGACACCGATTACAGTTTAACAAATGGATACTTATAGGTTATTGGTCATAGCTAGTGGGTATAATGGTTCACGGCCCATTTGTATGGGTTATCAACACCAGTTACAGTTTAAAAAATGGATACTTATAGGTTATTGGTTATACCTAGTGGTTATAATGGTTCACGGGCAATTCGTATGGGCTATGGACGCACAAGCGGTTTAACACGGATACTTATAGGTTATTGGGCATAGCTAGTGGTTATCAAGGTTCAAGGGCCATTCGTATGGGTTATCGATACCAATTACAATTTAAAAATGGATAATTATAGGTTATTGGTCATAGCTAGTGGTTATAATGGTTACTAGGTCATTCGTATGGGTAATGAACACCAATTAAGGTTTAAAATGGATACTTATAGGTTATTGGTCATAGCTAGTGGTCTAAATTGTTCAAGGGGCTTTCGTATGGGTTCTAGACACCAATTACAGTTTAAAAAATGGATACTTATAGGCTATTGGTCATAGCTAGTGGTTATAATGGTTCACGGCCATTTGTATAGGTTATCAACACCAATTACAGTTTAAAAAATGGATACTTAGAGGTTATTGGTTAGAGCTAGTGGTTATAATGGTTCACGGGCCATTCGTATGGGTTGTGGACGCCAATTACGGTTTAACATGGATACTTATAGGTTATTGCGCGTAGCTAGTGGTTATAGTGGTTCACAGGCCATTCGTATAGGTTCTAGACACCAATTACAGTTTAAAAAATGGATACTTATAGGTTATTGGTCATAGCTAGTGGGTATAATGGTTCACGGCCCATTTGTATGGGTTAGCAACACCAGTTACAGTTTAAAAAATGGATACTTATAGGTTATTGGTTATACCTAGTGGTTATAATGGTTCACGGGCAATTCGTATGGGCTATGGATGCCAAAGCGGTTTAACATGGATACTTATAGGTTATTGGGCATAGCTAGTGGTTATCATGGTTCAAGGGCCATTCTTATGGGTTATTGATACCAATTACAATTTAAAAAATGGATAATTATAGGTTATTGGTCATAGATAGTGGTTATAATGGTTACAAGGTCATTCATATGGGTAATGAACACCATTTAAGGTTTAAAATGGATACTTATAGGTTATTGGTCATAGCTAGGGGTCAAAATTATTCAAGGGGCTTTCGTATGGGTTCTACACACCAATTACTGTTTAAAAAATGGATACTTATAGGCTATTGGTCATAGCTAGTGGTTATAATGGTTACTAGGACATTCATATGGGTAATGAACACCGATTAAGGTTTAAAATGTATACTTATAGGTTATTGGTCATAGCTAGTGGTCAAAATGGTTCAAGGGGCTTTCGTATGGGTTCTAGACACCAATTACAGTTTTAAAAATGGATACTTATAGGCTATTGGTCATAGCTAGTGGTTATAATGGTTCACTGGCCATTTGCATAGGTTATCAACACCAATTACAGTTTAAAAAATGGATACTTATAGGTTATTGGTTATAGCTAGTGGTTATAATGGTTCACGGGCCATTCGTATGGGCTAAGGATGCCAAAGCGGTTTAACATGGATACTTATAGGTTATTGGGCATAGCTAGTGGTTATTATGGTTCAAGGGCCATTCGTATGGGTTATTGATACCAATTACAATTTAAAAAATGGATAATTATAGGTTATTGGTCATAGCTAGTGGTTATAATGGTTACTAGGTCATTCGTATGGGTAATGAACACCAATTAAGGTTTAAAATGGATACTTATAGGTTATTGGTCATAGCTAGTGGTCAAAATTGTTCAAGGGGCTTTCGTATGGGTTCTAGACACCAATTACAGTTTAAAAAATGGATACTTATAGGCTATTGGTCATAGCTAGTGGTTATAATGGTTCACGGGCCATTTGTATAGGTTATCAACACCAATTACAGTTTAAAAAATGGATACTTAGAGGTTATTGGTTATAGCTAGTTGTTATAATGGTTCACGGGCCATTCGTATGGGCTATGGACGCCAATTACGGTTTAACATGGATACTTATAGGTTATTGCGCGTAGCTAGTGGTTATAATGGTTCACAGGCCATTCGTATAGGTTCTAGACACCAATTACAGTTTAAAAAATGGATACATATAGGTTATTGGTCATAGCTAGTGGGTATAATGGTTCACGGCCCATTTGTATGGGTTATCAACACCAGTTACAGTTTAAAAAATGGATACTTATAGGTTATTGGTTATACCTAGTGGTTATAATGGTTCACGGGCAATTCGTATGGGCTATGGATGCCAAAGCGGTTTAACATGGATACTTATAGGTTATTGGGCATAGCTAGTGGTTATCAAGGTTCAAGGGCCATTCATATGGGTTATCGATACCAATTACAATTTAAAAAATGGATAATTATAGGTTATTGGTCATAGATAGTGGTTATAATGGTTACTAGGTCATTCGTATGGGTAATGAACACCATTTAAGGTTTAAAATGGATACTTATAGGTTATTGGTCATAGCTAGGGGTCAAAATTATTCAAGGGGCTTTCGTATGGGTTCTAGACACCAATTACAGTTTAAAAAATGGATACTTATAGGCTATTGGTCATAGCTAGTGGTTATAATGGTTCACGGGCCATTTGTATAGGTTGTCAACACCAATTACAGTTTAAAAAATGGATACTTAGAGGTTATTGGTTATAGCTAGTGGTTATACTGGTTCACGGGCCATTCGTATGGGCTGTGGACGCCAATTACGGTTTAACATGGACACTTATAGGTTATTGCGCGTAGCTAGTGGTTATAATGGTTCACAGGCCATTCGTATAGGTTCTAGACACCAATTACATTTTAAAAAATGGATACTTATAGGTTATTGGTCATAGCTAGTGGGTATAATGGTTCACGGCCCATTTGTATGGGTTATCAACACCAGTTATAGTTTAAAAAATGGATACTTATAGGTTATTGGTTATACATAGTGGTTATAATGGTTCACGGGCAATTCATATGGGCTATGGACGCCAAAGCGGTTTAACATGGATACTTATAGATTATTGGTCATAGCTAGTGGTTATCAAGGTTCAAGGGCCATTCGTATGGGTTATCGATACCAATTACAATTTAAAAATGGATAATTATAGGTTATTGGTCATAGCTAGTGGTTATAATGGTTACTAGGTCATTCGTATGGGTAATGAACACCATTTAAGGTTTAAAATGTATACTTATAGGTTATTGGTCATAGCTAGTGGTCAAAATGGTTCAAGGGGCTTTCGTATGGGTTCTAGACACCAATTACAGTTTTAAAAATGGATACTTATAGGCTATTGGTCATAGCTAGTGGTTATAATGGTTCACTGGCCATTTGCATAGGTTATCAACACCAATTACAGTTTAAAAAATGGATACTTATAGGTTATTGGTTATAGCTAGTGGTTATAATGGTTCACGGGCCATTCGTATGGGCTAAGGATGCCAAAGCGGTTTAACATGGATACTTATAGGTTATTGGGCGTAGCTAGTGGTTATCATAGTTCAAGGGCCATTCGTATGGGTTATTGATACCAATTACAATTTAAAAAATGGATAATTATAGGTTATTGGTCATAGCTAGTGGTTATAATGGTTACTAGGTCATTCGTATGGGTAATGAACACCAATTAAGGTTTAAAATGGATACTTATAGGTTATTGGTCATAGCTAGTGGTCAAAATTGTTCAAGGGGCTTTCGTATGGGTTCTAGACACCAATTACAGTTTAAAAAATGGATACTTATAGGCTATTGGTCATAGCTAGTGGTTATAATGGTTCACGGGCCATTTGTATAGGTTATCAACACCAATTACAGTTTAAAAAATGGATACTTAGAGGTTATTGGTTATAGCTAGTTGTTATAATGGTTCACGGGCCATTCGTATGGGCTATGGACGCCAATTACGGTTTAACATGGATACTTATAGGTTATTGCGCGTAGCTAGTGGTTATAATGGTTCACAGGCCATTCGTATAGGTTCTAGACACCAATTACAGTTTAAAAAATGGATACATATAGGTTATTGGTCATAGCTAGTGGGTATAATGGTTCACGGCCCATTTGTATGGGTTATCAACACCAGTTACAGTTTAAAAAATGGATACTTATAGGTTATTGGTTATACCTAGTGGTTATAATGGTTCACGGGCAATTCGTATGGGCTATGGATGCCAAAGCGGTTTAACATGGATACTTATAGGTTATTGGGCATAGCTAGTGGTTATCAAGGTTCAAGGGCCATTCATATGGGTTATCGATACCAATTACAATTTAAAAAATGGATAATTATAGGTTATTGGTCATAGATAGTGGTTATAATGGTTACTAGGTCATTCGTATGGGTAATGAACACCATTTAAGGTTTAAAATGGATACTTATAGGTTATTGGTCATAGCTAGGGGTCAAAATTATTCAAGGGGCTTTCGT
Organism: Calendula officinalis; assembly: GCA_963853835.1. NCBI lineage: Eukaryota > Viridiplantae > Streptophyta > Magnoliopsida > Asterales > Asteraceae > Calendula > Calendula officinalis. Next base: position 63,717,277 of record OY970825.1, on the reverse strand, counting down.
ATGGGTTCTAGACACCAATTACAGTTTAAAAAATGGATACTTATAGGCTATTGGTCATAGCTAGTGGTTATAATGGTTCACGGGCCATTTGTATAGGTTGTCAACACCAATTACAGTTTAAAAAATGGATACTTAGAGGTTATTGGTTATAGCTAGTGGTTATACTGGTTCACGGGCCATTCGTATGGGCTGTGGACGCCAATTACGGTTTAACATGGACACTTATAGGTTATTGCGCGTAGCTAGTGGTTATAATGGTTCACAGGCCATTCGTATAGGTTCTAGACACCAATTACATTTTAAAAAATGGATACTTATAGGTTATTGGTCATAGCTAGTGGGTATAATGGTTCACGGCCCATTTGTATGGGTTATCAACACCAGTTATAGTTTAAAAAATGGATACTTATAGGTTATTGGTTATACATAGTGGTTATAATGGTTCACGGGCAATTCATATGGGCTATGGACGCCAAAGCGGTTTAACATGGATACTTATAGATTATTGGTCATAGCTAGTGGTTATCAAGGTTCAAGGGCCATTCGTATGGGTTATCGATACCAATTACAATTTAAAAATGGATAATTATAGGTTATTGGTCATAGCTAGTGGTTATAATGGTTACTAGGTCATTCGTATGGGTAATGAACACCATTTAAGGTTTAAAATGTATACTTATAGGTTATTGGTCATAGCTAGTGGTCAAAATGGTTCAAGGGGCTTTCGTATGGGTTCTAGACACCAATTACAGTTTTAAAAATGGATACTTATAGGCTATTGGTCATAGCTAGTGGTTATAATGGTTCACTGGCCATTTGCATAGGTTATCAACACCAATTACAGTTTAAAAAATGGATACTTATAGGTTATTGGTTATAGCTAGTGGTTATAATGGTTCACGGGCCATTCGTATGGGCTAAGGATGCCAAAGCGGTTTAACATGGATACTTATAGGTTATTGGGCGTAGCTAGTGGTTATCATAGTTCAAGGGCCATTCGTATGGGTTATTGATACCAATTACAATTTAAAAAATGGATAATTATAGGTTATTGGTCATAGCTAGTGGTTATAATGGTTACTAGGTCATTCGTATGGGTAATGAACACCAATTAAGGTTTAAAATGGATACTTATAGGTTATTGGTCATAGCTAGTGGTCAAAATTGTTCAAGGGGCTTTCGTATGGGTTCTAGACACCAATTACAGTTTAAAAAATGGATACTTATAGGCTATTGGTCATAGCTAGTGGTTATAATGGTTCACGGGCCATTTGTATAGGTTATCAACACCAATTACAGTTTAAAAAATGGATACTTAGAGGTTATTGGTTATAGCTAGTTGTTATAATGGTTCACGGGCCATTCGTATGGGCTATGGACGCCAATTACGGTTTACATGGATACTTATAGGTTATTGCGCGTAGCTAGTGGTTATAATGGTTCACAGGCCATTCGTATAGGTTCTAGACACCAATTACAGTTTAAAAAATGGATACATATAGGTTATTGGTCATAGCTAGTGGGTATAATGGTTCACGGCCCATTTGTATGGGTTATCAACACCAGTTACAGTTTAAAAAATGGATACTTATAGGTTATTGGTTATACCTAGTGGTTATAATGGTTCACGGGCAATTCGTATGGGATATGGATGCCAAAGCGGTTTAACATGGATACTTATAGGTTATTGGGCATAGCTAGTGGTTATCAAGGTTCAAGGGCCATTCATATGGGTTATCGATACCAATTACAATTTAAAAAATGGATAATTATAGGTTATTGGTCATAGATAGTGGTTATAATGGTTACTAGGTCATTCGTATGGGTAATGAACACCATTTAAGGTTTAAAATGGATACTTATAGGTTATTGGTCATAGCTAGGGGTCAAAATTATTCAAGGGGCTTTCGTATGGGTTCTAGACACCAATTACAGTTTAAAAAATGGATACTTATAGGCTATTGGTCATAGCTAGTGGTTATAATGGTTCACGGGCCATTTGTATAGGTTATCAACACCAATTACAGTTTAAAAAATGGATACTTAGAGGTTATTGGTTATAGCTAGTGGTTATACTGGTTCACGGGCCATTCGTATGGGCTGCGGACGCCAATTACGGTTTAACATGGACACTTATAGGTTATTGCGCGTAGCTAGTGGTTATAATGGTTCACAGGCCATTCGTATAGGTTCTAGACACCAATTACATTTTAAAAAATGGATACTTATAGGTTATTGGTCATAGCTAGTGGGTATAATGGTTCACGGCCCATTTGTATGGGTTATCAACACCAGTTATAGTTTAAAAAATGGATACTTATAGGTTATTGGTTATACATAGTGGTTATAATGGTTCACGGGCAATTCATATGGGCTATGGACGCCAAAGCGGTTTAACATGGATACTTATAGATTATTGGTCATAGCTAGTGGTTATCAAGGTTCAAGGCCCATTCGTATGGGTTATCGATACCAATTACAATTTAAAAATGGATAATTATAGGTTATTGGTCATAGCTAGTGGTTATAATGGTTACTAGGTCATTCGTATGGGTAATGAACACCATTTAAGGTTTAAAATGTATACTTATAGGTTATTGGTCATAGCTAGTGGTCAAAATGGTTCAAGGGGCTTTCGTATGGGTTCTAGACACCAATTACAGTTTTAAAAATGGATACTTATAGGCTATTGGTCATAGCTAGTGGTTATAATGGTTCACTGGCCATTTGCATAGGTTATCAACACCAATTACAGTTTAAAAAATGGATACTTATAGGTTATTGGTTATAGCTAGTGGTTATAATGGTTCACGGGCCATTCGTATGGGCTAAGGATGCCAAAGCGGTTTAACATGGATACTTATAGGTTATTGGGCATAGCTAGTGGTTATCATGGTTCAAGGGCCATTCGTATGGGTTATTGATACCAATTACAATTTAAAAAATGGATAATTATAGGTTATTGGTCATAGCTAGTGGTTATAATGGTTACTAGGTCATTCGTATGGGTAATGAACACCAATTAAGGTTTAAAATGGATACTTATAGGTTATTGGTCATAGCTAGTGGTCAAAATTGTTCAAGGGGCTTTCGTATGGGTTCTAGACACCAATTACAGTTTAAAAAATGGATACTTATAGGCTATTGGTCATAGCTAGTGGTTATAATGGTTCACGGGCCATTTGTATAGGTTATCAACACCAATTACAGTTTAAAAAATGGATACTTAGAGGTTATTGGTTATAGCTAGTTGTTATAATGGTTCACGGGCCATTCGTATGGGCTATGGACGCCAATTACGGTTTAACATGGATACTTATAGGTTATTGCGCGTAGCTAGTGGTTATAATGGTTCACAGGCCATTCGTATAGGTTCTAGACACCAATTACAGTTTAAAAAATGGATACATATAGGTTATTGGTCATAGCTAGTGGGTATAATGGTTCACGGCCCATTTGTATGGGTTATCAACACCAGTTACAGTTTAAAAAATGGATACTTATAGGTTATTGGTTATACCTAGTGGTTATAATGGTTCACGGGCAATTCGTATGGGCTATGGATGCCAAAGCGGTTTAACATGGATACTTATAGGTTATTGGGCATAGCTAGTGGTTATCAAGGTTCAAGGGCCATTCATATGGGTTATCGATACCAATTACAATTTAAAAAATGGATAATTATAGGTTATTGGTCATAGATAGTGGTTATAATGGTTACTAGGTCATTCGTATGGGTAATGAACACCATTTAAGGTTTAAAATGGATACTTATAGGTTATTGGTCATAGCTAGGGGTCAAAATTATTCAAGGGGCTTTCGTATGGGTTCTAGACACCAATTACAGTTTAAAAAATGGATACTTATAGGCTATTGGTCATAGCTAGTGGTTATAATGGTTCACGGGCCATTTGTATAGGTTATCAACACCAATTACAGGTTAAAAAATGGATACTTAGAGGTTATTGGTTATAGCTAGTGGTTATACTGGTTCACGGGCCATTCGTATGGGCTGTGGACGCCAATTACGGTTTAACATGGACACTTATAGGTTATTGCGCGTAGCTAGTGGTTATAATGGTTCACAGGCCATTCGTATAGGTTCTAGACACCAATTACATTTTAAAAAATGGATACATATAGGTTATTGGTCATAGCTAGTGGGTATAATGGTTCACGGCCCATTTGTATGGGTTATCAACACCAGTTACAGTTTAAAAAATGGATACTTATAGGTTATTGGTTATACATAGTGGTTATAATGGTTCACGGGCAATTCATATGGGCTATGGACGCCAAAGCGGTTTAACATGGATACTTATAGGTTATTGGGCATAGCTAGTGGTTATCAAGGTTCAAGGGCCATTCATATGGGTTATCGATACCAATTACAATTTAAAAAATGGATAATTATAGGTTATTGGTCATAGATAGTGGTTATAATGGTTACTAGGTCATTCGTATGGGTAATGAACACCATTTAAGGTTTAAAATGGATACTTATAGGTTATTGGTCATAGCTAGGGGTCAAAATTATTCAAGGGGCTTTCGTATGGGTTCTAGACACCAATTACAGTTTAAAAAATGGATACTTATAGGCTATTGGTCATAGCTAGTGGTTATAATGGTTCACGGGCCATTTGTATAGGTTATCAACACCAATTACAGTTTAAAAAATGGATACTTAGAGGTTATTGGTTATAGCTAGTGGTTATACTGGTTCACGGGCCATTCGTATGGGCTGTGGACGCCAATTACGGTTTAACATGGACACTTATAGGTTATTGCGCGTAGCTAGTGGTTATAATGGTTCACAGGCCATTCGTATAGGTTCTAGACACCAATTACATTTTAAAAAATGGATACTTATAGGTTATTGGTCATAGCTAGTGGGTATAATGGTTCACGGCCCATTTGTATGGGTTATCAACACCAGTTATAGTTTAAAAAATGGATACTTATAGGTTATTGGTTATACATAGTGGTTATAATGGTTCACGGGCAATTCATATGGGCTATGGACGCCAAAGCGGTTTAACATGGATACTTATAGATTATTGGTCATAGCTAGTGGTTATCAAGGTTCAAGGGCCATTCGTATGGGTTATCGATACCAATTACAATTTAAAAATGGATAATTATAGGTTATTGGTCATAGCTAGTGGTTATAATGGTTACTAGGACATTCGTATGGGTAATAAACACCAATTAAGGTTTAAAATGGATACTTATAGGTTATTGGTCATAGCTAGTGGTCAAAATTGTTCAAGGGGCTTTCGTATGGGTTCTCGACACCAATTACAGTTTTAAAAATGGATAATTATAGGCTATTGGTCATAGCTAGTGGTTATAATGGTTCACTGGCCATTTGTATAAGTTATCAACACCAATTACAGTTTAAAAATGGATACTTATAGGTTATTGGTTATAGCTAGTCGTTATAATGGTTCACGGGCCATTCATATGGGCTATGGATGCCAAAGCGGTTTAACATGGATACTTATAGGTTATTGGGCATAGCTAGTGGTTATCATGGTTCAAGGGCCATTCGTATGGGTTATCGATACCAATTACAATTCAAAACAAGGATAATTATAGGTTATTGGTCATAGCTAGTGGTTATAATGGTTACTAGGTCATTCGTATGGGTAATGAACACCAATTAAGGTTTAAAATGGATAATTATAGGTTATTGGTCATAGCTAGGGGTCAAAATTGTTCAAGGGGCTTTCGAATGGGTTCTAGACACCAATTACAGTTTAAAAAATGGATACTTATAGGCTATTGGTCATAGCTAGTGGTTATAATGGTTCACGGGCCATTTGTATAGGTTATCAACACCAATTACAGTTTAAAAAATGGATACTTAGAGGTTATTGGTTATAGCTAGTGGTTATAATGGCTCACAGGCCATTCGTATGGGCTGCGGACGCCAATTACGGTTTAACATGGATACTTATAGGTTATTGCGCGTAGCTAGTGGTTATAATTGTTCACAGGCCATTCGTATAGGTTCTAGACACCAATTACAGTTTAAAAAATGGATACTTGTAGGTTATTGGTCATAGCTAGTGGGTATAATGGTTCACGGCCCATTTGTATGGGTTATCAACACCAGTTACAGTTTAAAAAATGGATACTTATAGGTTATTGGTTATACCTAGTGGTTATAATGGTTCACGGGCAATTCGTATGGGTTGTGGATGCACAAGCGGTTTAACATGGAAACTTATAGGTTATTGGGCATAGCTAGTGGTTATCATGGTTCAAGGGCCATTCGTATGGGTTGTCGATACCAATTACAATTTAAAAAATGGATAATTATAGGTTATTGGTCATAGATAGTGGTTATAATGGTTACTAGGTCATTCGTATGGGTAATGAACACCATTTAAGGTTTAAAATGGATACTTATAGGTTATTGGTCATAGCTAGGGGTCAAAATTATTCAAGGGGCTTTCGTATGGGTTCTAGACACCAATTACAGTTTAAAAAATGGATACTTATAGGCTATTGGTCATAGGTAGTGGTTATAATGGTTCACGGGCCATTTGTATAGGTTATCAACACCAATTACAGTTTAAAAAATGGATACTTAGAGGTTATTGGTTATAGCTAGTTGTTATAATGGTTCACGGGCCATTCGTATGGGCTATGGACTCCAATTATGGTTTAACATGGATACTTATAGGTTATTGCGCGTAGCTAGTGGTTATAATGGTTCACATGCCATTCGTATAGGTTCTAGACACCAATTACTGTTTAAAAAATGGATACTTATAGCTAATTGGTCATAGCTAGTGGGTATAATGGTTCACGGCCCATATGTATGGGTTATCAACACCAGTTACAGTTTAAAAAATGGATACTTATAGGTTATTGGTTATACCTAGTGGTTATAATGGTTCACGGGCAATTCGTATGGGCTATGGATGCCAAAGCGGTTTAACATGGATACTTATAGGTTATTGGGCATAGCTAGTGGTTATCATGGTTCAAGGGCCATTCGTATGGGTTATCGATACCAATTACAATTTAAAAAATGGATAATTATAGGTTATTGGTCATAGATAGTGGTTATAATGGTTACTAGGTCATTCGTATGGGTAATGAACACCATTTAAGGTTTAAAATGGATACTTATATGTTATTGGTCATAGCTAGGGGTCAAAATTATTCAGGGGGCTTCGTATGGGTTCTAGACACCAATTACAGTTTAAAAAATGGATACTTATAGGCTATTGGTCATAGCTAGTGGTTATAATGGTTACTAGGACATTCGTATGGGTAATGAACACCAATTAAGGTTTAAAATGGATACTTCTAGGTTATTGGTCATAGCTAGTGGTCAAAATTGTTCAAGGGGCTTTCGTATGGGTTCTAGACACCAATTACAGTTTTAAAAATGGATACTTATAGGCTATTGGTCATAGCTAGTGGTTATAATGGTTCACTGGCCATTTGCATAGGTTATCAACACCAATTACAGTTTAAAAAATGGATACTTATAGGTTATTGGTTATAGCTAGTGGTTATAATGGTTCACGGGCCATTCGTATGGGCTATGGATGCCAAAGCGGTTTAACATGGATACTTATAGGTTATTGGGCATAGCTAGTGGTTATCATGGTTACTAGGTCATTCGTATGGGTAATGAACACCATTTAAGGTTTAAAATGGATACTTATAGGTTATTGGTCATAGCTAGGGGTCAAAATTATTCAAGGGGCTTTGTATGGGTTCTAGACACCAATTACAGTTTAAAAAATGGATACTTATAGGTTATTGGTCATAGATAGTGGTTATAATGGTTACTAGGTCATTCGTATGGGTAATGAACACCATTTAAGGTTTAAAATGGATACTGATAGGTTATTGGTCATAGCTAGGGGTCAAAATTATTCAAGGGGCTTTCGTATGGGTTCTAGACACCAATTACAGTTTAAAAACTGGATACTTAGAGGTTATTGGTTATAGCTAGTGGTTATACTGGTTCACGGGCCATTCGTATGGGCTGTGGACGCCAATTACGGTTTAACATGGACACTTATAGGTTATTGCGCGTAGCTAGTGGTTATAATGGTTCACATGCCATTCGTATAGGTTCTAGACACCAATTACATTTTAAAAAATGGATACTTATAGGTTATTGGTCATAGCTAGTGGGTATAATGGTTCACGGCCCATTTGTATGGGTTATCAACATCAGTTATAGTTTAAAAAATGGATACTTATAGGATATTGGTTATACATAGTGGTTATAATGGTTCACGGGCAATTCGTATGGGCTATGGACGCCAAAGCGGTTTAACATGGATACTTATAGATTATTGGTCATAGCTAGTGGTTATCAAGGTTCAAGGGCCATTCGTATGGGTTATCGATACCAATTACAATTTAAAAATGGATAATTATAGGTTATTGGTCATAGCTAGTGGTTATAATGGTTACTAGGACATTCGTATGGGTAATAAACACCAATTAAGGTTTAAAATGGATACTTATAGGTTATTGGTTATAGCTAGTGGTCAAAATTGTTCAAGGGGCTTTCGTATGGGTTCTCGACACCAATTACAGTTTTAAAAATGGATACTTATAGGCTATTGGTCATAGCTAGTGGTTATAATGGTTCACTGGCCATTTGTATAAGTTATCAACACCAATTACAGTTTAAAAAATGGATACTTATATGTTATTGGTTATAGCTAGTGGTTATAATGGTTCACGGGCCATTCATATGGGCTATGGATGCCAAAGCGGTTTAACATGGATACTTATAGGTTATTGGGCATAGCTAGTGGTTATCATGGTTCAAGGGCCATTCGTATGGGTTATCGATACCAATTACAATTTAAAACATGGATAATTATAGGTTATTGGTCATAGCTAGTGGTTATAATGGTTACTAGGTCATTCGTATGGGTAATGAACACCAATTAAGGTTTAAAATGGATAATTATAGGTCATTGGTCATAGCTAGGGGTCAAAATTGTTCAAGGGGCTTTCGTATGGGTTCTAGACAACAATTACAGTTATAAAATTGATACTTATAGGCTATTGGTCATAGCTAGTGGTTATAATGGTTCACGGGCCATTTGTATAGGTTATCAACACCAATTACAGTTTAAAAAATGGATACTTAGAGGTTATTGGTTATAGCTAGTGGTTATAATGGTTCACAGGCCATTCGTATGGGCTGCGGACGCCAATTACGGTTTAACATGGATACTTATAGGTTATTGCGCGTAGCTAGTGGTTATAATAGTTCAAAGGCCATTCGTATAGGTTCTAGACACCAATTACAGTTTAAAAAATGGATACTTGTAGGTTATTGGTCATAGCTAGTGGGTATAATGGTTCACGGCCCATTTGTATGGGTTATCAACACCAGTTACAGTTTAAAAAATGGATACTTATAGGTTATTGGTTATACCTAGTGGTTATAATGGTTCACGGGCAATTCGTATGGGTTGTGGACGCACAAGCAGTTTAACATGGAAACTTATAGGTTATTGGGCATAGCTAGTGGTTATCATGGTTCAAGGGCCATTCGTATGGGTTATCGATACCAATTACAATTTAAAAAATGGATAATTATAGGTTATTGGTAATAGATAGTGGTTATAATGGTTACTAGGTCATTCGTATGGGTAATGAACACCATTTAAGGTTTAAAATGGATACTTATAGGTTATTGGTCATAGCTAGGGGTCAAAATTATTCAAGGGGCTTTCGTATGGGTTCTAGACACCAATTACAGTTTAAAAAATGGATACTTATAGGCTATTGGTCATAGGTAGTGGTTATAATGGTTCACGGGCCATTTGTATAGGTTATCAACACCAATTACAGTTTAAAAAATGGATACTTAGAGGTTATTGGTTATAGCTAGTTGTTATAATGGTTCACGGGCCATTCGTATGGGCTATGGACTCCAATTATGGTTTAACATGGATACTTATAGGTTATTGCGCGTAGCTAGTGGTTATAATGGTTCACAGGCCATTCGTATAGGTTCTAGACACCAATTACAGTTTAAAAAATGGATACTTATAGCTAATTGGTCATAGCTAGTGGGTATAATGGTTCACGGCCCATATGTATGGGTTATCAACACCAGTTACAGTTTAAAAAATGGATACTTATAGGTTATTGGTTAAACCTAGTGGTTATAATGGTTCACGGGCAATTCGTATAGGCTATGGATGCCAAAGCGGTTTAACATGGATACTTATAGGTTATTGGGCATAGCTAGTGGTTATCATGGTTCAAGGGCCATTCGTATGGGTTATCGATACCAATTACAATTTAAAAAATGGATAATTATAGGTTATTGGTCATAGATAGTGGTTATAATGGTTACTAGGTCATTCGTATGGGTAATGAACACCATATAAGGTTTAAAATGGATACTTATAGGTTATTGGTCATAGCTAGGGGTCAAAATTATTCAAGGGGCTTCGTATGGGTTCTAGACACCAATTACAGTTTAAAAAATGGATACTTATAGGCTATTGGTCATAGCTAGTGGTTATAATGGTTACTAGGACATTCGTATGGGTAATGAACACCAATTAAGGTTTAAAATGGATACTTCTAGGTTATTGGTCATAGCTAGTGGTCAAAATTGTTCAAGGGGCTTTCGTATGGGTTCTAGACACCAATTACAGTTTTAAAAATGGATACTTATAGGCTATTGGTCATAGCTAGTGGTTATAATGGTTCACTGGCCATTTGCATAGGTTATCAACACCAATTACAGTTTAAAAAATGGATACTTATAGGTTATTGGTTATAGCTAGTGGTTATAATGGTTCACGGGCCATTCGTATGGGCTATGGATGCCAAAGCGGTTTAACATGGATACTTATAGGTTATTGGGCATAGCTAGTGGTTATCATGGTTCAAGGGCCATTCGTACGGGTTATCGATACCAATTACAATTTAAAAAATGGATAATTATAGGTTATTAGTCATAAATAGTGGTTATAATGGTTACTAGGTCATTCGTATGGGTAATGAACACCATTTAAGGTTTAAAATGGATACTTATAGGTTATTGGTCATAGCTAGGGGTCAAAATTATTCAAGGGGCTTTCGTATGGGTTCTAGACACCAATTACAGTTTAAAAAATGGATACTTATAGGCTATTGGTCATAGGTAGTGGTTATAATGGTTCACGGGCCATTTGTATAGGTTATCAACACCAATTACAGTTTAAAAAATGGATACTTAGATGTTATTGGTTATAGCTAGTGGTTATAATGGTTCACGGGCCATTCGTATGGGCTGTGGACGCCAATTACGGTTTAACATGGACACTTATAGGTTATTGCGCGTAGCTAGTGGTTATAATGGTTCACAGGCCATTCGTATAGGTTCTAGACACCAATTACATTTTAAAAAATGGATACTTATAGGTTATTGGTCATAGCTAGTGGGTATAATGGTTCACGGCCCATTTGTATGGGTTATCAACACCAGGTACAGTTTAAAAAATGGATACTTATAGGTTATTGGTTATACCTAGTGGTTATAATGGTTCACGGGCAATTCGTATGGGCTATGGATGCCAAAGCGGTTTAACATGGATACTTATAGGTTATTGGGCATAGCTAGTGGTTATCATGGTTCAAGGGCCATTCGTATGGGTTATCGATACCAATTACAATTTAAAAAATGGATAATTATAGGTTATTGGTCATAGATAGTGGTTATAATGGTTACTAGGTCATTCGTATGGGTAATGAACACCATTTAAGGTTTAAAATGGATACTTATAGGTTATTGGTCATAGCTAGGGGTCAAAATTATTCAGGGGGCTTCGTATGGGTTCTAGACACCAATTACAGTTTAAAAAATGGATACTTATAGGCTATTGGTCATAGCTAGTGGTTATAATGGTTACTAGGACATTCGTATGGGTAATGAACACCAATTAAGGTTTAAAATGGATACTTCTAGGTTATTGGTCATAGCTAGTGGTCAAAATTGTTCAAGGGGCTTTCGTATGGGTTCTAGACACCAATTACAGTTTTAAAAATGGATACTTATAGGCTATTGGTCATAGCTAGTGGTTATAATGGTTCACTGGCCATTTGCATAGGTTATCAACACCAATTACAGTTTAAAAAATGGATACTTATAGGATATTGGTTATACATAGTGGTTATAATGGTTCACGGGCAATTCGTATGGGCTATGGACGCCAAAGCGTTTAACATGGATACTTATAGATTATTGGTCATAGCTAGTGGTTATCAAGGTTCAAGGGCCATTCGTATGGGTTATCGATACCAATTACAATTTAAAAATGGATAATTATAGGTTATTGGTCATAGCTAGTGGTTATAATGGTTACTAGGACATTCGTATGGGTAATAAACACCAATTAAGGTTTAAAATGGATACTTATAGGTTATTGGTTATAGCTAGTGGTCAAAATTGTTCAAGGGGCTTTCGTATGGGTTCTCGACACCAATTACAGTTTTAAAAATGGATACTTATAGGCTATTGGTCATAGCTAGTGTTTATAATGGTTCACTGGCCATTTGTATAAGTTATCAACACCAATTACAGTTTAAAAAATGGATACTTATATGTTATTGGTTATAGCTAGTGGTTATAATGGTTCACGGGCCATTCATATGGGCTATGGATGCCAAAGCGGTTTAACATGGATACTTATAGGTTATTGGGCATAGCTAGTGGTTATCATGGTTCAAGGGCCATTCGTATGGGTTATCGATACCAATTACAATTCAAAACAAGGATAATTATAGGTTATTGGTCATAGCTAGTGGTTATAATGGTTACTAGGTCATTCGTATGGGTAATGAACACCAATTAAGGTTTAAAATGGATAATTATAGGTTATTGGTCATAGCTAGGGGTCAAAATTGTTCAAGGGGCTTTCGAATGGGTTCTAGACACCAATTACAGTTTAAAAAATGGATACTTATAGGCTATTGGTCATAGCTAGTGGTTATAATGGTTCACGGGCCATTTGTATAGGTTATCAACACCAATTACAGTTTAAAAAATGGATACTTAGAGGTTATTGGTTATAGCTAGTGGTTATAATGGCTCACAGGCCATTCGTATGGGCTGCGGACGCCAATTACGGTTTAACATGGATACTTATAGGTTATTGCGCGTAGCTAGTGGTTATAATTGTTCACAGGCCATTCGTATAGGTTCTAGACACCAATTACAGTTTAAAAAATGGATACTTGTAGGTTATTGGTCATAGCTAGTGGGTATAATGGTTCACGGCCCATTTGTATGGGTTATCAACACCAGTTACAGTTTAAAAAATGGATACTTATAGGTTATTGGTTATACCTAGTGGTTATAATGGTTCACGGGCAATTCGTATGGGTTGTGGATGCACAAGCGGTTTAACATGGAAACTTATAGGTTATTGGGCATAGCTAGTGGTTATCATGGTTCAAGGGCCATTCGTATGGGTTGTCGATACCAATTACAATTTAAAAAATGGATAATTATAGGTTATTGGTCATAGATAGTGGTTATAATGGTTACTAGGTCATTCGTATGGGTAATGAACACCATTTAAGGTTTAAAATGGATACTTATAGGTTATTGGTCATAGCTAGGGGTCAAAATTATTCAAGGGGCTTTCGTATGGGTTCTAGACACCAATTACAGTTTAAAAAATGGATACTTATAGGCTATTGGTCATAGGTAGTGGTTATAATGGTTCACGGGCCATTTGTATAGGTTATCAACACCAATTACAGTTTAAAAAATGGATACTTAGAGGTTATTGGTTATAGCTAGTTGTTATAATGGTTCACGGGCCATTCGTATGGGCTATGGACTCCAATTATGGTTTAACATGGATACTTATAGGTTATTGCGCGTAGCTAGTGGTTATAATGGTTCACATGCCATTCGTATAGGTTCTAGACACCAATTACTGTTTAAAAAATGGATACTTATAGCTAATTGGTCATAGCTAGTGGGTATAATGGTTCACGGCCCATATGTATGGGTTATCAACACCAGTTACAGTTTAAAAAATGGATACTTATAGGTTATTGGTTATACCTAGTGGTTATAATGGTTCACGGGCAATTCGTATGGGCTATGGATGCCAAAGCGGTTTAACATGGATACATATAGGTTATTGGGCATAGCTAGTGGTTATCATGGTTCAAGGGCCATTCGTATGGGTTATCGATACCAATTACAATTTAAAAAATGGATAATTATAGGTTATTGGTCATAGATAGTGGTTATAATGGTTACTAGGTCATTCGTATGGGTAATGAACACCATTTAAGGTTTAAAATGGATACTTATAGGTTATTGGTCATAGCTAGGGGTCAAAATTATTCAGGGGGCTTCGTATGGGTTCTAGACACCAATTACAGTTTAAAAAATGGATACTTATAGGCTATTGGTCATAGCTAGTGGTTATAATGGTTACTAGGACATTCGTATGGGTAATGAACACCAATTAAGGTTTAAAATGGATACTTCTAGGTTATTGGTCATAGCTAGTGGTCAAAATTGTTCAAGGGGCTTTCGTATGGGTTCTAGACACCAATTACAGTTTTAAAAATGGATACTTATAGGCTATTGGTCATAGCTAGTGGTTATAATGGTTCACTGGCCATTTGCATAGGTTATCAACACCAATTACAGTTTAAAAAATGGATACTTATAGGTTATTGGTTATAGCTAGTGGTTATAATGGTTCACGGGCCATTCGTATGGGCTATGGATGCCAAAGCGGTTTAACATGGATACTTATAGGTTATTGGGCATAGCTAGTGGTTATCATGGTTCAGGGGCCATTCGTACGGGTTATCGATACCAATTACAATTTAAAAAATGGATAATTATAGGTTATTAGTCATAGATAGTGGTTATAATGGTTACTAGGTCATTCGTATGGGTAATGAACACCATTTAAGGTTTAAAATGGATACTTATAGGTTATTGGTCATAGCTAGGGGTCAAAATTATTCAAGGGGCTTTCGTATGGGTTCTAGACACCAATTACAGTTTAAAAAATGGATACTTATAGGCTATTGGTCATAGGTAGTGGTTATAATGGTTCACGGGCCATTTGTATAGGTTATCAACACCAATTACAGTTTAAAAAATGGATACTTAGATGTTATTGGTTATAGCTAGTGGTTATAATGGTTCGCGGGCCATTCGTATGGGCTGTGGACGCCAATTACGGTTTAACATGGACACTTATAGGTTATTGCGCGTAGCTAGTGGTTATAATGGTTCACAGGCCATTCCTATAGGTTCTAGACAACAATTACATTTTAAAAAATGGATACTTATAGGTTATTGGTCATAGCTAGTGGGTATAATGGTTCACGGCCCATTTGTATGGGTTATCAACACCAGTTACAGTTTAAAAAATGGATACTTATAGGTTATTGGTTATACCTAGTGGTTATAATGGTTCACGGGCAATTCGTATGGGCTATGGACGCCAAAGCGGTTTAACATGGATACTTATAGGTTATTGGGCATAACTAGTGGTTATCATGGTTCAAGGGCCATTCGTGTGGGTTATCGATACCAATTACAATTTACAAAATGGATAACTATAGGTTATTGGTCATAGCTAGTGGTTATAATGGTTACTAGGTCATTCGAATGGGTAATGAACACCAATTAAGGTTTAAAATGGATACTTATAGGTTATTGGTCATAGCTAGTGGTCAAAATTGTTCAAGGGGCTTTCGTATGGGTTCTAGACACCAATTATAGTTTAAAAAATGGATACTTATAGGCTATTGGTCATAGCTAGTGGTTATAATGGTTCACGGGCCATTTGTATAGGTTATCAACACCAATTACAGTTTAAAAAATGGATACTTAGAGGTTATTGGTTATAGCTAGTGGTTATAATGGTTCACGGGCCATTCGTATGGGCTGTGGACGCCAATTACGGTTTAACATGGATACTTATAAGTTATTGCCCGTAGCTAGTGGTTATAATGGTTCACAGGCCATTCGTTTAGGTTCTAGACACCAATTATAGTTTAAAAAATGGATACATATAGGTTATTGGTCATAGCTAGTGGGTATAATGGTTCACGGCCCATTTGAATGGGTTATCAACACCAGTTATAGTTTAAAAATGGATACTTATAGGTTATTGGTTATACCTAGTGGTTATAATGGTTCACGGGCAATTCGTATGGGCTATGGATGCCAAAGCGGTTTAACATGGATACTTATAGGTTATTGGGCATAGCTAGTGGTTATCATGGTTCAAGGGCCATTCGTACGGGTTATCGATACCAATTACAATTTAAAAAATGGATAATTATAGGTTATTAGTCATAGATAGTGGTTATAATGGTTACTAGGTCATTCGTATGGGTAATGAACACCATTTAAGGTTTAAAATGGATACTTATAGGTTATTGGTCATAGCTAGGGGTCAAAATTATTCAAGGGGCTTTCGTATGGGTTCTAGACACCAATTACAGTTTAAAAAATGGATACTTATAGGCTATTGGTCATAGGTAGTGGTTATAATGGTTCACGGGCCATTTGTATAGGTTATCAACACCAATTACAGTTTAAAAAATGGATACTTAGATGTTATTGGTTATAGCTAGTGGTTATAATGGTTCACGGGCCATTCGTATGGGCTGTGGACGCCAATTACGGTTTAACATGGACACTTATAGGTTATTGCGCGTAGCTAGTGGTTATAATGGTTCACAGGCCATTCGTATAGGTTCTAGACACCAATTACATTTTAAAAAATGGATACTTATAGGTTATTGGTCATAGCTAGTGGGTATAATGGTTCACGACCCATTTGTATGGGTTATCAACACCAGTTACAGTTTAAAAAATGGATACTTATAGGTTATTGGTTATACCTAGTGGTTATAATGGTTCACGGGCAATTCGTATGGGCTATGGACGCCAAAGCGGTTTAACATGGATACTTATAGGTTATTGGGCATAACTAGTGGTTATCATGGTTCAAGGGCCATTCGTGTGGGTTATCGATACCAATTACAATTTACAAAATGGATAACTATAGGTTATTGGTCATAGCTAGTGGTTATAATGGTTACTAGGTCATTCGAATGGGTAATGAACACCAATTAAGGTTTAAAATGGATACTTATAGGTTATTGGTCATAGCTAGTGGTCAAAATTGTTCAAGGGGCTTTCGTATGGGTTCTAGACACCAATTATAGTTTAAAAAATGGATACTTATAGGCTATTGGTC
The DNA here is from genome assembly GCA_963853835.1 of Calendula officinalis. Taxonomy (NCBI): domain Eukaryota; kingdom Viridiplantae; phylum Streptophyta; class Magnoliopsida; order Asterales; family Asteraceae; genus Calendula; species Calendula officinalis. Next base: position 63,700,022 of record OY970825.1, on the reverse strand, counting down.
ATAGCTAGTGGTTATAATGGTTCACGGGCCATTTGTATAGGTTATCAACACCAATTAAAGTTTAAAAAATGGATACTTAGAGGTTATTGGTTATAGCTAGTTTGTATAATGGTTCACGGGCCATTCGTATGGGCTATGGACGCCAATTACGGTTTAACATGGATACTTATAGGTTATTGCACGTAGCTAGTGGTTATAATGGTTCACAGGCCATTCGTATAGGTTCTAGACACCAATTACAGTTTAAAAAATGGATACATATAGGTTATTGGTCATAGCTAGTGGGTATAATGGTTCACGGCCCATTTGTATGGGTTATCAACACCAGTTACAGTTTAAAAAATGGATACTTATAGGTTATTGTTAATACCTAGTGGTTATAATGGTTCACGGGCAATTCGTATGGGCTATGGATGCCAAAGCGGTTTAACATGGATACTTATAGGTTATTGGGCATAGCTAGTGGTTATCATGGTTCAAGGGCCATTCGTACGGGTTATCGATACCAATTACAATTTAAAAAATGGATAATTATAGGTTATTAGTCATAGATAGTGGTTATAATGGTTACTAGGTCATTCGTATGGGTAATGAACACCATTTAAGGTTTAAAATGGATACTTATAGGTTATTGGTCATAGCTAGGGGTCAAAATTATTCAAGGGGCTTTCGTATGGGTTCTAGACACTAATTACAGTTTAAAAAATGGATACTTATAGGCTATTGGTCATAGGTAGTGGTTATAATGGTTCACGGGCCATTTGTATAGGTTATCAACACCAATTACAGTTTAAAAAATGGATACTTAGATGTTATTGGTTATAGCTAGTGGTTATAATGGTTCACGGGCCATTCGTATGGGCTGTGGACGCCAATTACGGTTTAACATGGACACTTATAGGTTATTGCGCGTAGCTAGTGGTTATAATGGTTCACAGGCCATTCGTATAGGTTCTAGACACCAATTACATTTTAAAAAATGGATACTTATAGGTTATTGGTCATAGCTAGTGGGTATAATGGTTCACGGCCCATTTGTATGGGTTATCAACACCAGTTACAGTTTAAAAAATGGATACTTATAGGTTATTGGTTATACCTAGTGGTTATAATGGTTCACGGGCAATTCGTATGGGCTATGGACGCCAAAGCGGTTTAACATGGATACTTATAGGTTATTGGGCATAACTAGTGGTTATCATGGTTCAAGGGCCATTCGTGTGGGTTATTGATACCAATTACAATTTACAAAATGGATAACTATAGGTTATTGGTCATAGCTAGTGGTTATAATGGTTACTAGGTCATTCGAATGGGTAATGAACACCAATTAAGGTTTAAAATGGATACTTATAGGTTATTGGTCATAGCTAGTGGTCAAAATTGTTCAAGGGGCTTTCGTATGGGTTCTAGACACCAATTATAGTTTAAAAAATGGATACTTATAGGCTATTGGTCATAGCTAGTGGTTATAATGGTTCACGGGCCATTTGTATAGGTTATCAACACCAATTACAGTTTAAAAAATGGATACTTAGAGGTTATTGGTTATAGCTAGTGGTTATAATGGTTCACGGGCCATTCGTATGGGCTGTGGACGCCAATTACGGTTTAACATGGATACTTATAAGTTATTGCCCGTAGCTAGTGGTTATAATGGTTCACAGGCCATTCGTATAGGTTCTAGACACCAATTATAGTTTAAAAAATGGATACATATAGGTTATTGGTCATAGCTAGTGGGTATAATGGTTCACGGCCCATTTGAATGGGTTATCAACACCAGTTATAGTTTAAAAATGGATACTTATAGGTTATTGGTTATACCTAGTGGTTATAATGGTTCACGGGCAATTCGTATGGGCTATGGATGCCAAAGCGGTTTAACATGGATACTTATACGTTATTGGGCATAGCTAGTGGTTATCATGGTTCAAGGGCCATTCGTATGGGTTATCGATACCAATTACAATTTGAAAAATGGATAATTATAGGTTATTGGTCATAGATAGTGGTTATAATGGTTACTAGGTCATTCGTATGGGTAATGAACACCATTTAAGGTTTAAAATGGATACTTATAGGTTATTGTTCATAGCTAGGGGTCAAAATTATTCAAGGGGCTTTCGTATGGGTTCTAGACACCAATTACAGTTTAAAAAATGGATACTTATAGGCTATTGGTCATAGGTAGTGGTTATAATGGTTCACGGGCCATTTGTATAGGTTATCAACACCAATTACAGTTTAAAAAATGGATACTTAGATGTTATTGGTTATAGCTAGTGGTTATAATGGTTCACGGGCCATTCGTATGGGCTGTGGACGCCAATTACGGTTTAACATGGACACTTATAGGTTATTGCGCGTAGCTAGTGGTTATAATGGTTCACAGGCCATTCGTATAGGTTCTAGACACCAATTACATTTTAAAAAATGGATACTTATAGGTTATTGGTCATAGCTAGTGGGTATAATGGTTCACGGCCCATTTGTATGGGTTATCAACACCAGTTACAGTTTAAAAAATGGATACTTATAGGTTATTGGTTATACCTAGTGGTTATAATGGTTCACGGGCAATTCGTATGGGCTATGGACGCCAAAGCGGTTTAACATGGATACTTATAGGTTATTGGGCATAACTAGTGGTTATCATGGTTCAAGGGCCATTCGTGTGGGTTATCGATACCAATTACAATTTACAAAATGGATAACTATAGGTTATTGGTCATAGCTAGTGGTTATAATGGTTACTAGGTCATTCGAATGGGTAATGAACACCAATTAAGGTTTAAAATGGATACTTATAGGTTATTGGTCATAGCTAGTGGTCAAAATTGTTCAAGGGGCTTTCGTATGGGTTCTAGACACCAATTATAGTTTAAAAAATGGATACTTATAGGCTATTGGTCATAGCTAGTGGTTATAATGGTTCACGGGCCATTTGTATAGGTTATCAACACCAATTAAAGTTTAAAAAATGGATACTTAGAGGTTATTGGTTATAGCTAGTTGTTATAATGGTTCACGGGCCATTCGTATGGGCTATGGACGCCAATTACGGTTTAACATGGATACTTATAGGTTATTGCACGTAGCTAGTGGTTATAATGGTTCACAGGCCATTCGTATAGGTTCTAGACACCAATTACAGTTTAAAAAATGGATACATATAGGTTATTGGTCATAGCTAGTGGGTATAATGGTTCACGGCCCATTTGTATGGGTTATCAACACCAGTTACAGTTTAAAAAATGGATACTTATAGGTTATTGTTAATACCTAGTGGTTATAATGGTTCACGGGCAATTCGTATGGGCTATGGATGCCAAAGCGGTTTAACATGGATACTTATAGGTTATTGGGCATAGCTAGTGGTTATCATGGTTCAAGGGCCATTCGTACGGGTTATCGATACCAATTACAATTTAAAAAATGGATAATTATAGGTTATTAGTCATAGATAGTGGTTATAATGGTTACTAGGTCATTCGTATGGGTAATGAACACCATTTAAGGTTTAAAATGGATACTTATAGGTTATTGGTCATAGCTAGGGGTCAAAATTATTCAAGGGGCTTTCGTATGGGTTCTAGACACTAATTACAGTTTAAAAAATGGATACTTATAGGCTATTGGTCATAGGTAGTGGTTATAATGGTTCACGGGCCATTTGTATAGGTTATCAACACCAATTACAGTTTAAAAAATGGATACTTAGATGTTATTGGTTATAGCTAGTGGTTATAATGGTTCACGGGCCATTCGTATGGGCTGTGGACGCCAATTACGGTTTAACATGGACACTTATAGGTTATTGCGCGTAGCTAGTGGTTATAATGGTTCACAGGCCATTCGTATAGGTTCTAGACACCAATTACATTTTAAAAAATGGATACTTATAGGTTATTGGTCATAGCTAGTGGGTATAATTGTTCACGGCCCATTTGTATGGGTTATCAACACCAGTTACAGTTTAAAAAATGGATACTTATAGGTTATTGGTTATACCTAGTGGTTATAATGGTTCACGGGCAATTCGTATGGGCTATGGACGCCAAAGCGGTTTAACATGGATACTTATAGGTTATTGGGCATAACTAGTGGTTATCATGGTTCAAGGGCCATTCGTGTGGGTTATCGATACCAATTACAATTTACAAAATGGATAACTATAGGTTATTGGTCATAGCTAGTGGTTATAATGGTTACTAGGTCATTCGAATGGGTAATGAACACCAATTAAGGTTTAAAATGGATACTTATAGGTTATTGGTCATAGCTAGTGGTCAAAATTGTTCAAGGGGCTTTCGTATGGGTTCTAGACACCAATTATAGTTTAAAAAATGGATACTTATAGGCTATTGGTCATAGCTAGTGGTTATAATGGTTCACGGGCCATTTGTATAGGTTATCAACACCAATTACAGTTTAAAAAATGGATACTTAGAGGTTATTGGTTATAGCTAGTGGTTATAATGGTTCACGGGCCATTCGTATGGGCTGTGGACGCCAATTACGGTTTAACATGGATACTTATAAGTTATTGCCCGTAGCTAGTGGTTATAATGGTTCACAGGCCATTCGTATAGGTTCTAGACACCAATTATAGTTTAAAAAATGGATACATATAGGTTATTGGTCATAGCTAGTGGGTATAATGGTTCACGGCCCATTTGAATGGGTTATCAACACCAGTTATAGTTTAAAAATGGATACTTATAGGTTATTGGTTATACCTCGTGGTTATAATGGTTCACGGGCAATTCGTATGGGCTATGGATGCCAAAGCGGTTTAACATGGATACTTATACGTTATTGGGCATAGCTAGTGGTTATCATGGTTCAAGGGCCATTCGTATGGGTTATCGATACCAATTACAATTTGAAAAATGGATAATTATAGGTTATTGGTCATAGATAGTGGTTATAATGGTTACTAGGTCATTCGTATGGGTAATGAACACCATTTAAGGTTTAAAATGGATACTTATAGGTTATTGTTCATAGCTAGGGGTCAAAATTATTCAAGGGGCTTTCGTATGGGTTCTAGACACCAATTACAGTTTAAAAAATGGATACTTATAGGCTATTGGTCATAGGTAGTGGTTATAATGGTTCACGGGCCATTTGTATAGGTTATCAACACCAATTACAGTTTAAAAAATGGATACTTAGATGTTATTGGTTATAGCTAGTGGTTATAATGGTTCACGGGCCATTCGTATGGGCTGTGGACGCCAATTACGGTTTAACATGGACACTTATAGGTTATTGCGCGTAGCTAGTGGTTATAATGGTTCACAGGCCATTCGTATAGGTTCTAGACACCAATTACATTTTAAAAAATGGATACTTATAGGTTATTGGTCATAGCTAGTGGGTATAATGGTTCACGGCCCATTTGTATGGGTTATCAACACCAGTTACAGTTTAAAAAATGGATACTTATAGGTTATTGGTTATACCTAGTGGTTATAATGGTTCACGGGCAATTCGTATGGGCTATGGACGCCAAAGCGGTTTAACATGGATACTTATAGGTTATTGGGCATAACTAGTGGTTATCATGGTTCAAGGGCCATTCGTGTGGGTTATCGATACCAATTACAATTTACAAAATGGATAACTATAGGTTATTGGTCATAGCTAGTGGTTATAATGGTTACTAGGTCATTCGAATGGGTAATGAACACCAATTAAGGTTTAAAATGGATACTTATAGGTTATTGGTCATAGCTAGTGGTCAAAATTGTTCAAGGGGCTTTCGTATGGGTTCTAGACACCAATTATAGTTTAAAAAATGGATACTTATAGGCTATTGGTCATAGCTAGTGGTTATAATGGTTCACGGGCCATTTGTATAGGTTATCAACACCAATTAAAGTTTAAAAAATGGATACTTAGAGGTTATTGGTTATAGCTAGTTGTTATAATGGTTCACGGGCCATTCGTATGGGCTATGGACGCCAATTACGGTTTAACATGGATACTTATAGGTTATTGCACGTAGCTAGTGGTTATAATGGTTCACAGGCCATTCGTATAGGTTCTAGACACCAATTACAGTTTAAAAAATGGATACATATAGGTTATTGGTCATAGCTAGTGGGTATAATGGTTCACGGCCCATTTGTATGGGTTATCAACACCAGTTACAGTTTAAAAAATGGATACTTATAGGTTATTGTTAATACCTAGTGGTTATAATGGTTCACGGGCAATTCGTATGGGCTATGGATGCCAAAGCGGTTTAACATGGATACTTATAGGTTATTGGGCATAGCTAGTGGTTATCATGGTTCAAGGGCCATTCGTACGGGTTATCGATACCAATTACAATTTAAAAAATGGATAATTATAGGTTATTAGTCATAGATAGTGGTTATAATGGTTACTAGGTCATTCGTATGGGTAATGAACACCATTTAAGGTTTAAAATGGATACTTATAGGTTATTGGTCATAGCTAGGGGTCAAAATTATTCAAGGGGCTTTCGTATGGGTTCTAGACACTAATTACAGTTTAAAAAATGGATACTTATAGGCTATTGGTCATAGGTAGTGGTTATAATGGTTCACGGGCCATTTGTATAGGTTATCAACACCAATTACAGTTTAAAAAATGGATACTTAGATGTTATTGGTTATAGCTAGTGGTTATAATGGTTCACGGGCCATTCGTATGGGCTGTGGACGCCAATTACGGTTTAACATGGACACTTATAGGTTATTGCGCGTAGCTAGTGGTTATAATGGTTCACAGGCCATTCGTATAGGTTCTAGACACCAATTACATTTTAAAAAATGGATACTTATAGGTTATTGGTCATAGCTAGTGGGTATAATTGTTCACGGCCCATTTGTATGGGTTATCAACACCAGTTACAGTTTAAAAAATGGATACTTATAGGTTATTGGTTATACCTAGTGGTTATAATGGTTCACGGGCAATTCGTATGGGCTATGGACGCCAAAGCGGTTTAACATGGATACTTATAGGTTATTGGGCATAACTAGTGGTTATCATGGTTCAAGGGCCATTCGTGTGGGTTATCGATACCAATTACAATTTACAAAATGGATAACTATAGGTTATTGGTCATAGCTAGTGGTTATAATGGTTACTAGGTCATTCGAATGGGTAATGAACACCAATTAAGGTTTAAAATGGATACTTATAGGTTATTGGTCATAGCTAGTGGTCAAAATTGTTCAAGGGGCTTTCGTATGGGTTCTAGACACCAATTATAGTTTAAAAAATGGATACTTATAGGCTATTGGTCATAGCTAGTGGTTATAATGGTTCACGGGCCATTTGTATAGGTTATCAACACCAATTACAGTTTAAAAAATGGATACTTAGAGGTTATTGGTTATAGCTAGTGGTTATAATGGTTCACGGGCCATTCGTATGGGCTGTGGACGCCAATTACGGTTTAACATGGATACTTATAAGTTATTGCCCGTAGCTAGTGGTTATAATGGTTCACAGGCCATTCGTATAGGTTCTAGACACCAATTATAGTTTAAAAAATGGATACATATAGGTTATTGGTCATAGCTAGTGGGTATAATGGTTCACGGCCCATTTGAATGGGTTATCAACACCAGTTATAGTTTAAAAATGGATACTTATAGGTTATTGGTTATACCTAGTGGTTATAATGGTTCACGGGCAATTCGTATGGGCTATGGATGCCAAAGCGGTTTAACATGGATACTTATAGGTTATTGGGCATAGCTAGTGGTTATCATGGTTCAAGGGCCATTCGTATGGGTTATCGATACCAATTACAATTTGAAAAATGGATAATTATAGGTTATTGGTCATAGATAGTGGTTATAATGGTTACTAGGTCATTCGTATGGGTAATGAACACCATTTAAGGTTTAAAATGGATACTTATAGGTTATTGTTCATAGCTAGGGGTCAAAATTATTCAAGGGGCTTTCGTATGGGTTCTAGACACCAATTACAGTTTAAAAAATGGATACTTATAGGCTATTGGTCATAGGTATTGGTTATAATGGTTCACGGGCCATTTGTATAGGTTATCAACACCAATTACAGTTTAAAAAATGGATACTTAGATGTTATTGGTTATAGCTAGTGGTTATAATGGTTCACGGGCCATTCGTATGGGCTGTGGACGCCAATTACGGTTTAACATGGACACTTATAGGTTATTGCGCGTAGCTAGTGGTTATAATGGTTCACAGGCCATTCGTATAGGTTCTAGACACCAATTACATTTTAAAAAATGGATACTTATAGGTTATTGGTCATAGCTAGTGGGTATAATGGTTCACGGCCCATTTGTATGGGTTATCAACACCAGTTACAGTTTAAAAAATGGATACTTATAGGTTATTGGTTATACCTAGTGGTTATAATGGTTCACGGGCAATTCGTATGGGCTATGGACGCCAAAGCGGTTTAACATGGATACTTATAGGTTATTGGGCATAACTAGTGGTTATCATGGTTCAAGGGCCATTCGTGTGGGTTATCGATACCAATTACAATTTACAAAATTGATAACTATAGGTTATTGGTCATAGCTAGTGGTTATAATGGTTACTAGGTCATTCGAATGGGTAATGAACACCAATTAAGGTTTAAAATGGATACTTATAGGTTATTGGTCATAGCTAGTGGTCAAAATTGTTCAAGGGGCTTTCGTATGGGTTCTAGACACCAATTATAGTTTAAAAAATGGATACTTATAGGCTATTGGTCATAGCTAGTGGTTATAATGGTTCACGGGCCATTTGTATTGGTTATCAACACCAATTACAGTTTAAAAAATGGATACTTAGAGGTTATTGGTTATAGCTAGTGGTTATAATGGTTCACGGGCCATTCGTATGGGCTGTGGACGCCAATTACGGTTTAACATGGATACTTATAAGTTATTGCCCGTAGCTAGTGGTTATAATGGTTCACAGGCCATTCGTATAGGTTCTAGACACCAATTATAGTTTAAAAAATGGATACATATATGTTATTGGTCATAGCTAGTGGGTATAATGGTTCACGGCCCATTTGAATGGGTTATCAACACCAGTTATAGTTTAAAAATGGATACTTATAGGTTATTGGTTATACCTAGTGGTTATAATGGTTCACGGGCAATTCGTATGGGCTATGGATGCCAAAGCGGTTTAACATGGATACTTATAGGTTATTGGGCATAGCTAGTGGTTATCATGGTTCAAGGGCCATTCGTATGGGTTATCGATACCAATTACAATTTAAAAAATGGATAATTATAGGTTATTGGTCATAGATAGTGGTTATAATGGTTACTAGGTCATTCGTATGGGTAATGAACACCATTTAAGGTTTAAAATGGATACTTATAGGTTATTGGTCATAGCTAGGGGTCAAAATTATTCAAGGGGCTTTCGTATGGGTTCTAGACACCAATTACAGTTTAAAAAATGGATACTTATAGGCTATTGGTCATAGCTAGTGGTTATAATGGTTCACGGGCCATTTGTATAGGTTATCAACACCAATTACAGTTTAAAAAATGGATACTTAGAGGTTATTGGTTATAGCTAGTTGTTATAATGGTTCACGGGCCATTCGTATGGGCTATGGACGCCAATTACGGTTTAACATGGATACTTATAGGTTATTGCGCATAACTAGTGGTTATAATGGTTCACAGGCCATTCGTATAGGTTCTAGACACCAATTACAGTTTAAAAAATGGATACTTATAGGTTATTGGTCATAGCTAGTGGGTATAATGGTTCACGGCCCATTTGTATGGGTTATCAACACCAGTTACAGTTTAAAAAATGGATACTTATAGGTTATTGGTTATACCTAGTGGTTATAATGGTTCACGGGCAATTCGTATGGGCTATGGGTGCCAAAGTGGTTTAACATGGATACTTATATGTTATTGGGCATAGCTAGTGGTTATCATGGTTCAAGGGCCATTCGTATGGGTTATCGATACCAATTACAATTTAAAAAATGGATAATTATAGGTTATTGGCCATAGATAGTGATTATAATGGTTACTAGGTCATTCGTATGGGTAATGAACACCATTTAAGGTTTAAAATGGATACTTATAGGTTATTGGTCATAGCTAGGGGTCAAAATTATTCAAGGGGCTTTCGTAAGGGTTCTAGACACCAATTACAGTTTAAAAAATGGATACTTATAGGCTATTGGTCATAGCTATTGGTTATAATGGTTACTAAGACATTCGTATGGGTAATGAACACCAATTAAGGTTTAAAATGGATACTTATAGGTTATTGGTCATAGCTAGTTGTTTTAATGGTTCACGGGCCATTCGTATGGGCTATGGACGCCAATTACGGTTTAACATGGATACTTATAGGTTATTGCGCGTAGCTAGTGGTTATAATGGTTCACAGGCCATTCGTATAAGTTCTAGACACCAATTACAGTTTAAAAAATGGATACTTATAGGCTATTGGTCATAGCTAGTGGTTATAATGGTTCACTGGCCATTTGTTTAGGTTATCAACACCAATTACAGTTTAAAAAATAGATACTTATAGGTTATTGGTTAATGCTAGTGGTTATAATGGTTCACGGGCCATTCGTATGGGCTATGGATGCCAAAGCGGTTTAACATGGATACTTATAGGTTATTGGGCATAGCTAGTGGTTATCATGGTTCAAGGGCCATTCGTATGGGTTATCGATACCAATTACAATTTAAAAAAATGGATAATTATAGGTTATTGGTCATAGCTAGTGGTTATAATGGTTACTAGGTCATTCGTATGGGTAATGAACACCAATTAAGGTTTAAAATGGATCTTATAGGTTATTGGTCATAACTAGTGGTCAAAATTGTTCAAGGGGCTTTTGTATGGGTTCTAGACACCAATTACAGTTTAAAAAATGGAGGCTTATAGGCTATTGGTCATAGCTAGTGGTTATAATGGTTCACGGGCCATTCGTATGGGCTATGGACGCCAATTACGGTTTAACATGGACACTTATAGGTTATTGCGCGTAGCTAGTGGTTATAATGGTTCACAGGCCATTCGTATAGGTTCTAGACACCAATTACATTTTAAAAAATGTATACTTATAGGTTATTGGTCATAGCTAGTGGGTATAATGGTTCACGACCCATTTGTATGGGTTATCAACACCAGTTACAGTTTAAAAAATGGATACTTATAGGTTATTGGTTATACCTAGTGGTTATAATGGTTCACGGGCAATTCGTATGGGCTATGGACGCCAAAGCGGTTTAACATGGATACTTATAGGTTATTGGGCATTACTAGTGGTTATCATGGTTCAAGGGCCATTCGTGTGGGTTATCGATACCAATTACAATTTACAAAATGGATAACTATAGGTTATTGGTGATAGCTAGTGGTTATAATGGTTACTAGGTCATTCGAATGGGTAATGAACACCAATTAAGGTTTAAAATGGATACTTATAGGTTATTGGTCATAGCTAGTGGTCAAAATTGTTCAAGGGGCTTTCGTATGGGTTCTAGACACCAATTATAGTTTAAAAAATGGATACTTATAGGCTATTGGTCATAGCTAGTGGTTATAATGGTTCACGGGCCATTTGTATAGGTTATCAACACCAATTACAGTTTAAAAAATGGATACTTAGAGGTTATTGGTTATAGCTAGTGGTTATAATGGTTCACGGGCCATTCGTATGGGCTGTGGACGCCAATTACGGTTTAACATGGATACTTATAAGTTATTGCCCGTAGCTAGTGGTTATAATGGTTCACAGGCCATTCGTATAGGTTCTAGACACCAATTATAGTTTAAAAAATGGATACATATAGGTTATTGGTCATAGCTAGTGGGTATAATGGTTCACGGCCCATTTGAATGGGTTATCAACACCAGTTATAGTTTAAAAATGGATACTTATAGGTTATTGGTTATACCTAGTGGTTATAATGGTTCACGGGCAATTCGTATGGGCTATGGATGCCAAAGCGGTTTAACATGGATACTTATAGGTTATTGGGCATAGCTAGTGGTTATCATGGTTCAAGGGCCATTCGTATGGGTTATCGATACCAATTACAATTTAAAAAATGGATAATTATAGGTTATTGGTCATAGATAGTGGTTATAATGGTTACTAGGTCATTCGTATGGGTAATGAACACCATTTAAGGTTTAAAATGGATACTTATAGGTTATTGGTCATAGCTAGGGGTCAAAATTATTCAAGGGGCTTTCGTATGGGTTCTAGACACCAATTACAGTTTAAAAAATGGATACTTATAGGCTATTGGTCATAGCTAGTGGTTATAATGGTTCACGGGCCATTTGTATAGGTTATCAACACCAATTACAGTTTAAAAAATGGATACTTAGAGGTTATTGGTTATAGCTAGTTGTTATAATGGTTCACGGGCCATTCGTATGGGCTATGGACGCCAATTACGGTTTAACATGGATACTTATAGGTTATTGCGCATAACTAGTGGTTATAATGGTTCACAGGCCATTCGTATAGGTTCTAGACACTAATTACAGTTTAAAAAATGGATACTTATAGGTTATTGGTCATAGCTAGTGGGTATAATGGTTCACGGCCCATTTGTATGGGTTATCAACACCAGTTACAGTTTAAAAAATGGATACTTATAGGTTATTGGTTATACCTAGTGGTTATAATGGTTCACGGGCAATTCGTACGGGCTATGGGTGCCAAAGTGGTTTAACATGGATACTTATATGTTATTGGGCATAGCTAGTGGTTATCATGGTTCAAGGGCCATTCGTATGGGTTATCGATACCAATTACAATTTAAAAAATGGATAATTATAGGTTATTGGCCATAGATAGTGGTTATAATGGTTACTAGGTCATTCGTATGGGTAATGAACACCATTTAAGGTTTAAAATGGATACTTATAGGTTATTGGTCATAGCTAGGGGTCAAAATTATTCAAGGGGCTTTCGTATGGGTTCTAGACACCAATTACAGTTTAAAAAATGGATACTTATAGGCTATTGGTCATAGCTAGTGGTTATAATGGTTACTAAGACATTCGTATGGGTAATGAACACCAATTAAGGTTTAAAATGGATACTTATAGGTTATTGGTCATAGCTAGTTGTTTTAATGGTTCACGGGCCATTCGTATGGGCTATGGACGCCAATTACGGTTTAACATGGATACTTATAGGTTATTGCGCGTAGCTAGTGGTTATAATGGTTCACATGCCATTCGTATAGGTTCTAGACACCAATTACAGTTTAAAAAATGGATACTTATAGGCTATTGGTCATAGCTAGTGGTTATAATGGTTCACTGGCCATTTGTTTAGGTTATCAACACCAATTACAGTTTAAAAAATGGATACTTATAGGTTATTGGTTAATGCTAGTGGTTATAATGGTTCACGGGCCATTCGTATGGGCTATGGATGCCAAAGCGGTTTAACATGGATACTTATAGGTTATTGGGCATAGCTAGTGGTTATCATGGTTCAAGGGCCATTCGTATGGGTTATCGATACCAATTACAATTTAAAAAAATGGATAATTATAGGTTATTGGTCATAGCTAGTGGTTATAATGTTTACTAGGTCATTCGTATGGGTAATGAACACCAATTAAGGTTTAAAATGGATCTTATAGGTTATTGGTCATAACTAGTGGTCAAAATTGTTCAAGGGGCTTTTGTAAGGGTTCTAGACACCAATTACAGTTTAAAAAATGGATGCTTATAGGCTATTGGTCATAGCTAGTGGTTATAATGGTTCACGGGCCATTCGTATGGGCTATGGACACCAATTACGGTTTAACATGGACACTTATAGGTTATTGCGCGTAGCTAGTGGTTATAATGGTTCACAGGCCATTCGTATAGGTTCTAGACACCAATTATATTTTAAAAAATGGATACTTATAGGTTATTGGTCATAGCTAGTGGGTATAATGGTTCACGGCCCATTTGTATGGGTTATCAACACCAGTTACAGTTTAAAAAATGGATACTTATAGGTTATTGGTTATACCTAGTGGTTATAATGGTTCACGGGCAATTCGTATGGGCTATGGACGCCAAAGCGGTTTAACATGGATACTTATAGGTTATTGGGCATAACTAGTGGTTATCATGGTTCAAGGGCCATTCGTATGGGTTATCGATACCAATTACAATTTAAAAAATGGATAATTATAGGTTATTGGTCATAGATAGTGGTTATAATGGTTACTAGGTCATTCGTATGGGTAATGAACACCATTTAAGGTTTAAAATGGATACTTATAGGTTATTGGTCATAGCTAGGGGTCAAAATTATTCAAGGGGCTTTCGTATGGGTTCTAGACACCAATTACAGTTTAAAAAATGGATACTTATAGGCTATTGGTCATAGCTAGTGGTTATAATGGTTCACGGGCCATTTGTATAGGTTATCAACACCAATTACAGTTTAAAAAATGGATACTTAGAGGTTATTGGTTATAGCTAGTTGTTATAATGGTTCACGGGCCATTCGTATGGGCTATGGACGCCAATTACGGTTTAACATGGATACTTATAGGTTATTGCGCATAACTAGTGGTTATAATGGTTCACAGGCCATTCGTATAGGTTCTAGACACTAATTACAGTTTAAAAAATGGATACTTATAGGTTATTGGTCATAGCTAGTGGGTATAATGGTTCACGGCCCATTTGAATGGGTTATCAACACCAGTTATAGTTTAAAAATGGATACTTATAGGTTATTGGTTATACCTAGTGGTTATAATGGTTCACGGGCAATTCGTATGGGCTATGGATGCCAAAGCGGTTTAACATGGATACTTATAGGTTATTGGGCATAGCTAGTGGTTATCATGGTTCAAGGGCCATTCGTATGGGTTATCGATACCAATTACAATTTAAAAAATGGATAATTATAGGTTATTGGTCATAGATAGTGGTTATAATGGTTACTAGGTCATTCGTATGGGTAATGAACACCATTTAAGGTTTAAAATGGATACTTATAGGTTATTGGTCATAGCTAGGGGTCAAAATTATTCAAGGGGCTTTCGTATGGGTTCTAGACACCAATTACAGTTTAAAAAATGGATACTTATAGGCTATTGGTCATAGCTAGTGGTTATAATGGTTCACGGGCCATTTGTATAGGTTATCAACACCAATTACAGTTTAAAAAATGGATACTTAGAGGTTATTGGTTATAGCTAGTGGTTATAATGGTTCACGGGCCATTCGTATGGGCTGTGGACGCCAATTACGGTTTAACATGGATACTTATAAGTTATTGCCCGTAGCTAGTGGTTATAATGGTTCACAGGCCATTCGTATAGGTTCTAGACACCAATTATAGTTTAAAAAATGGATACATATAGGTTATTGGTCATAGCTAGTGGGTATAATGGTTCACGGCCCATTTGAATGGGTTATCAACACCAGTTATAGTTTAAAAATGGATACTTATAGGTTATTGGTTATACCTAGTGGTTATAATGGTTCACGGGCAATTCGTATGGGCTATGGATGCCAAAGCGGTTTAACATGGATACTTATAGGTTATTGGGCATAGCTAGTGGTTATCATGGTTCAAGGGCCATTCGTATGGGTTATCGATACCAATTACAATTTAAAAAATGGATAATTATAGGTTATTGGTCATAGATAGTGGTTATAATGGTTACTAGGTCATTCGTATGGGTAATGAACACCATTTAAGGTTTAAAATGGATACTTATAGGTTATTGGTCATAGCTAGGGGTCAAAATTATTCAAGGGGCTTTCGTATGGGTTCTAGACACCAATTACAGTTTAAAAAATGGATACTTATAGGCTATTGGTCATAGCTAGTGGTTATAATGGTTCACGGGCCATTTGTATAGGTTATCAACACCAATTACAGTTTAAAAAATGGATACTTAGAGGTTATTGGTTATAGCTAGTTGTTATAATGGTTCACGGGCCATTCGTATGGGCTATGGACGCCAATTACGGTTTAACATGGATACTTATAGGTTATTGCGCATAACTAGTGGTTATAATGGTTCACAGGCCATTCGTATAGGTTCTAGACACTAATTACAGTTTAAAAAATGGATACTTATAGGTTATTGGTCATAGCTAGTGGGTATAATGGTTCACGGCCCATTTGTATGGGTTATCAACACCAGTTACAGTTTAAAAAATGGATACTTATAGGTTATTGGTTATACCTAGTGGTTATAATGGTTCACGGGCAATTCGTACGGGCTATGGGTGCCAAAGTGGTTTAACATGGATACTTATATGTTATTGGGCATAGCTAGTGGTTATCATGGTTCAAGGGCCATTCGTATGGGTTATCGATACCAATTACAATTTAAAAAATGGATAATTATAGGTTATTGGCCATAGATAGTGGTTATAATGGTTACTAGGTCATTCGTATGGGTAATGAACACCATTTAAGGTTTAAAATGGATACTTATAGGTTATTGGTCATAGCTAGGGGTCAAAATTATTCAAGGGGCTTTCGTATGGGTTCTAGACACCAATTACAGTTTAAAAAATGGATACTTATAGGCTATTGGTCATAGCTAGTGGTTATAATGGTTACTAAGACATTCGTATGGGTAATGAACACCAATTAAGGTTTAAAATGGATACTTATAGGTTATTGGTCATAGCTAGTTGTTTTAATGGTTCACGGGCCATTCGTATGGGCTATGGACGCCAATTACGGTTTAACATGGATACTTATAGGTTATTGCGCGTAGCTAGTGGTTATAATGGTTCACATGCCATTCGTATAGGTTCTAGACACCAATTACAGTTTAAAAAATGGATACTTATAGGCTATTGGTCATAGCTAGTGGTTATAATGGTTCACTGGCCATTTGTTTAGGTTATCAACACCAATTACAGTTTAAAAAATGGATACTTATAGGTTATTGGTTAATGCTAGTGGTTATAATGGTTCACGGGCCATTCGTATGGGCTATGGATGCCAAAGCGGTTTAACATGGATACTTATAGGTTATTGGGCATAGCTAGTGGTTATCATGGTTCAAGGGCCATTCGTATGGGTTATCGATACCAATTACAATTTAAAAAAATGGATAATTATAGGTTATTGGTCATAGCTAGTGGTTATAATGTTTACTAGGTCATTCGTATGGGTAATGAACACCAATTAAGGTTTAAAATGGATCTTATAGGTTATTGGTCATAACTAGTGGTCAAAATTGTTCAAGGGGCTTTTGTAAGGGTTCTAGACACCAATTACAGTTTAAAAAATGGATGCTTATAGGCTATTGGTCATAGCTAGTGGTTATAATGGTTCACGGGCCATTCGTATGGGCTATGGACACCAATTACGGTTTAACATGGACACTTATAGGTTATTGCGCGTAGCTAGTGGTTATAATGGTTCACAGGCCATTCGTATAGGTTCTAGACACCAATTATATTTTAAAAAATGGATACTTATAGGTTATTGGTCATAGCTAGTGGGTATAATGGTTCACGGCCCATTTGTATGGGTTATCAACACCAGTTACAGTTTAAAAAATGGATACTTATAGGTTATTGGTTATACCTAGTGGTTATAATGGTTCACGGGCAATTCGTATGGGCTATGGACGCCAAAGCGGTTTAACATGGATACTTATAGGTTATTGGGCATAACTAGTGGTTATCATGGTTCAAGGGCCATTCGTATGGGTTATCGATACCAATTACAATTTAAAAAATGGATAATTATAGGTTATTGGTCATAGATAGTGGTTATAATGGTTACTAGGTCATTCGTATGGGTAATGAACACCATTTAAGGTTTAAAATGGATACTTATAGGTTATTGGTCATAGCTAGGGGTCAAAATTATTCAAGGGGCTTTCGTATGGGTTCTAGACACCAATTACAGTTTAAAAAATGGATACTTATAGGCTATTGGTCATAGCTAGTGGTTATAATGGTTCACGGGCCATTTGTATAGGTTATCAACACCAATTACAGTTTAAAAAATGGATACTTAGAGGTTATTGGTTATAGCTAGTTGTTATAATGGTTCACGGGCCATTCGTATGGGCTATGGACGCCAATTACGGTTTAACATGGATACTTATAGGTTATTGCGCATAACTAGTGGTTATAATGGTTCACAGGCCATTCGTATAGGTTCTAGACACTAATTACAGTTTAAAAAATGGATACTTATAGGTTATTGGTCATAGCTAGTGGGTATAATGGTTCACGGCCCATTTGAATGGGTTATCAACACCAGTTATAGTTTAAAAATGGATACTTATAGGTTATTGGTTATACCTAGTGGTTATAATGGTTCACGGGCAATTCGTATGGGCTATGGATGCCAAAGCGGTTTAACATGGATACTTATAGGTTATTGGGCATAGCTAGTGGTTATCATGGTTCAAGGGCCATTCGTATGGGTTATCGATACCAATTACAATTTAAAAAATGGATAATTATAGGTTATTGGTCATAGATAGTGGTTATAATGGTTACTAGGTCATTCGTATGGGTAATGAACACCATTTAAGGTTTAAAATGGATACTTATAGGTTATTGGTCATAGCTAGGGGTCAAAATTATTCAAGGGGCTTTCGTATGGGTTCTAGACACCAATTACAGTTTAAAAAATGGATACTTATAGGCTATTGGTCATAGCTAGTGGTTATAATGGTTCACGGGCCATTTGTATAGGTTATCAACACCAATTACAGTTTAAAAAATGGATACTTAGAGGTTATTGGTTATAGCTAGTGGTTATAATGGTTCACGGGCCATTCGTATGGGCTGTGGACGCCAATTACGGTTTAACATGGATACTTATAAGTTATTGCCCGTAGCTAGTGGTTATAATGGTTCACAGGCCATTCGTATAGGTTCTAGACACCAATTATAGTTTAAAAAATGGATACATATAGGTTATTGGTCATAGCTAGTGGGTATAATGGTTCACGGCCCATTTGAATGGGTTATCAACACCAGTTATAGTTTAAAAATGGATACTTATAGGTTATTGGTTATACCTAGTGGTTATAATGGTTCACGGGCAATTCGTATGGGCTATGGATGCCAAAGCGGTTTAACATGGATACTTATAGGTTATTGGGCATAGCTAGTGGTTATCATGGTTCAAGGGCCATTCGTATGGGTTATCGATACCAATTACAATTTAAAAAATGGATAATTATAGGTTATTGGTCATAGATAGTGGTTATAATGGTTACTAGGTCATTCGTATGGGTAATGAACACCATTTAAGGTTTAAAATGGATACTTATAGGTTATTGGTCATAGCTAGGGGTCAAAATTATTCAAGGGGCTTTCGTATGGGTTCTAGACACCAATTACAGTTTAAAAAATGGATACTTATAGGCTATTGGTCATAGCTAGTGGTTATAATGGTTCACGGGCCATTTGTATAGGTTATCAACACCAATTACAGTTTAAAAAATGGATACTTAGAGGTTATTGGTTATAGCTAATTGTTATAATGGTTCACGGGCCATTCGTATGGGCTATGGACGCCAATTACGGTTTAACATGGATACTTATAGGTTATTGCGCATAACTAGTGGTTATAATGGTTCACAGGCCATTCGTATAGGTTCTAGACACTAATTACAGTTTAAAAAATGGATACTTATAGGTTATTGGTCATAGCTAGTGGGTATAATGGTTCACGGCCCATTTGTATGGGTTATCAACACCAGTTACAGTTTAAAAAATGGATACTTATAGGTTATTGGTTATACCTAGTGGTTATAATGGTTCACGGGCAATTCGTACGGGCTATGGGTGCCAAAGTGGTTTAACATGGATACTTATATGTTATTGGGAATAGCTAGTGGTTATCATGGTTCAAGGGCCATTCGTATGGGTTATCGATACCAATTACAATTTAAAAAATGGATAATTATAGGTTATTGGCCATAGATAGTGGTTATAATGGTTACTAGGTCATTCGTATGGGTAATGAACACCATTTAAGGTTTAAAATGGATACTTATAGGTTATTGGTCATAGCTAGGGGTCAAAATTATTCAAGGGGCTTTCGAATGGGTTCTAGACACCAATTACAGTTTAAAAAATGGATACTTATAGGCTATTGGTCATAGCTAGTGGTTATAATGGTTCACTGGCCATTTGTTTAGGTTATCAACACCAATTACAGTTTAATAAATGGATACTTATAGGTTATTGGTTAATGCTAGTGGTTATAATGGTTCACGGGCCATTCGTATGGGCTATGGATGCCAAAGCGGTTTAACATGGATACTTATAGGTTATTGGGCATAGCTAGTGGTTATCATGGTTCAAGGGCCATTCGTATGGGTTATCGATACCAATTACAATTTAAAAAAATGGATAATTATAGGTTATTGGTCATAGCTAGTGGTTATAATGTTTACTAGGTCATTCGTATGGGTAATGAACACCATTTAAGGTTTAAAATGGATACTTATAGGTTATTGGTCATAGCTAGGGGTCAAAATTATTCAAGGGGCTTTCGTATGGGTTCTAGACACCAATTACAGTTTAAAAAATGGATACTTATAGGCTATTGGTCATAGCTAGTGGTTATAATGGTTACTAAGACATTCGTATGGGTAATGAACACCAATTAAGGTTTAAAATGGATACTTATAGGTTATTGGTCATAGCTAGTTGTTTTAATGGTTCACGGGCCATTCGTATGGGCTATGGACGCCAATTACGGTTTAACATGGATACTTATAGGTTATTGCGCGTAGCTAGTGGTTATAATGGTTCACATGCCATTCGTATAGGTTCTAGACACCAATTACAGTTTAAAAAATGGATACTTATAGGCTATTGGTCATAGCTAGTGGTTATAATGGTTCACTGGCCATTTGTTTAGGTTATCAACACCAATTACAGTTTAAAAAATGGATACTTATAGGTTATTGGTTAATGCTAGTGGTTATAATGGTTCACGGGCCATTCGTATGGGCTATGGATGCCAAAGCGGTTTAACATGGATACTTATAGGTTATTGGGCATAGCTAGTGGTTATCATGGTTCAAGGGCCATTCGTATGGGTTATCGATACCAATTACAATTTAAAAAAATGGATAATTATAGGTTATTGGTCATAGCTAGTGGTTATAATGTTTACTAGGTCATTCGTATGGGTAATGAACACCAATTAAGGTTTAAAATGGATCTTATAGGTTATTGGTCATAACTAGTGGTCAAAATTGTTCAAGGGGCTTTTGTAAGGGTTCTAGACACCAATTACAGTTTAAAAAATGGATGCTTATAGGCTATTGGTCATAGCTAGTGGTTATAATGGTTCACGGGCCATTCGTATGGGCTATGGACACCAATTACGGTTTAACATGGACACTTATAGGTTATTGCGCGTAGCTAGTGGTTATAATGGTTCACAGGCCATTCGTATAGGTTCTAGACACCAATTATATTTTAAAAAATGGATACTTATAGGTTATTGGTCATAGCTAGTGGGTATAATGGTTCACGGCCCATTTGTATGGGTTATCAACACCAGTTACAGTTTAAAAAATGGATACTTATAGGTTATTGGTTATACCTAGTGGTTATAATGGTTCACGGGCAATTCGTATGGGCTATGGACGCCAAAGCGGTTTAACATGGATACTTATAGGTTATTGGGCATAACTAGTGGTTATCATGGTTCAAGGGCCATTCGTATGGGTTATCGATACCAATTACAATTTAAAAAATGGATAATTATAGGTTATTGGTCATAGCTAGTGGTTATAATGGTTACTAGGTCATTCGTATGGGTAATGAACACCAATTAAGGTTTAAAATGGATAGTTATATGTTATTGGTCATAGCTAGTGGTCAAAATTGTTCAAGTGGCTTTCTTATGGGTTCTAGACACCAATTACAGTTTAAAAAATGGATACTTATAGGCTATTGGTCATAGCTAGTGGTTATAATGGTTCACGGGCCATTTGTATAGGTTATCAACACCAATTACAGTTTAAAAAATGGATACTTAGATGTTATTGGTTATAGCTAGTGGTTATAATGGTTCACGGGCCATTCGTATGGGCCGTGGACGCCAATTACGGTTTAACATGGATACTTATAAGTTATTGCGCGTAGCTAGTGGTTGTAATGGTTCACAGGCCATTCGTATAGGTTCTAGACACCAATTACAGTTTAAAAAATGGATACTTATTGGTTATTGGTCATAGCTAGTGGGTATAATGGTTCACGGCCCATTTGTATGGGTTATCAACACCAGTTACAGTTTAAAAAATGGATACTTATAGGTTATTGGTTATACCTAGTGGTTATAATGCTTCACAAGCAATTCGTATGGGCTATGGACGCCAAAGCGGTTTAACATGGATACTTATAGGTTATTGGGCATAACTAGTGGTTATCATGGTTCAAGGGCCATTCGTATGGGTTATCGATACCAATTACAATTTAAAAAATGGATAATTATAGGTTATTGGTCATAGCTAGTGGTTATAATGGTTACTAGGACATTCGTATGGGTAATGAACACCAATTAAGGTTTAAAATGGATACTTATAGGTTATTGGTCATAGGTAGTGGTCAAAATTGTTCAAGGGGATTTCGTATGGGTTCTAGACACCAATTACAGTTTTAAAAATGGATACTTATAGGCTATTGGTCATAGCTAGTGGTTATAATGGTTCACTGGCCATTTTTATAGGTTATCAACACCAATTACAGTTTAAAGAATGGATACTTATAGGTTATTGGTTATAGCTAGTGGTTATAATGGTTCACGGGCCATTCGTATGGGCTATGGACGCCAAAGCGGTTTAACATGGATACTTATAGGTTATTGGGCATAGCTAGTGGTTATCATGGTTCAAGGGCCATTCGTATGGGTTATCGATACCAATTATAATTTAAAAAATGGATAATTATAGGTTATTGGTCATAGCTAGTGGTTATAATGGTTACTAGGTCATTCGTATGGGTAATGAACACCAATTAAGGTTTAAAATGGATACTTATAGGTTATTGGTCATATCTAGTGGTCAAAATTGTTCAAGGGGCTTTTGTATGGGTTCTAGACACCAATTACAGTTTAAAAAATGGATACTTATAGGCTATTGGTCATAGCTAGTGGTTATAATGGTTCACGAGCCATTTGTATAGGTTATCAACAACAATTACAGTTTAAAAAATGGATACTTAGAGGTTATTGGTTATAGCTAGTGGTTATAATGGTTCACGAGCCATTCGGATGGGCTGTGGACGCCAATTACGGTTTAACATGGATACTTATAGGTTATTGCGCGTAGCTAGTGGTTATAATGGTTCACAGGCCATTCGTATAGGTTCTAGACACCAATTACAGTTTAAAAAATGGATACTTATAGGTTATTGGTCATAGCTAGTGGGTATAATGGTTCACGGCCCATTTGTATGGGTTATCAACACCAGTTACAGTTTAAAAAATGGATACTTATAGGTTATTGGTTATACCTAGTGGTTATAATGGTTCACAAGCAATTCGTATGGGCTATGGACGCCAAAGCGGTTTAACATGGATACTTATAGGTTATTGGGCATAACTAGTGGTTATCATGGTTCAAGGGCCATTCATATGGGTTATCGATAACAATTACAATTTAAAAAATGGATAATTATAGGTTATTGGTCATAGCTTGTGGTTATAATGGTTACTAGGTCATTCGTATGGGTAATGAACACCAATTAAGGTTTAAAATGGATACTTATAGGTTATTGGTCATAGCTAGTTGTCAAAATTGTTCAAGGGGCTTTCTTATGGGTTCTAGACACCAATTACAGTTTAAAAAATGGATACTTATAGGCTATTGGTCATAGCTAGTGGTTATAATGGTTCACGGGCCATTTGTAAAGGTTATCAACACCAATTACAGTTTAAAAAATGGATACTTAGAGGTTATTGGTTATAGCTTGTTGTTACAATGGTTCAAGGGCCATTCGTATGGGCTATGGACGCCAATTACGTCTTAACATGGATACTTATAGGTTATTGCGCGTAGCTAGTGGTTATAATGGTTCACAGGCCATTCGTAAAGGTTCTAGATAATGGTGATTTTCGGTTAAAACAATTAACAAAACGCAGCGGAAAATATTTATCACCATGAAAGGATCTTGATATTAATCATACAATTAAACTAAAATAAAATCAAAGAGAATGGTATAAGAATCATACCCTAGTTGCCTTTGATCAATGATGAATACGGATGGATATTGTGAGCAACCGAAACCAAGGATTCCAATGGGGAATACCTCTAAAGCAAGTCCACACAACACTTGCAAGAACACCAATGTAATGGATGCTAGTCCTAGAGTCTTGAGAGCAAAAGAAAGAAAACAAAACACCTACAAAGTGTGAGAGAGAGGGACGGCCAAGATGGATGGTCAAAAGGGAGTTTATGGACCATTATATCTCTTAATGGTGCCATTACAATCCTTTAATGATTTCCATAAATCATTAGTCTTATTTGCCCACAAGTCCCTATCTTTTGATTCTTCTAGTTTGCCCACAAGAAAGTTTCAATATTAACTTTTAATATTAAACTTATGATAGACAAGCTTATAGCTTATATATATTAATAATTAATGTAATTACACTAATTACACTAATTATATAATGGTGTTTAGTGTTTAAGTGTGTGACCCTTTAGGCTCACAAACAACTAGCCATATAACTATATGTTATACACGTGAAGCATATTCCAACAGCTCCCACTTGCGCACGTGATAACATCAAGTAGTTATACAAGCAAAGGTTAGAGTCTAGCAACCCGCCAATGCCCCTAGAAGTACATGAGGAGTTTCATAAAATCTTTGTTCAAAGTTTTCGAGCAGTTATCCTTTTGTTACTGATACTATGTTGAATTTTAGACAAGGATAAATGTCAATCTAAAATTTCAACGATTCTGTTTCTCGATCTATACATTGAAGTTGATTACCAAAACCAATCAAGATTCATCTTGATTACCTTTTGGGTGTGGCCACACATACATCTATTCAAATCATCGAGGGGCCCAGTAGTATCTAATCCACATGTGTGGAGGAACAAATTCTTTATTGACTGCACGTGTCCGTCATATGCTTAATGACAAACCCGATAATGGTTGTTATAGCAGCCTTATTCAGGTCAGCGTTTAACCATATCAAAGTTTGCCCCTCTACATACACAAACCAACTTGCATCTCAAGTCAGAGGATAAGTGACAAAGCCTTTGTGAGATTCACTTGTGACATAAATCCATGAAGTGATTTCTCATAGGTTGGGTCAGTCCAATTGTGCATCATTATGAACAACATGTGAGTTTGATTTCATCATCCTTAGTCATACTAAGATAATGTCATCAATGCCCTCAGATTTGTCTTAATAATATTCCCATATTATTAATTATGACAATGGACAATTTAGAATATAAAACGCAGTAAATATTCATGGATATAAACATGCAAATATAGAACACAGTAGATATTCATATAAAAACGATCATATCAAATATATCAATTTATTCCAATAAAAACTGCTCAATGTTCCATTATCCAAATACTAAAACAGATTACATGAAACTACTAGCTGGTCGAAGCCCAATGTTTCTAGCATGCTCAATATGTTTGGTACATGGCATTGGCTTCGTAAAGGGGTCAGCTAAGTTGTCATCTGTATGAACTTTGAGCAAGCGTACATCTCCCATTAGGATCGCATCTCTAATGTAGTGAAGCTTCCTCCGATAATGTCTGGCGCCTTTCTGAACACCGGGTTCGTTGGCAATGATGATAGCACCTGTGTTATCACAGTACATATCCATAGGTCTTTCATTACTGGGGACAACTCCAAGCCCAGAAATGAATTTCCTCATCCAAACAGCTTCCATTGCAGCTTCAGTGGTTGCAATGTATTCAGCTTCTGTAGAAGACATGGCGATAGTACTCTGCTTCGCACTTTTCCAATCAACAGCGCCTCCGTTCAAAACGAAAACATACCCCGTTTGAGATTTGGAATCATCTCTATCAGTCTCAAAACTAGCGTCAGAATAACAAGTAACGCTTAGTTCATTTTGAGATTCACCACCATAGACAAGAAACATATCTTTAGTATTCCTAAGATACTTCAGTATGTTCTTAACAGCAGTCCAGTGACTCTCACCTGGATTCTGTTGATATCGGCTTGTAAGGTTCTGAGAGAACGCTACATCAGGTCTTGTGCACCGCACAGCATACATGATAGATCCTACTGCCGAGGCATAGGGGACATCACGCATACGTTTCATCTCATCAGGTGAGGACGGTCCTTGAGTCTTACTCAAGTGTACATTGTGTTGCATAGGGAGACTTCCACGTTTGGAAGCATCCATTCTAAACCGTTTTAGAATCTTATCAATGTACGCACTTTGACTTAGTCCGATTAACCGCTTTGATCGATCTCGATAGATCTTTATACCAAGTATATATGCCGCTTCCCCAAGATCCTTCATAGCGAAGCACTTCCCAAGCCAGGATTTTACATCTTGTAGCATTGGAATGTTATTTCCTATGAGTAGTATGTCATCGACATATAGGATTAGAAAGACGACAATGCTCCCACTAGCTCTTACATATACACATGGCTCGTCGGGATTCTGAGTAAAGCCAAATGATTTGACTTCCTCATCGAATCTTTTGTTCCAACTCCTGGATGCTTGCTTTAGTCCATAAATGGACCTTTGAAGCTTACATACTTTCTTTGGGTGTTTTGGATTAACAAAACCCTCAGGTTGAACCATATAAACATCTTCATCAAGATGTCCATTTAAGAAAGCAGTTTTAACATCCATTTGCCAAATCTCATAGTCATAGTACGCTGCTATGGCTATGACAATCCTAATAGCTCTAACGTCGGCAACAGGCGAGAAGGTTTCATCATAGTCAATCCCGTAGGTTTGAGTGTAACCTTTTGCTACCAATCGAGCTTTATAGGTGTGTACATTGCCATCCATGTCGGTCTTCTTCTTGAAGAGCCACTTGCTACCAACAGTCTTACTGTTAGGAGGAAGATCAACCAACGTCCATACTTGGTTATCTTTCATGGATTGCATTTCCGCGTTCATAGCATCAAGCCATTTGTCAGATTCAGAATCTGATAATGCAGCTCGATAGTTAGGGGGTTCATTATGATCCCCTAAACTTAGCTCCTCAGCATCGACATGGAAGCCATATCGTTCAGGTGCATGAGGTGTCCTTGCGGACCTTCGAACAGGGATTACATCATTTTGAGGTGCAACAGGAACAGTTTCGTGTTCAGCCTCATCTTGATGTTCGCTAGTCTCTACAATAGGTTGTGCATCTTCATCGCTTGGAATCTCGTCAAAGTCGATGGTACTCCCACTTGCTTCTTGTGAAATGAGATTGCTCTCAAGAAACTCAGCATAACGAGCAATAATTACTTTTTGCTCAGGTGTGTAGTAGAAATAGTAACCCATCGTTTCCTCAGGGTATCCTATAAAGATGCACTTGACAGCTCTGGGTTCAAGTTTGTTTGGCGTGTCTCGTTTCACGAGAGCCTCACAACCCCAGACCTTCAAGTAAGACAAGTTAGGGACTTTCCCATGCCATATCTCATATGGTGTCTTTTCAACCTTCTTGGTGGGAACCATATTCAGTATGCGAGCAGCCGATTTGAGTGCATAACCCCAAAAGGATAGAGGCAGAGTGGTAGGACTCATCATCGATCGGACCATGTCAAGCAAGGTGCGATTTCTCCTCTCTGATACACCATTATGCTGTGGTGTATAAGGGGGAGTGAATTGTGAGACAATCCCACAATTCTTTAGATGGTCTTGAAACTCATGGCTCATGTACTCTCCTCCTCGATCGGAACGGAGAGCCTTAATCTTCTTGCCAAGTTGATTTTCTACTTCATTCTGGAAAGCTTTGAACGTTTCAAAGGTTTCATGTTTATGTTTAATCAAGTAAACATAACCATAACGACTAAAGTCGTCAGTGAAGGTAATGAAATAGGTAGCACCTTCCCTAGTTCGAGTTCTAAAAGGGCCACATACATCAGTATGTATGAGTCCAAGTAGATCATTGGCCCTTTCGCCTACATGGAGAAAGGCTTGCGCGCCATTTTACCAGATATGCAAGAAACACATTTATCAAATGATTCAGAATCATCTGATTTTATAAGTCCATCCTTTTGTAATTTCAAAACGCGTTTCTTGTTAACATGGCAAAGGCGACAATGCCATAGGTAAGTAGAATCCAAATTCTTCTTGGATTTCTTATTGCTACATGTATAAATAGAACTACTGTTTGTGATACGATTATGCATGTCAATCTCAAAGATACCATCACGAGGAATAGCATTAAAGTAAAAAACATTATCCTTTGAAACTGAAATACCATAATCCGTAAACGTATGAATAAAACCATTATTCCACAAACAAGAAAGCGATACTATACCCCTAGTAATACTAGGCGCATAGTGACAATTGTCTAATACAATAATTAAACCACTAGGAAGGATTAAATCATAGCTTCCTATAGCTTCGACCGGTGCACGATTGCCATTGCCCACGTACAAGTCCAAAGCTCCATGGTTTAGCTTTCTACTTCCCCTTAGACCCTGCATGGTATTACAAATGTGAGTTCCACAACCAGTGTCATATACCCATGATTTCTTAGGGAAAGCATATAGTTCTATTGTGAAGATACCTGATGTGCCAACCTTGTTGGCTTTGTTCTTCATCAACTCTGCCAGGTAGGCAGGACAATTCCTCCTCCAATGGCCTGTTTCACCGCAGTGATGGCAAGCAAGATCCTTAGCGGGATGCTCCTTATGAGTAGGTGGGGGAACCTTTGGCTTGGGCTTGTAAACTTGCTTTCCCTTGCCTTGGCCCTTCGCAACTACTTGCGGTTTTGGTTTTTGGATCTTTCCTTGCCTTATAGCAAGGACAGTAGGGGCCGGAGTTTTCTTGGGTAGGCTTGCCTCCGTTTGTTTCAGCATAGCATGTAATTCGGCGAATGTCTTCCCCATACTATGCATATGATAAGTCATGACAAACGGTGCAAAATCCTTGTTTAGGGACGTTAGAATCAAGCTAATCCCAAGGATGTGCGGCATAGCGTAACCAAGCCTCTCCATTTGGTCTAAGTAGCTCTTCATCTTCAAGAGATAAGAGCTAACAGACTGTCCCTCCTCCTGCTTGCAAGCGTGGAAGGCTTTGACAGTGTCAAAGAGTTCCTGCTCGGCTTGCTTTTGATACATGGCCGTTAGTTCACGCATCATATCAAATGCAGTGAGGTCCTCGAGATTCTTTTGAATCTCGGGAATCATGCTCACTAGCATAAGCGCGGCGACTTCCTGTTGTTCGTTAAACCTTTTGGTATAGACTGTACGAACAGCAGCAGTGGCGGTAGCAGCAGGGGCAGGGGGCAGCGCCTCCTCCAAATGGTGGTACTTGTGCTCGGCCCTAAGGACAATCCTTAGGTTTCGAGACCAGTCCACAAAGTTCGTTCCATCAAGTTTCTCTTTTTCGAGAACGGAACGAATGGTGGTATGTGTTAGGGTTTGATTGTTTGAAGTCATCTACAAAATTACAAAGTTCATTAATTAGTATTTTTAATAATAATTTCTTTTAATAAATTAACTACCCAATTAATTTTAATTAAAAGCTAAGATCCCATTGAGCTTCTATCATCGCATCAGTTGATCTGCTAGAGATGATAGATCCAATAGGTAGGTGACGTTCAACAATTGCATTACAAGTGCAACTCTTAGAGGTATGGGACTTCATGGCACCTAGTGAACAAGCATCTAGGGTCAAGTGGCATGTTTGTCGCATCTTCGCCTCGAGTCAAGGTCTCACCGTTAACTTGATTAAGTCATCCAATGTGAAATCATGTCAAAATAGATCTAGGTCTCACCGTAGAAAATAATGACCTCGGATCTAAATTCAAACCACGTCTCACGTGAATTCAAAATTAGAAGCAAGTGATTTACAACCGATTGGACGGCGTGACTTAAATTTTAGGTATGTTAAATTTTAATCTAATAAAATTTTATTTAAGATATGAATGAATCATGTACTTCATTCATACCACTTCATAAGTCTTGTAATAAACGGTAAAAACTTTTAGCGATTATTAAGTGATAAGTTTCAAATCATATTTAAACTTAGTTTAATCTCAAAACTATTGTTAGATTAAAGGTTTAATCATCAATGATTAACTAGTAATCATCGATGATTAAGGTTTTGAATGTTTTAATGTTTGTGTCTAAAAACCATTTTTAATTTGTTTTACTATTTGTATCTAATAGAAAAGAAAAACAACCACAAACATAAGAATAAAACATGCAACAAAATTTTGTGCAAACCTCGACCAATGAAATCCTAGGTTCGGTCACGTGAGTCATCACGACGGACCGAAGGGTCAAACTAGGGGACGGGCCAACATGAACCCAAACGGGCCTACATAAACCCAATGGGCTCCCACTTGCTCCAAGACATTCTTGAGCAAGTAGAACCCAAAATTGTGAAAAAATGTAATCTGCCAGAAAATTCCAGCAGACTTTGAAGCCCGAAAAGTCACTGAAGGAGTCTTCGTTGGTCTTCCCGGCCTTCTGGAAAGTTGTAGCCCACGACTTTGCAAGCATTTTAGGCTTTTGAATCGCCCAAAAAGGAGTCTGTATGCCTCTGGAAAACCTGTTTTCGTACAGCCCTCGCTTTTGTGACGGAAATTTGTTGTTTTCTTCATTAGTCTTCAATATTTTTTGTCAACAATTTACAATAAAAAGATAAAATAAATACAATCTATTCTATTACTTTTACATTACAAATTGCCCCAAAAATGGCACCAAAAATAAAATAAAAATAAATGAAACAAATTACAACAATTAAGCCAAAAAAAAACAAGGCTTTTCCCAAACAACCAAACATCAAACACATTCATTCACAAATGGTCTAGGCTTTCATTGGTTTGCACAAACAAGCAACAATTGACAAGGCTTTGGCTTGGGATATGGCAAAAATACATGTTTTGCCATATCAACAAAATGGAATTAAAAATTAAATTCCAAGCCAAATAATCAAAAAAATACAATAACAAGATTAATTTTTTTGATATGATTTTGTAACAAGTGACAATGGGGTTCCAAAAATACCATATTTTAACCCACATTTTTATAAAAAACCGAAAATTAAAATAAAAAACCCGTAGGGTTTTGTTTTTGTCCGATCGGAATTTTAACAACACAAAACCGGTTGATTTTTGCCACTTTTCACAAAATCTAGCTAATTATATGATTAATATAATGGCTCGTGATACCACTAATGGTGATTTTCGGTTAAAACAATTAACAAAACGCAGCGGAAAATATTTATCACCATGAAAGGATCTTGATATTAATCATACAATTAAACTAAAATAAAATCAAAGAGAATGGTATAAGAATCATACCCTAGTTGCCTTTGATCAATGATGAATACGGATGGATATTGTGAGCAACCGAAACCAAGGATTCCAATGGGGAATACCTCTAAAGCAAGTCCACACAACACTTGCAAGAACACCAATGTAATGGATGCTAGTCCTAGAGTCTTGAGAGCAAAAGAAAGAAAACAAAACACCTACAAAGTGTGAGAGAGAGGGACGGCCAAGATGGATGGTCAAAAGGGAGTTTATGGACCATTATATCTCTTAATGGTGCCATTACAATCCTTTAATGATTTCCATAAATCATTAGTCTTATTTGCCCACAAGTCCCTATCTTTTGATTCTTCTAGTTTGCCCACAAGAAAGTTTCAATATTAACTTTTAATATTAAACTTATGATAGACAAGCTTATAGCTTATATATATTAATAATTAATGTAATTACACTAATTACACTAATTATATAATGGTGTTTAGTGTTTAAGTGTGTGACCCTTTAGGCTCACAAACAACTAGCCATATAACTATATGTTATACACGTGAAGCATATTCCAACACTAGACACCAATTACATTTTAAAAAATGGATACTTATAGGTTATTGGTCATAGCTAGTGGGTATAATGGTTCACGGCCCATTTGTATGGGTTATCAACACCAGTTACAGTTTAAAAAATGGATACTTATAGGTTATTGGTTATACCTAGTTGTTATAATGGTTCACGGGCAATTCGTATGGGCTATGGATGCCAAAGCGGTTTAACATGGATACTTATAGGTTATTGGGCATAGCGAGTGGTTATCATGGTTCAAGGGCCATTCGTATGGGTTATTGATACCAATTACAATTTAAAAAATGGATAATTATAGGTTATTGGTCATAGATAGTGGTTATAATGGTTACTAGGTCATTCGTATGGGTAATGAACACCATTTAAGGTTTAAAATGGATACTTATAGGTTATTGGTCATAGCTAGGGGTCAAAATTATTCAAGGGGCTTTCGTATGGGTTCTAGACACCAATTACAGTTTAAAAAATGGATACTTATAGGCTATTGGTCATAGCTAGTGGTTATAATGGTTACTAGGACATTCGTATGGGTAATGAACACCAATTAAGGTTTAAAATGGATACTTATAGGTTATTGGTCATAGCTAGTTGTTATAATGGTTCACGGGCCATTCGTATGGGCTATGGACGCCAATTACGGTTTAACATGGATACTTATAGGTTATTGCGCGTAGCTAGTGGTTATAATGGTTCACAGGCCATTCGTATAGGTTCTAGACACCAATTACAGTTTAAAAAATGGATACTTATAGGCTATTGGTCATAGCTAGTGGTTATAATGGTTCACTGGCCATTTTTATAGGTTATCAACACCAATTACAGTTTAAAGAATGGATACTTATAGGTTATTGGTTATAGCTAGTGGTTATAATGGTTCACGGGCCATTCGTATAGGCTATGGATGCCAAAGCGGTTTAACATGGATACTTATAGGTTATTGGGCATAGCTAGTGGTTATCATGGTTCAAGGGCCATTCGTATGGGTTATCGATACCAATTATAATTTAAAAAATGGATAATTATAGGTTATTGGTCATAGCTAGTGGTTATAATGGTTACTAGGTCATTCGTATGGGTAATGAACACCAATTAAGGTTTAAAATGGATACTTATAGGTTATTGGTCATATCTAGTGGTCAAAATTGTTCAAGGGGCTTTTGTATGGGTTCTAGACACCAATTACAGATTAAAAAATGGATACTTATAGGCTATTGGTCATAGCTAGTGGTTATAATGGTTCACGGGCCATTTGTATAGGTTATCAACAACAATTACAGTTTAAAAAATGGATACTTAGAGGTTATTGGTTATAGCTAGTGGTTATAATGGTTCACGAGCCATTCGGATGGGCTGTGGACGCCAATTACGGTTTAACATGGATACTTATAGGTTATTGCGCGTAGCTAGTGGTTATAATGGTTCACAGGCCATTCGTATAGGTTCTAGACACCAATTACAGTTTAAAAAATGGATACTTATAGGTTATTGGTCATAGCTAGTGGGTATAATGGTTCACGGCCCATTTGTATGGGTTATCAACACCAGTTACAGTTTAAAAAATGGATACTTATATGTTATTGGTTATACCTAGTGGTTATAATGGTTCACAAGCAATTCGTATGGGCTATGGACGCCAAAGCGGTTTAACATGGATACTTATAGGTTATTGGGCATAACTAGTGGTTATCATGGTTCAAGGGCCATTCATATGGGTTATCGATAACAATTACAATTTAAAAAATGGATAATTATAGGTTATTGGTCATAGCTTGTGGTTATAATGGTTACTAGGTCATTCGTATGGGTAATGAACACCAATTAAGGTTTAAAATGGATACTTATAGGTTATTGGTCATAGCTAGTTGTCAAAATTGTTCAAGGGGCTTTCTTATGGGTTCTAGACACCAATTACAGTTTAAAAAATGGATACTTATAGGCTATTGGTCATAGCTAGTGGTTATAATGGTTCACGGGCCATTTGTAAAGGTTATCAACACCAATTACAGTTTAAAAAATGGATACTTAGAGGTTATTGGTTATAGCTTGTTGTTACAATGGTTCACGGGCCATTCGTATGGGCTATGGACGCCAATTACGGCTTAACATGGATACTTATAGGTTATTGCGCGTAGCTAGTGGTTATAATGGTTCACAGGCCATTCGTAAAGGTTCTAGACACCAATTACAGTTTAAAAAATGGATACTTATAGGTTATTGGTCATAGCTAGTGGGTATAATGGTTCACGGCCCATTTGTATGGGTTATCAACACCAGTTACAGTTTAAAAAATGGATACTTATAGGTTATTGGTTATACCTAGTTGTTATAATGGTTCACGGGCAATTCGTATGGGCTATGGATGCCAAAGCGGTTTAACATGGATACTTATAGGTTATTGGGCATAGCTAGTGGTTATCATGGTTCAAGGGCCATTCGTATGGGTTATTGATACCAATTACAATTTAAAAAATGGATAATTATAGGTTATTGGTCATAGATAGTGGTTATAATGGTTACTAGGTCATTCGTATGGGTAATGAACACCATTTAAGGTTTAAAATGGATACTTATAGGTTATTGGTCATAGCTAGGGGTCAAAATTATTCAAGGGGCTTTCGTATGGGTTCTAGACACCAATTACAGTTTAAAAAATGGATACTTATAGGCTATTGGTCATAGCTAGTGGTTATAATGGTTACTAGGACATTCGTATGGGTAATGAACACCAATTAAGGTTTAAAATGGATACTTATAGGTTATTGGTCATAGCTAGTTGTTATAATGGTTCACGGGCCATTCGTATGGGCTATGGACGCCAATTACGGTTTAACATGGATACTTATAGGTTATTGCGCGTAGCTAGTGGTTATAATGGTTCACAGGCCATTCGTATAGGTTCTAGACACCAATTACAGTTTAAAAAATGGATACTTATAGGCTATTGGTCATAGCTAGTGGTTATAATGGTTCACTGGCCATTTGTTTAGGTTATCAACACCAATTACAGTTTAAAAAATGGATACTTATAGGTTACTGGTTAATGCTAGTGGTTATAATGGTTCACGGGCCATTCGTATGGGCTATGGATGCCAAAGAGGTTTAACATGGATACTTATAGGGTATTGGGCATAGTTAGTGGTTATCATGGTTCAAGGGCCATTCGTATGGGTTATCGATACCAATTACAATTTAAAAAAATGGATAATTATAGGTTATTGGTCATAGCTAGTGGTTATAATGGTTCCTAGGTCATTCGTATGGGTAATGAACACCAATTAAGGTTTAAAATGGATCTTATAGGTTATTGGTCATAACTAGTGGTCAAAATTGTTCAAGGGGCTTTTGTATGGGTTCTAGACACCAATTACAGTTTAAAAAATGGATGCTTATAGGCTATTGGTCATAGCTAGTGGTTATAATGGTTCACGGGCCATTCGTATGGGCTATGGACGCCAATTACGGTTTAACATGGACATTTATAGGTTATTGCGCGTAGCTAGTGGTTATAATGGTTCACAGGCCATTCGTATAGGTTTTAGACACCAATTACATTTTAAAAAATGGATACTTATAGGTTATTGGTCATAGCTAGTGGGTATAATGGTTCACGGCCCATTTGTATGGGTTATCAACACCAGTTGCAGTTTAAAAAATGGATACTTATAGGTTATTGGTTATACCTAGTGGTTATAATGGTTCACGGGCAATTCGTATGGGCTATGGACGCCAAAGCGGTTTAACATGGATACTTATAGGTTATTGGGCATAACTAGTGGTTATCATGGTTCAAGGGCCATTCGTATGGGTTATCGATACCAATTACAATTTAAAAAATGGATAATTATAGGTTATTGGTCGTAGCTAGTGGTTATAATGGTTACTAGGTCATTCGTATGGGTAATGAACACCAATTAAGGTTTAAAATGGACACTTATAGGTTATTGGTCATAGCTAGTGGTCAAAATTGTTCAAGGGGCTTTCTTATGGGTTCTAGACACCAATTACAGTTAAAAAAATGGATACTTATAGGCTATTGGTCATAGCTAGTGGTTATAATGGTTCACGGGCCATTTGTATAGGTTATCAACACCAATTACAATTTAAAAAATGGATACTTAGA
This sequence comes from Calendula officinalis, assembly GCA_963853835.1. Lineage (NCBI taxonomy): Eukaryota > Viridiplantae > Streptophyta > Magnoliopsida > Asterales > Asteraceae > Calendula > Calendula officinalis. Next base: position 63,663,891 of record OY970825.1, on the reverse strand, counting down.
TGTTATTGGTTATAGCTAGTGGTTATAATGGTTCACGGGCCATTCGTATGGGTTGTGGACGCCAATTACGGTTTAACATGGATACTTATAAGTTATTGCGCGTAGCTAGTGGTTATAATGGTTCACAGGCCATTCGTATAGGTTCTAGACACCAATTACAGTTTAAAAAATGGATACTTATAGGTTATTGGTCATAGCTAGTGGGTATAATGGTTCACGGCCCATTTTTATGGGTTATCAACACCAGTTACAGTTTAAAAAATGGATACTTATAGGTTATTGGTTATACCTAGTGGTTATAATGGTTCACAAGCAATTCGTATGGGCTATGGACGCCAAAGCGGTTTAACATGGATACTTATAGGTTATTGGGCATAACTAGTGGTTATCATGGTTCAAGGGCCATTCGTATGGGTTATCGATACCAATTACAATTTAAAAAATGGATAATTATAGGTTATTGGTCATAGCTAGTGGTTATAACGGTTACTAGGACATTCGTACGGGTAATGAACACAAATTAAGGTTTAAAATGGATACTTATAGGTTATTGGTCATAGCTAGTGGTCAAAATTGTTCAAGGGGATTTCGTATGGGTTCTAGACACCAATTACAGTTTTAAAAATGGATACTTATAGGCTATTGGTCATAGCTAGTGGTTATAATGGTTCACTGGCCATTTGTATAGGTTATCAACACCAATTACAGTTTAAAGAATGGATACTTATAGGTTATTGGTTATAGCTAGTGGTTATAATGGTTCACGGGCCATTCGTATGGGCTATGGATGCCAATGCGGTTTAACATGGATACTTATAGGTTATTGGGCATAGCTAGTGGTTATCATGGTTCAAGGGCCATTCGTATGGGTTATCGATACCAATTACAATTTAAAAAATGGATAATTATAGGTTATTGGTCATAGCTAGTGGTTATAATGGTTACTAGGTCATTCGTATGGGTAATGAACACCAATTAAGGTTTAAAATGGATACTTATAGGTTATTGGTCATAGCTAGTGGTCAAAATTGTTCAAGGGGCTTTTGTATGGGTTCTAGACACCAATTACAGTTTAAAAAAATGGATACTTATAGTCTATTGGTCATAGCTAGTGGTTATAATGGTTCACGGGCCATTTGTATAGGTTATCAACAACAATTACAGTTTAAAAAATGGAAACTTAGAGGTTATTGGTTATAGCTAGTGGTTATAATGGTTCACGAGCTATTCGTATGGGCTGTGGACGCCAATTACGGTTTAACATGGATACTTATAGGTTATTGCGCGTAGCTAGTGGTTATAATGGTTCACAGGCCATTCGTATAGGTTCTAGACACCAATTACAGTTTAAAAAATGGATACTTATAGGTTATTGGTCATAGCTAGTGGGTATAATGGTTGACGGCCCATTTGTATGGGTTATCAACACCAGTTACAGTTTAAAGAATGGATACTTATAGGTTATTGGTTATAGCTAGTGGTTATAATGGTTCACGGGCAATTCGTATGGGCTATGGACGCACAAGCGGTTTAACATGGATACTTATAGGTTATTGGGCATAGCTAGTGGTTATCAAGGTTCAAGGGCCATTCGTATGGGTTATCGATACCAATTGCAATTTAAAAAATGGATAATTATAGGTTATTGGTCATAGCTAGTGGTTATAATGGTTACTAGGACATTCGTATGGGTAATGAACACCAATTAAAGTTTAAAATGGATACTTATAGGTTATTGGTCATAGCGAGTGGTCAAAATTGTTCAAGGGGCTTTCGTATGGGTTCTAGACACCAATTACAATTTTAAAAATGGATACTTATCGGCTATTGGTCATAGCTAGTGGTTATAATGGTTCACTGGCCATTTGTATAGGTTATCAACACCAATTACAGTTTAAAAAATGGATACTTATAGGTTATTGGTTATAGCTAGTGGTTATAATAGTTCACGGGCCATTCGTATGGGCTATGGACGCCAAAGCGGTTTAACATGGATACTTATAGGTTATTGGGCATAGCTAGTGGTCATCATGGTTCAAGGGCCATTCGTATGGGTTATCGATACCAATTACAATTTAAAAAATGGATAATTATAGGTTATTGGTCATAGCTAGTGGTTATAATAGTTCATGGGCCATTCGTATGGGCTGTGGACGCCAATTACGGTTTAACATGGATACTTATAGGTTATTGCGCGTAGCTAGTGGTTATAATGGTTCACAGACCATTCGTATAGGTTCTAGACACCAATTACAGTTTAAAAAATATATACTTATAGGTTATTGGTCATAGCTAGTGGGTATAATGGTTCACGGCCCATTTGTATGGGTTATCAACACCAGTTACAGTTTAAAAAATGGATACTTATAGGTTATTGGTTATACCTAGTGGTTATAATGGTTCACGGGCAATTCGTATGGGCTATGGACGCACAAGCGGTTTAACATGGATACTTATAGGTTATTGGGCATAGCAAGTGGTTATCAAGGTTCAAGGGCCATTCGTATGGGTTATCGATACCAATTACAATTTAAAAAATGGATAATTATAGCTTATTGGTCATAGCTAGTGGTTATAATGGTTACTAGGTCATTCGTATGGGTAATGAACACCAATTAAGGTTTAAAATGGATACTTATAGGTTATTGGTTATACCTAGTGGTTATAATGGTTCACGGGCAATTCGTATGGGCTATGGACGCACAAGCGGTTTAACATGGATACTTATAGGTTATTGGGCATAGCTAGTGGTTATCAAGGTTCAAGGGCCATTCGTATGGGTTATCGATACCAATTGCAATTTAAAAAATGGATAATTATAGGTTATTGGTCATAGCTAGTGGTTATAATGGTTACTAGGACATTCGTATGGGTAATGAACACCAATTAAAGTTTAAAATGGATACTTATAGGTTATTGGTCATAGCTAGTGGTCAAAATTGTTCAAGGGGCTTTCGTATGGGTTCTAGACACCAATTACAATTTTAAAAATGGATACTTATCGGCTATTGGTCATAGCTAGTGGTTATAATGGTTCACTGGCCATTTGTATAGGTTATCAACACCAATTACAGTTTAAAAAATGGATACTTATAGGTTATTGGTTATAGCTAGTGGTTATAATAGTTCACGGGCCATTCGTATGGGCTATGGACGCCAAAGCGGTTTAACATGGATACTTATAGGTTATTGGGCATAGCTAGTGGTCATCATGGTTCAAGGGCCATTCGTATGGGTTATCGATACCAATTACAATTTAAAAAATGGATAATTATAGGTTATTGGTCATAGCTAGTGGTTATAATAGTTCATGGGCCATTCGTATGGGCTGTGGACGCCAATTACGGTTTAACATGGATACTTATAGGTTATTGCGCGTAGCTAGTGGTTATAATGGTTCACAGACCATTCGTATAGGTTCTAGACACCAATTACAGTTTAAAAAATATATACTTATAGGTTATTGGTCATAGCTAGTGGGTATAATGGTTCACGGCCCATTTGTATGGGTTATCAACACCAGTTACAGTTTAAAAAATGGATACTTATAGGTTATTGGTTATACCTAGTGGTTATAATGGTTCACGGGCAATTCGTATGGGCTATGGACGCACAAGCGGTTTAACATGGATACTTATAGGTTATTGGGCATAGCAAGTGGTTATCAAGGTTCAAGGGCCATTCGTATGGGTTATCGATACCAATTACAATTTAAAAAATGGATAATTATAGCTTATTGGTCATAGCTAGTGGTTATAATGGTTACTAGGTCATTCGTATGGGTAATGAACACCAATTAAGGTTTAAAATGGATACTTATAGGTTATTGGTTATACCTAGTGGTTATAATGGTTCACGGGCAATTCGTATGGGCTATGGACGCACAAGCGGTTTAACATGGATACTTATAGGTTATTGGGCATAGCTAGTGGTTATCAAGGTTCAAGGGCCATTCGTATGGGTTATCGATACCAATTACAATTTAAAAAATGGATAATTATAGGTCATTGGTCATAGCTAGTGGTTATAATGGTTACTAGGACATTCGTATGGGTAATGAACACCAATTAAGGTTTAAAATGGATACTTATAGGTTATTGGTCATAGCTAGTGGACAAAATTGTTCAAGGGGCTTTCGTGTGGGTTCTAGACACCAATTACAGTTTTAAAAATGGATACTTATAGGCTATTGGTCATAGCTAGTGGTTATAATGGTTCACGGGCCATTTGTATAGGTTATCAACACCAATTACAGTTTAAAAAATGGATACTTAGAGGTTATTGGTTATAGCTAGTGGTTATAATGGTTCACGGGCCATTCGTATGGGCTGTGGACGCCAATTACGGTTTAACGTGGATACTTATAGGTTATTGCGCGTAGCTAGTGGTTATAATGGTTCACAGGCCATTCGTATGGGTTCTAGACACCAATTACAGTTTAAAAAATATATAATTATAGGTTATTGGTCATAGCTAGTGGGTATAATGGTTCACGGCCCATTTGTATGGGTTATCAACACCAGTTACAGTTTTAAAAATGGATACTTATAGGTTATTGGTCATACCTAGTGGTTATAATGGTTCACGGGCAATTCGTATGGGCTATGGACGCACAACCGGTTTAACATGGATACTTATAGGTTATTGGGCATAGCAAGTGGTTATCAAGGTTCAAGGGCCATTCGTATGGGTTATCGATACCAATTACAATTTAAAAAATGGATAATTATAGGTTATTGGTCATAGCTAGTGGTTATAATAGTTACTAGGTCATTCGTATGGGTAATGAACACCAATTAAGGTTTAAAATGAATACTTATAGGTTATTGGTCATAGCTAGTGGTGAAAATTGTTCAAGGGGCTTTTGTATGGGTTCTAGACACCAATTACAGTTTAAAAAATGGATACTTATAGGCTATTGGTCATAGCTAGTGGTTATAATGGTTCACGGGCCATTTGTATAGGTTATCAACACCAATTACATTTTAAAAAACGGATACTTAGAGGTTATTGGTTATAGCTAGTGGTTATAATGGTTCACGGGCCATTCGTATGGGCTGTGGACGCCAATTACGGTTTAACATGGATACTTATAGGTTATTGCGCGTAGCTATTGGTTATAATGGTTCACAGGCCATTCGTATAGGTTCTAGACACCAATTACAGTTTAAAAAATATATACTTATAGGTTATTGGTCATAGCTAGTGGGTATAATGGTTCACGGCCCATTTGTATGGGTTATCAACACCAGTTACAGTTTAAAAAATGGATACTTATAGGTTATTGGTTATACCTAGTGGTTATAATGGCTCACGGGTAATTCGTATGGGCTATGGACGCACAAGCGGTTTAACATGAATACTTATAGGTTATTGGGCATAGCAAGTGGTTATCAAGGTTCAAGGGCCATTCGTATGGGTTATCGATGCCAATTACAATTTAAAAAATGGATAATTATAGGTTATTGGTCCTAGCAAGTGGTTATAATGGGTACTAGGTCATTCGTATGGGTAATGAACACCAATTAAGGTTTAAAATGGATACTTATAGGTTATTGGACATAGCTAGTGGTCAAAATTGTTCAAGGGGCTTTCGTATGGGTTCTAGACACCAATTACAGTTTTAAAAATGGATACTTATAGGCTATTGGTCATAGCTAGTAGTTATAATGGTTCACTGGCCATTTGTATAGGTTATCAACACCAATTACAGTTTAAAAAATGGATACTTATAGGTTATTGGTTATAGCTAGTGGTTATAATGGTTCACGGGCCATTCGTATGGGCTATGGATGCCAAAGCGGTTTAACATGGATACTTATAGGTTATTGGGCATAGCTAGTGGTTATCATGGTTCAAGGGCCATTCGTATGGGTTATCGATACCAATTACAATTTAAAAAATGGATAATTATAGGTTATTGGTCATAGCTAGTGGTTATAATGGTTACTAGGTCATTCGTATGGGTAATGAACACCAATTATGGTTAAAATGGATACTTATAGGTTATTGGTCATAGCTAGTGGTCAAAATTGTTCAAGGGGCTTTTGTATGGGTTCTAGACACCAATTACAGTTTAAAAAATGGATACTTATAGGCTATTGGTCATAGCTAGTGGTTATAATGGTTCACGGGCCATTTGTATAGGTTATCAACACCAATTACAGTTTAAAAAATGGATACTTAGAGGTTATTGGTTATAGCTAGTTGTTATAATGGTTCACGGGCCATTCGTATGGGCTATGGACGCCAATTACGGTTTAACATGGATACTTATAGGTTATTGCGCGTAGCTAGTGGTTATAATGGTTCACAGGCCATTCGTATAGGTTCTAGACACCAATTACAGTTTAAAAAATGGATACTTATAGGTTATTGGTCATAGCTAGTGGGTATAATGGTTCACGGCCCATTTGTATGGGTTATCAACACCAGTTACAGTTAATAAAATGGATACTTATAAATTATTGGTTATACCTAGTGGTTATAATGGTACACGGGCAATTCGTATGGGCTATGGACGCCAAAGCGGTTTAACATGGATACTTATAGGTTATTGGGCATAGCTAGTGGTTATCATGGTTCAAGGGCCATTCGTATGGGTTATCAATACCAATTACAATTTAAAAAATGGATAATTATAGGATATTGGTCATAGCTAGTGGTTATAATGGTTACTAGGTCATTCGTATGGGTAATGAACACCAATTAAGGTTTAAAATGGATACTTATAGGTTAAAAAAAAATTGTTCAAGGGGCTTTCGTATTGGTTCTAGACACCAATTACAGTTTAAAAAATGCATACTTATAGGCTATTGGTCATAGCTAGTGGTTATAATGGTTCACAGGCCATTTGTATAGGTTATCAACACCAATTACAGTTTAAAAAATGGATACTTAGAGGTTATTGGTTATAGCTAGTGGTTATAATGGTTTACGGGCCATTCATATGGGTTGTGGACGCAAATTACGGTTTAACATGGATACTTATAGGTTATTGCGCGTAGCTAGTGGTTATAATGGTTCAAAGGCCATTCGTATAGGTTCTAGACACCAATTACAGTTTAAAAAAAAGGATACTTATAGGTTATTGGTCATAGCTAGTGGATATAATTGTTCACGGCCCATTTGTACGGGTTATCAACACCAGTTACAGTTTAAAAAATGGATACTTATAGGTTATTGGTTATACCTAGTGGTTATAATGGTTCACGGGCAATTCGTATGGGCTATGGACGCACAAGCGGTTTAACATGGATACTTATAGGTTATTTGGCATAGCAAGTGGTTATCAAGGTTCAAGGGCCATTCGTATGGGTTATCGATACCAATTACAATTTAAAAAATGGATAATTATAGGTTATTGGTCGTAGCTAGTGGTTATAATGGTTACTAGGCCATTCGTATGGGTAATGAACACCAATTAAGGTTTAAAATGGATACTTATAGGTTATTGGTTATACCTAGTGGTTATAATGGTTCACGGGCAATTCGTATGGGCTATGGACGCACAAGCGGTTTAACATGGATACTTATAGGTTATTGGGCATAGCTAGTGGTTATCAAGGTTCAAGGGCCATTCGTATGGGTTATCGATACCAATTACAATTTAAAAAATGGATAATTATAGGTTATTGTTCATAGCTAGTGGTTATAATGGTTACTAGGACATTCGTATGGGTAATGAACACCAATTAAGGTTTAAAATGGATACTTATAGGTTATTGGTCATAGCTAGTGGTCAAAATTGTTCAAGGGGCTTTCGTATGGGTTCTAGACACCAATTACAGTTTTAAAAATGGATACTTATAGGCTATTTGTCATAGCTAGTGGTTATAATGGTTCACGGGCCATTTGTATAGGTTATCAACACCAATTACAGTTTAAAAAATGGATACTTAGAGGTTATTGGTTATAGCTAGTGGTTATAATGGTTCACGGGCCATTCGTATGGGCTGTGGACGCCAATTACGGTTTAACGTGGATACTTATAGGTTATTGCGCGTAGCTAGTGGTTATAATGGTTCACAGGCCATTCGTATAGGTTCTAGACACCAATTACAGTTTAAAAAATATATACTTATAGGTTATTGGTCATAGCTAGTGGGTATAATGGTTCACGGCCCATTTGTATGGGTTATCAACACCAGTTACAGTTTAAAAAATGGATACTTATAGGTTATTGGTTATACCTAGTGGTTATAATGGTTCACGGGCAATTCGTATGGGCTATGGACGCACAAGCGGTTTAACATGGATACTTATAGGTTATTGGGCATAGCAAGTGGTTATCAAGGTTCAAGGGCCATTCGTATGGGTTATCGATACCAATTACAATTTAAAAAATGGATAATTATAGGTTATTCGTCATAGCTAGTGGTTATAATGGTTACTAGGTCATTCGTATGGGTAATGAACACCAATTAAGGTTTAAAATGGATACTTATAGGTTATTGGTTATACCTAGTGGTTATAATGGTTCACGGGCAATTCGTATGGGCTATGGACGCACAAGCGGTTTAACATGGATACTTATAGGTTATTGGGCACAGCTAGTGGTTATCAAGGTTCAAGGGCCATTCGTATGGGTTATCGATACCAATTACAATTTAAAAAATGGATAATTATAGGTTATTGGTCATAGCTAGTGGTTATAATGGTTACTAGGACATTCGTATGGGTAATGAACACCAATTAAGGTTTAAAATGGATACTTATAGGTTATTGGTCATAGCTAGTGGTCAAAATTGTTCAAGGGGCTTTCGTATGGGTTCTAGACACCAATTACAGTTTTAAAAATGGATACTTATAGGCTATTGGTCATAGCTAGTGGTTATAATGGTTCACGGGCCATTTGTATAGGTTATCAACACCAATTACAGTTTAAAAAAATGGATACTTAGAGGTTATTGGTTATACCTAGTGGTTATAATGGTTCACGGGCCATTCGTATGGGCTGTGGACGCCAATTACGGTTTAACGTGGATACTTATAGGTTATTGCGTGTAGCTAGTGGTAATAATGGTTCACAGGCCATTCGTATAGGTTCTAGACACCAATTACAGTTTAAAAAATATATACTTATAGGTTATTGGTCATAGCTAGTGGGTATAATGGTTCACGGCCCATTTGTATGGGTTATCAACACCAGTTACAGTTTAAAAAATGGATACTTATAGGTTATTGGTTATACCTAGTGGTTATAATGGTTCACGGGCAATTCGTATGGGCTATGGACGCACAAGCGGTTTAACATGGATACTTATAGGTTATTGGGCATAGCAAGTGGTTATCAAGGTTCAAGGGCCATTCGTATGGGTTATCGATACCAATTACAATTTAAAAAATGGATAATTATAGGTTATTCGTCATAGCTAGTGGTTATAATGGTTACTAGGTCATTCGTATGGGTAATGAACACCAATTAAGGTTTAAAATGGATACTTATAGGTTATTGGTTATACCTAGTGGTTATAATGGTTCACGGGCAATTCGTATGGGCTATGGACGCACAAGCGGTTTAACATGGATACTTATAGGTTATTGGGCACAGCTAGTGGTTTTCAAGGTTCAAGGGCCATTCGTATGGGTTATCGATACCAATTACAATTTAAAAAATGGATAATTATAGGTTATTGGTCATAGCTAGTGGTTATAATGGTTACTAGGACATTCGTATGGGTAATGAACACCAATTAAGGTTTAAAATGGATACTTATAGGTTATTGGTCATAGCTAGTGGTCAAAATTGTTCAAGGGGCTTTCGTATGGGTTCTAGACACCAATTACAGTTTTAAAAATGGATACTTATAGGCTATTGGTCATAGCTAGTGGTTATAATGGTTCACGGGCCATTTGTATAGGTTATCAACACCAATTACAGTTTAAAAAATGGATACTTAGAGGTTATTGGTTATACCTAGTGGTTATAATGGTTCACGGGCCATTCGTATGGGCTGTGGACGCCAATTACGGTTTAACGTGGATACTTATAGGTTATTGCGTGTAGCTAGTGGTAATAATGGTTCACAGGCCATTCGTATAGGTTCTAGACACCAATTACAGTTTAAAAAATATATACTTATAGGTTATTGGTCATAGCTAGTGGGTATAATGGTTCACGGCCCATTTGTATGGGTTATCAACACCAGTTACAGTTTTAAAAATGGATACTTATAGGTTATTGGTTATACCTAGTGGTTATAATGGTTCACATGCCATTCGTATAGGTTCTAGACACCAATTACAGTTTAAAAAATGGATACTTATAGGCTATTGGTCATAGCTAGTGGTTATAATGGTTCACTGGCCATTTGTTTAGGTTATCAACACCAATTACAGTTTAAAAAATGGATACTTATAGGTTATTGGTTAATGCTAGTGGTTATAATGGTTCACGGGCCATTCGTATGGGCTATGGATGCCAAAGCGGTTTAACATGGATACTTATAGGTTATTGGGCATAGCAAGTGGTTATCAAGGTTCAAGGGCCATTCGTATGGGTTATCGATACCAATTACAATTTAAAAAATGGATAATTATAGGTTATTGGTCATAGCTAGTGGTTATAATGGTTACTAGGTCATTCGTATTTGTAATGAACACCAATTAAGGTATAAAATGGATACTTATAGGTTATTGGTTATACGTAGTGGTTATAATGGTTCACGGGCAATTCGTATGGGCTATGGACGCACAAGCGGTTTAACATGGATACTTATAGGTTATTGGGCATAGCTAGTGGTTATCAAGGTTCAAGGGCCATTCGTATGGGTTATCGATACCAATTACAATTTAAAAAATGGATAATTATAGATTATTGGTCATAGCTAGTGGTTATAATGGTTACTAGGACATTTGTATGGGTAATGAACACCAATTAAGGTTTAAAATTGATACTTATAGGTTATTGGTCATAGCTAGTGGTCAAAATTGTTCAAGGGGCTTTCGTATGGGTTCTATACACCAATTACAGTTTTAAAAATGGATACTTATAGGCTATTGGTCATAGCTAGTGGTTATAATGGTTCACGGGCCATTTGTATAGGTTATCAACACCAATTATAGTTTAGAAAATGGATACTTAGAGGTTATTGGTTATAGCTAGTGGTTATAATGGTTCACGGGCCATTCGTATGGGATGTGGATGCCAATTACGGTTTAACATGGATACTTATAGGTTATTGCGCGTAGCTAGTGGTTATAATGGTTCACAGGCCATTCGTATAGGTTCTAGACACCAATTACAGTTTAAAAAATATATACTTATAGGTTATTGGTCATAGCTAGTGGGTATAATGGTTCACGGCCCATTTGTATGGGTTATCAACACCAGTTACAGTTTTAAAAATGGATACTTATAGGTTATTGGTTATACCTAGTGGTTATAATGGTTCACGGGCAATTCGTATGGGCTATGGACGCACAAGCGGTTTAACATGGATACTTATAGGTTATTGGGCATAGCAAGTGGTTATCAAGGTTCAAGGGCCATTCGTATGGGTTATCGATACCAATTACAATTTAAAAAATGGATAATTATAGGTTATTGGTCATAGCTAGTGGTTATAATAGTTACTAGGTCATTCGTATGGGTAATGAACACCAATTAAGGTTTAAAATGGATACTTATAGGTTATTGGTCATAGCTAGTGGTGAAAATTGTTCAAGGGGCTTTTGTATGGGTTCTAGACACCAATTACAGTTTAAAAAATGGATACTTATAGGCTATTGATCATAGCTAGTGGTTATAATGGTTCACGGGCCATTTGTGTAGGTTATCAACACCAATTACAGTTTAAAAAATGGATACTTAGAGGTTATTGGTTATAGCTAGTGGTTATAATGGTTCACGGGCCATTCGTATGGGCTGTGGACGCCAATTACGGTTTAACATGGATACTTATAGGTTATTACGCGTAGCTAGTGGTTATAATGGCTCACAGGCCATTCGTATAGGTTTTAGACACCAATTACAGTTTAAAAAATATATACTTATAGGTTATTGGTCATAGCTAGTGGGTATAATGGTTCACGCCCCATCTGTATGGGTTATCAACACCAGTTACAGTTTAAAAAATGGATACTTATAGGTTATTGGTTATACCTAGTGGTTATAATGGTTCACGGGCAATTCGTATGGGCTATGGATGCACAAGCGGTTTAACATGGATACTTATAGGTTATTGGGCATAGCAAGTAGTTATCAAGGTTCAAGGGCCATTCGTATGGGTTATCGATACCAATTACACTTTAAAAAATGGATAATTATAGGTTATTGGTCATAGCTAGTGGTTATAATGGTTACTAGGTCATTCGTATGGGTAATGAACACCAATTAAGGTTTAAAATGGATACTTATAGGTTATTGGTCATAGCTAGTGGTCAAAATTGTTCAAGGGGCTTTCTTATGGGTTCTAGACACCAATTACAGGTTTAAAAATGGATACTTATAGGCTATTGGTCATAGCAAGTAGTTATAATGGTTCACTGGCCATTTGTATAGGTTATCAACACCAAATACAGTTTAAAAAATGGATACTTAGAGGCTATTGGTTATAGCTAGTGGTTATAATGGTTCACGGGCCATTCGTATGGGCTATGGATGCCAAAGCGGTTTAACATGGATACTTATAGGTTGTTGGGCATAGCTAGTGGTTATCATGGTTCAAGGGCCATTCGTATGGGTTATCGATACCAATTACAATTTAAAAAATGGATAATTATAGGTTATTGGTCATAGCTAGTGGTTATAATGGTTACTAGGTCATTCGTATGGGTAATGAACACCAATTAAGGTTTAAAATGGATACTTATAGGTTATTGGTCATAGCTAGTGGTCAAAATTGTTCAAGGGGTTTTTGTATGGGTTCTAGACACCAATTACAGTTTAAAAAATGGATACTTATAGGCTATTGGTCATAGCTAGTGGTTATAATGGTTCATGGGCCATTTGTATAGGTTATCAACACCAATTACAGTTTAAAAAATGGATACTTAGAGGTTATTGGTTATAGCTAGTTGTTATAATGGTTCACGGGCCATTCGTATGGGCTATGGACGCCAATTACGGTTTAACATGGATACTTATAGGTTATTGCGCGTAGCTAATGGTTGTAATGGTTCACAGGCCATTCGTATAGGTTCTAGACACCAATTACAGTTTAAAAAATGGATACTTATAGGTTATCGGTCATAGCTAGTGGGTATAATGGTTCACGGCCCATTTGTATGGGTTATCAACACCAGTTACAGTTAAAAAAATGGATACTTATAAGTTATTGGTTATACGTAGTGGTTATAATGGTACACGGGCAATTCATATGGGCTATGGACGCCAAAGCGGTTTAACATGGATACTTATAGGTTATTGGGCATAGCTAGTGGTTATCATGGTTCAAGGGCCATTCGTATGGGTTATCGAGACCAATTACAATTTAAAAAATGGATAATTATAGGTTATTGGTCATAGCTAGTGGTTATAATGGTTACTAGGTCATTCGTATGGGTAATGAACACCAATTAAGGGTTAAAATGGATACTTATAGGTTATTTGTCATAGCTAGTGGTCAAAATTGTTCAAGTGGCTTTTGTATGGGTTCTAGACACCAATTACAGTTTAAAAAATGTATACTTATAGGCTATTGGTCATAGCTAGTGGTTATAATGGTTCATGGCCATTTGTATAGGTTATCAACACCAATTACAGTATAAAAAACGGATACTTAGAGGCTATTGGTTATAGCTAGTTGTTATAATGGTTCACGGGCCATTCGTATGGGCTGTGGACGCCTATTACGGTTTAACATGGATACTTATAGGTTACTGCGCGTAGCTAGTGGTTGTAATGGTTCACAGGCCATTCGTATAGGTTCTAGACACCAATTACAGTTTAAAAACTGGATACTTATAGGTTATCGGTCATAGCTAGTGGGTATAATGGTTCACGGCCCATTTGTATGGGTTATCAACACCAGTTACAGTTAAAAAAATGGATACTTATAAGTTATTGGTTATACCTAGTGGTTATAATGGTACACGGGCAATTCGTATGGGCTATGGACGCCAAAGCGGTTTAACATGGATACTTATAGGTTATTGGGCATAGCTAGTGGTTATCTAAAGGTGATTTTCGGTTATTACAAGTAACAAAACGCAGCGGAAAGATTTAATCACCATGAACGGATCTTGATATCAATCATACAATTAAACTATAAGAAAATCAAAGAGAATGGTATAAGAATTCATACCCTAGTTGCCTTTGATTATTGTGTATTCGGATGGAGTTGGTGATGGATTGAAACCAAGTATTCAATTAGAATACCTCTAAAAGAAAGTCCACACAACACTTCAAGAACACCAAAGGAGGATGCTAGTCCTTGATTCTTGAGAGCAAAAATAGGAAGAAAACAAAAACACCTTCTTGTGTGTGTTATGGTGCACGTCCAAGAGAGGGGTCAAGGGAGTGTTTATGGACTCATTCATCACACATAATTGTGCCATAAAGACCCATTAAAGATTTCCATAAACCATACTTCTATTTTCACTCTAGTCCCTTATTATTTGTTTCTTCTAGTTTGCTCATAATAAAGTTTCAATATTAACAATTAATATTAAACTTATTATATACAAGCATGAAGCTTTTATATATTAATAATTAATGTAATTACACTAATTACACTAATTATATAATGGTGTTTAGTGTTTAAGTGTGTGACCCTTTAGGCTCACAAACAACTAGCCATATAACTATATGTTATACGCGTGAAGCATATTCCAACAGCTCCCACTTGCGCACGTGATAACATCAAGTAGTTATACAAGCAAAGGTTAGAGTCTAGCAACCCGCCAATGCCCCTAGAAGTACATGAGGAGTTTCATAAAATCTTTGTTCAAAGTTTTCGAGCAGTTATCCTTTTGTTACTGATACTATGTTGAATTTTAGACAAGGATAAATGTCAATCTAAAATTTCAACGATTCTGTTTCTCGATCTATACATTGAAGTAGATTACCAAAACCAATCAAGATTCATCTTGATTACCTTTTGGGTGTGGCCACACATACATCTATTCAAATCATCGAGGGGCCCAGTAGTATCTAATCCACATGCGTGGAGGAACAAATTCTTTGTTGACTGCACGTGTCTGTCATATGCTTAATGACAAACCCGATAATGGTTGTTATAGCAGCCTTATTCAGGTCAGTGTTTAACCATATCAAAGTTTGCCCCTATACATACACAAACCAACTTGCATCTCAAGTCAGAGGATAAGTGACAAAGCCTTTGTGAGATTCACTTGTGACATAAATCCAGGAAGTGATTTCTCATAGGTTGGGTCAGTCCAATTGTGCATCAATATGAACAACATGTGAGTTTGATTTCATCATCCTTAGTCATACTAAGATAATGTCATCAATGCCCTCAGATTTGTCTTAATAATATTCCCATATTATCAATATGACAATGGACAATTTAGAATATAAAACACAGTAAATATTCAAGGATATAAACATGCAAATATAGAACACAGTAGATATTCATATAAAAACGATCATATCAAATATATCAATTTATTCCAATATAAAATGCTCACAGTTCCATTATCGAAATACTAAAACAGATTTACATGAAACTACTAGCTTGTCGAAGTCCAATGTTCCATTCATATTCAAGATGTTTGGTACAAGACATTGAGTTCGATAAAGCGTCAGCTAGTTAGTTATCTGTTTGAACTTTAAGTGTACGAATTTCACATATCTCGATAAATCATTCGAATGTAGTGAACCTTCGTAAATAGGATCTATCGTCATCACGCCCTATTTCAAAACCAACATAAGTATAGCAAGTATACTTAGTTTCAGTTCAGTATCTCCACCATGACCAAGAAACATATATCCAGTACTTTAAAATACTTCAATGTGTTCTTAACAGCAATCCAGTGACTCTCTCATGAATTCTGTTGGTATTTTCTAGTAAGGTCCCCTAAGGACGTTACATTTGGCCTAGTACTTCTTACAGCGTACATGATGAATGTAATAGCCGATTCATAGGGGATTACATTCATCCGCTTCACCACATCAGGTGTGGAAGGTCCTTGAGTCTCACTCAAGTTTACATTGTGTGGCATACGAGGACTTCCTCGTTTGGGAGTACCACTCTAAACCATTTAGAATTTTGTCAATGTAAGCACTTTGACTTAAACCAATTAACCGCTTTGATCTATCATTATAGATCTTTACTTCAAGTATGTATGTCGTGTCCCTACAATCCATCATGTCGAAACATTTTTCAAGCCAGGATTTTCATCTTGTAGCATGGTATATTGTTTCACATGAGTGACATGTCATCAACATGTATGACTTGAGAAACGACAACGCTCCCACTAGCTTTCATATATACACATACTCAGTTTGGGTTTTAGGTGAAACAAACGTTTTGATTTCATCATCAACCAAATTTCATAGTCATAGTACACTACTTTGGCTATAAGAATCCTAATGTCTTTAGTAACAGGCGAGAAGGTTTCATCATTGTCAATCCAGTAGGATTGAGTGTAACCTTTTGCTACTATGAGAGATTTATAGGTGTGTATATTTTCATCCATGTCAACAGTCTTACTGTTTTGAGAAAGATCAACTAAGTTCAAAACTTGATTGTCCCTCATGGATTTTATTTTCGCATTCATAGCTTCAAGTCATTTTTCGAATTCAAAATTCGATAATGCAACTTGATAGTTAGGGGGTTCATAATGATCCTCTAAACTTGCTCCTCAGCATCGACATAAATCTATATCGTTCAGGTGCATGAAGTGTCCTTGCGGATCTATGAATGGGAACAACATCATCCTGTGGTCCAACATCTATATGTCCAGCCTCAGAATGATATTTGCTAGTGTTACCAGAAGGTTGTGTATCTTCACTTTGAATCTTGTCAAAGTCTATAGTGCTCCCACTTGCTTTGTGAAATGAGACTGTTCTCAAGAAACTCAGCATACCGAGTAACAACCATTTGTTCTCAGTTGGGAAGTAAAATAGTAATCGAAGATATACTTGATAGATATGGGATCAAGTTTGTTCGGCATGTCTCGTTCCACGAGATCCTCACAACCCCAGATCCTCAAGTAAGACAAATTAGGGACTTTCCCACGCCATATCTCATATCGTGTCTTTTTAACCTTTTGGTCGGAACCATATCAAGTATTCGAGCAGCAGACTTCAGTGCATGCCCCTCAAAAGGATAGTGTAAGAGTAGTAGGACTCATCATAGATCGCACCATGTCATACAGGGTCCGATATCTCCTTCCAGACGTACCATTATCTTGTGGAGTGTATGAAAGAGTGAATTGTGAGACAATCTCACGATGTGAGGGATGATCCGGAAACTCTTGACTCATGTACTTTCATCCTTAATCAGGACTGAAAGCCTTTGTTGTCTTGCTAAGTTGATTTTCTACTTTTACTTTAGAAAGCTTTGAACGTTTCAAAGATTTCATGTTTATGTCTAATCAAGTAAACATAACCATAGCGACTGATATCATTAAAGCTTCCATGTTGATGTTTAATCAAGTAAACATAACCACATCGAATGATATCATCAGTGAAAGTAGGTGGCACCTTCCCTAGTCTTAGTTCTAAAAGGGCCACATACATCAGTATGTATGAGTCCAAGTAGATTTGTAGCTCTTTCGCCAACTTGGGAGAAAAGCTTTCTTGTTATCTTTCCATAATATACAAGAGAGGCATTTTAAATGATTCATAATCATTTGTAAAGAAGCCCGTCGAGTTTTAGTATCAAAATGCGTTTCTTGTTTATGTGGAAAAGATGACGATGATCTAGGTAAGTAGAATCCAAACCAATTTGGATTCTTGAGTGCTACATTTGTATATAGAACTATCGTTTGAATTAGGATCATGCATATTAATTTCAAACATACTATTACAATGAATAGTTATAAAAAATGTTATTTTTCATAAAACAAAATATCATAATCCATTATTCAACAAACGATAAAGCTAAACAATGCATAATTGATAATTGTTCAAAACAATAATTAACGCATTAGGAAGGATAAGATCACAGCTTCCATTCATTTAGCTTTCTACTTCACATTCAATCTTGCACATTTGTGTAAATGTGAGTTCCACAACTAGTGTCATACACTCAAGATTTATCACGAAAAGTATAGAGTTCTATAATGAAGATACCTAATGTGCTAACTAGAACACATTTGTCCTTCATCAACTCTGCCACGTAGGCAGGACAATTCCTCCTTCAATGGCCAGTTTCATCGCAATGATGGCAAGAAATATCCTTTGCAGGGTGCTCCTTTTTAGCAGGTGGGGGAATCGTAGGTTTGGAAAAGTAAACTAGCTTACCCTTACCTAGACTCTTGCCTTGTGCTTGCGGTTTACCTTCCCTGATTGCAAGAAAAGTATTGGGTAACCCTTGCTCAACCAGTTTTACCATAGCATGTTCAACGACTGTCTTCCCCATGCTATGTACTTTTAAAACACTTTTCAAACTGGTCATAGTCCTTGGATAGTGAGGTAAGAATCAAGCTCATTCCAAGAACTTGTGGTAAGGGGTAACCAAGACG
This sequence comes from Calendula officinalis, assembly GCA_963853835.1. Lineage (NCBI taxonomy): Eukaryota > Viridiplantae > Streptophyta > Magnoliopsida > Asterales > Asteraceae > Calendula > Calendula officinalis. The sequence goes on along the minus strand of OY970825.1, from coordinate 63,645,294 downwards.
TTCCATTGGATCAAGATAGCATTGCATATTCAAGATGTAAGTGCTAACTGATTGGCCGTCCTCCTGATTGCAAGCATGGAATGCTTTAACTGTTTTGAACAGTTCAAGTTCTGCCTTTTGTTGAAATATCATTTTCAACTCGCTTATCATGTCATATGCTGTGAGTTCCTCGAAGTACTTTCGAATCTCGGGGTTCATGCTCACAAGCATATGAGTAGCAACTTCTTGGTGTTCGTTAAACGTTTCGGTAAAGGCTTGACGAACAGCAGCAGAATCACTGACAGGAGGTGCCTCAGGTAAGGCCTCTTATAGGTGTATCAACTTTCTCATCTCTAAGGACAATCCTTAGAATTCGATACCAGAAGATAAAGTTGATATTAGTCAGTTTCAGTTTTCAAGAACTGATTTTTGAGTGGAGATACTTAGGTTTTGATGTTGTTGTTATCTGTATAACAACCAAAGTTCAAAAAATAGTATTTTCAATAATAATTTCTTTTAATCAATTAACTACCCAATTAATTTTAATTAAAAGCTAAGATCCCATTGAGCTTCTATCACCGCATCAGTTGATCTGCTAGAGGTGATAGATCCAATAGGTAGGTGACGATCAACAATTGCATTACAAGTGCAACTCTTAGAGGTATGGGACTTCATGGCACCTAGTGAACAAGCATCTAGGGTCAAGTGGCATGTTTGTCGCATCGTCGCCTCGAGTCAAGGTCTCACCGTTAACTCGATTAAGTCATCCAATGTGAAATCATGTCAAAATAGCTCTAGGTCTCACGCGTAGAGAATAATGACCTCGGATCTAGATTCAAACCACGTCTCACGTGAATTCAAAAATAGAAGCAAGTGATTTACAACCGATTGGACGGCGTGACTTAAATTTTAGGTATGTTAAATTTTAATTAATAAAATTTTATTAAGATATGAATGAATCATGTACTTCATTCATATCACTTCATAAGTCGTTTAATAAAAGGTAAAAACATTTAACGATTATTAAGGTTTAAGTTTCAAATCGTATTTAAACTTAGTTTAATCTCAAAACAATTTTAGATTAAAGGTTTTAATCATCAATGATTAACTATTATTTTAAGTTTCAAATCATATTTAAACTTAGTTTAATCTCAAAACAATTTTAGATTAAAGGTTTAATCATCAATGATTAACTAGTAATTATTGATGATTAAATGTTTGGATGTTTTAATGTTTGTGTCAAAAAACCATTTTTAATTGTTTTATTTACTTGTATCTAATAGGAAAAGAAAACAACCACAAACATAAATAAAACATGCAACAAATTTTGTGCAAACCTCAACCGATGAAATCCTAGGTTCGGTCACGTGAGTCATCACGACGGACCGAAGGGTCAAACTAGGGGACGGGCCAACATGAACCCAAACGGGCCTACATAAACCCAATGGGCTCCCACTTGCTCCAAGACATTCTTGAGCAAGTAGAACCCAAAATTGTGAAAAAGTGTAATCTGCCAGAAAATTCCAGCAGACTTTGAAGCCCGAAAAGTCACTGAAGGAGTCTTCGTTGGTCTTCCCGGCCTTCTAAAAAGTTGTAGCCCACGACTTTGCAAGCATTTTAGGCTTTTGAATCGCCCAAAACGGAGTCCGTATGCCTCTGGAAAACCTGTTTTCGCACAGCCCTCGCTTTTGTGACGGAAATTTGTTGTTTTCTTCATTAGTCTTCAATATTTTTTGTCAACAATTTACAATAAAAAGATAAAATAAATACAATCTATTCTATTACTTTTACATTACAAATTGCCCCAAAAATGGCACCAAAAATAAAAGAAAAATAAATGAAACAAATTACAACAATTAAGCCAAAAAAAAAACAAGGCTTTTCCCAAACAACCAAACAACCAAACATCAACCACATTCATTCACAAATGGTCTAGGCTTTCATCGGTTTGCACAAACAAGCAACAATTGACAAGGCTTTGGCTTGGGATATGGCAAAAATACATGTTTTGCCATATCAACAAAATGGAATTAAAAATTAAATTCCAAGCCAAATAATCAAAAAATACAATAACAAGATTAATTTTTTGATATGATTTTGTAACAAGTGACAATAGGGTTCCAAAAATACCATATTTTAACCCACATTTTTATAAAAATCCGAATATTAAAATAAAAAACCCGTAGGGTTTTTGTTTTTGTCCGATCGGAATTTTAAAAACACAAAAACGATTGATTTTTGCCACTTTTCACAAAATCTAGCTAATTATATGATTAATATAATGACTCGTGATACCACTAAAGGTGATTTTCGGTTATTACAAGTAACAAAACGCAGCGAAAGATTTAATCACCATGAACGGATCTTGATATCAATCATACAATTAAACTATAAGAAAATCAAAGAGAATGGTATAAGAATTCATACCCTAGTTGCCTTTGATTATTGTGTATTCGGATGGAGTTGGTGATGGATTGAAACCAAGTATTCAATTAGAATACCTCTAAAAGAAAGTCCACACAACACTTCAAGAACACCAAAGGAGGATGCTAGTCCTTGATTCTTGAGAGCAAAAATAGGAAGAAAACAAAAACACCTTCTTGTGTGTGTTATGGTGCACGTCCAAGAGAGGGGTCAAGGGAGTGTTTATGGACTCATTCATCACACATAATTGTGCCATAAAGACCCATTAAAGATTTCCATAAACCATACTTCTATTTTCACTCTATTCCCTTATTATTTGTTTCTTGTAGTTTGCTCATAATAAAGTTTCAATATTAACAATTAATATTAAACTTATTATATACAAGCATGAAGCTTTTATATATTAATAATTAATGTAATTACACTAATTACACTAATTATATAATGGTGTTTAGTGTTTAAGTGTGTGACCCTTTAGGCTCACAAACAACTAGCCATATAACTATATGTTATACGCGTGAAGCATATTCCAACATTATCATGGTTCAAGGGCCATTCGTATGGGTTATCGATACCAATTACAATTTAAAAAATGGATAATTATAGGTTATTGGTCATAGCTAGTGGTTATAATGGTTACTAGGTCATTCGTATGGGTAATGAACACCAATTAAGGTATAAAATGGATACTTATAGGTTATTGGTCATAGCTAGTGGTCAAAATTGTTCAAGGGGCTTTCGTATGGGTTCTAGACACCAATTACAGTTTAAAAAATGCATACTTATAGGCTATTGGTCATAGCTAGTGGTTATAATGGTTCACGGGCCATTTGTATAGGTTATCAACACCAATTACAGTTTAAAAAATGGATACTTAGAGGTTATTGCTTATAGCTAGTGGTTATAATGGTTCACGGGCCATTCGTATGGGCTGTGGACGCCAATTACGGTTTAACATGGATACTTATAGGTTATTGCGCGTTGCTAGTGGTTATAATGGTTCACAGGCCATTCGTATAGGTTCTAGACACCAATTATAGTTTAAAAAATATATACTTATAGGTTATTGGTCATAGCTAGTGGGAATAATGGTTCACGCCCCATCTGTATGGGTTATCAACACCAGTTACAGTTTAAAAAATGGATACTTATAGGTTGTTGGTTACACCTAGTGGTTATAATGGTTCACGGGCAATTCGTATGGGCTATGGATGCACAAGCGGTTTAACATGGATACTTATAGGTTATTGGGCATAGCAAGTAGTTATCAAGGTTCAAGGGCCATTCGTATGGGTTATCGATACCAATTACAATTTAAAAAATGGATAATTATAGGTTATTGGTCATAGCTAGTGGTTATAATGGTTACTAGGTCATTCGTATGGGTAATGAACACCAATTAAGGTATAAAATGGATACTTATAGGTTATTGGTTATACCTAGTGGTTATAATGGTTCACGGGCAATTCGTATGGGCTATGGACGCACAAGCGGTTTAACATGGATACTTATAGGTTATTGGGCATAGCTAGTGGTTATCAAGCTTCAAGGGCCATTCGTATGGGTTATCGATACCAATTACAATTTAAAAAATGGATAATTATAGGTTATTGGTCATAGCTAGTGGTTATAATGGTTACTAGGACATTCGTATGGGTAATGAACACCAATTAAGGTTTAAAATGGATACTTATAGGTTATTGGTCATAGCTAGTGGTCAAAATTGTTCAAGGGGCTTTCGTATGGGTTCTAGACACCAATTACAGTTTTTAAAATGGATACTTATAGGCTATTGGTCATAGCTAGTGGATATAATGGTTCACGGGCCATTTGTATAGGTTATCAACACCAATTACAGTTTAGAAAATGGATACTTAGAGGTTATTGGTTATAGCTAGTGGTTATAATGGTTCACGGGCCATTCGTATGGGTTATGGATGCCAAAGCGGTTTAACATGGATACTTATAGGTTATTGGGCATAGCTAGTGGTTATCATGGTTCAAGGGCCATTCGTATGGGTTATCGATACCAATTACAATTTAAAAAATGGATAATTATAGGTTATTGGTCATAGCTAGTGGTTATAATGGTTACTAGGTCATTCGTATGGGTAATGAACACCAATTAAGGTTTAAAATGGATACTTATAGGTTATTGGTCATAGCTAGTGGTCAAAATTGTTCAAGGGGCTTTTGTATGGGTTCTAGACACCAATTACAGTTTAAAAAATGGATACTTATAGGCTATTGGTCATAGCTAGTGGTTATAATGGTTCATGGGCCATTTGTATAGGTTATCAACACCAATTACAGTTTAAAAAATGGATACTTAGAGGCTATTGGTTATAGCTAGTTGTTATAATGATTCACGGGCCATTCGTATGGGCTGTGGACGCCTATTACGGTTTAACATGGATACTTATAGGTTACTGCGCGTAGCTAGTGGTTGTAATGGTTCACAGGCCATTCGTATAGGTTCTAGACACCAATTACAGTTTAAAAACTGGATACTTATAGGTTATCGGTCATAGCTAGTGGGTATAATGGTTCACGGCCCATTTGTATGGGTTATCAACACCAGTTACAGTTAAAAAAATGGATACTTATAAGTTATTGGTTATACCTAGTGGTTATAATGGTACACGGGCAATTCGTATGGGCTATGGACGCCAAGCGGTTTAACATGGATACTTATAGGTTACTGGGCATAGCTAGTGGTTATCATGGTTCAAGGGCCATTCATATGGGTTATCGATACCAATTACAATTTAAAAAATGGATAATTATAGGTTATTGGTCATAGCTAGTGGTTATAATGGTTACTAGGTCATTCGTATGGGTAATGAACACCAATTAAGGTTTAAAATGGATACTTATAGGTTATTGGTCATAGCTAGTGGTCAAAATTGTTCAAGGGGCTTTCGTATGGGTTCTAGACACCAATTACAGTTTAAAAAATGCATACTTATAGGCTATTGGTCATAGCTAGTGGTTATAATGGTTCACGGGCCATTCGTATAGGTTATCAACACCAATTACAGTTTAAAAAATGGATACTTAGAGGTTATTGGTTATAGCTAGTGGTTATAATGGTTCACGGGCCATTCGTATGGGCTGTGGACGCCAATTACGGTTTAACATGGATACTTATAGGTTATTGCGCGTAGCTAGTGGTTATAATGGTTCACAGACCATTCGTATAGGTTCTAGACACCAATTACAGTTTAAAAAATATATACTTATAGGTTATTGGTCATAGCTAGTGAGAATAATGGTTCACGCCCCATCTGTATGGGTTATCAACACCAGTTACAGTTTAAAAAATGGATACTTATAGGTTGTTGGTTACACCTAGTGGTTATAATGGTTCACGGGCAATTCGTATGGGCTATGGATGCACAAGCGGTTTAACATGGATACTTATAGGTTATTGGGCATAGCAAGTAGTTATCAAGGTTCAAGGGCCATTCGTATGGGTTATCGATACCAATTACAATTTAAAAAATGGATAATTATAGGTTATTGGTCATAGCTAGTGGTTATAATGGTTACTAGGTAATTCGTATGGGTAATGAACACCAATTAAGGTTTAAAATGGATACTTATAGGTTATTGGTCATAGCTAGTGGTCAAAATTGTTCAAGGGGCTTTCGTATGGGTTCTAGACACCAATTACAGGTTTAAAAATGGATACTTATAGGCTATTGGTCATAGCTAGTAGTTATAATGGTTCACTGGCCATTTGTATAGGTTATCAACACCAATTACAGTTTAAAAAATGGATACTTAGAGGCTATTGGTTATAGCTAGTGGTTATAATAGTTCACGGGCCATTCGTATGGGCTATGGATGCCAAAGCGGTCTAACATGGATACTAATAGGGCATAGCTAGTGGTTATCATGGTTCAAGGGCCATTCGTATGGGTTATCGATACCAATTACAATTTAAAAAATGGATAATTATAGGTTATTGGTCATAGCTAGTGGTTATAATGGTTACTAGGTCATTCGTATGGGTAATGAACACCAATTAAGGGTTAAAATGGATACTTATAGGTTATTGGTCATAGCTAGTGGTCAAAATTGTTCAAGTGGCTTTTGTATGGGTTCTAGACACCAATTACAGTTTAAAAAATGTATACTTATAGGCTATTGGTCATAGCTAGTGGTTATAATGGTTCATGGCCATTTGTATAGGTTATCAACACCAATTACAGTTTAAAAAATGGATACTTAGAGGCTATTGGTTATAGCTAGTTGTTATAATGGTTCACGGGCCATTCGTATGGGCTGTGGACGCCTATTACGGTTTAACATGGATACTTATAGGTTACTGCGCGTAGCTAGTGGTTGTAATGGTTCACAGGCCATTCGTATAGGTTCTAGACACCAATTACAGTTTAAAAACTGGATACTTATAGGTTATCGGTCATAGCTAGTGGGTATAATGGTTCACGGCCCATTTGTATGGGTTATCAACACCAGTTACAGTTAAAAAAATGGATACTTATAAGTTATTGGTTATACCTAGTGGTTATAATGGTACACGGGCAATTTGTATGGGCTATGGACGCCAAAGCGGTTTAACATGGATACTTATAGGTTATTGGGCATAGCTAGTGGTTATCATGGTTCAAGGGCCATTCGTATGGGTTATCGATACCAATTACAATTTAAAAAATGGATAATTATAGGTTATTGGTCATAGCTAGTGGTTATAATGGTTACTAGGTCATTCGTATGGGTAATGAACACCAATTAAGGTTTAAAATGGATACTTATAGGTTATTGGTCATAGCTAGTGGTCAAAATTGTTCAAGGGGCTTTCGTATGGGTTCTAGACACCAATTACAGTTTAAAAAATGCATACTTATAGGCTATTGGTCATAGCTAGTGGTTATAATGGTTCACGGGCCATTTGTATAGGTTATCAACACCAATTACAGTTTAAAAAATGGATACTTAGAGGTTATTGCTTATAGCTAGTGGTTATAATGGTTCACGGGCCATTCGTATGGGCTGTGGACGCCAATTACGGTTTAAAATGGATACTTATAGGTTATTGCGCGTAGCTAGTGGTTATAATGGTTCACAGGCCATTCGTATAGGTTCTAGACACCAATTATAGTTTAAAAAATATATACTTATAGGTTATTGGTCATAGCTAGTGGGAATAATGGTTCACGCCCCATCTGTATGGGTTATCAACACCAGTTACAGTTTAAAAAATGGATACTTATAGGTTGTTGGTTACACCTAGTGGTTATAATGGTTCACGGGCAATTCGTATGGGCTATGGATGCACAAGCGGTTTAACATGGATACTTATAGGTTATTGGGCATAGCAAGTAGTTATCAAGGTTCAAGGGCCATTCGTATGGGTTATCGATACCAATTACAATTTAAAAAATGGATAATTATAGGTTATTGGTCATAGCTAGTGGTTATAATGGTTACTAGGTAATTCGTATGGGTAATGAACACCAATTAAGGTTTAAAATGGATACTTATAGGTTATTGGTCATAGCTAGTGGTCAAAATTGTTCAAGGGGCTTTCGTATGGGTTCTAGACACCAATTACAGGTTTAAAAATGGATACTTATAGGCTATTGGTCATAGCTAGTAGTTATAATGGTTCACTGGCCATTTGTATAGGTTATCAACACCAATTACAGTTTAAAAAAATGGATACTTAGAGGCTATTGGTTATAGCTAGTGGTTATAATAGTTCACGGGCCATTCGTATGGGCTATGGATGCCAAAGCGGTCTAACATGGATACTAATAGGGCATAGCTAGTGGTTATCATGGTTCAAGGGCCATTCGTATGGGTTATCGATACCAATTACAATTTAAAAAATGGATAATTATAGGTTATTGGTCATAGCTAGTGGTTATAATGGTTACTAGGTCATTCGTATGGGTAATGAACACCAATTAAGGTTTAAAATGGATACTTATAGGTTATTGGTCATAGCTAGTGGTCAAAATTGTTCAAGGGGCTTTTGTATGGGTTCTAGACACCAATTACAGTTTAAAAAATGGATACTTATAGGCTATTGGTCATAGCTAGTAGTTATAATGGTTCACTGGCCATTTGTATAGGTTATCAACACCAATTACAGTTTAAAAAAATGGATACTTAGAGGCTATTGGTTATAGCTAGTGGTTATAATAGTTCACGGGCCATTCGTATGGGCTATGGATGCCAAAGCGGTCTAACATGGATACTAATAGGGCATAGCTAGTGGTTATCATGGTTCAAGGGCCATTCGTATGGGTTATCGATACCAATTACAATTTAAAAAATGGATAATTATAGGTTATTGGTCATAGCTAGTGGTTATAATGGTTACTAGGTCATTCGTATGGGTAATGAACACCAATTAAGGTTTAAAATGGATACTTATAGGTTATTGGTCATAGCTAGTGGTAAAAATTGTTCAAGGGGCTTTCGTATGGGTTCTAGACACCAATTACAGTTTAAAAAATGGATACTTATAGGCTATTGGTCATAGCTAGTGGTTATAATGGTTCATGGCCATTTGTATAGGTTATCAACACCAATTACAGTTTAAAAAACGGATACTTAGAGGCTATTGGTTATAGCTAGTTGTTATAATGGTTCACGGGCCATTCGTATGGGCTGTGGACGCCTATTACGGTTTAACATGGATACTTATAGGTTACTGCGCGTAGCTAGTGGTTGTAATGGTTCACAGGCCATTCGTATAGGTTCTAGACACCAATTACAGTTTAAAAACTGGATACTTATAGGTTATCGGTCATAGCTAGTGGGTATAATGGTTCACGGCCCATTTGTATGGGTTATCAACACCAGTTACAGTTAAAAAAATGGATACTTATAAGTTATTGGTTATACCTAGTGGTTATAATGGTACACGGGCAATTCGTATGGGCTATGGACGCCAAAGCGGTTTAACATGGATACTTATAGGTTATTGGGCATAGCTAGTGGTTATCATGGTTCAAGGGCCATTCGTATGGGTTATCGATACCAATTACAATTTAAAAAATGGATAATTATAGGTTATTGGTCATAGCTAGTGGTTATAATGGTTACTAGGTCATTCGTATGGGTAATGAACACCAATTAAGGTATAAAATGGATACTTATAGGTTATTGGTCATAGCTAGTGGTCAAAATTGTTCAAGGGGCTTTCGTATGGGTTCTAGACACCAATTACAGTTTAAAAAATGCATACTTATAGGCTATTGGTCATAGCTAGTGGTTATAATGGTTCACGGGCCATTTGTATAGGTTATCAACACCAATTACAGTTTAAAAAATGGATACTTAGAGGTTATTGCTTATAGCTAGTGGTTATAATGGTTCACGGGCCATTCGTATGGGCTGTGGACGCCAATTACGGTTTAACATGGATACTTATAGGTTATTGCGCGTTGCTAGTGGTTATAATGGTTCACAGGCCATTCGTATAGGTTCTAGACACCAATTATAGTTTAAAAAATATATACTTATAGGTTATTGGTCATAGCTAGTGGGAATAATGGTTCACGCCCCATCTGTATGGGTTATCAACACCAGTTACAGTTTAAAAAATGGATACTTATAGGTTGTTGGTTACACCTAGTGGTTATAATGGTTCACGGGCAATTCGTATGGGCTATGGATGCACAAGCGGTTTAACATGGATACTTATAGGTTATTGGGCATAGCAAGTAGTTATCAAGGTTCAAGGGCCATTCGTATGGGTTATCGATACCAATTACAATTTAAAAAATGGATAATTATAGGTTATTGGTCATAGCTAGTGGTTATAATGGTTACTAGGTCATTCGTATGGGTAATGAACACCAATTAAGGTATAAAATGGATACTTATAGGTTATTGGTTATACCTAGTGGTTATAATGGTTCACGGGCAATTCGTATGGGCTATGGACGCACAAGCGGTTTAACATGGATACTTATAGGTTATTGGGCATAGCTAGTGGTTATCAAGCTTCAAGGGCCATTCGTATGGGTTATCGATACCAATTACAATTTAAAAAATGGATAATTATAGGTTATTGGTCATAGCTAGTGGTTATAATGGTTACTAGGACATTCGTATGGGTAATGAACACCAATTAAGGTTTAAAATGGATACTTATAGGTTATTGGTCATAGCTAGTGGTCAAAATTGTTCAAGGGGCTTTCGTATGGGTTCTAGACACCAATTACAGTTTTTAAAATGGATACTTATAGGCTATTGGTCATAGCTAGTGGATATAATGGTTCACGGGCCATTTGTATAGGTTATCAACACCAATTACAGTTTAGAAAATGGATACTTAGAGGTTATTGGTTATAGCTAGTGGTTATAATGGTTCACGGGCCATTCGTATGGGTTATGGATGCCAAAGCGGTTTAACATGGATACTTATAGGTTATTGGGCATAGCTAGTGGTTATCATGGTTCAAGGGCCATTCGTATGGGTTATCGATACCAATTACAATTTAAAAAATGGATAATTATAGGTTATTGGTCATAGCTAGTGGTTATAATGGTTACTAGGTCATTCGTATGGGTAATGAACACCAATTAAGGTTTAAAATGGATACTTATAGGTTATTGGTCATAGCTAGTGGTCAAAATTGTTCAAGGGGCTTTTGAATGGGTTCTAGACACCAATTACAGTTTAAAAAATGGATACTTATAGGCTATTGGTCATAGCTAGTGGTTATAATGGTTCATGGGCCATTTGTATAGGTTATCAACACCAATTACAGTTTAAAAAATGGATACTTAGAGGCTATTGGTTATAGCTAGTTGTTATAATGATTCACGGGCCATTCGTATGGGCTGTGGACGCCTATTACGGTTTAACATGGATACTTATAGGTTACTGCGCGTAGCTAGTGGTTGTAATGGTTCACAGGCCATTCGTATAGGTTCTAGACACCAATTACAGTTTAAAAACTGGATACTTATAGGTTATCGGTCATAGCTAGTGGGTATAATGGTTCACGGCCCATTTGTATGGGTTATCAACACCAGTTACAGTTAAAAAAATGGATACTTATAAGTTATTGGTTATACCTAGTGGTTATAATGGTACACGGGCAATTCGTATGGGCTATGGACGCCAAGCGGTTTAACATGGATACTTATAGGTTACTGGGCATAGCTAGTGGTTATCATGGTTCAAGGGCCATTCGTATGGGTTATCGATACCAATTACAATTTAAAAAATGGATAATTATAGGTTATTGGTCATAGCTAGTGGTTATAATGGTTACTAGGTCATTCGTATGGGTAATGAACACCAATTAAGGTTTAAAATGGATACTTATAGGTTATTGGTCATAGCTAGTGGTCAAAATTGTTCAAGGGGCTTTCGTATGGGTTCTAGACACCAATTACAGTTTAAAAAATGCATACTTATAGGCTATTGGTCATAGCTAGTGGTTATAATGGTTCACGGGCCATTCGTATAGGTTATCAACACCAATTACAGTTTAAAAAATGGATACTTAGAGGTTATTGGTTATAGCTAGTGGTTATAATGGTTCACGGGCCATTCGTATGGGCTGTGGACGCCAATTACGGTTTAACATGGATACTTATAGGTTATTGCGCGTAGCTAGTGGTTATAATGGTTCACAGGCCATTCGTATAGGTTCTAGACACCAATTACAGTTTAAAAAATATATACTTATAGGTTATTGGTCATAGCTAGTGAGAATAATGGTTCACGCCCCATCTGTATGGGTTATCAACACCAGTTACAGTTTAAAAAATGGATACTTATAGGTTGTTGGTTACACCTAGTGGTTATAATGGTTCACGGGCAATTCGTATGGGCTATGGATGCACAAGCGGTTTAACATGGATACTTATAGGTTATTGGGCATAGCAAGTAGTTATCAAGGTTCAAGGGCCATTCGTATGGGTTATCGATACCAATTACAATTTAAAAAATGGATAATTATAGGTTATTGGTCATAGCTAGTGGTTATAATGGTTACTAGGTAATTCGTATGGGTAATGAACACCAATTAAGGTTTAAAATGGATACTTATAGGTTATTGGTCATAGCTAGTGGTCAAAATTGTTCAAGGGGCTTTCGTATGGGTTCTAGACACCAATTACAGGTTTAAAAATGGATACTTATAGGCTATTGGTCATAGCTAGTAGTTATAATGGTTCACTGGCCATTTGTATAGGTTATCAACACCAATTACAGTTTAAAAAATGGATACTTAGAGGCTATTGGTTATAGCTAGTGGTTATAATAGTTCACGGGCCATTCGTATGGGCTATGGATGCCAAAGCGGTCTAACATGGATACTAATAGGGCATAGCTAGTGGTTATCATGGTTCAAGGGCCATTCGTATGGGTTATCGATACCAATTACAATTTAAAAAATGGATAATTATAGGTTATTGGTCATAGCTAGTGGTTATAATGGTTACTAGGTCATTCGTATGGGTAATGAACACCAATTAAGGGTTAAAATGGATACTTATAGGTTATTGGTCATAGCTAGTGGTCAAAATTGTTCAAGTGGCTTTTGTATGGGTTCTAGACACCAATTACAGTTTAAAAAATGTATACTTATAGGCTATTGGTCATAGCTAGTGGTTATAATGGTTCATGGCCATTTGTATAGGTTATCAACACCAATTACAGTTTAAAAAATGGATACTTAGAGGCTATTGGTTATAGCTAGTTGTTATAATGGTTCACGGGCCATTCGTATGGGCTGTGGACGCCTATTACGGTTTAACATGGATACTTATAGGTTACTGCGCGTAGCTAGTGGTTGTAATGGTTCACAGGCCATTCGTATAGGTTCTAGACACCAATTACAGTTTAAAAACTGGATACTTATAGGTTATCGGTCATAGCTAGTGGGTATAATGGTTCACGGCCCATTTGTATGGGTTATCAACACCAGTTACAGTTAAAAAAATGGATACTTATAAGTTATTGGTTATACCTAGTGGTTATAATGGTACACGGGCAATTTGTATGGGCTATGGACGCCAAAGCGGTTTAACATGGATACTTATAGGTTATTGGGCATAGCTAGTGGTTATCATGGTTCAAGGGCCATTCGTATGGGTTATCGATACCAATTACAATTTAAAAAATGGATAATTATAGGTTATTGGTCATAGCTAGTGGTTATAATGGTTACTAGGTCATTCGTATGGGTAATGAACACCAATTAAGGTTTAAAATGGATACTTATAGGTTATTGGTCATAGCTAGTGGTCAAAATTGTTCAAGGGGCTTTCGTATGGGTTCTAGACACCAATTACAGTTTAAAAAATGCATACTTATAGGCTATTGGTCATAGCTAGTGGTTATAATGGTTCACGGGCCATTTGTATAGGTTATCAACACCAATTACAGTTTAAAAAATGGATACTTAGAGGTTATTGCTTATAGCTAGTGGTTATAATGGTTCACGGGCCATTCGTATGGGCTGTGGACGCCAATTACGGTTTAAAATGGATACTTATAGGTTATTGCGCGTAGCTAGTGGTTATAATGGTTCACAGGCCATTCGTATAGGTTCTAGACACCAATTATAGTTTAAAAAATATATACTTATAGGTTATTGGTCATAGCTAGTGGGAATAATGGTTCACGCCCCATCTGTATGGGTTATCAACACCAGTTACAGTTTAAAAAATGGATACTTATAGGTTGTTGGTTACACCTAGTGGTTATAATGGTTCACGGGCAATTCGTATGGGCTATGGATGCACAAGCGGTTTAACATGGATACTTATAGGTTATTGGGCATAGCAAGTAGTTATCAAGGTTCAAGGGCCATTCGTATGGGTTATCGATACCAATTACAATTTAAAAAATGGATAATTATAGGTTATTGGTCATAGCTAGTGGTTATAATGGTTACTAGGTAATTCGTATGGGTAATGAACACCAATTAAGGTTTAAAATGGATACTTATAGGTTATTGGTCATAGCTAGTGGTCAAAATTGTTCAAGGGGCTTTCGTATGGGTTCTAGACACCAATTACAGGTTTAAAAATGGATACTTATAGGCTATTGGTCATAGCTAGTAGTTATAATGGTTCACTGGCCATTTGTATAGGTTATCAACACCAATTACAGTTTAAAAAAATGGATACTTAGAGGCTATTGGTTATAGCTAGTGGTTATAATAGTTCACGGGCCATTCGTATGGGCTATGGATGCCAAAGCGGTCTAACATGGATACTAATAGGGCATAGCTAGTGGTTATCATGGTTCAAGGGCCATTCGTATGGGTTATCGATACCAATTACAATTTAAAAAATGGATAATTATAGGTTATTGGTCATAGCTAGTGGTTATAATGGTTACTAGGTCATTCGTATGGGTAATGAACACCAATTAAGGTTTAAAATGGATACTTATAGGTTATTGGTCATAGCTAGTGGTCAAAATTGTTCAAGGGGCTTTTGTATGGGTTCTAGACACCAATTACAGTTTAAAAAATGGATACTTATAGGCTATTGGTCATAGCTAGTAGTTATAATGGTTCACTGGCCATTTGTATAGGTTATCAACACCAATTACAGTTTAAAAAAATGGATACTTAGAGGCTATTGGTTATAGCTAGTGGTTATAATAGTTCACGGGCCATTCGTATGGGCTATGGATGCCAAAGCGGTCTAACATGGATACTAATAGGGCATAGCTAGTGGTTATCATGGTTCAAGGGCCATTCGTATGGGTTATCGATACCAATTACAATTAAAAAAATGGATAATTATAGGTTATTGGTCATAGCTAGTGGTTATAATGGTTACTAGGTCATTCGTATGGGTAATGAACACCAATTAAGGTTTAAAATGGATACTTATAGGTTATTGGTCATAGCTAGTGGTAAAAATTGTTCAAGGGGCTTTCGTATGGGTTCTAGACACCAATTACAGTTTAAAAAATGGATACTTATAGGCTATTGGTCATAGCTAGTGGTTATAATGGTTCACTGGCCATTTGTATAGGTTATCAACACCAATTACAGTTTAAAAAATGGATACTTATAGGTTATTAGTCATAGCTAGTGGGTATAATGGTTCACGGCCCATTTGTATGGGTTATCAACACCAGTTACAGTTTAAAAAATGGATAATTATAGGTTATTGGTTTTACCTAGTGGTTATAATGGTTCACGGGCAATTCGTATGGGCTATGGACGCACAAGCGGTTTAACATGGATACTTATAGGTTATTGGGCATCGCTAGTGGTTATCATGGTTCAAGGGCCATTCGTATGGGTTATCGATACCAATTACAATTTAAAAAATGGATAATTATAGGTTATTGGTCATAGCTAGTGGTTATAATGGTTACTAGGACATTCGTATGGGTAATGAACACCAATTAAGGTTTAAAATGGATACTTATAGGTTATTGGTCATAGCTAGTGGTCAAAATTGTTCAAGGGGCTTTCGTATGGGTTCTAGACACCAATTACAGTTTTAAAAATGGATACTTATAGGCTATTGGTAATAGCTAGTAGTTATAATGGTTCACTGGCCATTTGTATCGGTTATCAACACCAATTACAGTTTAAAAAATGGATTCTTATAGGTTATTGGTTATAGCTAGTGGTTATAATGGTTCACGGGCCATTCGTATGGGCTATGGATGCCAAAGCGGTTTAACATGGATACTTATAGGTTATTGGGCATAGCTAGTGGTTATCATGGTTCAAGGGCCATTCGTATGGGTTATCGATACCAATTACAATTTAAAAAATGGATAATTATAGGTTATTGGTCATAGCTAGTGGTTATAATGGTTACTAGGTCATTCGTATGGGTAATGAACACCAATTAAGGTTTAAAATGGATACTTATAGGTTATTGGTCATAGCTAGTGGTCAAAATTGTTCAAGGGGCTTTTGTATGGATACTTATAGGCTATTGGTCATAGCTAGTGGTTATAATGGTTCACGGGCCATTTGTATAGGTTATCAACACCAATTACAGTTTAAAAAATGGATACTTAGAGGTTATTGGTTATAGCTAGTTGTTATAATGGTTCACGGGATATTCGTATGGGCTATGGACGCCAATTACGGTTTAACATGGATACTTATAGGTTATTGCGCGTAGCTAGTGGTTATAATGGTTCACAGGCCATTCGTATAGGTTCTAGACACCAATTACAGTTTAAAAAATGGATACTTATAAGTTATCGGTCATAGCTAGTGGGTATAATGGTTCACGGCCCATTTGTATGGGTTATCAACACCAGTTACAGTTAAAAAAATGGATACTTATAAGTTATTGGTTATACCTAGTGGTTATAATGGTACACGGGCAATTCGTATGGGCTATGGACGCCAAAGCGGTTTAACATGGATACTTATAGGTTATTGGGCATAGCTAGTGGTTATCATGGTTCAAGGGCCATTCGTATCGGTTATCGATACCAATTACAATTTAAAAAATGGATAATTATAGGTTATTGGTCATAGCTAGTGGTTATAATGGTTACTAGGTCATTCGTATGGGTAATGAACACCAATTAAGGTATAAAATGGATACTTATAGGTTATTGGTTATACCTAGTGGTTATAATGGTTCACGGGCAATTCGTATGGGCTATGGACGCACAAGCGGTTTAACATGGATACTTATAGGTTATTGGGCATAGCTAGTGGTTATCAAGGTTCAAGGGCCATTCGTATGGGTTATCGATACCAGTTACAATTTAAAAAATGGATAATTATAGGTTATTGGTCATAGCTAGTGGTTATAATGGTTACTAGGACATTCGTATGGGTAATGAACACCAATTAAGGTTTAAAATGGATACTTATAGGTTATTGGTCATAGCTAGTGGTCAAAATTGTTCAAGGTGCTTTCGTATGGGTTCTAGACACCAATTACAGTTTTAAAAATGGATACTTATAGGCTATTGGTCATAGCTAGTGGATATAATGGTTCACGGGCCATTTGTATAGGTTATCAACACCAATTACAGTTTCGAAAATGGATACTTAGAGGTTATTGGTTATAGCTAGTGGTTATGATGGTTCACGGGCCATTCGTATGGGCTATGGATGCCAAAGCGGTTTAACATGGATACTTATAGGTTATTGGGCATAGCTAGTGGTTATCATGGTTCAAGGGCCATTCGTATGGGTTATCGATACCAATTACAATTTAAAAAATGGATAATTATAGGTTATTGGTCATAGCTAGTGGTTATAATGGTACTAGGTCATTCGTATGGGTAATGAACACCAATTAAGGTTTAAAATGGATACTTATAGGTTATTGGTCATAGCTAGTGGTCAAAATTGTTCAAGGGGCTTTTGTATGGGTTCTAGACACCAATTACAGTTTAAAAAGTGGATACTTATAGGCTATTGGTCATAGCTAGTGGTTATAATGGTTCATGGGCCATTTGTATAGGTTATCAACACCAATTACAGTTTAAAAAATGGATACTTAGAGGCTATTGGTTATAGCTTGTTGTTATAATGGTTCACGGGCCATTCGTATGGGCTGTGGACGCCTATTACGGTTTAACATGGATACTTATAGGTTATTGCGCGTAGCTAGTGGTTGTAATGGTTCACAGGCCATTCGTATAGGTTCTAGACACCAATTACAGTTTAAAAAATGGATCCTTATAGGTTATCGGTCATAGCTAGTGGGTATAATGGTTCACGGCCCATTTGTATGGGTTATCAACACCAGTTACAGTTAAAAAAATGGATACTTATAAGTTATTGGTTATACCTAGTGGTTATAATGGTACACGGGAAATTCGTATGGGCTATGGACGCCAAAGCGGTTTAACATGGATACTTATAGGTTATTGGGCATAGCTAGTGGTTATCATGGTTCAAGGGCCATTCGTATGGGTTATCGATACCAATTACAATTTAAAAAATGGATAATTATAGGTTATTGGTCATAGCTAGTGGTTATAATGGTTACTAGGTCATTCGTATGGGTAATGAACACCAATTAAGGTTTAAAATGGATACTTATAGGTTATTGGTCATAGCTAGTGGTCAAAATTGTTCAAGGGGCTTTCGTATGGGTTCTAGACACCAATTACAGTTTAAAAAATGCATACTTATAGGCTATTGGTCATAGCTAGTGGTTATAATGGTTCACGGGCCATTTGTATAGGTTATCAACACCAATTACAGTTTAAAAAATGGATACTTAGAGGTTATTGCTTATAGCTAGTGGTTATAATGGTTCACGGGCCATTCGTATGGGCTGTGGACGCCAATTACGGTTTAAAATGGATACTTATAGGTTATTGCGCGTAGCTAGTGGTTATAATGGTTCACAGGCCATTCGTATAGGTTCTAGACACCAATTATAGTTTAAAAAATATATACTTATAGGTTATTGGTCATAGCTAGTGGGAATAATGGTTCACGCCCCATCTGTATGGGTTATCAACACCAGTTACAGTTTAAAAAATGGATACTTATAGGTTGTTGGTTACACCTAGTGGTTATAATGGTTCACGGGCAATTCGTATGGGCTATGGATGCACAAGCGGTTTAACATGGATACTTATAGGTTATTGGGCATAGCAAGTAGTTATCAAGGTTCAAGGGCCATTCGTATGGGTTATCGATACCAATTACAATTTAAAAAATGGATAATTATAGGTTATTGGTCATAGCTAGTGGTTATAATGGTTACTAGGTAATTCGTATGGGTAATGAACACCAATTAAGGTTTAAAATGGATACTTATAGGTTATTGGTCATAGCTAGTGGTCAAAATTGTTCAAGGGGCTTTCGTATGGGTTCTAGACACCAATTACAGGTTTAAAAATGGATACTTATAGGCTATTGGTCATAGCTAGTAGTTATAATGGTTCACTGGCCATTTGTATAGGTTATCAACACCAATTACAGTTTAAAAAAATGGATACTTAGAGGCTATTGGTTATAGCTAGTGGTTATAATAGTTCACGGGCCATTCGTATGGGCTATGGATGCCAAAGCGGTCTAACATGGATACTAATAGGGCATAGCTAGTGGTTATCATGGTTCAAGGGCCATTCGTATGGGTTATCGATACCAATTACAATTTAAAAAATGGATAATTATAGGTTATTGGTCATAGCTAGTGGTTATAATGGTTACTAGGTCATTCGTATGGGTAATGAACACCAATTAAGGTTTAAAATGGATACTTATAGGTTATTGGTCATAGCTAGTGGTCAAAATTGTTCAAGGGGCTTTTGTATGGGTTCTAGACACCAATTACAGTTTAAAAAATGGATACTTATAGGCTATTGGTCATAGCTAGTAGTTATAATGGTTCACTGGCCATTTGTATAGGTTATCAACACCAATTACAGTTTAAAAAAATGGATACTTAGAGGCTATTGGTTATAGCTAGTGGTTATAATAGTTCACGGGCCATTCGTATGGGCTATGGATGCCAAAGCGGTCTAACATGGATACTAATAGGGCATAGCTAGTGGTTATCATGGTTCAAGGGCCATTCGTATGGGTTATCGATACCAATTACAATTAAAAAAATGGATAATTATAGGTTATTGGTCATAGCTAGTGGTTATAATGGTTACTAGGTCATTCGTATGGGTAATGAACACCAATTAAGGTTTAAAATGGATACTTATAGGTTATTGGTCATAGCTAGTGGTAAAAATTGTTCAAGGGGCTTTCGTATGGGTTCTAGACACCAATTACAGTTTAAAAAATGGATACTTATAGGCTATTGGTCATAGCTAGTGGTTATAATGGTTCACTGGCCATTTGTATAGGTTATCAACACCAATTACAGTTTAAAAAATGGATACTTATAGGTTATTAGTCATAGCTAGTGGGTATAATGGTTCACGGCCCATTTGTATGGGTTATCAACACCAGTTACAGTTTAAAAAATGGATAATTATAGGTTATTGGTTTTACCTAGTGGTTATAATGGTTCACGGGCAATTCGTATGGGCTATGGACGCACAAGCGGTTTAACATGGATACTTATAGGTTATTGGGCATCGCTAGTGGTTATCATGGTTCAAGGGCCATTCGTATGGGTTATCGATACCAATTACAATTTAAAAAATGGATAATTATAGGTTATTGGTCATAGCTAGTGGTTATAATGGTTACTAGGACATTCGTATGGGTAATGAACACCAATTAAGGTTTAAAATGGATACTTATAGGTTATTGGTCATAGCTAGTGGTCAAAATTGTTCAAGGGGCTTTCGTATGGGTTCTAGACACCAATTACAGTTTTAAAAATGGATACTTATAGGCTATTGGTAATAGCTAGTAGTTATAATGGTTCACTGGCCATTTGTATCGGTTATCAACACCAATTACAGTTTAAAAAATGGATTCTTATAGGTTATTGGTTATAGCTAGTGGTTATAATGGTTCACGGGCCATTCGTATGGGCTATGGATGCCAAAGCGGTTTAACATGGATACTTATAGGTTATTGGGCATAGCTAGTGGTTATCATGGTTCAAGGGCCATTCGTATGGGTTATCGATACCAATTACAATTTAAAAAATGGATAATTATAGGTTATTGGTCATAGCTAGTGGTTATAATGGTTACTAGGTCATTCGTATGGGTAATGAACACCAATTAAGGTTTAAAATGGATACTTATAGGTTATTGGTCATAGCTAGTGGTCAAAATTGTTCAAGGGGCTTTTGTATGGATACTTATAGGCTATTGGTCATAGCTAGTGGTTATAATGGTTCACGGGCCATTTGTATAGGTTATCAACACCAATTACAGTTTAAAAAATGGATACTTAGAGGTTATTGGTTATAGCTAGTTGTTATAATGGTTCACGGGATATTCGTATGGGCTATGGACGCCAATTACGGTTTAACATGGATACTTATAGGTTATTGCGCGTAGCTAGTGGTTATAATGGTTCACAGGCCATTCGTATAGGTTCTAGACACCAATTACAGTTTAAAAAATGGATACTTATAAGTTATCGGTCATAGCTAGTGGGTATAATGGTTCACGGCCCATTTGTATGGGTTATCAACACCAGTTACAGTTAAAAAAATGGATACTTATAAGTTATTGGTTATACCTAGTGGTTATAATGGTACACGGGCAATTCGTATGGGCTATGGACGCCAAAGCGGTTTAACATGGATACTTATAGGTTATTGGGCATAGCTAGTGGTTATCATGGTTCAAGGGCCATTCGTATCGGTTATCGATACCAATTACAATTTAAAAAATGGATAATTATAGGTTATTGGTCATAGCTAGTGGTTATAATGGTTACTAGGTCATTCGTATGGGTAATGAACACCAATTAAGGTATAAAATGGATACTTATAGGTTATTGGTTATACCTAGTGGTTATAATGGTTCACGGGCAATTCGTATGGGCTATGGACGCACAAGCGGTTTAACATGGATACTTATAGGTTATTGGGCATAGCTAGTGGTTATCAAGGTTCAAGGGCCATTCGTATGGGTTATCGATACCAGTTACAATTTAAAAAATGGATAATTATAGGTTATTGGTCATAGCTAGTGGTTATAATGGTTACTAGGACATTCGTATGGGTAATGAACACCAATTAAGGTTTAAAATGGATACTTATAGGTTATTGGTCATAGCTAGTGGTCAAAATTGTTCAAGGTGCTTTCGTATGGGTTCTAGACACCAATTACAGTTTTAAAAATGGATACTTATAGGCTATTGGTCATAGCTAGTGGATATAATGGTTCACGGGCCATTTGTATAGGTTATCAACACCAATTACAGTTTCGAAAATGGATACTTAGAGGTTATTGGTTATAGCTAGTGGTTATGATGGTTCACGGGCCATTCGTATGGGCTATGGATGCCAAAGCGGTTTAACATGGATACTTATAGGTTATTGGGCATAGCTAGTGGTTATCATGGTTCAAGGGCCATTCGTATGGGTTATCGATACCAATTACAATTTAAAAAATGGATAATTATAGGTTATTGGTCATAGCTAGTGGTTATAATGGTACTAGGTCATTCGTATGGGTAATGAACACCAATTAAGGTTTAAAATGGATACTTATAGGTTATTGGTCATAGCTAGTGGTCAAAATTGTTCAAGGGGCTTTTGTATGGGTTCTAGACACCAATTACAGTTTAAAAAGTGGATACTTATAGGCTATTGGTCATAGCTAGTGGTTATAATGGTTCATGGGCCATTTGTATAGGTTATCAACACCAATTACAGTTTAAAAAATGGATACTTAGAGGCTATTGGTTATAGCTTGTTGTTATAATGGTTCACGGGCCATTCGTATGGGCTGTGGACGCCTATTACGGTTTAACATGGATACTTATAGGTTATTGCGCGTAGCTAGTGGTTGTAATGGTTCACAGGCCATTCGTATAGGTTCTAGACACCAATTACAGTTTAAAAAATGGATCCTTATAGGTTATCGGTCATAGCTAGTGGGTATAATGGTTCACGGCCCATTTGTATGGGTTATCAACACCAGTTACAGTTAAAAAAATGGATACTTATAAGTTATTGGTTATACCTAGTGGTTATAATGGTACACGGGAAATTCGTATGGGCTATGGACGCCAAAGCGGTTTAACATGGATACTTATAGGTTATTGGGCATAGCTAGTGGTTATCATGGTTCAAGGGCCATTCGTATGGGTTATCGATACCAATTACAATTTAAAAAATGGATAATTATAGGTTATTGGTCATAGCTAGTGGTTATAATGGTTACTAGGTCATTCGTATGGGTAATGAACACCAATTAAGGTTTAAAATGGATACTTATAGGTTATTGGTCATAGCTAGTGGTCAAAATTGTTCAAGGGGCTTTCGTATGGGTTCTAGACACCAATTACAGTTTAAAAAATGCATACTTATAAGCTATTGGTCTTAGCTAGTGGTTATAATGGTTCACGGGCCATTTGTATAGGTTATCAACACCAATTACAGTTTAAAAAATGGATACTTAGAGGTTATTGGTTATAGCTAGTGGTTATAATGGTTCACGGGCCATTCATATGGGCTGTGGACGCCAATTACGGTTTAACATGGATACTTATAGGTTATTGCGCGTAGCTAGTGGTTATAATGGTTCACAGGCCATTCGTATAGGTTCTAGACACCAATTACAGTTTAAAAAAGGATACTTATAGGTTATTGGTCATAGCTAGTGGGTATAATTGTTCACGGCCCATTTGTACGGGTTATCAACACCAGTTACAGTTTAAAAAATAGATACTTATAGGTTATTGGTTATACCTAGTGGTTATAATGGTTCACGGGCAATTCGTATGGGCTATGGACGCACAAGCGGTTTAACATGGATACTTATAGGTTATTGGGCATAGCTAGTGGTTATCATGGTTCAAGGGCCATTCGTATGGGTTATCGATACCAATTATAATTTAAAAAATGGATAATTATAGGTTATTGGTCATAGCTAGTGGTTATAATGGTTACTAGGTCATTCGTATGGGTAATGAACACCAATTAAGGTTTAAAATGGATACTTATAGGTTATTGGTCATAGCTAGTGGTAAAAATTGTTCAAGGGGCTTTCGTATGGGTTCTAGACACCAATTACAGTTTAAAAACTGGATACTCATAGGCTATTGGTCATAGCTAGTGGTTATAATGGTTCACTGGCCATTTGTATAGGTTATCAACACCAATTACAGTTTAAAAAATGGATACTTATAGGTTATTGGTCATAGCTAGTGGGTATAATGGTTCACGGCCCATTTGTATGGGTTATAAACACCAGTTACAGTTTAAAAATGGATAATTATAGGTTATTGGTTTTACCTAGTGGTTATAATGGTTCACGGGCAATTCGTATGGGCTATGGACGCACAAGCGGTTTAACATGGATACTTATAGGTTATTGGGCATCGCTAGTGGTTATCATGGTTCAAGGGCCATTCGTATGGGTTATCGATACCAATTACAATTTAAAAAATGGATAATTATAGGTTATTGGTCATAGCTAGTGGTTATAATGGTTACTAGGTCATTCGTATGGGTAATGAACACCAATTAAGGTTTAAAATGGATACTTATAGGTTATTGGTCATAGCTAGTGGTCAAAATTGTTCAAGGGGCTTTTGTATGGGTTCTAGACGCCAATTACAGTTTTAAAAATGGATACTTATAGGCTATTGGTCATAGCTAGTAGTTATAATGGTTCACTGGCCATTTGTATAGGTTATCAACACCAATTACAGTTTAAAAAATGGATACTTATAGGTTATTCGTTATGGCTAGTGGTTATAATGGTTCACGGGCCATTCGTATGGGCTATGGATGCCAAAGCGGTTTAACATGGATACTTATAGGTTATTGGGCATAGCTAGTGGTTATCATGGTTCAAGGGCCATTCGTATGGGTTATCGATAACAATTACAATTTAAAAAATGGATAATTATAGGTTATTGGTCATAGCTAGTGGTTATAATGGTTACTAGGTCATTCGTATGGGTAATGAACACCAATTAAGGTTTAAAATGGATACTTATAGGTTATTGGTCATAGCTAGTGGTCAAAATTGTTCAAGGGGCTTTTGTATGGATACTTATAGGCTATTGGTCATAGCTAGTGGTTATAATGGTTCACGGGCCATTTGTATAGGTTATCAACACCAATTACAGTTTAAAAAATGGATACTTAGAGGTTATTGGTTATAGCTAGTTGTTATAATGGTTCACGGGCCATTCGTATGGGCTATGGACGCCAATTACGGTTTAACATGGATACTTATAGGTTATTGCGCGTAGCTAGTGGTTATAATGGTTCACAGGCCATTCGTATAGGTTCTAGACACCAATTATAGTTTAAAAAATGGATACTTATAAGTTATCGGTCATAGCTAGTGGGTATAATGGTTCACGGCCCATTTGTATGGGTTACCAACACCAGTTACAGTAAAAAAAAATGGATACTTATAAGTTATTGGTTACACCTAGTGGTTATAATGGTACACGGGCAATTCGTATGGGCTATGGATGCCAAAGCGGTTTAACATGGATACTTATAGGTTATTGGGCATAGCTAGTGGTTATCTTGGTTCAAGGGCCATTCGTATGGGTTATCAATACCAATTACAATTTAAAAAATGGATAATTATAGGTTATTGGTCATAGCTAGTGGTTATAATGGTTACTAGGTCATTCGTATGGGTAATGAACACCAATTAAGGTTTAAAATGGATACTTATAGGTTATTGGTCATAGCTAGTGGTCAAAATTGTTCAAGGGGCTTTCGTATGGGTTCTAGACACCAATTACAGTTTAAAAAAATGCATACTTATAAGCTATTGGTCATAGCTAGTGGTTATAATGGTTCACGGGCCATTTGTATAGGTTATCAACACCAAGTACAGTTTAAAAAATGGATACTTAGAGGTTATTGGTTATAGCTAGTGGTTATAATGGTTCACGGGCCATTCATATCGGCTGTGGACGCCAATTACGGTTTAACATGGATACTCATAGGCTATTGGTCATAGCTAGTGGTTATAATGGTTCACTGGCCATTTGTATAGGTTATCAACACCAATTACAGTTTAAAAAATGGATACTTATAGGTTATTGGTCATAGCTAGTGGGTATAATGGTTCACGGCCCATTTGTATGGGTTATCAACACCAGTTACAGTTTAAAAAATGGATAATTATAGGTTATTGGTTTTACCTAGTGGTTATAATGGTTCACGGGCAATTCGTATGGGCTATGGACGCACAATCGGTTTAACATGGATACTTATAGGTTATTGGGCATCGCTAGTGGTTATCATGGTTCAAGGGCCATTCGTATGGGTTATCGATACCAATTACAATTTAAAAAATGGATAATTATAGGTTATTGGTCATAGCTGGTGGTTATAATGGTTACTAGGTCATTCGTATGGGTAAAGAACACCAATTATGGTTTAAAATGGATGCTTATAGGTTATTGGTCATAGCTAGTGGTAAAAATTGTTCAAGGGGCTTTCGTATGGGTTCTAGACACCAATTACAGTTTAAAAAATGGATACTTATAGGCTATTGGTCATAGCTAGTGGTTATAATGGTTCACTGGCCATTTGTATAGGTTATCAACACCAATTACAATTTTAAAAATGGATACTTATGGGTTATTGGTTATAGCTAGTGGTTATAATGGTTCACGGGCCATTCGTATGGGCTATGGCCGCAAATTACGGTTTAACATGGATACTTATAGGTTATTGGTTATAGCAAGTGGTTATAATGGTTCACGGGCCATTCGTATGGGTTATCGACACAAATAAGATTTAAAATGCTTAGTTATATGTTATTGGCCACAGCTAGTGGTCAAACATGTTCACGGGGCATTCGTATGGGTTTTGGACACCAATTACAGTTTAAAAAATGGATACTTATAGGTTATTGGTCATAGCTAGTGATTATAATGGTTCACGGGCCATTTGTATGGGTTATCAACACCAATTACAGTTTAAAACATGGATACTTATAGGTTATTGGTTATAGCTAGTGGTTATACTGGTTCACATGCCATTCGTATGGGCTATGGATGCCAATTACGGTTCAACATGGATACTTATAGGTTACTGCGCGTAGCTAGTGGTTATAATGTTTCACGGGCCATTCGTATGGGTTATCGCCACAAATAAGATTTAAAAAGGCTACTTATATGTTATTGGTTATACC
The DNA here is from genome assembly GCA_963853835.1 of Calendula officinalis. Lineage (NCBI taxonomy): Eukaryota > Viridiplantae > Streptophyta > Magnoliopsida > Asterales > Asteraceae > Calendula > Calendula officinalis. The sequence continues at coordinate 63,618,206 of OY970825.1, read as the reverse complement.
TAGTGGTTATAATGGTTCACGGGGAATTCGTATGGGCTATGTACGCCAAAGCGATTTAACATGGATACTTATAGGTTCATGGGCGTAGCTAGTGGTCATAATGGTTCACGGGCCATTCGTATGGGTTATCGACACCAATTACAATTTAAAAAACAAATAATTATAGGTTATTGGTCATAGCTAGTGGTTATAACGGTTCACGAACCATTTGTATGGGTTCTAGACACCAATTACAGTTTAAAAAATGGATACTTATAGGTTAAAGGTCATAGCTAGTGGTTATAATGGTTCACGAGCAATTTGTATGGGTTATCAACACCAATTACAATTTAAAAATGGATACTTATAGGTTATTTGTTGTACCTAGTGGTTATAATGGTTCACGGGAAATTCGTATGGGCTATGGACGCCAAAGCGATTTAACATGGATACTAATAGGTTCTTGGGCGTAGCTAGTCGTTATAATGATTCACGGGCCATTCGTATGGGTTATCGACACCAATTACGATTTAAAAAATGGATAATTATAGGTTATTGGTCATAGCTAGTTGTTATAATGGTTCATGGGCCATTCTTATGGTTAATGGACACCAATTAAGGTTTAAAATGGGTACTTATAGGTTATTGGTCATAGCTAGTTGTCAAAATCGTTCAAGGGGCATTCGTATGGGTTCTAGACACCAATTACAATTTAAAAAATGGATACTTATAGGTTATTGGTCATAGCTAGTGGTTATAATGGCTCACGGGCCATTTGTATGGGTTATCAACACCAATTACAGTTTAAAAAATGGATACTTATAGGTTCTTGGGCGTAGCTAGTGGTTATAATGATTCACGGGCCATTCGTATGGGATCTAGACACCAATTACAGTTTAAAAAATGGATACTTATAGGTTATTGGTCATAGCTAGTGGTTATAATGGTTCACGGGCCATTTGTATGGGTTATCAACACTAGTTACAGTATAAAAATGGATACTTATAGGTGATTGGTTATACCTAGTGGTTATAATGGTTCACGGGAAATTCGTATGGGCTATGGACGCCAAAGCGGTTTAACATGGATACTTATAGGTTCTTGGGCGTAGCAAATGGTCATAAAGGTTCACGGGCCATTCGTATGGGTTATCGACACCAATTACAATTTAAAAAATGGATAATTATAGGTTATTTGTCATTGCTAGTGGTTATAATGGGTCACGGGCCATTCATATCGGTAATGGAACCAATTAAGGTTTAAAACGGATACTTATAGGCTATTGGTCATAGCTAGTGGTCAAAATCGTTCAAGTATGGGTTCTAGACACCAATTACAGTTTAAAAATGGATACTTATAGGTTATTGGTCATAGCTAGTGGTAATAATGGTTCACGGGCCATTTGTATGGGTTATCAACACCAGTTACAGTTTAAAAAATGTATACTTATAGGTTATTGGTTATATCTAGTGGTTATAATGGTTCACGTGCCATTTGTATGGGTTATCAACACCAATTACAGTTTAAAAAATGGATACTTATAGGTTATTGGTTATAGCTAGTGGTTATAATGGTTCACGGACCATTCGTATGGGTTATCGACACAAACAAGATTTAAAATGCTTACTTATATGTTATTGGCCACAGCTAGTGGTCAAACATGTTCACGGGGCATTCGTATGGGTTTTGGACACCAATTACAGTTTAAAAAATGGATACTTATAGGTTATTGGTCATAGCTAGTGATTATAATGGTTCACGGGCCATTTGTATGGGTTATCAATACCAATTACAGTTTAAAAAATGGATACTTATAGGTTATTGGTTATAGCTAGTGGTTATAATGATTCACAGGCCATTCGTATGGGCTATGGATGCCAATTACGGTTCAACATGGATACTTATAGGTTACTGCGCGTAGCTAGTGGTTTTAATGTTTCACGGGCCATTCGTATGGGTTATCGACACAAATAAGATTTAAAATGGCTACTTATATGTTATTGGTTATACCTAGTGGTTATAATGGTTCACGGGGAATTCGTATGGGTTATGTACGCCAAAGCGATTTAACATGGATACTTATAGGTTCATGGGCGTAGCTAGTGGTCATAATGGTTCATGGGCCATTCGTATGGGTTATCGACACCAATTACAATTTAAAAAATAAATAATTATAGGTTATTGGTCATAGCTAGTGGTTATAATGGTTCACGAACCATTTGTATGGGTTCTAGACACCAATTACAGTTTAAAAATTGGATACTTATAGGTTATAGGTCATAGCTAGTGGTTATAATGGTTCACGAGCGATTTGTATGGGTTATCAACACCAATTACAGTTTAAAAATTGATACTTATAGGTTATTGGTTATACCTAGTGGTTATAATGGTTCACGGGATATTCGTATGGGCTATGGACGCCAAAGCGATTTAACATGGATACTAATAGGTTCTTGGTCGTAGCTAGTTGTCAAAATCGTTCAAAGGGCATTCGTATGGGTTATCGACACCAATTACGATTTAAAAAATGGATAATTATAGGTTATTGGTCATAGCTAGTTGTTATAATGGTTCATGGGCCATTCTTATGGTTAATGGACACCAATTAAGGTTTAAAATGGGTACTTATAGGTTATTGGTCATATCTAGTTGTCAAAATCATTCAAGGGGCATTCGTATGGGTTCTAGACACCAATTACAGTTTAAAACATGGATACTTATAGGTTATTGGTTATAGCTAGTGGTTATACTGGATCACATGCCATTCGTATGGGCTATGGATGCCAATTACGGTTCAACATGGATACTTATAGGTTACTGCGCGTAGCTAGTGGTTATAATGTTTCACGGGCCATTCGTATGGGTTATCGCCACAAATAAGATTTAAAAAGGCTACTTATATGTTATTGGTTATACCTAGTGGTTATAATGGTTCACGGGGAATTCGTATGGGCTATGTACGCCAAAGCGATTTAACATGGATACTTATAGGTTCATGGGCGTAGCTAGTGGTCATAATGGTTCACGGGCCATTCGTATGGGTTATCGACACCAATTACAATTTAAAAAACAAATAATTATAGGTTATTGGTCATAGCTAGTGGTTATAATGGTTCACGAACCATTTGTATGGGTTCTAGACACCAATTACAGTTTAAAAAATGGATACTTATAGGTTATTTGTTGTACCTAGTGGTTATAATGGTTCACGGGAAATTCGTATGGGCTATGGACGCCAAAGCGATTTAACATGGATACTAATAGGTTCTTGGGCGTAGCTAGTCGTTATAATGATTCACGGGCCATTCGTATGGGTTATCGACACCAATTACGATTTAAAAAATGGATAATTATAGGTTATTGGTCATAGCTAGTTGTTATAATGGTTCATGGGCCATTCTTATGGTTAATGGACACCAATTAAGGTTTAAAATGGGTACTTATAGGTTATTGGTCATAGCTAGTTGTCAAAATCGTTCAAGGGGCATTCGTATGGGTTCTAGACACCAATTACAATTTAAAAAATGGATACTTATAGGTTATTGGTCATAGCTAGTGGTTATAATGGCTCACTGGCCATTTGTATGGGTTATCAACACCAATTACAGTTTAAAAAATGGATACTTATAGGTTCTTGGGCGTAGCTAGTGGTTATAATGATTCACGGGCCATTCGTATGGGATCTAGACACCATTTACAGTTTAAAAAATGGATACTTATAGGTTATTGGTCATAGCTAGTGGTTATAATGGTTCACGGGCCATTTGTATGGGTTATCAACACTAGTTACAGTATAAAAATGGATACTTATAGGTGATTGGTTATACCTAGTGGTTATAATGGTTCACGGGAAATTCGTATGGGCTATGGACGCCAAAGCGGTTTAACATGGATACTTATAGGTTCTTGGGCGTAGCAAATGGTCATAAAGGTTCACGGGCCATTCGTATGGGTTATCGACACCAATTACAATTTAAAAAATGGATAATTATAGGTTATTTGTCATTGCTAGTGGTTATAATGGGTCACGGGCCATTCATATCGGTAATGGAACCAATTAAGGTTTAAAACGGATACTTATAGGATATTGGTCATAGCTAGTGGTCAAAATCGTTCAAGTATGGGTTCTAGACACCAATTACAGTTTAAAAATGGATACTTATAGGTTATTGGTCATAGCTAGTGGTAATAATGGTTCACGGGCCATTTGTATGGGTTATCAACACCAGTTACAGTTTAAAAAATGTATACTTATAGGTTATTGGTTATATCTAGTGGTTATAATGGTTCACGGGCCATTTGTATGGGTTATCAACACCAATTACAGTTTAAAAAATGGATACTTATAGGTTATTGGTTATAGCTAGTGGTTATAATGGTTCACGGGCCATTCGTATGGGTTATCGACACAAATAAGATTTAAAATGCTTACTTATATGTTATTGGCCACAGCTAGTGGTCAAACATGTTCACGGGGCATTCGTATGGGTTTTGGACACCAATTACAGTTTAAAAAATGGATACTTATAGGTTATTGGTCATAGCTAGTGATTATAATGGTTCATGGGCCATTTGTATGGGTTATCAACACCAATTACAATTTAAAAAATGGATACTTATAGGTTATTGGTTTTAGCTAGTGGTTATAATGGTTCACAGGCCATTCGTATGGGCTATGGATGCCAATTACGGTTCAACATGGATACTTATAGGTTACTGCGCGTAGCTAGTGGTTATAATGTTTCACGGGCCATTCGTATGGGTTATCGACACAAATAAGATTTAAAATGGCTACTTATATGTTATTGGTTATACCTAGTGGTTATAATGGTTCACGGGGAATTCGTATGGGTTATGTACGCCAAAGCGATTTAACATGGATACTTATAGGTTCATGGGCGTAGCTAGTGGTCATAATGGTTCATGGGCCATTCGTATGGGTTATCGACACCAATTACAATTTAAAAAATAAATAATTATAGGTTATTGGTCATAGCTAGTGGTTATAATGGTTCACGAACCATTTGTATGGGTTCTAGACACCAATTACAGTTTAAAAATTGGATACTTATAGGTTATAGGTCATAGCTAGTGGTTATAATGGTTCACGAGCGATTTGTATGGGTTATCAACACCAATTACAGTTTAAAAACGGATACTTATAGGTTATTGGTTATACCTAGTGGTTATAATGGTTCACGGGATATTCGTATGGGCTATGGACGCCAAAGCGATTTAACATGGATACTAATAGGTTCTTGGTCGTAGCTAGTTGTCAAAATCGTTCAAAGGGCATTCGTATGGGTTATCGACACCAATTACGATTTAAAAAATGGATAATTATAGGTTATTGGTCATAGCTAGTTGTTATAATGGTTCATGGGCCATTCTTATGGTTAATGGACACCAATTAAGGTTTAAAATGGGTACTTATAGGTTATTGGTCATATCTAGTTGTCAAAATCGTTCAAGGGGCATTCGTATGGGTTCTAGACACCAATTACAATTTAAAAAATGGATACTTATAGGTTATTGGTCATAGCTAGTGGTTATAATGGCTCACGGGCCATTTGTATGGGTTATCAACACCAATTACAGTTTAAAAAATGGATACTTATAGGTTCTTGGGCGTAGCTAGTGGTTATAATGATTCACGGGCCATTCATATGGGATCTAGACACCAATTACAGTTTAAAAAATGGATACTTATAGGTTATTGGTCATAGCTATTGGTTATAATGGTTCACGGGCCATTTGTATGGGTTATCAACACTAGTTACAGTATAAAAATGGATACTTATAGGTGATTGGTTATACCTAGTGGTTATAATGGTTCACGGGAAATTCGTATGGGTTATGGACGCCAAAGCGGTTTAACATGGATACTTATAGGTTCTTGGGCGTAGCAAATGGTCATAAAGGTTCACGGGCCATTCGTATGGGTTATCGACACCAATTACAATTTAAAAAATGGATAATTATAGGTTATTTGTCATTGCTAGTGGTTATAATGGGTCACGGGCCATTCATATCGGTAATGGAACCAATTAAGGTTTAAAACGGATACTTATAGGCTATTGGTCATAGCTAGTGGTCAAAATCGTTCAAGTATGGGTTCTAGACACCAATTACAGTTTAAAAATGGATACTTATAGGTTATTGGTCATAGCTAGTGGTTATAATGGTTCACGGGCCATTTGTATGGGTTATCAACACCAGTTACAGTTTAAAAAATGTATACTTATAGGTTATTGGTTATATCTATTGGTTATAATGGTTCACGTGCCATTTGTATGGGTTATCAACACCAATTACAGTTTAAAAAATGGATACTTATAGGTTATTGGTTATAGCTAGTGGTTATAATGGTTCACGGGCCATTCGTATGGGTTATCGACACAAACAAGATTTAAAATGCTTACTTATATGTTATTGGCCACAGCTAGTGGTCAAACATGTTCACGGGGCATTCGTATGGGTTTTGGACACCAATTACAGTTTAAAAAATGGATACTTATAGGTTATTGGTCATAGCTAGTGATTATAATGGTTCACGGGCCATTTGTATGGGTTATCAATACCAATTACAGTTTAAAAAATGGATACTTATAGGTTATTGGTTATAGCTAGTGGTTATAATGATTCACGGGCCATTCGTATGGGCTATGGATGCCAATTACGGTTCAACATGGATACTTATAGGTTACTGCGCGTAGCTAGTGGTTTTAATGTTTCACGGGCCATTCGTATGGGTTATCGACACAAATAAGATTTAAAATGGCTACTTATATGTTATTGGTTATACCTAGTGGTTATAATGGTTCACGGGGAATTCGTATGGGTTATGTACGCCAAAGCGATTTAACATGGATACTTATAGGTTCATGGGCGTAGCTAGTGGTCATAATGGTTCACGGGCCATTCGTATGGGTTATCGACACCAATTACAATTTAAAAAATAAATAATTATAGGTTATTGGTCATAGCTAGTGGTTATAATGGTTCACGAACCATTTGTATGGGTTCTAGACACCAATTACAGTTTAAAATTTGGATACTTATAGGTTATAGGTCATAGCTAGTGGTTATAATGGTTCACGAGCAATTTGTATGGGTTATCAACACCAATTACAGTTTAAAAATGGATACTTATAGGTTACTGCGCGTAGCTAGTGGTTTTAATGTTTCACGGGCCATTCGTATGGGTTATCGACACAAATAAGATTTAAAATGGCTACTTATATGTTATTGGTTATACCTAGTGGTTATAATGGTTCACGGGGAATTCGTATGGGTTATGTACGCCAAAGCGATTTAACATGGATACTTATAGGTTCATGGGCGTAGCTAGTGGTCATAATGGTTCACGGGCCATTCGTATGGGTTATCGACACCAATTACAATTTAAAAAATAAATAATTATAGGTTATTGGTCATAGCTAGTGGTTATAATGGTTCACGAACCATTTGTGTGGGTTCTAGACACCAATTACAGTTTAAAAATTGGATACTTATAGGTTATAGGTCATAGCTAGTGGTTATAATGGTTCACGAGCAATTTGTATGGGTTATCAACACCAATTACAGTTTAAAAATTGATACTTATAGGTTATTGGTTATACCTAGTGGTTATAATGGTTCACGGGAAATTCGTATGGGCTATGGACGCCAAAGCGATTTAACATGGATACTAATAGGTTCTTGGTCATAGCTAGTTGTCAAAATCATTCAAAGGGCATTCGTATGGGTTATCGACACCAATTACGATTTAAAAAATGGATAATTATAGGTTATTGGTCATAGCTAGTTGTTATAATGGTTCATGGGCCATTCTTATGGTTAATGGACACCAATTAAGGTTTAAAATGGGTACTTATAGGCTATTGGTCATAGCTAGTTGTCAAAATCGTTCAAGGGGCATTCGTATGGGTTCTAGACACCAATTACAATTTAAAAAATGGATACTCATAGGTTATTGGTCATAGCTAGTGGTTATAATGGCTCACGGGCCATTTGTATGGGTTATCAACACCAATTACAGTTTAAAAAATGGATACTTATAGGTTCTTGGGTGTAGCTATTGGTTATAATGATTCACGGGCCATTCGTATGGGATCTAGACACCAATTACAGTTTAAAAAATGGATACTTATAGGTTATTGGTCATAGCTAGTGTTTATAATGGTTCACGGGCCATTTGTATGGGTTATCAACACTAGTTACAGTATAAAAATGGATACTTATAGGTGATTGGTTATACCTAGTGGTTATAATGGTTCACGGGAAATTCGTATGGGCTATGGACGCCAAAGCGGTTTAACATGGATACTTATAGGTTCTTGGGCGTAGCAAATGGTCATAAAGGTTCACGGGCCATTCGTATGGGTTATCGACACCAATTACAATTTAAAAAATGGATAATTATAGGTTATTTGTCATTGCTAGTGGTTATAATGGGTCACGGGCCATTCATATCGGTAATGGAACCAATTAAGGTTTAAAACGGATACTTATAGGCTATTGGTCATAGCTAGTGGTCAAAATCGTTCAAGTATGGGTTCTAGACACCAATTACAGTTTAAAAATGGATACTTATAGGTTATTGGTCATAGCTAGTGGTTGTAATGGTTCACGGGCCATTTGTATGGGTTATCAACACCAGTTACAGTTTAAAAAATGTATACTTATAGGTTAATTGTTATATCTAGTGGTTATAATGGTTCACGGGCCATTTGTATGGGTTATCAACACCAATTACAGTTTAAAAAATGGATACTTATAGGTTATTGGTTATAGCTAGTGGTTATAATGGTTCACGGGCCATTCGTATGGGTTATCGACACAAATAAGATTTAAAATGCTTACTTATATGTTATTGGCCACAGCTAGTGGTCAAACATGTTCACGGGGCATTCGTATGGGTTTTGGACACCAATTACAGTTTAAAAAATGGATACTTATAGGTTATTGGTCATAGCTAGTGATTATAATGGTTCATGGGCCATTTGTATGGGTTATCAACACCAATTACAATTTAAAAAATGGATACTTATAGGTTATTGGTTTTAGCTAGTGGTTATAATGGTTCACAGGCCATTCGTATGGGCTATGGATGCCAATTACGGTTCAACATGGATACTTATAGGTTACTGCGCGTAGCTAGTGGTTATAATGTTTCACGGGCCATTCGTATGGGTTATCGACACAAATAAGATTTAAAATGGCTACTTATATGTTATTGGTTATACCTAGTGGTTATAATGGTTCACGGGGAATTCGTATGGGTTATGTACGCCAAAGCGATTTAACATGGATACTTATAGGTTCATGGGCGTAGCTAGTGGTCATAATGGTTCATGGGCCATTCGTATGGGTTATCGACACCAATTACAATTTAAAAAATAAATAATTATAGGTTATTGGTCATAGCTAGTGGTTATAATGGTTCACGAACCATTTGTATGGGTTCTAGACACCAATTACAGTTTAAAAATTGGATACTTATAGGTTATAGGTCATAGCTAGTGGTTATAATGGTTCACGAGCGATTTGTATGGGTTATCAACACCAATTACAGTTTAAAAACGGATACTTATAGGTTATTGGTTATACCTAGTGGTTATAATGGTTCACGGGATATTCGTATGGGCTATGGACGCCAAAGCGATTTAACATGGATACTAATAGGTTCTTGGTCGTAGCTAGTTGTCAAAATCATTCAAAGGGCATTCGTATGGGTTATCGACACCAATTACGATTTAAAAAATGGATAATTATAGGTTATTGGTCATAGCTAGTTGTTATAATGGTTCATGGGCCATTCTTATGGTTAATGGACACCAATTAAGGTTTAAAATGGGTACTTATAGGTTATTGGTCATATCTAGTTGTCAAAATCGTTCAAGGGGCATTCGTATGGGTTCTAGACACCAATTACAATTTAAAAAATGGATACTTATAGGTTATTGGTCATAGCTAGTGGTTATAATGGCTCACGGGCCATTTGTATGGGTTATCAACACTAATTACAGTTTAAAAAATGGATACTTATAGGTTCTTGGGCGTAGCTAGTGGTTATAATGATTCACGGGCCATTCGTATGGGATCTAGACACCAATTACAGTTCAAAAAATGGATACTTATAGGTTATTGGTCATAGCTATTGGTTATAATGGTTCACGGGCCATTTGTATGGGTTATCAACACTAGTTACAGTATAAAAATGGATACTTATAGGTGATTGGTTATACCTAGTGGTTATAATGGTTCACGGGAAATTCGTATGAGTTATGGACGCCAAAGCGGTTTAACATGGATACTTATAGGTTCTTGGGCGTAGCAAATGGTCATAAAGGTTCACGGGCCATTCGTATGGGTTATCGACACCAATTACAATTTAAAAAATGGATAATTATAGGTTATTTGTCATTGCTAGTGGTTATAATGGGTCACGGGCCATTCATAACGGTAATGGAACCAATTAAGGTTTAAAACGGATACTTATAGGCTATTGGTCATAGCTAGTGGTCAAAATCGTTCAAGTATGGGTTCTAGACACCAATTACAGTTTAAAAATGGATACTTATAGGTTATTGGTCATAGCTAGTGGTTATAATGGTTCACGGGCCATTTGTATGGGTTATCAACACCAGTTACAGTTTAAAAAATGTATACTTATAGGTTATTGGTTATATCTAGTGGTTATAATGGTTCACGTGCCATTTGTATGGGTTATCAACACCAATTACAGTTTAAAAAATGGATACTTATAGGTTATTGGTTATAGCTAGTGGTTATAATGGTTCACGGGCCATTCGTATGGGTTATCGACACAAACAAGATTTAAAATGCTTACTTATATGTTATTGGCCCCAGCTAGTGGTCAAACATGTTCACGGGGCATTCGTATGGGTTTTGGACACCAATTACAGTTTAAAAAATGGATACTTATAGGTTATTGGTCATAGCTAGTGATTATAATGGTTCACGGGCCATTTGTATGGGTTATCAATGTTGGAATATGCTTCACATGTATAACATATAGTTATATGGCTAGTTGTTTGTGAGCCTAAAGGGTCACACACTTAAACACTAAACACCATTATATAATTAGTGTAATTAGTGTAATTACATTAATTATTAATATATATAAGCTATGAGCTTGTCTATCATAAGTTTAATATTAAAAGTTAATATTGAAACTTTCTTGTGGGCAAACTAGAAGAAACAAAAGATAGGGACTTGTGGGCAAATAAGACTAATGATTTATGGAAATCATTAAAGGATTGTAATGGCACCATTAAGAGATATAATGGTCCATAAACTCCTTTCTTTGACCACACTTGGCCGTCCCCTCTCACACACACTTTGAAGGTGTTTTGTTTTCTCTCTTTTGCTCTCAAGACTCTAGGACTAGCATCCATTACATTGGTGTTCTTGGAAGTGTTGTGTGGACTTGCTTTAGAGGTATTCCCCATTGGAATCCTTGGTTTCGGTTGCTCACAATATCCATCCGAATTCATCATTGATCAAAGGCAACTAGGGTATGATTCTTATACCATTCTCTTTGATTTTTCTTTTAGTTTAATTGTATGATTGATATCAAGATCCTTTCATGGTGATAAATACTTTCCGCTGCGTTTTGTTAATTGTTTTAACCGAAAATCACCATTAGTGGTATCACGAGTCATTATATTAATCATATAATTAGCTAGATTTTGTAAAAAGTGGCAAAAATCAATCGGTTTTGATGTATAAAAATCCCGATCGGAAAGAAAAAAAAAAAAACCCTACGGTTTTTTGTTTTTTTTTTTTTTTTCGGTTTTTTTTAATTTAAAAGATGGGTTAAAACATGTATTTTTGGAACCCTATTGTCACTTGTTACAAAATCAAATCAAAAAGTTAATCTAGTTTATTGAATTTTTTGATTATTTGGCTTGGAATTCTTGTTTAATTATGTTTTTTGATATGGCAAAACATGTATTTTTGCCATATCCCAAGCCAAAGCCTTGTCAAATTGTTGATTGTTTGTGCAAACCGATGAAAGCCTAGACCGTTTGTGAATGAATGTGGTTGATGTTTGGTTGTTTGTTTATTTCGGGAAAAGCCGTGTTTTTTTTGGCTTAATTGTTGTAATTTGTTTCATTTTTTTTCTTTTATTTTTGGTGCCATTTTTGGGGCAATTTGTAATGTAAAAGTAATAGAATAGATTGTATTTATTTTATCTTTTTATTGTAAATTGTTTGACAAAAATATTGAAGACTTATGAAGAAAACAACAAATTTCCGTCACAAAAGCGAGGGCTGTACGAAAACAGGTTTTCCAGAGGCATACGGACTCCTTTTTGGGCGATTCAAAAGCCCAAAATGCTTGCAAAGTCGTGGGCTACAACTTTCCAGAAGGCCGGGAAGACCAGCGAAGACTCCTTCAGTGACTTTTCGGGCTTCAAAGTCTGCTGGAATTTTCTGGCAGATTACACTTTTTCACAATTTTGGGTTCTACTTGCTCAAGAATGTCTTGGAGCAAGTGGGAGCCCATTGGGTTTATGTAGGCCCGTTTGGGTTCATGTTGGCCCGTCCCCTAGTTTGACCCTTCGGTCCGTCGTGATGACTCACGTGACCGAACCTAGGATTTCATCGGTCGAGGTTTGCACAAAATTATGTTGCATGTTTTATTCTTTGTTTGTGGTTGTTTTTCTTTTCTATTAGATACAAATAGTAAAACAAATTAAAAATGGTTTTTTGACACAAACATTAAAACATTCAAACCCTTAATCATCGATGACTACTAGTTAATCATTGATGATTAAACCTTTAATCTAAAATCGTTTTGAGATTAAACTAAGTTTAAATATGATTTGAAACTCATCACTTAATAATCGCTAAAAGTTTTTACCGTTTATTACAAGACTTATGAAGTGGTATGAATGAAGTACATGATTCATTCATATCTTAAATTAAATTTTATTAAATTAAAATTTAAACATACCTAAAATTTAAGTCACGCCGTCCAATCGGTTGTAAATCACTTGCTTCTATTTTTGAATTCACGTGAGACGTGGTTTGAATTTAAATCCGAGGTCATTATTCTCTACGGTGAGACCTAGATCTATTTTGACATGATTTCACATTGGATGACTTAATCAAGTTAACGGTGAGACCTTGACTCGAGGCGACGATGCGACAAACATGCCACTTGACCCTAGATGCTTGTTCACTAGGTGCCATGAAGTCCCATACCTCTAAGAGTTGCACTTGTAATGCAATTGTTGAACGTCACCTACCTATTGGATCTATCATCTCTAGCAGATCAACTGATGCGATGATAGAAGCTCAATGGGATCTTAGCTTTTAATTAAAATTAATTGGGTAGTTAATTTATTAAAAGAAATTATTATTAAAAATACTAATTAATGAACTTTGTAATTTTGTAGATGACTTCAAACAATCAAACCCTAACACATACCACCATTCGTTCCGTTCTCGAAAAAGAGAAACTTGATGGAACGAACTTTGTGGACTGGTCTCGTAACCTAAGGATTGTCCTTAGGGCCGAGCATAAGTACCACCATTTGGAGGAGGCGCTGCCCCCTGCCCCTGCTGCTACCGCCACTGCTGCTGTTCGTACAGCCTATACCAAAAGGTTTAACGAACAACAGGAAGTCGCCGCGCTTATGCTAGTGAGCATGATTCCCGATATTCAAAAGAATCTCGTGGACCTCACTGCATTTGATATGATGCGTGAACTAACGACCATGTATCAAAAGCAAGCCGAGCAGGAACTCTTTGACACTGTCAAAGCCTTCCACGCTTGTAAGCAGGAGGAGGGACAGTCTGTTAGCTCTTATCTCTTGAAGATGAAGAGCTACTTAGACCAAATGGAGAGGCTTGGTTACGCTATGCCGCACATCCTTGGGATTAGCTTGATTCTAACGTCCTTAAACAAGGATTTTGCACCGTTTGTCATGACTTATCATATGCATAGTATGGGGAAGACATTCGCCGAATTACATGCTATGCTGAAACAAACGGAAGAAAGCCTACCCAAGAAAACTCCGGCCCCTACTGTCCTTGCTATAAGGCAAGGAAAGATCCAAAAACCAAAACCGCAAGTAGTTGCAAAGGGCCAAGGCAAGGGAAAGCAAGTTTACAAGCCCAAGCCAAAGGTTCCCCCACCTACTCGTAAGGAGCATCCCGCTAAGGATCTTGCTTGCCATCACTGCGGTGAACCAGGCCATTGGAGGAGGAATTGTCCTGCCTACCTGGCAGAGTTGATGAAGAACAAAGCCAACAAGGTTGGCACATCAGGTATCTTCACAATAGAACTATATGCTTTCCCTAAGAAATCATGGGTATATGACACTGGTTGTGGAACTCACATTTGTAATACCATGCAGGGTCTAAGGGGAAGTAGAAAGCTAAACCATGGAGCTTTGGACTTGTACGTGGGCAATGGCAATCGTGCACCGGTCGAAGCTATAGGAAGCTATGATTTAATCCTTCCTAGTGGTTTAATTATTGTATTAGACAATTGTCACTATGCGCCTAGTATTACTAGGGGTATAGTATCGCTTTCTTGTTTGTGGAATAATGGTTTTATTCATACGTTTACGGATTATGGTATTTCAGTTTCAAAGGATAATGTTTTTTACTTTAATGCTATTCCTCGTGATGGTATCTTTGAGATTGACATGCATAATCGTATCACAAACAGTAGTTCTATTTATACATGTAGCAATAAGAAATCCAAGAAGAATTTGGATTCTACTTACCTATGGCATTGTCGCCTTTGCCATGTTAACAAGAAACGCGTTTTGAAATTACAAAAGGATGGACTTATAAAATCAGATGATTCTGAATCATTTGATAAATGTGTTTCTTGCATATCTGGTAAAATGGCGCGCAAGCCTTTCTCCCATGTAGGCGAAAGGGCCAACGATCTACTTGGACTCATACATACTGATGTATGTGGCCCTTTTAGAACTCGAACTAGGGAAGGTGCTACCTATTTCATTACTTTCACTGACGACTTTAGTCGTTATGGTTATGTTTACTTGATTAAACATAAACATGAAACCTTTGAAACGTTCAAAGCTTTCCAAAATGAAGTAGAAAATCAACTCGGCAAGAAGATAAAGGCTCTTCGTTCTGATCGAGGAGGAGAGTACATGAGCCATGAGTTCCAAGATCATCTTAAGAATTGTGGGATTGTCTCACAATTCACTCCCCCTTATACACCACAGCATAATGGTGTATCAGAGAGGAGAAATCGCACCTTGCTTGACATGGTTCGATCGATGATGAGTCCTACCACTCTGCCTCTATCTTTTTGGGGTTATGCACTCAAATCGGCTGCTCGCATACTAAATATGGTTCCCACCAAGAAGGTTGAAAAGACACCATATGAGATATGGCATGGGAAAGTCCCTAACTTGTCTTACTTGAAGGTCTGGGGTTGTGAGGCTCTCGTGAAACGAGACACGCCAAACAAACTTGAACCCAGAGCTGTCAAGTGCATCTTTATAGGATACCCTGAGGAAACGATGGGTTACTATTTCTACTACCCACCTGAGCAAAAAGTAATTATTGCTCGTTATGCTGAGTTTCTTGAGAGCAATCTCATTTCACAAGAAGCAAGTGGGAGTACCATCGACTTTGACGAGATTCCAAGCGATGAAGATGCACAACCTATTGTAGAGACTAGCGAACATCAAGATGAGGCTGAACACGAAACTGTTCCTGTTGCACCTCAAAATGATGTAATCCCTGTTCGAAGGTCCGCAAGGACACCTCATGCACCTGAACGATATGGTTTCCATGTCGATGCTGAGGAGCTGAGTTTAGGGGATCATAATGAACCCCCTAACTATCGAGCTGCATTATCAGATTCTGAATCTGACAAATGGCTTGATGCTATGAACGCGGAAATGCAATCCATGAAAGATAACCAAGTATGGACTTTGGTTGATCTTCCTCCTAACAGTAAGACTGTTGGTAGCAAGTGGCTCTTCAAGAAGAAGACCGACATGGATGGCAATGTACACACCTATAAAGCTCGATTGGTAGCAAAAGGTTATACTCAAACCTACGGGATTGACTATGATGAAACCTTCTCGCCTGTTGCCGACGTTAGAGCTATTAGGATTGTCATAGCCATAGCAGCGTACTATGACTATGAGATTTGGCAAATGGATGTTAAAACTGCTTTCTTAAATGGACATCTTGATGAAGATGTTTATATGGTTCAACCTGAGGGTTTTGTTAATCCAAAACACCCAAAGAAAGTATGTAAGCTTCAAAGGTCCATTTATGGACTAAAGCAAGCATCCAGAAGTTGGAACAAAAGATTCGATGAGGAAGTCAAATCGTTTGGCTTTACTCAGAATCCCGACGAGCCATGTGTATATGTAAGAGCTAGTGGGAGCATTGTCGTCTTTCTAATCCTATATGTCGATGACATACTACTCATAGGAAATAACATTCCAATGCTACAAGATGTAAAATCCTGGCTTGGGAAGTGCTTCGCTATGAAGGATCTTGGGGAAGCGGCATATATACTTGGTATAAAGATCTATCGAGATCGATCAAAGCGGTTAATCGGACTAAGTCAAAGTGCGTACATTGATAAGATTCTAAAACGGTTTAGAATGGATGCTTCCAAACGTGGAAGTCTCCCTATGCAACACAATGTACACTTGAGTAAGACTCAAGGACCGTCCTCACCTGATGAGATGAAACGTATGCGTGATGTCCCCTATGCCTCGGCAGTAGGATCTATCATGTATGCTGTGCGGTGCACAAGACCTGATGTAGCGTTCTCTCAGAACCTTACAAGCCGATATCAACAGAATCCAGGTGAGAGTCACTGGACTGCTGTTAAGAACATACTGAAGTATCTTAGGAATACTAAAGATATGTTTCTTGTTTATGGTGGTGAAAGTCAAGATGAACTGAGCGTCACTTGTTATTCTGATGCTAGTTTTGAGACTGATAGAGATGATTCCAAATCTCAAACGGGGTATGTTTTCGTTTTGAACGGAGGCGCTGTTGATTGGAAAAGTGCAAAGCAGAGCACTATCGCTATGTCTTCTACAGAAGCTGAATACATTGCAACTACTGAAGCTGCAATGGAAGCTGTTTGGATGAGGAAATTCATTTCTGGGCTTGGTGTTGTCCCCAGTAATGAAAAACCTATGGATATGTTCTGTGATAACACAGGTGCTATCATCATTGCCAACGAACCTGGTGTTCAGAAAGGTGCCAGACATTATCGGAGGAAGCTTCACTACATTAGAGATGCGATCCTAATGGGAGATGTACGCTTGCTCAAAGTTCATACAGATGACAACTTAGCTGATCCCTTCACGAAGCCAATGTCATGTACCAAACATATTGAACATGCTAGAAGCATTGGACTTCGACCAGCTAATAGTTTCATGTAATCTGTTTTAGTATTTGGATAATGGAACATTGAGCAGTTTTTATTGGAATAAATTGATATATTTGATATGATCGTTTTTATATGAATATCTACTGTGTTCTATATTTGCATGTTTATATCCATGAATATTTACTGCGTTTTATATTCTAAATTGTCCATTGTCATAATTAATAATATGGGAATATTATTAAGACAAATCTGAGGGCATTGATGACATTATCTTAGTATGACTAAGGATGATGAAATCAAACTCACATGTTGTCCATAATGATGCACAATTGGACTGACCCAACCTATGAGAAATCACTTCATGGATTTATGTCACAAGTGAATCTCACAAAGGCTTTGTCACTTATCCTCTGACTTGAGATGCAAGTTGGTTTGTGTATGTAGAGGGGCAAACTTTGATATGGTTAAACGTTGACCTGAACAAGGCTGCTATAACAACCATTATCGGGTTTGTCATTAAGCATATGACAGACACGTGCAGTCAATAAAGAATTTGTTCCTCCACACATGTGGATTAGATACTACTGGGCCCCTCGATGATTTGAATAGATGTATGTGTGGCCACACCCAAAAGGTAATCAAGATGAATCTTGATTGGTTTTGGTAATCTACTTCAATATATAGATCGAGAAACAGAATCGTTGAAATTTTAGATTGACATTTATCCTTGTCTAAAATTCAACATAGTATCAGTAACAAAAGGATAACTGCTTGAAAAACCTTGAACAAAGATTTTATGAAACTCCTCATGTACTTCTAGGGGCATTGGCGGGTTGCTAGACTCTAACCTTTGCTTGTATAACTACTTGATGTTATCACGTGCGCAAGTGGGAGCTGTTGGAATATGCTTCACATGTATAACATATAGTTATATGGCTAGTTGTTTGTGAGCCTAAAGGGTCACACACTTAAACACTAAACACCATTATATAATTAGTGTAATTAGTGTAATTACATTAATTATTAATATATATAAGCTATGAGCTTGTCTATCATAAGTTTAATATTAAAAGTTAATATTGAAACTTTCTTGTGGGCAAACTAGAAGAAACAAAAGATAGGGACTTGTGGGCAAATAAGACTAATGATTTATGGAAATCATTAAAGGATTGTAATGGCACCATTAAGAGATATAATGGTCCATAAACTCCTTTCTTTGACCACACTTGGCCGTCCCCTCTCACACACACTTTGAAGGTGTTTTGTTTTCTCTCTTTTGCTCTCAAGACTCTAGGACTAGCATCCATTACATTGGTGTTCTTGGAAGTGTTGTGTGGACTTGCTTTAGAGGTATTCCCCATTGGAATCCTTGGTTTCGGTTGCTCACAATATCCATCCGAATTCATCATTGATCAAAGGCAACTAGGGTATGATTCTTATACCATTCTCTTTGATTTTTCTTTTAGTTTAATTGTATGATTGATATCAAGATCCTTTCATGGTGATAAATACTTTCCGCTGCGTTTTGTTAATTGTTTTAACCGAAAATCACCATTAATCAATACCAATTACAGTTTAAAAAATGGATACTTATAGGTTATTGGTTATAGCTAGTGGTTATAATGATTCACAGGCCATTCGTATGGGCTATGGATGCCAATTACGGTTCAACATGGATACTTATAGGTTACTGCGCGTAGCTAGTGGTTTTAATGTTTCACGGGCCATTCGTATGGGTTATCGACACAAATAAGATTTAAAATGGCTACTTATATGTTAATTGTTATACCTAGTGGTTATAATGGTTCACGGGGAATTCGTATGGGTTATGTACGCCAAAGCGATTTAACATGGATACTTATAGGTTCATGGGCGTAGCTAGTGGTCATAATGGTTCACGGGCCATTCGTATGGGTTATCGACACCAATTACAATTTAAAAAATAAATAATTATAGGTTATTGGTCATAGCTAGTGGTTATAATGGTTCACGAACCATTTGTATGGGTTCTAGACACCAATTACAGTTTAAAAATTGGATACTTATAGGTTATAGGTCATAGCTAGTGGTTATAATGGTTCACGAGCAATTTGTATGGGTTATCAACACCAATTACAGTTTAAAAATGGATACTTATAGGTTACTGCGCGTAGCTAGTGGTTTTAATGTTTCACGGGCCATTCGTATGGGTTATCGACACAAATAAGATTTAAAATGGCTACTTATATGTTATTGGTTATACCTAGTGGTTATAATGGTTCACGGGGAATTCGTATCGGTTATGTATGCCAAAGCGATTTAACATGGATACTTATAGGTTCATGGGCGTAGCTAGTGGTCATAATGGTTCACGGGCCATTCGTATGGGTTATCGACACCAATTACAATTTAAAAAATAAATAATTATAGGTTATTTGTCATAGCTAGTGGTTATAATGGTTCACGAACCATTTGTATGGGTTCTAGACACCAATTACAGTTTAAAAATTGGATACTTATAGGTTATAGGTCATAGCTAGTGGTTATAATGGTTCACGAGCAATTTGTATGGGTTATCAACACCAATTACAGTTTAAAAATGGATACTTATAGGTTATTGGTTATACCTAGTGGTTATAATGGTTCACGGGAAATTCGTATGGGCTATGGACGCCAAAGCGATTTAACATGGATACTAATAGGTTCTTGGTCATAGCTAGTTGTCAAAATCATTCAAAGGGCATTCGTATGGGTTATCGACACCAATTACGATT
Source organism: Calendula officinalis (assembly GCA_963853835.1). Taxonomy (NCBI): domain Eukaryota; kingdom Viridiplantae; phylum Streptophyta; class Magnoliopsida; order Asterales; family Asteraceae; genus Calendula; species Calendula officinalis. Next base: position 63,598,086 of record OY970825.1, on the reverse strand, counting down.
TAAAAAATGGATAATTATAGGTTATTGGTCATAGCTAGTTGTTATAATGGTTCATGGGCCATTCTTATGGTTAATGGACACCAATTAAGGTTTAAAATGGGTACTTATAGGCTATTGGTCATAGCTAGTTGTCAAAATCGTTCAAGGGGCATTCGTATGGGTTCTAGACACCAATTACAATTTAAAAAATGGATACTTATAGGTTATTGGTCATAGCTAGTGGTTATAATGGCTCACGGGCCATTTGTATGGGTTATCAACACCAATTACAGTTTAAAAAATGGATACTTATAGGTTCTTGGACGTAGCTATTGGTTATAATGATTCACGGGCCATTCGTATGGGATCTAGACACCAATTACAGTTTAAAAAATGGATACTTATAGGTTATTGGTCATAGCTAGTGGTTATAATGGTTCACGGGCCATTTGTATGGGTTATCAACACTAGTTACAGTATAAAAATGGATACTTATAGGTGATTGGTTATACCTAGTGGTTATAATGGTTCACGGGAAATTCGTATGGGCTATGGACGCCAAAGCGGTTTAACATGGATACTTATAGGTTCTTGGGCGTAGCAAATGGTCATAAAGGTTCACGGGCCATTCGTATGGGTTATCGACACCAATTACAATTTAAAAAATGGATAATTATAGGTTATTTGTCATTGCTAGTGGTTATAATGGGTCACGGGCCATTCATATCGGTAATGGAACCAATTAAGGTTTAAAACGGATACTTATAGGCTATTGGTCATAGCTAGTTGTCAAAATCGTTCAAGTATGGGTTCTAGACACCAATTACAGTTTAAAAATGGATACTTATAGGTTATTGGTCATAGCTAGTGGTTGTAATGGTTCACGGGCCATTTGTATGGGTTATCAACACCAGTTACAGTTTAAAAAATGTATACTTATAGGTTATTGGTTATATCTAGTGGTTATAATGGTTCACGGGCCATTTGTATGGGTTATCAACACCAATTACAGTTTAAAAAATGGATACTTATAGGTTATTGGTTATAGCTAGTGGTTATAATGGTTCACGGGCCATTCGTATGGGTTATCGACACAAATAAGATTTAAAATGCTTACTTATATGTTATTGGCCACAGCTAGTGGTCAAACATGTTCACGGGGCATTCGTATGGGTTTTGGACACCAATTACAGTTTAAAAAATGGATACTTATAGGTTATTGGTCATAGCTAGTGATTATAATGGTTCATGGGCCATTTGTATGGGTTATCAACACCAATTACAATTTAAAAAATGGATACTTATAGGTTATTGGTTTTAGCTAGTGGTTATAATGGTTCACAGGCCATTCGTATGGGCTATGGATGCCAATTACGGTTCAACATGGATACTTATAGGTTACTGCGCGTAGCTAGTGGTTATAATGTTTCACGGGCCATTCGTATGGGTTATCGACACAAATAAGATTTAAAATGGCTACTTATATGTTATTGGTTATACCTAGTGGTTATAATGGTTCACGGGGAATTCGTATGGGCTATGTACGCCAAAGCGATTTAACATGGATACTTATAGGTTCATGGGCGTAGCTAGTGGGCATAATGGTTCACGGGCCATTCGTATGGGTTATCGACACCAATTACAATTTAAAAAATAAATAATTATAGGTTATTGGTCATAGCTAGTGGTTATAATGGTTCACGAACCATTTGTATGGGTTCTAGACACCAATTACAGTTTAAAAAATGGATACTTATAGGTTATAGGTCATAGCTAGTGGTTATAATGGTTCACGAGCAATTTGTATGGGTTATCAACACCAATTACAGTTTAAAAATGGATACTTATAGGTTATTGGTTATACCTAGTGGTTATAATGGTTCACGGGAAATTCGTATGGGCTATGGACGCCAAAGCGATTTAACATGGATACTAATAGGTTCTTGGTCATAGCTAGTTGTCAAAATCGTTCAAAGGGCATTCGTATGGGTTATCGACACCAATTACAATTTAAAAAATGGATACTTATAGGTTATTGGTCATAGCTAGTTGTTATAATGGTTCATGGGCCATTCTTATGGTTAATGGACACCAATTAAGGTTTAAAATGGGTACTTATAGGTTATTGGTCATAGCTAGTTGTCAAAATCATTCAAGGGGCATTCGTATGGGTTCTAGACACCAATTACAATTTAAAAAATGGATACTTATAGGTTATTGGTCATAGCTAGTGGTTATAATGGCTCACGGGCCATTTGTATGGGTTATCAACACCAATTATAGTTTAAAAAATGGATACTTATAGGTTCTTGGGCGTAGCTAGTGGTTATAATGATTCCCGGGCCATTCGTATGGGATCTAGACACCAATTACAGTTTAAAAAATGGATACTTATAGGTTATTGGTCATAGCTAGTGGTTATAATGGTTCACGGGCCATTTTTATGGGTTATCAACACTAGTTACAGTATAAAAATGGATACTTATAGGTGATTGGTTATACCTAGTGGTTATAATGGTTCACGGGAAATTCGTATGGGCTATGGACGCCAAAGCGGTTTAACATGGATACTTATAGGTTCTTGGGCGTAGCAAATGGTCATAAAGGTTCACGGGCCATTCGTATGGGTTATCGACACCAATTACAATTTAAAAAATGGATAATTATAGGTTATTTGTCATTGCTAGTGGTTATAATGGGTCACGGGCCATTCATATCGGTAATGGAACCAATTAAGGTTTAAAACGGATACTTATAGGCTATTGGTCATAGCTAGTGGTCAAAATCGTTCAAGTATGGGTTCTAGACACCAATTACAGTTTAAAAATGGATACTTATAGGTTATTGGTCATAGCTAGTGGTTGTAATGGTTCACGGGCCATTTGTATGGGTTATCAACACCAGTTACAGTTTAAAAAATGTATACTTATAGGTTATTGGTTATATCTAGTGGTTATAATGGTTCACGGGCCATTTGTATGGGTTATCAACACCAATTACAGTTTAAAAAATGGATACTTATAGGTTATTGGTTATAGCTAGTGGTTATAATGGTTCACGGGCCATTCGTATGGGTTATCGTCACAAATATGATTTAAAATGCTTACTTATATGTTATTGGCCACAGCTAGTGGTCAAACATGTTCACGGGGCATTCGTATGTGTTTTGGACACCAATTACAGTTTAAAAAATGGATACTTATAGGTTATTGGTCATAGCTAGTGATTATAATGGTTCATGGGCCATTTGTATGGGTTATCAACACCAATTACAATTTAAAAATGGATACTTATAGGTTATTGGTTTTAGCTAGTCGTTATAATGGTTCACAGGCCATTCGTATGGGCTATGGATGCCAATTACGGTTCAACATGGATACTTATAGGTTACTGCGCGTAGCTAGTGGTTATAATGTTTCACGGGCCATTCGTATGGGTTATCGACACAAATAAGATTTAAAATGGCTACTTATATGTTATTGGTTATACCTAGTGGTTATAATGGTTCACGGGGAATTCGTATGGGCTATGTACGCCAAAGCGATTTAACATGGATAATTATAGGTTCATGGGCGTAGCTAGTGGCCATAATGGTTCACGGGCCATTCGTATGGGTTATCGACACCAATTACAATTTAAAAAATAAATAATTATAGGTTATTGGTTATAGTGGTTATAATGGTTCACGAACCATTTGCATGGGTTCTAGACACCAATTACAGTTTAAAAAATGTATACTTATAGGTTATAGGTCATAGCTAGTGGTTATAATGGTTCACGAGCAATTTGTATGGGTTATCAACACCAATTACAGTTTAAAAATGGATACTTATAGGTTATTGGTTATACCTAGTGGTTATAATGGTTCACGGGAAATTCGTATGGGCTATGGAAGCCAAAGCGATTTCACATGGATACTAATAGGTTCTTGGTCATAGCTAGTTGTCAAAATCGTTCAAAGGGCATTCGTATGGGTTCTAGACACCAATTACAATTTAAAAAATGGATACTTATAGGTTATTGGTCATAGCTAGTGGTTATAATGGCTCACGGGCCATTTGTATGGGTTATCAACACCAATTACAGTTTAAAAAATGGATACTTATAGGTTCTTGGGCGTAGCTAGTGGTTATAATGATTCACGGGCCATTCGTATGGGTTCTAGACACCAATTACAGTTTAAAAAATGGATACTTATAGGTTATTGGTCATAGCTAGTGGTTATAATGGTTCACGGGCCATTTGTATGGGTTATCAACTCTAGTTACAGTATAAAAAAGGATACTTATAGGTTATTGGTTATACCTAGTGGTTATAATGGTTCACGGGAAATTCGTATGGGCTATGGACGCCAAAGCGGTTTAACATGGATACTTAAAGGTTCTTGGGCGTAGCAAATGGTCATAAAGGTTCACGGGCCATTCGTATGGGTTATCGACACCAATTACAATTTAAAAAATGGATAATTATAGGTTATTTGTCATTGCTAGTGGTTATAATGGGTCACGGGCCATTCATATCGGTAATGGAACCAATTAAGGTTTAAAACGGATACTTATAGGCTATTGGTCATAGCTAGTGGTCAAAATCGTTCAAGAATGGGTTCTAGACACCAATTACAGTTTAAAAATGGATACTTATAGGTTATTGGTCATAGCTAGTGGTTGTAATGGTTCACGGGCCATTTGTATGGGTTATCAACACCAGTTACAGTTTAAAAAATGTATACTTATAGGTTATTGGTTATATCTAGTGGTTATAATGGTTCACGGGCCATTTGTATGGGTTATCAACACCAATTACAGTTTAAAAAATGGATACTTATAGGTTATTGGTTATAGCTAGTGGTTATAATGGTTCACGGGCCATTCGTATGGGTTATCGACACAAATAAGATTTAAAATGCTTACTTATATGTTATTGGCCACAGCTAGTGGTCAAACATGTTCACGGGGCATTCGTATGTGTTTTGGACACCAATTACAGTTTAAAAAATGGATACTTATAGGTTATTGGTCATAGCTAGTGATTATAATGGTTCATGGGCGATTTGTATGGGTTATCAACACCAATTACAATTTAAAAAATGGATACTTATAGGTTATTGGTTTTAGCTAGTGGTTATAATGGTTCACAGGCCATTCGTATGGGCTATGGATGCCAATTACGGTTCAACATGGATACTTATAGGTTACTGCGCGTAGCTAGTGGTTATAATGTTTCACGGGCCATTCGTATGGGTTATCGACACAAATAAGATTTAAAATGGCTACTTATATGTTATTGGTTATACCTAGTGGTTATAATGGTTCACGGGGAATTCGTATGGGCTATGTACGCCAAAGCGATTTAACATGGATACTTATAGGTTCATGGGCGTAGCTAGTGGCCATAATGGTTCACGGGCCATTCGTATGGGTTATCGACACCAATTACAATTTAAAAAATAAATAATTATAGGTTATTGGTTATAGTGGTTATAATGGTTCACGAACCATTTGTATGGGTTCTAGACACCAATTACAGTTTAAAAAATGGATACTTATAGGTTATAGGTCGTAGCTAGTGGTTATAATGGTTCACGAGCAATTTGTATGGGTTATCAACACCAATTACAGTTTAAAAATGGATACTTATAGGTTATTGGTTATACCTAGTGGTTATAATGGTTCACGGGAAATTCGTATGGGCTATGGACGCCAAAGCGATTTCACATGGATACTAATAGGTTCTTGGTCATAGCAAGTTGTCAAAATCGTTCAAAGGGCATTCGTATGGGTTCTAGACACCAATTACAATTTAAAAAATGGATACTTATAGGTTATTGGTCATAGCTAGTGGTTATAATGGCTCACGGGCCATTTGTATGGGTTATCAACACCAATTACAGTTTAAAAAATGGATACTTATAGGTTCTTGGGCGTAGCTAGTGGTTATAATGATTCACGGGCCATTCGTATGGGTTCTAGACACCAATTACAGTTTAAAAAATGGATACTTATAGGTTATTGGTCATAGCTAGTGGTTATAATGGTTCACGGGCCATTTGTATGGGTTATCAACACTAGTTACAGTATAAAAATGGATACTTATAGGTTATTGGTTATACCTAGTGGTTATAATGGTTCACGGGAAATTCGTATGGGCTATGGACGCCAAAGCGGTTTAACATGGATACTTATAGGTTCTTGGGCGTAGCAAATGGTCATAAAGATTCACGGGCCATTCGTATGGGTTATCGACACCAATTACAATTTAAAAAATGGATAATTATAGGTTATTTGTCATTGCTAGTGGTTATAATGGGTCACGGGCCATTCATATGGGTAATGGAACCAATTAAGGTTTAAAACGGATACTTATAGGCTATTGGTCATAGCTAATGGTCAAAATCATTCAAGGGGCATTCGTATGGGTTCTAGACACCAATTATAGTTTAAAAATGGATACTTATAGGTTATTGGTCATAGCTAGTGGTTATAATGGTTCACGGGCCATTTGTATGGGTTATCAACACCAGTTACAGTTTAAAAAATGTATACTTATAGGTTATTGGTTATATCTAGTGGTTATAATGGTTCACGGGCCATTTGTATGGGTTATCAACACCAATTACAGTTTAAAAAATGGATACTTATAGGTTATTGGTTATAGCTAGTGGTTATAATGGTTCTCGGGCCATTCGTATGGGTTATCGACACAAATAAGATTTAAAATGCTTACTTATATGTTATTGACCACAGCTAGTGGTCAAACATGTTCACGGGGCATTCGTATGGGTTTTGGACACCAATTACAGTTTAAAAAATGGATACTTATAGGTTATTGGTCATAGCTAGTGATTATAATGGTTCACGGGCCATTTGTATGGGTTATCAACACCAATTACAGTTTAAAAAATGGATACTTATAGGTTATTGGTTATAGCTAGTGGTTATAATGGTTCACAGGCCATTCGTATGGGCTATGGATGCCAATTACGGTTCAACATGGATACTTATAGGTTACTGCGCGTAGCTAGTGGTTATAATGTTTCACGGGCCATTCGTATGGGTTATCGACACAAATAAGATTTAAAATGGCTACTTATATGTTATTGGTTATACCTAGTGGTTATAATGGTTCACGGGGAATTCGTATGGGCTATGTACGCCAAAGCGATTTAACATGGATACTTATAGGTTCATGGGCGTAGCTAGTGGTCATAATGGTTCACGGGCCATTCGTATGGGTTATCGACACCAATTACAATTTAAAAAATAAATAATTATAGGTTATTGGTCATAGCTAGTGGTTATAATGGTTCATGAACCATTTGTATGGGTTCTAGACACCAATTACAGTTTAAAAAATGGATACTCATAGGTTATAGGTCATAGCTAGTGGTTATAATGGTTCACGAGCAATTTGTATGGGTTATCAACACCAATTACAGTTTAAAAATGGATACTTATAGGTTATTGGTTATACCTAGTGGTTATAATGGTTCAAGGGAAATTCGTATGGGCTATGGACGCCAAAGCGATTTAACATGGATACTAATAGGTTCTTGGGCGTAGCTAGTCGTTATAATGATTCACGGGCCATTCGTATGGGTTATCGACACCAATTACGATATAAAAAATGGATAATTATAGGTTATTGGTCATAGCTAGTGGTTATAATGGTTCACGGGCCATTCTTATGGGTAATGGACACCAATTAAGGTTTAAAATGGTACTTATAGGTTATTGGTCATAGCTAGTGGTCGAAATCGTTCAAGGGGCATTCGTATGGGTTCTTGACACCAATTACAATTTAAAAAATGGTTTCATATAGGTTATCGGTCATAGCTAGTGGTTATAATGGCTCACGGGCCATTTGTATGGGTTATCAACACCAATTACAGTTTAAAAAATGGATACTTATTGGTTCTTGGGCGTAGCTAGTGGTTATAATGATTCACGGGCCATTCGTATGGGTTCTAGACACCAATTACAGTTAAAAAATGGATACTTATAGGTTATTGGTCATAGCTAGTGGTTATAATGGTTCACGGGCCATTTGTATGGGTTATCAACACCAGTTACAGTATTAAAATGGATATATATAGGTTATTGGTTATACCTAGTAGTTATAACGGTTCACGGGAAATTCGTATGGGCTATGGATGCCAAAGTGGTTTAACATGGATACTTATAGGTTCTTGGGCGTAGCAAATGGTTATAATAGTTCACGGGCCATTCGTATGGGTTATCGACACCAATTACAATTTAAAAAATGGATAATTATAGGTTATTGGTCATAGCTAGTGGTTATAATGGTTCACGGGCCATTCATATGGGTAATGGACACCAATTAAGGTTTAAAACGGATACTTATAGGTTATTGGTCATAGCTAGTGGTCAAAATTGTTCAAGGGGCATTCGTATGGGTTCTAGACACCAATTTGTAACGCCCCAAAATTTATATTAATTAAATAGAATTATTTAATCACAATTTATTATTTATAATTAATTCTATATTAATTGGGCGACCTGTAATTAGACGGTTCCTCTTTATCAGACGTTATATATTTATATGTGACGCCTCGATTATTCAGATATTTATTGTGTGACGTTTTGCATGTGCAAGTAATTAATTTTAGTGACGATTGGTTGTGGCGTTCAATCCAGAGGCCTTGCTAAGTTAGAATTGGTCTATCTTCTGCATCGGGGTGAGGCCGGCCATGGGCCAAGGCCGACACCCGTCTTTTTATTCGATTGTATTACTATTTAATCTAAATTGAGGGGTTAATACTGGTCTCCTAGGTCCCGTTATTACTTTTCTTTCTTCTAAGTGAAAATTTCCGAAAAGTAGAGTGATGGACTGATTTTCTGTGACCCACTCTTCCTTGGCCCAGATTCTCGTGATTGGGCCTCATTATTTTAAAAAGGCCAAAACCACATCCAGCATTCATGTATATATCGAAATTGTACGTCCGTTTTTCCCTTGTGCTCACAACCCTATTGCGGACAATTCTTCCCTTGTCCGGATGTCAATCGACATTTAGCATCTTCACCATCGTCTCTTCTCCACTTCACCATCGGCAGCAATCAACGAGCAGGAGGTTGCAATCAGAAGCATTGATCGATCGGCGGTAATGAGCTTGTTCTTTTGATTCCCGTTTTTATTCCTTGAGTTGTTTTCCTGTTCCATTCGATTCTGTTGATCGTTAATATAATTGTGATCGGTTTGCTGTTGTGGTCACCACCGAACAGGAACTATAGGACGATCATCGACACACGTGTTGTGGAATCGCAAGTCGGTGAGGCAGCTGCGAACTACCATACTGTTCCGGCAACGGGGTGGCTCTCGAGTGATCGGTTTCTTCCGTATTATCTTGCAATCGAAGCAGCCAAATCAAGCAACCGATCGGGTGTGATTAGTACCGTCCGGAGTTTAGGTATCGCTTGTTTTGAGTACGGTTTGAATCGTTTTATTATCCCGATTTCAATACTGTTCAATCGTTCCGAATTGTCTATGTTGCAATCTGATTTCACGAGTTATTTAGAACTTCTGTAGAATTAGTGGTCGGTTGATGGTTGATAGTGGTGGGTTAACGTTTTAGAAATCGAGAATTATTAATCGAAGAGGAAACCGAACCCCTAGGGTTCTTGGTTTCCAACCGGGAGATTTGTAGCATCAAGGTTTTTTTTTTATTACAAATCATTTTTTAAACCAAGATATCTGAGATGGGGGGGGGGGGGGGGGCGTCGGGTAATGAATTTAAGTGCTCGGGTTTTTCCGGTGACGGGTCGGGTTGCTAAAACGAGTTTTATAAATCAATACTTGCTGGCAGAATCTGCCCTACTGTTCTAATCTGTTTTTGAGGTACTTAAAATAATCTTTAGAGTTTTTGGCCCGTGCTGGGACCTTGATTTCTGGGTTAGATTTTCAACGCCGCAACCTTCTCGTCAATCCGAATTACGGTTTAAAAGTTATAGTCAATTTAGTATGCTGCTGTTAGGAAGATGACCTGTGCAGCAGGCCTGTCTTGCAATGCTGTTTTGAGACACTTAGGGTCTGTTTTGGCCAGTGACCGTCTCTCAGTAAATTGTAGTTCTGATTGTCTTCTTTTCATGGTAAAATATGGGATAAATCTAATTAGTAGTTTAGTAGTTATGGCAGTTTCCGTGAGACTGACGGGTGCTGCCAGTTTTCTGAAATAAGCCCTCGGGTAGGATTTTAATTCAGGGTTTCGCTTTTTGGTTTTAGGACCGTCTAGGAGATGACGTGCTGTCCTTCTGATTGTCGGGAACCCTTTGGAGCTTACGTTTCTCGAGGTGAGTATTCTTACCGTGTATTCAGTTTTAACGTTGTACATGCATGACTTATGTGTTACATTTCTTGCACTATAGTTGTTATCTGAGATTGATCTGTTATCTGAGATTGATTTGTTATCTGAGATTGATCTGTTATCCGAGTTATCTGTTATCTGAGCTTTCTGAGTTCTGAGTTCTGAGTTCTGAGTTCTGAGTTTCTGAGTTTTGAGTTAAACATTAAACATAATATATCTGACTTGACACCGAAGAGCACTGGTGTCAGACGTTTTGACTTGGCACCGAAGAGTACTGGTACCAGGCCTTTTGACTCACACCGAAGAGTACAGGTGTTGAGGTGGTGTGAGGCGGGTCGAGGTTGATCTCTCGTCCCAAGTCACCCTAGCGCGCTATATAAATTAAAATCTGAGTAATAAAATCTGAGAAATAATTCTGAGTAATAAACTGAGTAGAGTCTGAGTAGGAGTACACCGATGTGCCCTCATGTGTTGTATGTTTTAATTGTTTACATTTTGAGATTATTCACTCAGCTTCTCCAGCTGACCCCTATGTTCCCCCACATTGTTTCAGGTACCAGTAGAGGAAAGGAGAAGGTGGACGTTTGACCGCTGTATCTTTCATTACCAATGTGGACGGCATTTAATATTTTAAAAACACTTAATTTTAACTATTTCCGCATTAAATATATTTTTAAATGAAAATACTATTATTGGGATTTAATTATTCAAATCATTGGGACCTTTTGATTTTAATTTTGTTTTCAAAAATTTTAAAAATCTTGTAAATTTTAGGGTGTTACAAGTTGGTATCAGAGCCAGACCCGGGCCGATGTGCACAACGAGGGCGTTGTGTCCCAAAGGGGGGAGAATTGTAAGATTCGTCCCACATTGGTTGGAGAGGGGAACAAAACACTCCTTATAAGGGTGTGGATACCTCTCTTAGCATCAGGCCTTTTGGGTGGAAGTGGTCCATACCAAGAACAAAACCGTGCATTGTAAGATTCGTCCCACATTGGTTGGAGAGGGGAACAAAACACTCCTTATAAGGTTGTGGATACCTCTCTTAGCATCAGGCCTTTTGGGTGGAAGTGGTCCATACCAAGAACAAAACCGTGCGCCGGTGGGCAAAGCGGACAATATTGTGCTACGGGGTTCTGGGATGTTACAAGTGGTATCAGAGCTCTGACTTGAGAGATTTGGGTTCGCAAGGGGCGAATTCAAACTCAAGTTTGAGTATCGAGTTTTTCAAACGAGAAAAGAGTCAAATATTTTTCTGAGAAAAGTTTCCACATCGAACATACAGCATGTCACGTCGACCTCTCGCTTCCTACTGCCGGTAATATTTAAGAGTATTAGTTAATTGAGATTTTGCTATATTCTGAGTATAGACGAGTAGCATATTCTGAGAATTTTCAGTTATATCCTGAGAGAATTACTTGGGATTGTATGGCTAAACATATATGTATATAGATATACAATTATGAGGTTCCATAATTTTGTGAATAATTTAGAGCTTAATTTGAGCATAATTTCGATTTTAATTCTTAGAGTTCTATAGTTATATATATGAAGAATATATACTGGAGAAATGTGAAATTATAAATACTAATGAGAAAATAATAAAAGTTTCAATTTAGAGTAACACCTAATAGAGTTGAGGTGAAATTTTGTAAGTTCTGAGAATTTCAAACCAAAAGTGTAACAATGGGATATTAATTTATTATATAAGATCCATAAGCTGTGTAATGAGAAACATGATTTGAATAAATGAGAAATGAGGAAATTATTAACATTAAAGAGGAGTGCTTAATATTCGTATTGGGAGAAAACACTTAATAGACTGAGTCAATTAAAACGAGTAAATCAGAGATTAGTAAGTCAAATTGATTAAGAATATATTTAAGAGGATTTACCAAGTTGAGTAAAAGAAAGAATTATTAAGTCAATAAAATGGGATATAATTACATTTAGCTAAACGAGAATTATTAACAGGATCTAAAAGAGAATTATTGATTAGGGTTAAAAGAGAAGTTATCTAAATGAGAAATTAAAATTTTCGTGAATACAACGAATCACGAGATATAATATTTAAGCAGATTCCATATTAAGGTCAACAAGTTAGTATTTATTTAAAAATCATTAAATGGAGATAAAATGGGAAAAACAATTCGAGTAAGTAGGTTAAATTGCCGAGTGCAAAACTAAATGTGGATGACAAGTTAAGTGGCAGATTAATGAGTTCACACTGATAGCTTAAAATAAAGTATGTAAGTTTAATAGACTAATTAATTGAGAAATTGCGGAGTCAAATTAACCAGATATTATTGAAGCTCATCTTAAAGAGTAATTATTAAAGAGGAGTAAGAGGAAGCTAACGTCATCAATTTGATGATGATCTATTTAAAAACAAGTTAAAGAGCGATAAATTGAATCAAATTAAACGAGGAACGCAATAACTGAGAACTCTGATCAAAAAGATATTAATCGACATGCTCACGAATTACAATAAAATTAATATAACTGCGGAGAGGATATAAGTTATATTTATGAGGAATGATAAATGGCATATCCAAATGAAAAGTTTAAAAGGAGATTTGTATTGTGAAAATAACTAAGTGGAAATATTTCTATGAATCTGAGTTATCCGAGTATCGCGTACGAGACTAAATATACGCATGATTTTCTGAGTAATGTTTATGAGGTTTTGAGTACCCCCAGCTGAGTGCATATCTGTATTTATCAGATATTGAAAGTAAACTTTTCTTTCTTCTGAGAGTGATTTGTTGTGGATTATTTTTATGTGTGGGAAGTTGTGAACTTTGGGATTGACTCGTGACCAAACAAAAGCATGTGTCGAAAGTAATAGAGGGCCCCTATTACCGTACACAAAGGACTTTTGGTTGGTTAGGGGGAAATTTTGAAGGGAACGATGGACCAATGCTTGTTATTGTGAATGTAGTATGTGTATCCTAATTGTTTGTGTGGCTACATACTTGCTTGTTTATTTTGGTAGACAATACTAGTTCCAAACTCGAGGACGAGTTTTCTCCAAGTGGAGTTGAGTAGGGGTAAAAAGGAAAATTGTCAAGAAATAATTATCATTAATTATTATTTATAAATAATATGAGCATGATGCTTATGCAGAGAGATTTTGCTGGTATGAATTTAAAGTGTGAAATCTAGATGCATATAATTGATCAAATAAATTATAAGAGTAACTATCAAATCAAGCAGTTGAGAATAATTAAATTTATTCTATGAGTAATTATAGAGTTTACAACTAAATGATAGATCGGGTTTACTGGAGAAATTAACAAATCAAGTTAATTAGGTTGAATGAATATCGTGCAAAAGGGAAGTAGTAATACTACAATTATATACAAAATAAGACAGTATACTTATTCTTGGGTGGTTATAAATGTGATAATGATAAATCATTAAATTAAAGTGATGTGAACTTATTAATGAGTTGAATATGAGAAAACTGCTACAATGAAATTTTGAGGAAAATGAGTTAAAAATGAGATCGGTAATTTGCTGGTAATGAGTTATTATTAAAACGAGCTAAATGATAAAATTTTATTTTGACTAATTATGAAGTAATTTTGAGTTATAAGAAATTACAAATCGAGTTACATAAGCAAATTAATAAAATGAGTCAAAAGAGAAAAGTATTAAATTAACGGGATGTTTTATTCAAATTTTTGAAGTATTATAAAGTGTTATGAGTTTTGAGGTATTATAAAATTATATGAGAAAACTCTATTTATGAATAATTATTAAACTTGAGATGAGAACAACTATTCAATCAATTTATATTGAACTTAGGAGAAATTTCGAAAAGACGGGAATGTACTGAATTGATGAACCATGAGTAAACCGTAAGATTTGGAATAAAGTGTAAATGCGAATTGAGTAAATGAGAACTAAGGAATTAATTCGTAATTTGAGTAACGAGAAATCATTTTAAATAAGAGTATGAAATTTAATTGGAATTTTAGTGGGTAACATGAAATTAATGAGTAGACATGGTTAAAAATAATTAAGAGACATTTTTAAATTGTGTAAAATCAGTGAAACGGTCTATTAAAGGATCGTTAAACTAGATGAATGAGAAAACATCTATTAAAATATTATCGAGAAACCACTAAATGTAATAGAATGAGAACCTATTAAAGGGAATTAAATGGCAAGATCGTTAATTTGAGCTATTTAAAGCGTTATCAACATCGGTAATATGCAAACCTAATAGAGTAAGGTAACAATATAATGTTAAAGAGGAGTTATTTTGAGAACCAATAACACGGTTGAGAGAGAGTATATCATTCCAAGTATTATAAGCTGGTAAATTGGAACACGCGAGTAGTAATAAGAATGAGTAAGAATGTGATTTATACCTAATACTATTACTTGTGAATATTATTACCTTATGAGTTGTTACTGAGTTAGAGTTTTGGGTTTGCTTCTGAGTTAAGATTTATAAGTTTGCTCCTGAGTTATACATTTTGAGTTATACTCCTGAGATATGCTTTAAGTTTATTTCCGAGTGGGACTTCTGAGTTATATTTCCAGATCATATTTTGGAGTTATATACCTGAGTATATGAGAATTCTGTGTGATATGTAGATTCCTTGTGATTTATTTGCATGGTTTTTTATATTAATTGATAATGGTGTAAACCGTTAAATTACTCATTATGCTGTTAACAAACTGTTGACCCATAGAGTAGAGGACCTTCCGAATTATTTGGTGGAAAATTGTCGATAATGAAATTTTTACCTGTTGCTAAAATGTGTAAGTGGTCATTTGATGGAGTTGTCCGGGAAGAAAATTTTCCATAAAAACTTGTTATCGTCATGAGAGATCCGAGTGTGATTGTGCAAATGGTTTGGATGACCTGGTACTACGCTGAGCATCCGGTATCGTCAACAAATCAATAGTAAATTTCCAAGTGGAGTTGAATCGGTGATTCAACGCGACGTTAATCGCTGAGTGCAACAACTGTATCCGAATGCGAGAGCAAGAAGACGCCTTCAGTAGAGTATCCTGGTATATTTTATGCTCATTATCAACATTTTCTTTGCATACTGAGATCCATAGTGAGCATCCTGACCTTATTTCTTTTAGCCTTATCGTTTTGCGCCACTAGAGGCGGATAATTGTATGAGCACTTACGTGATCTGGAGTTCATTTCCTATTACGTATATTCACCATGAAGAGCTTCTTTTTATTCATAACTTTATCGTTTTTATTCTTCTTTTCCATTTGAGTATGCATGTCGTAGGTCACCCTGATGAATTTCCTTTTCATTCTTAACCTTATCATCTTGTTTTCTTTCCCCATTTGAGGACGTGTGTCGTTGGCGAGTATGAGTTGAGACGCGAGATTACTACCCTGAGTTTCTTCCGAGCAATGACTTCGGGGAACGAAGTCTATTTCAAGTGGAGTTGAGTTGTAACGCCCCAAAATTTATATTAATTAAATAGAATTATTTAATCACAATTTATTATTTATAATTAATTCTATATTAATTGGGCGACCTGTAATTAGACGGTTCGTCTTTATCAGACGTTATATATTTATATGTGACGCCTCGATTATTCAGATATTTATTGTGTGACGTTTTGCTTGTGCAAGTAATTAATTTTAGTGACGTTTGGTTGTGGCGTTCAATCCAGAGGCCTTGCTAAGTTAGAATTGGTCTATCTTCTGCATCGGGGTGAGGCCGGCCATGGGCCAAGGCCGACACCCGTCTTTTTATTCGATTGTATTACTATTTAATCCAAATTGAGGGGTTAATACTGGTCTCCTAGGTCCCGTTATTACTTTTCTTTCTTCTTAGTGCAAATTTCCGAAAAGTAGAGTGATGGACTGATTTTCTGTGACCCACTCTTCCTTGGCCCAAATTCTCGTGATTGGGCCTCATTATTTTAAAAAGGCCGAAACCACATCCAGCATTCATGTATATATCGAAATTGTACGTCCGTTTTTCCCTTGTGCTCACAACCCTATTGCCGACAATTCTTCCCTTGTCCGGATGTCAATCGACATTTAGCATCTTCACCATCGTCTCTTCTCCACTTCGCCATCGGCAGCAATCAACGAGCAGGAGGTTGCAATCAAAAGCATTGATCGATCGGCGGTAATGAGCTTGTTCTTTTGATTCCCGTTTTTATTCCTTGAGTTGTTTTCCTGTTCCATTCGATTCTGTTGATCGTTAATATAATTGTGATGGGTTTGCTGTTGTGGTCACCACCGAACAGGAACTATAGGACGATCATCGACACACGTGTTGTGGAATCGCAAGTCGGTGAGGCAGCTGCGAACTACCATACTGTTCCGGCAACGGGGTGGCTCTCGAGTGATCGGTTTCTTCCGTATTATCTTGCAATCGAAGCAGCCAAATCAAGCAACCGATCGGGTGTGATTAGTACCGTCCGGAGTTTAGGTATCGCTTGTTTTGAGTACGGTTTGAATCGTTTTATTATCCCGATTTCAATACTGTTTAATCGTTCCGAATTGCCTATGTTGCAATCTGATTTCACGAGTTATTTAGAACTGCTGTAGAATTAGTGGTTCGGTTGATGGTTGATAGTGGTGGGTTAACGTTTTAGAAATCGAGAATTATTAATCGAAGAGGAAACCGAACCCCTAGGGTTCTTGGTTTCCAACCGGGAGATTTGTAGCATCAAGGTTTTTTTTAAATTACAAATCATTTTTTAAACCAAGATATCTGAGATGCGGGGGGGGGGGGGGGGGCGTCGGGTAATGAATTTAAGTGCTCGGGTTTTTCCGGTGACGGGTCGGGTTGCTAAAACGAGTTTTATAAATCAATACTTGCTGGCAGAATCTGCCCTACTGTTCTAATCTGTTTTTGAGGTACTTAAAATAATCTTTAGAGTTTTTGGCCCGTTCTGGGACCTTGATTTCTGAGTTAGCTTTTCAACGCCGCAACCCTCTCGTCAATCCGAATTACGGTTTAATAGTTATAGTCAATTTAGTATGCTGCTGTTAGAAAGATGACCTGTGCAGCAGGCCTGTCTTGCAATGCTGTTTTGAGACACTTAGGTTCTGTTTTGGCCAGTGACCGTCTCACAGTAAATTGTAGTTCTGATTGTCTTCTTTTCATGGTAAAAATATGGGATAAATCTAATTAGTCGTTTAGTATTTATGGCAGTTTCCGTGAGACTGACGGGTGCTGCCAGTTTTCTGAAATAAGCCCTCGGGTAGGATTTTAATTCAGGGTTTCGCTTTTAGGTTTTAGGACCGTCTAGGAGATGACGTGCTGTCCTTCTGATTGTCGAGAACCCTTTGGAGCTTACATTTCTCGAGGTGAGTATTCTCA
This sequence comes from Calendula officinalis, assembly GCA_963853835.1. Lineage (NCBI taxonomy): Eukaryota > Viridiplantae > Streptophyta > Magnoliopsida > Asterales > Asteraceae > Calendula > Calendula officinalis. Next base: position 63,580,462 of record OY970825.1, on the reverse strand, counting down.
CCGTGTATTCAGTTTTAACGTTGTACATGCATGACTTATGTGTTACATTTCTTGCACTATAGTTGTTATCTGAGATTGATCTGTTATCTGAGATTGATTTGTTATCTGAGATTGATCTGTTATACGAGTTATCTGTTATCTGACCTTTCTGAGTTCTGAGTTCTGAGTTCTGAGTTTCTGAGTTTTGAGTTAAACATTAAACATAATATATCTGACTTGACACCGAAGAGCACTGGTGTTAGACGTTTTGACTTGGCACCGAAGAGTACTGGTGCCAGGCCTTTTGACTCACACCGAAGAGTACAGGTGTTGAGGTGGTGTGAGGCGGGTCGAGGTTGATCTCTCGTCCCAAGTCACCCTAGCGCGCTATATAAATTAAAATCTGAGTAATAAAATCTGAGAAATAATTCTGAGTAATAAACTGAGTAGAGTCTGAGTAGGAGTACACCGATGTGCCCTCATGTGTTGTATGTTTTAATTGTTTACATTTTGAGATTATTCACTCAGCTTCTCCAGCTGACCCCTATGTCCCCCCACATTGTTTCAGGTACCAGCTGAGGAAAGGAGAAGGTGGACGTTTGACCGCTGTATCTTTCATTACCGATGTGGACGGCATTTAATATTTTAAAAACACTTAATTTTAACTATTTCCGCATTAAATATATTTTTAAATGAAAATACTATTATTGGGATTTAATTATTCAAGTCATTGGGACCTTTTGATTTTAATTTTGTTTTCAAAAATTTTAAAAATCTTGTAAATTTTAGGGTGTTACACAATTACAGTTTAAAAATGGATACTTATAGGTTATTGGTCATAGCTAGTGGTTATATGGTTTGTATGGGTTATCAACACCAGTTACAGTTTATAAAATATATACTTATAGGTTATTGGTTATATCTAGTGCTTATTGTGGTTCCCGGGAATTTCGTACGGGCTATGGATGCCAAACGGTTTAACATGGATACTTATAGGTTATTGGTCATAGCTAGTGATTATAATGGTTCACGGGACATTCGTATTGGTAATGGACACAAATTAAGGTTTAAAATGGGTACTTATAGGTTATTGGTCATAGCTAGTGGTCAAAGTCGTTCAAGGGGCATTCGTATGGGTTGCAGACACCAATTACAATTTAAAAAATGGATACTTATAGGTTATTGGTCATAGCTAGTGGTTGTAATGGCTCACGGGCCATTTGTATGGGTTATCAACACCAATTACAGTTTAAAAAATGGATATTTATAGGTTATTTGTTATAGCTTGTGGTTATAATGGTCCACGGGCCATTCGTATGAGCTACGGACTCCAATTCCAGTTTAACATGGATACTTATAGGTTATTGGGCGTACCTAGTGGTTATTATGGTTCACGGGCCATTCGTATGGGTTCTAGACACCAATTACAGTTTAAAAAATGGATACTTATAGGTTATTGGTCATAACTAGTGGTTATAATGGTTCACGGGCCATTTTTATGGGTTATCAAAACCAGTTACAGTTTAAATAATGGATACTTATAGGTTATTGGTTATAGCTTGTGGTTATAATGGTTCACGGGCAATTCGAATGGGCTATCGACACCAATTACGGTTTAACATGGATACTTATAGGTTATTGCGCGTAGCTAGTGGTTATAATGGTTCACGGGCCATTCGTATGGGTTATCGACACAAATAAGATTTAAAATGGCTACTTATATGTTATTGGTCATATCTAGTGGTCAAACTCGTTCACGGGGCATTCGTATGTGTTCTAGATGTTAAGGCAAAAAGCCTTACCCCTTTAGAATCTTAAGATAACAAAACAACATAGACTAGATTAGAATAATTAGGAGTGATACTGACTTTGGCCAGTATTGGCCACTCAGTATCAGCACTCAGTATTGGAAAACCAATACTGAGTAGAAGGACTGAGTTACATTTATTCATGTAATGGACCAAAGTCAAATCCCTTGATCTTAGTCATCTTCCTAGCTTAGACCTTCGGTTACTCCTTTGCTCATTATGTAAGATCTCTATATCATTATAAATAGATATCATCTTGCAAAGGAGAACTTACCAATTCACACGTTCATTCTTAAATATTGTAATTGTTCAGTGGTCTTGTATTTCCGCTACAAGCCACACTTTGTGGAATGATATACGTTTGACTAAATTACTGTGTTCATCACCTTAATTGTCTTAAGTAAATTATTAATCTAACAATTATCAAACAAACCGGGGGTGTTGTGACCTAACAACTAGTATCAGAGCAGGCTAAATAAATCCTTATGTAGTCGATCTATTACCCTGGCAGCCATTCCCTATATCTATCCCTCCCAAACTCAAAAATCCAAAATGTCTACAATAGTTGCACCAGTTATGTCCGGAAAGGGAGTGCCCATCTTTGATGGCAAAGACTTTCATCAATGAAAGCTAAAAGCTCAGTGGTATCTTGAATCTATTCATCATGAGATGCTCACTGTGCTGAATGATGGTCCCATCATTCCACAAACTGTGGAACCCTTTGCAGCTACTGATGATGCTTCTGAGAGCACAAGAATAGTTCCTAAACTGAAGCACACATGGACTGATACTGACCGTCAGTTGTACAGTTTAGACTCCAGAGCAAAGGGGGTGATTGGTAATGTTGTTACCAAAGAAATATTGAATGCAATTATGAAATTGCCAACAGCAAAGGCTATGTGGGATAGCCTATCAGTCACCTATGAAGGCACACCAAAGGTGAAGTTGCAAAGAGAAAGCAACATGAGGAAGAAGTATGAAAACTTCTTCTCAAGTCCAAATGAAGACATCACCACTCTCTATAACAGGTTCAATATTGTTATCCATGATCTCATCAGTGTAGGCATTGTGAAGGAAGAATGAGAACTTGTTCAAAAGTTTATGGATAGTCTTCCTCAACAATTTCTTGATATGACAAATTCTGTCAATGCTGCTAACAACATTGAGTCATACACTCTTCAAACTTTGTATGGTCTAATGTTGAATCATGAGGAGAATAATGCTGCAAGACTGATCAACTGGAAGAAAACTGACAAGTCTTCCACTGGCATGGCTCTAGTTGTGCAACAGGCATATACTCTGACTGAGCCTGAAGAACCAGAAGTTGATCTTGCTGATGCTGAGGTAGAGGAGCTTGAAACCCAAATGGCTCTTATGTCTATGAAGCTGGATCAGTTGAAGAAAAAGAGGCTTGGTGTTAGCTCTTCAAATACTGACCCAAGATCAGGTCTTTGGTATAGGTGTGGAAAGCCTGGACATATTGCTGCTAACTGTCATACTAAGTCAACTGAAACTGATCAGAATGACAAGATTACATACTGAGCTAAACGGTATAGAGACAGGTATGTCAAGTTGAAGAACTGGAGCAAGGGCAAGGGTGCAGCAGGGAATGGAGCACCTCATCAAGCACTTTACTCTGAAGCTTGGATGGATGAAGAGCTTAGTGATGATGAGGAAGAAGTTGAAAACAAAGCCTTTATGGCTTTCGCTGAATATGATTTGAAGAGCTCCTTTGAGAAGGACATCAAAGAAGCTGAGAGGATGAGTGCTCATACTGATTGGTGTAACACCTCATTTTTCAAAACACCTTTTAAATCATATTTTTAAATAAAAATAATACAATGTCCAATATTCCCAAAATACGGTTTAACAAAAACCAATAAAACTTTTATCAGAGTTATAAAATCCGGTGTTACAAAGATAATATCATAACCATAGGATAAACGGGATCTACCTACGAGCTCCCGAGCTAAACAACACTAGGCCACTTCTAACGCGACCCTCTAATCCATCGATCCTGAACCTGAGTACATAGCCAAAAACAAAGTAGTACGTGAGACAAAATAGTCTCGTGAGATACATGGGTTTTCGACCCGTTCTCAAAAGATTTATAAAATAATATTTATAACATTAAAAATACTTATCCTTATCATTTCTTATTAATTCATAATTCATCTTCCATTCATTTAACCGTATAAACTAATAAGCTTACCATAAGCTTACTCGTCATCTAATCACATACTTGTAAGTTATCTCCAAACTTACACTTTCATTATCACATATGCAACGGACCTCTCCGAAGCCAACTCTCCCGATATGGGACGTCATAGGTAAACTATCAAGGTAATTGGGAACCCCCATCTTACCGAGATTCATAAGCTCTCCCCGTTCCCGGGTCGTCATACTCACTCATCATTGAGTGTCGTAAACTGTGACATTCTACTCTTTGCGCAGGGAGGTACCACCCCAAGTAGACGTCTCATGCTCCCCCATTTCTGGGCGGTCTTATTCCGGATTTTTCATTTCACATATGAGCCTCAGCTCCTTTCATCAGATATGAGCATCAGCTCCTTTCATCACTTATTAGAATACATTTATTCTAATTTATCATGCTATTCTCTTTATTATTTCATTTTAAATCTTGACTTTACCAAGTCCTTTGCTAATTTAAAACATATCTATCTTTTATCAAAATCATGTTACTTTGACTCTTCTTTGACTAGAATACATGTTTATTACTAGTCACTTATTACTTATCCTCTTAGTATTTCAATATCTACTTTTATTAGTATAATACACTAATCGACACTCATTACTTTAAAATCATTGTCTCAAGCTTTATTAATACATATTATTAATAAATCGATTATCAAGCTCTTTCAAATCATTATCTTTATTCATACATCTTATTTATAAAAACTCATTAATTACTTTTCATAAGCATAATCTCTTTCAAAATCATCAATCATTTAGACATACTAAAATAGTCTATTACTAGCATTTTCTCATCATATCAATCATATCTTTATTAAAAATGTTTATTAGTAAAGACTCTAAAAACATCATCGTTTTCAAAATCATTTGCTATGTACTCAGTAAAAGTCTCATGTACTCACCTTAGCCAAGCTAACTCCAAATCGTGTCCAACAACACGAATCCTTGCTTTCCAACTTGTGAAATATCACCAATCTTTAGGCCTTCTTGACCTATCATCCATATCATCATAAAATCTAGTTATTATCCATAACTAGTTACAAATAAACCCATAACAACATTCTTAACCACCAAGTTCATCCAACTTGGTGAAATCTCAAACCCTAGTTCAAGATTTCCATCAAAAATCCCAAATCCAACTTGTACACATCGATTACAAGTTTACAACGAGTGTTCTAACCCATAATTAGTCATCTTCCCCAAAGATGACATGGATGGTTCCCCAAACCACCATTTCTACCCATACAAAGTTCACAAACTAACTAGATAACATCAACAATCAAGAAATCTTACCTTTGATGTTTAGATCCTTCAAGATGGTGAAGATTTGAGCTTGGAATCACCAAAATCGCCCCTTCTCTCTCTAAAATCGGCTGCACAAGTGTTGGGTGGAAAAATGAAGAAACCCTAGCTCAAACCCGTTTTAATACTGCTCGTCAATAGTTCGCGATCGCCAACTTAAGTTCGCGACGCGAACTTCGCGTCTCTGGCACTTCGCGATCGGTAACCAGTCGGGAAGTAGTTCGCGCCAACATGCTCACTCCCTGTAGCTACTTCACGGTCGTGAACAAAAGTTCACGCCGTGAACTTTCCCATTGCAGCAGGGCTGCACTTTTCGGTCCTTGGCTCGACCCGGTTTCGTCCATAACTTCCTCATACGATGTCCAAATGACACGAAACCAATTCCTACGGTTCTGAAATGAATTATCCTTATTTATCATATTTTTCCCAAATTTTATTTTATTCAAATTTCGGGTCGTTACAACTATCCACCCCTTAAAAGGATTCCGTCCTCGGAATCAACTCAAGGATTTCCGATCCTCATTCCACTTCCAACTTATGATTCAATAATACTTACGCAATTAATTGCCCATTTGACCCGTTATACCCCAATTGGGTCAAGGATCCAACTCGGTTTCCAATACCCGAGCGGGTCAAAATTTCACAATTTGACCTTAGCATTTTCCATCATTTAACCAAACTCTATATCCCCATTGGAGTGATATGACTCAATCATTACTAATAACCATTTGACCAAAATGATAGTCAACCCCTCGCTTTGACCAAATTGTCAACATTGTCCCATCTTTGACTTAACACAAAATCAACCATCTTTTTGTCAATTTCCTTACTCACTAATGATTCCATTAACCATAAATTCCTTAACAATCGACCTTACCTTCATGGTCCAAAAACAATCATACTCGATTTCTAAATCCCATACGAATTGCCCTAAGGTCAAAGTCGCACCCTTTGACTACAATTATTTCCATTAACCAATCAACCACTATCATACACACATACATGTGATGCATTATGCCCTTATCCTTGACTAACCATTTTAAACGAAAGTCAAAACCCAAATTTTGACTAAAGTCAACATTCCACTAGTTGACCAACCTTGACTTATGATTAAAGTCAAACTTACCTTGCTAAATTCCACATATTCTTTATTACTAAGGCATCGCTTCTCAAGCTCTACATTTCCGTTTTCATATTTAAATTTCCTTTCTCAATTGTTCCCTTTTTCCTTGGTTTCTATTCCCACAATCGATTAACCATTTCCATTTGAACCAATACCAAATATCTAGTACTTTTTATCCTTCATCCAATTACTTATACCCTTTATAATTCCTTTAAATATCCTTATACCATACTTGAATTTCCCGATTACCGGCTCTGGAGTCTCAATCATATCCAATTGTGGCCTAACCACCCATTATACCTCTTTCACCACTCATTGGCTACTAACCACTTTGCTTCCTAAAGCATTCCTTTTCCATGAACCATGAACTCGTAGGCATCTCCTACACTTACTTATACTTAAACACTACCCGTGTTTTCAACCCAAGTTCTCACTTACCATAAGAATCATAATAACAACTAACCATACGGTTCTACATACGTCAGATACAAACATCATAACCCTTACATAACAAATTATACTTTAACTATCTTATCGAGATGATCGGAAAGCCTCCAATCCATCACGATCCCAAACTGTCACAATGATCAGAAAGCCTCCAATCCAAAGTGACTCATACAATACCATTTCATCTTGCATACCATTTATGTATGCCTCATTCGCTTAACATCAGGCTATCATTTTCTTTCACAATCAACCACATTTTCTATCCACATTTTCACTTTTCCACTTACACCCAATACCACACGGTATGCACAAGTTCACTAACCAATTTATTTATCAATCGACCTTTACTAAACATGCTTTCTCAACATTAATATTTTCCGATCTTTCATTTACCACCGAGGTAACCACTAACACCCTTTTAATAACCATATCTTACCGATTCACACGGTCCTTATGAGTCAACCCATTGACTCCGATCGATACCCAACCTTGAACTATCTCATCATTTTTTTTTTTTTTTTTTTTTTTTTTTTAACTTTACCAATAACAAACTATTCACCCTTGCCATTGCATACGTCAATCCTGACTTGAATATCTGCACTACTTATCAGGATTCCCACCGAACACTAAAGTTCTATTTTCAAAATCATTATTTCTATGGCTTTCCATTCATACTTCACCAGTCTTACCGAAACTTAGTACTTCACTGTACTACTACCCTTTCTTTGAGCACAGTTACTATTCTTATGATTCACCTTCCGATAATTTATAATGACATAATCCTTTCTATTCTTATTTCCCGCGTCATACCGGTCGCCAACCCATAACCATACGCATAATAACTCGGGGAGATTATCTCCCAAACTTATTTTTCACATCATATATTCTATCTAATATTATTTCCATACTTATATCACATAAGCACCAATTTGTGCGACATAAAAGCAATTGAATTCTAATTATCTATCAAAATTTCATAAATGCATTACCTGAAGCGGCCCCACGGGTCTCCTTCACCCGATTCCTGTTGGCGGTTGATGCTGACGTGTCGGTTCTCTTCCTTGGGCACGCACTACTAAAGTGTCCCACCTCGTGACAAGTGTAGCATTCCACTTCCTCGAGGTTCCTTACTTTGCAATCCTTTGCTCGGTGTCCTACTCGACCACACTTGAAGCATATAGCCGAATTTGCCTTACATTCCCCATGATGATTCTTCCCACAACTTTGACAACTTCCAATACCACTATGCTTTGACGAACTCGACCCCAACCCTTCTCTCTTTGTTAATCCCAAGCTACTATCAAACTTCTTCTTTTCTTTTCCCGATGCCGACTCTTGTGCCCTTCGCCGAAACACCCTTTCAACACTCCGAGCGGTACCAATGGCCTCATCCAACGTGGTCGCTCGCTTGACTTCCAATTCAAACTCCGGTGGTAGTCCATTTGCATACCGAACCACCTTCATACGCTCCGTAGGATAGGACTTGATTACAAATGGAAGTAATCCCGTAAACTTTTTGGTGTATTCTTCCACCGACATATTTCCCTTCTTGATGAACATGAACTCTTCTTGCAACTCTTCTAGATCTCTCTCGGGACAAAACTTTTCCTTCAACCTTCTCGTGAACTCCTCCCACGACATCTTGTACACTTTCTTTCCCAAAGTCTCATACATGGTATCCCACCATGTCAACGCTTCATCCTTCAACTGTCGGGATGCATAAATGACCATGTCTTTCTTTAAACACTTGCTACTTTCTAGCACTTGCTCGGTTTCCCGAATCCAACGCATCGTGACCTTCGGTTCCGAACTTCCATAATACACACCGGGGTTGCACGTCATGAATGTCTTATAGGTGCATCCTTCTCTTTCCTCCGAATCTGAATCGTCGGTCTCTTCAGTCATAGACTTCTCTGTACGGGTCTTGCTACCCGAAGACTTACTTCCACCGCGAGATTTAGAATCATCTCGCCTATCCACATTCAAACGGTTATCGATAATCCGGTTCATATCCACATTCACCTCATCCCTCATCTGATGAAACAAATTTCTGATCGCTTCCATAGTTACCGGGGTTTGGTTTGCATCCAAACCGGAACCTTCTCCATTATTACCGGGATGAGTCGGGATTCGATTTGAATCCGTTTCATGATCTCGTGGAATCTCTCCACTTCTTGGGTTCACCATTTTCTATATCAACATATTAAACCGTCAAAATTCAAATATTGACTTATTAGTCAAACATAACCCATATAGCCCAAAACATTATCCTTTCACTTAGGGATCGACCCTAATATACCCATACTTTACTGTCTCAACGGACTGATCAAGGACATCCTATGGAAAACATATGGTCCTACTTAGCATAGCTTAAGACTAGGGAGGTCAAACCTACCTAATTCACTTAAACTATAGCTCTGATACCAAGTTGTAACACCTCATTTTTCAAAACACCTTTTAAATCATATTTTTAAATAAAAATAATACAATGTCCAATATTCCCAAAATACGGTTTAACAAAAACCAATAAAACTTTTATCAGAGTTATAAAATCCGGTGTTACAAAGATAATATCATAACCATAGGATAAACGGGATCTACCTACGAGCTCCCGAGCTAAACAACACTAGGCCACTTCTAACGCGACCCTCTAATCCATCGATCCTGAACCTGAGTACATAGCCAAAAACAAAGTAGTACGTGAGACAAAATAGTCTCGTGAGATACATGGGTTTTCGACCCGTTCTCAAAAGATTTATAAAATAATATTTATAACATTAAAAATACTTATCCTTATCATTTCTTATTAATTCATAATTCATCTTCCATTCATTTAACCGTATAAACTAATAAGCTTACCATAAGCTTACTCGTCATCTAATCACATACTTGTAAGTTATCTCCAAACTTACACTTTCATTATCACATATGCAACGGACCTCTCCGAAGCCAACTCTCCCGATATGGGACGTCATAGGTAAACTATCAAGGTAATTGGGAACCCCCATCTTACCGAGATTCATAAGCTCTCCCCGTTCCCGGGTCGTCATACTCACTCATCATTGAGTGTCGTAAACTGTGACATTCTACTCTTTGCGCAGGGAGGTACCACCCCAAGTAGACGTCTCATGCTCCCCCATTTCTGGGCGGTCTTATTCCGGATTTTTCATTTCACATATGAGCCTCAGCTCCTTTCATCAGATATGAGCATCAGCTCCTTTCATCACTTATTAGAATACATTTATTCTAATTTATCATGCTATTCTCTTTATTATTTCATTTTAAATCTTGACTTTACCAAGTCCTTTGCTAATTTAAAACATATCTATCTTTTATCAAAATCATGTTACTTTGACTCTTCTTTGACTAGAATACATGTTTATTACTAGTCACTTATTACTTATCCTCTTAGTATTTCAATATCTACTTTTATTAGTATAATACACTAATCGACACTCATTACTTTAAAATCATTGTCTCAAGCTTTATTAATACATATTATTAATAAATCGATTATCAAGCTCTTTCAAATCATTATCTTTATTCATACATCTTATTTATAAAAACTCATTAATTACTTTTCATAAGCATAATCTCTTTCAAAATCATCAATCATTTAGACATACTAAAATAGTCTATTACTAGCATTTTCTCATCATATCAATCATATCTTTATTAAAAATGTTTATTAGTAAAGACTCTAAAAACATCATCGTTTTCAAAATCATTTGCTATGTACTCAGTAAAAGTCTCATGTACTCACCTTAGCCAAGCTAACTCCAAATCGTGTCCAACAACACGAATCCTTGCTTTCCAACTTGTGAAATATCACCAATCTTTAGGCCTTCTTGACCTATCATCCATATCATCATAAAATCTAGTTATTATCCATAACTAGTTACAAATAAACCCATAACAACATTCTTAACCACCAAGTTCATCCAACTTGGTGAAATCTCAAACCCTAGTTCAAGATTTCCATCAAAAATCCCAAATCCAACTTGTACACATCGATTACAAGTTTACAACGAGTGTTCTAACCCATAATTAGTCATCTTCCCCAAAGATGACATGGATGGTTCCCCAAACCACCATTTCTACCCATACAAAGTTCACAAACTAACTAGATAACATCAACAATCAAGAAATCTTACCTTTGATGTTTAGATCCTTCAAGATGGTGAAGATTTGAGCTTGGAATCACCAAAATCGCCCCTTCTCTCTCTAAAATCGGCTGCACAAGTGTTGGGTGGAAAAATGAAGAAACCCTAGCTCAAACCCGTTTTAATACTGCTCGTCAATAGTTCGCGATCGCCAACTTAAGTTCGCGACGCGAACTTCGCGTCTCTGGCACTTCGCGATCGGTAACCAGTCGGGAAGTAGTTCGCGCCAACATGCTCACTCCCTGTAGCTACTTCACGGTCGTGAACAAAAGTTCACGCCGTGAACTTTCCCATTGCAGCAGGGCTGCACTTTTCGGTCCTTGGCTCGACCCGGTTTCGTCCATAACTTCCTCATACGATGTCCAAATGACACGAAACCAATTCCTACGGTTCTGAAATGAATTATCCTTATTTATCATATTTTTCCCAAATTTTATTTTATTCAAATTTCGGGTCGTTACAATTGGGATTCCACTCAGTTGTACAAGGTGAGTTCCTTTCAAACTTATTCAGTGAATGAAAAGGAAAAGATTTTTGAGTATATGATTGTTGATCTTAAAACTTTAGTACAAAGAGAAAAAGCTTTAAAATTAACTATTCTTGAACTTGAAAGGGTAAATAATGAACATCTAGATAAATTAGCAAAATTTATAGATTTAGAATTAAATTTTTTAAACTTACAAGACATTAACCAAAGATTAGCTGATAAAGCTCATTTACACAAATTAGAAAAAGAAAAATTTGCGAATCAGTGTAAATCTTGGTGAAATGCATCTATTAAATTAAATAAATGTCTAAATCAACAATTTCCAGAAAATGTGAGAGCTGCACTGGTGTTGATCCTCAGTTAAAAAATAGAAATAACTTTGCTGATTTATTTTAAGAATTTTCTGATATGAACCCTATTGAGTTTGTAAAAGCAAAAACTTTTTGTGAAGTTGGATGTCAAACTGAGTCAGATGATGAGGATAAAATTATTTTTGATAAACCAATTGGTCCTTCCATCTGTTCAAAGTGTTATACTGAACTACAAGAGCTCATTATTGAATTTCCTGAAAAAGAAATTCCTGATTCTGACCTCGCAGTTGTGCAGCATGATACATTTGATGTTCCTCCATTTGAATTATTATTTAATACAACTACTTTTGAGATATATAATAAAACTACTTCTACTTCTACTCAAAGTGTTCTATCTAATACTGAGGTTGCAGGAACAGAAAAGTCAAATACTCAAGAATCAAAAGAACATGCTGAAGTTGTCATTTTAAAACATGATAATCAAAAATCAAATTCAACAGGATCTTCTAATGGCAAAAACAAGAAATCAAATATTAAAAATACTTCTTTGCCAAATAAAAAGAAACCAGATCCATCTCCTATTAAACCAGCCAAAAAAAATATTAAAACACCAATAAAAGTTGACAAAAATAACATTTTAAAATCTATTGGTGATCAGATCAAAGTATTAAGTCAAAAGTTTGCAAAACTTACTCATACTGATCTACCAAGAGTTAAACAATTTTCTAAAATACCTTATGAAAATATGTTCAGAAACAGACCTAGAAAATGTTATAGATGTCATCATACTGGACATAAAGGAGATGAATGCTGGACTGATCTCTCAAGTCCTAGGTACTCAGTACCAATGAAAATGAGAGAAACCAAGTCAGTATCACCAAAGATAACCTCCAAGGTTTCCCCTGAAGTGATACTGACCTCTCCAACAAAAGAGATCAAGTCTAAACCTGTTTCTCCTTCCAAAGATCCCATTCAAAAATGGGTTCCTAAAAAGAACTAATCATTATTTTGTGTCTTGTGCAGGGTGACAAAAAATAGTACTTAGATAGTGGCTGCTCAACACACATGACTGGCAGTATGGAGTACCTTCTAAACTATACACGAGAGAAGGGTCCTTCTGTCAAGTTTCGAGATGATTCAGTTGGAAAAACAAGAGGGTACGAAGTAATCAAGGCAAGCAACTTAACCTTTAAAAGAGTTGCCTATGTAGAGGGTCTTAACCACAATCTACTCAGTATCAGCCAGATGTGTGATGATGACAATGAAGCTCACTTCTGGAAGACTGGAGGAATCATCTACAATGATAAAGGGCAACCTGTACTCATTGCTAGAAGAGAAAAAGATGTCTATGTGGACAACCTGTCTGAAATAGACCCTACTATTCGAGTTTGCCTGCTTTCTAAAGTCAAGCCAGAACTGAACTGGTTGTGGCACAAGAAACTTTCTCACATAAATTTCAGAAATATTAATGAGCTCAGTATGAAGAAGCTTGTGAGAGGGTTGCCCACTATTACTTATTCTAAAGATAAGTTATGCTCAACATGTGAAATGGGCAAGCAGAAGAAGAGTTCATTCAGGTCCAAGGTCAGTCATTCTATTAATGAACCTCTTATAATAATACATATGGATCTTTTTGGCCCCATCAGCACAGCATCATTAGCCAAAAAGATCTATACTTTAGTCTTGGTTGATGAATACTCAAGATATACTTGTGCCATCTTTCTCAAGACCAAATCAGATGCAACCACATAAATCATTGCCTTTATCAAAAGAGAAGAACTTCAGAAAGGCAACAAGGTCAAGCAACTAAGAAGTGACCATGGTACCGAGTTTAAAAGCTCAGTATTAGCAGATTACTGTGAAGAAAAAGGAATCGTCCAAAACTTCTCTACAGCCTACACACCACAACAAAATGGCATTGTAGAAAGAAAGAATAGAACATTAATTAAAGCTGCAAGAACTTTGTTATACCATGCTGGACTGGCACTGAGCTTCTGGGCAGAAGTTGTAAACTGTTCAAATTATACTCAGAACAGAGCCACAATACTCCAGAGACATCAAAAGACTCCTTATGAGTTATATAATGGCAAGGTTCCTAATGTGGAATACTTCCACATCTTTGGGAGTAAATGTTTTGTACTCAGTACTAAACAAAATCTCAACAAATTTTCTCCCAAAGCAAATGAAGGTGTGTTCATGGGCTACTCTCCACACTCTAAAGCTTTCAGAGTGTATGTCATCTCAACTAAGATGATTGTAAAATCCATTCATGTCACTTTTGATGAAGATCAGGATGTGCCTTCTACCTCAACAAAGGAAGACATTAATGGCATAGACATTCTATGCAATCCAGAAAACACAATTGCTGAACAGCCCAAGTCTCATCCATACTATGTTGATCATGGTATGGGTGATACTGATCAAGAAAGAACTCAGCATAACTCGAATGCATCAAATTCTGATGTTCCCATATCTGAGAACCCCAATACTGAGTTCCCAATAATTGATCTGAACAACTCCACCTATGAAGAAGGCGAATCTTCCAGTACTTCTCAAGAATCCACCTCAGATCTGCAAAATCAAGAAGAACAGCAACCTGAATTGTCTAATACTGACCAGAATTCAGCTCAGTATCAGGCAGACAACACATCAGTGCAACAAGATATTGTTGACCTTGCTTCAAATGCTCCCTTAGGAAACAATCTAAGGGAACACAGAGATCATCCACATTCAAATATTATTGGGCCTATTGAACAAGGTGTTCAAACAAGAAGAAAGTTAGATTTTGAACCCCAAGCAACTGCAAACTTTTGCTTCTTATCAAGCTTCCTATCTACCATGGAACCAAAGAAAGCTGATGAAGCTTTATTAGATGAAGACTGGGTAGAAGCTATGCAAGATGAACTGACAGAGTTTGAGAGGAACAAAGTTTGGAACTTAGTACCACCCCCCGCTGGAAAAACTGTTATTGGTAATAAGTGGGTGTTCAGAAACAAGATGGACAAGGATGGTGTTGTCATTAGAAATAAAGCAAGACTTGTTGTTCAGGGTTACATGCAAGAAGAAGGCATTGACTATGATGAAACTTTTTCACCAGTTGCAAGAATTGAAGCTATTAGGCTGTATCTTGCATATGCAGCTTTCAAGAACTTTAAAGTTTATCAGATGGATGTCAAGAGTGCTTTTCTCAATGGAAAACTACAAGAGGAAGTTTACGTTAAACAACCACCAGGTTTTGTTGATCCAAAATTTCCTAATTAGGTTTTCAAGCTTGATAAAGCTCTATATGGGTTCAAAAAAGCTCCAAGAGCCTGCTATAATAACCTGTCTGAGTACTTAATTGAAAATAAATTTATAAGAGGTAAAATTGACAAAACATTATTTTCAAAAAGGAAAGGTTCTGACATCTTACTTATTCAGATATATGTAGATGATATTATCTTTGGCTCCACTGACAAGTCAATGTGTGACTAGTTTGCTAAGATAATGTCATCTTAGTATCAGATGAGTATGATGGGTGAACTTACTTACTTTCTTGGTTTACAAGTTGATCAAAAGCCTGATGGAACTTTTATAAATCAAAGTATGTGTGTGCAGGACATGCTAAAGAAATACAAATTTGAAAATTTATCTTCCATGCACACTCCTATGGGTACTCAGGATAAAATAAGAAAAGACGAAACTGGTAAACCAGTATGTCAATCCACATACCGAAGTATGAATGGTTCTTTACTTTACTTAACAGCTAGCAGGCCTGATATCATGTTTGCAACTTGATTGTGTGCTCGGTATCAGGCTGATCCTAAAGAATCACATATGAAAGCTGTTAAGCACATTTTTAGATATCTTTCAGGTACTCCTAACATGGGTCTTTGGTATCCCAAAGACTCAAACTTTGAACTTGAAGGGTATACAGATGCAGATTTTGCAGGTTGCAGGTTGAATAGAAAAAGTACAAGTGGAGGATGTCAATTCCTTGGTGGTAGGCTAGTTGGTTGGTCATCCAAGAAGAAAAACTCAATAGCAACTTCCACAGCAGAAGCAGAATATGTTGATGCAGGAAGTTGTTGTGCTCAACTCTTGTAGATGCAGTATCAACTCATGGACTATGGGTTCAATTTTCAGAAGACACCCATTCATTGTGATAACAAGAGTGCTATTGCTATCACTGAGAACCCAGTACATCACTCAAGAACAAAGCACATTGATATCAGACACCACTTTATTCGAGATAATGTGGAAAAGGGTAAGGTTGAGGTAGATTTTGTTCCAACAGATGACCAATGGCCGATGTCTTTAATAAACCTCTCTCTGAAGAAAGGTTTATGTACTTACTAGGGAAATTGGGTATGCTGAACCCTTAATTCTCCTTAAATTTTTCTAATACTGAGCGCTCAGTATTGATGTTCATACTGACCAGCTCAGTATCACTCGTCTGACTTATCAAAATTAAATATTTTATATTTTTCATTAATTTACAGATTAAATTAAATGTTTTTATAATTTTTAATATTTTTTTAATTTAATTTTATTTACTCGGTATTGGAGTCCTGGAGTGGTTATAATCCTCACACTCCCCAAGAGCAGATCTTCCTCCCCTGAATGTGAAGATTTATTTTTATAGACCAAGGGAAGGAGAGCCTGTACTGAGTCACTCTATGTGGGCTATTGTGCAGGCACACATTAATGATGAAAACAATGATGACGATTCTGATACTGGATCAGAAAATGATGATGATGATGATACTGATGATGATAGTGGTGATGGAGGTAATGGTGATCAAGACGTTGAAATGATGGATGCTCCACCAGATCAAGCACAAGAACCACCACAGATTCCTCAAATTGAACAGGATCCTGGTGCTCCTCATACTGCATCAGATTCTGATACTGAGTCCACAGAAATACTGCCCCTTGTCCTAAGAAGAAGAAGAAGAAGAAGAAGAAGAAGAAGAAACTTATCCCCAGTGATAATGGGCACTTTATCATCAGAAGAGGTGCAACCCACTCATGTTCCATCTTTGACTGCATCTCTTCAAGCACAAAGTCTAGTTGCAGCCACCGCTGACCTTCCAGGTCCTGAAACCGAACACATTGCTCAACAAATTGAGGAACCTCATGTTCCTCTTGATGTGGAGATTCAGTTTGAGCAACATATACTGGAAGGTGCTCATGATAGAAGATAAGAAGCTCCTGAAGGGTCTGGTGCCTCAAATCAACATACAAATGATCCAGCACCGACCTCTGCAGATGCTAGAAGGGAGTCTGACAAAGTCTCAGGTATGAATTTCTATAATGCTCTAAAACTTATATATATATATATATATATATATATATATATATATATATATATATATATATATATATATATATATATATATATATATATATATATATATATATATATATATATATTTCCCAAATAGAGACTAAGTATTGGCCATGACCAACTCAATACTGACCAAATTCTCAAAGGAACTTTCAAATATATATCCTATTATGGCCAACATAGTTAGCCCACTGTTGCTATGCAAAATTCTTACACTGAGCACTTATATGATCATTGTCATTCTACAGTTGTCTCAACATTAAAAGAGTCAATGGTGGTTGATGTCATACTGACACCCACTGGTGCTGCTTGAATTATGTCCAACTTATTTTTGAGTAGGGTCACATAATTCAAGAAATGATCACAAACCTTTTAAGCGACATTAGCCAAAAATTTTCATGGGTTTTAGCCACATTTCTGTTATCACTCTGATACTGAGTGATAAACATTGAAAATAACAAGAAGCACATCCCAGGCTTCGATTTCCCAAACCAAAACCTTTTAGTAAATGTGACCTATCCTATACTGAGCTACTCAAATATTCACACTCACTTTTACTAAAAACTTTCTTACACATGCTATGCACAAGTCCACAATATTTCATCATGAACCAGATGAAATACAGACTTCTAAATTCTGTTTACATCATTATAGAATTTAACAACACCACAATTCTATTTGATAAACCTTTCATTCTAACCAGTTTATTTTTTTTTTTCTTTAGCACCATCTGTGCAGGGCCATAGAGCACAAGCCACTCAGTCTCAAGAAGTACAAGGGGCTCTACAAACAATTCTAAATCAAATCTTGGCCATGCAGAACACTCAAAATACTATTCTGGCTAGGATGGATGAAATGAGTAATGAAATTGACTCATTAAAGCAGTCGGTGTCACTACTTCAGCAACAACAACAACCTCCACCACCTCCACAGTCTCCACCTGATGGAAATAATGAAGATGATGAAAAAGGCCATGATACTGAGCCTAGAAGCTCACCCTCCAATGCTAATACTGAGGGTGAACATGGTGCTGCTACTGAGCCTATGCCCTCCCCAACACATGATGATCAACAAGGGGACATAGGTGGTGATATTGAACCTCTTCCCTCCCCATCAAATGATACAATAAGGGGGAGAAGAGACAAAGAGAAGAGGAGGTTGATCAACCTGAGCCATCTGCTCAAGGGGAGAAAAGAAGGAAATTGAATGAAGATCAACCTCCATAGCAACAACAACAACATCAGCAAACTCTTCATACTGAACCACTTAGGTTTCAGTATGAGATAAGAAGACAAAGAGGGAGGTCAGTTTTGGAACAACTTGAAGAACCATCTGAGCCAACTGCTCAGGTGGAGACTACCAATGACCAACCACAACAAGTTGATACTGAGCCTCATGCTCAAGAGCCAAATAACTTGTAAATCATAGTCTATAGGCCTTTTGTCTGGCCTATTGCTGATGATGAAGATGAACATCCAGTGCCATCTCAGAACTTTCTCAACTTTGCACTGGATGTAGCAAATAAAGAAAGCTCTTCATCATCATTCTCAGATGACGAAGAGCCTCCAAAGCAACAAATTTCTCCTCAAGCTGAAGGACCTTCTAGAGTTCCTAGAAGGCCAATCACCAGAAGAATGACAAAAGTGGTTATGTCATCAGAATCTAGTGAGGAACAAGATCCAGCTCCTCTGATCACAAGACCAAGTAGATCTAAGCATGATACTGAGGATGAGACTGCAGGTGATACTGAGGATGAAAAAGAGGCCCAAAAGTTCTTCCCTATCAAGGAAGAAGATCTTGATACTGATTCTGATGCAGATGTTCCATGGAAACCTCACACTATAAGAAGAACAGGAGATGAAGTCAAAACTGTTGACAAGTCCATAGTTGCAGTTTGCACTGGACCAGTCAGTCCTCCCATGAAGATTTTTCTTCTTGATATTCAGAATATGGGACTCCAAGACTGGGTAAAAATTGCCAGACTGATAAAGGAGTTACCATCGAGATCCTCTGAGGCCCAAGTAATGATGGATGAAATCTGGGTTGTTTCTGCTATATGCTTTGAACAAGGCATTCTGTATCACGCAGACTATAGGGCACTCAGTGTAATGACTGAAGCTGTAAAGAACAACAAGCCTGAGTGCCTTAACACTTTCAGGATCTTTAAATCATATCCTGTTCCTCCAAATCTAATCTTTCAGGATCAAAAGAGCACCATATATCCAACCTCTGAATATATGTATACTGACCCAGAAGATAGGGAATGCTTTATCACTAAAGCAGATTTACCAAAGGCCCCTATCAGTCATTTTGTGGGTTTGAAATGGATGATAACCAAGAAGGAGGACTCTTGGTTCAGAAAGAAGATAGTTGTTGTGCTAAACAACAAGCAGGATGAACTGAAGAAAAGAGAAGAGTTCATCCATATAAAGAAAGAAGTCTTCTATGAGTTTGAATCAATCAACAAAAAGTGAAGAAGAAGATTCTGCTGCCTGTATTTTTGTTTATGTAATAATTATCTTTGTAATTGTTTTGTTATCATTAGATAGGGGGAGATTGTTAAGGCAAAAAGCCATACCCCTTTAGAATCTTAAGATAACAAAACAACCTAGACTAGCTTAGAATAATTAGTAGAATAAACATGCTAAGTTTAGGAGTGATACTGAGTTTGGCCAGTATTGGCCACTCAGTATAGGAAAACAAATACTGAGTAGAAGGACTGAGTTACATTTATTCATATAACGGACTAAGATCAAATTTCTTGATCTTAGTCATCTTCCTTGCTTAGTCCTTCGGTTACTTCTTTGCTCATTATGTAAGATCTCTATATCATTATAAATAGAGATTATCTTGCAAAGGACATACCAATTCACACGTTCATTCTTAAATATTGCAATTGTTCAGTGGTCTTGTATTTCCGCTACAGGCCACACTTTCTGGAATAATAAACGTTTGACTAAATTACTGTGTTCATCGACTTAATTGTCTTAAGTAAATTATTAATCTAACAATTATCAAACAAACCAGGGGTGTTGTGACCTAACACTAGACACCAATTACAGTTTAAAAAATAGACACTTATAGGTTATTGGTCATAGCTAGTGGTTATCACGGTTCACGGGCCATTTGTATGGGTTATTAACACTAATTACAGTTTAAAAAATGATACTTATAGGTTATTGGTTATAGCCAGTGTTTATAATGGTTCACGGGCCATTCGTATGGGCTATGGACGCCAATTACGGTTCAACATGGATACTTATAGGTTACTGCGCGTAGCTAGTGGTGATAATGGTTCACGGGTTAATCGTATGGGTTATCGACACAAATAAGATTTAAAATGATTACTTATATGTTATTGGTTATACCTAGTGGTTATAATGGTTCTCGGGAAATTCGTATGGGCTATGGATGCCAAAGCGGTTTAACATGGATACTTATAGGTTCTTGGGCATAGCTAGTGGTCATAATGGTTAACAGACCATTCGTATGGGTTAGCGACCCAATTACAATTTAAAAAACAGATAATTATAGGTTATTGGTCATAGCAAGAGTTTATAATGGTTCATACGGGCCATTCGTATGGGTAATGGACACCAATTAAGGTTTAAAATGGATACTTATAGGTTATTGGTCATAGCTAGTGGTCAAAATCGTTCAAGGGGCATTCGTATGGGTTCTAGACACCAATTACAATTTAAAAATGGATAATTATATGTTATTGGTCACAACTAGTGGTTATAATGGTTCACAGGCCATTCGTATGGGTAATGGACACCAATTAAGGTTTAAAATGGATACTTATACGTTATTCGTCTTAGCTAGTGGTCAGAATCGTTCAAGAGGCATTCGTATGTGTTTTAGACACCAACTACAGTTTAAAAAATGGATACTTATAGGATATTGGTCATAGCTAGTGGTTATAATGGTTCACGGGCCATTCGTATGGGTAATGGACACCAATTAAGGTTTAAAATGGGTACTTATCGGTTATTGGTCATAACTAGTGATCAAAATTGTTCAAGGGACATTCGTATGGGTTCTAGACACCAATGACAGTTTAAAAAAGGGATACTTATAGGTTATTGGTCATAGCTAGTGGTTATAATGGCTCACGGGCCATTTGTATGGGTTATCAACACAAATTACTGAAGGAATTATGTGCACAGTTAGTCATTATGAATCAGTTAAGTATTAAGTTAAGTTTAACTTATTACTACATTAGTTTAACTAACTAATTAATACAAGTAGTTGTACATTTACTAGTTGAGTAAATATACAATGTGTTAATTAAAGGTTATCCATGATATGATTTAAACCTATTAAATCATATAGTAATTGGATAATATTGTTGTGTAAATTATTTAAAGGTTATTATATAATTAACTATTAAAAGTATAAATACAAGTTATATAATTCGTGTATATGGGTACCGAATTATTAGTGTGTTAATATTAGACATTTAATAGTTAAGTGCATCAATAATAAACTAGTAAAACTATAAGGGTTTAAAGTATAAATGATATGTTTAATTAAGAGATTAATCTTAATTAAACTAGAAGGGCCCTAAGTGAAAGTCTTTCTATTATAAATAGAATGCATGGGGTTCCTTTATTCCTTTGATCACTAAGTTCGAAACCCTAGCCTCCTCCTTCTTTTGGTTTCGCCCGAACACACCAAGAACACCAAGTTTGGTGTTCTTCGTTCTTCGTGTTCTTCGTTCGTTCTTCGGGTTCTTCAAGTCTTGAAGATCCAAGATCGTTGCAAGTGATCATCTAGAGGATCGTTTGTTGTGTTCATCATCAGTGGACTTATCTTAAGTATTAACCTAAGGTATGACTCATGGAACACTCCTTCTTCCTCTCCTCTTGTGTGACGGACGAGAACACCAAGAACCCTGGGGTTCTTGGTGAGTGTTCGACGAACACACCTTCATTGTGTGTGTTCGAGTTTTTCGTACAAGGTTTCTTTCTTGTTAACCTAATATAGTTCTCCAACATCCCAATCCTTTATGGTTTAAGGATTAGGTTTAATCCCAGTTCCGCATTTAGGGATTAAATCAGCTAGTTGGTTTTAACCGGTCAAGAACAAGTTCATGTTCTTGGTCAGTATGGTCGAACCAAGCATACTAGGAGGTTGACCCAAGTGGTCGATCAGTGTTATGAAACCCTACAGTGGTATCAGAGCGTTGGTTTAGAGATCTAGACTAGATTAACAAAGTTTGTTTGTTTACTTTAATTTTAAGTTTTTTTTTGTTTCAAAATTTTCTTCTTCTTCTTCATAATTTTTGAAAAAGGGAAGAACCCTAGGACCAAGAATATTAAACTAGTCTAAGTTTAATTGGTCAAGAAAGTTTCTAGAAAACCCTAGCAATTTTCGAAAATCATAGGAAAAACCCTAGGATCAAGTATGTTAAACAAGATATGTTTAATTGATCAAAAGGATTCTTTCCATAATCCCTTGAATTTTCGTGACTTAGGAAACCCCTAGGATCAAGTATGTTAACAAGATTTGTTTAATTGATCAAAAGGATTCTTTCCTAATCCCTTAGAGATTTCGAAAATCTAGAGGTTACTTGGACACCAAGTTTATTGAACTAGCCTAGTTTAATAGGTGGAAAAGTTTCCTAGGCTTAAGAATTTTGAAACCCTAAAGAACCCTAGAACAATAAACTAGTTTAAGTTTAATGGATTAAAAGTATTAATTAGGATAATAATCTAAAACCTAGTTAATTAGACAAGTTTATGTCTAATAGGTTTAATTATTATTTTGATAGATTTATTAAAGCTAGTTCTTTAAACCTAGTAATTTAGACAAAGTTTTATTGTCTATAAGGTTTAAATTAAAAAAGTTTAAATAAATTTATTAAAGGTTATAATCTATCTTAGAATTTAAACAAAGTTTATTGTTTAATAGGATTGATTAAAAAATTAATCTTTTAACTAAAATAATGTCTTTGATCAAGAAAGTCAAAACCCTAGTTTTGATTGGTCAAAAACAAAATTAGGGTTCATCTAATTAATTTAAGGAATTGATAAAGAGGATGTTAATTTTTAAGTTCTAAAATTAACAAGGTGTATTTAATTATATATATATATATATATGTATTAAAATTTTCAGAATTTTTGTTATTATGTAAAATTAAATTTTAAAAGATATAATAAGTTTATACGTATTTTAATTAGATTAAGTTAAAATACATATGTATAAAGTAGATGTAATATTCTTATAAGTATGTTACAAGTTTATTATAAAATATACACATATATGAATACATTAAAATACAAGATAAAATGGAATAATTAAAAAGGGTAATGTTATTTTGATCTTTAAGAATAATATTATAAGCTAGTTATTATATAAGTTATAATATAATTAAAACTAGAAAGTACAAAGTTATGATTTCATTATAACTAGAAATTGTACAAGTTGAAGTTATATGATTAACTAGAAGTATACAAAGTTATATATACATTAAGATGTATAAAGTTATAAGTTATTATAACTAGATAATTATACAAGTAAGTATTTTACAAGGTATGTAATATACTAGATTAATAATCAAGTAATAAATAACAAGAAAACTTTATAACCTATATTTAACTAGTTCAAGTTAAATGTAAGAAAAGTTTAAACAAATTAAGAATTATTATATAAAGTTTTTATATAATAAGTTTATTAGTTCCACCAAGTATAAACCGGTGATTGTGTTAGCTTAAGTTTCATCATGGTCGTTGCAGCTAGTGGGAGCTACACAAGAAAATCACAAAGTTTATAAGTGTGTTGTTAAGACATAAGTTTTGGTCGAATCTAATAAGTCAAAACAAATGTTTAATTTCATTATTAGACATATGAAGAACTAGGTATGTTAAACTAGGTTTATGTTTCAAGTTCATGAATCATAAAAGATTTAAAAGTTTAACATAAGTTTATAAGTTTTTCAAGTAAGATAAAACAAGTAAGTTTTATTCTAGATAAGATTTTTCACAAAATCTAGTAGAATGTTTTGTACACCTCGTTTTAGGTATACATGCAAAATCGTGCAAATTCTTGAAACTATAAGTTTTGAAGAATAGTTCTTAATTTTTAAAAAGGTGTCTTGTAGAACTCTTCAATTCACAAGTCACACATTTTAAACAAGGATTAAGATTGGAATAAAGGTTTAAGTTTAGTTTAAGACTTAAACAAACCCAAGAAAATCTTTGATCTAAGTACTATCCACCTAATGGAACACCTCACTTGTTAAACAATATTCATATTGTAAGGATAAAGAACCTTATATATGGATTCAAATCATTGCGAATGTTAGGGTGCGTAAGGTTCTGTGATAATCGGGAGTCCCGGCGCAGAGCATCGCACTGTCTTAGATGGTCTGATCTACTTTGGTGATAATCGGAGTCCCGACCCAAAAAGTACTTGAGTAGAATAGACATGCTAGACTTTATTACTAACTTAGAAATGTACAATTAGATTGTATAAGGTTGTAATAAGTTATAAGTCTAAAGATTCTACGACCCCTAGGAATCGTGTCAAGTCTTGAGAAGATCGGTAAGGATGTTACCTACCAGATATAGCATGTCTCGTCGGGAAGTGACCAAACCTTGGGGCGAGAATGTGATATATGGATCCTAGGCCTAAAATATTAATTATGGGTTTATAATATATTTTAGAGAATGTTTATTGATGATTACTAATTAAACTGGGTTTGATTTGTAGATGGCAGCAACAAACACAACGATAACCTATAACAAACTCTCGCAACGTTTCTTCCTAGGAAAGAAAGAAAAGACTGGGTCAAATTTCCTCAATTGGAAGCGTGATTTTAAGATCGTGCTTAGAAAAGAGAGGGAAAGGATTGACCGAGAAAGAAACGTATTGAGAACCCCTGCCAAGGATGAAGAAAACGAACCAGGACAAGCATTTTACGCTTGTAAGGCGTTCGCTTCTTGCTAAATGGCTAAGGGAGCATCAGTAGGTGCACACGTCATGAGAATTAAAGTGCACGTTGATCACCTTACTAGACTTCGTCACCACATGCCATTGCAGTTCGCAATTGACATGATACTCAACTCGTTGTCTGATGACTACAAGTCTTTTGTAGCCAAGTACAACAAACATGATATGGATAATTCCATTCCCGAGCTACAATCTATGCTCGAGGCTGTTGAGTTGAATATTGAGACCAATTCTAAAAGGGGTCACACAACTGATGGCAGCGATGAGAATGGGCATGGTGGTAAAGGAAAGGGTAAAACCTATCCTAACCAAGGAGTGCCAAATGGTAAAAGTGTCAAACAAAATGTCAAGAAGGTTAAGCCTAACACTGCGAGGACCGAGAACCGGTGCTTCAAGTGTGGTAAGGTTGGGCATTGGAAAAGGAATTGTCCAAAGGGTGCAAGTGGTAGTGGAGGAAACGCAAGTTCCTCAGGTAACACAACCACACTTCTTAATCACTTTAAGATACTTGTAAAGTACATTACGAGTAATCTAACTTCTGCAATCATTTATTGCAAGAGGAGATGGAAAGTGATAGTGACCGGCATGAGATGGTGATGATCCCACGAGCACCAAGTTTTTATAATTCAGTATTTTTGTGCATTCGTTTTAAACAATTTTACTTAATTGTTTGGATAATTTTATTTTGTTAAAACAAGTTTTATTTTTGGTCTTAATTAATCTCGAATCCATGGTTGAATTATATTGTGCGCATGTGTGATAATTACACTAGTCAAGGTTTATGACTAGATTGTAAGTCATGTTTTGATTTACTTATCTTTCATATTTTATATATATTTGTTTGATTGTGGTATAAATCATGTCTTGATAGATCAAGGTACTTAGATACTAGTAATTAGAAAGTTTTTTTCTAATGAAAGTATTTAAGAGTTTTATGGAAGCATAAGGTTCAAGAGTTATTGAACTTAGTTAAAACATCTTAAGTAATAGTCATTACTTATAATAGAAAGTTTTAAAATATTAGTATTAATATAATATGATTATATTGGATATAATCAAGATAGACTTTAAGAGTATTATTACAAGTCTTTTATACTTGTAGTAAAGGATTTAATAAAGTCATAATTCCCTAATAGGAATAATTGGATATTCGTATAATCCAAGTAAAATGACTTAGACATTAAATGACTCTTAAAAGGGACAAACTATATTAAAGTATTTAAGAATTAAAAGGTATTATTGCAAGTCTTTTATACTTGTAATAAATACAATATTTAATCAAGTCATAATTCCCTAATAGGAATAATGAATATTTGAGAAATCCAAGTAATGACTTTGGCATTAAATAAGATTCTTAAAAGAATACTAATGTGTTTAAGAATTGGAAGTATCGTTTCAAGTGTTTCATACTTGTTAGATAAAGTAATCAATAAAGATCATAATTCCCTAAACAGGAATGTTGGATATTCGCAAATCCAAAGGATGATCTTATTCATTGATAGAATTCTAAAAAGATTAAACTACAAGTTATTGACTAGGTCAAAGAAGTAGTTTAAGAGATGCTTAAGTTCCATAAAAGTAAGTGGGAGCTAAGACTAATGTAATTCATTAAAGATGTTAGTGAATTCAGTAAGTTAGTGAGACATTAACAACAATGTTTTACCAAGTCGTTAGCCAAAGAGTTATGAGAAATAATAAATGATCATTGATTAGATTATTGCAAACCTAATAGCGTGATCACAAGTCTTGTGATTAATTATTGCATATCTAATAGGTTGTTAAACACTTCAGTGGATAACACAATCATTTAACGAAATTTCTTTAACTAGTAAGAATATCTACAAATCAAGTAACTAAAAGAGGCTTTAGTTACAAGGATGATTTTATGAATTCAAGAAACTAAGGAGTTAAATTTCCAATCCTCCTATGTTTACCGAATTGCATAAAAGGCAAAGACTAGAATATATTCTAAATGTTGCAAGAACAATATCTAGCAAAGGCAAAAGTAATAGTATTCCTAAATACTCGTCTTATGTCTTTAGTTTAATAGAAATGATTGGTTTAGTGATAAAGTTAAAATTAAGTTTGTAAGAATCATTAAGTAATCAACACAAATGAAAGGAATAAGTAATGATCCGGTAATAATTCAGTATCTATGTCCAGTGAGGAATAGTACATGAGTTAGTATCATTTTTATTCAGACTTTGTATGTTTTACAACATCCATGAATAAAAGTCTATTTATTCAAAAAGATACAAAATCCGTGACTACTCGTCTAGGTGGGAACCTTGATGGGACGTTAACGTCATCGTGGTATTTGGTGGTAGATTCAAAGTTCTTCGAAGATAGCTACACAAGTTTTGTGTAAACCAAATATCGGTGATATTTTGTGGAGGCTCAACGAATATTGGATTGACCACCGTGACAATACTTCGTGGTTGAAAAGTTCAAAAGTATTGTTCACTAGGATTGTCCTTAAGCCTGAGGTATTTGGTTTAGGATACAATGACTAATGCGCTTTGGTTCAACTCAGACAATTATGAAATACGTTTGTCATACGAGGCGATCCTGGGTATAAAGGAAGTTGTATTTTAAATCGAAATATAACAGGATGGTAATTTCACCTCCTCTTTAGGAGAGATATTTATAGGTCCTTAGACTTGATAAGAAACTGGCAAGTGCACGGCCATGCCCAAACGAATTGATCTGTTCTTTGTCGTTTATCACAACAGTTTGAATCAAGAAGTCATAAAATGATTTCGAATACAGGAGTTAATAATTTCTACCACGCTCGTATGCGTTGTCACAAATATCGTGCTGCAAGGGATAAGCCTAACAACATTACCCAATAACTAAAGACAGAGTGTTCTTTTCTAGGAGACGCTATTAAGAGTTTTTCATAAAACTATACCAAGGGTTACATAAGCTGTTTTTAAGGGGTTGGTTACCTACATGCCCATCTAGAAAGTCCACTGTAGCTCGTATCATTAAAACAAAGGTTACAAACTTGCACAACTGGGAGTCTGAAGGAATTATGTGCACAGTTAGTCAACCTATGATGATACATCCATGCCTACGAAACACTTAAGGGTCACACCGGTGAGTATATGTAATACGAGCAAGTTATGCAACCACACTACGAAGAGGAATGATTCATAATAGTCATTATGAATCAGTTAAGTATTAAGTTAAGTTTAACTTATTACTAGATTAGTTTAACTAACTAATTAATACATGTAGTTGTACATTTACTAGTTGAGTAAATATACAATGTGTTAATTAAAGGTTATCCATGATATGATTTAAAGCTATTAAATCATATAGTAATTGGATAATATTATTGTGTAAATTATATAAAGGTTATTATATAATTAACTATTTAAAAGTATAAATACAAGTTATATAATTCGTGTATATGGGTACCGAATTATTAGTGTGTTAACATTTAATAGATAAGTGCAACAATAATAAACTAGTAAAACTATAAGGGTTTAAAGTATAAAGGATAAGTTTAATTAAGAGATTAATCTTAATTAAACTAGAAGGGCCCTAAGTGAAAGTCTTTCTATTAAAAATAGAATGCATGGGGTTCCCTTATTCCTTGGATCACTAAGTTCGAAACCCTAGCCTCCTCCTTCTTTTGGTTTCGGCCAAACACACCAAGAACACCAAGTTTGGTGTTCTTTGTTCTTCGTGTTCTTCGTTCGTTCTTCGTGTTCTTCAGGTCTTGAAGATCCAAGATCGTTGCAAGTGATCATCTAGAGGATCGTTCGTTGTGTTCATCATCAGTGGACTTATCTTAAGCATTAACCTAAGGTATGAGTCATGGAACACTCCTTCTTCCTCTCCTCTTGTGCGACGGACGAGAACACCAAGAACCCTAGGGTTCTTGGTGAGTGTTCACCGAACACGCCTTCATTGTGTGTGTTCGAGTTTTTCGTACAAGGTTTCTTTGTTGTTAACCTAATCAAGTTCTCCAACATCCCAATCCTTTAGGGTTTAAGGATTAGGTTTAATCCTAGTTCCGCATTTAGGGATTAAATCAGCTAGTTGGTTTTAACCGGTCAAGAACAAGTTCATGTTCTTGGTCAGTGTGGTCAAACCAAGCATACTCGAAGGTTGACCCAAGTGGTCGATCAGGGTTATGAAACCCTACAATTACAGTTTAAAAAATCGATACTTATAGGTTATTGGTTATAGCTTGTGGTTATAATGGTTCACGAGCCATTCGTACGAGCTACGAGAGGCCAATTCCGGTTTAACATGGATACTTATAGGTTATTGGGCGTAGCTAGTGGTTATAATGGCTCACGGGCCATTCGTATGGGTTCTAGACACCAATTACAGTATAAAAAATGGATACTTATCGGTTATTGGTCATAGCTAGTGGTTATAATGGTTCACGGGCGATTTTTATGGGTTATCAACAATAGTTACAGTTTAAAACATGGATACTTATAGGTTATTGGTTATAGCTAGTGGTTATAATGGTTCACGGGCCATTAGTATGGGCTATGGACGCCAATTACGGTTTAACATGGATACTTATAGGTTATTGTGCGTAGCTAGTGGTTATAATGGTTCACGGGCCATTCGTATGGGTTCTAGACACCAATTATAGTTTAAAAAATGGATATTTATAGGTTATTGGTCATAGCTAGTGGTTATAAAGGTTCACGGGCCATTTTTATGGGTTATCAACACCAGTTACAGTTTTAAAAAATTGATACTTATAGGTTATTGGTTATAGCTATTGGTTATAATGGTTCACGGGCCATTCATATGGGCTA
The DNA here is from genome assembly GCA_963853835.1 of Calendula officinalis. Classification (NCBI taxonomy): domain Eukaryota; kingdom Viridiplantae; phylum Streptophyta; class Magnoliopsida; order Asterales; family Asteraceae; genus Calendula; species Calendula officinalis. Next base: position 63,550,553 of record OY970825.1, on the reverse strand, counting down.
TGGACGCCAATTATGGTTTAACATGGATACTTATAGGTTATTGAGCGTAGCTAGTGGTTATAATGGTTCACGGGGCATTCGTATGGGTTCTAGACACCAATTACATTTTAAAATATGGATAACTATAGGTTATTGGTCGTAGCTAGTGGTTATAATGGTTCACGTGCCATTCATATTGGTAATGGACACCAATTAAGGTTTAAAATGGATACTGATAGATTATTGGTCATAGCTAGTGGTCAAAATCATTCACGGGGCATTCGTATGGGTTCTTGACACCAATTACAATTTAAAAAATGGATAATTATTGGTTATTGGTCATAGCTAGTAGTTATAATGGTTAACGGGCCATTCGTATGGGTAATGGACACCAATTAAGGTTTAAAATTGATACTTATAGGTTATTGGTCTTAGCTAGTGGTCAAAATCATTCACGGGGCATTTGTATGGGTTCTAGGCACCAATTACAATAAAAAAATGTATAATTATAGGTATTTGGTCATAGCTAGTGGTTATAACGGTTCACGGGCCATTCGTATGGTAATGGACACGAATTAAGGTTTAAAATGGATACTTATCGGTTATTTGTCATAGCTAGTGGTCAAATCGTTCACGGGGCATTCGTATGTGTTCTAGACACCAATTACAAATTAAATAATGGATACTTATAGGTTATTGGTCATAGCTAGTGGTTATAATGCTTCACGGGCCATTTGTATGGGTTATCAACACCAGTTACAGTATAAAAATGGATACTTATAGGTTATTGGTTATACCTAGTAGTTATAATGGTTCACTAGGAATTCGTATGGGATATGGATGCCAAAGCAGTTTAACATGGATACTTATAGGTTATTGGGCGTAGCTAGTAGTTATAATGGTTCACAGGTGTGACAACTCGATATTTCTGGTATGTAACTTCATTTCATTTCTAGAACTTTCCTTATTTAGAAAGTTTCTATTTTTAGAAATTTCTATTTTTGGCAATCCTAATACACAACAAACTTATATATTCCACGGGCCATTCGTATGGGTTATCGACACCAATTACCATTTAAAAAATGGATAATTATAGGTTATTGGTCATATCTAGTGGTTTTAATGGTTCACGGGCCATTCGTATGGGTAATGGACACCAATTAAGGTTTAAAATGGGTACTTATAGGTTATTGGTCATAGCTAGTGATCAAAATCGTTCAAGGGGCATTCGTATGGGTTGAAAAAGGATACTTATAGGTTATTGGTCATAGCTAGTGGTTATAATGGTACACGGGCCGTTCGTATGGGTAATGGACACCAATTAAAGTTCAAAATGGATACTTATAGGTTACTGGTCATAGCTAGTGGTCAAAATCATTCACGGGGAATTCGTATGTGTTCTAGACTGTTAAGGCAAAAAGCCTTACCCCTTTGGATCTTAAGATAACAAAACAACCTAGACTAGCTTTGATTAATATGTAGAATAAAATAGCTTAGTTTAGGTTTGATACTGAGTAATCAGTATTGGAACTCAGTATCAGTACTCAGTATCAGATAATGATACTGAGTACAAGGACTGAGTAGAAGGACTGAGTTACATTTTATTATGTAATGGACTAAGATCAAATCCCTTGATCTCAGTCATTTTCCTAGCTTAGTCCTTCGGTTACTCCTTTGCCCATTATGTAAGATCTCTATATCATTATAAATAGAGATCATCTTGCAAAGGAGAACTTACCAATTCACTGTACACTTTCATACCTTTTGTAATTGATCAGTGGTCTTGTTATTCCGCAACAAGCCACACTTAGTGGAATTATACATTTGACTCATATCTTGTTCTTATACAATATTTGTCTTAAGTTATAATTATCCAATCAATTAACCATCTAAACCAGGGCGTTGTGACCTAACAACTGGTATCAGAGCAGGCTAAATAAACTCTTATTTAGTCGATCTACAACCCTGGCAGCCATCCCTTATACTTATCCTTCACATACTCCAAAATCAAAAATGTCTACCATTGTTGCACCAATTATGTCTGGAAAAGGAGTACCCATCTTTGAAGGTAAAGACTTCCATCAATGGAAGCTAAAATCTCAGTGGTATCTTGAATCTATTCATCATGAGATGCTCACTGTGCTAACTGATGGCCCTATCATTCCACAAACTGTGGAACCTGTTGCTGCTACTGATAATGCTCCTGAGAGCACAAGAACAGTACCTAAACTAAGGCATAACTGGACTGATACTGACCGTCAGTTATATGCCTTAGACTCAAGAGCTAAAGGGGTGATTGGTAATGCTGTTACCAAAGAAATTCTCAATGCAATCATGGAATTGCCAACAGCTAAGGCTATGTGGGATAGCCTATCAGTCACCTATGAAGGCACACCAAAGGTGAAGTTGCAAAGAAAGAGCAATATGAGAAGAAACTATGAAAACTTCTTCTCAAATCCAAATGAAGACATCACCTTTCTTTACAACAGGTTTAACATTGTTGTTCATGGTTTAATAAGTGTTGGCATTGTAAAAGAGGAAGGGGAACTTGTTCAAAAGTTCCTGGACAGTGTTCCTCAACAATTTCTTGACATGTCAAACTCTGTCAATGCTGCTAACAACATTGAGTCATACACTCTTCAAACTCTGTATGGCCTAATGTTGAACCATGAAGAGAATACTGCTGCAAGACTGATCAACTAGAAGAAAACTGACCAATCTTCAAATGGCATGACTCTCATTGTGCCACAAGCATATACTATGACTGAGCCTGATGAACCAGTAGTTGATCTTGCTGATGCTGAGGCAGAAGAGCTTGAGACTCAAATGGCTCTTATGTCTATGAAGCTGGATCAGTTGAAAAAGAAGAGGCTTGGTGTTAGCTCTTCTAACACTGACCCAAGATCAGGTCTTTGCTATAGGTGTGGAAAACCTGGACATATTGCTGCAAATTGTCATACCAAGTGTTCTGAGACTGACCAGAATGACAAGACTGCATACCGAGCAAAGAGGTATGTAGACAAGTATGTCAAGCTGAAGAATTGGAGCAAGGGCAAGAGGGAAGAAGGGAATGGAGCACCTCATCAAGCACTTTACTCAGAAGCCTGGATGGATGAGGACTTAAGTGATGATGAGGAAGAGGTTGATAATAAAGCCTTTATGGCTTTCACTGAAGATGATTTGAAGAGCTCCTTTGAAAAGGATACCAAAGAGGCTGAGAGGATGAGTGTCCATGCTGATTGGGATTCCACTCAGTTGTACAAGGGTGACAGAAAATGGTATTTAGATAGTGGCTGCTCAAGACACATGACAGGTAGTATGGAGTACCTTCTCAATTATACTCCAGAGAAGGGTCCTTCTGTTAAGTTTGGAGATGACTCGGTGGGAAAGACAAGAGGTTATGGTGTGATCAAGGCAGGCAACATTACTTTTAAAAGAGTTGCCTATGTAGAGGGTCTTAAACACAATTTGCTCAGTATCAGCCAGATGTGTGATGATGACAATGAAGCTCGATTCAGGAAGGTTGCAGGAATCATCTACAATGATAAAGGGCAGCCTGTACTCATTGCTAGAAGAGAAAAAGATGTATATGTGGTCAACCTATCTGAAATAGACCCAACTATTCGAGTATGCCTGCTTTCTAAAGTCAAGCCAGAATTGCATTGGCTATGGCACAAGAAACTCTCTCACATCAACTTTAGAAATATCAACGAGCTCAGTATGAAGAAACTAGTGAGAGGGTTGCCCACTATCACTTATTCAACAGATAAGTTATGCTCAGCATGTGAAATGGGCAAGCAGAAGAAGAGTTCATTCAAGTCAAAGGTCAATCATTCCATTAATGAACCTCTTACTATGATACATATGGATCTTTTTGGCCCCATCAGCACACCATCTTTGGCCAAAAAGATCTATACCCTAGTCTTGGTTGATGAGTTCTCAAGATATACTTGGGTCATCTTCCTCAAGACTAAGTCATATGCAACAACAGAAATCATTGCCTTTATAAAAAGAGAGGAACTTCAAAAAGGCAACAAGGTCAAGCAACTTAGAAGTGACCATGGTACTGAGTTTAAGAACTTAGTTTTAGCCGATTTCTGTGAAGAAAAAGGAATCATTCAAAACTTCTCTGCAGCTTACACACCACAACAAAATGGTGTTGTAGAAAGAAAGAATAGAACATTAATTGAAGCTGCAAGAACTTTGTTATGCCATGCTGGACTGGCACTGAGTTTTTGGGCTGAAGCTGTAAATTGTGCAAACTTCACTCAGAATAGAGCCACTATAGTCCAGAGACATCTGAAGACTCGATATGAGTTATACAATGGCAAGATTCCTAATGTGGAATACTTCCACATCTTTGGAAGTCAATGCTTTGTACTCAGTACAAAACAAAATCTCAACAAATTTGCTCCCAAAGCAAATGAAGGTGTGTTCATGGGCTACTCTCCACACTCTAAAGCCTTCAGAGTGTATATCATCTCAACCAAGATGATTGTAGAATCCATTCATGTCACATTTGATGAAGATCAGAATAAGCATTCTACCTCAGCAGGTGAAGACATAAGTGGCATAGATATCCTATGCAATCCAGAAAACTCCATTACTGAAGAGCCCAAGTTTCATCCACACTTTTTTCCTAATAAGTTTAATGAAACTGATCAAGTTCGAACTCAGTCTTACTCACCTGCGACTAATACTGAGGCTCCCATAACAGAGAACCTTCACACTGAGTTTCCAACTAATGATCTGAACCACTCTACCTATGAAGAAGATGAAACATCCAACACTTCACAAGAATCCACATCAACTCTGCAAAATGAAGATGAACAGCAACCTCCACTGTCTAATACTGACCCAAATTCCACTCAGTATCAGACACACAACACACCTAATCAACAAGATAGTGTTGATCCTACTTCAAATGCTCCCTTAGGAAACAATTTAAGGGAACACAGAGACCATCCACACTCTAACATTATTGGTCCTAAATAAGAAGGTGTCCAAACAAGAAGAAAATTAGAGTTTCCACCCCAAGAAACTGCAAATTTCTGTTTCTTCTCAAGCTTTCTATCTACCATTGAACCAAAGAAAGCTGATCGAGAGAAACAAAGTTTGGAACTTAGTACCACCTCCTACTGGCAAAACTATTATTGGTACTAAGTGGGTATTCAGAAACAAGATGGACAAGGATGGTGTTGTCATCAGAAACAAAGCAAGGTTGGCTGCTCAAGGTTACAGGCAAGAAGAAGGCATCGACTATGATGAAACTTTTGCACCAGTTGCAAGAATTGAAGCTATTATGTTGTATCTTGCATATGCAGCTTTTAAGAACTTCAAAGTTTATCAGATGGATGTCAAGAGTGCTTTTCTAAATGGAAAACTACAAGAGGAAGTTTATGTTAAACAACCACCAGGTTTTGTTGATCCTAAATTTCCTAATTATGTTTTCAAGCTTGATAAAGCTCTATATGGGCTCAAACAAGCTCCAAGAGCCTGGTATGATAACCTGTCTGAGAACCTTATTGAAAATAAATTTAAAAGAGGTAAAATTGATAAAACATTATTTTCAAGAAGGAAAGGTTCTGACATCTTACTCATTCAGATATATGTAGATGATATTATCTTTGGCTCCACTGATAAGTCAATGTGTGACTGGTTTGCTAAGATAATGTCAACTCCGTATCAGATGAGTATGATGGGAGAACTTACTTATTTTCTTGGTCTACAAGTTGAACAAAAGCCTGATGGCACTTTTATAAATCAAAGTAAATATGTGCATGACATGTTAAAGAAATACAAATTTGAAAACTTATCTTCCATGCATACTCCTATGGGTACTCAGGATAAGATAAGTAAGGATGAAACTGGTAAACCAGTGTGTCAATCCACATACCGAGGTATGATTGGTTCCTTACTTTACTTAACTGCTAGCATGCCTGATATCATGTTTGCAACATGTTTGTCTGCTCGGTATCAGGCTGATCCTAAAGAATCACACATGAAAGCAGTTAAGCGCATCTTTAGATATCTTACAGGTACTCCTCACCTGGGTCTTTGGTATCCCAAAGATTCAAACTTTGCCCTTGAAGGGTACACGGATGCAGATTTTGCAGGTTGTGGATTGGATAGAAAAAGCACAAGTGGAGGATGTCAATTCCTAGGTGGAAGACTAGTAGGTTGGTCATCCAAGAAGCAAAATTCGGTAGCAACTTCCACAGCAGAAGCAGAGTATGTTGCTGCAGGAAGTTGCTGTGCTCAATTATTATGGATGCAGTATCAACTATTGGACTACGGGTTCAACTTTACAAAGACTCCAATTCATTGTGATAACAAGAGTGCTATTGCTATCACAGAAAACCCAGTCTATCACTCCAAAACTAAGCACATTGATATCAGACACCACTTTATTCGAGATAATGTGGAAAAAGGTAAGGTTGAGGTAGATTATGTACCAACAGATGAACAATTGGCCGATGTGTTTACTAAACCTCTGCCTGAGGAAAGGTTTATGTATTACTAGGGCAATTAGGTATGCTGAATCCTTGATCTTTCTTAATTTTCTTTAAAACTGAGCGCTCAGTATCACTCCTGTTGATACTGACCACTCAGTATCACTTGTCTGTTATCATCAAAATTTCAAATTTTTATTTTTTTTATTAATTTCAAGAGTAAATTAATTTTTTTTATATTTTTTTAAATTTTTTTTAATTAATTTTTTTTCCTCAGTATTGGGGTATGACGGCGTTTACACCGAGCTTAACCCTCATACTGCCCAACGGTAACCTTTCTTAATAGGAAAGTTACCGTTGGCACAGGATAAGGCAGTCAAATCAGCCGGTTTAACTTCCCAATACCTTTATTATCTTTCAATCACCTATAAATAACCGTTTTTTTACTTCAAATTTTTTTTAACAGTTATTTCATTCTTTCTCTTTAAATTCTCTCTGCGATTAATGATTTCACTCTCATTTAGCAAGCAAAAACTATTAAATCAAAATCACAGATGGCGAATTACACTTTCGTCGCTCCAGAGGTTGAATCGGAAATCAAATTCGGAAATGATGAACTGCCCAGGTTTGCGAGGAACAACATCAAAACCAATTTCACTATTCCTCAAGCCTGGGTATGCCAAGAATTCACAAACATTGTGACTTTTATGAAGCATTGCCCAATTGCTCGTGCACTGACCTTGTCTCCTCGAGCAATTTACCCAGAAATGCTATGCGAGTTTTGGTACTCTGCCACACTCGATTCTCCAGATATGATTGTTGGGTGGGTCATTAGGGATCAAAGAAGGGCATTTGTTTCTACTGCCATCATTCGTGAAACACTGAGGCTTCCAGCACATGCTCAGTATGACCCATTCGTTGATAGAACAGAGGCACGCTCAGTATTGCCATTTTTGGGTCGAAGAGGAACAACGGGCATCATCAAAAGAAACGAATTTGGTCCTATGTGGGGTATTCTCATTACAACAATAATTCGGTGTATGACCCACAAGACGGGTGCTTTGGACCAAATAAATGAATTTGGGATGCAAATAGTACATGCTTTGTACTATGGAAGAAACATTGATTATGCTCGGCTCATTTTCAATGAGTTATCTACTTTGGTTCGGGCTAACACAAGGGAATGTAATGTCCCTTTCTGCAGATTCTTATCACTCATCTTTCAACACTCAATGCCCACACATTCTTATGATGAGTTTCACAGTCGAAGGGTTGATCTTCCTCCTCTTAGTGAGAAGATCTTCTTTTAAAGGCCAAGACAAAGAGAGCCTCTACTAAGTCCTTATATGTGGGCCATTGTTCAAGAACACATCAATGAGGAAGCAGACATGTCTGATACTGAATCAGACAATGATGATGATGATGATGATGATGATGATAATAGTGGTAATGGATGACATGTTGGTCAAGATGTTGAGATGCAGGATGTGCAGGATGTTCCACAGGTTCAAGAACCGACTCAACAACATATGTCTCATACTGAGTCGACCGAAGCCACACAACTTGTACTAAGAAGAAGAAGAAGAAGAAGAAACCTCTCTCCAGTCGTCATGGGAGTGTTATCATCTAAGGAGGTGCAGCCTGAAAATGTTCCATCATTAACTGCATCTCAACAAGAACAAAATCTTGTTGCAGCTACCGCTGCCCTTCCAGGCCAAGAACCAACTCAAACTGCTCAACCAATTGAGGAACCTCATGTTCCTCTTGATGTGGAAATTCTATATGAGCAACCTACACTGGAAGGTGACCATCATGAACAGAGGGTCAGTATTGAAGGTGTTGGTGCTTCACATCAACAATCACATGATCCTGCACCAATCACAGCCGATTCTAGAAGGGAATCTGATAGAGTCTCAGGTATGAATTTCTAAAAAGCGTTTAAACTTCTATATATATATATTTCATTCCCAAATAGAGACTAAGTATTGGCCAGTACCAACTCAATACTGACCAAAGTCTCAAACGATCTTTCAAATATATATCCTTTTATGGCCAACATAGCTAACCCACTGCTGCTATGCAAAATTCATATACTGAGCACTTTCAATTGATCATTGTCAGTCTACAGTTGTCTCAACATTTAAAGAGACAATGGTGGTTGATGTCACACTGACACCCACTGGTGCTGCTTGAATAATGTCCAACTTATTTTTGAATTGGGTAGCATAATTCAAGAAATGATCACAAACCCTTAAGCCACAAAATCCAAAAACTTTCCATAGGGTTTAGCCACATTTCTGTTATCACTCTAATACCGAGTGATAAACATTGAAAATAACATGAAGCACATCCCAGGCTTCGAATTCCCAAACCCAAACTTTTTAGTAAATGTGACTTATCCTATACTGAGCTACTTAAATTTACACAATCACTTTTAGTGAAAACTTCTTACACATGCTATGCACGAGTCCACAATATTTCATCATAAACTAGATGAAATACAGACTTCACAAACTCTGTTTATATGATTATAGAGTTAAACAACACCACAATTCTATTTGATAAACCTTTCTTTCTAACCAGTTTTATATTTTTGTTTCTTTAGCACCATCTGTGCAGGGTATTCCAGCATCACAAGCTGCAGGAGAACAAGTGACTCTGCAAGCAATCATGCAGAATATTCTGGTCATTCAACACACTCAGAATACAATCTTGGCAAGAATGGACACTATGAGTAGGGACATTGACTCCATCAAATAGTCAGTCTCACTACTCCAACAACAACATAAGCCTCCATCCCCTCCACCATCTTCACATGGTGGACATAATGAAGAAGGAGAAGGAGATGATGATCCTGAGCAAATGCAATCACCCTCCCATGCCAATACTAAGGGTGATACTGAAGCTGCGACTGAGCCCGTGCCATCCCCTACCATTGAAGAACCACAAGGGGACATGGGTGGTGATACTGATCCTCTTCCCTCCCCATCCAATGATAACAATAAGGGGGAGAAGAGACAAAGAGATACTGAGGTTGATCAACCTGAGCCATCTGCTCAGGGGGAGAAAAGATGAAGATTGAATGAAGACCAACCTCCACAACAAGAACAACAACATCAGCAAAGCCCTCATACTGAACCACTTCATTTTCAGTATGAGAGAAGAAGACAAAGAAGTAGGTCAGTACTACACTTTGAAGACCCACTTGAGCCATCTGCTCAGGGGGAGACTCACACTGACCAACCACAGCAAGCTTATACTGAGTCACCTGTTCTAGAAGAAAATAACTTGCAAATTGTGGTATATAGGCCTTTCATCTGGCCTATTGCTGATGATGAAGATGAAGAACCAGATTTAGTGAACTATGCACTAAATCTGGTAGAACAAGAAAGTTCTTCATCATCATCCTCGGATGATGAAGAACCAGAAAGTCTGGTGATTAGAAGAAGGAGTTCCTTATCAAGAAGACCCATCAATGCAGTTCTCACTTCTTCTGAATCAAGTGAGGAACATGCTCCTTTGGTAACAAGACAAAGAAGACCTGTTCATACATTGGACAGTGATACCGACCATGCTCCAAGACTGACTTCCCAACAACTCTGTGCAGAACAAGAGAGATTTTTATATGAACAAGAGTTGGGAATCAAAGCTGAACCAGAATCTGACCCAGATACTGATACTCCTGGTCCTTCACATAGAATCTCAAGAAAAGGTCCATACCATATTCAACATTATTGGAATATGGTTGCTGCTAGGACTAAGTATAAGGAGGAAATGAAGGAGTTCTTGAAGACCAAAACATTTCCAAACGTAAGGGGGATACACTGGTTGAATCTGGATGTCAATAAAGTAAAAGTGAAGCTCAAAGAAGGAAGAATCACTATCACTTGTACTGGCTTAACCAGCCCTCCCATGAAGATATTTATTCATGATATTCAAAGAATTGGTCTTCAAGGCTGGGTGAAGATCACAAGACTGATCAAAGAGCTTCCAAAGAAATCAACTTATGATCATATAGTCTTGGATGAGATCTGTGCAGTAGCTGCTGTATGCTATGAGAAGGGCTTGATTCATGAGATAGAGTATAGAACACTCAGTGTGATGACTGAAGCTTTCTCAAACAATAGACCAGAATGCCTTCATACATACAAGTATCTTAAAAAGTATCCTCTTCCTCCTACCCTTGTTTTTCAGGACCAAAAGAGTGTCATATATCCAACTTCTGGATATATTTATACTGACTCAGAGGATAAGAGTGCTTCATTTCTGAAGAAGATCTACCAAGAGCTCAAATCAGTCACCTTGTTGGACTGAAATGGATGATCACCAAGAAAGAAGACTCATGGTTCAGAAAGAAGATTGTTGCAGTTCTTAATAGTAGAAGGGATGAACTCAAGAGCAGAGAAGAGTTTGTCCACATCAAACAAGAAGTCTTCAATGAAAATGAAGCCATCAACAGCAGATGAAGAAGAACATTTTGCTACCTATGCTGTTGTATTTTCTATTTTTTTTCCCTCTCTTTGTAATTGTTTTGTTATCATTAGATAGGGGGAGATTGTTAAGGCAAAAAGCGTTACCCCTTTGGATCTTAAGATAACAAAACAACCTAGACTAGCTTTGATTAATATGTAGAATAAAATAGCTTAGTTTAGGTCTGATACTGAGTAATCAGTATTGGAACTCAGTATCAGTACTCAGTATCAGATAATGATAGTGAGTACAAGGACTGAGTAGAAGGACTGAGTTACATTTTATTATGTAACGGACTAAGATCAAATCCCTTGATCTCAGTCATTTTCCTAGCTTAGTCCTTCGGTTACTCCTTTGCCCATTATGTAAGATCTCTATATCATTATAAATAGAGATCATCTTGCAAAGGAGAACTTACCAATTCACTTTACACTTTCATACCTTTTGTAATTGATCAGTGGTCTTGTTATTCCGCAACAAGCCACACTTAGTGGAATTATACATTTGACTCATATCTTGTTCTTATACAATATTTGTCTTAAGTTATAATTATCCAATATTTAACCATCTAAACCAGGGCGTTGTGACCTAACATAGACACCAATTACAGTTTAAAAAATGGATACTTATAGGTTGTTGGTCATAGCTAGTGGTTATAATGGTTCACGGGCCATTTGTATGGGTTATCGACACCATTTACAGTTTTGAAATGGATACTTATATGTTATTGGTTATACCTAGTGGTTTTAATGGTTCACGGGAAATTCGTATGGGCTATGGACGCCAAAGCGGTTTAACATGGATACTTATAGGTTATTGGGCGTACCTAGTGGTTATAATGGTTCACGGGCCATTCGTATAGGTTATCGACACCAATTACAATTTAAAAAATGGATAATTATAGGTTATTGGTCATAGCTAGTGGTTATAATGGTTCACGGGCCATTCGTATGGAAATGGACACCAATTATTGGTCATAGCTAGAGATCAAAATCGTTCAAGGGGCATTCATATGGGTTCTAAACACTAATTACAGTTTAAAAAATGGATACTTATAGGTTATTGGTCTAAGCTAGTGGTTATAATGGTTCACGGGCCATTTGTATGAGTTATCAACACCAATTATAGTTTAAAAATGGATACTTATAGGTTATTTGTTATACCTAGTGGTTATAATTGTTCACGAGCCATTTGTACTGGCTATGGACGCCAATTCCAGTTTAACATGGATATGTATAGGTTATTGGGCGTAGCTAGTGGTTATAATGGTTCACGGGCCATTCGTATGGGTTCTAAACACCAATTATAGTTTATAAAATGGATACTTATAGGTTATTGGTCATAGCTAGTGGTTATAATGGTTCACGAGCCATTTTTATGGGTTATCAACACCAGTTACAGTTTAAAAAATGGATACTTATAGGTTATTGGTTATAGCTAGTGGTTATAATGGTTCACAGGCCATTCATATGGGTTATCGACACAAATTAGATTTAAAATGGCTACTTATATGTTATTGGTCATAACTAGTGGTCAAACTCTTTCACGGGGCATTTGTCTGGGTTCAAGACACCAATTTCAGTTTAAAAAATGGATACTTATAGGTTATTTGTCATAGCTAGTGGTTATAATGGTTCACCGGCCATTTGTATGGGTTATCAACACCAATTACAGTTTAAAAAATGGATACATATAGGTTATTGGTTATAGCTAGTGGTTATAATGGTTCACGGGCCATTCGTATGGGCTATGGACGCTAATTACGGTCTAACATGGATACTTGTAGGTTGTTGGGCGTAGCTAGTCGTTAGAATTGTTCACGGGGCATTCCTATGGGTTCTAGACACCAATTACAATTTAAAAAATGGATAATTATAGGTTACAGGTCATAGCTAGTGGTTATAATGGTTCACGGGCCATTCGTATGGGTAATGGACACCAATTAAGGTTTAAAATGGATACTTATAGGTTATTGGTCATAACTAGTGGTCAAAATCGTTCACGGGGTATTCGTATGTGTTCTAGCCACCAATTACAGTTTAAGAAATGGATACTTATAGGTTATTGGTCATAGCTAGTGGTTATAATGGTTCACGGGCCATTCGTATGGGTTATTGGCACTAATTACAATTTAAAAAATGGATAATTATAGGTTATTGGTCATAGCTAGTGGTTTTAATGGTTCACGGGCCATTCATATGGGTAATGGACACCAATTAAGGTTTAAAATGGGTACTATAGGTTATTGGTCATTGCTAGTGATCAAAATCATTCAAGGGGCATTCTTATAGGTTCTAGACACCAATTGCAGTTTAAAAAATGGATACTTATAGGTTATTGGTCATAGCTTGTGGTTATAATGGTTCACGGGCCATTTGTATGGGTCATCAACACCTATTGCAGTTTAAAAAATGGATACTTATAGGTTATTGGTTATGGCTAGTGGTATAATGGTTCACGGTCCATTCGTATGGGCTATGGACGTTCCGGTTTAACATGGATACTTACAGGTTATAGGGCGTAGCTAGTGGTTATAATGGATCACGGGCCATTCGTATGGGTTCTAGACACCAATTATAGCTTAAAAAATGGATATTTATAGGTTATTGGTCATAGCTAGTGGTTATAATGGTTCACGGGCCATTTGTATGGGTTATCAACTCCAGTTACAGCTTAAAAAATGGATACTTATAGGTTATTGGTTATACCTAGTGGTTATAATGGTTCACGGGAAATTCGTATGGGCTATGGACGCCAAAGCGGTTGAACATGGATACTTATAGGTTATTGTGCGTAGCTAGTGGTTGTAATGGTTCACGGGCCATTCGTATGGGTTATCGACACCAATACAATTTAAAAAAATGGATAATTATAGGTTAGTTGTCATAGCTAGTGGTTATAATGGTTCACGGGCCATTCGTATGGGTAATGGACACCAATTAAGGTTTAAAATGGGACTTATAGGTTAATGGTCTTAGCTAGTGGTCAAAATCATTCAAGGGGCATTCGTATGGGTTCTAGACACCAATTACATTTTAAAATATGGATACTTATAGGTTATTGGTCATAGCTAGTGGTTATAATGGTTCGCGGTCTATTCGTATGGGTTATCGACGCCAATTACAATTTAAAAAATGGATAATTATAAGTTATTGGTCATAGCTAGTGGTTATAATGGTTCATGGGCCATTCGTATGGGTAACGGACACCAATTAAGGTTTAAAATGGGTACTTATAGGTTATTGGTCTTAGCTAGTGGTGAAAATCATTCAAGGGGCATTCGTATGGGTTCTAGACACCAATTACAATTTAAAAAATGGTTATAGCTAGTGGTTATAATGGTTCACGGGCCATTTGTATGGGTTATCAACACCAATTACAGTTTAAAAAATGGATACTTATAGGTTATTGGTTATAGCTAGTGGTTATAATGGTTTGTTAGCCATTCGTATGGGCTATGGACGCCAATTCCGATTTAACATGGTTACTTATAGGTTATTGGGCGTAGCTAGTGGTTATAATGGTTCACGGGACATTCGTATGGGTTCTAGACACCAATTACATTTTAAAAAATGGATACTTATAGGTTATTGGTCATAGCTAGTGGTTATAATGGTTCACGGGCTATTTTTATGGGTTATCAACACCAGTTACAGTTTTAAAAATTTATACTTATAGGTTATTGGTTATAACTAGTGGTTATAATGGTTCACGGGCCATTCGTATGGGCTATGGACGCAAATTACGGTTTAACATGGATACTTATAGGTTATTGCACGTAGCTAGTGGTTATAATGGTTCACGGGCCATTCGTCTGGGTTAGTGACACAAATAAAATTTAAAATGGCTACTTATACGTTATTGGTCATAGCTAGTGGTCAAACTCGTTCACGGGGCATTCGTATGGGTTCTAAACACCAATTACAATTTAAAAAATGGATACTTATAGGTTATTGGTCATAGCTAGTGGTTATAATGGTTCATGGGCAATTTGTATAGGTTGTCAACACCAATTACAGTTTAAAAAATGGATACTTATAGGTTATTGGTTATTGCTAGTGCTTATAATGCTTCACGGGCCATTCGTATGGGCTATGGACGCTAATTACGGTTTAACATGGATACTTATAGGTTGTTGGGTGTAGCTAGTGGTTATAATGGTTCACGGGGCATTCATATGGGTTCTAGACACCAATTACAATTTAAAAAATGGATAATTAAAGGTTAATTGTCATAGCTAGTGGGTATAATGGTTCACGTGCCATTCGTATGGGTAATGGACACCAATTAAGGTGTAAAATGGATACTTATAAGTTATTGTTCATAGCTAGTGGTCAAAATCATTCACGGGGCATTCGTATGAGTTCTAGGCACCAATTACAATTTAAAAAATGGATAATTATTGGTTAATTATCATAGCTAGTGGTTATAATGGTTCACGGGCCATTCGTATGGGTAATGGACACCAATTAAGGTTTAAAATGGATAGTTATAGGTTATTGGTCATAGCTAGTGGTCAAAATCATTCACGGGCCATTTGTATGGGTTATCAACACGAATTACAGTTTGAAAAATGGATACTTATAGGTTATTGGTTATAGCTAGTAGTTATAATTGTTCACGAGCCATTCGTATGGGCCATGGACGCCAATTCCGGTTTAAGATGGATACTTATAGGTTATTGGGCGTAGCTAGTGGTTATAATGGTTCACGGGCCATTCGTATGGGTTCTAGACCCCAATTATAGCTTAAAAATGGATATTAATAGGTTATTGGTCATAGCTAGTGGTTATAATGGTTTACGGGCCATTTGTATAGGTTATCAACACCAGCTACAGCTTAAAAAATGGATACTTATAGGTTATTGGTTATACCTAGTGGTTATAATGGTTCACGGGAAATTCGTATGGGCTATGGACGCCAAAGCGGTTTAACATGGATACTTATAGGTTATTGGGCGTAGCTAGTGGTTATAATGGTTTACGGGCCATTCGTATGGGTTATCGACACCAATTACAATTTAAAAAATGGATAATTATAGGTTATTGGTCATAGCTAGTGGTTTTAATGGTTCACGGGCCATTCGTAAAGGTAATGGACACCAATTAAGGTTTAAAATGGGACTTATAGGTTATTGTTCATAGCTAGTGGTCAAAATCATTCAAGGGGCATTCGTATGGGTTCTAGACACCAATTAGAGTTTAAAAAATTGATACTTATAGGTTATTGGTCATAGCTAGTGGTTATAATGGTTCACGGGCCATTCGTATGGATTATCGACACCAATTACAATTTAAAAAATGGATAATTATAGGTTATTGGTCATAGCTAGTGGTTATAATGGTTCATGGGCCATTCGTATGGGTAATGGACACCAATTAAGGTTTAAAATGGGTACTTATAGGTTATTGGTCTTAGCTAGTGGTCAAAATCATTCAAGGGGCATTCGTATGGGTTTTAGACACCAATTACAGTTTAAAAAATTGATACTTATAGGTTATTTGTCATAGCTAGTGGTTATAACGGTTCACGGGCCATTTGTATGGGTTATCAACACCAATTACACTTTACAAAATGGATACTTATAGGTTATTGGTTATAGCTAGTGGTTATAATGGTTCATGAGCCATTCGTATGGGCTATGGACGTCAATTCCGATTTAACATGGATACTTATAGGTTATTGGGCGTTGCTAGTGGTTATAATGGTTCACGGGCAATTCGTATGGGTTCTAGACACCATTTACAGTTTAAAAAATGGATACTTACAGGTTATTGGTCATAGCTAGTGTTATAATGGTTCATGGGCCATTTGTATGGGTTATCAACACCAGTTACAGTTTAAAAAATGGATACTTATAGGTTGTTGGTTATAGCTAGTGGTTATAATGGTTCACAGGCCATTCGTATGGGCTATGGACATTAATTACGGTTTAAATGGATACTTATAGGTTGTTGGGCATAGCTAGTGGTTATAATGGTTCACGGGGCATTCTTATGGGTTCTAGACACCAATTACAATTTAAAAAATGGATAATTATTGGTATTTAGTCATAGCTAGTGGTTATAATGGTCCACAGGCCATTCGTATGTGTAATGGACACCAATTAAGGTTTAAAATGGATACTTATAGGTTATTGGTCATACCTATTGGTCAAAATTGTTCACGGGACATTCGTATGTGTTCTAGTCACCAACTAAAGTTTAAAAAATGGATACTTATAGGGTATTGGTCATAGCTAGTGGATATAATGGTTCACGCGCCATTTGTATGGGTTATCAACACCAGTTAGAGTATAAAAAATGGATACTAGGTTATTGGTTATACCTAGTGGTTATAATGGTTCACGGGCCATTCGTATGGGATATGGACGCTAAAGCGGTTTATCATGGATACTTACAGGTTATTGGGCGTAGCTAGTAGTTATAATGGTTCACGGTCCATTCGTATGGGTTCTAGACACCAATTACAATTTAAAAAATGGATAATTATTTGTATTTGGTCATAGCTAGTGGTTATAATGGTCCACAGTCCAT
The DNA here is from genome assembly GCA_963853835.1 of Calendula officinalis. Taxonomy (NCBI): domain Eukaryota; kingdom Viridiplantae; phylum Streptophyta; class Magnoliopsida; order Asterales; family Asteraceae; genus Calendula; species Calendula officinalis. The sequence continues at coordinate 63,533,116 of OY970825.1, read as the reverse complement.
TCGTATTGGTAAAGGACACCAATTAAGGTTTAAAATGGATACTTAGAGGTTATTGGTCATAGCTAGTGATCAAAATCGCTCACAGGATATTCGTATGTGTTCTAGACACCAATTAAAGTTTAAAAAATGGATACTTATAGGGTATTGGTCATCGCTAGTTGATATAATGGTTCACGCGCCATTTGTATGGGTTATCAACACCAGTTAGAGTATAAAAAATGGATACTAGGTTATTGGTTATACCTAGTGGTTATAATGGTTCACGGGACATTCGTATGGGATATGGATGCCAAATCGGTTCAACATGGATACTTATAGGTTTTTGGGCGTAGCTAGTAGTTATAATGGTTCACGGTCCATTCGTATGGGTTATCGACACCAATTACAATTTAAAAAATGGATAATTATAGGTTATTGGTCATATCTAGTGGTTTTAATGGTTCACGGGCCATTCGTATAGGTAATGGACACCAATTAAGGTTTAAAATGGATACTTATTAGTTATTGTTCATAGCTAGTGGTCAAAATCGTTCAAGGGGCATTCGTATGGGTTCTAGACACCAATTACAGTTTAAAAAATGGATACTTATAGGTTATTGGTCATAGCTATTGGTTATAATGGTTCACGGGCCATTTCTATGGGTTATCAACACCAGTTACAGTTTAAAAAATGGATACTTAAAGGTTATTGGTTATACCTTGTGGTTATAATGGTTCATGGGAAATTCGTATGGGCTATGGACGCCAAAGCGGTTTAACATGGATACTTATAGGTTATTGGGCGTAGCTAGTGGTTATAATGGTTCACGGGCCATTCGTATGGGTTATCGACAACAATTACAATTTAAAAAATGGATAATTATAGGTTTGGTCATAGCTAGTGGTTAGAATGGTTCACGGGCCATTCATATGGGTAATGGTCACCAATTAAGGTTTAAAATGGGTACTTATAGGTTATTGGTCTAAGCTAGTGGTCAAAATCATTCAAGGGGCATTCGTATGGGTTCTAGACACCAATTACAGTTTAAAAAATGGATACTTGTAGGTTATTGGTCATAGCTAGTTGTTATAATGGTTCACGGGCCATTTGTATGGGTTATCAACACCAAGTACAGTTTAAAAAATGGATACTTATAGGTTATTGGTTATAGCTAGTGGTTATAATGGTTCACGGGCCATTCGTATGGGCCATGGACGTTCCGGTTTAACATGGATACTTATAGGTTATTCGGTGTAGCTAGTGGTTATAATGTTTCACAGACCATTCGTATGGGTTATAGACACCAATTATAGTTTAAAAAATGGATATTTATAGGTCATTGGTCATAGGTCATAGCTAGTGGTTATAATGGTTCACGGGCCATTTGTATGGGTTATCAATACATGTTACAGCTTAAAAAATGGATACTTATAGGCTATTGGTTATACCTAGTGGTTATCATGGTTCACCGGAAATTCGTATGGGCTATGGACACCAAAGCGGCTTAACATGGATACTTATAGGTTCTTGGGCGTAGCTAGTGGTTATAATGGTGCACGGGCCATTCGTATGTGTTATCGACACCAATTAAAATTTAAAAAATGGATAATTATAGGTTATTGGTCATAGCTCGTGGTTATAATGGTTCACGGGCCTTTCGTATGGGTAATGGACACCAATTAAGGTTTAAAATGGATACTTATCGGTAATTGGTCGTAGCTAGTGCTCAAAATCGTTCAACGGGCATTCGTATGGGTTCTAGACACCAATTACAATTTATAAAATGGATAATTATATGTTATTGCTTATAGCTAGTGGTTATAATGGTTCACGGGCCATTCGTATGGGCTATGGACGTTCCGGTTTAACATGGGTACTTATAGGTTATTCGGTGTAGCTAGTGGCTATAATAGTTCACGGGTCATTCGTATGGGTTATAGACACCAATTATAGTTTAAAAGATGGATATTTATAGGTCATTGGTCATAGCTAGTGGTTATAATGGTTCACGGGCCATTTGTATGGGTTATCAACACAAGTTACAGCTTAAAAAAGGAATACTTGTAGGTTATTGGTCATAGCTAGTGGTTATAATGGTTCACTGGCCATTCGTATGGGCTATGGACGCCCATTACGGTTTAACATGGATACTTATAGGTTATTGGGCTTAGCTAGTGGTTATAATGGTTCACGGGCCATTCGTAAGGGTTATCGACACCAATTACAATTTAAAAAATGGATAATTATAGGTTATTGGTCATAGCTAGTGGTTATAAAGGTTCACGGGCCATTCGTATGGGTAATGGACACCAATTAAGGTTTAAAATGGATACTTATAGGTTATCGGTCATAGCTAGTGGTCAAAATCGTTGACTGGGAATTCTATGTGTTCTAGACACCAATTACAGTTTAAAAAATGGATACTTATAGGTTATTGGTCATAGTTAGTGGCTATAATGGTTCACGAGCCATTTGTATGGGTTATCAACGCGAGTTATAGTTTAGAAATGGATACTTATACGTTATTGGTTATACCTAGTGGTTATAATGGTTCACGGGAAATTCGTATGGGCTATGGACGCCAAAGCGGTTTAACATGAATACTTATAGGTTATTGGGCGTAGCTAGTGTTTATAATGGTTCACGGGTCATTCGTATGGGTTATCGACACCAATTACAATTTAAAAAATGGATAATTATAGGTTATTGGTCATAGCTAGTGGTTATAATGGTTCACGGGCCATTTGTATGGGTAATGGACACCAATTAAGATTTAAAATGGGTACTTATAGGTTATTGGTCATAGCTAGTGATCAAAATCGTTCAAGGGGCATTCGTATGGGTTCTAGACACCAATTACGGTTTAAAAAATGGATACTTACAGGATATTGGTCATAGCTAGTGGTTATAATGGTTCACGGGCCATTTGTATGGGTTATCAACACGAATTACAGTTTAAAAAATGGATACTTATAGGTTATTGGTTATAGCTAGTAGTTATAATTGTTCACGAGCCATTCGTATGGGCTATGGACGCCAATTCCGGTTTAACATGGATACTTATAGGTTATTGGGCGTAGCTAGTGGCTATAATGGTTCACGGGCCTTTCGAATGGGTTCTAGACACCAATTGCAATTTTAAAAAATGGATACTTATAGGTTATTGGTCATAGCTAGTGGTTACAATGGTTAACGGGCCGTTTTTATGGGTTATCAACACCAGTTACAGTTTAAAAAATAGATACTTATAGGTTATTGGTTATAACTAGTGGTTATAACGGTTCACGGGCCATTCGTATGGGCTATGGACGCCCATTACGGTTTAACATGGATACTTATAGGTTATTGGGCTTAGCTAGTGGTTATAATGGTTCACGGGCCATTCTTATGGGTTATCGACACCAATTACAATTTAAAAAATGGATAATTATAGGTTATTGGTCATAGCTAGTGGTTATAAAGGTTCACGGGCCATTCGTATGGGTAATGGACACAAATTAACGGTTAAAATGGATAGTTATAGGTTATTGGTCATAGCTAGTGGTCAAAATCGTTGACTGGGAATTCTATGTGTTCTAGTCACCAATTACAGTTTAAAAAATGGATACTTATAGGTTATTGGTCATAGCTAGTGGCTATAATGGTTCACGAGCCATTTCTATGGGTTATCAACACGAGTTATAATTTAGAAATGGATACTTATACGTTATTGGTTATACCTAGTGGTTATAATGGTTCACGGGAAATTCGTATGGGCTATGGACGCCAAAGCGGTTTAACATGAATACTTATAGGTTATTGGGCGTAGCTAGTGTTTATAATGGTTCACGGGTCATTCGTATGGGTTATCGACACCAATTACAATTTAAAAAATGTGTAATTATAGGTTATTGGTCATAGCTAGTGGTTATAATGGTTCACTGGCCATTCGTATGGGCTATGGACGCCCATTACGGTTTAACATGGATACTTATAGGTTATTGGGCTTAGCTAGTGGTTATAATGGTTCACGGGCCATTCGTAAGGGTTATCGACACCAATTACAATTTAAAAAATGGATAATTATAGGTTATTGGTCATAGCTAGTGGTTATAAAGGTTCACGGGCCATTCGTATGGGTAATGGAAACCAATTAAGGTTTAAAATGGATACTTATAGGTTATCGGTCATAGCTAGTGGTCAAAATCGTTGACTGGGAATTCTATGTGTTCTAGACACCAATTACAGTTTAAAAAATGGATACTTATAGGTTATTGGTCATAGTTAGTGGCTATAATGGTTCACGAGCCATTTGTATGGGTTATCAACGCGAGTTATAGTTTAGAAATGGATACTTATACGTTATTGGTTATACCTAGTGGTTATAATGGTTCACGGGAAATTCGTATGGGCTATGGACGCCAAAGCGGTTTAACATGAATACTTATAGGTTATTGGGCGTAGCTAGTGTTTATAATGGTTCACGGGTCATTCGTATGGGTTATCGACACCAATTACAATTTAAAAAATGGATAATTATAGGTTATTGGTCATAGCTAGTGGTTATAATGGTTCACGGGCCATTTGTATGGGTAATGGACACCAATTAAGATTTAAAATGGGTACTTATAGGTTATTGGTCATAGCTAGTGATCAAAATCGTTCAAGGGGCATTCGTATGGGTTCTAGACACCAATTACGGTTTAAAAAATGGATACTTACAGGATATTGGTCATAGCTAGTGGTTATAATGGTTCACGGGCCATTTGTATGGGTTATCAACACGAATTACAGTTTAAAAAATGGATACTTATAGGTTATTGGTTATAGCTAGTAGTTATAATTGTTCACGAGCCATTCGTATGGGCTATGGACGCCAATTCCGGTTTAACATGGATACTTATAGGTTATTGGGCGTAGCTAGTGGCTATAATGGTTCACGGGCCTTTCGAATGGGTTCTAGACACCAATTGCAATTTTAAAAAATGGATACTTATAGGTTATTGGTCATAGCTAGTGGTTACAATGGTTAACGGGCCGTTTTTATGGGTTATCAACACCAGTTACAGTTTAAAAAATAGATACTTATAGGTTATTGGTTATAACTAGTGGTTATAACGGTTCACGGGCCATTCGTATGGGCTATGGACGCCCATTACGGTTTAACATGGATACTTATAGGTTATTGGGCTTAGCTAGTGGTTATAATGGTTCACGGGCCATTCTTATGGGTTATCGACACCAATTACAATTTAAAAAATGGATAATTATAGGTTATTGGTCATAGCTAGTGGTTATAAAGGTTCACGGGCCATTCGTATGGGTAATGGACACAAATTAACGGTTAAAATGGATAGTTATAGGTTATTGGTCATAGCTAGTGGTCAAAATCGTTGACTGGGAATTCTATGTGTTCTAGTCACCAATTACAGTTTAAAAAATGGATACTTATAGGTTATTGGTCATAGCTAGTGGCTATAATGGTTCACGAGCCATTTCTATGGGTTATCAACACGAGTTATAATTTAGAAATGGATACTTATACGTTATTGGTTATACCTAGTGGTTATAATGGTTCACGGGAAATTCGTATGGGCTATGGACGCCAAAGCGGTTTAACATGAATACTTATAGGTTATTGGGCGTAGCTAGTGTTTATAATGGTTCACGGGTCATTCGTATGGGTTATCGACACCAATTACAATTTAAAAAATGTGTAATTATAGGTTATTGGTCATAGCTAGTGGTTATAATGGTTCACTGGCCATTCGTATGGGCTATGGACGCCCATTACGGTTTAACATGGATACTTATAGGTTATTGGGCTTAGCTAGTGGTTATAATGGTTCACGGGCCATTCGTAAGGGTTATCGACACCAATTACAATTTAAAAAATGGATAATTATAGGTTATTGGTCATAGCTAGTGGTTATAAAGGTTCACGGGCCATTCGTATGGGTAATGGAAACCAATTAAGGTTTAAAATGGATACTTATAGGTTATCGGTCATAGCTAGTGGTCAAAATCGTTGACTGGGAATTCTATGTGTTCTAGACACCAATTACAGTTTAAAAAATGGATACTTATAGGTTATTGGTCATATCTAATGGCTATAATGGTTCACGAGCCATTTGTATGGGTTATCAACGCGAGTTATAGTTTAGAAATGGATACTTATACGTTATTGGTTATACCTAGTGGTTATAATGGTTCACGGGAAATTCGTATGGGCTATGGACGCCAAAGCGGTTTAACATGAATACTTATAGGTTATTGGGCGTAGCTAGTGTTTATAATGGTTCACGGGTCATTCGTATGGGTTATCGACACCAATTACAATTTTAAAAATGGATAATTATAGGTTATTGGTCATAGCTAGTGGTTATAATGGTTCACGGGCCATTTGTATGGGTAATGGACACCAATTAAGATTTAAAATGGGTACTTATAGGTTATTGGTCATAGCTAGTGATCAAAATCGTTCAAGGGGCATTCGTATGGGTTCTAGACACCAATTACGGTTTAAAAAATGGATACTTACAGGATATTGGTCATAGCTAGTGGTTATAATGGTTCACGGGCCATTTGTATGGGTTATCAACACGAATTACAGTTTAAAAAATGGATACTTATAGGTTATTGGTTATAGCTAGTAGTTATAATTGTTCACGAGCTATTCGTATGGGCTATGGACGCCAATTCCGGTTTAACATGGATACTTATAGGTTATTGGGCGTAGCTAGTGGCTATAATGGTTCACGGGCCTTTCGAATGGGTTCTAGACACCAATTGCAATTTTAAAAAATGGATACTTATAGGTTATTGGTCATAGCTAGTGGTTACAATGGTTAACGGGCCGTTTTTATGGGTTATCAACACCAGTTACAGTTTAAAAAATAGATACTTATAGGTTATTGGTTATAACTAGTGGTTATAACGGTTCACGGGCCATTCGTATGGGCTATGGACGCCCATTACGGTTTAACATGGATACTTATAGGTTATTAGGCTTAGCTAGTGGTTATAATGGTTCACGGGCCATTCTTATGGGTTATCGACACCAATTACAATTTAAAAAATGGATAATTATAGGTTATTGGTCATAGCTAGTGGTTATAAAGGTTCACGGGCCATTCGTATGGGTAATGGACACAAATTAACGGTTAAAATGGATAGTTATAGGTTATTGGTCATAGCTAGTGGTCAAAATCGTTGACTGGGAATTCTATGTGTTCTAGACACCAATTACAGTTTAAAAAATGGATACTTATAGGTTATTGGTCATAGCTAGTGGCTATAATGGTTCACGAGCCATTTGTATGGGTTATCAACACGAGTTATAATTTAGAAATGGATACTTATACGTTATTGGTTATACCTAGTGGTTATAATGGTTCACGGGAAATTCGTATGGGCTATGGACGCGAAAGCGGTTTAACATGAATACTTATAGGTTATTGGGCGTAGCTAGTGTTTATAATGGTTCACGGGTCATTCGTATGGGTTATCGACACCAATTACAATTTAAAAAATGTGTAATTATAGGTTATTGGACATAGCTAGTGGTTATAATGGTTCACGGGCCATTTGTATGGGTAATGGACACCAATTAAGATTTAAAATGGGTACTTATAGGTTATTGGTCATAGCTAGTGATCAAAATCGTTCAAGGGGCATTCGTATGGGTTCTAGACACCAATTACAGTTTAAAAAATGGATACTTACTGGTTATTGGTCATAGCTAGTGGTTATAATGGTTCACGGGCCATTTGTATGGGTTATCAACACGAATTACAGTTTAAAAAATGGATACTTATAGTGTTAGGTCACAACAACCCTGGTTTATAATGTTAATTGATAGATTACTATACTTAGAGAAATATTAGAGTGATAACACAAGAATATAGTCAATGTATAAATCCACTAAGTGTGGTATGCTGCGGAAAAGCAATACCACTGATCAATTACAAAAGATGTGAATGTGTAAAGTAAATTGGTAAGTACTCCTTTGCAAGATGATCTCTATTTATAATGTTATAGAGATCTTACATAATGAGCAAAGGAGTAACCGAAGGACTAAGAAAGGAAAATGACTAAGATCAAGGGATTTGATCTTAGTCCGTTACTATACTGAGTATCACTCAGTCCTTCTACTCAGTATCACTATCTGATACTGAGTACTGATACTGAGTTCCAATACTGATCACTCAGTATCAGACCTAAACTTAGCTATATTATTCTACATATTAATCAAAGCTAGTCTAGGTTGTTTTGTTATCTTAAGATCTAAAGGGGCAAGGCTTTTTGCCTTAACAATCTCCCCCTATCTAATGATAACAAAACAATTTACAAAAGAGATAAACAAAAATTACAACAGCATAGGTTACAATATCTTCTTTTTCATTTGCTGTTGATGGCTTCATTTTCATAGAAGACTTCTTGTTTGATGTGGACAAACTCTTCTCTGCTTTTGAGTTCATCCCTTCTGCTATTCAGTACTGCAACAATCTTCTTTCTGAACCAAGAATCTTCTTTCTTGGTGATCATCCATTTCAGTCCAACAAGGTGACTGATTTGAGCTTTTGGTAGATCTTCTTCAGAAATGAAGCACTCTCTATCCTCTGAGTCAGTATACATATATCCAGAAGTTGGATATATGACACTCTTTTGATCCTGAAATACAAGGTTAGGAGGAAGAGGGTACTTTCTAAGATACTTGTATGTATGGAGGCATTCTGGTCTGTTGTTTGAGTAAGCCTCAGTCATCACACTGAGTGTTCTGTACTCTATTTCATGAAGTAAGTCCTTCTCATAACATACTGCAGCTACAGCACATATCTCATCCAAGACTATTTGATCATAGGTTGATTTCTTTGGAAGCTCTTTGATCAGTCTTGTGATCTTCACCCAGTCTTGAAGACCAATTCTTTGAATGTCATGAATAAATATCTTCATGGGGGGACTGGTTAACCCAGTACAAGTGATAGTAATTCTTCCTTCTTTGAGCTTCACTTTTACTTTATTAACATCCAGATTTAACCAATGTATCCCCCTTACATTTTGAAATGTTTTGGTCCTCAAGAACTCCTTTCTTTGTTCCTTATACTGAGTCCTAGCAGCAACCATATTCCAATAATGTTGAATATGGTCTGGACCCTTTCTTGAGATTCTATGTGAAGGACCAGGAGTATCAGTATCTGGGTCAGATTCTGGTTCAGTTTTGACTCCCAACTCTTGCTCATATAAAAATCTTTCTTGTTCTGCCCAGAGTTGTTGAGGAGTCAGTCTTGGAGCCTGCTCGGTATCACTGTCCCTTGTAAGAACAGGTCTTCTTTGTCTTGTTACCAGAGGAGCAGATTCCTCACTTGATTCAGAAGAAGTGAGAACAGCATTGATAGGTCTTCTTGATAAGGAACTCCTTCTTCTAATCACCAGATTTTCTGGTTCTTCATCATCCGAGGATGATGATGAAGAACTTTCTTGTTCTACCAGATTTAGTGCATAGTTTACTAAATCTGGTTCTTCATCTTCATCATCAGCAATAGGCCAGATGAAAGGCCTATAGACCACAATTTGTAAATTATTCTCTTCAAAAGTTTGCTGTGGTTGGTCAGTATGAGTCTCCCCCTGAGCAGATGGCTCAAGTGGGTCTTGAACTTGTAATTCTGACCTTGTTCTTTGTCTTCTTCTCTCATACTGAATGCGAAATGGCTCAGTATGAGGGCTTTGCTGATGTTGTTGTTGTAGAGGTTGATCTTCATTCAATCTTCTTCTTTTCTCCCCCTGAGCAGAAGGCTCAGTTTGATCAACCTCAGTATCTCTTTGTCTCTCCTCCCACTTTTTGGTATCATTTGATGAGGAGGGAAGAGGATCAGTATCACCACCCATGTCCCCTTCAGGTTGTTCAAGAGTAGGGGAGGGCATGGGCTCAGTTGCAGCATCAGTATCACCAGCACCTCCTTCTCCTTCTCCTTCTTCATTGTGGTCACCATGTGAACCTGGTGGAGTTTGTGGAGGCTGCTGTGGTTGTTGAAGGAGTGATACTGACTGTTTTATTAGATCAATATCACCACTCATCTTGTCCATTCTGGCTAGTATTACATTTTGAGTTTGTTGGATGGCCAGAATGTGCTGCATGATTGCTTGCAGAGTCACTTGGTCTGCAGCAGCTTGAGATGCCTGAATACCCTGCACAGTTGGTGCTAAAGAAACACAAATGTAAAACTGGTTAGAAAGAGAGGTTTATCAAATAGAATTGTGGTGTTGTTTAATTCTACAATCATATAAACAGAGTTTGTGAAGTCTGTATTTCATCTGGTATAGGATGAAATATTGTGGACTTGTGCATAGCATGTGTAAGAAGATTTTAGTAAAGGTGAGTGTGAAAATTTAAGTAGCTCAGTATAGGATAAGTCACATTTACTAAAAGGTTTGGGTGTGGGAATTCGAAGCCTGGGATGTGCTTCTTGTTAAATTCAATGTTTTTCACTCGGTATGAGAGTGATAACAGAAATGTGGCTAAACCCCATTGGATATTTTTGGATTTTGTGGCTTAAGGGTTTGGGATCATTTCTTGAATGATGCTACCCAACTCAAAAATAAGTTGGACATTATTCAAGCAGCACCAGTGAGTGTCAGTATGACATCAACCACCATTGTCTCTTTAAATGATGAGACAACTGTAGACTGACAATGATCAATTTAGTGTGCTCAGTATATGAATTTTGCATAGCAGCAGTGGGCTAGCTATGTTGGCCATAAGAGGATATATATTTGAAAGATCGTTTGAGACTTTGGTCAGTATTGAGTTGGTACTGGCCAATACTTAGTCACTATTTGGGAATGAAATATATATATATAAGTTTAAGGCTTTTTAGAAATTCATACCTGAGACTCTGTCAGATTCCCTTCGAGCATCTGCAGAGGTCGGTGCAGGATCATATGTTTGTTGATGTGCCGCATCAACATCTTCAATACCGACCCCTCTGTCATGCTGAGCACCTTCCAGTGCAGTTTGTGCATATTGAATCTCCACATCAAGAGGAACATGAGGTTCCTCAATTGGTTGAGCAGGTGGAGCTTGTTCTGGACCTGGAAGGTCAGCGGTGGCTGCAATAAAGCTTTGGGCTTGAATAGATGCAGTTAATGATGGAACATTTGCAGGCTGCACCTCCTCAGATGATAAGTTGCCCATAATGATAGGAGAAACATTCCTTCTTCTTCTGTGAAGGACCAGTGGTGTGTCTTCTGAGGACTCAGTTTCACGATCGGTTTCAATATGAGGAGCAGCAAGATCTTGTGCAGGTGGAGAGATAGTTGGTTCTTGAACTTGTGGGACATCCTGCATCTCAATATCTTGACCGGCTTGTGCTCCATTACCACTATTATCATCATTATCATCATCATCATCATTGTCTGACTCAGTATCAGACATGTCTTCGACATCATCAATGTGTTCTTGAACAATGGCCCACATAGGAGGACTTAGAAGAGGTTCTCCTTCTCTTGGTCTGTAAAAGAAAATCTTCTCCCTGAGTGGAGGAAGATCAACTCTTGGACTGTGGAACTCATCATAAATGTGTGTGGGCATTGAGTGTTGAAATATGAGTGATAGAAATCTGCAGAAAGGGACATTGCATTCCCTTGTGTTTGCTCGGACCAGAGTAGCTAATTCATTGAAGATTAGGCGAGCAAAATCAATGTTTCTTCCATAGTACAGAGCATGTACTATTTGCATCCCAAATTCGTTTATTTGGTCCAAAGCTCCCGTCTTGTGGGTCATACATCGAATTATTGTTGTGATAAGAATACCCCACATAGGACCAAATTCATTTCTTTTGATTGTGCCCGTTGTTCCTCTTCGACCCAGAAAAGGCAGTACAGAGCGTGCCTCTGATCGATCAACAAATGGGTCATACTGAGCTTGGGCGGGAAGTCTCAGTGCTTCACGAATGATTGCAGTAGAAACGAATGCCCTTCTTTGATCTCTAATTACCCACCCAGCAATCATATCTGGAGAATCGAGTGTAGCAGAGTACCAAAACGCGCATAACATTTCTGGGTAGATTGCTCGAGGAGATAATGTCAGTGCACGAGTAATTGGGCAATGCTTCATAAAAGTGACGATGTTCGTGAATTCTTGGCATACCCAGGCTTGAGGAATATTGAAATTTGCTGTGATGTTGTTCCTCGCAAACCTGGGTACTTCATTATTTCGGAATTGGATTTCCGATTGAACTTCTGGAGCAACAAAAGTGTAATTCGCCATCTGTGATTTTGATTTGAAAGAATTTGCTTGCTAAGAGAAAGTGAAATCGTTAATCGCAGAGAGAATTGAAGATGAAAGAAAGAAATAACAGTTAAAAAATTTGAAGTAAAAATAAACGGTTATTTATAGGAGATTTGAAAGATAATTAAGGTATTGGGAAGTAAAAACGGCTGATTTGACTGCCTTATCCTCTGCCAACGGTAACTTTCTTATTAAGAAAGGTTACCGTTTGAGCAGTATGAGGATTAAGGTCGGTTTAAGAGCCGTCATACCCCAATACCGAGTAAAAAAAATTTAATTAAAAAAAAATTTAATTAAAAAAAAATTTTAAAAAATATAAAAACAATTAATTTACTCTTGAAATTAATAAAAAAATAAAAATTTTAAATTTTGATGATAACAGACTAGTGATACTGAGTGGTCAGTATCAACAGGAGTGATACTGAGCGCTCAGTTTTGAAGAAATTTAATAAAGATTAAGGATTCAACATACCTAATTGCCCTAGTAAATACATAAACCTTTCCTCAGGAAGAGGTTTAGTAAATACATCAGCCAATTGTTCATTTGTTGGTACATAATCTACTTCAACCTTACCCTTTTCCACATTATCTCGAATAAAGTGGTGTCTGATATCAATGTGCTTGGTTTTGGAGTGATAGACTGGGTTCTCTGTGATAGCAATAGCACTCTTGTTATCACAATGAATAGGAGTCTTATGAAAGTTGAACCCATAGTCTAAGAGTTGATACTGCATCCATAATAATTGAGCACAACAACTTCCTGCAGCAACATATTCTGCTTCTGCTGTGGAAGTTGCTACCGAATTTTGTTTCTTGGATGACCAGCCAACTAGTCTTCCACCTAGGAATTGACATCCTCCACTTGTGCTTTTTCTGTCCAATCTACAACCTGCAAAATCTGCATCTGTGTACCCTTCAAGGTCAAAGTTTGAGTCTTTGGGATACCAAAGACCCAGGTTAGGAGTACCTGTAAGATATCTAAAGATGCGCTTAACTGCTTTCATGTGTGATTCTTTAGGATCAGCCTGATACCGAGCACACAAACATGTGGCAAACATGATATCAGGCCTACTAGCAGTTAAGTAAAGTAAAGAACCAATCATTCCTCGGTATGTGGATTGACATACTGGTTTACCAGTTTCATCCTTACTTATCTTATCCTGAGTACCCATAGGAGTGTGCATGGAAGATAAATTTTCAAAGTTGTATTTCTTTAACATGTCATACACATACTTACTTTGATTTATAAAAGTGCCATCAGGCTTTTGTTCAACTTGTAAACCAAGAAAGTAAGTAAGTTCTCCCATCATACTCATCTGATACTGAGTTGACATTATCTTAGCAAACCAGTCACACATAGACTTGTCAGTGGAACCAAAGATAATGTCATCTACATATATCTGAATGAGTAAAATGTCAGAACCTTTCCTTTTTCAAAATAATGTTTTATCAATTTTACCTCTTGTAAACTTATTTTCAATAAGATACTCAGACAAGGTGTCATACCAGGCTCTTGGAGCTTGTTTGAGCCCATATAGAGCTTTATCAAGCTTGAAAACATAATGAGGAAATTTGGGATCAACAAAACCTGGAGGTTGTTTAACATAAACTTCTTCTTGTAGTTTTCCATTTAGAAAAGCACTTTTGACATCCATCTGATAAACTTTGAAATTCTTAAAGGCTGCATATGCAAGATACAACCTAATAGCTTCAATTCTTGCAACAGGTGCAAAAGTTTCATCATAGTCAATGCCTTCTTCTTGCCTGTAACCTTGAGCAACTAACCTTGCTTTGTTTCTGATGACAACACCATCCTTGTCCATCTTGTTTCTGAACACCCACTTAGTACCAATAATAGTTTTGCCAGAAGGAGGTGGTACTAAGTTCCAAACTTTGTTTCTTTCAAACTCTGTGAGCTCTTCTTGCATAGCCTCTACCCAATCTTCATCTAATAAAGCTTCATCAGCTTTCTTTGGTTCAATGGTAGATAGAAAACTTGAGAAAAAACAAAAGTTTGCAGTTGCTTGGGTTGGAAATTCTAATTTTCTTCTTGTTTGGACACCTTCTTCAATAGGACCAATAATGTTTGAATGTGGATGGTCTCTGGGTTCCCTTAAATTGTTGCCTAAGGGAGCATTTGAAATAGGATCAACAATATCTTGTTGATTTGGTGTGTTGTGTGTCTGATACTGAGTGGAATTCTGATCAGTATTAGACAGTGCAGGTTGCTGTTCATCTTCATTTTCCAGAGTTGATGTGGATTCTTGTGAAGTGTTGGATGTTTCACCTTCTTCATAAATAGAGTGGTTCAGATCATTAGTTGGAAACTCAGTATGAAGGTCCTCTGATATGGGAACCTCAGTATTAGACGCATTTGAGTGACACTGAGTTTGAACTTGATCAGTTTCATTAAACTTATTAGGAATAAAGTGTGGATGAAACTTAGGCTGTTCAGCAATGGAGTGTTCTGGATTGCATAGAATATCTATGCCACTTATGTCTTCACTTGCTGAGGTAGAATGCTCATTCTGATCTTCATCGAATGTGACATTAATGGATTCTACAATCATCTTGGTTGAGATGATATACACTCTGAAAGCTTTGGAGTGTGGAGAGTAGCCCATGAACACACCTTCATTTGCTTTGGGAGCAAATTTATTGAGATTTTGTTTTGTACTGAGTACAAAACATTTACTCCCAAAGATGTGGAAATATTCCACATTAGGAATCTTGCCATTGTATAACTCATATGGAGTCTTCAGATGTCTTTGGACTATAGTGGCTCTATTCTGAGTGAAGTTTGCACAGTTTACAGCTTCAGCCCAGAAACTCAGTGCCAGTCCAGCATGGCATAATAAAGTTCTTGCAGCTTCAATCAGTGTTCTGTTCTTTCTTTCTACAACACCATTGTGTTCGGGTGTGTAGGCTGCAGAGAAGTTTTGAATGATTCCTTTTTCTTCACAGAAATCAGCTAATATTGAGTTCTTAAACTCAGTACCATGGTCACTTCTAAGTTGCATGACCTTGTTGCCTTTTTGAAGTTCCTCTCTTTTTATAAAGGCAATGATTTCTGTTGTTGCATCTGACTTAGTCTTGAGGACCCAACCACCCATATATTGTTAATAAAATCGGTAAAGACAAGATCATATACGTCATACGATTATTCTTATTAAGCACAAATGTATAAAATGTGTTCTTGGTTGCGGAATAACCAAGAACACTCCACAAAGTGTTACATTTAGAATTGGGTTACCGGTGATCCACACAAGTGATCAACCGGGATCCAAAAGGATGCTTAACAACTAAAGACTAAACCTCTATTTATAATGTATAGAGGTTTTACAATTAACCCTATTCTATATGTAACTCCCAATTCTAATAAGTGCATCCCTTGATTAAAGGGATTTGATTCATTACTCAAATAAGGAATGCACCATTCACGGACTGGTCGGTCCGTGTACTCAGTATGACTGAGCTATACCGACTAACTCGGTATGAGACTGAGCTATACCGACCAACGCTATACCGACTAACTCGGTATATGGAGCTCGGTCCGTGAACTCGGTATCACCTCATACTGACCAACTCAGTATGACCAGATACCGACCAACTCGGTATGAGACGAGTTTCACTAAGATTATTTATATAAGTTAAACTTATATATTCCTTTGTTCATCAGATTCACAAAGTAGTAGGTTTGACCGGGTTTTCTACCCTAACAATCTCCCCCTATCTGATGATAACAAATGAATATGTTTAACCTAATAAATAATAACGATCTTGTCTTGTATGGTCTTCTTTTTGAGATCTTTTCATATTCTTTATTCACCGAGTACTTCAAGAAACTATATATCACACTAACTTTTCTCCCCCACAATCATTGACTCATTTCTCAAACTGTCCGGTAGATTTGAATTGTAATGAAACATCACTAAGGAATCATTCAATTAGTAGATTTCCTCAGTTTGAAATGATTCAAATGATTGGAAAATAATGTGTGACACGTACCCCCTTGAATAACTTAGCATGAACATCTTAGCTTAAAAGAACTTTAGCTTCATATAAAGAAAACATATATCACATTGTGTTTTCTCCCCCTGAATCAGAGTCATCTCCTTAAACTGTTCGGTATATTTTATCTTTGACATGAAACATCACTAAGGAATCAATCAACTTATAGATTTCCTCAGTTTAAGATGATTTCTTATGACTAAAAGGAGAAAAATATGTGAAACATACTCACTTGTATAATTCAGCATGCAGAATTTCATTTCTCTAATTTTGCAGCAACTTCAAAAAATCATATCTCCATGTAGAATCTTCTGATCATTATGAATTTTTTACACAACATACATATACCTGTCTTCAACATCATATCCAAAAATCATAGTGATCCACCGGTTGGAACGATCACAGCAGTCTCATACTGACCACTCGGTATGAGACAGTCAGTATCAGAAAATCATCAACTTTGAAAATATGTATCTCTCAGTATACGATTCTGATCAGGCTGAAATTTTAATACCGAGTACATGTATGTGTTATGAATATAATATCAAAAATTTATGAAAATCCAACGGTTAAAAAAGATACAATAGCCGTTTTACCAGAGTTGCGCATAATTAAAAACATACCATAAATATTCATCAATAATCTTCAAAAATATATATCTCTCAATAAACGATTCCTTTTGAAGATCTGAACGGTGAAAAAGTTAAACACATTATGGGGAACCTTCTGTCCAAATTTCACGCTTATTAGAAGTTTGAAGAAAGAGATTTGATTTTTCTACCATGGCTGCCCAAAAAGTAAGGAATAAAAAGCATAGAATCTGACTTTTTGCGCCATACATATCTCTCTACCAGAAACTCGAATTGCAATTCTGAACGGTCAGACTGGGTTTCTGTGTGTTGAGAACCTCCTGTTCAAAATTCACACAGATTCGACCATTAACGAAGGAGATCCGGCATTTCTTCTACCCGTGCGCAGAATATGATGAAAATTCTGCATTGTTCTTCTTTATGAAAAAACTTGATCTTCAACAATATATAGGGTTATATGATCATCAAAGTTGTAGATAACTTTGAACCGCTCTGATACCAATTGTAGGACCCAACCACCCATATATTGTTAATAAAATCGGTAAAGACAAGATCATATACGTCATACGATTATTCTTATTAAGCACAAATGTATAAAATGTGTTCTTGGTTGCGGAATAACCAAGAACACTCCACAAAGTGTTACATTTAGAATTGGGTTACCGGTGATCCACACAAGTGATCAACCGGGATCCAAAAGGATGCTTAACAACTAAAGACTAAACCTCTATTTATAATGTATAGAGGTTTTACAATTAACCCTATTCTATATGTAACTCCCAATTCTAATAAGTGCATCCCTTGATTAAAGGGATTTGATTCATTACTCAAATAAGGAATGCACCATTCACGGACTGGTCGGTCCGTGTACTCAGTATGACTGAGCTATACCGACTAACTCGGTATGAGACTGAGCTATACCGACCAACGCTATACCGACTAACTCGGTATGTGGAGCTCGGTCCGTGAACTCGGTATCACCTCATACTGACCAACTCAGTATGACTAGATACCGACCAACTCGGTATGAGACGAGTTTCACTAAGATTATTTATATAAGTTAAACTTATATATTCCTTTGTTCATCAGATTCACAAAGTAGTAGGTTTGACCGGGTTTTCTACCCTAACATATAGGTTATTGGTTATAGCTAGTAGTTATAATTGTTCACGAGCCATTCGTATGGGCTATGGACGCCAATTCCGGTTTAACATGGATACTTATAGGTTATTGGGCGTAGCTAGTGGCTATAATGGTTCACGGGCCATTCAAATGGGTTCTAGACACCAATTGCAATTTTAAAAAATGGATACTTATAGGTTATTGGTCATAGCTAGTGGTTATAATGGTTCACGGGCCATTTTTATGGGTATCAACACCAGTTACAGTTTAAAAAATAGATACTTATAGGTTATTGGTTATAGCTAGTGGTTATAACGGTTCACGGGCCATTCGTATGGGCTATGGACGCCCATTACGGTTTAACATGGATACTTATAGGTTATTGGGCTTAGCTAGTGGTTATAATGGTTCACGGGCCATTCTTATGGGTTATCGACACCAATTACAATTTAAAAAATGGATAATTATAGGTTATTGGTCATAGCTAGTGGTTATAAAGGTTCACGGGCCATTCGTATGGGTAATGGACACCAATTAAGGTTTAAAATGGATAGTTATAGGTTATTGGTCATAGCTAGTGGTCAAAATCGTTGACTGGGAATTCTATGTGTTCTAGACACCAATTACAGTTTAAAAAATGGGTACGTATAGGTTATTGGTCATAGCTAGTGGTTATAATGGTTCACGAGCCATATGTATGGGTTATCAACACGAGTTACAGTTTAGAAATGGATACTTATACGTTATTGGTTATATCTAGTGGTTATAATGGTTCACGGGAAATTCGTATGCGCTATGGACGCCAAAGCGGTTTAACATGAATACTTAAAAGTTATTGGGCGTAGTAGTGTTTATAATGGTTCACGGGTCATTCGTATGGGTTATCGACACCAATTACAATTTAAAAAATGGATAATTATAGGTTATTGGTCATAGCTAGTGCTTATAATGGTTCACGGGCCATTTGTATGGGTAATGGACACCAATTAAGATTTAAAATGGGTACTTATAGGTTATTGGTTATAGCTAGTGATCAAAATCGTTCAAGGGGCATTCGTATGGGTTCTAGACACCAATTACAGTTTAAAAATGGATACTTACAGGTTATTGGTCATAGCTAGTGGTTATAATGGTTCGCGGGCCATTTGTATGGGTTATCAACACGAATTACAGTTTAAAAAATGGATACTTATAGGTTATTGGTTATACCTAGTAGTTATAATTGTTCACGAGCCATTCGTATGGGCTATGGACGCCAATTCCGGTTTAACATGGATACTTATAGGTTATTGGGCGTAGCTAGTGGCTATAATGGTTCACGGGCCATTCGAATGTGTTCTAGACACCAATTGCAATTTTAAAGAATGGATACTTATAGGTTATTGGTCATAGCTAGTGGTTATAATGGTTCACGGGCCGTTTTTATGGGTTATCAACACCAGTTACAGTTTAAAAAATATATACTTATAGGTTATTGGCTATAGCTAGTGGTTATAACGGTTCACGGGCCATTCGTATGGGCTATGGACGCCCATTACGGTTTAATATGGATAATTATAGGTTATTGGTCATAGCTAGTGGTTATAAAGGTTCACGGGCCATTCGTATGGGTAATGGACACCAATTAAGGTTTAAAATGGATACTTATAGGTTATTGGTCATAGCTAGTGGTCAAAATCATTGACTGGGAATTCTATGTGTTCTAGACACCAATTACAGTTTAAAAAATGGATACTTATAGGTTATTGGTCATAGCTAGTGGTTATAATGGTTCACGAGCCATTTGTATGGGTTATCAACACGAGTTACAGTTTAGAAATGGATACTTATACGTTAATGGTTATACCTAGTGGTTATAATGGTTCACGGGAAATTCGTATGGGCTATGGACGCCAAAGCGGTTTAACATGTATACTTAAATGTTATTGGGCGTAGCTAGTGTTTATAATGGTTCACGGGTCATTTGTATGGGTTATCGACACCAATTACAATTTAAAAAAGGGATAATTATAGGTTATTGGTCATAGCTAGTGGTTATAATGGTTCACGGGCCATTTGTATGGGTAATGGACACCAATTAAGATTTAAAATGGGTACTTATAGGTTATTGGTCATAGCTAGGGATCGAAATCATTCAAGGGGCATTCGTATGGGTTTTAGACACCAATTACAGTTTAAAAAATGGATACTTACAGGATATTGGTCATAGCTAGTGGTTATAATGGTTCCCGGGCCATTTGTATGGGTTATCAACACGAATTACAGTTTAAAAAATGGATACTTATAGGTTATTGGTTATACCTAGTAGTTATAATTGTTCACGAGCCATTCGTATGGGCTATGGACGCCAATTCCGGTTTAACATGGATACTTATAGGTTATTGGGCGTAGCTAGTGGCTATAATGGTTCACGGGCCATTTGAATGTGTTCTAGACACCAATTGCAATTTTAAAGAATGGATACTTATAGGTTATTGGTCATAGCTAGTGGTTATAATGGTTCACGGGCCGTTTTTATGGGTTATCAACACCAGTTACAGTTTAAAAAATATATACTTATAGGTTATTGGCTATAGCTAGTGGTTATAACGGTTCACGGGCCATTCGTATGGGCTATGGACGCCCATTACGGTTTAATATGGATAATTATAGGTTATTGGTCATAGCTAGTGGTTATAAAGGTTCACGGGCCATTCGTATGGGTAATGGACACCAATTAAGGTTTAAAATGGATACTTATAGGTTATTGGTCATAGCTAGTGGTCAAAATCATTGACTGGGAATTCTATGTGTTCTAGACACCAATTACAGTTTAAAAAATGGATACTTATAGGTTATTGGTCATAGCTAGTGGTTATAATGGTTCACGAGCCATTTGTATGGGTTATCAACACGAGTTACAGTTTAGAAATGGATACTTATACGTTAATGGTTATACCTAGTGGTTATAATGGTTCACGGGAAATTCGTATGGGCTATGGACGCCAAAGCGGTTTAACATGAATACTTAAATGTTATTGGGCGTAGCTAGTGTTTATAATGGTTCACGGGTCATTCGTATGGGTTATCGACACCAATTACAATTTAAAAAAGGGATAATTATAGGTTATTGGTCATAGCTAGTGGTTATAATGGTTCACGCGCCATTTGTATGGGTAATGGACACCAATTAAGATTTAAAATGGGTACTTATAGGTTATTGGTCATAGCTAGGGATCGAAATCATTCAAGGGGCATTCGTATGGGTTCTAGACACCAATTACAGTTTAAAAAATGGATACTTACAGGATATTGGTCATAGCTAGTGGTTATAATGGTTCCCGGGCCATTTGTATGGGTTATCAACATGAATTACAGTTTAAAAAATGGATACTTATAGGTTATTGGTTATACCTAGTAGTTATAATTGTTCACGAGCCATTCGTATGGGCTATGGACGCCAATTCCGGTTTAACATGGATACTTATAGGTTATTGGGCGTATCTAGTGGCTATAATGGTTCACGGGCCATTCGAATGGGTTCTAGACACCAATTGCGATTTTAAAAAATGGATACTTATAGGTTATTGGTCATAGCTAGTGGTTATAATGGTTCACAGGCCGTTTTTATGGGTTATCAACACCAGTTACAGTTTAAAAAATATATACTTATAGGTTATTGGTTATAGCTAGTGGTTATGACGGTTCACGGGCCATTCGTATGGGCTATGGACGCCCATTACGGTTTAACATGGATACTTATAGGTTATTGGGCTTAGCTGGTGGTTATAATGGTTCACGGGCCATTCTTATGGGTTATCGACACCAATTACAATTTAAAAAATGGATAATTATAGGTTATTGGTCATAGCTAGTGGTTATAAAGGTTCACGGGCCATTCGTATGGGTAATGGACACCAATTAAGGTTTAAAATGGATACTTATAGGTTATTGGTCATAGCTAGTGGTCAAAATCGTTGACTGGGAATTCTATGTGTTCTAGACACCAATTACAGTTTAAAAAATGGATACTTATAGGTTATTGGTCATAGCTAGTGGTTATAATGGTTCACGAGCCATTTGTATGGGTTATCAACACGAGTTACAGTTTAGAAATGGATACTTATACGTTATTGGTTATACCTAGTGGTTATAATGGTTCACGGGAAATTCGTATGGGCTATGGACGCCAAAGCGGTTTAACATGAATACTTAAATGTTATTGGGCGTAGCTAGTGTTTATATTGGTTCACGGGTCATTCGTATGGGTTATCGACACCAATTATAATTTAAAAAAGGGATAATTATAGGTTATTGGTCATAGCTAGTGGTTATAATGGTTCACGGGCCATTTGTATGGGTAATGGACACCAATTAAGATTTAACATGGGTACTTATAGGTTATTGGTCATAGCTAGGGATCGAAATCGTTCAAGGGGCATTCGTATGGGTTCTAGACACCAATTACAGTTTAAAAAATGGATACTTACAGGATATTGGTCATAGCTGGTGGTTATAATGGTTTACGGGCCATTTGTATGGGTTATCAACACGAATTACAGTTTAAAAAATGGATACTTATAGGATATTGGTTATAGCTAGTAGTTATAATTGTTCACGAGCCATTCGTATGGGCTATGGACGCCAATTCCGGTTTAACATGGATACTTATAGGTTATTGGGCGTAGCTAGTGGCTATAATGGTTCACGGGCCATTCGAATGGGTTCTAGACACCAATTGCAATTTTAAAAAATGGATACTTATAGGTTATTGGTCATAGCTAGTGGTTATAATGGTTCACGGCCGTTTTTATGGGTTATCAACACCAGTTACAGTTTAAAAAATAGATACTTATAGGTTATTGGTTATAGCTAGTGGTTATAACGGTTCACGGACCATTCGTATGGGCTATGGACGCCCATTACGGTTTAACATGGATACTTATAGGTTATTGGGCTTAGCTAGTGGTTACAATGGTTCACGGGCCATTCTTATGGGTTATCGACACCAATTACAATTTAAAAAATGGATAATTATAGGTTATTGGTCATAGCTAGTGGTTATAAAGGTTCACGGGCCATTCGTATGGGTAATGGACACCAATTAAGGTTTAAAATGGATACTTATAGGTTATTGGTCATAGCTAGTGGTCAAAATCATTGACTGGGAATTCTATGTGTTCTAGACACCAATTACAGTTTAAAAAATGGATACTTATAGGTTATTGGTCATAGCTAGTGGTTATAATGGTTCACGAGCCATTTGTATGGGTTATCAACACGAGTTACAGTTTAGAAATGGATACTTATACGTTATTGGTTATACCTAGTGGTTATAATGGTTCACGGGAAATTCGTATGGGCTATGGACGCCTAAGCGGTTTAACATGAATACTTAAAAGTTATTGGGCGTAGCTAGTGTTTATAATGGTTCACGAGTCATTCGTATGGGTTATCGATACCAATTACAATTTAAAAAAGGGATACTTATAGGTTATTGGTCATAGCTAGTGGTTATAATGGTTCACGGGCCATTCGTATGTGTTATCGACACAAATAAGATTTAAAATGGCTACTTATATGTTATTGGTCATAGCTAGGGATCAAAATCGTTCAAGGGGCATTCGTATGGGTTCTAGACACCAATTTCAGTTTAAAAAATGGATACTTACAGGATATTGGTCATAGCTAGTGGTTATAATGGTTCACGGGCCATTTGTATGGGTTATCAACACGAATTACAGTTTAAAAAATGGATACTTATAGGTTATTGGTTATAGCTAGTAGTTATAATTGTTCACGAGCCATTCGTATGGGCTATGGACGCCAATTCCGGTTTAACATGGATACTTATAGGTTATTGGGCGTAGCTAGTGGCTATAATGGTTACCGGGCCATTCTAATGGGTTCTAGACACCAATTGCAATTTTAAAAAATGGATACTTATAGGTTATTGGTCATAGCTAGTGGTTATAATGGTTCACAGGCCGTTTTTATGGGTTATCAACACCAGTTACAGTTTAAAAAATAGATACTTATAGGTTATTGGTTATAGCTAGTGGTTATAACGGTTCACGGACCATTCGTATGGGCTATGGACGCCCATTACTGTTTAACATGGATAGTTATAGGTTATTGGGCTTAGCTAGTGGTTATAATGGTTCACGGGCCATTCTTATGGGTTATCGACACCAATTACAATTTAAAAAATGGATAATTATAGGTTATTGGTCATAGCTAGTGGTTATAAAGGTTCACGGGCCATTCGTATGGGTAATGGACACCAATTAAGGTTTAAAATGGATACTTATAGGTTATTGGTCATAGCTAGTGGTCAAAATCATTGACTGGGAATTCTATGTGTTCTAGACACCAATTACAGTTTAAAAAATGGATACTTATAGGTTATTGGTCATAGCTAGTGGTTATAATGGTTCACGAGCCATTTGTATGGGTTATCAACACGAGTTACAGTTTAGAAATGGATACTTATACGTTATTGGTTATACCTAGTGGTTATAATGGTTCACGGGAAATTCGCATGGGCTATGGACGCCAAAGCGGTTTAACATGAATACTTAAAAGTTATTGGGCGTAGCTAGTGTTTATAATGGTTCACGAGTCATTCGTATGGGTTATCGATACCAATTACAATTTAAAAAAGGGATAATTATAGGTTATTGGTCATAGCTAGTGGTTATAATGGTTCACGGGGCATTTGTATGGGTAATGGACACCAATTAAGATTTAAAATGGGTACTTATAGGTTATTGGTCCTAGCTAGGGATCAAAATCGTTCAAGGGGCATTCGTATGGGTTCTAGACACCAATTACAGTTTAAAAAAAAGGATACTTACAGGTTATTGGTCATAGCTAGTGGTTATAATGGTTCATGGACCATTTGTATGGGTTATCAACACGAATTACAGTTTTAAAAATGGATACTTATAGGTTATTGGTTATAGCTAGTAGTTATAATTGTTCACGAGCCATTCGTATGGGCTATGGACGCCAATTCCGGTTCAACATGGATACTTATAGGTTATTGGGCGTAGCTAGTGGCTATAATGGTTCACGGGCCATTCGAATGGGTTCTAAACACCAATTGCAATTTTAAAAAATGGATACTTAAAGGTTATTGGTCATAGCTAGTGGTTATAATGGTTCACAGGCTGTTTTTATGGGTTATCAAGACCAGTTACAGATTAAAAAATGGATACTTATAGGTTATTGGTTATAGCTAGTGGTTATAACGGTTCACGGGCCATTCGTATGGGCTATGGACGCCAATTATGGTTTAACATGGATACTTATAGGTTATTGCGCGTAGCTAGTGGTTATAATGGTTCACGGGCCATTCGTATGTGTTATCGACACAAATAAGATTTAAAATGGGTACTTATATGTTATTGGTCATAGCTAGTGGTCAAACTCTTTCACGGGGCATTCGTATGGGTTCTAGACACCAATTTCAGTTTAAAAAATGGATACTTACAGGATATTGGTCATAGCTAGTGGTTATAATGGTTCACGGGCCATTTGTATGGGTTATCAACACGAATTACAGTTTAAAAAATGGATACTTATAGGTTATTGGTTATAGCTAGTAGTTATAATTGTTCACGAGCCATTCGTATGGGCTATGGACGCCAATTCCGGTTTAACATGGATACTTATAGGTTATTGGGCGTAGCTAGTGGCTATAATGGTTCACGGGCCATTCGAATGGGTTCTAGACACCAATTGCAATTTTACAAAATGGATACTTATAGGTTATTGGTCATAGCTAGTGGTTATAATGGTTCACGGGCCGTTTTTATGGGTTATCAACACCAGTTACAGTTTAAAAAATAGATACTTATAGGTTATTGGTTATAGCTAGTGGTTATAACGGTTCACGGACCATTCGTATGGGCTATGGACGCCCATTACGGTTTAACATGGATACTTATAGGTTATTGGGCTTAGCTAGTGGTTATAATGGTTCACGGGCCGTTTTTATGGGTTATCAACACCAGTTACAGTTTAAAAAATAGATACTTATAGGTTATTGGTTATAGCTAGTGGTTATAACGGTTCACGGACCATTCGTATGGGCTATGGACGCCCCTTACGGTTTAACATGGATACTTATAGGTTATTGGGCTTAGCTAGTGGTTATAATGGTTCACGGGTCATTCATATGGGTTATCAACACAAATAAGATTTAAAATGGCTACTTATTTGTTATTGGTCATAGCTAGGGATCAAAATCGTTCAAGGGGCATTCGTACGGGTTCTAGACACCAATTACAGTTTAAAAAATGGATACTTACAGGTTATTGGTCATAGCTAGTGGTTATAATGGTTCGTGGACCATTTGTATGGGTTATCAACACGAATTACAGTTTTAAAAATGGATACTTATAGGTTATTGGTTATAGCTAGTAGTTATAATTGTTCACGAGCCATTCGTATGGGCTATGGACGCCAATTCCGGTTTAACATGGATACTTAAAGATTATTGGGCGTAGCTAGTGGCTATAATGGTTCACGGGCCATTCGAATGGGTTCTAGACACCAATTGCAATTTTAAAAAATGGATACTTATAGGTTATCGGTCATAGCTAGTGGTTATAATGGTTCACGGGCCGTTTTTATGGGTTATCAAGACCAGTTACAGTTTAAAAAATGGATACTTATAGGTTATTGGTTATAGCTAGTGGTTATAACGGTTCACGGGCCATTCGTATGGGCTATGGACGCCAATTATGGTTTAACATGGATACTTATAGGTTATTGCGCGTAGCTAGTGGTTATAATGGTTCACGGGCCATTCGTATGTGTTATCGACACAAATAAGATTTAAAATGGCTACTTATATGTTATTGGTCATAGCTAGTGGTCAAACTCTTTCACGGGGCATTCGTATGGGTTCTAGACACCAATTTCAATTTAAAAAATGGATACTTATAGGTTATTGGTCATAGCTAGTGGTTATAATGGTTCACCGGCCATTTGTATGGGTTATCAACACCAATTACAGTTTAAAAAATGGATACTTATAGGTTATTGGTTATAGCTAGTGGTTATAAAGGTTCACGGGCCATTCGTATGGGTTATAGACACCAATTATAGTTTAAAAAATGGATATATATATATAGGTCATTGGTCATAGCTAGTGGTTATAATGGTTCACGGGCCATTTGTATGGGTTATCAACACAAGTTACAGCTTAAAAAATGAATACTTATAGGTTATTGGTTATAGCTAGTGGTTATAATGGTTCACGGGCCATTCGTATCGGTTATCGACACCAATTACAATTTAAAAAATGGATAATTATAGGTTATTGGTCATAGCTAGTGGTTATAAAGGTTCACGGGCCATTCGTATGGTTAATGGACACCAATTAAGGTTTAAAATGGATACTTATAGGTTATTGGTCATAGCTAGTGGTCAAAATCGTTGACTGGGAATTCTATGTGTTCTAGACACCAATTACAGTTTAAAAAATGGATACTTATAGGTTATTGGTCATAGCTAGTGGTTATAATGGTTCACGAGCCATTTGTATGGGTTATCAACACGAGTCATAGTTTAGAAATGGATACTTATACGTTATTGGTTATACCTAGTGGTTATAATGGTTCACGGGAAATTCGTATGGGCTATGGACGCCAAAGCGGTTTAACATGAATACTTATAGGTTATTGGGCGTAGCTAGGGTTTATAATGGTTCACGGGTCATTCGTACGAGTTATCGACACCAATTACAATTTAAAAAATGGATAATTATAGGTTATTGGTCATAGCTAGTGGTTATAATGGTTCACGGGCCATTTGTATGGGTAATGGACACCAATTAAGATTTAAAATGGGTACTTATAGGTTATTGGTCATAGCTATTGATCAAAATCGTTCAAGGGGCATTCGTATGGGTTCTAGACACCAATTACAGTTTAAAAAATGGATACTTACAGGTTATTGGTCATAGCTAGTGGTTATAATGGTTCACGGGCCATTTGTATGGGTTATCAACACGAATTATAGTTTAAAAAATGGATACTTATAGGTTATTGGTTATAGCTAGTAGTTATAATTGTTCACGAGCCATTCGTATGGCCTATGGACGCCAATTCCGGTTTAACATGGATACTTATAGGTTATTGGGCGTAGCTAGTGGCTATAATGGTTCACGGGCCATTCGAATGGGTTCTAGACACTAATTGCAATTTTAAAAAATGGATACTTATAGGTTATTGGTCATAGCTAGTGGTTATAATGGTTCACGGGCCGTTTTTATGGGTTATCAACACCAGTTACAGTTTAAAAATTAGATACTTATAGGTTATTGGTCATAGCTAGTGGTTATAACGGTTCACGGGCCATTCGTATGGGCTATGGACGCCCATTACGGTTTAACATGGATACTTACAGGTTATTGGGCTTAGCTAGTGGTTATAATGGTTCACGGGCCATTCTTATGGGTTATCGACACCAATTACAATTTAAAAAATGGATAATTATAGGTTATTGGTCATAGCTAGTGGTTATAAAGGTTCACGGGCCATTCGTATGGGTAATGGACACCAATTAAGGTTTAAAATGGATACTTATAGGTTATTGGTCATAGCTACTGGTCAAAATCGTTGACTGGGAATTCTATGTGTTCTAGACACCAATTACAGTTTAAAAAATGGATACTTATAGGTTATTGGTCATAGCTAGTGGTTATAATGGTTCACGAGCCATTTGTATGGGTTATCAACACGAGTTACAGTTTAGAAATGGATACTTTTACGTTATTGGTTATACCTAGTGGTTATAATGGTTCACGGGAAATTCGTATGGGCTATGGGCGCCAAAGCGGTTTAACATGAATACTTAAAAGTTATTGGGCGTAGCTAGTGTTTATAATGGTTCACGGGTCATTCGTATGGGTTATCGACACCAATTACAATTTAAAAAAGGGATAATTATAGGTTATTGGTCATAGCTAGTGGCTATAATGGTTCACGGGCCATTTGTATGGGTAATGGACACCAATTAAGATTTAAAATGGGTACTTATAGGTTATTGGTCATAGTTAGGGATCGAAATCATTCAAGGGGCATTCGTATGGGTTCTAGACACCAATTACAGTTTAAAAAATGGATACTTACAGGTTATTGGTCATAGCTAGTGGTTATAATGGTTCACGGGCCATTTGTATGGGTTATCAACACGAATTACAGTTTAAAAAATGGATACTTATAGGTTATTGGTTATAGCTAGTAGTTATAATTGTTCACGAGCCATTCGTATGGGCTATGGACGCCAATTCCGGTTTAACATGGATACTTATAGGTTATTGGGCGTAGCTAGTGGCTATAATGGTTCACGGGCCATTCGAATGGGTTCTAGACACCAATTGCAATTTTAAAAAATGGATACTTATAGGTTATCGGTCATAGCTAGTGGTTATAATGGTTCACGGGCCGTTTTTATGGGTTATCAAGACCAGTTACAGTTTAAAAAATGGATACTTATAGGTTATTGGTTATAGCTAGTGGTTATAACGGTTCACGGGCCATTCGTATGGGCTATGGACGCCGATTATGGTTTAACATGGATACTTATAGGTTATTGCGCGTAGCTAGTGGTTATAATGGTTCACGGGCCATTCGTATGTGTTATCGACACAAATAAGATTTAAAATGGCTACTTATATGTTATTGGTCATAGCTAGTGGTCAAACTCTTTCACGGGGCATTCGTATGGGTTCTAGACACCAATTTCAGTTTAAAAAATGGATACTTATAGGTTATTGGTCATAGCTAGTGGTTATAATGGTTCACCGGCCATTTGTATGGGTTATTAACATCAATTACAGTTTAAAAAATGGATACTTATAGGTTATTGGTTATAGCTAGTGGTTATAAAGGTTCACGGGCCATTCGTATGGGTTATAGACACCAATTATAGTTTAAAAAATGGATATATATATAGGTCATTGGTCATAGCTAGTGGTTATAATGGTTCACGGGACATTTGTATGGGTTATCAACACAAGTTACAGCTTAAAAAATGAATACTTATAGGTTATTGGTCATATCTAGTGGTTATAATGGTTCACGGGTCATTCGTATGGGTTATCGACACCAATTACAATTTAAAAAATGGATAATTATAGGTTATTGGTCATAGCTAGTGGTTATAAAGGTTCACGGGCCATTCGTATGGTTAATGGACACCAATTAAGGTTTAAAATGGATACTTATAGGTTATTGGTCATAGCTAGTGGTCAAAATCATTGACTGGGAATTCTATGTGTTCTACACACCAATTACAGTTTAAAAAATGGATACTTACAGGTTATTGGTCATAGCTAGTGGTTATAATGGTTCACGAGCCATTTGTATGGGTTATCAACACGAGTCATAGTTTAGAAATGGATACTTATACGTTATTGGTTATACCTAGTTGTTATAATGGTTCACGGGAAATTCGTATGGGCTATGGACGCCAAAGCGGTTTAACATGAATACTTATAGGTTATTGGGCGTAGCTAGGGTTTATAATGGTTCACGGGTCATTCGTACGGGTTATCGACACCAATTACAATTTAAAAAATGGATAATTATAGGTTATTGGTCATAGCTAGTGGTTATAATGGTTCACGGGCCATTTGTATGGGTAATGGACACCAATTAAGATTTAAAATGGGTACTTATAGGTTATTGGTCATAGCTAGTGATCAAAATCGTTCAAGGGGCATTCGTATGGGTTCTAGACACCAATTACAGTTTAAAAAATGGATACATACAGGTTATTGGTCATAGCTAGTGGTTATATTGGTTCACGGGCCATTTGTATGGGTTATCAACACGAATTATAGTTTAAAAAATGGATACTTATAGGTTATTGGTTATAGCTAGTAGTTATAATTGTTCACGAGCCATTCGTATGGCCTATGGACGCCAATTCCGGTTTAACATGGATACTTATAGGTTATTGGGCGTAGCTAGTGGCTATAATGGTTCACGGGCCATTCGAATGGGTTCTAGACACTAATTGCAATTTTAAAAAATGGATACTTATAGGTTATTGGTCATAGCTAGTGGTCATAATGGTTCACGGGCCGTTTTTATGGGTTATCAACACCAGTTACAGTTTAAAAAATAGATACTTATAGGTTATTGGTCATAGCTAGTGGTTATAACGGTTCACGGGCCATTCGTATGGGCTATGGACGCCCATTACGGTTTAACATGGATACTTACAGGTTATTGGGCTTAGCTAGTGGTTATAATGGTTCACGGGCCATTTTTATGGGTTATCGACACCAATTACAATTTAAAAAATGGATAATTATAGGTTATTGGTCATAGCTAGTGGTTATAAAGGTTCACGGGCCATTCGTATGGGTAATGGACACCAATTAAGGTTTAAAATGGATACTTATAGGTTATTGGTCATAGCTAGTGGTCAAAATCGTTGACTGGGAATTCTATGTGTTCTAGACACCAATTACAGTTTAAAAAATGGATACTTATAGGTTATTGGTCATAGCTAGTGGTTATAATGGTTCACGAGCCATTTGTATGGGTTATCAACACGAGTTACAGTTTAGAAATGGATACTTATACGTTATTGGTTATACCTAGTGGTTATAATGGTTCACGGGAAATTGGTATGGGCTATGGACGCCAAAGCGGTTTAATATGAATACTTAAAAGTTATTGGGCGTAGCTAGTGTTTATAATGGTTCACGGGTCATTCGTATGGGTTATCGACACCAATTACAATTTAAAAAAGGGATAATTATAGGTTATTGGTCATAGCTAGTGGCTATAATGGTTCACGGGCCATTTGTATGGGTAATGGACACCAATTAAGAATTAAAATGGGTACTTATAGGTTATTGGTCATAGTTAGGGATCGAAATCGTTCAAGGGGCATTCGTATGGTTTCTAGACACCAATTACAGTTTAAAAAATGGATACTTACAGGTTATTGGTCATAGCTAGTGGTTATATTGGTTCACGGGCCATTTGTATGGGTTATCAACACGAATTATAGTTTAAAAAATGGATACTTATAGGTTATTGGTTATAGCTAGTAGTTATAATTGTTCACGAGCCATTCGTATGGCCTATGGACGCCAATTCCGGTTTAACATGGATACTTATAGGTTATTGGGCGTAGCTAGTGGCTATAATGGTTCACGGGCCATTCGAATGGGTTCTAGACACTAATTGCAATTTTCAAAAATGGATACTTATAGGTTATTGGTCATAGCTAGTGGTTATAATGGTTCACGGGCCGTTTTTATGGGTTATCAACACCAGTTACAGTTTAAAAAATAGATACTTATAGGTTATTGGTCATAGCTAGTGGTTATAACGGTTCACGGGCCATTCGTATGGGCTATGGACGCCCATTACGGTTTAACATGGATACTTACAGGTTATTGGGCTTAGCTAGTGGTTATAATGGTTCACGGGCCATTCTTATGGGTTATCGACACCAATTACAATTTAAAAAATGGATAATTATAGGTTATTGGTCATAGCTAGTGGTTATAAAGGTTCACGGGCCATTCGTATGGGTAATGGACACCAATTAAGGTTTAAAATGGATACTTATAGGTTATTGGTCATAGCTAGTGGTCAAAATCGTTGACTGGGAATTCTATGTGTTCTAGACACCAATTACAGTTTAAAAAATGGATACTTATAGGTTATTGGTCATAGCTAGTGGTTATAATGGTTCACGAGCCATTTGTATGGGTTATCAACACGAGTTACAGTTTAGAAATGGATACTTATACGTTATTGGTTATACCTAGTGGTTATAATGGTTCACGGGAAATTCGTATGGGCTATGGACGCCAAAGCGGTTTAACATGAATACTTAAAAGTTATTGGGCGTAGCTAGTGTTTATAATGGTTCACGGGTCATTCGTATGGGTTATCGACACCAATTACAATTTAAAAAAGGGATAATTATAGGTTATTGGTCATAGCTAGTGGCTATAATGGTTCACGGGCCATTTGTATGGGTAATGGACACCAATTAAGATTTAAAATGGGTACTTATAGGTTATTGGTCATAGTTAGGGATCGAAATCGTTCAAGGGGCATTCGTATGGGTTCTAGACACCAATTACAGTTTAAAAAATGGATACTTACAGGTTATTGGTCATAGCTAGTGGTTATAATGGTTCACGGGCCATTTGTATGGGTTATCAACACGAATTACAGTTTAAAAAATGGATACTTATAGGTTATTGGTTATAGCTAGTAGTTATAATTGTTCACGAGCCATTCGTATGGGCTATGGACGCCAATTCCGGTTTAACATGGATACTTATAGGTTATTGTGCGTAGCTAGTGGCTATAATGGTTCACGGGCCATTCGAATGGGTTCTAGACACTAATTGCAATTTTAAAAAATGGATACTTATAGGTTATTGGTCATAGCTAGTGGTTATAATGGTTCACGGGCCGTTTTTATGGGTTATCAACACCAGTTACAGTTTAAAAAATAGATACTTATAGGTTATTGGTCATAGCTAGTGGTTATAACGGTTCACGGGCCATTCGTATGGGCTATGGACGCCCATTACGGTTTAACTTGGATACTTACAGGTTATTGGGCTTAGCTAGTGGTTATAATGGTTCACGGACCATTCTTATGGGTTATCGACACCAATTACAATTTAAAAAATGGATAATTATAGGTTATTGGTCATAGCTAGTGGTTATAAAGGTTCACGGGCCATTCGTATGGGTAATGGACACCAATGAAGGTTTAAAATGGATACTTATAGGTTATTGGTCATAGCTAGTGGTCAAAATCGTTGACTGGGAATTCTATGTGTTCTAGACACCAATTACAGTTTAAAAAATGGATACTTATAGGTTATTGGTCATAGCTAGTGGTTATAATGGTTCACGAGCCATTTGTATGGGTTATCAACACGAGTTACAGTTTAGAAATGGATACTTGTACGTTATTGGTTATACCTAGTGGTTATAATGGTTCACGGGAAATTCGTATGGGCTATGGACGCCAAAGCGGTTTAACATGAATACTTAAAAGTTATTGGGCGTAGCTAGTGTTTATAATGGTTCACGGGTCATTCGTATGGGTTATCGACACCAATTACAATTTAAAAAAGGGATAATTATAGGTTATTGGTCATAGCTAGTGGCTATAATGGTTCAGGGGCCATTACTATGGGTAATGGACACCAATTAAGATTTAAAATGGGTACTTATAGGTTATTGGTCATAGTTAGGGATCGAAATCGTTCAAGGGGCATTCGTATGGGTTCTAGACACCAATTACAGTTTAAAAAATGGATACTTACAGGTTATTGGTCATAGCTAGTGGTTATAATGGTTCACGGGCCATTTGTATGGGTTATCAACACGAATTACAGTGGATACTTATAGGTTATTGGATATAGCTAGTAGTTATAATTGTTCACGAGCCATTCGTATGGGCTATGGACGCCAATTCCGGTTTAACATGGATACTTATAGGTTATTGGGCGTAGCTAGTGGCTATAATGGTTCACGGGCCATTCGAATGGGTTCTAGACACCAATTGCAATTTTAAAAAATGGATACTTATAGGTTATTGGTCACAGCTAGTGGTTATAATGGTTCACAGGCCGTTTTTATGGGTTATCAACACCAGTTACAGTTTAAAAAATGGATACTTATAGGTTATTGGTTATAGCTAGTGGTTATAACGGTTCACGGGCCATTCGTATGGGCTATGGACGCCAATTACGGTTTAACATGGATACTTATAGGTTATTGCGCGTAGCTAGTGGTTATAATGGTTCACGGGCCATTCGTATGTGTTATCGACACAAATAAGATTTAAAATGGCTAGTTATATGTTATTGGTCATAGCTGCATTCGTGTTCTAGACACCAATTTTAGTTTAAAAAATGGATACTTATAGGTTATTGGTCATAGCTAGTGGTTATAATGGTTCACTGGCCATTTGTATGGGTTATCAACACCAATTACAGTTTAAAAAATGGATACTTATAGGTTATTGGGCGTAGCTAGTGGCTATAATGGTTCACGGGCCATTCGAATGGGTTCTAGACACTAATTGCAATTTTAAAAAATGGATACTTATAGGTTATTGGTCATAGCTAGTGGTTATAATGGTT
The DNA here is from genome assembly GCA_963853835.1 of Calendula officinalis. Taxonomy (NCBI): domain Eukaryota; kingdom Viridiplantae; phylum Streptophyta; class Magnoliopsida; order Asterales; family Asteraceae; genus Calendula; species Calendula officinalis. The sequence goes on along the minus strand of OY970825.1, from coordinate 63,498,005 downwards.
CACGGGCCGTTTTTATGGGTTATCAACACCAGTTACAGTTTAAAAAATAGATACTTATAGGTTATTGGTCATAGCTAGTGGTTATAACGGTTCACGGGCCATTCGTATGGGCTATGGACGCCCATTACGGTTTAACATGGATACTTACAGGTTATTGGGCTTAGCTAGTGGTTATAATGGTTCACGGGCCATTCTTATGGGTTATCGACACCAATTACAATTTAAAAAATGGATAATTATAGGTTATTGGTCATAGCTAGTGGTTATAAAGGTTCACGGGCCATTCGTATGGGTAATGGACACCAATTAAGGTTTAAAATGGATACTTATAGGTTATTGGTCATAGCTAGTGGTCAAAATCGTTGACTGGGAATTCTATGTGTTCTAGACACCAATTACAGTTTAAAAAATGGATACTTATAGGTTATTGGTCATAGCTAGTGGTTATAATGGTTCGCGAGCCATTTGTATGGGTTATCAACACGAGTTACAGTTTAGAAATGGATACTTATACGTTATTGGTTATACCTAGTGGTTATAATGGTTCACGGGAAATTCGTATGGGCTATGGACGCCAAAGCGGTTTAATATGAATACTTAAAAGTTATTGGGCGTAGCTAGTGTTTATAATGGTTCACGGGTCATTCGTATGGGTTATCGACACCAATTACAATTTAAAAAAGGGATAATTATAGGTTATTGGTCATAGCTAGTGGCTATAATGGTTCACGGGCCATTTGTATGGGTAATGGACACCAATTAAGATTTAAAATGGGTACTTATAGGTTATTGGTCATAGTTAGGGATCAAAATCGTTCAAGGGGCATTCGTATGGGTTCTAGACACCAATTACAGTTTAAAAAATGGATACTTACAGGTTATTGGTCATAGCTAGTGGTTATATTGGTTCACGGGCCATTTGTATGGGTTATCAACACGAATTATAGTTTAAAAAATGGATACTTATAGGTTATTGGTTATAGCTAGTAGTTATAATTGTTCACGAGCCATTCGTATGGCCTATGGACGCCAATTCCGGTTTAACATGGATACTTATAGGTTATTGGGCGTAGCTAGTGGCTATAATGGTTCACGGGCCATTCGAATGGGTTCTAGACACTAATTGCAATTTTAAAAAATGGATACTTATAGGTTATTGGTCATAGCTAGTGGTTATAATGGTTCACGGGCCGTTTTTATGGGTTATCAACACCAGTTACAGTTTAAAAAATAGATACTTATAGGTTATTGGTCATAGCTAGTGGTTATAACGGTTCACGGGCCATTCGTATGGGCTATGGACGCCCATTACGGTTTAACATGGATACTTACAGGTTATTGGGCTTAGCTAGTGGTTATAATGGTTCACGGACCATTCTTATGGGTTATCGACACCAATTACAATTTAAAAAATGGATAATTATAGGTTATTGGTCATAGCTAGTGGTTATAAAGGTTCACGGGCCATTCGTATGGGTAATGGACACCAATGAAGGTTTAAAATGGATACTTATAGGTTATTGGTCATAGCTAGTGGTCAAAATCGTTGACTGGGAATTCTATGTGTTCTAGACACCAATTACAGTTTAAAAAATGGATACTTATAGGTTATTGGTCATAGCTAGTGGTTATAATGGTTCACGAGCCATTTGTATGGGTTATCAACACGAGTTACAGTTTAGAAATGGATACTTATACGTTATTGGTTATACCTAGTGGTTATAATGGTTCACGGGAAATTCGTATGGGCTATGGACGCCAAAGCGGTTTAACATGAATACTTAAAAGTTATTGGGCGTAGCTAGTGTTTATAATGGTTCACGGGTCATTCGTATGGGTTATCGACACCAATTACAATTTAAAAAAGGGATAATTATAGGTTATTGGTCATAGCTAGTGGCTATAATGGTTCAGGGGCCATTTGTATGGGTAATGGACACCAATTAAGATTTAAAATGGGTACTTATAGGTTATTGGTCGTAGTTAGGGATCGAAATCGTTCAAGGGGCATTCGTATGGGTTCTAGACACCAATTACAGTTTAAAAAATGGATACTTACAGGTTATTGGTCATAGCTAGTGGTTATAATGGTTCACGGGCCATTTGTATGGGTTATCAACACGAATTACAGTTTAAAAAATGGATACTTATAGGTTATTGGTTATAGCTAGTAGTTATAATTGTTCACGAGCCATTCGTATGGGCTATGGACGCCAATTCCGGTTTAACATGGATACTTATAGGTTATTGGGCGTAGCTAGTGGCTATAATGGTTCACGGGCCATTCGAATGGGTTCTAGACACCAATTGCAATTTTAAAAAATGGATACTTATAGGTTATTGGTCACAGCTAGTGGTTATAATGGTTCACGAGCCGTTTTTATGGGTTATCAACACCAGTTACAGTTTAAAAAATGGATACTTATAGGTTATTGGTTATAGCTAGTGGTTATAACGGTTCACGGGCCATTCGTATGGGCTATGGACGCCAATTACGGTTTAACATGGATACTTATAGGTTATTGCGCGTAGCTAGTGGTTATAATGGTTCACGGGCCATTCGTATGTGTTATCGACACAAATAAGATTTAAAATGGCTAGTTATATGTTATTGGTCATAGCTGCATTCGTGTTCTAGACACCAATTTTAGTTTAAAAAATGGATACTTATAGGTTATTGGTCATAGCTAGTGGTTATAATGGTTCACCGGCCATTTGTATGGGTTATCAACACCAATTACAGTTTAAAAAATGGACACTTATAGGTTATTGGTTATATCTAGTGGTTATAAAGGTTCACGGGCCATTCGTATGGGTTATAGACACCAATTATAGTTTAAAAAATGGATATATATAGGTCATTGGTCATAGCTAGTGGTTATAATGGTTCACAGTCCATTTGTATGGGTTATCAACACAAGTTACACCTTAAAAAATGAATACTTATAGGTTATTGGTCATAGCTAGTGGTTATAATGGTTCACGGGCCATTCGTATGGGCTATGGACGCCCATTACGGTTTAACATGGATACTTATAGGTTATTGGGCTTAGCTAGTGGTTATAATGGTTCACGGGCCATTCGTATGGGTTATCGACACCAATTACAATTTAAAAAATGGATAATTATAGGTTATTGGTCATAGGTAGTGGTTATAATGGTTCACGGGCCATTCGTATGGGTAATGTACACCAATTAAGGTTTAAAATGGATACTTATAGGTTATTGGTCATAGCTAGTGGTCAAAATCGTTGACTGGGAATTCTATGTGTTCTAGACACCAATTACAGTTTAAAAAATGGATACTTATAGGTTATTGGTCATAGCTAGTGGTTATAATGGTTCACGAGCCATTTGTATGGGTTATCAACACGAGTTACAGTTTAGAAATGGATACTTATACGTTATTGGTTATACCTAATGGTTATAATGGTTCACGGGAAATTCGTATGGGCTATGGACGCCAAAGCAGTTTAACATGAATACTTATAGGTTATTGGGCGTAGCTAGTGTTTATAATGGTTCACGGGTAATTCGTATGGGTTATCGACACCAATTACAATTTAAAAAATGGATAATTATAGGTTATTGGTCATAGCTAGTGGTTATAATGGTTCACGGGCCATTCGTATGGGTAATGGTCACCAATTAAGGTTTAAAATGGGTACTTATAGGTTATTGGTCTTAGCTAATGGTCAAAATCATTCAAGGGGAATTTGTATGGGTTCTAGACACCAATTACAGTTTAAAAATGGATAATTATAGGTTATTGGTCATCGCTAGTGGTTATAATGGTTCACGGGCCATTCGTATGGGCATTGGGCGCCAATTACGGTTTAACATGGATACTTATAGGTTATTGGGCGTAGCTAGTGGTTATAATGGTTCATGGGCCATTCGTATGGGTTATCGACACAAATAAGATTTAAAATGGCTACTTATATGTTATTGGTCATAGCTAGTGGTCAAACTCGTTCACGGGGCATTCATGTGTGTTCTAGACAACAATTACAGTTTAAAAAATGGATACTTATAGGGTATTGGTCATAGCTAGTGGTTATAATGGTTCACGGGCCATTTGTATGGGTTATCAACACCAATTACAGTTTAAAAAATGGATACTTATAGGTTGTTGGTTATAGCAGGTGGTTATAATGGTTCACGTGCCATTCGTATGGGCTATGGACGCTAATTACGGTTTAACATGGATACTTATAGGTTATTGGTCATAGCTAGTGGCTATAATGGTTCACGAGCCATTTGTGTGGGTTATCAACACCAGTTACAGTTCAGAAATGGATACTTATATGTTATTGGTTATACCTAGTGGTTATAATGGTTCACGGGAAATTCGTATGGGCTATGGACGCCAAAGCGGTTTAACAAGGATACTTATAGGTTATTGGGCGTAGCTAGTGGTTATAATGGTTCACGGGCCATTCATATGGATTAGAGACACCAATTACAATTTACAAAATGGATAATTATAGGTTATTGGTCATAGCTAGTGGTTATAATGGTTCACGGATCATTCGTATGGGCAATGGGCGCCAATTACGGTTTAACATGGATACTTATAGGATATTGGGCGTAGCTAGTGGTTATAATGGTTCATGGGCCATTCGTATGGGTTATCGACACAAATAATATTTAAAATGGCCACTTATATGTTATTGGTCATAGCTAGTGGTCAAACTCGTTCACAGGGCATTCGTATGGGTTGTAGACACCAATTACAGATTAAAAAATTGATACTTATAGGTAATTGGGCGTAGCTAGTGGTTATAATGGATCACGGGCCATTCGTATGGGTTCTAGACACCAATTACAGTTTAAAAAATGGATACTTATAGGTTATTGGTCATAGCTAGTGATTATAACAGTTCACGGGCCATTCGTATGGGCTATGGACGCCAATTACGGTTTAACATGGATACTTATAGGTTATTGCGCGTAGCTAGTGGTTATAATGGTTTACGGGTCATTCATATGGGTTATCAACACAAATAAGATTTAAAATGGCTACTTATATGTTATTGGTCATAACTAGTGGTCAAACTTGTTCACGGGGCATTCGTATGGGTTCTAGACACCAAATACCGTTTAAACGATGGATACTTATAAGTTGTTGGTCATAGCTAGTGGTTATAATGGTTCACGGGCCATTTGTATGGGTTATCAACACCAATTACAGTTTAAAAAATGGATACTTATAGGTTGTTGGTTACAGCTGGTGGTTATAATGGTTCATGTGCCATTCGCATGGGCTATGGACGCTAATTACGGTTTAACATGGATACTTATAGGTTGGTGGCCGTAGCTAGTGGTTATAATGGTTCACGGGGCATTCGTATGGGTTCTAGATACCAATTACAATTTAAAAAATGGATAATTATAGGTTATTGGTCATAGCTAGTGGTTATAATGGTTCATAGGCCATTCGTATGGGTAATGGACACCAATTAAGGTTTAAAATGGGTACTTATAGGTTATTGGTCATAGCTAGTGGTTATAATGGTTTACGAGCCATTTGTATGGGTTATTAACACTAGTTACAGTTTAGAAATGGATACTTATATATTATTGGATATACTAGTGGTTATAATGGTTCACGGGAAATTCATATGGGCTATGGACGCCAAAGCGGTTTAACATGGATACTTATAGGTTATTGGGCGTAGCTAGTGGTTATAATGGTTCACGGGCCATTCGTATGGGTTAGCGACGCCAATTATAATTTACAAAATGGATAATTATAGGTTATTAGTTATAGCTAGTGGTTATAATGGTTCACGGGCCATTCGTATGGGCAATGGGCGCCAATTACGGTTTAACATTGATACTTATAGGTTATTGGGCGTAGCTAGTGGTTATAATGGTTCACGGGCCATTCGTATGGATTAGAGACACCAATTACAATTTACAAAATGGATAATTATAGGTTATTGGTCATAGCTAGTGGTTATAATGGTTCACGGACCATTCGTTTGGGCAATGGGCGCCAATTACGGTTTAACATGGATACTTATAGGATATTGGGCGTAGCTAGTGGTTATAATGGTTCATGGTCCATTCGTATGGGTTATCGACACAAATAAGATTTAAAATGGCTACTTATATGTTATTGGTCATAGCTAGTGGTCAAACTCGTTCACGGGGCATTCATATATGTTGTAGACACCAATTACAGTTTAAAAAATGGATACTTATAGGTTATTGGTCGTAGCTAGTGGTTATAATGGTTCACGGGACATTCGTATGTGCTATGGGCGCCAATTACGGTTCAAAATGGATACTTGTTAGTTATTGGTCATAGCTAGTGGTCAAAATCTTTCAAGGGGCATTCGTATGAGTTCTAGACACCAATTACAGTTTAAAAAATGGATACTTATAGGTTATTGGTCATAGCTAGTCGTTATAGTGGTTCAAAGGCCATTCATATGGGCTATGGACACCAATTACGGTTTAACATGGATACTTATAGGTTATTACGCGTAGCTAGTGGTTATAATGGTTCACGGGCCATTTGTATGGGTTATCGACACAAATAATATTTAAAATGGCCACTTATATGTTATTGGTCATAGCTAGTGGTCAAACTCGTTCACAGGGCATTCGTATGGGTTGTAGACACCAATTACAGATTAAAAAATTGATACTTATAGGTAATTGGGCGTAGCTAGTGGTTATAATGGATCACGGGCCATTCGTATGGGTTCTAGACACCAATTACAGTTTAAAAAATGGATACTTATAGGTTATTGGTCATAGCTAGTGATTATAACAGTTCACGGGCCATTCGTATGGGCTATGGACGCCAATTACGGTTTAACATGGATACTTATAGGTTATTGCGCGTAGCTAGTGGTTATAATGGTTTACGGGTCATTCATATGGGTTATCAACACAAATAAGATTTAAAATGGCTACTTATATGTTATTGGTCATAACTAGTGGTCAAACTTGTTCACGGGGCATTCGTATGGGTTCTAGACACCAAATACCGTTTAAACGATGGATACTTATAGGTTATTGGTCATAGCTAGTGGTTATAATGGTTCACGGGCCATTTGTATGGGTTATCAACACCAATTACAGTTTAAAAAATGGATACTTATAGGTTGTTGGTTACAGCTGGTGGTTATAATGGTTCACGTGCCATTCGCATGGGCTATGGACGCTAATTACGGTTTAACATGGATACTTATAGGTTCGTGGCCGTAGCTAGTGGTTATAATGGTTCACGAGGCATTCGTATGGGTTCTAGATACCAATTACAATTTAAAAAATGGATAATTATAGGTTATTGGTAATAGCTAGCGGTTATAATGGTTCACAGGCCATTCGTATGGGTAATGGACACCAATTAAGGTTTAAAATGGGTACTTATAGGTTATTGGTCATAGCTAGTGGTTATAATGGTTCACGAGCCATTTGTATGGGTTATTAACACTAGTTACGGTTTAGAAATGGATACTTATATATTATTGGTTATACCTAGTGGTTATAATGGTTCACGGGAAATTCATATGGGCTATGGACGCCAAAGCGGTTTAACATGGATACTTATAGGTTATTGGTCGTAGCTAGTGGTTATAATGGTTCACGGGCCATACGTATGGGTTAGCAACGCCAATTATAATTTACAAAATGGATAATTCTAGGTTATTAGTCATAGCTAGTGGTTATAATGGTTCACGGGCCATTCGTATGGGCAATGGGCGCCAATTACGGTTTAACATTGATACTTATAGGTTATTGGGCGTAGCTAGTGGTTATAATGGTTCACGGGCCATTCGTATGGATTAGAGACACCAATTACAATTTACAAAATGGATAATTATAGGTTATTGGTCATAGCTAGTGGTTATAATGGTTCACGGACCATTCGTATGGGCAATGGGCGCCAATTACGGTTTAACATGCATACTTATAGGATATTGGGCGTAGCTAGTGGTTATAATGGTTCATGGTCCATTCGTATGGGTTATCGACACAAATAAGAGTTAAAATGGCTACTTATATGTTATTGGTCATAGCTAGTGGTCAAACTTGTTCAAGGGGCATTCATATGTGTTCTAGACACCAATTACAGTTTAAAAAATGGATACTTATAGGTTATTGGTCATAGCTAGTGGTTATAATGGTTCACGGGACATTCGTATGTGCTATGGGCGCCAATTACGGTTCAAAATGGATACTTATTAGTTATTGGTCATAGCTAGTGGTCAAAATCTTTCAAGGGGCATTCGTATGGGTTCTAGACACCAATTACAGTTTAAAAAATGGATACTTATAGGTTATTGGTCATAGCTAGTCGTTATAGTGGTTCAAAGGCCATTCATATGGGCTATGGACACCAATTACGGTTTAACATGGATACTTATAGGTTATTACGCGTAGCTAGTGGTTATAATGGTTCACGGGCCATTCGTATGGGTTATCGACACAAATAATATTTAAAATGGCCACTTATATGTTATTGGTCATAGCTAGTGGTCAAACTCGTTCACAGGCATTCGTATGGATTGTAGACACCAATTACAGATTAAAAAATTGATACTTATAGGTAATTGGGCGTAGCTAGTGGTTATAATGGATCACGGGCCATTCGTATGGGTTCTAGACACCAATTACAGTTTAAAAAACGGATACTTATAGGTTATTGGTCATAGCTAATGATTATAACAGTTCACGGGCCATTCGTATGGGCTATGGACGCCAATTACGGTTTAACATGGATACTTATAGGTTATTGCGCGTAGCTAGTGGTTATAATGGTTTACGGGTCATTCATATGGGTTATCAACACAAATAAGATTTAAAATGGCTACTTATATGTTATTGGTCATAACTAGTGGTCAAACTTGTTCACGGGGCAATCGTATGGGTTCTAGACACCAAATACCGTTTAAACGATGGATACTTATAGGTTATTGGTCATAGCTAGTGGTTATAATGGTTCACGGGCCATTTGTATGGGTTATCAACACCAATTACAGTTTAAAAAATGGATACTTATAGGTTGTTGGTTACAGCTGGTGGTTATAATGGTTCACGTGCCATTCGCATGGGCTATGGACGCTAATTACGGTTTAACATGGATACTTATAGGTTGGTGGCCGTAGCTAGTGGTTATAATGGTTCACGGGGCATTCGTATGGGTTCTAGATACCAATTACAATTTAAAAAATGGATAATTATAGGTTATTGGTCATAGCTAGTGGTTATAATGGTTCACAGGCCATTCGTATGGGTAATGGACACCAATTAAGGTTTAAAATGGGTGCTTATAGGTTATTGGTCATAGCTAGTGGTTATAATGGTTCACGAGCCATTTGTATGGGTTATTAACACTAGTTTCGGTTTAGAAATGGATACTTATATATTATTGGTTATACCTAGTTGTTATAATGGTTCACGGGAAATTCATATGGGCTATGGACGCCAAAGCGGTTTAACATGGATACTTATAGGTTATTGGGCGTAGCTAGTGGTTATAATGGTTCACGGGCCATACATATGGGTTAGCAACGCCAATTATAATTTACAAAATGGATAATTCTAGGTTATTAGTCATAGCTAGTGGTTATAATGGTTCACGGGCCATTCGTATGGGCAATGGGCGCCAATTACGGTTTAACATTGATACTTATAGGTTATTGGGCGTTGCTAGTGGTTATAATGGTTCACGGGCCATTCGTTTGGATTAGAGACACCAATTACAATTTACAAAATGGATAATTATAGGTTATTGGTCATAGCTAGTGGTTATAATGGTTCACGGGACATTCGTATGTGCTATGGGCGCCAATTACGGTTCAAAATGGATACTTATTAGATATTGGTCATAGCTAGTCGTCAAAATCTTTCAAGGGGCATTCGTATGGGTTCTAGACACCAATTACAGTTTAAAAAATGGATACTTATAGGTTATTGGTCATAGCTAGTCGTTATAGTGGTTCAAAGGCCATTCATATGGGCCATGGACACCAATTACGGTTTAACATGGATACTTATAGGTTATTACGCGTAGCTAGTGGTTATAATGGTTCACGGGCCATTCGTATGGGTTATCGACACAAATAATATTTAAAATGGCCACTTATATGTTATTGGTCATAGCTAGTGGTCAAACTCGTTCACAGGGCATTCGTATGGGTTGTAGACACCAATTACAGATTAAAAAATTGATACTTATAGGTAATTGGGCGTAGCTAGTGGTTATAATGGATCACGGGCCATTCGTTACGGTTCTAGACACCAATTACAGTTTAAAAAACGGATACTTATAGGTTATTGGTCATAGCTAGTGATTATAACAGTTCACGGGCCATTCGTATGGGCTATGGACGCCAATTACGGTTTAACATGGATACTTTTATAGGTTATTGCGCGTAGCTAGTGGTTATAATGGTTTACGGGTCATTCATATGGGTTATCAACACAAATAAGATTTAAAATGGCTACTTATATGTTATTGGTCATAACTAGTGGTCAAACTTGTTCACGGGGCATTCGTATGGGTTCTAGACACCAAATACCGTTTAAACGATGGATACTTATAGGTTATTGGTCATAGCTAGTGGTTATAATGGTTCACGGGCCATTTGTAAGGGTTATCAACACCAATTACAGTTTAAAAAATGGATACTTATAGGTTGTTGGTTACAGCTGGTGGTTATAATGGTTCACGTGCCATTCACATGGGCTATGGACGCTAATTACGGTTTAACATGGATACTTATAGGTTGGTGGCCGTAGCTAGTGGTTATAATGGTTCACGGGGCATTCGTATGGGTTCTAGATACCAATTACAATTTAAAAAATGGATAATTATAGGTTATTGGTCCTAGCTAGTGGTTATAATGGTTCACAGGCCATTCGTATGGGTAATGGACACCAATTAAGGTTTAAAATGGGTACTTATAGGTTATTGGTCATAGCTAGTGGTTATAATGGTTCACGAGCCATTTGTATGGGTTATTAACACTAGTTACGGTTTAGAAATGGATACTTATATATTATTGGTTATACCTAGTGGTTATAATGGTTCACGGGAAATTCATATGGGCTATGGTCGCCAAAGCGGTTTAACATGGATACTTATAGGTTATTGGGCGTAGCTAGTTGTTATAATGGTTCACGGGCCATACGTATGGGTTAGCAACGACAATTATAATTTACAAAATGGATAATTCTAGGTTATTAGTCATAGCTAGTGGTTATAATGGTTCACGGGCCATTCATATGGGAAATGGGCGCCAATTACGGTTTAACATTGATACTTATAGGTTATTGGGCGTAGCTAGTGGTTATAATGGTTCACGGGCCATTCGTATGGATTAGAGACACCAATTACAATTTACAAAATGGATAATTATAGGTTATTGGTCATAGCTAGTGGTTATAATGGTTCACAGACCATTCGTATGGGCAATGGGCGCCAATTACGGTTTAACATGCATACTTATAGGATATTGGGCGTAGCTAGTGGTTATAATGGTTCATGGTCCATTCGTATGGGTTATCGACACAAATAAGATTTAAAATGGCTACTTATATGTTATTGGTCATAGCTAGTGGTCAAACTCGTTCAAGGGGCATTCATATGTGTTCTAGACACCAATTACAGTTTAAAAAATGGATACTTATAGGTTATTGGTCATAGCTAGTGGTTATAATGGTTCACGGGACATTCGTATGTGCTATGGGCACCAATTACGGTTCAAAATGGATACTTATTAGTTATTGGTCATAGCTAGTGCTCAAAATCTTTCAAGGGGCATTCGTATGGGTTCTAGACACCAATTACAGTTTAAAAAATGGATACTTATAGGTTATTGGTCATAGCTAGTCGTTATAGTGGTTCAAAGGCCATTCATATGGGCTATGGACACCAATTACAGTTTAACATGGATACTTATAGGTTATTACGCGTAGCTAGTGGTTATAATGGTTCACGGGCCATTCGTATGGGTTATCGACACAAATAATATTTAAAATGGCCACTTATATGTTATTGGTCATAGCTAGTGGTCAAACTCGTTCACAGGGCATTCGTATGGTTTGTAGACACCAATTACAGATTAAAAAATTGATACTTATAGGTAATTGGGCGTAGCTAGTGGTTATAATGGATCACGGGCCATTCGTATGGGTTCTAGACACCAATTACAGTTTAAAAAACGGATACTTATAGGTTATTGGTCATAGCTAGTGATTATAACAGTTCACGGGCCATTCGTATGGGCAATGGGCGCCAATTACGGTTTAACATTGATACTTATAGGTTATTGGGCGTTGCTAGTGGTTATAATGGTTCACGGGCCATTCGTTTGGATTAGAGACACCAATTACAATTTACAAAATGGATAATTATAGGTTATTGGTCATAGCTAGTGGTTATAATGGTTCACGGGACATTCGTATGTGCTATGGGCGCCAATTACGGTTCAAAATGGATACTTATTAGATATTGGTCATAGCTAGTCGTCAAAATCTTTCAAGGGGCATTCGTATGGGTTCTAGACACCAATTACAGTTTAAAAAATGGATACTTATAGGTTATTGGTCATAGCTAGTCGTTATAGTGGTTCAAAGGCCATTCATATGGGCCATGGACACCAATTACGGTTTAACATGGATACTTATAGGTTATTACGCGTAGCTAGTGGTTATAATGGTTCACGGGCCATTCGTATGGGTTATCGACACAAATAATATTTAAAATGGCCACTTATATGTTATTGGTCATAGCTAGTGGTCAAACTCGTTCACAGGGCATTCGTATGGGTTGTAGACACCAATTACAGATTAAAAAATTGATACTTATAGGTAATTGGGCGTAGCTAGTGGTTATAATGGATCACGGGCCATTCGTTACGGTTCTAGACACCAATTACAGTTTAAAAAACGGATACTTATAGGTTATTGGTCATAGCTAGTGATTATAACAGTTCACGGGCCATTCGTATGGGCTATGGACGCCAATTACGGTTTAACATGGATACTTTTATAGGTTATTGCGCGTAGCTAGTGGTTATAATGGTTTACGGGTCATTCATATGGGTTATCAACACAAATAAGATTTAAAATGGCTACTTATATGTTATTGGTCATAACTAGTGGTCAAACTTGTTCACGGGGCATTCGTATGGGTTCTAGACACCAAATACCGTTTAAACGATGGATACTTATAGGTTATTGGTCATAGCTAGTGGTTATAATGGTTCACGGGCCATTTGTAAGGGTTATCAACACCAATTACAGTTTAAAAAATGGATACTTATAGGTTGTTGGTTACAGCTGGTGGTTATAATGGTTCACGTGCCATTCACATGGGCTATGGACGCTAATTACGGTTTAACATGGATACTTATAGGTTGGTGGCCGTAGCTAGTGGTTATAATGGTTCACGGGGCATTCGTATGGGTTCTAGATACCAATTACAATTTAAAAAATGGATAATTATAGGTTATTGGTCCTAGCTAGTGGTTATAATGGTTCACAGGCCATTCGTATGGGTAATGGACACCAATTAAGGTTTAAAATGGGTACTTATAGGTTATTGGTCATAGCTAGTGGTTATAATGGTTCACGAGCCATTTGTATGGGTTATTAACACTAGTTACGGTTTAGAAATGGATACTTATATATTATTGGTTATACCTAGTGGTTATAATGGTTCACGGGAAATTCATATGGGCTATGGTCGCCAAAGCGGTTTAACATGGATACTTATAGGTTATTGGGCGTAGCTAGTTGTTATAATGGTTCACGGGCCATACGTATGGGTTAGCAACGACAATTATAATTTACAAAATGGATAATTCTAGGTTATTAGTCATAGCTAGTGGTTATAATGGTTCACGGGCCATTCGTATGGGAAATGGGCGCCAATTACGGTTTAACATTGATACTTATAGGTTATTGGGCGTAGCTAGTGGTTATAATGGTTCACGGGCCATTCGTATGGATTAGAGACACCAATTACAATTTACAAAATGGATAATTATAGGTTATTGGTCATAGCTAGTGGTTATAATGGTTCACAGACCATTCGTATGGGCAATGGGCGCCAATTACGGTTTAACATGCATACTTATAGGATATTGGGCGTAGCTAGTGGTTATAATGGTTCATGGTCCATTCGTATGGGTTATCGACACAAATAAGATTTAAAATGGCTACTTATATGTTATTGGTCATAGCTAGTGGTCAAACTCGTTCAAGGGGCATTCATATGTGTTCTAGACACCAATTACAGTTTAAAAAATGGATACTTATAGGTTATTGGTCATAGCTAGTGGTTATAATGGTTCACGGGACATTCGTATGTGCTATGGGCACCAATTACGGTTCAAAATGGATACTTATTAGTTATTGGTCATAGCTAGTGCTCAAAATCTTTCAAGGGGCATTCGTATGGGTTCTAGACACCAATTACAGTTTAAAAAATGGATACTTATAGGTTATTGGTCATAGCTAGTCGTTATAGTGGTTCAAAGGCCATTCATATGGGCTATGGACACCAATTACGGTTTAACATGGATACTTATAGGTTATTACGCGTAGCTAGTGGTTATAATGGTTCACGGGCCATTCGTATGGGTTATCGACACAAATAATATTTAAAATGGCCACTTATATGTTATTGGTCATAGCTAGTGGTCAAACTCGTTCACAGGGCATTCGTATGGTTTGTAGACACCAATTACAGATTAAAAAATTGATACTTATAGGTAATTGGGCGTAGCTAGTGGTTATAATGGATCACGGGCCATTCGTATGGGTTCTAGACACCAATTACAGTTTAAAAAACGGATACTTATAGGTTATTGGTCATAGCTAGTGATTATAACAGTTCACGGGCCATTCGTATGGGCTATGGACGCCAATTACGGTTTAACATGGATACTTATAGGTTATTGCGCGTAGCTAGTGGTTATAATGGTTTACGGGTCATTCATATGGGTTATCAACACAAATAAGATTTAAAATGGCTACTTATATGTTATTGGTCATAACTAGTGGTCAAACTTGTTCACGGGGCAATCGTATGGGTTCTAGACACCAAATACCGTTTAAACGATGGATACTTATAGGTTATTGGTCATGGCTAGTGGTTATAATGGTTCACGGGCCATTTGTATGGGTTATCAACACCAATTACAGTTTAAAAAATGGATACTTATAGGTTGTTGGTTACAGCTGGTGGTTATAATGGTTCACGTGCCATTCGCATGGGCTATGGACGCTAATTACGGTTTAACATGGATACTTATAGGTTGGTGGCCGTAGCTAGTGGTTATAATGGTTCACGGGGCATTCGTATGGGTTCTAGATACCAATTACAATCAAAAAAATGGATAATTATAGGTTATTGGTCATAGCTAGTGGTTATAATGGTTCACAGGCCATTCGTATGGGTAATGGACACCAATTAAGGTTTAAAATGGGTACTTATAGGTTATTGGTCATAGCTAGTGGTTATAATGGTTCACGAGCCATTTGTATGGGTTATTAACACTAGTTACGGTTTAGAAATGGATACTTATATATTATTGGTTATACCTAGTTGTTATAATGGTTCACGGGAAATTCATATGGGCTATGGACGCCAAAGCGGTTTAACATGGATACTTATAGGTTATTGGGCGTAGCTAGTGGTTGTAATGGTTCACGGGCCATACGTATGGGTTAGCAACGCCAATTATAATTTACAAAATGGATAATTCTAGGTTATTAGTCATAGCTAGTGGTTATAATGGTTCACGGGCCATTCGTATGGGCAATGGGCGCCAATTACGGTTTAACATTGATACTTATAGGTTATTGGGCGTTGCTAGTGGTTATAATGGTTCACGGGCCATTCGTTTGGATTAGAGACACCAATTACAATTTACAAAATGGATAATTATAGGTTATTGGTCATAGCTAGTGGTTATAATGGTTCACGGGACATTCGTATGTGCTATGGGCGCCAATTACGGTTCAAAATGGATACTTATTAGTTATTGGTCATAGCTAGTGGACAAAATCTTTCAAGGGGCATTCGTATGGGTTCTAGACACCAATTACAGTTTAAAAAATGGATACTTATAGGTTATTGGTCATAGCTAGTCGTTATAGTGGTTCAAAGGCCATTCATATGGGCTATGGACACCAATTACGGTTTAACATGGATACTTATAGGTTATTACGCGTAGCTAGTGGTTATAATGGTTCACGGGCCATTCGTATGGGTTATCGACACAAATAATATTTAAAATGGCCACTTATATGTTATTGGTCATAGCTAGTGGTCAAACTCGTTCACAGGGCATTCGTATGGGTTGTAGACACCAATTACAGATTAAAAAATTGATACTTATAGGTAATTGGGCGTAGCTAGTGGTTATAATGGATCACGGGCCATTCGTATGGGTTCTAGACACCAATTACAGTTTAAAAAACGGATACTTATAGGTTATTGGTCATAGCTAGTGATTATAACAGTTCACGGGCCATTCGTATGGGCTATGGACGCCAATTACGGTTTAACATGGATACTTATAGGTTATTGCGCGTAGCTAGTGGTTATAATGGTTTACGGGTCATTCATATGGGTTATCAACACAAATAAGATTTAAAATGGCTACTTATATGTTATTGGTCATAACTAGTGGTCAAACTTGTTCACGGGGCAATCGTATGGGTTCTAGACACCAAATACCGTTTAAACGATGGATACTTATAGGTTATTGGTCATAGCTAGTGGTTATAATGGTTCACGGGCCATTTGTATGGGTTATCAACACCAATTACAGTTTAAAAAATGGATACTTATAGGTTGTTGGTTACAGCTGGTGGTTATAATGGTTCACGTGCCATTCGCATGGGCTATGGACGCTAATTACGGTTTAACATGGATACTTATAGGTTGGTGGCCGTAGCTAGTGGTTATAATGGTTCACGGGGCATTCGTATGGGTTCTAGATACCAATTACAATCAAAAAAATGGATAATTATAGGTTATTGGTCATAGCTAGTGGTTATAATGGTTCACAGGCCATTCGTATGGGTAATGGACACCAATTAAGGTTTAAAATGGGTACTTATAGGTTATTGGTCATAGCTAGTGGTTATAATGGTTCACGAGCCATTTGTATGGGTTATTAACACTAGTTACGGTTTAGAAATGGATACTTATATATTATTGGTTATACCTAGTTGTTATAATGGTTCACGGGAAATTCATATGGGCTATGGACGCCAAAGCGGTTTAACATGGATACTTATAGGTTATTGGGCGTAGCTAGTGGTTGTAATGGTTCACGGGCCATACGTATGGGTTAGCAACGCCAATTATAATTTACAAAATGGATAATTCTAGGTTATTAGTCATAGCTAGTGGTTATAATGGTTCACGGGCCATTCGTATGGGCAATGGGCGCCAATTACGGTTTAACATTGATACTTATAGGTTATTGGGCGTTGCTAGTGGTTATAATGGTTCACGGGCCATTCGTTTGGATTAGAGACACCAATTACAATTTACAAAATGGATAATTATAGGTTATTGGTCATAGCTAGTGGTTATAATGGTTCACGGGACATTCGTATGTGCTATGGGCGCCAATTACGGTTCAAAATGGATACTTATTAGTTATTGGTCATAGCTAGTGGTCAAAATCTTTCAAGGGGCATTCGTATGGGTTCTAGACACCAATTACAGTTTAAAAAATGGATACTTATAGGTTATTGGTCATAGCTAGTCGTTATAGTGGTTCAAAGGCCATTCATATGGGCTATGGACACCAATTACGGTTTAACATGGATACTTATAGGTTATTACGCGTAGCTAGTGGTTATAATGGTTCACGGGCCATTCGTATGGGTTATCGACACAAATAATATTTAAAATGGCCACTTATATGTTATTGGTCATAGCTAGTGGTCAAACTCGTTCACAGGGCATTCGTATGGGTTGTAGACACCAATTACAGATTAAAAAATTGATACTTATAGGTAATTGGGCGTAGCTAGTGGTTATAATGGATCACGGGCCATTCGTATGGGTTCTAGACACCAATTACAGTTTAAAAAACGGATACTTATAGGTTATTGGTCATAGCTAGTGATTATAACAGTTCACGGGCCATTCGTATGGGATATGGACGCCAATTACGGTTTAACATGGATACTTATAGGTTATTGCGCGTAGCTAGTGGTTATAATGGTTTACGGGTCATTCATATGGGTTATCAACACAAATAAGATTTAAAATGGCTACTTATATGTTATTGGTCATAACTAGTGGTCAAACTTGTTCACGGGGCAATCGTATGGGTTCTAGACACCAAATACCGTTTAAACGATGGATACTTATAGGTTATTGGTCATAGCTAGTGGTTATAATGGTTCACGGGCCATTTGTATGGGTTATCAACACCAATTACAGTTTAAAAAATGGATACTTATAGGTTGTTGGTTACAGCTGGTGGTTATAATGGTTCACGTGCCATTCGCATGGGCTATGGACGCTAATTACGGTTTAACATGGATACTTATAGGTTGGTGGCCGTAGCTAGTGGTTATAATGGTTCACGGGGCATTCGTATGGGTTCTAGATACCAATTACAATCAAAAAAATGGATAATTATAGGTTATTGGTCATAGCTAGTGGTTATAATGGTTCACAGGCCATTCGTATGGGTAATGGACACCAATTAAGGTTTAAAATGGGTACTTATAGGTTATTGGTCATAGCTAGTGGTTATAATGGTTCACGAGCCATTTGTATGGGTTATTAACACTAGTTACGGTTTAGAAATGGATACTTATATATTATTGGTTATACCTAGTTGTTATAATGGTTCACGGGAAATTCATATGGGCTATGGACGCCAAAGCGGTTTAACATGGATACTTATAGGTTATTGGGCGTAGCTAGAGGTTGTAATGGTTCACGGGCCATACGTATGGGTTAGCAACGCCAATTATAATTTACAAAATGGATAATTCTAGGTTATTAGTCATAGCTAGTGGTTATAATGGTTCACGGGCCATTCGTATGGGCAATGGGCGCCAATTACGGTTTAACATTGATACTTATAGGTTATTGGGCGTTGCTAGTGGTTATAATGGTTCACGGGCCATTCGTTTGGATTAGAGACACCAATTACAATTTACAAAATGGATAATTATTGGTTATTGGTCATAGCTAGTGGTTATAATGGTTCACGGGACATTCGTATGTGCTATGGGCGCCAATTACGGTTCAAAATGGATACTTATTAGTTATTGGTCATAGCTAGTGGTCAAAATCTTTCAAGGGGCATTCGTATGGGTTCTAGACACCAATTACAGTTTAAAAAATGGATACTTATAGGTTATTGGTCATAGCTAGTCGTTATAGTGGTTCAAAGGCCATTCATATGGGCTATGGACACCAATTACGGTTTAACATGGATACTTATAGGTTATTACGCGTAGCTAGTGGTTATAATGGTTCACGGGCCATTCGTATGGGTTATCGACACAAATAATATTTAAAATGGCCACTTATATGTTATTGGTCATAGCTAGTGGTCAAACTCGTTCACAGGGCATTCGTATGGGTTGTAGACACCAATTACAGATTAAAAAATTGATACTTATAGGTAATTGGGCGTAGCTAGTGGTTATAATGGATCACGGGCCATTCGTATGGGTTCTAGACACCAATTACAGTTTAAAAAACGGATACTTATAGGTTATTGGTCATAGCTAGTGATTATAACAGTTCACGGGCCATTCGTATGGGCTATGGACGCCAATTACAGTTTAACATGGATACTTATAGGTTATTGCGCGTAGCTAGTGGTTATAATGGTTTACGGGTCATTCATATGGGTTATCAACACAAATAAGATTTAAAATGGCTACTTATATGTTATTGGTCATAACTAGTGGTCAAACTTGTTCACGGGGCATTCGTATGGGTTCTAGACACCAAATACCGTTTAAACGATGGATACTTATAGGTTATTGGTCATAGCTAGTGGTTATAATGGTTCACGGGCCATTTGTATGGGTTATCAACACCAATTACAGTTTAAAAAATGGATACTTATAGGTTGTTGGTTACAGCTGGTGGTTATAATGGTTCACGTGCCATTCGTATGGGCTATGGATGCTAATTACGGTTTAACATGGATACTTATAGGTTGGTGGCCGTAGCTAGTGGTTATAATGGTTCACGGGGCATTCGTATGGGTTCTAGATACCAATTACAATTTAAAAAATGGATAATTATAGGTTATTGGTCATAGCTAGTGGTTATAATGGTTCACAGGCCATTCGTATGGGTAATGGACACCAATTAAGGTTTAAAATGGGTACTTATAGGTTATTGGTCATAGCTAGTGGTTATAATGGTTCACGAGCCATTTGTATGGGTTATTAACACTAGTTACGGTTTAGAAATGGATACTTATATATTATTGGTTATACCTAGTGGTTATAATGGTTCACGGGAAATTCATATGGGCTATGGACGCCAAAGCGGTTTAACATGGATACTTATAGGTTATTGGGCGTAGCTAGTGGTTATAATGGTTCACGGGCCATACGTATGGGTTAGCAACGCCAATTATAATTTACAAAATGGATAATTCTAGGTTATTAGTCATAGCTAGTGGTTATAATGGTTCACGGGCCATTCGTATGGGCAATGGGCGCCAATTACGGTTTAACATTGATACTTATAGGTTATTGGGCGTAGCTAGTGGTTATAATGGTTCACGGGCCATTCGTATGGATTAGAGACACCAATTACAATTTACAAAATGGATAATTATAGGTTATTGGTCATAGCTAGTGGTTATAATGGTTCACGGACCATTCGTATGGGCAATGGGCGCCAATTACGGTTTAACATGCATACTTATAGGATATTGGGCGTAGCTAGTGGTTATAATGGTTCATGGTCCATTCGTATGGGTTATCGACACAAATAAGATTTAAAATGGCTACTTATACGTTATTGGTCATAGCTAGTGGTCAAACTCGTTCAAGGGGCATTCATATGTGTTCTAGACACCAATTACAGTTTAAAAAATGGATACTTATAGGTTATTGGTCATAGCTAGTGGTTATAATGGTTCACGGGACATTCGTATGTGCTATGGGCGCCAATTACGGTTTAAAATGGATACTTATTAGTTATTGGTCATAGCTAGTGGTCAAAATCTTTCAAGGGGCATTCGTATGGGTTCTAGACACCAATTACAGTTTAAAAAATGGATACTTATAGGTTATTGGTCATAGCTAGTCGTTATAGTGGTTCAAAGGCCATTCATATGGGCTATGGACACCAATTACGGTTTAACATGGATACTTATAGGTTATTACGCGTAGCTAGTGGTTATAATGGTTCACAGGCCATTCGTATGGGTTATCGACACAAATAATATTTAAAATGGCCACTTATATGTTATTGGTCATAGCTAGTGGTCAAACTCGTTCACAGGGCATTCGTATGGGTTGTAGACACCAATTACAGATTAAAAAATTGATACTTATAGGTAATTGGGCGTAGCTAGTGGTTATAATGGATCACGGGATATTCATATGGGTTCTAGACACCAATTACAGTTTAAAAACGGATACTTATAGGTTATTGGTCATAGCTAGTGATTATAACAGTTCACGGGCCATTCGTATGGGCTATGGACGCCAATTACGGTTTAACATGGATACTTATAGGTTATTGCGCGTAGCTAGTGGTTATAATGGTTTACGGGTCATTCATATGGGTTATCAACACAAATAAGATTTAAAATGGCAACTTATATGTTATTGGTCATAACTAGTGGTCAAACTTGTTCACGGGGCAATCGTATGGGTTCTAGACACCAAATACCGTTTAAATGATGGATACTTATAGGTTATTGGTCATAGCTAGTGGTTATAATGGTTCACGGGCCATTTGTATGGGTTATCAACACCAATTACAGTTTGAAAAATGGATACTTATAGGTTGTTGGTTATAGCTGGTGGTTATAATGGTTCACGTGCCATTCGCATGGGCTATGGACGCTAATTACGGTTTAACATGGATACTTATAGGTTGGTGGCCGTAGCTAGTGGTTATAATGGTTCACGGGGCATTCGTATGGGTTCTAGATACCAATTACAATTTAAAAAATGGATAATTATATGTTATTGGTCATAGCTAGTGGTTATAATGGTTCACAGGCCATTCGTGTGGGTAATGGACACCAAGTAAGGTTTAAAATGGGTACTTATAGGTTATTGGTCATAGCTAGTGGTTATAATGGTTCACGAGCCATTTGTATGGGTTATTAACACTAGTTACGGTTTAGAAATGGATACTTATATATTATTGGTTATACCTAGTTGTTATAATGGTTCACGGGAAATTCATATGGGCTATGGACGCCAAAGCGGTTTAACATGGATACTTATAGGTTATTGGGCGTAGGTAGTGGTTATAATGGTTCACGGGCCATACGTATGGGTTAGCAACGCCAATTATAATTTACAAAATGGATAATTCTAGGTTATTAGTCATAGCTAGTGGTTATAATGGTTCACGGGCCATTCGTATGGGCAATGGGAGCCAATTACGGTTTAACATTGATACTTATAGGTTATTGGGCGTTTCTAGTGGTTATAATGGTTCACGGGCCATTCGTATGGATTAGAGACACCAATTACAATTTACAAAATGGATAATTATAGGTTATTGGTCTTAGCTAGTGGTTATAATGGTTCACGGACCATTCGTATGGGCAATGGGCGCCAATTACGGTTTAACATGGATACTTATAGGATATTGGGCGTAGCTAGTGGTTATAATGGTTCATGGTCCATTCGTATGGGTTATCAGCACAAATAAGATTTAAAATGGCTACTTATATGTTATTGGTGATAGCTAGTGGTCAAACTCGTTCATGGGGCATTCATATGTGTTCTAGACACCAATTACAGTTTAAAAAATGGATACTTATAGGTTATTGGTCATAGCTAGTGGTTATAATGGTTCACGGGACATTCGTATGTGCTATGGGCGCCAATTACGGTTCAAAATGGATACTTATTAGTTATTGGTCATAGCTAGTGGTCAAAATCTTTCAAGGGGCATTCGTATGGGTTCTAGACACCAATTACAGTTTAAAAAATGGATACTTATAGGTTATTGGTCATAGCTAGTCGTTATATTGGTTCACAGGCCATTCATATGGGCTATGGACACCAATTACGGTTTAACATGGATACTTATAGGTTATTACGCGTAGCTAGTGGTTATAATGGTTCACGGGCCATTCGTATGGGTTATCGACACAAATAATATTTAAAATGGCCACTTATATGTTATTGGTCATAGCTGGTGGTCAAACTCGTTCACAGGGCATTCGTATGGGTTGTAGACACCAATTATAGATTAAAAATTTGATACTTATAGGTAATTAGGCGTAGCTAGTGGTTATAATGGATCACGGGCCATTCGTATGGGTTCTAGACACCAATTACAGTTTAAAAAACGGATACTTATAGGTTATTGGTCATAACAGTTCACGGGCCATTCGTATGGGCTATGGATGCCAATTACGGTTTAACATGGATACTTAAAGGTTATTGCGCGTAGCTAGTGGTTATAATGGTTCACGGGTCATTCATATGGGTTATCAACCCAAATAAGATTTAAAATGGCTACTTATATGTTATTGGTCATAACTAGTGGTCAAACTTGTTCACGGGGCATTCGTATGGGTTCTAGACACCAAATACCGTTTAAACGTTGGATACTTATAGGTTATTGTTCATAGCTAGTGGTTATAATGGTTCACGGGCCATTTGTATGGGTTATCAACACCAATTACAGTTTAAAAAATGGATACTTATAGGTTGTGGGTTACAGCTGGTGGTTATAATGGTTCACGTGCCATTCGCATGGGCTATGGACGCTAATTACGGTTTAACATGGATACTTATAGGTTGGTGGCCGTAGCTAGTGGTTATAATGGTTCACGGGGCATTCGTATGGGTTCTAGATTCCAATTACAGTTTAAAAAATGGATAATTATAGGTTATTGGTCATAGCTAGTGGTTATAATGGTTCACAGGCCATTCGTATGGGTAATGGACACCAATTAAGGTTTAAAATGGGTACTTATAGGTTATTGGTCATAGCTAGTGGTTATAATGGTTCACGAGCCATTTGTATGGGTTATTAACACTAGTTACGGTTTAGAAATGGATACTTATATATTATTGGTTATACCTAGTGGTTATAATGGTTCACGGGAAATTCATATGGGCTATGGACGCCAAAGCGGTTTAACATGGATACTTATAGGTTATTGGGCGTAGCTAGTGGTTATAATGGTTCACGGGCCATACGTATGGGTTAGCAACGCCAATTATAATTTACAAAATGGATAATTCTAGGTTATTAGTCATAGCTAGTGGTTATAATGGTTCACGGGCCATTCGTATGGGCAATGGGCGCCAATTACGGTTTAACATTGATACTTATAGGTTATTGGGCGTAGCTAGTGGTTATAATGGTTCACGGGCCATTCGTATGGATTAGAGACACCAATTACAATTTACAAAATGGATAATTATAGGTTATTGGTCATAGCTAGTGGTTATAATGGTTCACGGACCATTCGTATGGGCAATGGGCGCCAATTACGGTTTAACATGGATACTTATAGGATATTGGGCGTAGCTAGTGGTTATAATGGTTCATGGTCCATTCGTATGGGTTATCAGCACAAATAAGATTTAAAATGGCTACTTATATGTTATTGGTCATAGCTAGTGGTCAAACTCGTTCATGGGGCATTCATATGTGTTCTAGACACCAATTATAGTTTAAAAAATGGATACTTATGGGTTATTGGTCATAGCTAGTTGTTATAATGGTTCGCGGGCCATTCGTATGGGCTATGGGCGCCAATTACGGTTTAAAATGGCTACTTATATGTTATTGGTCATAGCTAGTGGTCAAACTCGTTCACGGGGCATTCGTATGGGTTCTAGACACTAACTACAATTTAAAAAAAGGATAATTATAGGTTATTGGTCATAGCTAGTGGTTATAATGGTTCACGTGCCATTCGTATGGGTAATGGACACCAATTAAGGTTTAAAATGGATACTTATAGGTTATTGGTCATAGCTAGTGGTTAAAATCTTTCAAGGGGCATTCATATGGGTTCTAGACACCAATTACAGTTTAAAAAATGGATACTTACAGGTTATCATCATAGCTAATCGTTATAATGGTTCACGGGCCATTCGTATGGGCTATGGACACCAATTACGTTTTAACATGGATACTTATAGGTTATTACGCGTAGCTAGTGGTTATTATGGTTCACGGGCCATTCGTATGGGTTATCAACACAAATAAGATTTAAAATGCCTACTTATATGTTCTTGGTCGTAGCAAGTGGTCAAAGTCGTTCACAAGGCATTCGTATGGGTTCTAGACACCAATTACAGATTAAAAAGTGGATACTTATAGGTTATTGGCCATAGCTAGTGGTTATAATGGTTCACGGGCTATTTGCATGGGTTCTAGACACCAATTACAGTTTAAAAAATGGATACTTATAGGTTATTGGTCATAGCTAGTCGTTATAGTGGTTCACAGGCCATTCGTATGGGCTATGGACACCAATTACGGTTTAACATGGATACTTATAGGTTATTACCTGTAGCTGGTGGTTATAATGGTTCACGGGCCATTCGTATGGTTTATCGACACAAATAATATTTAAAATGGCCACCTACATGTTATTGGTCATAGCTAGTGGTCAAACTCGTTCACAGGGCATTCGTATGGGTTGTAGACAGCAATTACAGATTAAAAAATTGATACTTATAGGTAATTGGGCGTAGCTAGTGGTTATAATGGATCACGGGCCATTCGTATGGGTTCTAGACACCAATTACAGTTTAAAAAATGGATACTTATAGGTTATTGGTCATAGCTAGTGATTATAACGGTTCACGGGCCATTCGTATGGGCTATGGACGCCAATTACGGTTTAACATGGATTCTTATAGGTTATTGCGCGTAGCTAGTGGTTATAATGGTTCACGGGTCATTCATATGGGTTATCAACACAAATAAGATTTAAAATGGCTACTTATATGTTATTGGTCATAGCTAGTGGTCAAACTTATTCACGGGGCATTCGTATGGGTTCTAGACACCACATACCGTTTAAAAAATGGATACTTATAGGTTATTGGTCATAGCTAGTGGTTATAATGGTTCACGGGCCATTTGTATGGGTTATCAACACCAATTACAGTTTAAAAAATGGATACTTATAGGTTGTTGGTTAAAGCTAGTGGTTATAATGGTTCACGTGCCATTCGCATGGGTTATGGACGCTAATTACGGTTTAACATGGATACTTGTAGGTTGTTGGCCGTAGCTAGTGGTTATAATGGTTCACGGGGCATTCGTATGGGTTCTAGATACCAATTACAATTTAAGAAATGGATAATTATAGTTTATTGGTCATAGCTAGTGGTTATAATGGTTCACAGGCCATTTGTATGGGTAATGGACACCAATTAAGGTTTAAAATGGGTACTTATAGGTTATTGGTCATAGCTAGTGGTTATAATGATTCACGAGCCATTTGTATGGGTTATTAAAACTAGTTACAGTTTAGAAATGGATACTTATATATTATTGGTTATACCTAGTGGTTATAATGGTTCACGGGAAATTCATATGGGCTATCGACGCCAAATCGGTTTAACATGGATACTTATAGGTTATTGGGCGTAGCTAGTGGTTATAATGGTTCACGGGCCATTCGTATGGGTTAGCGACGCCAATTATAATTTACAAAATGGATAATTATAGGTTATTAGTCATAGCTAGTGGTTATAATGGTTCACGGGCCATTCGTATGGGCAATGGGCGCCATTTACGGTTTAACATTGATACTTATAGGTTATTGGGCGTAGCTAGTGGTTATAATGGTTCACGGGGCATTCGTATGGGTTAGCGACACCAATTACAATTTACAAAATGGATAATTATAGGTTATTGGTCATAGCTGGTGGTTATAATGGTTCACGGGCCATTCGTATGGGCTATGGGCGCCAATTACGGTTTAAAATGGCTACTTATATGTTATTGGTCATAGCTAGTGGTCACACTCGTTCACGGGGCATTCGTATGGGTTCTAGACACCAACTACAATTTAAAAAAAAAGGATAATTATAGGTTATTGGTCATAGCTAGTGGTTATAATGGTTCACGTGCCATTCGTATGGGTAATGGACACCAATTAAGGTTTAAAATGGATACTTATAATTTATTGGTCATAGCTAGTGGTCAAAATCTTTCAAGGAGCATTCGTATGGGTTCTAGACACCAATTACAGTTTAAAAAATGGATACCTACAGGTTATTGGTCATAGCTAGTCGTTATAATGGTTCACGGGCCATTCGTATGGGCTATGGACACCAATTACGGTTTAACATGGATACTTATAGGTTATTACGCGTAGCTAGTGGTTATTATGGTTCACGGGCCATTCGTATGGGTTATCAACACAAATAAGATTTAAAATGGCTACTTATATGTTCTTGGTCGTAGCTAGTGGTCAAAGTCATTCACAAGGCATTCGTATGTGTTCTAGACACCAATTACAGATTAAAAAATGGATACTTATAGGTTATTGGCCATAGCTAGTGGTTATAACGGTTCACGGGCTATTTGTATGGGTTATCAACACCAATTACAGTTTAAAAAATGGATACTTATAGGTTATTGGTTATAGCTAGTGGTTATAATGGTTAACGGGCCATTCGTATGGGTAATGGAAACCAATTAAGGTTCAAAGTGGATACTTATAGGTTATTGGTCATAGCTAGTGGTCCAAATCATTCAAGGGGCATTCGTATGGGTTCTAGACACTAATTACAGATTAAAAAATGGATACTTATAGGTTATTGATTCATAGCTAGTGGTTATAATGGATCACGGGCTATTTGTATGGGTTTTCAACACCAATTACAGTTTAAAAAATGGATACTTATAGATTATTGGTTATAGCTAGTGGTTATAGTGGTTCACGGGTCATTCGTATGGGCTATGGATGCTAATTATGGTTTAACATGAATACTTATAGGTTGTTGGGCCTACTTACTGGTTATAATGGTTCACGGAGCATTCGTATGGGTTCTAGACACCAATTACAATTTAAAAAATGGATAATTATAGGTTATTGGTCATAGTTACTGGTTATAATGGTTCACGGGCCATGCGTATGGGTAATGGACACCAATTAAGGTTTAACATGGATACTTATAGGTTATTGGGTGTAGCTGGTGGTTATAATGGTTCACGGGCCATTCGTATGGGTTAGCGAGACCAATTACAATTTACAAAATGGTTAATTATAGGTTATTGGTAATAGCTAGTGGTTATAATGGTTCACGGGCCATTCGAATGGGTAATGGACACCAATTAAGGTGTAAAAATGGATACTTATAGGTTATTGGTTATACCGAGTGGTTATAATGGTTCACGGGAAATTCGTATGGGCTATGGACGCCAAAGCAGTTTAACAAGGATACTGATAGGTTATTGGGCATAGCTAGTGGTTATAATGGTTCACGGGCCATTCGTATGGGTTATCGACACCAATTACAATTTAGAAAATGGACAATTATAGGTTATTTGGCATAGCTAGTGGTTATAATGGTTCACGAGCCATTTGTATGGGCTATGGACGCCAATTCCGGTTTAACATGGATACTTATAGGTTATTGGGCGTAGCTGGTGGTTATAATGGTTCACGGGCAATTCGTATGGGTTCTAGACAACAATTACAGTTTAAAAAATGGATACTTATAGGTTATTGGTCATAGCTAGTGGTTATAATGGTTCACGGGTTATTCGTATGGGTAATGGACACCAGTTACAGTTTAAAAAATGGATAATTATAGGTTATTGGTCGTAGCTAGTGGTTATAATGGTTCACGGGCCATTCATATGTGTTCTAGACACTAATTACCGTTTAAAAAATGGATACTTATAGGTTAATGGTTATAATGGTTCACGGGCCATTTGTATGGGTTATCAACACCAATTACAGTTTAATAAATGGATACTTATAGGTTATTGGTTATAGCTAGTGGTTATAATAGTTCACGGGCCATTCGTGTGGGCTATGGACGCTAATTCCAGTTTAATATGGATACTTATACGTTATTCGGCGTAGCTAGTGGTTATAATGGTTCACGGGCCATTTGTATGGGTTCTAGACACCAATTACAGTTTAAAAAATGGATAATTATAGGTTATTGGTCATAGCTAATGGTTATAATGGTTCACGGGCCATTCGTATGGGTAATGGACACCAATTAAGGTTTAAAATGCATACTTATAGGTTATAGGTCATAGCTAGTGGTCAAAATCATTCAAGGGGCTTTCGTATGGGTTCTAGACACTAATTACAATTTAAAAATGGGTAATTATAGGTTATTGGTCATAGCTAATGGTTATAATGGTTCACGGGCCATTCGTATGGGTAATGGACACCAATTAAGGTTTAAAATGGATACTTATAGGTAATAGGTCATAGCTAGTGGTCAAAATCATTCACGGGGCATTCGTATGTGTTCTAGACACCAATTACAGTTTCAAAAATGGATACTTATAGGTTATTGGTAATAGCTAGTGGTTATAATGGTTCACGGGCCATTTGTATGGATTATTAACACCCGTTAAAGTTTAAAAAAAGGATACTTATAGGTTATTGGTTATACCGAGTGGTTATAATGGTTCACGGGAAATCCGTATGGGCTATGGACGCCAAAGTAGTTTAACATGGATACTTATAGGTTATTGGGCGTAGCTAGTGGTTATAATGGTTCACGGGCCATTCGTATTGGTTATCGACACCAATTACAATTTAAAAATGGATAATTATAGGTTATTGGGCATAGCTGGTGGTTATAATGGTTCACGAGCCATTCGTATGGGCTATGGACGCCAATTCCGGTTTAACATGGATACTTATAGGTTATTGGGCGTAGCTAGTGGTTATAATGGTTCACGGGCAATTCGTATGGGTTTTAGACACCAATTACAGTTTAAAAAATGGATATTATAGGTTATTGGTCATAGCTAGTGGTTATAATGGTTCACGGGTCATTCGTATGGGTAATGGGCACCAGTTAAGGTTTAAAATGGATACTTATAGGTTATTGGTCATAGCTAGTGGTCAAAATCATTCAGGGGGCTTTCGTATGGGTTCTAGACACCAATTACAATTTAAAAATGGGTAATTATAGGTTATTGGTCATAGCTAATGGTTATAATGGTTCACGGGCCATTCGTATGGGTAATGGACGCCAATTAAGGTTTAAAATGGATACTTATAGGTAATAGGTCATAGCTAGTGGTCAAAATCATTCACGGGGCATTCGTATGTGTTCTAGACACCAATTACAGTTTCAAAAATGGATACTTATAGGTTATTGGTAATAGTTAGTGGTTATAATGGTTCACGGGCCATTTGTATGGGTTATTAACACCAGTTAAAGTTTAAAAAAAGGATACTTATAGGTTATTGGTTATACCGAGTGGTTATAATGGTTCACGGGAATTTCGTATGGGCTATGGACGCCAAAGCAGTTTAACATGGATACTTATAGGTTATTGGGCGTAGCTAGTGGTTATAATGGTTCACGAGCCATTCGTATGGGTTATCGACACCAATTACAATTTAAAAAATGGATAATTATAGGTTATTGGGCATAGCTGGTGGTTATAATGGTTCACGAGCCATTCGTATGGGCTATGGACGCCAATTCCGGTTTAACATGGATACTTATAGGTTATTGGGCGTAGCTAGTGGTTATAATGGTTCACGGGCAATTCGTATGGGTTCTAGACACCAATTACAGTTTAAAAAATGGATACTTATAGGTTATTGGTCATAGCTAGTGGTTATAATGGTTCACGGGTTATTCGTATGGGTAATGGACACCAGTTACAGTTTAAAAAATGGATAATTATAGGTTATTGGTCGTAGCTAGTGGTTATAATGGTTCACGGGCCATTCATATGTGTTCTAGACACTAATTACCGTTTAAAAAATGGATACTTATAGGTTAATGGTTATAATGGTTCACGGGCCATTTGTATGGGTTATCAACACCAATTACAGTTTAATAAATGGATACTTATAGGTTATTGGTTATAGCTAGTGGTTATAATAGTTCACGGGCCATTCGTGTGGGCTATGGACGCTAATTCCAGTTTAATATGGATACTTATACGTTATTCGGCGTAGCTAGTGGTTATAATGGTTCACGGGCCATTTGTATGGGTTCTAGACACCAATTACAGTTTAAAAAATGGATAATTATAGGTTATTGGTCATAGCTAATGGTTATAATGGTTCACGGGCCATTCATATGGGTAATGGACACCAATTAAGGTTTAAAATGCATACTTATAGGTTATAGGTCATAGCTAGTGGTCAAAATCATTCAAGGGGCTTTCGTATGGGTTCTAGACACTAATTACAATTTAAAAATGGGTAATTATAGGTTATTGGTCATAGCTAATGGTTATAATGGTTCACGGGCCATTCGTATGGGTAATGGACACCAATTAAGGTTTAAAATGGATACTTATAGGTAATAGGTCATAGCTAGTGGTCAAAATCATTCACGGGGCATTCGTATGTGTTCTAGACACCAATTACAGTTTCAAAAATGGATACTTATAGGTTATTGGTAATAGCTAGTGGTTATAATGGTTCACGGGCCATTTGTATGGATTATTAACACCCGTTAAAGTTTAAAAAAAGGATACTTATAGGTTATTGGTTATACCGAGTGGTTATAATGGTTCACGGGAAATCCGTATGGGCTATGGACGCCAAAGTAGTTTAACATGGATACTTATAGGTTATTGGGCGTAGCTAGTGGTTATAATGGTTCACGGGCCATTCGTATTGGTTATCGACACCAATTACAATTTAAAAATGGATAATTATAGGTTATTGGGCATAGCTGGTGGTTATAATGGTTCACGAGCCATTCGTATGGGCTATGGACGCCAATTCCGGTTTAACATGGATACTTATAGGTTATTGGGCGTAGCTAGTGGTTATAATGGTTCACGGGCAATTCGTATGGGTTCTAGACACCAATTACAGTTTAAAAAATGGATATTATAGGTTATTGGTCATAGCTAGTGGTTATAATGGTTCACGGGTCATTCGTATGGGTAATGGGCACCAGTTAAGGTTTAAAATGGATACTTATAGGTTATTGGTCATAGCTAGTGGTCGAAATCATTCAGGGGGCTTTCGTATGGGTTCTAGACACCAATTACAATTTAAAAATGGGTAATTATAGGTTATTGGTCATAGCTAATGGTTATAATGGTTCACGGGCCATTCGTATGGGTAATGGACGCCAATTAAGGTTTAAAATGGATACTTATAGGTAATAGGTCATAGCTAGTGGTCAAAATCATTCACGGGGCATTCGTATGTGTTCTAGACACCAATTACAGTTTCAAAAATGGATACTTATAGGTTATTGGTAATAGTTAGTGGTTATAATGGTTCACGGGCCATTTGTATGGGTTATTAACACCAGTTAAAGTTTAAAAAAAGGATACTTATAGGTTATTGGTTATACCGAGTGGTTATAATGGTTCACGGGAATTTCGTATGGGCTATGGACGCCAAAGCAGTTTAACATGGATACTTATAGGTTATTGGGCGTAGCTAGTGGTTATAGTGGTTCACGAGCCATTCGTATGGGTTATCGACACCAATTACAATTTAAAAAATGGATAATTATAGGTTATTGGGCATAGCTGGTGGTTATAATGGTTCACGAGCCATTCGTATGGGCTATGGACGCCAATTCCGGTTTAACATGGATACTTATAGGTTATTGGGCGTAGCTAGTGGTTATAATGGTTCACGGGCAATTCGTATGGGTTCTAGACACCAATTACAGTTTAAAAAATGGATACTTATAGGTTATTGGTCATAGCTAGTGGTTATAATGGTTCACGGGTTATTCGTATGGGTAATGGACACCAGTTACAGTTTAAAAAATGGATAATTATAGGTTATTGGTCGTAGCTAGTGGTTATAATGGTTCACGGGCCATTCATATGTGTTCTAGACACTAATTACCGTTTAAAAAATGGATACTTATAGGTTAATGGTTATAATGGTTCACGGGCCATTTGTATGGGTTATCAACACCAATTACAGTTTAATAAATGGATACTTATAGGTTATTGGTTATAGCTAGTGGTTATAATAGTTCACGGGCCATTCGTGTGGGCTATGGACGCTAATTCCAGTTTAATATGGATACTTATACGTTATTCGGCGTAGCTAGTGGTTATAATGGTTCACGGGCCATTTGTATGGGTTCTAGACACCAATTACAGTTTAAAAAATGGATAATTATAGGTTATTGGTCATAGCTAATGGTTATAATGGTTCACGGGCCATTCATATGGGTAATGGACACCAATTAAGGTTTAAAATGCATACTTATAGGTTATAGGTCATAGCTAGTGGTCAAAATCATTCAAGGGGCTTTCGTATGGGTTCTAGACACTAATTACAATTTAAAAATGGGTAATTATAGGTTATTGGTCATAGCTAATGGTTATAATGGTTCACGGGCCATTCGTATGGGTAATGGACACCAATTAAGGTTTAAAATGGATACTTATAGGTAATAGGTCATAGCTAGTGGTCAAAATCATTCACGGGGCATTCGTATGTGTTCTAGACACCAATTACAGTTTCAAAAATGGATACTTATAGGTTATTGGTAATAGCTAGTGGTTATAATGGTTCACGGGCCATTTGTATGGATTATTAACACCCGTTAAAGTTTAAAAAAAGGATACTTATAGGTTATTGGTTATACCGAGTGGTTATAATGGTTCACGGGAAATCCGTATGGGCTATGGACGCCAAAGTAGTTTAACATGGATACTTATAGGTTATTGGGCGTAGCTAGTGGTTATAATGGTTCACGGGCCATTCGTATTGGTTATCGACACCAATTACAATTTAAAAATGGATAATTATAGGTTATTGGGCATAGCTGGTGGTTATAATGGTTCACGAGCCATTCGTATGGGCTATGGACGCCAATTCCGGTTTAACATGGATACTTATAGGTTATTGGGCGTAGCTAGTGGTTATAATGGTTCACGGGCAATTCGTATGGGTTCTAGACACCAATTACAGTTTAAAAAATGGATATTATAGGTTATTGGTCATAGCTAGTGGTTATAATGGTTCACGGGTCATTCGTATGGGTAATGGGCACCAGTTAAGGTTTAAAATGGATACTTATAGGTTATTGGTCATAGCTAGTGGTCAAAATCATTCAGGGGGCTTTCGTATGGGTTCTAGACACCAATTACAATTTAAAAATGGGTAATTATAGGTTATTGGTCATAGCTAATGGTTATAATGGTTCACGGGCCATTCGTATGGGTAATGGACGCCAATTAAGGTTTAAAATGGATACTTATAGGTAATAGGTCATAGCTAGTGGTCAAAATCATTCACGGGGCATTCGTATGTGTTCTAGACACCAATTACAGTTTCAAAAATGGATACTTATAGGTTATTGGTAATAGTTAGTGGTTATAATGGTTCACGGGCCATTTGTATGGGTTATTAACACCAGTTAAAGTTTAAAAAAAGGATACTTATAGGTTATTGGTTATACCGAGTGGTTATAATGGTTCACGGGAATTTCGTATGGGCTATGGACGCCAAAGCAGTTTAACATGGATACTTATAGGTTATTGGGCGTAGCTAGTGGTTATAATGGTTCACGAGCCATTCGTATGGGTTATCGACACCAATTACAATTTAAAAAATGGATAATTATAGGTTATTGGGCATAGCTGGTGGTTATAATGGTTCACGAGCCATTCGTATGGGCTATGGACGCCAATTCCGGTTTAACATGGATACTTATAGGTTATTGGGCGTAGCTAGTGTTTATAATGGTTCACGGGCAATTCGTATGGGTTCTAGACACCAATTACAGTTTAAAAAATGGATACTTATAGGTTATTGGTCATAGCTAGTGGTTATAATGGTTCACGGGTTATTCGTATGGGTAATGGACACCAGTTAAGGTTTAAAATGGATACTTATAGGTTATTGGTCATAGCTAGTGGTCAAGATCATTCAAAGGGCATTCGTATGGGTTCTAGACACCAAATACAATTTAAAAAATGGATAATTATAGGTTATTGGTCATAGCTAATGGTTATAATGGTTCACGAGCCATTCGTATGGGTAATGGACACCAATTATGGTTTAAAATGGATACTTATAGGTAATACATCCTAGCTAGTGGTCAAAATCGTTCACGGGACATTCGTATGTGTTCTAGACACCAATTAAAGTTTAAAAAATGGATACTTAAAGGTTATTGGGCATAGCTAGTGGTTATAATGGTTCATGGGCCATTCGTATGGGTTCTAGACACCAATTACAGTTTAAAAAATGGATAATTATAGGTTATTGGTCGTAGCTAGTGGTTATAATGGTTCACGGGCCATTCATATGGGTAATGGACACCAATTAAGGTTTAAAACGGATACTTATAGGTTATTGGTCATAACTAGTGGTCAAAATCGTTCACGGGGCATTCATATGTGTACTAGACACCAATTACCGTTTAAAAAATGGATACTTATAGGTTATTGGTCATAACTAGTGGTTATAATGGTTCACGGGCCATTTGTATGGGTTATCAACACCAATTACAGTTTAAAAAATGGATACTTATAGGTTATTGGTAATAGCTAGTGGGTATAATGGTTCACGGGCCATTTGTATGGGTTATTAACACCAGTTAAAGTTTAAAAAAAGGATACTTATAGGTTATTGGTTATACCGAGTGGTTATAATGGTTCACGGGAAATCCGTATGGGCTATGGACGCCAAAGTAGTTTAACATGGATACTTATAGGTTATTGGGCGTAGCTAGTGGTTATAATGGTTCACGGGCCATTCGTATTGGTTATCGACACCAATTACAATTTAAAAATGGATAATTATAGGTTATTGGGCCTAGCTGGTGGTTATAATGGTTCACGAGCCATTCGTATGGGCTATGGACGCCAATTCCGGTTTAACATGGATACTTATAGGTTATTGGGCGAAGCTAGTGGTTATAATGGTTCACGGGCAATTCGTATGGGTTCTAGACACCAATTACAGTTTAAAAAATGGATATTATAGGTTATTGGACATAGCTAGTGGTTATAATGGTTCACGGGTCATTCGTATGGGTAATGGGCACCAGTTAAGGTTTAAAATGGATACTTATAGGTTATTGGTCATAGCTAGTGGTCAAAATCAGTCAAGGGGCTTTCGTATGGGTTCTAGACACCAATTACAATTTAAAAATGGGTAATTATAGGTTATTGGTCATAGCTAATGGTTATAATGGTTCACGGGCCATTCGTATGGGTAATGGACGCCAATTAAGGTTTAAAATGGATACTTATAGGTAATAGGTCATAGCTAGTGGTCAAAATCATTCACGGGGCATTCGTATGTGTTCTAGACACCAATTACAGTTTCAAAAATGGATACTTATAGGTTATTGGTAATAGTTAGTGGTTATAATGGTTCACGGGCCATTTTTATGGGTTATTAACACCAGTTAAAGTTTAAAAAAAGGATACTTATAGGTTATTGGTTATACCGAGTGGTTATAATGGTTCACGGGAATTTCGTATGGGCTATGGACGCCAAAGGAGTTTAACATGGATACTTATAGGTTATTGGGCGTAACTAGTGGTTATAATGGTTCACGGGCCATTCGTATGGGTTATCGACACCAATTACAATTTGAAAAATGGATAATTATAGGTTATTGGGCATAGCTGGTGGTTATAATGGTTCACGAGCCATTCGTATGGGCTATGGACGCCAATTCCGGTTTAACATGGATACTTATAGGTTATTGGGCGTAGCTAGTGGTTATAATGGTTCACGGGCAATTCGTATGGGTTCTAGACACCAATTACTGTTTAAAAAATGGATACTTATAGGTTATTGGTCATAGCTAGTGGTTATAATGGTTCACGGGTTATTCGTATGGGTAATGGACACCAGTTAAGGTTTAAAATGGATACTTATAGGTTATTGGTCATAGCTAGTGGTCAAGATCATTCAAGGGGCATTCGTATGGGTTCTAGACACCAAATACAATTTAAAAAATGGATAATTATAGGTTATTGGTCATAGCTAATGGTTATAATGGTTCACGGGCCATTCGTATGGGTAATGGACACCAATTATGGTTTAAAATGGATACTTATAGGTAATACATCCTAGCTAGTGGTCAAAATGGTTCACGGGACATTCGTATGTGTTCTAGACACCAATTAAAGTTTAAAAAATGGATACTTAAAGGTTATTGGGCATAGCTAGTGGTTATAATGGTTCATGGGCCATTCGTATGGGTTCTAGACACCAATTACAGTTTAAAAAATGGATAATTATAGGTTATTGGTCGTAGCTAGTGGTTATAATGGTTCACGGGCCATTCATATGGGTAATGGACACCAATTAAGGTTTAAAACGGATACTTATAGGTTATTGGTCATAACTAGTGGTCAAAATCGTTCACGGGGCATTCATATGTGTTCTAGACACCAATTACCGTTTAAAAAATGGATACTTATAGGTTATTGGTCATAACTAGTGGTTATAATGGTTCACGGGCCATTTGTATGGGTTATCAACACCAATTACAGTTTAAAAAATGGATACTTATAGGTTATTGGTTATAGCTAGTGGTTATAATAGTTCACGGGCCATTCGTAAGGGCGATGGACGCCAATTCCAGTTTAATATGGATACTTATAGGTTATTCGGCGTAGCTAGTGGTTATAATGGTTCACGGGCCATTCGTATGGGTTCTAGACACCAATTACAGTTTAAAAAATGGATAATTATAGGTTATTGGTCATAGCTAATGGTTATAATGGTTCACGGGCCATTCGTATGGGTAATGGACACCAATTAAGGTTTAAAATGGATACTTATAGGTTATAGGTCATAGCTAGTGGTCAAAATCATTCAAGGGGCTTTCGTATGGGTTCTAGACACCAATTACAACTTAAAAATGGGTAATTATAGGTTTTTGGTCATAGCTAGTGGTTATAATGGTTCACGGGCCATTCGTATGGGTAATGGACACCAATTAAGGTTTAAAATGGATACGTATAGGTAATAGGTCATAGCTAGTGGTCAAAATCGTTCACGGGGCATTCGTATGTGTTCTAGACACCAATTACAGTTTCAAAAATGGATACTTATAGGTTATTGGTAATAGCTAGTGGTTATAATGGTTCACGGGCCATTTGTATGGGTTATTAACACCAGTTAAAGTTTAAAAAAAATGATACTTATAGGTTATTGGTTATACCGAGTGGTTATAATGGTTCACGGGAAATCCGTATGGGCTATGGACGTCAAAGTAGTTTAACATGGATACTTATAGGTTATTGGGCGTAGCTAGTGGTTATAATGGTTCACGGGCCATTCGTATGGGTTATCGACACCAATTACAATTTAAAAAATGGATAATTATAGGTTATTGGGCATAGCTGGTGGTTATAATGGTTCACAGGCCATTCGTATGGGCTATGGACGCCAATTCTGGTTTAACATGGATACTTATAGGTTATTGGGCGTAGCTAGTGGTTATAATGGTTCACGGGCAATTCATATGGGTTCTAGACACCAATTACAGTTTCAAAAATGGATATTATAGGTTATTGGTCATAGCTAGTGGTTATAATGGTTCACGGGTCATTCGTATGGGTAATGGGCACCAGTTAAGGTTTAAAATGGATACTTATAGGTTATTGGTCATAGCTAGTGGTCAAAATCATTCAAGGGTCATTCGTATGGGTTCTAGACACCAAATACAATTTAAAAAATGGATAATTATAGGTTATTGGTCATAGCTAATGGTTATAATGGTTCACTGGCCATTCGTTTGGGTAATGGACACCAATTAAGGTTTAAAATGGATACTTATAGGTAATAGGTCCTATCTAGTGGTCAAAATCGTTCACGGGGGATTCGTATGTGTTCTAGACACCAATTATAGTTTAAAAAATCGATACTTAAAGGTTATTTGGCATAGCTAGTGGTTATAATGGTTCACGAGCCATTCGTATGGGTTCTAGACACCAATTACAGTTTAAAAAATGGATAATTATAGGTTATTGGTCATAGCTAATGGTTATAATGGTTCACGGGCCATTCGTATGGGTAATGGGCACCAATTAAGGTTTAAAATGGATACTTATAGGTTATAGGTCATAGCTAGTGGTCAAAATCATTCAAGGGGCTTTCGTATGGGTTCTAGACACCAATTACAATTTAAAAATGGGTAATTATAGGTTTTTGGTCATAGCTAATGGTTATAATGGTTCACGGGCCATTCGTATGGGTAATGGACGCCAATTAAGGTTGAAAATGGATACTTATAGGTAATAGGTCATAGCTAGTGGTCAAAATCATTCACGGGGCATTCGTATGTGTTCTAGGCACCAATTACAGTTTCAAAAATGGATACTTATAGGTTATTGGTAATAGCTAGTGGTTATAATGGTTCACGGGCCATTTGTATGGGTTATTAACACCAGTTAAAGTTTAAAAAAAATGATACTTATAGGTTATTGGTTATACCGAGTGGTTATAATGGTTCACGGGAAATCCGTATGGGCTATGGACGTCAAAGTAGTTTAACATGGATACTTATAGGTTATTGGGCGTAGCTAGTGGTTATAATGGTTCACGGGCCATTCGTATGGGTTATCGACACCAATTACAATTTAAAAAATGGATAATTATAGGTTATTGGGCATAGCTGGTGGTTATAATGGTTCACAGGCCATTCGTATGGGCTATGGACGCCAATTCCGGTTTAACATGGATACTTATAGGTTATTGGGCGTAGCTAGTGGTTATAATGGTTCACGGGCAATTCGTATGGGTTCTAGACACCAATTACAGTTTCAAAAATGGATATTATAGGTTATTGGTCATAGCTAGTGGTTATAATGGTTCACGGGTCATTCGTATGGGTAATGGGCACCAGTTAAGGTTTAAAATGGATACTTATAGGTTATTGGTCATAGCTAGTGGTCAAAATCATTCAAGGGTCATTCGTATGGGTTCTAGACACCAAATACAATTTAAAAAATGGATAATTATAGGTTATTGGTCATAGCTAATGGTTATAATGGTTCACTGGCCATTCGTTTGGGTAATGGACACCAATTAAGGTTTAAAATGGATACTTATAGGTAATAGGTCCTAGCTAGTGGTCAAAATCGTTCACGGGGGATTCGTATGTGTTCTAGACACCAATTATAGTTTAAAAAATGGATACTTAAAGGTTATTTTGCATAGCTAGTGGTTATAATGGTTCACGAGCCATTCGTATGGGTTCTAGACACCAATTACAGTTTAAAAAATGGATAATTATAGGTTATTGGTCATAGCTAATGGTTATAATGGTTCACGGGCCATTCGTATGGGTAATGGACACCAATTAAGGTTTAAAATGGATACTTATAGGTTATAGGTCATAGCTAGTGGTCAAAATCATTCAAGGGGCTTTCGTATGGGTTCTAGACACCAATTACAATTTAAAAATGGGTAATTATAGGTTATTGGTCATAGCTAATGGTTATAATGGTTCACGGGCCATTCGTATGGGTAATGGACGCCAATTAAGGTTGAAAATGGATACTTATAGGTAATAGGTCATAGCTAGTGGTCAAAATCATTCACGGGGCATTCGTATGTGTTCTAGGCACCAATTACAATTTCAAAAATGGATACTTATAGGTTATTGGTAATAGCTAGTGGTTATAATGGTTCACGGGCCATTTGTATGGGTTATTAACACAAGTTAAAGTTTAAAAAAAGGATACTTATAGGTTATTGGTTATACCGAGTGGTTATAATGGTTCACGGGAATTTCGTATGGGCTATGGACGCCAAAGCAGTTTAACATAGATACTTATAGGTTATTGGGCGTAGCTAGTGGTTATAATGGTTCACGGGCCATTCGTATGGGTTATCGACACCAATTACAATTTAAAAAATGGATAATTATAGGTTATTGGGCATAGCTGGTGGTTATAATGGTTCACAAGCCATTCGTATGGGCTATGGACGCCAATTCCGGTTTAACATGGATACTTATAGGTTATTGGGCGTAGCTAGTGGTTATAATGGTTCACGGGCAATTCGTATGGGTTCTAGACACCAATTACAGTTTAAAAAATGGATACTTATAGGTTATTGGTCATAGCTAGTGGTTATAATGGTTCACGGGTTATTCGTATGGGTAATGGACACCAGTTAAGGTTTAAAATGGATACTTATAGGTTATTGGTCATAGCTAGTGGTCAAGATCATTCAAGGGGCATTCGTATGGGTTCGAGACACCAAATACAATTTAAAAAATGGATAATTATAGGTTATTGGTCATAGCTAATGGTTATAATGGTTCACGGGCCATTCGTATGGGTAATGGACACCAATTATGGTTTAAAATGGATACTTATAGGTAATACATCCTAGCTAGTGATCAAAATCATTCACGGGGGCATTCGTATGTGTTCTAGACACCAATTATAGTTTAAAAAATGGATACTTAAAGGTTATTGGGCATAGCTAGTGGTTATAATGG
Source organism: Calendula officinalis (assembly GCA_963853835.1). Taxonomy (NCBI): domain Eukaryota; kingdom Viridiplantae; phylum Streptophyta; class Magnoliopsida; order Asterales; family Asteraceae; genus Calendula; species Calendula officinalis. The sequence continues at coordinate 63,456,200 of OY970825.1, read as the reverse complement.
TTCATGGGCCATTCGTATGGGTTCTAGACACCAATTACAGTTTAAAAAATGGATAATTATAGGTTATTGGTCGTAGCTAGTGGTTATAATGGTTCACGGGCCATTCATATGGGTAATGGACACCAATTAAGGTTTAAAACGGATACTTATAGGTTATTGGTCATAACTAGTGGTCAAAATCATTCACGGGGAATTCATATGTGTTCTAGACACCAATTACCGTTTAAAAAATGGATACTTATAGGTTAATGGTTATAATGGTTCACGGGCCATTTGTATGGGTTATCAACACCAATTACAGTTTAAAAAATGGATACTTATAGGTTATTGGTTATAGCTAGTGGTTATAATAGTTCACGGGCCATTCGTATGGGCTATGGACGCCAATTCCGGTTTAATATGGATACTTATAGGTTATTCGGCGTAGCTAGTGGTTATAATGGTTCACGGGCCATTCGTATGGGTTCTAGACACCAATTACAGTTTAAAAAATGGATAATTATAGGTTATTGGTCATAGCTAATGGTTATAATGGTTCACGGGCCATTCGTATGGGTAATGGACACCAATTAAGGTTTAAAATGGATACTTATAGGTTATAGGTCATAGCTAGTGGTCAAAATCATTCAAGGGGCTTTCGTATGGGTTCTAGACACCAATTACAATTTAAAAATGGGTAATTATAGGTTATTGGTCATAGCTAATGGTTATAATGGTTCACGGGCCATTCGTATGGGTAATGGACACAAATTAAGGTTTAAAATGGATACGTATAGGTAATAGGTCATAGCTAGTGGTCAAAATCGTGCACAAGGCACTCGTATGTGTTCTAGACACCAATTACAGTTTCAAAAATGAATACTTATAGGTTATTGGTAATAGCTAGTGGTTATAATGGTTCACGGGCCATTTGTATGGGTTATTAACACCAGTTAAAGTTTAAAAAAAAGGATACTTATAGGTTATTGGTTATACCGAGTGGTTATAATGGTTCACGGGAAATCCGTATGGGCTATGGACGCCAAAGTAGTTTAACATGGATACTTATAGGTTATTTGGCGTAGCTAGTGGTTATAATGGTTCACGGGCCATTCGTATGGATTATCGACACCAATTACAATTTAAAAAATGGATAATTATAGGTTATTGGGCATAGCTGGTGGTTATAATGGTTCACGAGCCATTCGTATGGGCTATGGACGCCAATTTCGGTTTAACATGGATACTTATAGGTTATTGGACGTAGCTAGTGGTTATAATGGTTCACGGGCAATTCGTATGGGTTCTAGGCACCAATTACAGTTTAAAAAATGGATATTATACGTTATTGGTCATAGCTAGTGGTTATAATGGTTCACGGGTCATTCGTATGGGTAATGGGCACCAGTTAAGGTTTAAAATGGATACTTATAGGTTATTGGTCATAGCTAGTGGTCAAAATCATTCAAGGGTCATTCGTATGGGTTCTAGACACCAAATACAATTTAAAAAATGGATAATTATAGGTTATTGGTCATAGCTAATGGTTATAATGGTTCACGGGCCATTCGTATGGGTAATGGACACCAATTATTGTTTAAAATGGATACTTATAGGTAATACATCCTAGCTAGTGGTCAAAATTGTTCACGGGGCATTCGTATGTGTTCTAGACACCAATTATAGTTTAAAAAATCGATACTTAAAGGTTATTGGGCATAGCTAGTGGTTATAATGGTTCATGGGCCATTCGTATGGGTTCTAGACACCAATTACAATTTAAAAAATGGATAATTATAGGTTATTGGTCATAGCTAATGGTTATAATGGTTCACGGGCCATTCGTATGGGTAATGGACACCAATTAAGGTTTAAAATGGATACTTATAGGTTATAGGTCATAGCTAGTGGTCAAAATCATTCAAGGGGCTTTCGTATGGGTTCTAGACACCAATTACAATTTAAAAATGGGTAATTATAGGTTATTGGTCATAGCTAATGGTTATAATGATTCACGGGCCATTCGTATGGGTAATGGACACCAATTAAGGTTTAAAATGGATACGTATAGGTAATAGGTCATAGCTAGTGGTCAAAATCATTCACGTTGCATTCATATGTGTTCTAGACACCAATTACAGTTTCAAAAATGAATACTTATAGGTTATTGGTAATAGCTAGTGGTTATAATGGTTCACGAGCCATTTGTATGGGTTATTAACACCAGTTAAAGTTTAAAAAAAAGGTTACTTATAGGTTATTGGTTATACCGAGTGGTCAAAATCATTCACGGGGCATTCATATGTGTTCTAGACACCAATTACCGTTTAAAAAATGGATACTTATAGGTTAATGGTTATAATGGTTCACGGGCCATTTGTATGGGTTATCAACACCAATTACAGTTTAAAAAATGGATACTTATAGGTTATTGGTTATAGCTAGTGGTTATAATAGTTCACGGGCCATTCGTATGTGTTCTAGACACCAATTATAGTTTAAAAAATGGATACTTAAAGGTTATTGGGCATAGCTAGTGGTTATAATGGTTCATGGGCCATTCGTATGGGTTCTAGACACCAATTACAGTTTAAAAAATGGATAATTATAGGTTATTGGTCGTAGCTAGTGGTTATAATGGTTCACGGGCCATTCATATGGGTAATGGACACCAATTAAGGTTTAAAACGGATACTTATAGGTTATTGGTCATAACTAGTGGTCAAAATCATTCACGGGGAATTCATATGTGTTCTAGACACCAATTACCGTTTAAAAAATGGATAGTTATAGGTTAATGGTTATAATGGTTCACGGGCCATTTGTATGGGTTATCAACACCAATTACAGTTTAAAAAATGGATACTTATAGGTTATTGGTTATAGCTAGTGGTTATAATAGTTCACGGGCCATTCGTATGGGCTATGGACGCCAATTCCGGTTTAATATGGATACTTATAGGTTATTCGGCGTAGCTAGTGGTTATAATGGTTCACGGGCCATTCGTATGGGTTCTAGACACCAATTACAGTTTAAAAAATGGATAATTATAGGTTATTGGTCATAGCTAATGGTTATAATGGTTCACGGGCCATTCGTATGGGTAATGGACACCAATTAAGGTTTAAAATGGATACTTATAGGTTATAGGTCATAGCTAGTGGTCAAAATCATTCAAGGGGCTTTCGTATGGGTTCTAGACACCAATTACAATTTAAAAAAGGGTAATTATAGGTTATTGGTCATAGCTAATGGTTATAATGGTTCACGGGCCATTCGTATGGGTAATGGACACAAATTAAGGTTTAAAATGGATACGTATAGGTAATAGGTCATAGCTAGTGGTCAAAATCGTTCACGGGGCACTCGTATGTGTTCTAGACACCAATTACAGTTTCAAAAATGAATACTTATAGGTTATTGGTAATAGCTAGTGGTTATAATGGTTCACGGGCCATTTGTATGGGTTATTAACACCAGTTAAAGTTTAAAAAAAAGGATACTTATAGGTTATTGGTTACACCGAGTGGTTATAATGGTTCACGGGAAATCCGTATGGGCTATGGACGCCAAAGTAGTTTAACATGGATACTTATAGGTTATTTGGCGTAGCTAGTGGTTATAATGGTTCACGGGCCATTCGTATGGATTATCGACACCAATTACAATTTAAAAAATGGATAATTATAGGTTATTGGGCATAGCTGGTGGTTATAATGGTTCACGAGCCATTCGTATGGGCTATGGACGCCAATTTCGGTTTAACATGGATACTTATAGGTTATTGGACGTAGCTAGTGGTTATAATGGTTCACGGGCAATTCGTATGGGTTCTAGGCACCAATTACAGTTTAAAAAATGGATATTATACGTTATTGGTCATAGCTAGTGGTTATAATGGTTCACGGGTCATTCGTATGGGTAATGGGCACCAGTTAAGGTTTAAAATGGATACTTATAGGTTTTTGGTCATAGCTAGTGGTCAAAATCTTTCAAGGGTCATTCGTATGGGTTCTAGACACCAAATACAATTTAAAAAATGGATAATTATAGGTTATTGGTCATAGCTAATGGTTATAATGGTTCACGGGCCATTCGTATGGGTAATGGACACCAATTAAGGTTTAAAATGGATACTTATAGGTTATAGGTCATAGCTAGTGGTCAAAATCATTCAAGGGGCTTTCGTATGGGTTCTAGACACCAATTACAATTTAAAAATGGGTAATTATAGGTTATTGGTCATAGCTAATGGTTATAATGGTTCACGGGCCATTCGTATGGGTAATGGACACCAATTAAGATTTAAAATGGATACGTATAGGTAATAGGTCTTAGCTAGTGGTCAAAATCATTCACGGGGCATTCGTATGTGTTCTAGACACCAATTACAGTTTCAAAAATGAATACTTTTAGGTTATTGGTAATAGCTAGTGGTTATAATGGTTCACGGGCCATTTGTATGGGTTATTAACACCAGTTAAAGTTTAAAAAAAAGGATACTTATAGGTTATTGGTTATACCGAGTGGTTATAATGGTTCACGGGAAATCCGTATGGGCTATGGACGCCAAAGTAGTTTAACATGGATACTTATAGGTTATTTGGCGTAGCTAGTGGTTATAATGGTTCACGGGCCATTCGTTTGGATTATCGACACCAATTACAATTTAAAAAATGGATAATTATAGGTTGTTGGGCATAGCTGGTGGTTATAATGGTTCACGAGCCATTCGTATGGGCTATGGACGCCAATTTCGGTTTAACATGGATACTTATAGGTTATTGGACGTAGCTATTGGTTATAATGGTTCACGGGCAATTCGTATGGGTTCTAGGCACCAATTACAGTTTAAAAAATGGATATTATACGTTATTGGTCATAGCTAGTGGTTATAATGGTTCACGGGTCATTCGTATGGGTAATGGGCACCAGTTAAGGTTTAAAATGGATACTTATAGGTTATTGGTCATAGCTAGTGGTCAAAATCATTCAAGGGTCATTCGTATGGGTTCTAGACACCAAATACAATTTAAAAAATGGATAATTATAGGTTATTGGTCATAGCTAATGGTTATAATGGTTCACGGGCCATTCGTATGGGTAATGGACACCAATTATTGTTTAAAATGGATACTTATAGGTAATACATCCTAGCTAGTGGTCAAAATCGTTCACGGGGCATTCGTATGTGTTCTAGACACCAATTATAGTTTAAAAAATCGATACTTAAAGGTTATTGGGCATAGCTAGTGATTATAATGGTTCACGGGCCATTCGTATGGGTTCTAGACACCAATTACAATTTAAAAAATGGATAATTATAGGTTATTGGTCATAGCTAATGGTTATAATGGTTCACAGGCCATTCGTATGGGTAATGGACACCAATTAAGGTTTAAAATGGATACTTATAGGTTATAGGTCATAGCTAGTGGTCAAAATCATTCAAGGGGCTTTCGTATGGGTTCTAGACACCAATTACAGTTTCAAAAATGAATACTTATAGGTTATTGGTAATAGCTAATGGTTATAATGATTCACGGGCCATTCGTATGGGTAATGGACACCAATTAAGGTTTAAAATGGATACGTATAGGTAATAGGTCATAGCTAGTGTTCAAAATCGTTCACGGGGCATTCGTATGTGTTCTAGACACCAATTACAGTTTCAAAAATGAATACTTATAGGTTATTGGTAATAGCTAGTGGTTATAATGGTTCACGGGCCATTTGTATGGGTTATTAACACCAGTTAAAGTTTAAAAAAAAGGATACTTATAGGTTATTGGTTATACCGAGTGGTTATAATGGTTCACGGGAAATCTGTATGGGCTATGGACGCCAAAGTAGTTTAACATGGATACTTATAGGTTATTTGGCGTAGCTAGTGGTTATAATGGTTCACGGGCCATTCGTATGGATTATCGACACCAATTACAATTTAAAAAATGGATAATTATAGGTTATTGGGCATAGCTTGTGGTTATAATGGTTCACGAGCCATTCGTATGGGCTATGGACGCCAATTTCGGTTTAACATGGATACTTAAAGGTTATTGGACGTAGCTAGTGGTTATAATGGTTCACGGGCAATTCGTATGGGTTCTAGGCACCAATTACAGTTTAAAAAATGGATATTATACGTTATTGGTCATAGCTAGTGGTTATAATGGTTCACGGGTCATTCGTATGGGTAATGGGCACCAGTTAAGGTTTAAAATGGATACTTATAGGTTATTGGTCATAGCTAGTTGTCAAAATCATTCAAGGGTCATTCGTATGGGTTCTAGACACCAAATACAATTTAAAAAATGGATAATTATAGGTTATTGGTCAAAGCTAATGGTTATAATGGTTCACGGGCCATTCGTATGGGTAATGGACACCAATTATTGTTTAAAATGGATACTTATAGGTAATACATCCTAGCTAGTGGTCAAAATCATTCACGGGGCATTCGTATGTGTTCTAGACACCAATTATAGTTTAAAAAATGGATACTTAAAGGTTATTGGGCATAGCTAGTGGTTATAATGGTTCATGGGCCATTCGTATGGGTTCTAGACACCAATTACAGTTTAAAAAATGGATAATTATAGGTTATTGGTCATAGCTAATGGTGATAATGGTTCACGGGCCATTCGTATGGGTAATGGACACCAATTAAGGTTTAAAATGGATACTTATAGGTTAAAGGTCATAGCTAGTGGTCAAAATCATTCAAGGGGCTTTCGTATGGGTTCTAGACACCAATTACAATTTAAAAATGGGTAATTATAGGTTATTGGTCATAGCTAATGGTTATAATGGTTCACGGGCCATTCGTATGGGTAATGGACACCAATTAAGGTTTAAAATGGATACGTATAGGTAATAGGTCATAGCTAGTGGTCAAAATCGTTCACGGGTCATTCGTATGTGTTCTAGACACCAATTACAGTTTCAAAAATGAATACTTATAGGTTATTGGTAATAGCTAGTGGTTATAATGGTTCACGGGCCATTTGTATGGGTTATTAACACCAGTTAAAGTTTAAAAAAAAAGATACTTATAGGTTATTGGTTATACCGAGTGGTTATAATGGTTCACGGGAAATCCGTATGGGCTATGGACGCCAAAGTAGTTTAACATGGATACTTATAGGTTATTTGGCGTAGCTAGTGGTTATAATGGTTCACGGGCCATTCGTATGGATTATCGACACCAATTACAATTTAAAAAATGGATAATTATAGGTTGTTGGGCATAGCTGGTGGTTATAATGGTTCACGAGCCATTCGTATGGGCTATGGACGCCAATTTCGGTTTAACATGGATACTTATAGGTTATTGGGCGTAGCTAGTGGTTATAATGGTTCACGGGCAATTCGTATGGGTTCTAGGCACCAATTACAATTTAAAAAATGGATATTATAGGTTATTGGTCATAGCTAGTGGTTATAATGGTTCACGGGTCATTCGTATGGGTAATGGGCACCAGTTAAGGTTTAAAATGGATACTTATAGGTTATTGGTCATAGCTAGTGGTCAAAATCATTCAAAGGTCATTCGTATGGGTTCTAGACACCAAATACAATTTAAAAAATGGATAATTATAGGTTATTGGTCATAGCTAATGGTTATAATGGTTCACGGGCCATTCGTATGGGTAATGGACACCAATTATTGTTTAAAATGGATACTTATAGGTAATACATCCTAGCTAGTGGTCAAAATCGTTCACGGGGCATTCGAATGTGTTCTAGACACCAATTATAGTTTAAAAAATGGATACTTAAAGGTTATTGGGCATAGCTAGTGGTTATAATGGTTCATGGGCCATTCGTATGGGTTCTAGACACCAATTACAATTTAAAAAATGGATAATTATAGGTTATTGGTCATAGCTAATGGTTATAATGGTTCACGGGCCATTCGTATGGGTAATGGACACCAATTAAGGTTTAAAATGGATACTTATAGGTTATAGGTCATAGCTAGTGGTCAAAATCATTCAAGGGGCTTTCGTATGGGTTCTAGACACCAATTACAATTTAAAAATGGGTAATTATAGGTTATTGGTCATAGCTAATGGTTATAATGGTTCACGGGCCATTCGTATGGGTAATGGACACCAATTAAGGTTTAAAATGGATACGTATAGGTAATAGGTCATAGCTAGTGGTCAAAATCGTTCACGGGTCATTCGTATGTGTTCTAGACACCAATTACAGTTTCAAAAATGAATACTTATAGGTTATTGGTAATAGCTAGTGGTTATAATGGTTCACGGGCCATTTGTATGGGTTATTAACACCAGTTAAAGTTTAAAAAAAAGGATACTTATAGGTTATTGGTTATACCGAGTGGTTATAATGGTTCACGGGAAATCCGTATGGGCTATGGACGCCAAAGTAGTTTAACATGGATACTTATAGGTTATTTGGCGTAGCTAGTGGTTATAATGGTTCACGGGCCATTCGTATGGATTATCGACACCAATTACAATTTAAAAAATGGATAATTATAGGTTGTTGGGCATAGCTGGTGGTTATAATGGTTCACGAGCCATTCGTATGGGCTATGGACGCCAATTTCGGTTTAACATGGATACTTATAGGTTATTGGGCGTAGCTAGTGGTTATAATGGTTCACGGGCAATTCGTATGGGTTCTAGGCACCAATTACAATTTAAAAAATGGATATTATAGGTTATTGGTCATAGCTAGTGGTTATAATGGTTCACGGGTCATTCGTATGGGTAATGGGCACCAGTTAAGGTTTAAAATGGATACTTATAGGTTATTGGTCATAGCTAGTGGTCAAAATCATTCAAGGGTCATTCGTATGGGTTCTAGACACCAAATACAATTTAAAAAATGGATAATTATAGGTTATTGGTCATAGCTAATGGTTATAATGGTTCACGGGCCATTCGTATGGGTAATGGACACCAATTAAGGTTTAAAATGGATACTTATAGGTAATAGGTCCAAGCTAGTTGTCAAAATCGTTCACGGGGGATTCATATGTGTTCTAGACACCAATTATAGTTTAAAAAATGGATACTTAAAGGTTATTTGGCTTAGCTAGTGGTTATAATGGTTCACGAGCCATTCGTATGGGTTCTAGACACCAATTACAGTTTAAAAAATGGATAATTATAGGTTATTGGTCATAGCTAATGGTTAAAATGGTTCACGGGCCATTCGTATGGGTAATGGACACCAATTAAGGTTTAAAATGGATACTTATAGGTTATAGGTCATAGCTAGTGGTCAAAATCATTCAAGGGGCTTTCGTATGGGTTCTAGACACCAATTACAATTTAAAAATGGGTAATTATAGGTTATTGGTCATAGCTAATGGTTATAATGGTTCACGGGCCATTCGTATGGGTAATGGACGCCAATTAAGGTTTAAAATGGATACTTATAGGTAATAGGTCATAGCTAGTGGTCAAAATCATTCACGGGGCATTCGTATGTGTTCTAGACACCAATTACAGTTTCAAAAATGGATACTTATAGGTTATTGGTAATAGCTAGTGGTTATAATGGTTCACGGGCCATTTGTATGGGTTATTAACACCAGTTAAAGTTTAAAAAAAGGATACTTATAGGTTATTGGTTATACCGAGTGGTTATAATGGTTCACGGGCCATTTGTATGGGTTATTAACACCAGTTAAAGTTTAAAAAAAGGATACTTATAGGTTATTGGTTATACCGAGTGGTTATAATGGTTCACGGGAATTTCGTATGGGCTATGGACGCCAAAGCAGTTTAACATGGATACTTATAGGTTATTGGGCGTAGCTAGTGGTTATAATGGTTCACGGGCCATTCGTATGGGTTATCGACACCAATTACAATTTAAAAAATGGATAATTATAGGTTATTGGGCATAGCTGGTGGTTATAATGGTTCACGAGCCATTCGTATGGGCTATGGACGCCAATTCCGGTTTAACATGGATACTTATAGGTTATTGGGCGTAGCTAGTGGTTATAATGGTTCACGGGCAATTCGTATGGGTTCTAGACACCAATTACAGTTTAAAAAATGGATGCTTATAGGTTATTGGTCATAGCTAGTGGTTATATAGGTTCACGGGTCATTCGTATGGGTAATGGGCACCAGTTAAGGTTTAAAATGGATACTTATAGGTTATTGGTCATAGCTAGTGGTCAAAATCATTCAAGGGGCATTCGTATGGGTTCTAGACACCAAATACAATTTAAAAAATGGATAATTATAGGTTATTGGTCATAGCTAATGGTTATAATGGTTCACGGGCCATTCGTATGGGTAATGGACACCAATTAAGGTTTAAAATGGATACTTATAGGTAATAGGTCCTAGCTAGTGGTCAAAATCGTTCACGGGGGATTCGTATGTGTTCTAGACACCAATTATAGTTTAAAAAATGGATACTTAAAGGTTATTGGGCATAGCTAGTGGTTATAATGGTTCACGAGCCATTCGTATGGGTTCTAGACACCAATTATAGTTTAAAAAATGGATAATTATAGGTTATTGGTCATAGCTAATGGTTAAAATGGTTCACGGGTCATTCGTATGGGTAATGGGCACCAGTTAAGGTTTAAAATGGATACTTATAGGTTATTGGTCATAGCTAGTGGTCAAAATCATTCAAGGGGCTTTCGTATGGGTTCTAGACACCAATTACAATTTAAAAATGGGTAATTATAGGTTATTGGTCATAGCTAATGGTTATAATGGTTCACGGGCCATTCGTATGGGTAATGGACGCCAATTAAGGTTTAAAATGGATACGTATAGGTAATAGGTCATAGCTAGTGGTCAAAATCGTTCACGGGGCATTCGTATGTGTTCTAGACACCAATTACAGTTTCAAAAATGAATACTTATAGGTTATTGGTAATAGCTAGTGGTTATAATGGTTCACGGGCCATTTGTATGGGTTATTAACACCAGTTAAAGTTTAAAAAAAAGGATACTTATAGGTTATTGGTTATACCGAGTGGTTATAATGGTTCACGGGAAATCCGTATGGGCTATGGACGCTAAAGTAGTTTAACATGGATACTTATAGGTTATTTGGTAGCTAGTGGTTATAATGGTTCACGGGCCATTCGTATGGATTATCGACACCAATTACAATTTAAAAAATGGATAATTATAGGTTATTGGGCATAGCTGGTGGTTATAATGGTTCAGGAGCCATTCGTATGGGCTATGGACACCAATTTCGGTTTAACATGGATACTTATAGGTTATTGGGCGTAGCTAGTGGTTATAATGGTTCACGGGCAATTCGTATGGTTTCTAGGCACCAATTACAGTTTAAAAAATGGATATTATAGGTTATTGGTCATAGCTAGTGGTTATAATGGTTCACGGGTCATTCGTATGGGTAATGGGCACCAGTTAAGGTTTAAAATGGATACTTATAGGTTATTGGTCATAGCTAGTGGTCAAAATCATTCAAGGGTCATTCGTATGGGTTCTAGACACCAAATACAATTTAAAAAATGGATAATTATAGGTTATTGGTCATAGCTAATGGTTATAATGGTTCACGGGCCATTCGTATGGGTAATGGACACCAATTAAGGTTTAAAATGGATACTTATAGGTCATAGGTCCTAGCTAGTTGTCAAAATCGTTCACGGGGGATTCATATGTGTTCTAGACACCAATTATAGTTTAAAAAATGGATACTTAAAGGTTATTTGGCATAGCTAGTGGTTATAATGGTTCACGAGCCATTCGTATGGGTTCTAGACACCAATTACAGTTTAAAAAATGGATAATTATAGGTTATTGGTCATAGCTAATGGTTATAATGGTTCACGGGCCATTCGTATGGGTAATGGACACCAATTAAGGTTTAAAATGGATACTTATAGGTTATAGGTCATAGCTAGTGGTCAAAATCATTCAAGGGGCTTTCGTATGGGTTCTAGACACCAATTACAATTTAAAAATGGGTAATTATAGGTTATTGGTCATAGCTAATGGTTATAATGGTTCACGGGCCATTCGTATGGGTAATGGACGCCAGTTAAGGTTTAAAATGGATACTTATAGGTAATAGGTCTTAGCTAGTGGTCAAAATCATTCACGGGGCATTCGTATGTGTTCTAGACACCAATTACAGTTTCAAAAATGGATACTTATAGGTTATTGGTAATAGCTAGTGGTTATAATGGTTCACGGGCCATTTGTATGGGTTATTAACACCAGTTAAAGTTTAAAAAAAGGATACTTATAGGTTATTGGTTATACCGAGTGGTTATAATGGTTCACGGGAATTTCGTATGGGCTATGGACGCCAAAGCAGTTTAACATGGATACTTATAGGTTATTGGGCGTAGCTAGTGGTTATAATGGTTCACGGGCCATTCGTATGGGTTATCGACACCAATTACAATTTAAAAAATGGATAATTATAGGTTATTGGGCATAGCTGGTGGTTATAATGGTTCACGAGCCATTCGTATGGGCTATGGACGCCAATTCCGGTTTAACATGGATACTTATAGGTTATTGGGCGTAGCTAGTGGTTATAATGGTTCACGGGCAATTCGTATGGGTTCTAGACACCAATTACAGTTTAAAAAATGGATGCTTATAGGTTATTGGTCATAGCTAGTGGTTATATAGGTTCACGGGTCATTCGTATGGGTAATGGGCACCAGTTAAGGTTTAAAATGGATACTTATAGGTTATTGGTCATAGCTAGTGGTCAAAATCATTCAAGGGGCATTCGTATGGGTTCTAGACACCAAATACAATTTAAAAAATGGATAATTATAGGTTATTGGTCATAGCTAATGGTTATAATGGTTCACGGGCCATTCGTATGGGTAATGGACACCAATTAAGGTTTAAAATGGATACTTATAGGTAATAGGTCCTAGCTAGTGGTCAAAATCATTCACGGGGGATTCGTATGTGTTCTAGACACCAATTATAGTTTAAAAAATGGATACTTAAAGGTTATTGGGCATAGCTAGTGGTTATAATGGTTCACGAGCCATTCGTATGGGTTCTAGACACCAATTATAGTTTAAAAAATGGATAATTATAGGTTATTGGTCATAGCTAATGGTTAAAATGGTTCACGGGTCATTCGTATGGGTAATGGGCACCAGTTAAGGTTTAAAATGGATACTTATAGGTTATTGGTCATAGCTAGTGGTCAAAATCATTCAAGGGGCTTTCGTATGGGTTCTAGACACCAATTACAATTTAAAAATGGGTAATTATAGGTTATTGGTCATAGCTAATGGTTATAATGGTTCACGGGCCATTCGTATGGGTAATGGACGCCAATTAAGGTTTAAAATGGATACGTATAGGTAATAGGTCATAGCTAGTGGTCAAAATCGTTCACGGGGCATTCGTATGTGTTCTAGACACCAATTACAGTTTCAAAAATGAATACTTATAGGTTATTGGTAATAGCTAGTGGTTATAATGGTTCACGGGCCATTTGTATGGGTTATTAACACCAGTTAAAGTTTAAAAAAAAGGATACTTATAGGTTATTGGTTATACCGAGTGGTTATAATGGTTCACGGGAAATCCGTATGGGCTATGTACGCTAAAGTAGTTTAACATGGATACTTATAGGTTATTTGGTAGCTAGTGGTTATAATGGTTCACGGGCCATTCGTATGGATTATCGACACCAATTACAATTTAAAAAATGGATAATTATAGGTTATTGGGCATAGCTGGTGGTTATAATGGTTCAGGAGCCATTCGTATGGGCTATGGACACCAATTTCGGTTTAACATGGATACTTATAGGTTATTGGGCGTAGCTAGTGGTTATAATGGTTCACGGGCAATTCGTATGATTTCTAGGCACCAATTACAGTTTAAAAAATGGATATTATAGGTTATTGGTCATAGCTAGTGGTTATAATGGTTCACGGGTCATTCGTATGGGTAATGGGCACCAGTTAAGGTTTAAAATGGATACTTATAGGTTATTGGTCATAGCTAGTGGTCAAAATCATTCAAGGGTCATTCGTATGGGTTCTAGACACCAAATACAATTTAAAAAATGGATAATTATAGGTTATTGGTCATAGCTAATGGTTATAATGGTTCACGGGCCATTCGTATGGGTAATGGACACCAATTAAGGTTTAAAATGGATACTTATAGGTCATAGGTCCTAGCTAGTTGTCAAAATCGTTCACGGGGGATTCATATGTGTTCTAGACACCAATTATAGTTTAAAAAATGGATACTTAAAGGTTATTTGGCATAGCTAGTGGTTATAATGGTTCACGAGCCATTCGTATGGGTTCTAGACACCAATTACAGTTTAAAAAATGGATAATTATAGGTTATTGGTCATAGCTAATGGTTATAATGGTTCACGGGCCATTCGTATGGGTAATGGACACCAATTAAGGTTTAAAATGGATACTTATAGGTTATAGGTCATAGCTAGTGGTCAAAATCATTCAAGGGGCTTTCGTATGGGTTCTAGACACCAATTACAATTTAAAAATGGGTAATTATAGGTTATTGGTCATAGCTAATGGTTATAATGGTTCACGGGCCATTCGTATGGGTAATGGACGCCAATTAAGGTTTAAAATGGATACTTATAGGTAATAGGTCTTAGCTAGTGGTCAAAATCATTCACGGGGCATTCGTATGTGTTCTAGACACCAATTACAGTTTCAAAAATGGATACTTATAGGTTATTGGTAATAGCTAGTGGTTATAATGGTTCACGGGCCATTTGTATGGGTTATTAACACCAGTTAAAGTTTAAAAAAAGGATACTTATAGGTTATTGGTTATACCGAGTGGTTATAATGGTTCACGGGAATTTCGTATGGGCTATGGACGCCAAAGCAGTTTAACATGGATACTTATAGGTTATTGGGCGTAGCTAGTGGTTATAATGGTTCACGGGCCATTCGTATGGGTTATCGACACCAATTACAATTTAAAAAATGGATAATTATAGGTTATTGGGCATAGCTGGTGGTTATAATGGTTCACGAGCCATTCGTATGGGCTATGGACGCCAATTCCGGTTTAACATGGATACTTATAGGTTATTGGGCGTAGCTAGTGGTTATAATGGTTCACGGGCAATTCTTATGGGTTCTAGACACCAATTACAGTTTAAAAAATGGATGCTTATAGGTTATTGGTCATAGCTAGTGGTTATATAGGTTCACGGGTCATTCGTATGGGTAATGGGCACCAGTTAAGGTTTAAAATGGATACTTATAGGTTATTGGTCATAGCTAGTGGCCAAAATCATTCAAGGGGCATTCGTATGGGTTCTAGACACCAAATACAATTTAAAAAATGGATAATTATAGGTTATTGGTCATAGCTAATGGTTATAATGGTTCACGGGCCATTCGTATGGGTAATGGACACCAATTAAGGTTTAAAATGGATACTTATAGGTAATAGGTCCTAGCTAGTGGTCAAAATCGTTCACGGGGGATTCGTATGTGTTCTAGACACCAATTATAGTTTAAAAAATGGATACTTAAAGGTTATTGGGCATAGCTAGTGGTTATAATGGTTCACGAGCCATTCGTATGGGTTCTAGACACCAATTATAGTTTAAAAAATGGATAATTATAGGTTATTGGTCATAGCTAATGGTTAAAATGGTTCACGGGTCATTCGTATGGGTAATGGGCACCAGTTAAGGTTTAAAATGGATACTTATAGGTTATTGGTCATAGCTAGTGGTCAAAATCATTCAAGGGGCTTTCGTATGGGTTCTAGACACCAATTACAATTTAAAAATGGGTAATTATTGGTTATTGGTCATAGCTAATGGTTATAATGGTTCACGGGCCATTCGTATGGGTAATGGACGCCAATTAAGGTTTAAAATGGATACGTATAGGTAATAGGTCATAGCTAGTGGTCAAAATCGTTCACGGGGCATTCGTATGTGTTCTAGACACCAATTACAGTTTCAAAAATGAATACTTATAGGTTATTGGTAATAGCTAGTGGTTATAATGGTTCACGGGCCATTTGTATGGGTTATTAACACCAGTTAAAGTTTAAAAAAAAGGATACTTATAGGTTATTGGTTATAACGAGTGGTTATAATGGTTCACGGGAAATCCGTATGGGCTATGGACGCTAAAGTAGTTTAACATGGATACTTATAGGTTATTTGGTAGCTAGTGGTTATAATGGTTCACGGGCCATTCGTATGGATTATCGACACCAATTACAATTTAAAAAATGGATAATTATAGGTTATTGGGCATAGCTGGTGGTTATAATGGTTCAGGAGCCATTCGTATGGGCTATGGACACCAATTTCGGTTTAACATGGATACTTATAGGTTATTGGGCGTAGCTAGTGGTTATAATGGTTCACGGGCAATTCGTATGGTTTCTAGGCACCAATTACAGTTTAAAAAATTGATATTATAGGTTATTGGTCATAGCTAGTGGTTATAATGGTTCACGGGTCATTCGTATGGGTAATGGGCACCAGTTAAGGTTTAAAATGGATACTTATAGGTTATTGGTCATAGCTAGTGGTCAAAATCATTCAAGGGTCATTCGTATGGGTTCTAGACACCAAATACAATTTAAAAAATGGATAATTATAGGTTATTGGTCATAGCTAATGGTTATAATGGTTCACGGGCCATTCGTATGGGTAATGGACACCAATTAAGGTTTAAAATGGATACTTATAGGTCATAGGTCCTAGCTAGTTGTCAAAATCGTTCACGGGGGATTCATATGTGTTCTAGACACCAATTATAGTTTAAAAAATGGATACTTAAAGGTTATTTGGCATAGCTAGTGGTTATAATGGTTCACGAGCCATTCGTATGGGTTCTAGACACCAATTACAGTTAAAAAAATGGATAATTATAGGTTATTGGTCATAGCTAATGGTTATAATGGTTCACGGGCCATTCGTATGGGTAATGGACACCAATTAAGGTTTAAAATGGATACTTATAGGTTATAGGTCATAGCTAGTGGTCAAAATCATTCAAGGGGCTTTCGTATGGGTTCTAGACACCAATTACAATTTAAAAATGGGTAATTATAGGTTATTGGTCATAGCTAATGGTTATAATGGTTCACGGGCCATTCGTATGGGTAATGGACGCCAATTAAGGTTTAAAATGGATACTTATAGGTAATAGGTCTTAGCTAGTGGTCAAAATCATTCACGGGGCATTCGTATGTGTTCTAGACACCAATTACAGTTTCAAAAATGGATACTTATAGGTTATTGGTAATAGCTAGTGGTTATAATGGTTCACGGGCCATTTGTATGGGTTATTAACACCAGTTAAAGTTTAAAAAAAGGATACTTATAGGTTATTGGTTATACCGAGTGGTTATAATGGTTCACGGGAATTTCGTATGGGCTATGGACGCCAAAGCAGTTTAACATGGATACTTATAGGTTATTGGGCGTAGCTAGTGGTTATAATGGTTCACGGGCCATTCGTATGGGTTATCGACACCAATTACAATTTAAAAAATGGATAATTATAGGTTATTGGGCATAGCAGGTGGTTATAATGGTTCACGAGCCATTCGTATGGGCTATGGACGCCAATTCCGGTTTAACATGGATACTTATAGGTTATTGGGCGTAGCTAGTGGTTATAATGGTTCACGGGCCATTCGTATGGGTTATCGACACCAATTACAATTTAAAAAATGGATAATTATAGGTTATTGGGCATAGCTGGTGGTTATAATGGTTCACGAGCCATTCGTATGGGCAATGGACGCCAATTCCGGTTTAACATGGATACTTATAGGTTATTGGGCGTAGCTAGTGGTTATAATGGTTCACGGGCAATTCGTATGGGTTCTAGACACCAATTACAGTTTAAAAAATGGATGCTTATAGGTTATTGGTCATAGCTAGTGGTTATATAGGTTCACGGGTCATTCGTATGGGTAATGGGCACCAGTTAAGGTTTAAAATGGATACTTATAGGTTATTGGTCATAGCTAGTGGTCAAAATCATTCAAGGGGCATTCGTATGGGTTCTAGACACCAAATACAATTTAAAAAATGGATAATTATAGGTTATTGGTCATAGCTAATGGTTATAATGGTTCACGGGCCATTCGTATGGGTAATGGACACCAATTAAGGTTTAAAATGGATACTTATAGGTAATAGGTCCTAGCTAGTGGTCAAAATCGTTCACGGGGGATTCGTATGGGTAATGGGCACCAGTTAAGGTTTAAAATGGATACTTATAGGTTATTGGTCATAGCTAGTGGTCAAAATCATTCAAGGGGCTTTCGTATGGGTTCTAGACACCAATTACAATTTAAAAATGGGTAATTATAGGTTATTGGTCATAGCTAATGGTTATAATGGTTCACGGGCCATTCGTATGGGTAATGGACGCCAATTAAGGTTTAAAATGGATACGTATAGGTAATAGGTCATAGCTAGAGGTCAAAATCGTTCACGGGGCATTCGTATGTGTTCTAGACACCAATTACAGTTTCAAAAATGAATACTTATAGGTTATTGGTAATAGCTAGTGGTTATAATGGTTCACGGGCCATTTGTATGGGTTATTAACACCAGTTAAAGTTTAAAAAAAAGGATACTTATAGGTTATTGGTTATACCGAGTGGTTATAATGGTTCACGGGAAATCCGTATGGGCTATGGACGCTAAAGTAGTTTAACATGGATACTTATAGGTTATTTGGTAGCTAGTGGTTATAATGGTTCACGGGCCATTCGTATGGATTATCGACACCAATTACAATTTAAAAAATGGATAATTATAGGTTATTGGGCATAGCTGGTGGTTATAATGGTTCAGGAGCCATTCGTATGGGCTATGGACACCAATTTCGGTTTAACATGGATACTTATAGGTTATTGGGCGTAGCTAGTGGTTATAATGGTTCACGGGCAATTCGTATGGTGTCTAGGCACCAATTACAGTTTAAAAAATGGATATTATAGGTTATTGGTCATAGCTAGTGGTTATAATGGTTCACGGGTCATTCGTATGGGTAATGGGCACCAGTTAAGGTTTAAAATGGATACTTATAGGTTATTGGTCATAGCTAGTGGTCAAAATCATTCAAGGGTCATTCGTATGGGTTCTAGACACCAAATACAATTTAAAAAATGGATAATTATAGGTTATTGGTCATAGCTAATGGTTATAATGGTTCACGGGCCATTCGTATGGGTAATGGACACCAATTAAGGTTTAAAATGGATACTTATAGGTCATAGGTCCTAGCTAGTTGTCAAAATCGTTCACGGGGGATTCATATGTGTTCTAGACACCAATTATAGTTTAAAAAATGGATACTTAAAGGTTATTTGGCATAGCTAGTGGTTATAATGGTTCACGAGCCATTCGTATGGGTTCTAGACACCAATTACAGTTTAAAAAATGGATAATTATAGGTTATTGGTCATAGCTAATGGTTACAATGGTTCACGGGCCATTCGTATGGGTAATGGACACCAATTAAGGTTTAAAATGGATACTTATAGGTTATAGGTCATAGCTAGTGGTCAAAATCATTCAAGGGGCTTTCGTATGGGTTCTAGACACCAATTACAATTTAAAAATGGGTAATTATAGGTTATTGGTCATAGCTAATGGTTATAATGGTTCACGGGCCATTCGTATGGGTAATGGACGCCAATTAAGGTTTAAAATGGATACGTATAGGTAATAGGTCATAGCTAGTGGTCAAAATCGTTCACGGGGCATTCGTATGTGTTCTAGACACCAATTACAGTTTCAAAAATGAATACTTATAGGTTATTGGTAATAGCTAGTGGTTATAATGGTTCACGGGCCATTTGTATGGGTTATTAACACCAGTTAAAGTTTAAAAAAAAGGATACTTATAGGTTATTGGTTATACCGAGTGGTTATAATGGTTCACGGGAAATCCGTATGGGCTATGGACGCTAAAGTAGTTTAACATGGATACTTATAGGTTATTTGGTAGCTAGTGGTTATAATGGTTCACGGGCCATTCGTATGGATTATCGACACCAATTACAATTTAAAAAATGGATAATTATAGGTTATTGGGCATAGCTAGTGGTTATAATAGTTCAGGAGCCATTCGTATGGGCTATGGACGCCAATTTCGGTTTAACATGGATACTTATAGGTTATTGGGCGTAGCTAGTGGTTATAATGGTTCACGGGCAATTCGTATGGTTTCTAGGCACCAATTACAGTTTAAAAAATGGATATTATAGGTTATTGGTCATAGCTAGTGGTTATAATGGTTCACGGGTCATTCGTATGGGTAATGGGCACCAGTTAAGGTTTAAAATGGATACTTATAGGTTATTGGTCATAGCTAGTGGTCAAAATCATTCAAGGGTCATTCGTATGGGTTCTAGACACCAAATACAATTTAAAAAATGGATAATTATAGGTTATTGGTCATAGCTAATGGTTATAATGGTTCACGGGCCATTCGTATGGGTAATGGACACCAATTAAGGTTTAAAATGGATACTTATAGGTCATAGGTCCTAGCTAGTTGTCAAAATCGTTCACGGGGGATTCATATGTGTTCTAGACACCAATTATAGTTTAAAAAATGGATACTTAAAGGTTATTTGGCATAGCTAGTGGTTATAATGGTTCACGAGCCATTCGTATGGGTTCTAGACACCAATTACAGTTTAAAAAATGGATAATTATAGGTTATTGGTCATAGCTAATGGTTATAATGGTTCACGGGCCATTCGTATGGGTAATGGACACCAATTAAGGTTTAAAATGGATACTTATATGTTATAGGTCATAGCTAGTGGTCAAAATCATTCAAGGGGCTTTCGTATGGGTTCTAGACACCAATTACAATTTAAAAATGGGTAATTATAGGTTATTGGTCATAGCTAATGGTTATAATGGTTCACGGGCCATTCGTATGGGTAATGGACGCCAATTAAGGTTTAAAATGGATACTTATAGGTAATAGGTCTTAGCTAGTGGTCAAAATCATTCACGGGGCATTCGTATGTGTTCTAGACACCAATTACAGTTTCAAAAATGGATACTTATAGGTATTGGTAATAGCTAGTGGTTATAATGGTTCACGGGCCATTTGTATGGGTTATTAACACCTGTTAAAGTTTAAAAAAAGGATACTTATAGGTTATTGGTTATACCGAGTGGTTATAATGGTTCACGGGAATTTCGTATGGGCTATGGACGCCAAAGCAGTTTAACATGGATACTTATAGGTTATTGGGCGTAGCTAGTGGTTATTATGGTTCACGGGCCATTCGTATGGGTTATCGACACCAATTACAATTTAAAAAATGGATAATTATAGGTTATTGGGCATAGCTGGTGGTTATAATGGTTCACGAGCCATTCGTATGGGCTATGGACGCCAATTCCGGTTTAACATGGATACTTATAGGTTATTGGGCGTAGCTAGTGGTTATAATGGTTCACGGGCAATTCTTATGGGTTCTAGACACCAATTACAGTTTAAAAAATGGATGCTTATAGGTTATTGGTCATAGCTAGTGGTTATATAGGTTCACGGGTCATTCGTATGGGTAATGGGCACCAGTTAAGGTTTAAAATGGATACTTATAGGTTATTGTTCATAGCTAGTGGTCAAAATCATTCAAGGGGCATTCGTATGGGTTCTAGACACCAAATACAATTTAAAAAATGGATAATTATAGGTTATTGGTCATAGCTAATGGTTATAATGGTTCACGGGCCATTCGTATGGGTAATGGACACCAATTAAGGTTTAAAATGGATACTTATAGGTAATAGGTCCTAGCTAGTGGTCAAAATCGTTCATGGGGGATTCGTATGTGTTCTAGACACCAATTATAGTTTAAAAAATGGATACTTAAAGGTTATTGGGCATAGCTAGTGGTTATAATGGTTCACGAGCCATTCGTATGGGTTCTAGACACCAATTATAGTTTAAAAAATGGATAATTATAGGTTATTGGTCATAGCTAATGGTTATAATGGTTCACGGGCCATTCGTATGGGTAATGGACACCAATTAAGGTTTAAAATGGATACTTATAGGTTATAGATCATAGCTAGTGGTCAAAATCATTCAAGGGGCTTTCGTATGGGTTCTAGACACCAATTACAATTTAAAAATGGGTAATTATAGGTTATTGGTCATAGCTAATGGTTATAATGGTTCACGGGCCATTCGTATGGGTAATGGACGCCAATTAAGGTTTAAAATGGATACTTATAGGTAATAGGTCATAGCTAGTGGTCAAAATCATTCACGGGGCATTCGTATGTGTTCTAGACACCAATTACAGTTTCAAAAATGGATACTTATAGGTTATTGGTAATAGCTAGTGGTTATAATGGTTCACGGGCCATTTGTATGGGTTATTAACACCAGTTAAAGTTTAAAAAAAGGATACTTATAGGTTATTGGTTATACCGAGTGGTTATAATGGTTCACGGGAATTTCGTATGGGCTATGGACGCCAAAGCAGTTTAACATGGATACTTATAGGTTATTGGGCGTAGCTAGTGGTTATAATGGTTCACGGGCCATTCGTATGGGTTATCGACACCAATTACAATTTAAAAAATGGATAATTATAGGTTATTGGGCATAGCTGGTGGTTATAATGGTTCACGAGCCATTCGTATGGGCTATGGACGCCAATTCCGGTTTAACATGGATACTTATAGGTTATTGGGCGTAGCTAGTGGTTATAATGGTTCACGGGCAATTCGTATGGGTTCTAGACACCAATTACAGTTTAAAAAATGGATGCTTATAGGTTATTGGTCATAGCTAGTGGTTATATAGGTTCACGGGTCATTCGTATGGGTAATGGGCACCAGTTAAGGTTTAAAATGGATACTTATAGGTTATTGGTCATAGCTAGAGGTCAAAATCATTCAAGGGTCATTCGTATGGGTTCTAGACACCAAATACAATTTAAAAAATGGATAATTATAGGTTATTGGTCATAGCTAATGGTTATAATGGTTCACGGGCCATTCGTATGGGTAATGGACACCAATTAAGGTTTAAAATGGATACTTATAGATCATAGGTCCTAGCTAGTTGTCAAAATCGTTCACGGGGGATTCATATGTGTTCTAGACACCAATTATAGTTTAAAAAATGGATACTTAAAGGTTATTTGGCATAGCTAGTGGTTATAATGGTTCACGAGCCATTCGTATGGGTTCTAGACACCAATTACAGTTTAAAAAATGGATAATTATAGGTTATTGGTCATAGCTAATGGTTATAATGGTTCACGGGCCATTCGTATGGGTAATGGACACCAATTAAGGTTTAAAATGGATACTTATATGTTATAGGTCATAGCTAGTGGTCAAAATCATTCAAGGGGCTTTCGTATGGGTTCTAGACACCAATTACAATTTAAAAATGGGTAATTATAGGTTATTGGTCATAGCTAATGGTTATAATGGTTCACGGGCCATTCGTATGGGTAATGGACGCCAATTAAGGTTTAAAATGGATACTTATAGGTAATAGGTCTTAGCTAGTGGTCAAAATCATTCACGGGGCATTCGTATGTGTTCTAGACACCAATTACAGTTTCAAAAATGGATACTTATAGGTATTGGTAATAGCTAGTGGTTATAATGGTTCACGGGCCATTTGTATGGGTTATTAACACCTGTTAAAGTTTAAAAAAAGGATACTTATAGGTTATTGGTTATACCGAGTGGTTATAATGGTTCACGGGAATTTCGTATGGGCTATGGACGCCAAAGCAGTTTAACATGGATACTTATAGGTTATTGGGCGTAGCTAGTGGTTATAATGGTTCACGGGCCATTCGTATGGGTTATCGACACCAATTACAATTTAAAAAATGGATAATTATAGGTTATTGGGCATAGCTGGTGGTTATAATGGTTCACCAGCCATTCGTATGGGCTATGGACGCCAATTCCGGTTTAACATGGATACTTATAGGTTATTGGGCGTAGCTAGTGGTTATAATGGTTCACGGGCAATTCTTATGGGTTCTAGACACCAATTACAGTTTAAAAAATGGATGCTTATAGGTTATTGGTCATAGCTAGTGGTTATATAGGTTCACGGGTCATTCGTATGGGTAATGGGCACCAGTTAAGGTTTAAAATGGATACTTATAGGTTATTGTTCATAGCTAGTGGTCAAAATCATTCAAGGGGCATTCGTATGGGTTCTAGACACCAAATACAATTTAAAAAATGGATAATTATAGGTTATTGGTCATAGCTAATGGTTATAATGGTTCACGGGCCATTCATATGGGTAATGGACACCAATTAAGGTTTAAAATGGATACTTATAGGTAATAGGTCCTAGCTAGTGGTCAAAATCGTTCATGGGGGATTCGTATGTGTTCTAGACACCAATTATAGTTTAAAAAATGGATACTTAAAGGTTATTGGGCATAGCTAGTGGTTATAATGGTTCACGAGCCATTCGTATGGGTTCTAGACACCAATTATAGTTTAAAAAATGGATAATTATAGGTTATTGGTCATAGCTAATGGTTATAATGGTTCACGGGCCATTCGTATGGGTAATGGACACCAATTAAGGTTTAAAATGGATACTTATAGGTTATAGATCATAGCTAGTGGTCAAAATCATTCAAGGGGCTTTCGTATGGGTTCTAGACACCAATTACAATTTAAAAATGGGTAATTATAGGTTATTGGTCATAGCTAATGGTTATAATGGTTCACGGGCCATTCGTATGGGTAATGGACGCCAATTAAGGTTTAAAATGGATACTTATAGGTAATAGGTCATAGCTAGTGGTCAAAATCATTCACGGGGCATTCGTATGTGTTCTAGACACCAATTACAGTTTCAAAAATGGATACTTATAGGTTATTGGTAATAGCTAGTGGTTATAATGGTTCACGGGCCATTTGTATGGGTTATTAACACCAGTTAAAGTTTAAAAAAAGGATACTTATAGGTTATTGGTTATACCGAGTGGTTATAATGGTTCACGGGAATTTCGTATGGGCTATGGACGCCAAAGCAGTTTAACATGGATACTTATAGGTTATTGGGCGTAGCTAGTGGTTATAATGGTTCACGGGCCATTCGTATGGGTTATCGACACCAATTACAATTTAAAAAATGGATAATTATAGGTTATTGGGCATAGCTGGTGGTTATAATGGTTCACGAGCCATTCGTATGGGCTATGGACGCCAATTCCGGTTTAACATGGATACTTATAGGTTATTGGGCGTAGCTAGTGGTTATAATGGTTCACGGGCAATTCGTATGGGTTCTAGACACCAATTACAGTTTAAAAAATGGATGCTTATAGGTTATTGGTCATAGCTAGTGGTTATATAGGTTCACGGGTCATTCGTATGGGTAATGGGCACCAGTTAAGGTTTAAAATGGATACTTATAGGTTATTGGTCATAGCTAGTGGTCAAAATCATTCAAGGGGCATTCGTATGGGTTCTAGACACCAAATACAATTTAAAAAATGGATAATTATAGGTTATTGGTCATAGCTAATGGTTATAATGGTTCACGGGCCATTCGTATGGGTAATGGACACCAATTAAGGTTTAAAATGGATACTTATAGGTAATAGGTCCTAGCTAGTGGTCAAAATCGTTCACGGGGGATTCGTATGTGTTCTAGACACCAATTATAGTTTAAAAAATGGATACTTAAAGGTTATTGGGCATAGCTAGTGGTTATAATGGTTCACGAGCCATTCGTATGGGTTCTAGACACCAATTATAGTTTAAAAAATGGATAATTATAGGTTATTGGTCATAGCTAATGGTTAAAATGGTTCACGGGTCATTCGTATGGGTAATGGGCACCAGTTAAGGTTTAAAATGGATACTTATAGGTTATTGGTCATAGCTAGTGGTCAAAATCATTCAAGGGGCTTTCGTATGGGTTCTAGACACCAATTACAATTTAAAAATGGGTAATTATAGGTTATTGGTCATAGCTAATGGTTATAATGGTTCACGGGCCATTCGTATGGGTAATGGACGCCAATTAAGGTTTAAAATGGATACATATAGGTAATAGGTCATAGCTAGTGGTCAAAATCGTTCACGGGGCATTCGTATGTGTTCTAGACACCAATTACAGTTTCAAAAATGAATACTTATAGGTTATTGGTAATAGCTAGTGGTTATAATGGTTCACGGGCCATTTGTATGGGTTATTAACACCAGTTAAAGTTTAAAAAAAGGATACTTATAGGTTATTGGTTATACCGAGTGGTTATAATGGTTCACGGGAAATCCGTATGGGCTATGGACGCTAAAGTAGTTTAACATGGATACTTATAGGTTATTTGGTAGCTAGTGGTTATAATGGTTCACGGGCCATTCGTATGGATTATCGACACCAATAACAATTTAAAAAATGGATAATTATAGGTTATTGGGCATAGCTGGTGGTTATAATGGTTCAGGAGCCATTCGTATGGGCTATGGACACCAATTTCGGTTTAACATGGATACTTATAGGTTATTGGGTGTAGCTAGTGGTTATAATGGTTCACGGGCAATTCGTATGGTTTCTAGGCACCAATTACAGTTTAAAAAATGGATATTATAGGTTATTGGTCATAGCTAGTGGTTATAATGGTTCACGGGTTATTCGTATGGGTAATGGGCACCAGTTAAGGTTTAAAATGGATACTTATAGGTTATTGGTCATAGCTAGTGGTCAAAATCATTCAAGGGTCATTCGTATGGGTTCTAGACACCAAATACAATTTAAAAAATGGATAATTATAGGTTATTGGTCATAGCTAATGGTTATAATGGTTCACGGGCCATTCGTATGGGTAATGGACACCAATTAAGGTTTAAAATGGATACTTATAGGTCATAGGTCCTAGCTAGTTGTCAAAATCGTTCACGGGGGATTCATATGTGTTCTAGACACCAATTATAGTTTAAAAAATGGATACTTAAAGGTTATTTGGCATAGCTAGTGGTTATAATGGTTCACGAGCCATTCGTATGGGTTCTAGACACCAATTACAGTTTAAAAAATGGATAATTATAGGTTATTGGTCATAGCTAATGGTTATAATGGTTCACGGGCCATTCGTATGGGTAATGGACACCAATTAAGGTTTAAAATGGATACTTATAGGTTATAGGTCATAGCTAGTGGTCAAAATCATTCAAGGGGCTTTCGTATGGGTTCTAGACACCAATTACAATTTAAAAATGGGTAATTATAGGTTATTGGTCATAGCTAATGGTTATAATGGTTCACGGGCCATTCGTATGGGTAATGGACGCCAATTAAGGTTTAAAATGGATACTTATAGGTAATAGGTCTTAGCTAGTGGTCAAAATCATTCACGGGGCATTCGTTTGTGTTCTAGACACCAATTACAGTTTCAAAAATGGATACTTATAGGTTATTGGTAATAGCTAGTGGTTATAATGGTTCACGGGCCATTTGTATGGGTTATTAACACCAGTTAAAGTTTAAAAAAAGGATACTTATAGGTTATTGGTTATACCGAGTGGTTATAATGGTTCACGGGAATTTCGTATGGGCTATGGACGCCAAAGCAGTTTAACATGGATACTTATAGGTTATTGGGCG
The DNA here is from genome assembly GCA_963853835.1 of Calendula officinalis. NCBI lineage: Eukaryota > Viridiplantae > Streptophyta > Magnoliopsida > Asterales > Asteraceae > Calendula > Calendula officinalis. Next base: position 63,428,604 of record OY970825.1, on the reverse strand, counting down.
TAGCTAGTGGTTATAATGGTTCACGGGCCATTCGTATGGGTTATCGACACCAATTACAATTTAAAAAATGGATAATTATAGGTTATTGGGCATAGCTGGTGGTTATAATGGTTCACGAGCCATTCGTATGGGCTATGGACGCCAATTCCGGTTTAACATGGATACTTATAGGTTATTGGGCGTAGCTAGTGGTTATAATGGTTCACGGGCAATTCGTATGGGTTCTAGACACCAATTACAGTTTAAAAAATGGATGCTTATAGGTTATTGGTCATAGCTAGTGGTTATATAGGTTCACGGGTCATTCGTATGGGTAATGGGCACTAGTTAAGGTTTAAAATGGATACTTATAGGTTATTGGTCATAGCTAGTGGTCAAAATCATTCAAGGGGCATTCGTATGGGTTCTAGACACCAAATACAATTTAAAAAATGGATAATTATAGGTTATTGGTCATAGCTAATGGTTATAATGGTTCACGGGCCATTCGTATGGGTAATGGACACCAATTAAGGTTTAAAATGGATACTTATAGTTAATAGGTCCTAGCTAGTGGTCAAAATCGTTCACGGGGGATTCGTATGTGTTCTAGACACCAATTATAGTTTAAAAAATGGATACTTAAAGGTTATTGGGCATAGCTAGTGGTTATAATGGTTCACGAGCCATTCGTATGGGTTCTAGACACCAATTATAGTTTAAAAAATGGATAATTATAGGTTATTGGTCATAGCTAATGGTTAAAATGGTTCACGGGTCATTCGTATGGGTAATGGGCACCAGTTAAGGTTTAAAATGGATACTTATAGGTTATTGGTCATAGCTAGTGGTCAAAATCATTCAAGGGGCATTCGTATGGGTTCTAGACACCAAATACAATTTAAAAAATGGATAATTATAGGTTATTGGTCATAGCTAATGGTTATAATGGTTCACGGGCCATTCGTATGGGTAATGGACACCAATTAAGGTTTAAAATGGATACTTATAGGTAATAGGTCCTAGCTAGTGGTCAAAATCGTTCACGGGGGATTCGTACGTGTTCTAGACACCAATTATAGTTTAAAAAATGGATACTTAAAGGTTATTGGGCATAGCTAGTGGTTATAATGGTTCACGAGCCATTCGTATGGGTTCTAGACACCAATTATAGTTTAAAAAATGGATAATTATAGGTTATTGGTCATAGCTAATGGTTATAATGGTTCACGGGTCATTCGTATGGGTAATGGGCACCAGTTAAGGTTTAAAATGGATACTTATAGGTTATAGGTCATAGCTAGTGGTCAAAATCATTCAAGGGGCTTTCGTATGGGTTCTAGACACCAATTTCAATTTAAAAATGGGTAATTATAGGTTATTGGTCATAGCTAATGGTTATAATGGTTCACGGGCCATTCGTATGGGTAATGGACGCCAATTAAGGTTTAAAATGGATACTTATAGGTAATAGGTCATAGCTAGTGGTCAAAATCATTCACGGGGCGTTCGTATGTGTTCTAGACACCAATTACAGTTTCAAAAATGGATACTTATAGGTTATTGGTAATAGCTAGTGGTTATAATGGTTCACGGGCCATTTGTATGGGTTATTAACACCATTTAAAGTTTAAAAAAAGGATACTTATAGGTTATTGGTTATACCGAGTGGTTATAATGGTTCACGGGAAATTCGTATGGGCTATGGACGCCAAAGCAGTTTAACATGGATACTTATAGGTTATTGGGCGTAGCTAGTGGTTATAATGGTTCACGGGCCATTCGTATGGGTTATCGACACCAATTACAATTTAAAAAATGGATAATTATAGGTTATTGGGCATAGCTGGTGGTTATAATGGTTCACGAGCCATTCGTATGGGCTATGGACGCCAATTCCGGTTTAACATGGATACTTATAGGTTATTGGGCGTAGCTAGTGGTTATAATGGTTCACGGGCAATTCGTATGGGTTCTAGACACCAATTACAGTTTAAAAAATGGATACTTATAGGTTATTGGTCATAGCTAGTAGTTATATAGGTTCACGGGTCATTCGTATGGGTAATGGGCACCAGTTAAGGTTTAAAATGGATACTTATAGGTTATTGGTCATAGCTAGTGGTCAAAATCATTCAAGGGGCATTCGTATGGGTTCTAGACACCAAATACAATTTAAAAAATGGATAATTATAGGTTATTGGTCATAGCTAATGGTTATAATGGTTCACGGGCCATTCGTATGGGTAATGGACACCAATTAAGGTTTAAAATGGATACTTATAGGTAATAGGTCCTAGCTAGTGGTCAAAATCGTTCACGGGGGGATTCATATGTGTTCTAGACACCAATTATAGTTTAAAAAATGGATACTTAAAGGTTATTGGGCATAGCTAGTGGTTATAATGGTTCACGAGCCATTCGTATGGGTTCTAGATACCAATTATAGTTTAAAAAATGGATAATTATAGGTTATTGGTCATAGCTAATGGTTATAATGGTTCACGGGTCATTCGTATGGGTAATGGGCACCAGTTAAGGTTTAAAATGGATACATATAGGTTTTTGGTCATAGCTAGAGGTCAAAATCATTCAAGGGGCATTCGTATGGGTTCTAGACACCAAATACAATTTAAAAAATGGATAACTATAGGTTATTGGTCATAGCTAATGGTTATAATGGTTCACGGGCCATTCGTATGGGTAATGGACACCAATTAAGGTTTAAAATGGATACTTATAGGTAATAGGTCCTAGCTAGTGGTCAAAATCGTTCACGGGGGATTCGTATGTGATCTAGACACCAATTATAGTTTAAAAAATGGATACTTAAAGGTTATTGGGCATAGCTAGTGGTTATAATGGTTCACGAGCCATTCGTATGGGTTCTAGTCACCAATTATTGTTTAAAAAATGGATAATTATAGGTTATTGGTCATAGCTAATGGTTATAATGGTTCACGGGTCATTCGTATGGGCAATGGGCACCAGTTAAGGTTTAAAATGGATACTTATAGGTTATAGGTCATAGCTAGTGGTCAAAATCATTCAAGGGGCTTTCGTATGGGTTCTAGACACCAATTACAATTTAAAAATGGGTAATTATAGGTTATTGGTCATAGCTAATGGTTATAATGGTTCACGGGCCATTCGTATGGGTAATGGACACCAATTAAGGTTTAAAATGGATACTTATAGGCAATAGGTCTTAGCTAGTGGTCAAAATCGTTCACGGGGCATTCGTATGTGTTCTAGACACCAATTACAGTTTCAAAAATGGATACTTATAGGTTATTGGTAATATCTAGTGGTTATAATGGTTCACGGGCCATTTGTATGGGTTATTAACACCAGTTAAAGTTTAAAAAAAGGATACTTATAGGTTATTGGTTATACCGAGTGGTTATAATGGTTCACGGGAAATTCGTATGGGCTATGGATGCCAAACCAGTATAACATGGATACTTATAGGTTATTGGGCGTAGCTAGTGGTTATAATGGTTCACGGGCCATTCGTATGGGTTATCGACACCAATTACAATTTAAAAAATGGATAATTATAGGTTAATGGGCATAACTGGTGGTTATAATGGTTCACGAGCCATTCGTATGGGCTATGGGCACCAGTTAAGGTTTAAAATGGATACTTATAGGTTATTGGACATAGCTAGTGGTCAAAATCATTCAAGGGCATTTGTATGGGTTCTAGACACCAAATACAATTTAAAAAATGGATAATTATAGGTTATTGATCATAGCTAATGGTTATAATGGTTCACGGGCCATTCATATGGGTAATGGACACCAATTAAGGTTTAAAATGGATACTTATAGGTAATAGGTCCTAGCTAGTGGTCAAAATCGTTCACGGGGGATTCGTATGTGTTCTAGACACCAATTATAGTTTAAAAAATGGATACTTAAAGGTTATTGGGCATAGCTAGTGGTTATAATGGTTCACGGGCCATTCGTATGGGTTCTAGACACCAATTACAGTTTAAAAAATGGATAATTATAGGTTATTGGTCGTAGCTAGTGGTTATAATGGTTCACGGGCCATTCATATGGGTAATGGACACCAATTAAGGTTTAAAATGGATACTTATAGGTTATTGGTCATAACTAGTGGTCAAAATCATTCACGGGGCATTCATATGTGTTCTAGACACCAATTACCGTTTAAAAAATGGATTCTTATAGGTTATTGGTCATAGCTAGTGTTTATAATGGTTCACGGGCCATTTGTATGGGTTATCAACACCAATTACTGTTTAAAAAATGGATACTTATAGGTTATTCGTTATAGCTAGTGGTTATAATAGTTCATGGGCCATTCATATGGGCTATGGACGCCAATTCCGGTTTAATATGGATACTTATAGGTTATTCGGCGTAGCTAGTGGTTATAATGGTTCACGGGCCATTCGTATGGGTTCTAGACACCAATTACAGTTTAAAAATGGATAATTATAGGTTATTGGTCATAGCTAATGGTTATAATGGTTCACGGGCCATTCGTATGGGTAATGGACACCAATTAAGGTTTAAAATGGATACTTATAGGTTATAGGTCATAGCTAGTGGTCAAAATCATTCAAGGGGCATTCGTATGGGTTCTAGACACCAAATACAATTTAAAAAATGGATAATTATAGGTTATTGGTCATAGCTAATGGTTATAATGGTTCACGGGCCATTCGTATGGGTTATGGACACCAATTATGGTTTAAAATGGATACTTATAGGTAATACGTCCTAGCTAGTGGTCAAAATCGTTCACGGGGGATTCGTATGTGTTTTAGACACCAATTATAGTTTAAAAAATGGATACTTAAAGGTTATTGGGCATAGCTAGTGGTTATAATGCTTCACGAGCCATTCGTATGGGTTCTAGACACCAATTACAGTTTAAAAAATGGATAATTATAGGTTATTGGTCATAGCTAATGGTTATAATGGTTCACGGGCCATTCGTATGGGTAATGGACTCCAATTAAGGTTTAAAATGGATACTTATAGGTTATAGTTCATAGCTAGTGGTCAAAATCATTCAAGGGGCTTTCGTATGGGTTCTAGACACCAATTACAATTTAAAACTGGGTAATTATAGGTTATTGGTCATAGCTGGTGGTTATAATGGTTCACGAGCCATTCGTATGGGCTATGGACGCCAATTCCGGTATAACATGGATACTTATAGGTTATTTGGCGTAGCTAGTGGTTATAATGGTTAACGGGCAATTCGTATGGGTTCTAGACACAAATTACAGTTTAAAAAATGGATACTTATAGGTTATTGGTTATAGCTAGTGGTTATATAGGTTCACGGGTCATTCGTATGGGTAATGGGCACCTGTTAAGGTTTAAAATGGATACTTATAGGTTATTGGTCATAGCTAGTGGTCAAAATCATTCAAGGGGCATTCGTATGGATTCTAGACACCAAATACTGTAACACCTCAATTTTCAAAACAATATTTAAATAACATTTAATCCAAAATACATGATATTGTATCGGTGTCAACTACCGGTTTTACAAAAACAAAAAGGTTTCTTGTTCGAGATTATCAGAGTTTACAAAAAACGGTGTTACAAATTATATCTTAACCATAGGATTAGGACTCTAATCATCAACACCGAGCTAATCTCAACAAGGCCTCTTCTAAACGGGCATCCTAGATCTTCGATCCCGAACCTGAGTACATAGCAAAAACACAAACATAGTACGTGAGACAAAATTGCCTCGTGAGATACATGGGTTTTAGACCCGATAAACAAATAGTCAAATAATATCATTTAATCTTAAAATAATATTACTAAGTTTATTTTGGGTCACTTTATCACTTTCATCATTGGCCAATGTCAAGATAATCGGAATGCCTCCAATCTATCAAGACCATCATTTCCACGGTAATCGGAATGCCTCCAATCTACCGGGACTCATAGGTATTGGGTAATCGGAATGCCTCCAATCTACCACTAACCTTAAGGTACCGTAATAACCGGAATGCCTCCAATCTACTACGGCCCTAGGGATATCATCATCGTCATCATTTCTTATCTTTTATCGTTATTAGCTTATAACTCCATCTTTTCTTATTCAATCAATCATGTAACCATCATACAAGCAATTCATCATATATCACATAAATGACTAAATTACTTAAAGACTCGATAAAAAAACCATTTAATCATAAAAACATTTACTAGCTATGTACCCAGTTTGAAAGTTCACATGTACTCACCTTAGCCAAGCTTAACCAGTTGTTGTGTTCTTTAATCACCAATATCACTTCTCGAGATTTGAATGCCTCAAATCTTCCAACCGACAATCTATTATCAAAACCAATACAATGGTTTGCATTAATCATCTATACTAACTACATAATCCATGGCTAGTTAACTACTAGCACCATTTTCCCCCAAAATTACCAACCCTAGGTTCATAAATCACCACATTTTCGTGTATCCATAACATGACCACGTTTTCCTTGTCAAAATACCATAGATCTAAGTTATATTACTTCCATTTAACCATTCATGAACAAATCCATAACTAGGGTTTGAGATTCAAGCTTTCCCTACTTGAATCTATGGCTAAAAACTCAAGAGAAATGAAGATTTACCTTGGATCTTCAACTAGGAGCAAGAATCACCAAGATTTGATGAAGATTGAGCTCCAAATAGCAACTTAAGCTCAGAAATCGCACACACCAAAAGAGAGAAGAAAACTAGGGTTTCATATGACATAAATGAAGTTTTCCCGAATTAAATGCTGGTGTCGGGCAGAGTTCGCGATCGTGACCAAGTTCGCGTCGTGAACTCTTTCCCATACGCATAGTTCGCGATCGGTAAGTGATCGGGACTACTTCGCGACGAATGGCTCAACTCCCTGGACCGAGTTCGCGATCGCGAACAATAGTTCACGTCGTGAACTCTCATAGCAGCCCAGGCTCCACTTTTTAATCTTTAGCTCGACCCGGTTTCGCCCATAACTTCCTCGTACGGTGTCCAAACGACACGAAACCAATTCCTACGTTCCTTAAACGATTTATCCTTATTTATCATATTTTTGTACAATTTATTTATTTACAAAATTCGGGTCGTTACAACTATCTACCCCTTAAGGAGATTCCGTCCTCGGAATCTCATCATAATTTACAAAGTTCGGGTATCTTTTCCGAATCTCGTCCTTGACTTCCCAAGTGAAGTTCGGCCCAAGTGAATGCTTCCACTTGACCAATACCAATTCAATTTCTTTATTCCGAAGTTTCTTGGTTTTTGACTCAAGTATGGCTTCGGGTTCCTCAATCAATCGGTTCGGGGCATCAACCCGCAACTCTTGTAACGGAATTATATTTTCAACTTCACCCACGAACTTCTTCAAATAACTTACATGAAACGTATCGTGAACACCTTGAAGTTCGGGTGGGAGTTCTAACTTGAAAGCCTGCAAACCGACCCTTTTCAAAATCTTAAACGGGCCAACATACCTTGGGCTTAATTTGCCTTTCTTACCAAACCGCATTACGCCTTTCCAAGGCGATACTTTCAACATCACCATGTCTCCGACATTCAAATCATATGGTCTCTTTTTCAAACCCGAGTAGCTTCTTTGTCGATCTTGGGCTATTTTCATATTGGTTTTGATTATCCCAATCTTTTCATTGGTCAACCTCACAATCTCGGGACCCGTGAGTTTCGTCTCACCCGCTTCGAGCCAACACGATGGGTTCCTACGTTTCCTTCCATACAACGCCTCATAAGGCGGCATTTTAACGGTCGATTGGTAACTATTGTTGTAGGAGAACTCAACCAACGGTAAATGTTCGTCCCATTTTCCTCCAAAATCTAGCACGCACGATCTTAGCATATCTTCAACCGTTTGAATGGTTCTCTCACTTTGACCATCGGTTTGCGGGTGGTAAGCCGTACTCAACCGCAATTTCGTTCCCAACTCCTCTTGCAACGATCTCCAAAATCTCGAGGTAAACCTCGCGTCTCTATCGGACACAATCGACAATGGGACTCCATGAAGTCTTACTACTTCATCCACATACAACTTTGCCAACTTCTCAAGTGGCATGGTTTCCCGAATTGCCAAGAATAATGCACTTTTGGTCAACCGGTCAACAATGACCCAAATGGCGTCGTGGTTCTTGCTCGTCTTTGGCAACCCAACAATAAAATCCATTGTTATATCATCCCATTTACCGGCCGGGATTTGTAACGATTGAGCTACCCCGTAAGGTACTTGATGCTCGGCTTTTACTTGTGCACACGTGGCACACTTAGAAATATACTTTGCCACTCTTGCCTTCATCCCGGGCCACCAATACATCTTCTTCATATCTTGATACGTTTTTGTACTTCCCAGGTGGATCGAATACTTAGACTTATGAACATCGTTTAGTAACTCCTTTCGGGTACCCCCGAACTTGGGAACCCAAATTCGTCCACCCACGGTTTTCAACCCTCGCTTATTGTCCACAAAATGTTGGTTCTTTCCCAATCGTTCTTGCCTTAACTCATCTTTTTCCATCACTTCCCGTTGGGCATTCTTGATTCGTTCTACTATACTCGAGACTACTTCAATACGTGTTAGCTTTCCCTTAATCGGCTTTTCATACACTTTTCGGCTTAAGGCGTCGGCTACCACGTTGGCCTTCCCAGCATGATAGACAATTTCACAATCATAATCTTGTATCAATTCGATCCATCTTCTTTGCTTCATATTTAGGTCTTTTTGAGTGAAAACATATTGAAGACTTTTGTGATCCGTGTACAACGTACACCTCGTACCGTATAAGTAGTGTCTCCATAACTTTAAAGCAAACACTATCGCCGCCAACTCTAAATCGTGAGTCGTGTATCTTTCTTCCGCATTCTTTAGTTGTCTCGAGGCGTAGGCAATCACTTTCCCCCGTTGCATCAAAACACAACCCAAACCTTTATGTGAAGCATCGCTATACACGACGAAGTCTTCCATCCCTTCGGGTAACGTGAGAACCGGGGCGTTACACAATTTTTCTTTCAATGTGGCGAATGCTCTTTCTTGTTTTTCTCCCCACACGAACTCACTACTCTTTCGGGTCAACAATGTGAGTGGTGTCGCCACTCGAGAAAAGTCTTGAATGAAACGACGGTAATATCCGGCAAGGCCGAGAAAACTTCTCACTTCGGTTGGAGTTCGTGGCGGTTCCCACTTCATAACCGCTTCAATCTTTGACGGGTCAACTTTGATTCCTTCTCGGGACACGACATGACCAAGGAATTGTTCTTCTCGAATCCAAAATTCACACTTAGAAAACTTAGCATACAATTTCTCTTGTTGTAACACTTCTAACGTTTGTCTTAGATGACTCTCGTGTTCTTCTTCGGTTTTTGAATAAATAAGAATATCGTCAATAAATACGATAAGAAACTTGTCGAGGAATGGTTTGCAAACCCGATTCATAAGATCCATAAAAATGGCCGGTGCATTAGTCAACCCAAATGGCATCACCAAAAACTCGTAATGCCCATAACGAGTACGAAACGCTGTCTTCTCGGTATCTGCTTCTTTCACTCGAACTTGATGGTAACCCGATCTCAAATCGATCTTCGAGAAATAGTCGGCACCTTGAAGTTGATCAAGCAAGTCGTCGATTCTAGGCAATGGGTACCGGTTCTTAATAGTCATCTTGTTCAACTCTCGGTAGTCAATGCACATTCTCATTGAACCGTCTTTCTTCTTGACAAACAATACGGGCGCACCCCATGGAGACGAGCTAGGATGAATAAATCCTTTGTCGAGTAACTCTTGCAACTGGGACATCAATTCCCGCATTTCGGTGGGAGCCAAACGGTATGGAGCACGAGCTATCGGCGTCGCTCCCGGAACTAAATCAATACGGAATTCTACTTGCCTCTCCGGTGGCAATCCCGGTAAATCGTCGGGAAATACCTCGGGAAAATCCCGAATCACCTTTACATTTTCTACCGACTTCTTCTCTTTCCTTCCATCTAATACATATGCTAAAAAGGACGAACATCCTTTGGCTAAACATTTCCTAGCTTTAACCGCGGTCATAAGACATGGTAGATGGTGTCGTCTCTCACCATACACATAAACTTTTTCATTGTCGGGAGTCCTAATCGAGACTATCTTCTTCCCACATAAAATCTTTGCTTGATTCTCACCCAACCAATCCATACCTATGACTATATCAAAACCCGCAATTTCCATGGGTAATAAATTCACCTTAAACTTTCTCCCATCTATTTCCAATTCACAATTTCGACACATATGTTGAACTATGGAGGTTTTACCATCCGCAATTTCTATATCATAAATTTCATCAAGGAGTTCTAATGGCACATTCAACACCACAACAAAATCATGTGACACAAACGAATAAGTATCACCCGAGTCAAATAAGATCCGGGCGGGAATAGAATTTACTAGTAGGGTACCTGAAACGACATCGTGGGCTTCTTTGGCTTCATCTCGGGTAAGTTGGAAGGACCGTCCCTTGACTTTTGTCGGCTCCGCTTTCTTTTGAGCGGTTGACACCATAGTCTAACTTCCCTTCTTCGGGCATGCATTGCTATAGTGCCCTTTTTCATGGCACGAATAGCACTCGATTTCATCCAACGGTTTGGCCCGGCAATCCCTTGCCATATGCCCCGGTCTTCCCCATTTGAAACATGATTTTGAATCCGCCAAACATTCCCCCTTGTGGTCCTTGCCACACTTCTTACATGCACCCACACTTGTTTGCTTAGAGAAGGTCGGGGTGAACTTTCCTCTCTTTACCGAACCCGAGCTCCCTTCAAACTTCCTCTTCTCAAACTTTTCAAACTTTGGCCTCTCATTGATTCTCCTTTGGCCCACTTCCTCCACATTCCTCGCCGCACTAATAGCCTCATCTAGTGTGGCGGCCCTCTTTACTTCTAACTCATACTCCCACGGGAGTCCATTGGCATACCGAACAATCCGGGATCTCTCATCCGGATACAATTTGATCACAAACGGGATTAACCCTGTGAACTTCCAAGTGTACTCCTCGACACTAAAACCACCCTTCTTCAAATGAACAAACTCTTCTTGGAGTTTCTCCAAATTTCTTTCGGGGCAAAACTTTGCCTTCAACCGACTCACAAACTCTTCCCACATCATCTTGTACATCGCCCTTTTTCCCAATGTTTCATACAAAGTATCCCACCACACGAGGGCCTCATCCTTCAACAACCGAGAAGCATAAATCACCATATCACCATCCTTTCATTTACTAGCTTCAAGGACTTGCTCGGTTTCACGGATCCAACGGATCGTGACTTTTGGTTCGGAGCTACCATAGTAGTTATCGGGCTTAAAAGCCATAAAATTTTTGTACGTGCACCCCTTCCTTTCCCTTGGCTCGGGGTCACTCTCTCCTTCTTCCGTTGAGGACCTCTCGGTTTGAGCAACACTACTTGACTTGCTTTTCGTGCGGGGTGGAGATTCCTCCCGCCGTTCACGTGCCTTATGCTCATTGAGGATTCGGTTCACATCCTTGTTCACTATGTCCCTCATTTGATTGAACATAGTTTGGAGATGTTCCACGGTAACCGGGGTGTGAGTGTTCCTATCAACACCCGAATTCTCCACTTCATCACGAGGTGGAGGACCAAATACCGGTTCAACAAGGTTATTCGAATCTTGCCCTTGATCAAGCGGGCCTCTTGTACTTCTAGTTCTCACCATTTTGCTATAATAAGACATCAATCATTTAGTAGTCAATTCATTAAAGTAACGGTGGCTTTGACCTTTTCACAACCAACATGACCTATTCCCTTAAGGTCAACCTTATCGGACCTACACTTTAAGGTCTCAATAGCCATTTCATAAGTATCCTATGGAACCTACGGTCCTACTAGCTCAGTTTAAGTCTAGGATGGTCAATTCAACCTAGTTCACTTAAACTATAGCTCTGATACCAAGTTGTAACACCTCAATTTTCAAAACAATATTTAAATAACATTTAATCCAAAATACATGATATTGTATCGGTGTCAACTACCAGTTTTACAAAAATGAAAAGGTTTCTTGTTCGAGATTATCAGAGTTTACAAAAAACGGTGTTACAAATTATATCTTAACCATAGGATAAGGACTCTAATCATCAACACCGAGCTAATCTCAACAAGGCCTCTTCTAAACGGGCCTTCTAGATCTTCGATCCCGAACCTGAGTACATAGCAAAAACACAAACATAGTACGTGAGACAAAATTGCCTCGTGAGATACATGGGTTTTAGACCCGATAAACAAATAGTCAAATAATATCATTTAATCTTAAAATAATATTACTAAGTTTATTTTGGGTCACTTTATCACTTTCATCATTGGCCAATGTCAAGATAATCGGAATGCCTCCAATCTATCAAGACCATCATTTCCACGGTAATTGGAATGCCTCCAATCTACCGGGACTCATAGGTATTGGGTAATCGGAATGCCTCCAATCTACCACTAACCTTAAGGTACCGTAATAACCGGAATGCCTCCAATCTACTACGGCCCTAGGGATATCATCATCGTCATCATTTCTTATCTTTTATCGTTATGAGCTTATAACTCCATCTTTTCGTATTCAATCAATCATGTAACCATCATACAAGCAATTCATCATATATCACATAAATGACTAAATTACTTAAAGACTCGATAAAAAAACCATTTAATCATAAAAACATTTACTAGCTATGTACCCATTTTGAAAGTTCACATGTACTCACCTTAGCCAAGCTTAACCAGTTGTTGTGTTCTTTAATCACCAATATCACTTCTCGAGATTTGAATGCCTCAAATCTTCCAACCGACAATCTATTATCAAAACCAATACAATGGTTTGCATTAATCATCTATACTAACTACATAATCCATGGCTAGTTAACTACTAGCACCATTTTTCCCCAAAATTACCAACCCTAGGTTCATAAATCACCACATTTTCGTGTATCCATAACATGACCACGTTTTCCTTGTCAAAATACCATAGATCTAAGTTATATTACTTCCATTTAACCATTCATGAACAAATCCATAACTAGGGTTTGAGATTCAAGCTTTCCCTACTTGAATCTATGGCTAAAAACTCAAGAGAAATGAAGATTTACCTTGGATCTTCAACTAGGAGCAAGAATCACCAAGATTTGATGAAGATTGAGCTCCAAACAGCAACTTAAGCTCAGAAATCGCACACACCAAAAGAGAGAAGAAAACTAGGGTTTCATATGACATAAATGAAGTTTTCCCGAATTAAATGCTGGTGTCTGGCAGAGTTCACGATCGTGACCAAGTTCGCGTCGTGAACTCTTTCCCATACGCATAGTTCGCGATCGGTAAGTGATCGGGACTACTTCGCGACGAATGGCTCAACTCCCTGGACCGAGTTCGCGATCGCGAACAATAGTTCGCGCCGTGAACTCTCATAGCAGCCCAGGCTGCACTTTTTAATCTTTAGCTCGACCCGGTTTCACACATAACTTCCTCGTACGGTGTCCAAACGACACAAAACCAATTCCTACGTTCCTTAAACGATTTATCCTTATTTATCATATTTTTGTACAATTTATTTATTTACAAAATTCGGGTCGTTACAAATACAATTTAAAAAATGGATAATTATAGATTATTGATCATAGCTAATGGTTATAATGGTTCACATGCCATTCATATGGGTAATGGACACCAATTAAGGTTTAAAATGGATACTTATAGGTAATAGGTCCTAGCTAGTGGTCAAAATCATTCACGGGGGATTCGTATGTGTTCAAGACACCAATTATAGTTTAAAAAATGGATACTTAAAGGTTATTGGGCATAGCTAGTGGTTATAATGGTTCACGGGCCATTCGTATGGGTTCTAGACACCAATTACAGTTTAAAAAATGGATAATTATAGGTTATTGGTCGTAGCTAGTGGTTATAATGGTTCACGAGCCATTCATATGGGTAATGGACACCAATTAAGGTTTAAAATGGATACTTATAGGTTATTGGTCATAACTAGTGATCAAAATCATTCACGGGGCATTCATATGTGTTCTAGACACCAATTACCGTTTAAAAAATGGATACTTATAGGTTATTGGTCATAACTAGTGGTTATAATGGTTCACGGGCCATTTGTATGGGTTATCAACACCAATTACAGTTTAAAAAATGGATACTTATAGGTTATTCATTATAGCTAGTGGTTATAATAGTTCATGGGCCATTCGTATGGGCTATGGACGCCAATTCCGGTTTAATATGGATACTTATAGGTTATTCGGCGTAGCTAGTGGTTATAATGGTTCACGGGCCATTCGTATGGGATCTAGACACCAATTACAGTTTAAAAAATGGATAATTATAGGTTATTGGTCATAGTAAATGGTTATAATGGTTCACGGGCCATTCGTATGGGTAATGGACTCCAATTAAGGTTTAAAATGGATACTTATAGGTTATAGTTCATAGCTAGTGGTCAAAATCATTCAAGGGGCTTTCGTATGGGTTCTAGACACCAATTAAAATTTAAAACTGGGTAATTATAGGTTATTGGTCATAGCTAATGGTTATAATGGTTCACGGGCCATTCGTATGGGTAATGGACACCAATTAAGGTTTAAAATGGATACTTATAGGTAATAGGTCATAGCTAGTGGTCAAAATCGTTCACGGGGCATTCGTATGTGTTCTAGACACCAATTACAGTTTCAAAAATGGATACTTATAGGTTATTGGTAATAGCTAGTGGTTATAATGGTTCACGGGCCATTTGTATGGGTTATTAACACCAGTTAAAGTTTAAAAAAAGGATACTTATAGGTTATTGGTTATACCGAGTGGTTATAACGGTTCACATGAAATTCCTATGGGCTATGGACGCCAAAGCAGGATAACATGGATACTTATAGGTTATTGGGCGTAGCTAGTGGTTATAATGGTTCACGGGCCATTCGTATGTGTTATCGACACTAATTACAATTTAAAAAATGGATAATTATAGGTTATTGGGCATAGCTGGTGGTTATAATGGTTCACGAGCCATTCGTATGGGCTATGGACGCCAATTCCGGTATAACATGGATACTTATAGGTTATTGGGCGTAGCTAGTGGTTATAATGGTTCACGGGCAATTCGTATGGGTTCTAGACACCAATTACAGTTTAAAAAATGGATACTTATAGGTTATTGGTCATAGCTAGTGGTTATATAGGTTCACGGGTCATTCGTATGGGTAATGGGCACCAGTTAAGGTTTAAAATGGATACTTATAGGTTATTGGTCATAGCTAGTGGTCAAAATCATTCAAGGGGCATTCGTATGGATTCTAGACACCAAATACAATTTAAAAAATGGATAATTATAGGTTATTGATCATAGCTAATGGTTATAATGGTTCACGGGCCATTCATATGGGTAATGGACACCAATTAAGGTTTAAAATGGATACTTATAGGTAATAGGTCCTAGCTAGTGGTCAAAATCATTCACGGGGGATTCGTATGTGTTCTAGACACCAATTATAGTTTAAAAAATGGATACTTAAAGGTTATTGGGCATAGCTAGTGGTTATAATGGTTCACGGGCCATTCGTATGGGTTCTAGACACCAATTATAGTTTAAAAAATGGATAATTATAAGTTATTGGTCGTAGCTAGTGGTTATAATGGTTCACGGGCCATTCATATGGGTAATGGACACCAATTATGGTTTAAAATGGATACTTATAGGTTATTGGTCATAACTAGTGGTCAAAATCGTTCACGGGGCATTCATATGTGTTCTAGACACAAATTACCGTTTAAAAAATGGATACTTATAGGTTATTGGTCATAACTAGTGGTTATAATGGTTCACGGGCCATTTGTATGGGTTATCAACACCAATTACAGTTTAAAAAATGGATACTTATAGGTTATTCATTATAGCTAGTGGTTATAATAGTTCATGGGCCATTCGTATGGGCTATGGATTCCAATTCCGGTTTAATATGGATACTTATAGGTTATTCGGCGTAGCTAGTGGTTATAATGGTTCACGGACCATTCGTATGGGATCTAGACACCAATTACAGTTTAAAAAATGGATAATTATAGGTTATTGGTCATAGCTAATGGTTATAATGGTTCACGGGCCATTCGTATGGGTAATGGACACCAATTAAGGTTTAAAATGGATACTTATAGGTTATAGGTCATAGCTAGTGGTCAAAATCATTCAAGGGGCTTTCGTATGGGTTCTAGACACCAATTACAATTTAAAAAATGGATAATTATATGTTATTGGTCATAGCCAATGGTTATAATGGTTCACGGGCCATTCGTATGGGTAATGGACACCAATTAAGGTTTAAAATGGATCCTTATAGGTAATAGGTCATAGCTAGTGGTCAAAATCGTTCACGGGGCATTCGTATGTGTTCTAGACACCAATTATAGTTTCAAAACTGGATACTTATAGGTTATTGGTAATAGCTAGTGGTTATAATGGTTCACGGGCCATTTGTATGGGTTATTAACACCAGTTAAAGTTTAAAAAAAGGATACTTATAGGTTATTGGTTATACCGAGTGGTTATAATGGTTCACGGGAAATTCATTTGGGCTATGGACGCCAAAGCAGTTTAACATGGATACTTATAGGTTATTGGGTGTAGCTAGTGGTTATAATGGTTCACGGGCCATTCGTATGGGTTATCGACACCAATTACAATTTAAAAAATGGATAATTATAGGTTATTGGGCATAGCCGGTGGTTATAATGGTTAACGAGCCATTCGTAAGGGTAATGCACACCAATTACGGTTTAAAAAGGATACTTATAGGTTATAGGTCATAGCTAGTGGTGAAAATCGTTCATGGGGCATTCGTATGTATTCTAGACACCAATTACAGTTTAAAAATGGATACTTATAGGTTATAGTTAATAGCTAGTGGTTATAATGGTTCACGGGCCATTCGTATGGGTAATGGACACCAGTTAAGGTTTAAAATGGATACTTATAGGTTATTGGTCATAGCTAGTGGTCAAAATCATTCAAGGGGCATTCGTATGGGTTCTAGACACAAATTACAATTTAAAAAATGAATAATTATAGGTTATTGGTCATAGCTAATGGTTATAATGGTTCTGTAACACCCAAAAATTTACAAGATTTTTAAAACTTTTTAAATATAATATTTTAATGGAAAAGTCCCAATAATTCAAATATAAAATAGTAATGTCGTTAATTAACGAAATCTTAAATGCGGAAATAGTTTAATAAAGAAAAATGTTTATAATAATAATAATTGTTGTCCACATCAGCATAGGCAGAATACAGCGGTCAACCGTCCACCTTCTCCTTTCCTTTGCTGGTACCTGAAACAATGTGGGGGAAAGTTTGGGTCAGCTGGGGAAGCTGAGTGAATAATTCTCAAAATGCAAACAATCATAACATACAACACATGAGGGCACATCGGTGTACTCCTACTCAGAATCTACTCGATTAATTACTCAGATTTATTTCTCAGATTTTATTACTCAGATTTTAATTTATATAGCGCGCTTGTGTGATTTGGGACGAGAGATCAACCTCGCCCCTCCTCACACCTCAGATAGGCATAAGCCAAAAACTCAGACGGGAGTGATCCCAAAACTCAGACGGGAATAATCCCAAAACTCAGACAGGAATAATCCCAAAACTCAGACGGGAGGTGATCCCAGGCATATAGCCAAAAACTCAGATGTGTGTTATTATGTTTTATTATCTCTTTAACATAATTATCTCAGATGCCCTAGCAAGTAGTAGCACAGAATGACCCTGTGCCGAGCTCAGTTACCCAGGCACAATGTCTCAGATTAAAATAAATCAACAGCTGCTCAGATACTCAGATAGCATGTCAAACTCATATAACAAATCAAACTCAGATAGCGGATCAAACTCAGATAACAGCTCAAGCTCAGATAACAATTATGGTGCAAGAAATGTAACACATAAGTCATGCATGTACAACGTTAAAACTGAATACACGGTGAGAATACTCACCTCGAAAACGTAAGCTCTGAAGATCTCTCAACACCCTACAATACTGCTCACCTAGCATCTTGACGACCCTAAGGCACGAAGGATAACCCAAATTAAACTTAACTTAAACCTTTTAAAATGTAAAGTTTCTAAATTAGGAAACCTCAAATTTTTAATTACTCATGTTAGTTAAGTGATTTAAAAATGTAATCATTTTCTTTCTTAAAACAATCTTAACTTCACATCTTTCAGGAATCATTTCACTAGTTTTACTTATTATCCAAAAACCTTTTTCTATAATAATCAAAACCATGAACTTACTAAAGAAAACCATGCATCGAATAATTGAGCAAAATGGTATAATATCAAAATCATCAAAATCCTATACTCACTTTATTAGCGTTTCGAAGGAAAGTTTCTTTTTAATTTAAAAATATATATCATACACTGTTACACGAAAAGACTACTGCTAAAAGACTACTGCTCCCTTTCCCTTTTCGCATAAATAGACAAATCGAGAAAGAAAATGAAGCAAAAGGTTTCTTTAAACATTCTATCAAAACTTTAAACACCAAAATGGATTAAACCCAAACTCTTGAAACATGCAGGTTTGCTAAAACGTTTTCCTTCTTATTAAACTAATAAAGTTTTCCCTAGATGAAAGCAATAAAACTTTCCTTGATAAAAAGAAAAATAAATGATAAAGAATGGGGCATGGTATTAATCTGTTTAAACCCCAAACCCACATCACCCTCATTTCATGCAAAACGGACGAACAAGAGGAATGGGAAAAGGGTTTGTACCACATGGCTTGCTACAAGTTCTGCTTGAAACCGCACAATCGGAATCAGAAACGGAGCTCCACGGCGGCAACGGTGCTCACCGGAAAGAAAAGTAGTTCGCCGGAACCGTACGGAAACGACACGAGTTCGCCGGATCAGAAACGAGCTAAGGCTCACCGGACACGAAGGCTGAAGTTGACGGGAAGATCGAGCTCACGGTGGGATGGCGGTGATGTCTTCAGAAACGGACAACCGAGTGCTTGCCGGAAACAGAAACGAGATGGACTGTGGCGGAACAGAAACTTACGGGAATAGAATTGGGACGACGGGGTGTCACGGTGGTCGATAGAGGATACGGTGGTGTTTTCATGGAGAAGAAGGTGGTGGTACGTTCATGGCTGCCGGAAAGGTGCTAGCCAAATACACAAAAGTGGGAATAATAGGGTATGGCGGCTAGGGTATAGGGCAACACTTTTTAGTTATATACATGCTACAGCCACAAGATGACAGCCAGGCCCCAAATATCGAAATGCATGGGCCTTTCTAAATCGGACAGGTGGTACACTAGCCCAAAAGTTTACTCCTCAACCGAACCTCACCTGCTCTCTTTTCCCATCTGATATACCCCCTACACACATATTCATTTGACTTGGGACTAGACTTATTCTGATCACGTGACATCAATAATAAAATTCATTATTTATGTTAAATGGTTAAACCAAGAAGTGTATTATATCACACAAGGAAAATCATGTAATTAACATTAGCGAAACTTTCACAAACCATTATTCCCTAACTCAAGTTAATTGGATTTTAAAGTAATAAATATACTTATCCGAAATTTTGGGGCGTTACAACTCAACTCCACTTGAAATAGACTTCGTCCCCGAAGTCATGGCTCGGAAAAAGCTCAGGGTAGCGATCTCGCATCTCAATCACGCTTGGCAACGACACACGTCCTCAATGGAAAATAACGCAAAGGTTAACAATAAAACGAAACTCTCCAAAGATTACGGATGGAATGAAATTCTTCAAAAATTAAGAGTTTGAATGGAATTCTTCAGGGCGACCTATGCGATCAAAATAAATTCCAGTTCCTGCAACTGTTCGCACCATCTGCTGTCTCTAATGGCGCAACATGATAAGATTAAAAGGATAAAAATAGAAAGGTTCTGCAAGGATCTCGGATTTCTCATGATGACGGTTGAAGCACAAAATGACCCACGATACTCGGATGTAGACGTCTTCTTGTTCTTGTAATCGGACATAGTTGATGCACTTAGTGGCCAACGTTGCGTTGAATCTCCGATTCAACTCCACTCGGAAATTGGTTTACGGTTTGGCTTGTGGCGACAGATGATCTCGGCGTGGTACTAGGTCATCTAAACCAATTTCACAATCACACTCGGCTCTCTTATGGCGATAACAACAAGTTTTTACGGGGAAAAAAAATACTTCCTGCACAGCTCCATGTAACAACACTATACACTTTATCAATAATCAAATTTTAATTATAGCCCATCTCTATCAATAATGACTCAGAAAATGTCCTCTACTCTATGGGGCATCATCTTGCTAAAGCATAAGAAACGAACGTGTGGGTCACCCCACTGTCAAATAACACAAAAATAGGCACAATATCCACCAATGTGTCCATATCACACAAGAATTTCATATACTTAGGTATTGCACACCAAAACATGACCCAAAAATATAACCCAAACCTAACTCAGAATTAAAATCAAAACCTGTCTCAAGAATATAACTCAGAAATCTGACTCAGAAATAAGCTCGGGACATATAACTCAAAAGGTAAACTCATAAGTAAACTCATAATTATAACTCGGGAATATTATATTTACTAGTAACAATATCAGTTGTAGTTCACATATTCTCATTCCTATGACTCATCGTGGTCTATATTAACAATTCATTACGAAATTTAAAATTTCTCTTTATTATTTCAACCACATACTTACTCCTTAATCCCGTGTTATCTTAAGGATTTCTCATTACCCCATTAATAATTTAATTCATTAGTTTTCATTTACTCTGTCAAGCAATTGCCATTTATTCCCACTTTAAAATGTTACTCTTTACACCTTAATTTAGCGCCTTCTTCTTTTAGTATTTCTCGGGCCTCATTTTTATAAATCTCGTTTTATTCACTTACTTAATTCCTCATTTGCTTGATTCAATAGCTAACCCTAATCCAGTAATTTAATTATATTATAGTATATTATCTGATCATTCTAAGTGATAAAATATATTACTCAATTCAAAATTTTCATTCAATAATCCCCCTTAGCTCTAATTTAGTAACTACTCATAAATAAGCTTTTCTACTCTGATCCATTTAATTTAAAACTTTTATCCTATAACTCGTTTTAATCACGTTTTTACTTATCTTGATTTACTAATTTTTCATAATACTCAAAATAAAGTTTTCTCATTTTAGCTCGCTTTAATAACTCATTACCAACTCAATTAACGACCTTATTTTAACTCATTTCCTCAAAATTTCATTGTAGCAGTTTTCTCTTATCTGACTCATTAAAGTTCTCGGTACCTTAATTTAATGATTTCTCATTTTCATATTTTTAACCACGTTGGAATATGTATATTTACCTCGTTATATTGTACATAATTATGTTATTTATTATTTCTCTTTTGCACAATGGCACTCCATTGAATTGACTTAATTTATTAATTCCTCCATTAAACTCGATTTATCAATTTGTTATAACTCTATAATTACTCCATAGAATACTCTTCTAAATTCGTTGAACAATCATATGTATCTAGATTCATACTTTAAATTCTCATCCAGAAAAATCTCTCTATATAAGCATCATGCTCATAATAATTATAAATAATACTTATTTTAATTTTGCAATTTCCCTTTTTACCCCTACCCAACTCCACTTGGAGAAAAAAAAACTCGTCCTCGAGTTTGGAACTAGCATTCTCTACCCAAATAAAACAAACAAGCATATAATCACTCAAGCAATTAGGATACACACACTAATTTCACAATAACAAGCATTGGTCCATCGTTCCCCTCAAAATATCCCCATAACCAACCAAAAGTCATGTGCGTACGGTAATAGGGGCCCTCTATTACTTTCGACACCTACTTTTGTTTGGTCACGAGTCAATTCCAAAGTTTACAACTTCCCACACAAAAATTCCACCAGCAAATCACACTCAGAAAAAGAAAAATTTATTTTCCATATCTAATAAATACAATTTCGCACTCAGTTATATGTACTCAAAATCTTATAAACATTACTCAGAAATGCACTCAGCAAAAGGCACTCAGCCAAAACATTTTATTATGTTTTCAACACTTTAACTCAGAACATAATATAGCTCATAAGCTCTTTTAATTCATTTTAAATAGATCACCACCGAATTAATGATGATAGTTTCCCTTTAGTTCACTTTTAATAAATACCGTTTAAGATAAACTTGAATAATTTATCTTTAATTCAGCTCGGAAATTCTCGACGAATTAGTATAACAACGTATATAGTTTATTCAGTATCTTTGCGTTAATTTAATAATTCTTCATTGAACTCATTAATCACATAAAGAAAAATTGAAGGATTTTCATACTCAGCTTTTTAAATCACATACTTTAAAGGTTTTCTTCTTTGATCTCAATTTAATAAATCTCAGTTTATTATTTCCTAGCATTTTTTTTTTCTCAATACTCGTGTCTCATCTCTTTATAAAAGTATTTTCCTTTTTAATTGTCCAAAGATTTCATAACACCCAAAATTCTAAAAATTTCACAAATTCTAAATTTGATGAATAACTGAAAAAGTTCCAATAAATAAAATCTCAAATGATAATTTAACATTTAAAAACATGTTTAATCCACTTGAAGTTTTAAAACTAAAAAAAAAAAACGACTCTGAAATAACAAATAAAAATGAAAGGCAATTCTAGTTAAGATTTCTCGTCTAGCTCAAATGTAAATAATTTAAATAATTATCAATTTTTTTATTTATTTATTTATTTATTTATTTCCTTTTTATAAAATATGTTCTCGGTATTTTCACTTTACTCCACTTGATAAATCATCATAAAAATATTCTTTAAATCAGTTGATAATATAAATATATTTCATTTACTCGTTTCACAGTTTACTCGTTTCAATAACTCTTTTTATTAAGTGCTTTCCCAAAATGTAAGATTTTAATATTTTCTCGATGTGACAATTCATTATTCTTCATTTCTTATTTACCCATAACATGTTCTCATAAAATAATTTATGGAATTTATATCATAATTTCATATCCACTTATTAGTACCCCCTTTTGGTTAAAATTTCTCAATTTTATAAAATCTCACAGATTATATAATGTAATTATAATTTTTAGCGTTTATAACGCAGATGCACTCAGAATTACACACGAAAAATATACTCAGAAAAGCGATCCTCGTCGCGAAATACACCAAGAGTTAAATCAGAATTATACTCGAGTAATAACATCAATTCTCATATTTGTCATAAAATTCATTACTCCTCTTTAATACTAATAACTTCCTCATTTACTCAAGCATATTTCTCATTTAGATAATTTAAGGATTTTATATCCTCAGTTTATATCCATTTATTACACTTTTGGTTAAATTATCTCAGAATTTATGAAATCTCACTTCAACTCTATAAGGTGTTTCTCTAAATTTAAAACTTTTATTATTTTTCTCATTGAAATTTATAATTTCACATTTCTCCAGTTTATGTTTTTGTATGTATAAATATATAGAACTCTAATGAATTAAAACCAAAACTATGCTCAAATTAAGCTTTAAATAATACTCATAATTATAGAATCTTGTATTAGTATATTTATATACATATACGTTTATCCATACAATTCACAGGTATTTCTCTCAGGGAATAAGCTGAAAATTTTCAGAATACGCTACTCGTCTATACTCAGAATATAGCAAAATCTCAAATAAATAATACTCTAAAATATTACCGGCAGTAGGAAGCGAGAGGTCGACGTGACATGCTGTACGTTTGATGTGGAAACTTTTCTCAGAAAAAAAAAATATTTGACTCTTTTCTCGTTTTAAAAACTCGATACTCAAACTTGAGTTTGAATTCGCCCCTTGCGAACCCAAATCCCTCAAGTCAGTGCTCTGATACCAACTTGTAACACCCAAAAATTTACAAGATTTTTAAAACTTTTTAAATATAATATTTTAATGGAAAAGTC
Source organism: Calendula officinalis (assembly GCA_963853835.1). Taxonomy (NCBI): domain Eukaryota; kingdom Viridiplantae; phylum Streptophyta; class Magnoliopsida; order Asterales; family Asteraceae; genus Calendula; species Calendula officinalis. The sequence continues at coordinate 63,404,581 of OY970825.1, read as the reverse complement.
CCAATAATTCAAATATAAAATAGTAATGTCGTTAATTAACGAAATCTTAAATGCGGAAATAGTTTAATAAAGAAAAATGTTTATAATAATAATAATTGTTGTCCACATCAGCATAGGCAGAATACAGCGGTCAACCGTCCACCTTCTCCTTTCCTTTGCTGGTACCTGAAACAATGTGGGGGAAAGTTTGGGTCAGCTGGGGAAGCTGAGTGAATAATTCTCAAAATGCAAACAATCATAACATACAACACATGAGGGCACATCGGTGTACTCCTACTCAGAATCTACTCGATTAATTACTCAGATTTATTTCTCAGATTTTATTACTCAGATTTTAATTTATATAGCGCGCTTGTGTGATTTGGGACGAGAGATCAACCTCGCCCCTCCTCACACCTCAGATAGGCATAAGCCAAAAACTCAGACGGGAGTGATCCCAAAACTCAGACGGGAATAATCCCAAAACTCAGACAGGAATAATCCCAAAACTCAGACGGGAGGTGATCCCAGGCATATAGCCAAAAACTCAGATGTGTGTTATTATGTTTTATTATCTCTTTAACATAATTATCTCAGATGCCCTAGCAAGTAGTAGCACAGAATGACCCTGTGCCGAGCTCAGTTACCCAGGCACAATGTCTCAGATTAAAATAAATCAACAGCTGCTCAGATACTCAGATAGCATGTCAAACTCATATAACAAATCAAACTCAGATAGCGGATCAAACTCAGATAACAGCTCAAGCTCAGATAACAATTATGGTGCAAGAAATGTAACACATAAGTCATGCATGTACAACGTTAAAACTGAATACACGGTGAGAATACTCACCTCGAAAACGTAAGCTCTGAAGATCTCTCAACACCCTACAATACTGCTCACCTAGCATCTTGACGACCCTAAGGCACGAAGGATAACCCAAATTAAACTTAACTTAAACCTTTTAAAATGTAAAGTTTCTAAATTAGGAAACCTCAAATTTTTAATTACTCATGTTAGTTAAGTGATTTAAAAATGTAATCATTTTCTTTCTTAAAACAATCTTAACTTCACATCTTTCAGGAATCATTTCACTAGTTTTACTTATTATCCAAAAACCTTTTTCTATAATAATCAAAACCATGAACTTACTAAAGAAAACCATGCATCGAATAATTGAGCAAAATGGTATAATATCAAAATCATCAAAATCCTATACTCACTTTATTAGCGTTTCGAAGGAAAGTTTCTTTTTAATTTAAAAATATATATCATACACTGTTACACGAAAAGACTACTGCTAAAAGACTACTGCTCCCTTTCCCTTTTCGCATAAATAGACAAATCGAGAAAGAAAATGAAGCAAAAGGTTTCTTTAAACATTCTATCAAAACTTTAAACACCAAAATGGATTAAACCCAAACTCTTGAAACATGCAGGTTTGCTAAAACGTTTTCCTTCTTATTAAACTAATAAAGTTTTCCCTAGATGAAAGCAATAAAACTTTCCTTGATAAAAAGAAAAATAAATGATAAAGAATGGGGCATGGTATTAATCTGTTTAAACCCCAAACCCACATCACCCTCATTTCATGCAAAACGGACGAACAAGAGGAATGGGAAAAGGGTTTGTACCACATGGCTTGCTACAAGTTCTGCTTGAAACCGCACAATCGGAATCAGAAACGGAGCTCCACGGCGGCAACGGTGCTCACCGGAAAGAAAAGTAGTTCGCCGGAACCGTACGGAAACGACACGAGTTCGCCGGATCAGAAACGAGCTAAGGCTCACCGGACACGAAGGCTGAAGTTGACGGGAAGATCGAGCTCACGGTGGGATGGCGGTGATGTCTTCAGAAACGGACAACCGAGTGCTTGCCGGAAACAGAAACGAGATGGACTGTGGTGGAACAGAAACTTACGGGAATAGAATTGGGACGACGGGGTGTCACGGTGGTCGATAGAGGATACGGTGGTGTTTTCATGGAGAAGAAGGTGGTGGTACGTTCATGGCTGCCGGAAAGGTGCTAGCCAAATACACAAAAGTGGGAATAATAGGGTATGGCGGCTAGGGTATAGGGCAACACTTTTTAGTTATATACATGCTACAGCCACAAGATGACAGCCAGGCCCCAAATATCGAAATGCATGGGCCTTTCTAAATCGGACAGGTGGTACACTAGCCCAAAAGTTTACTCCTCAACCGAACCTCACCTGCTCTCTTTTCCCATCTGATATACCCCCTACACACATATTCATTTGACTTGGGACTAGACTTATTCTGATCACGTGACATCAATAATAAAATTCATTATTTATGTTAAATGGTTAAACCAAGAAGTGTATTATATCACACAAGGAAAATCATGTAATTAACATTAGCGAAACTTTCACAAACCATTATTCCCTAACTCAAGTTAATTGGATTTTAAAGTAATAAATATACTTATCCGAAATTTTGGGGCGTTACAGGTTCACGGGCCATTCGTATGGGTAATGGACACCAATTAAGGTTTAAAATGGATTCTTACAGGTTATAGGTCATAGCTAGTTCTCAAAATCGTTCACGGGGCATTCGTATGTGTTCTACACACCAATTATAGTTTAAAAAATGGATAGTTATAGGTTATTGGTCATAGCTAGTGGTTATAATGGTTCACGGGCCATTCGTATGGGTTCTAGACACCAATTACAGTTTAAAAAATTGATAATTATAGGTTATTGGTCGTAGCTAGTGGTTATAATGGTTCACGGGCCATTCATATGGGTAATGGACACCAATTAAGGTTTAAAATGGATACTTATAGGTTATTGGTCATAACTAGTGGTCAAAATCATTCACGGGGCATTCATATGTGTTCTAGACACCAATTACCGTTTAAAAAATGGATACTTATAGGTTATTGGTCATAACTAGTGGTTATAATGGTTCACGGGCCATTTGTATGGGTTATCAACACCAATTACAGTTTAAAAAATGGATACTTATAGGTTATTCATTATAGCTAGTGGTTATAATAGTTCATGGGCCTTTCGTATGGGCTATGGACGCCAATTCCGGTTTAATATGGATACTTATAGGTTATTCGGCGCAGCTAGTGGTTATAATGGTTCACGGGCCATTCGTATGGGATCTAGACACCAATTACAGTTTAAAAAATGGATAATTATAGGTTATTGGTCATAGCTAATGGTTATAATGGTTCACAGGCCATTCGTATGGGTAATGGACACCAATTAAGGTTTAAAATGGATACTTATAGGTTATAGGTCATAGCTAGTGGTCAAAATCATTCAAGGGGCTTTCGTATGGGTTCTAGACACCAATTACAATTTAAAAAATGGATAATTATAGGTTATTGGTCATAGCCAATGGTTATAATGGTTCACGGGCCATTCGTATGGGTAATGGACACCAATTAAGGTTTAAAATGGATCCTTATAGGTAATAGGTCATAGCTAGTGGTCAAAATCGTTCACGGGGCATTCGTATGTGTTCTAGACACCAATTACAGTTTCACAAATGGATACTTATAGGTTATTGGTAATAGCTAGTGGTTATAATGGTTCACGGGCCATTTGTATGGGTTATTAACACCAGTTAAAGTTTAAAAAAAGGATACTTATAGGTTACTGGTTATACCGAGTGGTTATAATGGTTCACGGGAAATTCGTTTGGGCTATGGACGCAAAAACAATTTAACATGGATACTTATAGGTTATTGGTTGTAGCTAGTGGTTATAATGGTTCACGGGCTATTCGTATGGGTTATCGACACCAATTACAATTTAAAAAATGGATAATTAAAGGTTATTGGGCATAGCTGGTGGTTATAATGGTTCACGGGCCATTCGTAAGGGTAATGCACACCAATTAAGGTTTAAAAAGGATACTTATAGGTTATAGGTCATAGCTAGTGGTGAAAATCGTTCATGGGGCATTCGTATGTATTCTAGACACCAATTACAGTTTAAAAAATGGATACTTATAGGTTATAGTTAATAGCTAGTGGTTATAATGGTTCATGGGACATTCATATGGGTAATGGACACCAGTTAAGGTTTAAAATGGATACTTATAGGTTATTATTGGTCATAGCTAGTGGTCAAAATCGTTCAAGGGGCATTCGTATGGGTTCTAGACACAAATTACAATTTAAAAAATGGATAATTATAGGTTATTGGTCATAGCTAATGGTTATAATGGTTCACGGGCCATTCGTATGGGTAATGGACACCAATTAAGGTTTAAAATGGATACTTACAGGTTATAGGTCATAGCTAGTTGTCAAAATCGTTCACGGGGCATTCGTATGTGTTCTACACACCAATTATAGTTTAAAAAATGGATAGTTATAGGTTATTGGTCATAGCTAGTGGTTATAATGGTTCAAGGGCCATTCGTATGGGTTCTAGACACCAATTACAGTTTAAAAATGGATAATTATAGGTTATTGGTCGTAGCTAGTGGTTATAATGGTTCACGGGCCATTCATATGGGTAATGGACACCAATTAAGGTTTAAAGTGGATACTTATAGGTTATTGGTCATAGCTAGTGGTCAAAATCGTTCACGGGGCATTCATATGTGTTCTAGACACCAATTATAGTTTAAAAAATGGATACATATAGGTTATTGCTCATAGCTAGTGGTTATAATGGTTCACGGGCCATTTGTATGGGTTATCAGCACCAGTTACAGTTTAAAAATGGATACTTATAGGTTATTGGTTATACCTAGTGGTTATAATGGTTCACGGGAAATTCGTATGGGCAATGGACGCCAAAGTGGTTTAACATGGATACTTATAGGTTATTGGGCGTAGCTAGTGGTTATAATGGTTCCTGGGCCATTCGTATGGGTTATCGACACCATTACAATTTAAAAAATGGATAATTATAGGTTATTGGTGATAGCTAGTGGTTATAATGGTTCACGGGCTATTTGTATGGGTAATGGACCCAATTAAAGTGTAAAATGGATACTTTCAGGTAATAGGTCCTAGCTAGTGGTCAAAATCGTTCACGGGGGATTCGTATGTGTTCTAGACACCAATTATAGTTTAAAAAATGGATACTTAAAGGTTATTGGGCATAGCTAGTGGTTATAATGGTTCACGAGCCATTCGTATGGGTTCTAGACACCAATTATAGTTTAAAAAATGGATAATTATAGGTTATTGGTCATTGCTAATGGTTATAATGGTTCACGGGTCATTCGTATGGGTAATGGGCACCAGTTAAGGTTTAAAATGGATACTTATAGGTTATTGGTCATAGCTAGGGGTCAAAATCATTCTAGGGGCATTCGTATGGGTTCTTGATGTAAGAATTCGTGACTTTAATCATAGATGATTGAACTGTCAGAATCGTAACCTTAATCATCGGTGATTAAAGTGTTAGATTCGTAACAGCTTAATCATTGGTGATTGAATTGTCAGATTCGTGGCAACCTAATCATTGGTGATTAAACTGCCAGACTCGTGACAACTTAATCATTAGTGATTATACTGTCAGAATTTAGTGCCCACCAACACACATGTACGGGTATCATGGCCGATGATGCGCGAGCCTATCGGGTCACACGCCGGGGGAATTCCTTTCCGATAACACTTAAATTAAGAGAGGTAATTAAAGATGTTGGGAGAAATAAAAGTAGCTTTTATTTCATTGGACCATTTAATGGTCCAATGCATGTAAAGGAAAGCCACTACTTTCTCCACATGCTTGCTTTAATTCTATTGGACCACTTTTTGGTCCAATGCATGTAGAGCTTTTCCACCCACCTCCACTTTCTCTCTTATCTATTTAAGAGAGATGTGGGAGGTGGTTGAAGAAAAAATGAAAAATCGACTACTCTCTAAAAACACAAGTGTTTGGTTGCCGAAATTCTAAGAAAGTTCTTGAGCAATTTCGGTGTCGGGCTAGCAACTCGGAAGGAATCGCTTACTCGGTGTGGATCAATCGATAGAGGGGAACGATTTCGTGACCTTCATCCATAAAAGAGTTCATCATCAACCTTGCGGATGTCTTCGAGGGTATGATGTTCTCTCCTCCTTCTTTGTTGCACGATTTGGGTTCAGAGATTCGGTCATTGGTGGATCTTGGTGGTTAAATATTTTTCTTTTAAATATACGTTTCCGCTGCGTTTTAGAACCCACCAAAATCCAACAGTGGTATCAGAGCCTACTCTAACCGAATCGTGCACATTTTCGGGCTTGAAAAACGATTTGAGGATCGGTTTTGCCATTTTTTTTTAGATTTCGGGTTTTAGCCTTGCTAAACCCATAATATTTTGACTCACACACTTATATGCTTGTCATGATTTTGGCATGAAATGCATGCATGCATAAATTTGTGTTGATGTATGTATTTTATTACATGCAAAGATTCTTAGTGCCTTGAGTGTTTGATTTCGAATCTTTGTCAAAATATTTTTATGAATGGTTGTTGGCACACCATTTTAGCTTTCATGTTTGTAGTAGCTAGAAGATTGGTAACCATTATGCCCTTGACCTTTTGCCGTGTGTTTGGTTGTTATTCATTTGGTGACTTTGTCACAATGGTTTGTAATTAATAATTTATTAATTTCGGTATGTAATATTTATTAATTATGGCTTGCATGCCATTGATTTTCATTTGTAATTGTACTAGTTAGTAGGATTTTGTGGTGTGTTAGCCATTTCCATATTTCTATGTACTTGTAAAACGAAGATCAAAAGACAACCAAATGGAATCATGAAGTGATGTCTAGGCAACCTTGGATTCGATGAAGTCTAATGGAGACGGCGGATTTAGTGGGAGCTCACATGGAAGGTCATTATTTGTCCATAGTTGACCATGTTTTTCCCGGGTTGGCTCACGGGAAAAACGCATAGGCTTTGGGCATGGTTACCAATTTTGTTGTATGCATGTGATGTTTATTTATTTGCTTGGTTGTTAGATTTTCGCAAGGTTAAATAAATAAATAGATTAATTGAAAATGGTTTAATTAAATCACTCGCAATAGATTAATTAAAAGGTGAAAAATGGTTTTGTCACAAAGGTAATTAATCAAAATTTTAAAAGGGATTAATTAAAAGGTGAAAAATGTTTTTGTCACAAAAGTAATTAATCAAAGTTTAAAAGAAACAAAAACCCGTTTTTAGAGAATATCATTTTTATTATCCTAATGATGACGCCACCCAAATCTTGCTAGACAAAGTTGGTTGTCGTGCATTAGCCGAGCCGATTTTGAATAGACAGTGTGGAAGGTGAGTGTGATTCATTTTGTATGATTGGTCGTCGTGCATTAGCCAAACCATTATAGTCAAAATGTTTCACCGCGTATCATGTTGGATGATTTATTTGATTTCTCACAAAATGTAAGTCTTGCACTATCCATTGGAGTGTCACCACTTAAGTCTTGTGGAGCAAGGTCGGTTGTCGAGCGAAACCGAGCTGTGCCTTGTGAAGCAAGATAAGGGTGTGTATAAGTTCCTTAATTAAGTTGGTTGTCGAGCGAAACCGAGCCAATTTAGTTATAGGCTTATCGTGAATCTAGATGGTCGATTTACAAACTTCAAACTAGGTTTTAAATGATTGTCGAGCGAAACCGAGTCATTTAAAATTTGGTTTGAGGTTAGTGCATGTAGGGATCAAACATGCCAAATGACACAATGGTTGTCAAGTGATCCCGCAAGAAGCTAAGAGTTGTAAGTCACAATTGGTACAAAATAAATGCAATTGGTACAATTGGTACAATATGATTATTGGTACAATTCGTACAATATGGCATTAGTACAATATGGTGATTACAATGGTACAATGGATACCACCGGAAATAGCTTTACATTATGATCCGCGGCATACCCGTCATAATGTATTGTGAAATACGGATTCTTAGCCCTTGTTAAATATAAAAGTTTTGGGTAATATATTTACAAGGATCCATCAAACTAACTAAAACTACTTTGCTATTTTTTTAGATGGCATCTTCAAACCCCACCACCACCACCAATGTTTCTTTAAGAGTTTTCCTTGAAAAGGAGAAACTCAATGGTGCAAACTTCCTTGATTGGGAGAGACAACTAAAACTTGTTCTCCGCCATGAAGGAAAGATGCACTTGATTGAAGGACCTCTTCCCGATGAACCAGGGGAGGATGCGATTCAAGCAGCACACGATGCTCATGAACGTCTCACGAAAGAATGTGAGGACGTTACATGTTTAATGTTGAGCACAATGACTCCTGATTTGCAAAAGCAAATGGATCATTTGTACGCTTACGAGCTTATTGTGCAGTTGCGGGACATGTTCCAACAACAAGCAAAGCTAGAGCGGTACGAGTGCCTCAAGAACGTGCTTGATCGTAAACTCCTAGAAGGCGGGGATGTGAGCGCTCACGTGTTGCGTATGAAAGCAAACGTGGAACGCTTGGAGAAGTTAGGCTTCTCCATTGGGAAGGAATTGGCCGTGGATTTTATCCTTAGGTCTCTTCCTACATCATATGAACAGTTTGTTATGAACTATCATATGCATGGTATGGACAAGTCCATAATGGAGCTTCATGGTATGTTGAAGACCGCCGAGTCTACCATGACCAAAAGAAAGCCCAACCCAACACATCCCGTCCTTGCAATTCGAGAAGGAAAGGTCTCCAAGAAGAAGAAGTCCACCCCTACCCCTCAAGGTAAGGGTAAAGGCAAGGTTGGTGCGCCCAAGCCTAAGCCAACTTCGGCCAAGATGGCAAAAGGAAAGGTTCCTCAAGCCATGACACCGGAAGATGCGGACTGCTTCTATTGCGGGAAAAAGGGGCATTTCCGCCGTAGTTGCCCAACATACCTTGAGGAACTCAACAAGCTAAAAGCTAAAGGAGTTGGAGGTACCTCAAAACAAGGTATGTACATGATTGAATTATACCAAACCTCTACTTCGCAAAACTGGGTTTTAGATACCGGTTGTGGCACTCATATTTGTAATACAATACAGGTGCTACGGGAAAGTGAGAGGTTGGTGGTTGGAGAACAAGATCTCATCATGGGAAACAAGGAAGTTGTCCCTGTTGAAGCTAAAGGAAATGTGTTATTGTCCTTTAGATCTAGTTTCTCTATTTTGTTAAAACATGTTCGTTATTCGCCACTTGTGGCAAGAAATATTATTTCATATTTTGCTTTATACATTGACGGTTTTAAGTTTGCTTTTAATGATGATGGCACAATTTCTTGTCATAAAAATGGTGATTATTATTTTAAAGCATTACCGGTTAATGGCATATATGAGATAGATGCACATGTTAGTAACAAAAGATCAATCATGCAAATTGGTTCTACATCCAAAGATAGTTTGGATAGATTATCCTTATGGCATAGTCGTCTTGGCCACATAAACAAGACTCGCATTTCCATGCTTCAAGCAATTGGGTACTTGGAATTGTTTGAACATAGTTCAAATGATGTATGTGAATCTTGCTTATTGGGAAAGATGACTAAAGCTCCCTTCACCGGTGTTAGTGAGAGGGCTAAGGGTTTATTAGACATTGTACACACCGATGTGTGTGGTCCCTTTAAACACCTTACAAGGAATAATTGTAGATACTTCGTAACCTTTATAGATAACTATAGTAGGTTTGGATATGTTTACTTGATTAAACATAAGTCAGAAACCATTGAGGTGTTCAAGACATTCCAAAACGAAGTTGAGAACCAATTGGGCAAGTCAATCAAGATACTTCGATCAGATAGAGGCGGAGAGTATCTTAATCTAGAGTTTATTGACCATCTTAAGAATTGTGGGATTGTCTCACAATTAACACCTCCTAGGACTCCACAATTGAATGGAGTCGCCGAGAGGAGAAATCGAACATTACTTGAATGGAGTCGCAAGAACCCAAATACCCATAAGTTTTTGGGGATATGCTCTAGAAACGGCGTGTAAGCTTCTTAATCTCGTACCAACAAAGAAGGTAGAAAAGACACCTTTCGAGATATGGCATGGGAGTAAACCTCCACTATCCTATCTTAGAGTTTGGGGTTGTCAAGCCTACGTAAAGCGGGAGGCCGATGACAAATTAGAACCCCGTTCAGAAAAGTGTTATTTCATTGGATATCCTAAAGCGGGACTTGGATATTTTTTTTACAAACCTACCGAGAACAAGGTATTTGTTGCTCGAAGGGCAGTATTTCTTGAAAGAGAACTTTTATCCAATGAACCTAATGGAAAGCATATAGATCTTGAGGAAACTCAAGATATATCCAATGAACTACCTAATGTTGGCACTAGCACACAACCTCAAGAGGTTGGTACCGATCAAGAGGATGCGGTAGAAACTGACGTTCCACCATTGTCTCTTCGTAGATCTGGTAGAACTCGCACTGAGCCAGAGAGATATGGGTTTCTCATATCTGAGGGCAGCGAGTTACTAGGGGATCATGATGAACCCTCTACCTACCAGGAAGCGATGGCAGGCCCAGAGTCTGACAAATGAAGAGATGCAATGGAAGTCGAAATGCAATCCATGAAGGACAACCAAGTATGGGAACTGGTTGATCCTACACCCAGCTGTAAGCTTGTGGGGTGTAAATGGGTCTATAAAGTAAAGACCGGCATGGATGGACAGATTGATACTTTCAAAGCACGACTGGTTGCTAAAGGCTTCACTCAAACCCATGGTGTTGACTATGATGAAACCTTTTTCCCCAGTGGCTATGTTGAAATCTATAAGGATACTTATGGCAATTGCCGGCTTTCATGATTATGAAATTTGGCAAATGGATGTAAAAACCGCCTTCCTTAACGGGAAACTTACTGAAGAGGTATATATGAAACAACCTGAGGGTTTTGTACATCCAAAGTATCCTAACAAAGTCTGTCAGCTTAAGAAGTCCATTTATGGACTTAAGCAAGCATCTCGAAGTTGGAATCTTTGCTTTGATGAGAAAATCAAGGAATTTGGATTTTCTAAAAGCATAGATGAACCTTGTGTATACGTCCGGGCTAGTGGGAGCGCGATTGTATTCCTAGTCCTATATGTTGATGACATCTTACTCATTGGGAATGACATTCCAATTTTGAGCGATGTCAAGACATTTCTTGGAAAATGTTTTTCCATGAAGGACTTAGGAAATGCATCATACATCTTGGGAATCAAGATCTATCGAGATAGATCTAAAAGGCTTCTCGGTTTGAGTCAAAGTGCATATATTGACAAAGTTCTAAAGCGGTTTAGAATGGAGGATTCCAAGAAAGGGAATCTTCCTATGTTGCATGGAGTGACTTTGAGCAAGGCTCAATGTCCAAGTTCCGATAAGGAACGTGACGTAATGAAGAAGATCCCTTATGCCTCGGCAGTTGGATCTATCATGTACGCCATGCTATGCACCAGACCTGATGTATCATGTGCACTGAGCGTGGCAAGTAGATATCAATCAAACCCTGGAGAAGCTCATTGGATAGCCTTCAAGAACATCTTGAAATATCTTCGAAGAACGAAGGATATGTTCTTGGTATATGGTGGTATGGAAGAGTTGCGTGTAGTTGGATACACTGACGCAAGCTTCCAAACTGATAGGGATGATTTCCGATCGCAATCGGGTTATGTATTCCTATTGAATGGTGGTGCTGTGAGCTGGAGGAGCTCCAAGCAAGACACAGTTGCTGATTCGATGACAGAATCAGAATACATTGCAGCAAGTGAAGCTGCAAAAGAAGCTGTGTGGATGAGGAAATTCATCAATGACTTGGTAGTTGTCCCTAGCATTGCCGACCCCATTGAAATATTTTGTGACAATGAGGGTGCGGTAGCATTGGCTAAGGAAGCTAGAGCTCACAAAAGAACGAGGCATATTGCTCGTAAATACCACGTTATCCGAGATAAGGTTGAAAGTGGTGATGTTGTCATAAGCAGAGTAGTATCGGAAGAGAACCTTGCCGATCCGTTTACTAAGCCGTTATCACAGGCTGTACATGATTCTCACACTAGAGGAATAGGTGTGAGATTAGCCAGTGATTTAGCTTGAGTACTGTTTTAGTTTGAATTTGATGTTTATTTTGGGAACTTGAAGCAGTATTGTAATTTTGATTGTATTGATGTATAAATATGTCTATACATATGCTTGTTGCAGTTACTTTCAAAATCTTTATTGTGTTCCATCTTTGCATGTTTAAACACTTCCTAGATTTTTATCTAAACATCCACAGTCAGTCATACTTAAATGGAAGTAAGTTATGAATGAAGGCTGAGGCAATGTGTTGGCTATGAGATATAGACGCAACAATTGCCTGTGCTTGAAATGAGTTTCAAGTGACTGGAGACCCTCACCCGAGTTTACTTCATGGAAATTGTCACAAGTATCTCGGGATGATAATATCATTTCATCCTTAGACCAGAGATTCATGAGATTCCAAAGCATAAGTTTACTTTACTTAGATTAATGCTCTAACGCGGTTCGTAAATGGCTGTTATAAGGGGCTTAGTTGGGTAAGGATAACTTATGTGTAGGGACTATGTAGTCAAAAGGATTTGTACCTCAATGAAGAGAGATATCCATGGGCCCCTCGATGATTTAGCGCTGACACCTAAAAGCATGGCCATGCTCGAGTTATATTGAAAATGGTTCAATTACAACTCATTTTGGTCACCACTAAATAAAAGATCGAGAAACATAATCGTGAACGATCTGGAGAATGACGACATTAATCCATGTCTCTTGTTCACAAGGATATCGCGTACAAAGGGATGATACGATCACTTATCTAAAGGAACCATCATTTATATGATTGGTAGTTGTCGAGGATGACGTACCTCGTGCTGACTTGGGGACAAAGATGCCTAGCTAGGGCCGCTCTTTGTTTGTGATACCAATAACACGTCGTGTTGTGTGCAAGTGGGAGTTTGTAAGAATTCGTGACTTTAATCATAGATGATTGAACTGTCAGAATCGTAACCTTAATCATCGGTGATTAAAGTGTTAGATTCGTAACAGCTTAATCATTGGTGATTGAATTGTCAGATTCGTGGCAACCTAATCATTGGTGATTAAACTGCCAGACTCGTGACAACTTAATCATTAGTGATTATACTGTCAGAATTTAGTGCCCACCAACACACATGTACGGGTATCATGGCCGATGATGCGCGAGCCTATCGGGTCACACGCCGGGGGAATTCCTTTCCGATAACACTTAAATTAAGAGAGGTAATTAAAGATGTTGGGAGAAATAAAAGTAGCTTTTATTTCATTGGACCATTTAATGGTCCAATGCATGTAAAGGAAAGCCACTACTTTCTCCACATGCTTGCTTTAATTCTATTGGACCACTTTTTGGTCCAATGCATGTAGAGCTTTTCCACCCACCTCCACTTTCTCTCTTATCTATTTAAGAGAGATGTGGGAGGTGGTTGAAGAAAAAATGAAAAATCGATTACTCTCTAAAAACACAAGTGTTTGGTTGCCGAAAATTCTAAGAAAGTTCTTGAGCAATTTCGGTGTCGGGCTAGCAACTCGGAAGGAATCTCTTACTCGGTGTGGATCAATCGATAGAGGGGAACGATTTCGTGACCTTCATCCATAAAAGAGTTCATCATCAACCTTGCGAGTGTCTTCGAGGGTATGATGTTCTCTCCTCCTTCTTTGTTGCACGATTTGGGTTCAGAGATTCGGTCATTGGTGGATCTTGGTGGTTAAATATTTTTCTTTTAAATATACGTTTCCGCTGCGTTTTAGAACCCACCAAAATCCAACACTAGACACCACATACAATTTAAAAAATGGATAATTATAGGTTATTGGTCATAGCTAATGGTTATAATGGTTCACGGGCCATTCGTATGGGTAATGGACACCAATTAAGGTTTAAAATGGATACTTATAGGTAATAGGTCCTAGCTGGTGATCAAAATCGTTCACGGGGGATTCGTATGTGTTCTAGACACCAATTATAGTTTAAAAATCGATACTTAAAGGTTATTGGGCATAGCTAGTGGTTATAATGGTTCACGAGCCAATCGTATGGGTTTTAGACACCAATTACAGTTTAAAAAATGGATAATTATAGGTTATTGGTCATAGCTAATGGTTATAATGGTTCACGGGCCATTCGTATGGGTAATGGACACCAATTAAGGTTTAAAATGGATACTTATAGGTTATAGGTCATAGCTAGTGGTCAAAATCATTCAAGGGGCTTTCGTATGGGTTCTAGACACCAATTACAATTTAAAAATGGGTAATTATAGGTTATTGGTCATAGCTAATGGTTATAATGGTTCACGGGCCATTCGTATGGGTAATGGACACCAATTAAGGTTTAAAATGGATACTTATAGGTAATAGGTCATAGCTAGTGGTCAAAATCGTTCACGGGGCATTCGTATGTGTTCTAGACACCAATTACAGTTTCAAAAATGGATACTTATAGGTTATTGGTAACAGCTAGTGGTTATAATGGTTCACGGGCCATTTGTATGGGTTATTAACACCAGTTAAAGTTTAAAAAAAGGATACTTATGGGTTATTAACGCCAAAGCAGTATAACATGGATACTTATAGGTTATTGGGCGTAGCTAGTGGTTATAATGGTTCACGGGCCATTCGTATCGGTTATCGACACTAATTACAATTTAAAAAATGGATAATTATAGGTTATTGGGCATAGCTGGTGGTTATAATGGTTCACGAGCCATTCGTATGGGCTATGGACGCCAATTCCGGTATAACATGGATACTTATAGGTTATTGGGCGTAGCTACTGGTTATAATGGTTCACGGGCAATTCGTATGGGTTCTAGAAACCAATTACAGTTTAAAAAATGGATACTTATAGGTTATTGGTCATAGCTAGTGGTTATATAGGTTCACGGGTCATTCGTATGGGTAATGGGCACCAGTTAAGGTCTAAAATGGATACTTATAGGTTATTGGTCATAGCTAGTGGTCAAAATCATTCAAGGGGCATTCGTATGGGTTCTAGACACCAAATACAATTTAAAAAATGGATAATTATAGGTTATTGATCATAGCTAATGGTTATAATGGTTCACGGGCCATTCATATGGGTAATGGACACCAATTAAGGTTTAAAATGGATACTTATAGGTAATAGGTCCTAGCTAGTGGTCAAAATCGTTCACGGGGGATTCGTATGTGTTCTAGACACCAATTCTAGTTTAAAAAATGGATACTTAAAGGTTATTGGGCATAGCTAGTGGTTATAATGGTTCACGGGCCATTCGTATGGGTTCTAGACACCAATTACAGTTTAAAAAATGGATAATTATAGGTTATTGGTTGTAGCTAGTGGTTATAATGGTTCACAGGCCATTCATATGGGTAATGGACACCAATTAAGGTTTAAAATGGATTATAGGTTATTGGTCATAACTACTGGTCAAAATCGTTCACGGGGAATTCATATGTGTTCTAGACACCAATTACCGTTTAAAAAATGGATACCTATAGGTTATTGGTCATAGCTAGTGGTTATAATGGTTCAGGGGCCATTCGTATGGGTTATAAACACCAATTACAGTTTAAAAAATGGATAATTATAGGTTATTCGTTATAGCTAATGGTTATAATGGTTCACGGGCCATTTGTATGGGTAATGGACAACAATTAAGGTTTAAAATGGATACTTATAGGTTATAGGTCATAGCTAGTGGTCAAAATCATTCAAGGGGCTTTCGTATGGGTTCTAGACACCAATTACAATTTAAAAAATGGATAATTATAGGTTATTGGTCATAGCCAATGGTTATAATGGTTCACGGGCCATTCGTATGGGTAATGGACACCAATTAAGGTTTAAAATGGATCCTTATAGGTAATAGGTCATAGCTAGTGGTCAAAATCGTTCACGGGGCATTCGTATGTGTTCTAGATACCAATTACAGTTTCACAAATGGATACTTATAGGTTATTGGTAATAGCTAGTGGTTATAATGGTTCACGGGCCATTTGTATGGGTTATTAACACCAGTTAAAGTTTAAAAAAAGGATACTTATAGGTTATTGGTTATACCGAGTGGTTATAATGGTTCACGGGAAATTCGTTTGGGCTATGGACGCCAAAGCAGTTTAACATGGATACTTATAGGTTATTGGGTGTAGCTAGTGGTTATAATGGTTCACGGGCCATTCGTATGGGTTATCGACACCAATTACAATTTAAAAAATGGATAATTATAGGTTATTGGGCATAGCTGG
The DNA here is from genome assembly GCA_963853835.1 of Calendula officinalis. Lineage (NCBI taxonomy): Eukaryota > Viridiplantae > Streptophyta > Magnoliopsida > Asterales > Asteraceae > Calendula > Calendula officinalis. The sequence goes on along the minus strand of OY970825.1, from coordinate 63,388,420 downwards.
TGGTTATAATGGTTCACGGGCCATTCGTAAGGGTAATGCACACCAATTAAGGTTTAAAAAGGATACTTATAGGTTATAGGTCATAGCTAGTGGTGAAAATCATTCATGGGGCATTCGTATGTATTCTAGACACCAATTACAGTTTAAAAATGGGATACTTATAGGTTATAGTTAATAGCTAGTGGTTATAATGGTTCACGGGCCATTCGTATGGGTAATGGACACCAGTTAAGGTTTAAAATGGATACTTATAGGTTATTGGTCATAGCTAATGGTCAAAATCGTTCAAGGGGCATTCGTATGGGTTCTAGACACAAATTTGTAACATCCCAAAAATCAGAGAAATTTAAAAAAATTTAAATAAATAAAATAATCATTTTCCCCAAAAGTACAAGTAAACAAACGGTCCCATTTCATGAAAACAAAAAAATAAACCGTCTCATGGTTTTTAAATGCGGAATAAATAAAATAAATGTTTTAAAAACATTTGACTCAAAATAAACGTTTGGAATCCAAATCCTTAAAAGTTCATCGAGTAACAGCTCATCCAATGCACTTGCTCTAGTACCTTCAAAATGGGGGGAGTGTTTGGGGTCAGCCACCGCTGAGTGAATAAAATCAAAATAAACAAACACATACAAACAATTCATGCCACATACATGTTCCCTAAAAGACTCTACTCATTTCTCGTTATTAGGCCTTTATTAATTCTCTTTAGGTTCGTCGTGGGTTGTGACGATACTCAACGTACGCCCACCGCCATACGCTCGTCACAACACCCTCTTCCAACACCCGTCCTCTAGGTGCCCCGCAGTACCACGCTGGCAGTCGTGTAGTGTACCTTGGCAACTCAAACGGGAAGAGTTGGCTCTCGCCGTCGCCTCTTGCGATCGGTAATTAAAATCTCATAATTATTAGGTTAGTTTTATTAACGTGTTGACTCATACAACATGTACTCATATAAAACAAACCATCTCATACTCAACACATATCATCTCAACAGATATGTAATCAACTAACACATCTCACATGCATATAACTCATAACATAACTCATGTACATAGATCAACACATAATGATATGGTACCCAGCTCGGTTACTCAGTATCCATATCTCAGTTCAGGATGTATTTAAAATAAACAACACTTAGCACATCATCAAGTAAACAAGCTTGTCTCAAGAAATAGCAGTTCATGACACATAGCACAAAATCATGAAACGAAAGTAAATGCAAGTTTATAGTAAGATCACCCACCTCAATCAACGTATGCTCCTAGAAGTGTCCTCGGCACGTACGAGTCACAACTCAGTTCCTAGAAAGGTCCTACATCACATAATAAGGCTAGGATTAAAACGCGGCTCAAAACCCAACTCATAGAATTCTGCCAGAATCCGACACCCCCGCGGAAATTGTTATAACTCCCAAAACCAGTGTTAGATTATTCCCAAATTTTAATCACGGTTAGAAAATTCAGATTACTATAATTTACTGTCTCACGACCCCCGTCCAAAACTGACTCTAAGTAACTCAAAAACTGGTTACAAAACAGGATAGCTGAACCGAAAAGCTTTTGCGACGTTTTACTAAAACGGGGATATATTTTAAACCGTAAGTCGGATTAATGAGCCGTCAGCGGCATTGGAAAGAGGGCTTAGAAAACTAAAGTCCAGCTTGGGCCGAAATCCAAAAATCGTATTTTAAGTGTGGTAAAAACAGTCTCGAACTCAGAGAACAGTTTCTGCTAAAATTCAGCTTATTAATTTAGACCCCGTTTTGAATCCCGACAACATCAACTACCAATAATCGAACCCGAACCCTATGGTTCAGCCACAACTCTGCACCAAACAGGATTAGTCTCAGACAATAAAGAAATCAGAAGAAAACGAATAGAACAAGGAAGATTGGCTACCGAATGCTTCACGAACTCTTGCTCGGAATAGATGGTTGGTTTCCGGTTACGGTATGCTCGAACTTGCCACACCTCTTGGTCAATTCCCCTGCTCGTCGACCTTAACAGGAACGGACAAAAACACCATGGATTTAATGAAGCACCGAATAGAACAAATAGGAAACACATGATAATGAATAAAGACCCTTCCGAATGGATTGAGAGACGATCACACTCGATTAATCCCACTTCTTGGCTGATTTGAACGCAACACACACTTGATCTGCTTCTTTTGTACCAACTCACAAAAATTACAAGGAGGATGAGAGGTGCGTGCCTACTCCTCCTTGGTTGCCGCCTCAACACAAGCATCACCATATGAAATGAATAAAGTCACCAACTCAAACTTTTACACATCACCACCTTGCCATTTATATCTTTACTCCATCGATGGATTTCTAGAAGTCGCGAAAGAAAGGAACACCAACAATATCGTTGGGGTCGGCTACCTCCAAGATATGGCAAAAAAAATAATCAGTGATTAATCAATAGAATCATACAAAAAGAAAGTATAAACGATGGAAAGGACCTCACCGATGAATACTTGCTCAAACCCGCAAGCTATGACTCGAACACTCTATGAATTAATGCTCTCATCATCGAGTTCTTCCCTTGGCAGCCACCAAATCACGAGAATGGGGAGGAAGGAGTGTCGGCTGAAAGAAAGAAAATGAAAACGAATGTCGGCGGTGCTTCTAGGGTGGGGCTTAGGAGTATATCTACCTAATATGTTTAATTGTCTTGGGCTCTAAGTCCTTCTCTCCATACAAATCGATTGGGCTGCAGCAAGGAAAAGAAAAAGAACCAAGCATGGCCCCATTCACGAGATTTTTAGAAGGGGGAGAAAAATAAAACGGGATAAAAAGAGCTAGGGGTTACGTCCTCATTAAACAACACTGTTGATAGGGCTCGGTCTAGAAACAAGAAAGAAAATGAGGCTAAGGAAAATAGATCAAGGCCTTGGCCTAACGGCCGGCCTCGGAATTAATAAATGTCTAAGTTAGCATTAGCTAATCTCATAATTAATTCTCTAGATTAATTATCACAAAATGAATAACCCTCTAGTTATCATTATTTATTAATCCACACTATCAATTAGCTCGAAATAAATAACCCTCTAGTTATTTAATAAAACGTCACGTATTAAATACTCGAATTGAATACGCCTAAAAGCATATATGTCATATATATCTCAATTAAAATAAATATCGCCTAATTTATTTAATAAAAAGTAACATAATATATTACAAGAATATTCAAGGCGTTACAACTGAACTCCACTTAAAATAGACTTCGTCCCCGAAGTCATGGCTCGGAAGAACTCAGAGTGGTGATCTCGCAATCTCAGACTCAGGCTTGCTAACGACACACGTCCGCAAAAGAGGAAAGAAAAAAACAAAAAACGATAAGATTAAGAATGAAAAGGAAATTCTTCAGGATGACCTACGAGATCAGAATAATTCCAGTTCTTGCAACTGCTCGAACAATCTCTCGTCTCTAACAGCACAAATTGATAAGGATAGAATAATAAAAACGTAACGTTCTCTAAGCATCTCGAAAATGACACAAAATAATCCGCGATACTCTGCCGAAGGTGACTTCTTGCTCTCGCAGCCAGACCTGGTTCTTGCACTCAGCAGTTAATGCTACGTTGAATCTTCAATTCAACTCCACTTGGAGATTTGTTACGGTTTGGTTTGTGGCAACAGATGATCTCGACGTGGTACTCGGTCGTCTAATTCGTGTTCACAATCATACTCGATCCTCTCATGGCGATAACAATAGATTTTGTGGGGGAAATTTCTTCCCGCACAGCTTTATCAACCAATTACTTATACAATTTATCCACAAATAGCATCTTACTATTGGAAATTTCTACCAATAAGCAGTTGCTCAAGGTCCTTTACTCTATAGGACATTAGTTTGTTTTAAGCAAAATAAACAATTTAGCGGTTCGCACCACTATCAATCACTACACCACAAGTACATAATTCACGTCAATGTATTTTATCACACATAAACCCCCAGATAGTAGGCAACTCATGCCTTTTACTCAATTTGCATATACTCAAATGCACTCACCTCAAATCTCAACAACTTGTTTTTAACTCAACCAAAGCTTATATTATCAATTCAAATTCAAATTTCGCTAATGACTTCTCACCAGTCAACACAATGTATACATTTACTCGTTTTCACGATTTTTCACGTGATCAAATTTAATTATCAGACTACTCGAACATATAATTTCTCTTTTAAGTTGCGTTATTAGTGCTCTTGTTATCTCGTATTTAACAATTTCCCGTTAGCTCTCTCTAATATTACTCGCTCAATTCCTTTAATGATTTTATCATTTAGTTGTTTTATTAACTTCTCGTTTTTTTCTCGTTTAATTGTCTCTTGATCAATTTGACCAAAATTTCCACCCATAAATCTCATTTATTTTTAAGTCTCAATCGTCTCAACTTAATGTTCTTTTTTTTTCTTTCTTAAATCGATTAACTAATTCTACAATTACTTATGTCATTAATCCCCGTGTATTTAATTACTCAATTAATTCTCATTCTCAACTATAAGGTTACCCATTACTTTGTATGTTTAAAGTTTTCTCGATTTAAGAACTCATAGCATTATATTGCTTAATTCACTTAATATTTTTTCTCATTTGCTCATCTCAATAACTATTCTTGATTTTATACTTACTCAGTAAAGTGTAATATTTGTTAATATTTACTTTAATAATTTAACTTGACGTTCACCCTTAGTTTCAATTTAGTATTTGTTCATAAATAAAATTTTATTATTTGGTTCATTTTAATCATTTATACGTTTGACTTGATCTATTAGTTTCTTATAGTTCCATAGTTTCTCAATAATAGTAAGTCTTTCCCATAATTTATTATGGCGATCTTCTTATGACCGTCTCGTTGATAACATTCTCATTACTCGAATTTCACAATTTCTCGTTATTCATATGATTATATACTTGCAACTTCTCTTTGCACCAATTTAATTATTCTCAATTATTCTTATAAATCCCCTAGTCACATGTATATATTTTACTCAACACAATAATTTGGCTCAAAATTTCTCGAATGGATTTAATAACATCTTATAATCATGTTTTTCCCATTTAACTTGACTTGAATAATTCATAATAAATTCTCATGTTTTAATAATTTCTTTTTTGTCTCATTATATTCCCAGAGGATTAATTTCTCGATTAATCAATCACCCTTATAACTTTTTAGTCAGTCATATGCTCATAGTAACTCTTAACAAAATTTTCTCTTGGTAATTCTCTTAATTACTCCTTACAAATTTTATATTTCATATTAAGCTCGATTTATTAATCTCCATTAGTTCAATTATAATAAGAATTAATAATTTACAGCGAATTATTCTCTATTCGCACTCTTAATATTGGTAGTTTTCCCTTTTACCACCACTCAACTCCACTTGGAGAAAACTCGTCCCCGAGTTTGGAATTGGCACTCAAAATCTCGTTACATTTAGTAGCACCACAACTTGTTATTTCGCGTTACATATTCACGATTATCTCTTGATCAAGTCTGGGTATTAACCCTCATTTTGGTTTACTCATAGCATATTTGGTATTATCATTACCATGTAACAGTTTTGTCGTTAAATAAAATTCTCATTAAGTGTATAGTGAATAAATATCGTAAATTCTATTGTCGCTTAACTCGATAAATGGCTCATTTTGGGTTTCTCGTCTCTTTCAATTAATTGATGTTTCAGCTTTACAACTTTTATTAACCATATCAAGATTTTATCTCTTACTCAATAATTGTTCAATAATTGCATAACTTTTTATTACTCCATTAATGATTCCAGTCATTAGTCCTCATTTACTAATAAAACATAATCCTCTATATTTTTTTAAGTTGAAATTTTCAATAACCAGTCATATTTATTCGACACCACTATTTATTAGATCCAACATTTTGACTCGAATTAGTAGTTACCTATAACTTTAAATATAATTTTCCATTTAATTCGATTAGATAAATGTTCATTAATCTCTTGATTTATTAATTCCTCATAATTCCTAATTTCTCATTTAAAACGAATATTCTCAATTTAATAATTCTCAATCATTTACTTTTAGTCAATCATTATTCTCCATTTTCAAACATTTAATTTACTTCCTCATTACTCATATTAACAATTTATTATTAATGAATCCTACTCAAATTGGTTTAATAAACTTTTACTTGATTTGTTTGGATAACCCCTTATCAACTTAAATCACTAATCTCTTATTTAAATTATTATTTTCACATAAATATTGATTTAGTGATGTTTTCACATAATTCCTTATCACTTAACATTCTTTTTATTTTCTCATTTATTTTGTTTTAACTATTGTTCAATCGTTCTCGATGTATTAGTAACTCAAGTAAATCATTTAACGAATTTCAACCCAATTTGATTTATTAGTCTCTCTCTTGACATGTTTTGATAACTCTTTATCAATTCATATTTGATTATCCTCTTATTCAATTGATTGCACTGTTTTCTTATAAATCTCTTTTAGTGATTTTATTATCATTATATATAATAATTAAGGGTTTTCATGATACTTAGATGCTTGACGAGTGGTCTCCTTGAATCCTTTTCGAAACATAGGCATGAGTCATGTGCGTATAATAATAGGGGCCCTCAATTATTATCAGCACCTACCCATGTCATGGTTTCGAGCCAGTTTCAAAAATTCCACGATCTCCCATCCTCATACCATCCACATATCAAGTAATTCACAACAGTACATATAGTACATATATAGGCGGACAATATACGCTCATCTCGAATTAATTCTCTTTTATGCTCTTAGTAATCAATGTCACTCGCGACGTTTTAATAAAATGAATATCTCATAATTAAAGTACTAGAGGCATAAGGTCGTCGTGATGCGCTGCTTCTCGATTTAGATTTGGACTCACTTTAATAACACTTTTAAAAAACTCATTATAAACACTCGTGCTTCGACTTGAGTCTGGAATCCACCCCTTGTGAACCCAATTCTCTCAAGCCAGAGCTCTGATACCAACTTGTAACATCCCAAAAATTAGAGAAATTTAAAAAAATTTAAATAAATAAAATAATCATTTTCCCCAAAAGTACAAGTAAACAAACGGTCCCATTTCATGAAAATAAAAAAATAAACCGTCTCATGGTTTTTAAATGCGGAATAAATAAAATAAATATTTTAAAAACATTTGACTCAAAATAAACGTTTGGAATCCAAATCCATAAAAGTTCATCGAGTAACAGCTCATCTAATGCACTTGCTCTAGTACCTGCAAAATGGGGGGAGTGTTTGGGGTCAGCCACCGCTGAGTGAATAAAATCAAAATAAACAAACACATACAAACAATTCATGCCACATACATGTTCCCTAAAAGACTCTACTCATTTCTCGTTATTAGGCCTTTATTAATTCTCTTCAGGTTCGCCGTGGGTTGTGACGATACTCAACGTACGCCCACCGCCATACGCTCGTCACAACACCCTCTTCCAACACCCGTCCTCTAGGTGCCCCGCAGTACCACGCTGGCAGTCGTGTAGTGTACCTTGGCAACTCAAACGGGAAGAGTTGGCTCTCGCCGTCGCCTCTTGCGATCGGTAATTAAAATCTCATAATTATTAGGTTAGCTTTATTAACGTGTTGACTCATACAACATGTACTCATATAAAACAAACCATCTCATACTCAACACATATCATCTCAACAGATATGTAATCAACTAACACATCTCACATGCATATAACTCATAACATAACTCATGTACATAGATCAACACATAATGATATGGTACCCAGCTCGGTTACTCAGTATCCATATCTCAGTTCAGGATGTATTTAAAACAGGGATATATTTTAAACCGTAAGTCGGATTAATGAGCCATCGGCGGCATTGGAAAGAGGGCTTAGAAAACTAAAGACCAGCATGGGCCGAAATCCAAAAATCGTATTTTAAGTGTGGTAAAAACAGTCTCGAACTCAGAGAACAGTTTCTGCTAAAATTCAGCTTATTAATTTAGACCCCGTTTTGAATCCCGACAACATCAACTACCAATAATCGAACCCGAACCCTATGGTTCAGCCACAACTCTGCACCAAACAGGATTAGTCTCAGACAATAAAGAAATCAGACGAAAACGAATAGAACAAGGAAGATTGGCTACCGAATGCTTCACGAACTCTTGCTCGGAATAGATGGTTGGTTTCCGGTTACGGTATGCTCGAACTTGCCACACCTCTTGGTCAATTCCCCTGCTCGTCGACCTTAACAGGAACGGACAAAAACACCATGGATTTAATGAAGCACCGAATAGAACAAATAGGAAACACAGGATAATGAATAAAGACCCTACCGAATGGATTGAGAGCCGATCACACTCGATTAATCCCACTTCTTGGCTGATTTGAACGCAACACACACTTGAGCTGCTTCTTTTGTACCAACTCACAAAAATTACAAGGAGGATGAGAGGTGCGTGCCTACTCCTCCTTGGTTGCCGCCTCAACACAAGCATCACCATATGAAATGAATAAAGTCACCAACTCAAACTTTTACACATCACCACCTTGCCATTTATATCTTTACTCCATCGATGGATTTCTAGAAGCCCCGAAAGAAAGGAACACCAACAATATCGTTGGTGTCGGCTACCTCCAAGATATGGCAAAAAAAATTAATCATTGATTAATCAATAGAATCGTACAAAAAGAAAGTATAAACGATGGAAAGGACCTCACCGATGAATACTTGCTCAAACCCGCAAGATATGACTCGAACACTCTATGAATTAATGCTCTCATCATCGAGTTCTTCCCTTGGCAGCCACCAAATCACGAGAATGGGGAGGAAGGAGTGTCGGCTGAAAGAAAGAAAATGAAAACGAATGTCGGCGGTGCTTCTAGGGTGGGGCTTAGGAGTATATCTACCTTATATGTTTAATTGTCTTGGGCTCTAAGCCCTTCTCTCCATACAAATCGATTGGGCTGCAGCAAGGAAAAGAAAAAGAACCAAGCATGGCCCCATTCACGAGATTTTTAGAAGGGGGAGAAAAATAAAACGGGATAAAAAGAGCTAGGGGTTACGTCCTCATTAAAAAACACTGTTGATAGGTCTCGGTCTAGAAACAAGAAAGAAAATGAGGCTAAGGAAAATAGATCAAGGCTTTGGCCTAACGGCCGGCCTCGGAATTAATAAATGTCTAAGTTAGCATTAGCTAATCTCATAATTAATTCTCTAGATTAATTATCACAAAATGAATAACCCTCTAGTTATCATTATTTATTAATCCACACTATCAATTAGCTCGAAATAAATAACCCTCTAGTTATTTAATAAAACGTCACGTATTAAATACTCGAATTGAATACACCTAAAAGCACATATCTCATATATATCTCAATTAAAATAAATATCGCCTAATTTATTTAATAAAAAGTAACATAATATATTACAAGAATATTCAAGGCGTTACAAAATTACAATTTAAAAAATGGATAATTATAGGTTATTGGTTATAGCTAATGGTTATAATGGTTCACGGGCCATTCGTATGGGTAATGGACACGAATTAAGGTTTAAAATGGATACTTACAGGTTATAGGTCATAGCTAGTTGTCAAAATCGTTCACGGGGCATTCGTATATGTTCTACACACCAATTATAGTTTAAAAAATGGATAGTTATAGGTTATTGGTCATAGCTAGTGGTTATAATGGTTCAAGGGCCATTCGTATGGGTTCTAGACACCAATTACAGTTTAAAAATGGATAATTATAGGTTATTGGTCGTAGCTTGTGGTTATAATGGTTCACGGGCCATTCATACGGGTAATGGACACCAATTAAGGTTTAAAGTGGATACTTATAGGTTATTGGTCATAGCTAGTGGTCAAAATCGTTCACGGGGCAGTCATATGTGTTCTAGACACCAATTACAGTTTAAAAAATGGATACATATAGGTTATTGCACATAGCTAGTGGTTATAATGGTTCACGGGCCATTTGTATGGGTTATCAGCACCAGTTACAGTTTAAAAAATGGATACTTATAGGTTATTGGTTATACCTAGTGGTTATAATGGTTCACGGGAAATTCGTATGGGCTATGGACGCCAAAGCGGTTTAACATGGATACTTATAGGTTATTGGGCGTAGCTAGTGGTTATAATGGTTCCCGGGCCATTCGTATGGGTTATCGACACCATTACAATTTAAAAAATGGATAATTATAGGTTATTGGTCATAGCTAATGGTTATAATGGTTCACGGGCCATTCGTATGGGTAATGGACACCAATTAAGGTTTAAAATGGATACTTATAGGTAATAGGTCATAGCTAGTGGTCAAAATCGTTCACGGGGCATTCGTATGTGTTCTAGACACCAATTACAGTTTCAAAAATGGATACTTATAGGTTACTGGTAATAGCTAGTGGTTATAATGGTTCACGGGCCATTTGTATGGGTTATTAACACCAGTTAAAGTTTAAAAAAAGGATACTTATATGTTATTGGTTATACCGAGTGGTTATAATGGTTCACGGGAAATTCGTATGGGCTATGGACGCCAAAGCAGTATAACATGGATACTTATAGGTTATTGGGCGTAGCTAGTGGTTATAATGGTTCACGGGCCATTCGTATGGGTTATCGACACTAATTACAATTTAAAAAATGGATAATTATAGGTTATTGGGCATAGCTGGTGGTTATAATGGTTCACGAGCCATTCGTATGGGCTATGGACGCCAATTCCGGTATAACATCGATACTTATAGGTTATTGGGCGTAGCTAGTGGTTATAATGGTTCACGGGCAATTCGTATGGATTCTAGACACCAATTACAGTTTAAAAAATGGATACTTATAGGTTATTGGTCATAGCTAGTGGTTATATAGGTTCACGGGTCATTCGTATGGGTAATGGGCACCAGTTAAGGTTTAAAAGGGATACTTATAGGTTATTGGTCATAGCTAGTGGTCAAAATCATTCAAGGGGCATTCGTATGGGTTCTAGACACCAAATACAATTTAAAAAATGGATAATTATAGGTTATTGATCATAGCTAATGGTTATAATGGTTCACGGGCTATTCATATGGGTAATGGACACCAATTAAGGTTTAAAATGGATACTTATAGGTAATAGGTCCTAGCTAGTGGTCAAAATCGTTCACGGGGGATTCGTATGTGTTCTAGACACCAATTATAGTTTAAAAAATGGATACTTAAAGGTTATTGGGCATAGCTAGTGGTTATAATGGTTCACGGGCCATTCGTATGGGTTCTTGACACCAATTACAGTTTAAAAAATGGATAATTATAGGTTATTGGTCGTAGCTAGTGGTTATAATGGTTCACGGGCCATTCATATGGGTAATGGACACCAATTAAGGTTTAAAATGGATGATAGGTTATTGGTCATAACTAGTGGTCAAAATCGTTCACGGGGCATTCATATGTGTTCTAGACACCAATTACCGTTTAAAAAATGGATACTTATAGGTTATTGGTCATAGCTAGTGGTTATAATGGTTCACGGGCCATTTGTATGGGTTCTCAACACCAATTACAGTTTAAAAAATGGATACTTATAGGTTATTCGTTATAGCTAGTGGTTATAATAGTTCATGGGCCATTCGTATGGGCTATGGACGCCAATTCCGGTTTAATATGGATACTTATAGGTTATTCAGCGTAGCTAGTGGTTATAATGGTTCAGGGGCCATTCGTATGGGTTCTAGACACCAATTACAGTTTAAAAAATGGATAATTATAGGTTATTGGTCATAGCTAATGGTTATAATGGTTCACGGGCCATTCGTATGGGTAATGGACACCAATTAAGGTTTAAAATGGATACTTATAGGTTATAGGTCATAGCTAGTGGTCAAAATCATTCAAGGGGCTTTCATATGGGTTCTAGACACCAATTACAATTTAAAAAATGGATAATTATAGGTTATTGGTCATAGCCAATGGTTATAATGGTTCACGGGCCATTCGTATGGGTAATGGACACCAATTAAGGTTTAAAATGGATCCTTATAGGTACTAGGTCATAGCTAGTGGTCAAAATCGTTCACGGGGCATTCGTATGTGTTCTAGACACCAATTACAGTTTCAAAAATGGATACTTATAGGTTATTGGTAATAGCTAGTGGTTATAATGGTTCACGAGCCATTTGTATGGGTTATTAACACCAGTTAAAGTTTAAAAAAAGGATACTTATAGGTTATTGGTTATACCGAGTGGTTATAATGGTTCACGGGAAATTCATTTGGGCTATGGACGCCAAAGCAGTTTAACATGGATACTTATAGGTTATTGGGCGTAGCTAGTGGTTTTAATGGTTCACGGGCCATTCGTATGGGTTATCGGCACCAATTACAATTTAAAAATGGATAATTATAGGTTATTGGGCATAGCTGGTGGTTATAATGGTTCACGGGCCATTCGTAAGGGTAAAATCGTTCATGGGGCATTCGTATGTATTCTAGACACCAATTACAGTTTAAAAAATGGATACTTATAGGTTATAGTTAATAGCTAGTGGTTATAATGGTTCACGGGCCATTCGTATGGGTAATGGACACCAGTTAAGGTTTAAAATGGATACTTATAGGTTATTGGTCATAGCTAGTGGTCAAAATCGTTCAAGGGCCATTCGTATGGGTTCTAGACACAAATTACAATTTAAAAAATGGATAATTATAGGTTATTGGTCATAGCTAATGGTTATAATGGTTCACGGGCCATTCGTATGGGTAATGGACACCAATTAAGGTTTAAAATGGATACTTACATGTTATAGGTCATAGCTAGTTGTCAAAATCGTTCACGGGGCATTCGTATGTGTTCTACACACCAATTATAGTTTAAAAAATGGATAGTTATAGGTTATTGGTCATAGCTAGTGGTTATAATGGTTCAAGATCCATTCGTATGGGTTCTAGACACCAATTACAGTTTAAAAATGGATAATTATAGGTTATTGGTCGTAGCTAGTGGTTATAATGGTTCACGGGCCATTCATATGGGTAATGGACACCAATTAAGGTTTAAAGTGGATACTTATAGGTTATTGGTCATAGCTAGTGGTCAAAATCATTCACGGGGCATTCATATGTGTTCTAGACACCAATTACAGTTTAAAAAATGGATACATATAGGTTATTGCACATAGCTAGTGGTTATAATGGTTCACGGGCCATTGTATGGGTTATCAGCACCAGTTACAGTTTAAAAAATGGATACTTATAGGTTATTGGTTATACCTAGTGGTTATAATGGTTCACGGGAAATTCATATGGGCTATGGACACTAAAGCGGTTTAACATGGATACTTATAGGTTATTGGGCGTAGCTAGTGCTTATAATGGTTCCCGGGCCATTCGTATGGGTAATCGACACCATTACAATTTAAAAAATGGATAATTATAGGTTATTGGTCATAGCTATTGTTTATAATGGTTCACGAGCTATTTGTATGGGTAATGGACCCAATTAAAGTGTAAAATGGATACTTATAGGTTATTGGTCATAGCTAGTGGTTATAATGGTTCACGGGCCATTCGTATGGGTTCTAGACACCAATTACAGTTTAAAAAATGGATAATTATAGGTTATTGGTCATAGCTAGTGGTTAGAATGGTTCACGGGCCACTCATATGGGTAATGGACACCAATTCAGGTTTAAAATGGATACTTATAGGTTATTGGTCATAGCAAGTGCTCAAAATCGTTCACGGGGCATTCATATGTGTGCTAGACACCAATTACCGTTTAAAAAATGGATACTTATAGGTTATTGGTCATAGCTAGTGGTTATAATGGTTCACGGGCCATTTGTATGGGTTATCAACACCAATTACAGTTTAAAAAATGGATACTTATAGGTTATGGGTTATAGTTAGTGGTTATAATAGTTCACGGGCCATTCGTATGGGCTATGTACGCCAATTCCGGTTTAATATGGATACTTATAGGTTATTCGGCGTAGCTAGTGGTTATTATGGTTCACGGGCCATTCATATGGGTTCTAGACACCAATTACAGTTTAAAAAATGGATAATTATAGGTTATTGGTCATAGCTAATGGTTATAATGGTTCACGGGCCATTCGTATGGGTAATTGACACCAATTAAGGTTTAAAATGGATACTTATAGGTTATAGGTCATGGCTAGTGGTCAAAATCATTCAAGGGGCATTCGTATGGGTTCTAGACACCAATTACACTTTAAAAAATGGATAATTATAGGTTATTGGTCATAGCTAATGGTTATAATGGTTCACGGGCCATTCGTATGGGTAATGAACACCAATTAAGGTTGAAAATGGATACTTATAGCTTATAGGTCATAGCGATTGGTCAAAATCGTTCACGGGGCATTCGTATGTGTTCTAGACACCAATTATAGTTTAAAAAATGGATAGTTATAGGTTATTGGTCATAGCTAGTGGTTATAATGGTTCAAGGGCCATTCGTATGGGTTCTAGACACCAATTACAGTTTAAAAATGGATAATTATAGGTTATTGGTCGTAGCTAGTGGTTATAATGGTTCACGGGCCATTCATATGGGTAATGGACACCAATTAAGGTTTAAAGTGGATACTTATAGGTTATTGGTCATAGCTAGTGGTCAAAATCGTTCACGGGGCATTCATATGTGTTCTAGACACCAATTACAGTTTAAAAAAATGGATACATATAGGTTATTGCTCATAGCTAGTGGTTATAATGGATCACGGGCAATTTGTGTGGGTTATCAACACCAGCTACAGTTTAAAAAATGGATACTTATAGGTTATTGGTTATACCTAGTGGTTATAATGGTTCATGGGAAATTCGTATGGGCTATGGACGCCAAAGCGGTTTAACATGGATACTTATAGGTTATTGGGCGTAGCTAGTGGTTATAATGGTTCACGGGCCATTCATATGGGTAATTGACACCAATTAAGGTTTAAAGTGGATACTTATAGGTTATTGGTCATAGCTAGTGGTCAAAATCGTTCACGGGGCATTCATATGTGTTCTATATACCAATTACAGTTTAAAAAATGGATACATATAGGTTATTGCTCATAGCTAGTGGTTATAATGGTTCACGGGCCATTTGTATGGGTTATCAACACCAGTTACAGTTTAAAAAATGGATACTTATAGGTTATTGGTTATACCTAGTGGTTATAATGGTTCTCGGGAAATTCGTATGGGCTATGGACGCCAAAGCGGTTTAACATGGATACTTATAGGTTATTGGGCGTATCTAGTGGTTATAATGGTTCCCGGGCCATTCGTATGGGTAATCGACACCATTACAATTTAAAAAATGGATAATTATAGGTTATTGGTCATAGCTAGTGTTTATAATGGTTCACGGGCTATTTGTATGGGTAATGGACCCAATTAAAGTGTAAAATGGATACTTATAGGTTATTGGTCATAGCTTGTGGTCAAAATAGTTCACGGGGCATTCACATGTGTTCTAAACAAGAATTACAGTTTAAAAAATGGATACTTATAGGTTACTGGTCATAGCTAGTGGTTATAATGGTTCACGGGCCATTCGTATGGGTTCTAGACACCAATTACAGTTTAAAAAATGGATAATTATAGGTTATTGGTCATAGCTAGTGGTTAGAATGGTTCACGGGCCACTCATATGGGTAATGGACACCAATTAAGGTTTAAAATGGATACTTATAGGTTATTGGTCATAGCTAGTGCTCAAAATCGTTCACGGTGCATTCATATGTGTTCTAGATACCAATTACTGTTTAAAAAATGGATACTTATAGGGTATTGGTCATAGCTAGTGGTTATAATGGTTCATGGGCCATTTGTATGGGTTATCAACACCAATTAGAGTTTAAAAAATGGATACTTATAGGTTATTGGTTATAGCTAGTGGTTATAATAGTTCACGGGCCATTCGTATGGGCTATGTACGCCAATTCCGGTTTAATATTGATACTTATAGGTTATTCGGCGTAGCTAGTGGTTTTATGGTTCACGTGCCATTCGTATGGGTTCTAGACACCAATTACAGTTTAAAAAATGGATAATTATAGGTTATTGGTCATAGCTAATGGTTATAATGGTTCACGGGCCATTCGTATGGGTAATTGACACCAATTAAGGTTTAAAATTGATACTTATAGGTTATAGGTCATGGCTAGTGGTCAAAATCATTCAAGGGGCATTCGTATGGGTTCTAGACACCAATTACAATTTAAAAAATGGATAATTATAGGTTATTGGTCATAGCTAATGGTTATAATGGTTCACGGGCCATTCGAATGGGTAATGAACACCAATTAAGGTTGAAAATGGATACTTATAGGTTATAGGTCATAGCTATTGGTCAAAATCGTTCACGGGGCATTCGTATGTGTTCTAGACACCAATTATAGTTTAAAAAATGGATAGTTATAGGTTATTGGTCATAGCTAGTGGTTATAATGGTTCAAGGGCCATTCGTATGGGTTCTAGACACCAATTACAGTTTAAAAATGGATAATTATAGGTTATTGGTCGTAGCTAGTGGTTATAATGGTTCACGGGCCATTCGTATGGGTAATGGACACCAATTAAGGTTGAAAATGAATACTTATAGGTTATAGGTCATAGCTATTGCTCAAAATCGTTCACGGGGCATGCATATGTGTTCTAGACACCAATTATAGTTTAAAAAATGGATAGTTATAGGTTATTGGTCATAGCTAGTGGTTATAATGGTTCAAGGGCCATTCGTATGGGTTCTAGATACCAATTACAGTTTAAAAATGGATAATTATAGGTTATTGGTCATAGCTAGTGGTTATAATGGTTCACGGGCCATTCATATGGGTAATTGACACCAATTAAGGTTTAAAGTGGATACTTATAGGTTATTGGTCATAGCTAGTGGTCAAAATCGTTCACGGGGCATTCATATGTGTTCTATATACCAATTACAGTTTAAAAAATGGATACATACAGGTTATTGCTCATAGCTAGTGGTTATAATGGTTCACGGGCCATTTGTATGGGTTATCAACACCAGTTACAGTTTAAAAAATGGATACTTATAGGTTATTGGTTATACCTAGAGGTTATAATGGTTCACGGGAAATTCGTATGGGCTATGGACGCCAAAGCGGTTTAACATGGATACTTATAAGTTATTGGGCGTAGCTAGTGGTTATAATGGTTCCCGAGACATTCGTATGGGTTATCGTCACCATTACAATTTAAAAAATGGATAATTATAGGTTATTGGTCATAGCTACTGGTTATAATGGTTCACGGGCTATTTGTATGGGTAATGGACCCAATTAAGGTGTAAAATGGATACTTATTGTTATTGGTTATAGCTAGTGGTCAAAATAGTTCACGGGGCATTCACATGTGTTCTAAACAAAAATTACAGTTTAAAAAATGGATACTTATAGGTTACTAGTCATAGCTAATGGTTATAATGGTTCACGGGCCATTCGTATGGGTTCTAGACACCAATTACAGTTTAAAAATGGATAATTATAGGTTATTGGTCATAGCTAGTGGTTAGAATGGTTCACGGGCCACTCATATTGGTAATGGACACCAATTAAGGTTTAAAATGGATACTTATAGGTTATTGGTCATAGCTAGTGCTCAAAATCGTTCACGGGGCATTCATATGTGTTATAGACACCAATTACCGTTTAAAAAATGGATACTTATAGGTTATTGGTCTTAGCTAGTGGTTATAATGGTTCACGGGCCATTTGTATGGGTTATCAACACCAATTAGAGTTTAAAAAATGGATACTTATAGGTTATTGGTTATAGCTAGTGGTTATAATAGTTCACGGGCCATTCGTATGGGCTATGTATGCCAATTCCGGTTTAATACGGATAATTATAGGTTATTCGGCGTAGCTAGTGGTTATTATGGTTCACGTGCCATTCGTATGGATTCTAGACACCAATTACAGTTTAAAAAATGGATAATTATAGGTTATTGGTCATAGCTAATGGTTATAACGGTTCACGGGCCATTCGTATGGGTAATTGACACCAATTAAGGTTTAAAATGGATACTTATAGGTTATAGGTCATGGCTAGTGGTCAAAATCATTCAAGGGGCATTCGTATGGGTTCTAGACACCAATTACAATTTAACAAATGGATAATTATAGGTTACTGGTCATAGCTAATGGTTATAATGGTTCACGGGCCATTCGTATGGGTAATGGACACCAATTAAGGTTGAAAATGGATACTTATAGGTTATAGGTCATAGCTATTGGTCAAAATCGTTCACGGGGCAGTCGTATGTGTTCTAGACACCAATTATAGTTTAAAAAATGGATAGTTATAGGTTATTGGTCATAGCTAGTGGTTATAATGGTTCAAGGGCCATTCGTATGAGTTCTAGACACCAATTACAATTTAAAAATGGATAATTATAGGTTATTGGTCGTAGCTAGTGGTTATAATGGTTCACGGGCCATTCATATGGGTAATGGACACCAATTAAGGTTTAAAGTGGATACTTATAGGTTATTGGTTATACCTAGTGGTTATAATAGTTCACGGGAAATTTGTATGGGCTATGGACGCCAAAGCGGTTTAACATGGATACTTATAGGTTATTGGGCGTAGCTAGTGGTTATAATGGTTCCCGGGCCATTCATATGGGTTATCGACACCATTACAATTTAAAAAATGGATAAGTATAGGTTATTGGTCATAGCTAGTGGTTATAATGGTTCACGGGCTATTCGTATGGGCTATGTACGCCAATTCCGGTTTAATATGGATCCTTATAGGTTATTCGGCGTAGCTAGTAGTTATTATGGTTCACGGGCCATTCGTATGGGTTCTAGACACCAATTACAGTTTAAAAAATGGATAATTATAGGTTATTGGTCATAGCTAATGGTTATAATGGTTCATGGGCCATTCATATGGGTAATTGAAACCAATTAAGGTTTAAAATGGATACTTATAGGTTATAGGTCATGGCTAGTGGTCAAAATCATTCAAAGGGCATTCGTATGGGTTCTAGACACCAATTACAATTTAAAAAATCGATAATTATAGGTTATTGGTCATAGCTAATGGTTATAATGGTTCACGGGCCATTCGTATGGGTAATGGCACCAATTAAGGTTGAAAATGGATACTTATAGGTTATAGGTCATAGCTATTGGTCAAAATCGTTCACGGGGCATTCGTATGTGTTCTAGACACCAATTATAGTTTAAAAAATGGATAGTTATAGGTTATTGGTCATAGCTAGTGGTTATAATGGTTGACGGGCCGTTCGTATGGGTTCTAGACACCAATTACAATTTAAAAAAAGGATAATTATAGGTTATTGGTCGTAGCTAGTGGTTATAATGGTTCACGGGCCATTCATACGGGTAATGGACACCAATTAAGGTTTAAAGTGGATACTTATAAGTTATTGGTCATAGCTAGTGGCCAGAATCGTTCACGGGGCATTCATATGTGTTCTAGACACCAATTACTGTTTAAAAAATGGATACATATAGGTTATTGATCATAGCTAGTGGTTATAATGGCTCACGGGCCAGTTGTATCGGTTATCAACACCAGTTACAGTTTAAAAAATGGATAATTATAGGTTATTGGTTATACATAGTGGTTATAATGGTTCACGGGAACTTCGTATGGGCTATGGACGCCAAAGCGGTTTAACATGGATACTTATAGGTTATTGGGCGTAGCTAGTGGTCATAATGGTTCACGGGCCATTCGTATGGGTTATCGACACCAATTACAATTTAAAAAATGGATAATTATAGGTTATTGGTCATAGCTAGTGGTTATAAGACTATGCGTAATGGGTGCCCAAACCCAGTTTGGTCACCCCTGCCACCTCTGCGCCACATCAGCCCGACCAAACACATAAAAAATCCCGACCAAACACACGTAACCAGGCGACCAAATCATTCCCCTTTGAAAAAGCCTCCCCCCTTTGAAAATTGAACGGTCGACTAGTCGACCGTTGGGCACGGTCGACGCGTCGAAGTGCTTTGGGCGTAAGGGGGGGACGCGTCCTATGGTGTGAAGTGGCAGGTGACGACCAAACTTTCGGTCGTGCGTTACATGGAGTCTAATGGTTCACGGGCCATTCGTATTGGTTCTAGACACCAATTACAATTTAAAAAATGGATAACTATACGTTATTGGTCGTAGCTAGTGGTTATAATGGTTCACGGGCCATTCATATGGCTAATGGACACCAATTAAGGTTTAAAGTGGATACTTATAAGTATTGGTCATAGCTAGTGGTCAAAATCGTTCACGGGGCATTCATATGTGTTCTAGACACCAATTACAGTTTAAACAAATGGATAAATATAGGTAATTGGTCATAGCTAGTGGTTATAATTGTCAACGGACCATTTGTATGGGTTATCAACACCAGTTACAGTTTAAAAAATGGATACTTATAGGTTATTGGTTATACCTAGTGGTTATAATGGTTCACGGGAAATTCGTATTGGCTATGGACGCCAAAGCGGTTTAACATGGATACTTATAGGTTATTGGGCGTAGCTAGTGGTTATAATGGTTCACGGGCCATTCGTATGGGTTATCGACACCAATTACAATTTAAAAAATCGATAATTATAGGTTATTGGTCATAGCTAGTGGTTATAATGGTTCACGGGCCATTCGTATGGGTAATGGACCCAATTAAGGTTTAAAATGGATACTTATATGTTATTGGTCATAGCTAGTGGTCAAAATAGTTCACGGCGCATTCACATGTGTTCTAACCACTAGCTATGACCAATAACCTATAAGTATCAATTTTAAACCTTAATTGGTGTGCATTACCCATACGAATGGCCCGTGAACCATTATAACCACTAGCTATAACCAATAACCTATAATTATCCAATTTTTAAATTGTAATTGGTGTCTAGAACCCATACGAATGCCCCTTAAATGATTTTGACCACTAGCTATGACCAATAACCTATAAGTATCCATTTTAAACCTCAATTGGTGTCCATTAACCATTCAAATCGCTCGTGAACCATTACAACCACTAGCTATGACCAATTACCTATAATTATCCATTTTTTAAATTGTAATTGGTGTCGATAACCCATACGAATGGCCCGTGTGATAACCACTAGCTACGCCCAATAACCTATAAGTATCCATGTTAAACCGCTTTGGCGTCCATAGCCCACACGAATTGCCCGTGAACCATTATAACCACTAGGTATAACCATTAACCTATAATTATCCATTTTTTTAAATTGTAATTGGTGTCGATAACCCATACGAATGGCCCGTGAACCATTATAACCACTAGTTACGGCCAATAACCTATAAGTATCCATGTTAAACCACTTTGGCGTCCGTAGCCCATACGAATTGCCCATGAACCATTATAACCACTAGCAATGACCAATAACCTATAAGTATCAATTTTTTAAACAGTAATTGCTGTCTAGAACACATACGAATGCCCTGTGAACGATTTTGACGACTAGCTATGACCAATAACCTATAAGTATCCATTTTAAACCTTAATTGGTGTCCATTACCCGTACAAATGGCCCGTGAACCATTATAACCACTAGCTATGACCAATAACCTATAAGTATCCACTTTTTAAACTGTAATTGGTGTCTAGAACCCATACGAATGCCCCTTGAACGATTTTTACCACTAGTTATGACCAATAACCTGTAAGTATCCATTTTAAACCTTAATTGGTGTCCATTAATCATTCAAATGGCTCGTGAACCATTATAACCACTAGCTATGACCAATAACCTATAATTATCCATTTTTTAAATTGTAATTGGTGTCGATAACCCATAGGAATGGCCCGTGAACCATTATATCCACTAGCTACGCCCAATAACCTATAAGTATCCATGTTAAACCGCTTTGGCGTCCATAGCCCATACGAATTGCCCGTGAACCATTATAACCACCAGGTATAACCAATAATCTATAATTATCCATTTTTTAAACTGTAACTGGTGTTGATAGCCCATACAAATGGCCCGTGAAGCATTATAACCACTAGCTATGACCAATAATCTATAATTATCAATTTTAAACCTTAATTGGTGTGCATTACCCATACGAATGGCCCGTGAACCATTATAACCACTAGCTATAACCAATAACCTATAATTATCCAATTTTTAAATTGTAATTGGTGTCTAGAACCCATACGAATGCCCCTTAAATGATTTTGACCACTAGCTATGACCAATAACCTATAAGTATCCATTTTAAACCTTAAATTGGTGTCCATTAACCATTCAAATCGCTCGTGAACCATTATAACCACTAGCTATGACCAATAACCTATAATTATCCATTTTTAAATTGTAATTGGTGTCGATAACCCATACGAATGTCCCGAGAACCATTATAACCACTAGCTACGCCCAATAACCTATAAGTATCCATGTTAAATCGCTTTGACGTCCATAGCCCACACGAATTGCCCGTGAACCATTATAACCACTAGGTATAACCATTAACCTATAATTATCCATTTTTTAAATTGTAATTGGTGTCGATAACCCATACGAATGGCCTGTGAACCATTATAACCACTACCTACGCCCAATAACCTATAAGTATCCATGTTAAACAACTTTGGCGTCCATAGCCCATACGAATTGCCCGTGAACCATTATAACCACTAGCAATGACCAATAACCTATAAGTATCCATTTTTTAAACATTTATTGCTGTCTAGAACACATACGAATGCCCCGTGAACGATTTTGACCACTAGCTATGACCAATAACCTATAAGTATCCATTTTAAACCTTAATTAGTGTCCATTACCCGTACAAATGGCCCGTGAACCATTATAACCACTAGCTATGACCAATAACCTATAAGTATCCACTTTTTAAACTATAATTGGTGTCTAGAACCCATACGAATGCCCCTTGAACGATTTTTACCACTAGCTATGACCAATAACCTATTATTATCCATTTTT
Organism: Calendula officinalis; assembly: GCA_963853835.1. Lineage (NCBI taxonomy): Eukaryota > Viridiplantae > Streptophyta > Magnoliopsida > Asterales > Asteraceae > Calendula > Calendula officinalis. Next base: position 63,365,422 of record OY970825.1, on the reverse strand, counting down.
TAAATTGTAATTGGTGTCGATAACCCATAGGAATGGCCCGTGAACCATTATATCCACTAGCTACGCCCAATAACCTATAAGTATCCATGTTAAACCGCTTTGGCGTCCATAGCCCATACGAATTTCCCGTGAACCATTATAACCACTATGTATTACCAATAACCTATAAGTATCCATTTTTTAAACTGTAACTAGTGTTGATAACCCATATAAATGGCCCGTGAACCATTATAACCACTAGCTATGACCAATAACCTATAAGAATCCATTTTTTAAACTGTAATTCCTGTCTAGAACACATACGAATGCCCCGTGAACGCTTTTGACAACTAGCTATGACTAATAACCTATAAGTATCGATTTTAAACCTTAATTAGTGTTCTTTACCCATACGAATGGCATGTGAACCGTTATAACCACTAGCTATGACCAATGACCTATAATTATCCATTTTTTAAATTGTAATTGGTGTCTAGAACCCATAAAAATTCCCCGTGAATTATTTTGACCACTAGCTATGACCAATAACCTATAAGTATCCATTTTAAACCTTAATTGGTGTCCATTAGCCATACGAAATGGCCCGTGAACCATTATAACCACTAGCTATGACCAATAACCTATAATTAAACATTTTTAAATTGTAATTGGTGTCTAGAACCCATACGAATGCCCCGTGAATGATTTTTGACAACTAGCTATGACAATAACCTATAACTATCCATTTTAAACCTTAACTGGTGTCCATTACCCATACGAATGGCCCATGAACCATTATAACCACTAGGTATAACCAATAACCTATAATTATCCATTTTTTAAACTGTAACTGGTGTTGATAACCTATACAAATGGCCCGTGAACCATTATAACCACTAGCTATGACCAATAACCTATAAGTATCAATTTTAAACCTTAATTGGTGTGCATTACCCATACGAATGGCTCATGAACCATTATAACCACTAGCTATAACCAATAACCTATAATTATCCAATTTTTAAATTGTAATTGGTGTCTAGAACCCATACGAATGCCCCTTAAATGATTTTGACCACTAGCTATGACCAATAACCTATAAGTATCCATTTAAACCTTAATTGGTGTCCATTAACCATTCAAATGGCTCGTGAACCATTATAACCACTAGCTATGACCAATAACCTATAATTATCCATTTTTTAAATTGTAATTGGTGTCGATAACCCATACGAATGGCCCGTGAACCATTATAACCACTAGCTACGCCCAATAACCTATAAGTATCCATGTTAACCCGCTTTGGCGTCCATAGCCCACACGAATTGCCCGTGAACCATTATAACCACTAGGTATAACCATTAACCTATAATTATCCATTTTTTAAATTGTAATTGGTGTCGATAACCCATACGAATGGCCCGTGAACCATTATAACCACTAGCTATGACCAATAACCTATAAGTATCAATTTTAAACCTTAATTGGTGTGCATTACCCATACGAATGGCCCGTGAACCATTATAATCACTAGCTATAACCAATAACCTATAATTATCCAATTTTTAAATTGTAATTGGTGTCTAGAACCCATACGAATGCCCCTTAAATGATTTTGACCACTAGCTATGACCAATAACCTATAAGTATCCATTTTAAACCTTAACTGGTGTCCATTGACCATTCAAATCGCTCGTGATCCATTATAACCACTAGCTAGGACCAATAACCTATAATTATCCATTTTTTAAATTGTAATTGGTGTCGCTAACCCATACGAATGGCCCGTGAACCATTATAACCACTAGCTACGCCCAATAACCTATAAGTATCCATGTTAACCCGCTTTGGCGTCCATAGCCCACACGAATTGCCCGTGAACCATTATAACCACTAGGTATAACCATTAACCTATAATTATCTATTTTTTAAATTGTAATTGGTGTCGATAACCCATACGAATGGCCCGTGAACCATTATAACCACTAGCTATGACCAATAACCTATAAGTATCAATTTTAAACCTTAATTGGTGTGCATTACCCATACGAATGGCCCGTGAACCATTATAACCACTAGCTATAACCAATAACCTATAATTATCCAATTTTTAAATTGTAATTGGTGTCTAGAACCCATACGAATGCCCCTTAAATGATTTTGACCACTAGCTATGACCAATAACCTATAAGTATCCATTTTAAACCTTAACTGGTGTCCATTAACCATTCAAATCGCTCGTGATCCATTATAACCACTAGCTAGGACCAATAACCTATAATTATCCATTTTTTAAATTGTAATTGGTGTCGCTAACCCATACGAATGGCCCGTGAACCATTATAACCACTAGCTACGCCCAATAACCTATAAGTATCCATGTTAACCCGCTTTGGCGTCCATAGCCCACACGAATTGCCCGTGAACCATTATAACCACTAGGTATAACCATTAACCTATAATTGTCCATTTTTTTAATTGTAATTGGTGTCGATAACCCATACGAATGGCCTGTGAACCATTATAACCACTAGCTACGCCCAATAACCTATAAGTATCCATGTTAAACCACTTTGGCGTCCATAGCCCATACGAATTGCCCGTGAACCATTATAACCACTAGCAATGACCAATAACCTATAAGTATCCATTTTTTAAATAGTAATTGCTGTCTAGAACACATACGAATGCCCCGTGAACAATTTTGACCACTAGCTATGACCAATAACCTATAAGTATCCATTTTAAACCTTAATTGGTGTCCATTACCCGTACAAATGGCCCGTGAACCATTATAACCACTAGCTATGACCAATAACCTATAAGTATCCACTTTTTAAACTGTAATTGGTGTCTAGAACCCATACGAATGCCCCTTGAATGATTTTTACCACTAGCTATCACCAATAACCTATAAGTATCAATTTTAAACCTTAATTGGTGTTCATTACCCATACGAATGGCCCATGAACAATTATAACCACTAGCTATGACCAATAACCTATAATTATACATTTTTAAATTGTAATTGGTGTCTAGAACCCATACGAATGCCCCGTGAATGATTTTTGACAACTAGCTATGACAATAACCTATAACTATCCATTTTAAACCTTAATTGGTGTCCATTACCCATACGAATGGCCCATGAACCATTATAACCACTAGGTATAACCAATAACCTATAATTATCCATTTTTTAAACTGTAACTGGTGTTGATAACCCATACAAATGGCCCGTGAACCATTATAACCACTAGCTATGACCAATAACCTATAAGTATCAATTTTAAACCTTAATTGGTGTGCATTACCCATACGAATGGCTCGTGAACCATTATAACCACTAGCTATAACCAATAACCTATAATTATCCAATTTTTAAATTGTAATTGGTGTCTAGAACCCATACGAATGCCCCTTAAATGATTTTGACCACTAGCTATGACCAATAACCTATAAGTATCCATTTTAAACCTTAATTGGTGTCCATTAACCATTCAAATGGCTCGTGAACCATTATAACCACTAGCTATGAACAATAACCTATAATTATCCATTTTTTAAATTGTAATTGGTGTCGATAACCCATACGAATGGCCCGTGAACCATTATAACCACTAGCTACGCCCAATAACCTATAAGTATCCATGTTAACCCGCTTTGGCGTCCATAGCCCACACGAATTGCCCGTGAACCATTATAACCACTAGGTATAACCATTAACCTATAATTATCCATTTTTTAAATTGTAATTGGTGTCGATAACCCATACGAATGGCCCGTGAACCATTATAACCACTAGCTATGACCAATAACCTTTAAGTATCAATTTTAAACCTTAATTGGTGTGCATTACCCATACGAATGGCCCGTGAACCATTATAACCACTAGCTATAACCAATAACCTATAATTATCCAATTTTTAAATTGTAATTGGTGTCTAGAACCCATACGAATGCCCCTTAAATGATTTTGACCACTAGCTATGACCAATAACCTATAAGTATCCATTTTAAACCTTAACTGGTGTCCACTAACCATTCAAATCGCTCGTGATCCATTATAACCACTAGCTAGGACCAATAACCTATAATTATCCATTTTTTAAATTGTAATTGGTGTCGCTAACCCATACGAATGGCCCGTGAACCATTATAACCACTAGCTACGCCCAATAACCTATAAGTATCCATGTTAACCCGCTTTGGCGTCCATAGCCCACACGAATTGCCCGTGAACCATTATAACCACTAGGTATAACCATTAACCTATAATTATCCATTTTTTAAATTGTAATTGGTGTCGATAACCCATACGAATGGCCCGTGAACCATTATAACCACTAGCTATGACCAATAACCTATAAGTATCAATTTTAAACCTTAATTGGTGTGCATTACCCATACGAATGGCCCGTGAACCATTATAACCACTAGCTATAACCAATAACCTATAATTATCCAATTTTTAAATTGTAATTGGTGTCTAGAATCCATACGAATGCCCCTTAAATGATTTTGACCACTAGCTATGACCAATAACCTATAAGTATCCATTTTAAACCTTAACTGGTGTCCATTAACCATTCAAATCGCTCGTGATCCATTATAACCACTAGCTAGGACCAATAACCTATAATTATCCATTTTTTAAATTGTAATTGGTGTCGCTAACCCATACGAATGGCCCGTGAACCATTATAACCACTAGCTACGCCCAATAACCTATAAGTATCCATGTTAAACCGCTTTGGCGTCCATAGCCCACACGAATTGCCCGTGAACCATTATAACCACTAGGTATAACCATTAACCTATAATTGTCCATTTTTTTAATTGTAATTGGTGTCGATAACCCATACGAATGGCCTGTGAACCATTATAACCACTAGCTACGCCCAATAACCTATAAGTATCCATGTTAAACCACTTTGGCGTCCATAGCCCATACGAATTGCCCGTGAACCATTATAACCACTAGCAATGACCAATAACCTACAAGTATCCATTTTTTAAATAGTAATTGCTGTCTAGAACACATACGAATGCCCCGTGAACAATTTTGACCACTAGCTATGACCAATAACCTATAAGTATCCATTTTAAACCTTAATTGGTGTCCATTACCCGTACAAATGGCCCGTGAACCATTATAACCACTAGCTATGACCAATAACCTATAAGTATCCACTTTTTAAACTGTAATTGGTGTCTAGAACCCATACGAATGCCCCTTGAATGATTTTTACCACTAGCTATGACCAATAACCTATAAGTATCAATTTTAAACCTTAATTGGTGTCCATTAACCATTCAAATGGCTCGTGGACCATTATAACCACTAGCTATGACCAATAACCTATAATTATCCATTTTTTAAATTGTAATTGGTGTCGATAACCCATAGGAATGGCCCGTGAACCATTATATCCACTAGCTACGCCCAATAACCTATAAGTATCCATGTTAAACCGCTTTGGCATCCATAGCCCATAAGAATTGCCCGTGAACCATTATAACCACTAGGTATAACCAATAACCTATAATTATCCATTTTTTAAACTGTAACTGGTGTTGATAACCCATACAAATGGCCCGTGAACCATTATAACCACTAGCTATGACCAATAACCTATAAGTATCAATTTTAAACCTTAATTGGTGTGCATTACCCATACGAATGGCCCGTGAACCATTATAACCACTAGCTATAACCAATAACCTATAATTATCCAATTTTTAAATTGTAATTGGTGTCTAGAACCCATACGAATGCCCCTTAAATGATTTTGACCACTAGCTATGACCAATAACCTATAAGTATCCATTTTAAACCTTAATTGGTGTCCATTAACCATTCAAATGGCTCGTGAACCATTATAACCACTAGCTATGACCAATAACCTATAATTATCCATTTTTTAAATTGTAATTGGTGTCGATAACCCATACGAATGTCCCGTGAACCATTATAACCACTAGCTACGCCCAATAACCTATAAGTATCCATGTTAAACCGCTTTGGCGTCCATTGCCCACACGAATTGCCCGTGAAGCATTATAACCACTAGGTATAACCATTAACCTATAATTATCCATTTTTTAAATTGTAATTGGTGTCGATAACCCATACGAATGGCCCGTGAACCAATATAACCACTAGCTACGCCCAATAACCTATAAGTATCCATGTTAAACCGCTTTGGCGTCCATAGCCCATATAAATTTCCCGTGAACCATTATATCACTAGGTATAACCAATAATCTATAATTATCCATTTTTTAAACTGTAACTGGTGTTGATAACCCATACAAATGGCCCGTGAACCATTATAGCCACTAGCTATGACCAATAACCTATAAGTATCCATTTTAAACCTTAATTGGTGTGCATTACCGATACGAATGGCCCGTGAACCATTATAACCACTAGCTATAACCAATAACCTATAATTATCCAATTTATAAATTGTAATTGGTGTCTAGAACCCATACGAATGCCCCTTGAATAATGTTGACCACTAGCTATGACCAATAACCTATAAGTATCCATTTTAAACCTTAATTGGTGTCCATTAACCATTCAAATGGCTCGTGAACCATTACAACCACTAGCTATGACCAATAACCTATAATTATCCATTTTTCAAAATTGTAATTGGTGTCGATAACCCATACGAATGGCCCGTGAACCATTATAACCACTAGCTACGCCCAATAACCTATAAGTATCCATGTTAAACCGCTTTGGCGTCCATAGCCCATACGAATTGTCCGTAAACCATTATAACCACTAGGTATAACCATTAACCTATAATTATCCATTTTTTAAATTGTAATTGGTGTCGATAACCCATACGAATGGCCCGTGAACCATTATAACCACTAGCTACGCCCAATAACCTATAAGTATCCATGTTAAACCACTTTGGCGTCCATAGCCCATACGAATTGCCCGTGAACCATTATAACCACTAGCTATAACCAATAACCTATAATTATCCAATTTATAAATTGTAATTGGTGTCTAGAACCCATATGAATGCCCCTTAAGTGATTTTGACCACTAGCTATGACCAATAACCTACAAGTATCCATTTTAAACCTTAATTGGTGTCCATTATCCATACGAATGGCCCGTGAACCGTTATAACCACTAGCTACGACCAATAACCTATAATTATCCATTTCTTAAATTGTAATTGGTGTCTAGAACCCATTCGAATGGCCCGTGAATGGTTTTGACCACTAGCTATGACCAATAACCGATAAGTATCCATTTTAAACCTTAATTGGTGTCCATTACCCATACGAATGGCCCGTGAATCATTATAACCACTAGCTATGACCAATAACCTATAAGTATCAATTTTAACCTTAATTGGTGTGCATTACCCATACGAATGGCCCGTGAACCATTATAACCACTAGCTATAACCAATAACCTATAATGATCCAATTTTTAAATTGTAATTGGTGTCTAGAACCCATACGAATGCCCCTTAAATGAGTTTGACCACTAGCTATGACCAATAACCTATAAGTATCCATTTTAAACCTTAATTGGTGTCCATTAACCATTCAAATGGCTCGTGAACCATTATAACCACTAGCTATGACCAATAACCTATAATTATCCATTTTTTAAATTGTAATTGGTGTCGATAACCCATACGAATGTCCCGTGAACCATTATAACCACTAGCTACGCCCAATAACCGATAAGTATCCATGTTAAACCGCTTTGGCGTCCATTGCCCACACGAATTGCCCGTGAACCATTATAACCACTAGGTATAACCATTAACCTATAATTATCCATTTTTTAAATTGTAATTGGTGTCGATAACCCATACGAATGGCCCGTGAACCATTATAACCACTAGCTACGCCCAATAACCTATAAGTATCCATGTTAAACCGCTTTGGCGTCCATAGCCCATACAAATTTCCCGTGAACCATCATATCACTAGGTATAACCAATAACCTATAATTATCCATTTTTTAAACTGTAACTGGTGTTGATAACCCATACAAATGGCCCGTGAACCATTATAACCACTAGCTATGACCAATAACCTATAAGTATCCATTTTAAACCTTAATTGGTGTGCATTACCCATACGAATGGCCCGTGAACCATTATAACCACTAGCTATAACCAATAACCTATAATTATCCAATTTATAAATTGTAATTGGTGTCTAGAACCCATACGAATGCCCCTTGAATGATTTTGACCACTAGCTATGACCAATAACCTATAAGTATCCATTTTAAACCTTAATTGGTGTCCATTAACAATTCAAATGGCTCGTGAACCATTTTAACCACTAGCTATGACCAATAACCTATAATTATCCATTTTTTAAATTGTAATTGGTGTCGATAACCCATACGAATGACCCGTGAACCATTATAACCACTAGCTACGCCCAATAACCTATAAGTATCCATGTTAAACCGCTTTGGCGTCCATATCCCATACGAATTGCCCGTGAACCATTATAACCACTAGGTATAACAAATAACATATAATTATCCATTTTTTAAACTGTAAATGGTGTTGATAACCCATACAAATGGCCCGTGAACCATTATAACCACTAGCTATGACCAATAACCTATAAGTATCCATTTTAAACCTTAATTGGTGTGCATTACCGATACGAATGGCCCGTGAACCATTATAACCACTAGCTATAACCAATAACCTATAAGTATCCATTTTAAACCTTAATTGGTGTGCATTACCGATACAAATGGCCCGTGAACCATTATACCCACTAGCTATGACCAATAACCTATAAGTATCCATTTTAAACCTTAATTGGTGTGCATTACCGATACGAATGGCCCGTGAACCATTATAACCACTAGCTATAACCAATAACCTATAATTATCCAATTTATAAATTGTAATTGGTGTCCAGAACCCATACGAATGCCCCTTGAATAAATTTGACCACTAGCTATGACCAATAACCTATAAGTATCCATTTTAAACCTTAATTGGTGTCCATTAACCATTCAACTGGCTCGTGAACCATTACAACCACTAGCTATGACCAATAACCTATAATTATCCATTTTTCAAAATTGTAATTGGTGTCGATAACCCATACGAATGGCCCGTGAACCATTATAACCACTAGCTACGCCCAATAACATATAAGTATCCATGTTAAACCGCTTTGGCGTCCATAGCCCATACGAATTGCCCGTAAACCATTATAACCACTAGGTATAACCATTAACCTATAATTATCGATTTTTTAAATTGTAATTGGTGTCGATAACCCATACGAATGGCCCGTGAACCATTATAACCACTAGCTACGCCCAATAACCTATAAGTATCCATGTTAAACCACTTTGGCGTCCATAGCCCATACGAATTGCCCGTGAACCATTATAACCACTAGCTATAACCAATAACCTATAATTATCCAATTTATAAATTGTAATTGGTGTCTAGAACCCATACGAATGCCCCTTAAGTGATTTTGACCACTAGCTATGACCAATAACCTATAAGTATCCATTTTAAACCTTAATTGGTGTCCATTATCCATACGAATGGCCCGTGAACCGTTATAACCACTAGCTACAACCAATAACCTATAATTATCCATTTCTTAAATTGTAATTGGTGTCTAGAACCCATACGAATGGCCCGTGAATGGTTTTGACCACTAGCTATGACCAATAACCGATAAGTATCCATTTTAAACCTTAATTGGTGTCAATTACCCATACGAATGGCCCGTGAATCATTATAACCACTAGCTATGACCAATAATCTATTATTATCCATTTTTTAAATTGTAATTGGTGTCTAGAACCATACGGATGCCCCATGAATGATTTTGACCACTAGCTATGACAATAACCTATAAGTATCCATTTTAAACCATAATTGGTGTCCATTACCCATACGAATGGCCCGTGAACCGTTATAACCACTAGCCATGACCAATAACCTATAAGTATCCATTTTTTAAACTGTAATTGGTGTCTAGAACCCATACGAATGCCCCGTGAACGAGTTTGACCACTAACTAAGACAAATAACATATAAGTAGCCCTTTTAAATCTTATTTGTGTCGATAACCCATACGAATGGCCCGTGACCCATTATAATCACTAGCTACAACCAATAACCTATAATAACCAATTTATAAATTGTAATTGGTGTCTAGAACCCATATGAATGCCCCTTGAATGATTTTGACCACTAGCTATGACCAATAACCTATAAGTATACATTTTAAACCTTAATTGGTGTCCATTATCCATATGAATGGCCCGTGAACCGTTATAATCACTAGCTACGACCAATAACCTATAATTATCCATTTCTTAAATTGTAATTGGTGTTTAGAACCCATACGAATGGCCCGTGAATAATTTTGACCTCCAGCTATGACCGATAACCTATAAGTATCAATTTTAAACATTAATTGGTGTCCATTACCCATACGAATGACCCGCGAATCATTATAACCACTAGCTATGACCAATAATCTATTATTATCCATTTTTTAAATTGAAATTCGTGTCTAGAACCCATACGAATGCCCCATGAACGATTTTGACCACTAGCTATGACCAATAACCTATAAGTATCCATTTTAAACCTTAATTGGTGTCCATTACCCATACGAATGGCCCGTGAACCATTATAACCACTAGCCATGACCAATAACCTATAACTATCCATTTTTTAAACTGTAATTGGTGTCTAGATGTCACACCCCGCCAAAAATGGTTTTAATAGTAATAAATGGTTTGCGGAAGAACGGGATGTAACATTCATGAGTAACACAACTATGATTATTGCAAATATTTAATAGTTTTAAAATGTATTAAATACTTGAAATAAGTATTATCCAGAATTTATATGTAACTGAAAAAGGTAAAAAAATAAAAATAAATGTTTAGAAGTGAAAAGACGTTCGTGGCATCTCGACAATGTGCATGCTCATGATTTAAAGTCTAAGGACTCAATGCTTCTCCTATCTACCTGAAAAACATATATAAAATGATCAACAAAATTGTTGAGTGAATCCACAGGTTTAATATTAGTTTTGAAATACAAGGTTTTGTAGGCCAAACATGGCAAAATCGTATAGTAAAATGTTATTTGAAAATGAATTGAAATATAAAGTTTTTGTGTGCCAACCGGCATAAATTGTATAATAAAATATAGATTTGAGTTACCCAAAATGTATATGTGCCAACGCGGCAAAAATGTGTGATGATAAGATGTTTAAAAAAAATTATTGATGTAAAGAATTGTTGTAGTAAAATTTGATATGCAAAGACATGTAAGTAAACAAAATAGTACGATTATAAAGAGTAGTAAATATTGAAAATGCATGACTGATGTCCCCAACAGTTAGCTACGCCATTGAGTTAATATGCCGACCCTAAGCCCATAATCAAACTGCAACTCTAAGTGTGATGTTTCTGTTCTCTAAGATATGCACTCCCCTGACGGTTGGGTAGAACCGTTAAGTAACAACAATAATGTGGGAGGAAGAGTGTCAGCCAATGGTACCATCTGCATATCCAGGGCCTAGTCGCAACTAGCTAAGATTATGGCATGTAAGCATCTACCTATGCACTACACCTACTTAGTCCGAGCATAAAGACTGTTTGTCATGGTTCGCATAGTGTATCATCACCGTAAAATAAACACTTATAAATAAAGCGAATATTTATAAAACATTTGATATGTTGCAAATATTTGTAAAAGTAGTTGATATGTTTTTCACCCCAAAAATTTGTAAAAGCAGTAAATAAAATACGGTAAAAAGTGGGGCTGTGGACTCACCTGATGTAGAACTTCCAAAACTATAAATAAGCAGCATGCAAGATCCAACCAAAAGACTTCTAATGACCTAGATGCGTAGAGGTAACTATGAGCGATACGTTGGTGACTCTATCGTATTGATTTATTATTTTAAACAAAGTGATTTATATTTTATAGCTTTTGGTAAGTTAGATTGTTTTGACAAATAACGATGGGTTATTATACCCTTGCTAATTATTAAAAATAATTATTAAAGGAAATTTATTTATTTGCTAACTACTGAATTTATATGTAAACAATAATGAAAAATTTACTTCGTATCTTTTGAACATTCTGAAATATTTTATTATAATATTAAATCCATATCCTTATATATAATCTGATTTCTTTATAAAAATAATAATAATATAAGACTTTGAGTTTGTTTCTTGCTGACACAATACAACGGAAAATAGCAATGGCCGTAGCCGGCGACGAAAACAAACGATGGACGGATAAATCAGCCACAACACACACAACCAAAACTGTACTGACTGGGATTTACCAGACATAAGAGTTTAACCGAGGCTTGATTCAAAACAAATAACACACACAGACACACACACACCAGACACACGTTATGTGTGTCTGGGTTTTTCATCGTCGGAGACAAAACTGTGATGGGTTTCAAGCGATGGAACATGTTCGAGGGTACGCGCGTGCGTACGACACACCCACATACAAAAACAAAACTAAGATCGATTCAGAGACAAGGTATACCTCTAAGAAGAGACTGCCGGAGAGAGGGAGGACCGAGAGTGATGTCGCCTGCGTTTTACTCTATAACTACCGGAGTTTTGACCATCTTCTATGAGCTTGCCGGATTTGGTGGTTGATGTTGCCGGATCTTCTGATTCAAATTATGAGAGAAAGTGTATCGAGATGTGTTGGCTGCCGGAGTTTCTTGTGGGTTTTGTTGCTGCCGTAGGTCATCTGTTTGCTGCTACTTGCCGGAAACGTGCTATATATGGCTCGTAGGGGTTTTGTTGTGTCGCCGGAATTAGAGGCTGCCGAAGAAAAGATGTGGGGGGTGATGAAGGGTGTGTCGGCAGCTTTAGAGCCGATAGGTGTATGGTTTCTTCTTACTTTATAGGTAGGGTTTAGGTTAAGGTGTGTCAAGCTATGATTGGTTAATTATATTGGGCAAATATTATTTAATTAGGTAGGGGATACATCCGATAATTGGGGTTGGTTATGTGTAGGGAGTTTTTAAATTGTTAGTTGTTTTGTTTAGACATTATTTGATATACGCGGATACTGAGATATACGTCTGATAAAATGTTTTCATCGGGGTTTTAGTTGGTCTCTGATTGTGGTCATTTCCTGATTAAATTTATTAATTCAGATATATTTTTGATAATTTTCATTATTTTCATATTGTACCGAGCGTTAGATGTTTTTACTTGTTTAATAAATCGTGTAAGGTGTTTTATACTTGGCTTTTCATACCAATTTGTTTGATTGTGCTATTGTATCATTTTAAATTATAAAATTTATATTTTTGATTTGGTTCATGATTATGTTGAGTCACCAACTCGCTAACTAATTGGTCTAACGATAAAATGCAAATAAAATGATGATTTACAAATGATGACATGTATTTTGATGAGACATGAGGTCTAGGGTTTCACTAACTTAAATGCAGTCTAGATAAGATCATAAATGACATTAGGGTTTATTGCTAGACTTAAATGAAATTAAATGCTCTCATAAATTAAATTAGGGTTCTAGTACATTATTATGGTTACAATAAGTACCGAACTAAATGTCTAAATTTTGGGGTTGTCACATTTTCCCCTTGTTAAAGAAATTTCGTCCCGAAATTTAAGACAATAAAATAATAGGTTAGTGGTGGGAAAAAAAATGTAACTATTGGCGTTTCTTGTCGGGATACAACTTCCGTTTAGATGAATCCTGGTTAACTTCATCATTTGATTGTTTTTGTTCATAGGAATAAAATGTGTAGATGTTGTCAAGCGGTCAACGATTTCCAAATCGTATTGTTACTACTAAAAGTTTGATGTAATCAGTGATATAAAGAAAATCTATAGAAATTGGTTCCCATTTCTATTCGGAAATCTCGAGCTGTTGCAGGAGACATGAAAGTAGGCATAACAGGTTGAACACGTGGTGATACAGATTACAATCTCCATTTTCATATTTGGTCTCCAATAAATCTTCTTCATATGTTCGTATATCTTATTAGCACTGAGATGAATCGAGTATTTAAATTTATGATCTTCGTTCAGAATGATGTCGCGAAAGCTTCCAAAGCTTGAAACTTATATCCTATTCACGATGTATACAATGTTCCATCATGCTTGGTTTCTAGTTGTTTCTCCATATTGTAAGGAAATTCACCTCTAATATCCTCTTCTTCTATAATATCAATTTGGAAACTGTGGATTTAGGAAGAGAGGTTGTGCAGAGGTTTGTATGAATAGGAATTTCGGATGCTCGCACTCGCCGTGGTTGATTCGTTCTTTATTGACTAAGGTGTCGACCACTACGTTTGGCTTTCTAGGAATGCTTCTTGGTTTCATAGTCGTTAACATTTAGAAATCTCGACTTGATATTGTTGAGTTGTGTTTAAGTTCTTCTAATCGAAAATATGTTGAAGGATTTAGTGGTTGGTAAAGATAGTCCATTCAGTTACGCACAGAAAATGTCTCCAAATTTTCAACGCGAATACTATTGCGCCTAGTTCGAGATCATGAGGGAGGTAGTTCTTCTCATGGAATTCCAGTTGTCGAGAGACGTATGAGATTACTATTCCATTTTGCATTAATAGCAACCTATTTCTTAATGTGACGTGTTGCAATATACAATGCAGTCTTCTGTTCCTTTAGCGTTTGAAATATGTTTTCTTGATTCCTACTGTAGTCAAATTTCTCATCGTTTTTTTTTTATTTGGTCGAAGAAGTTAGGGTTTGGGCCACTTTTGTATAATCTCGGATAAACCGTCAGTTAGTAGTCGGTAAGGACAAGAAATTTACGAAATTCTGTCGGGGACCTTATGACTTCACAAGTTTTAATCGCCTCAATCTTTGTGGGATTTACGTGTAATGTCTTATGATTTATCGTGTCTTGGAAAATTTGGCATACATTTTCTCCTTTTCAAGCAGCTTTAAAATTTGTCTAAAGTGTTCTTCGTGTTCAACTTGAGTTCGGGAATAGATTAGGATATCGTCTATAGTTGTGATGACAATTTATCGAGGTATTGTTTACATAACAAGAGTTAAATCGAAAGGGCATGACGAGAAAAATGTCGATAACGAGTTTTTAATGTGGTCTTAGGTAAGTCTCTTCTTCACGAAATTTCAGCCGGAGATAACTCGAGCGCAAATAAAATTTTAAAATATAAGACCGCTCCTTGTAATTGGTCGAATAGATGACAATATGCAGAAGTGGATAGCGACTCATAATGGATATTTTGTTTAATTCATAATAGGCTATTAGCATTTGTTTAGATCTATTATGATATTCATACGAAGGGAAAAGATTCTTATTGGAAAAATGTTCAATCAGATTGATTATAATTATATAAGTTTTGGTAGCTGTAGAGACAACTCTCACATCTTGGGAGGATTTAGGGGTAAGGTTATCGCGCGATCAGTAAGGCTCTTGGTATTTATTTATTTACGAATTTAAATTTGACGAGAATGATGGAGATCTCAGTAAATCCTTAAGTAGTATTTTCTAGTATCTTTGTAGGATAGGTATGTGTTCGATTCGTCGTTTACACCAGTTTGTTTTCTATCGTGTGAGCTAAAAATGATGAATGTATGTTTTCTTCGAATCTTGAGTCTTTGGTACATCTCAATGTCTTGATACTAGATCTATACTTCACCTTGACATTGTGGTTCCTCTAATAAGTAGTCGAATTTGTACAAAACTTCCAAATCTCAAGTCTTGTTATACTCTTCGAGCAATAGTGCGTTCCATTAATGCATTCCAAGTCTCACATTTTCAGTCCATGTTGATGATGATTCTCATAGGTTAGGTTATTCGTGGGATAACTTTTCAAGACTAGTTTAGTTTACTATATTCAAATTTCATTTAACATTTATCGTTTAACTTGAGGGAGTCCATTCCCTAGAAATGTCGTTATTTGGTTAGGGCAAAAACTAATATTGATTGTCTAAATTTGAAAGTGTTGTCGAAGAATGATTAAGTTACTACATCGTACTGGTGTTGGTGTTAAAGTCTTGTCGCACTTATTGTTCCTTAATCATGACGATTGTCCACAAGTTTATCGGTTATTGTCCTTCATCTCTGACGCGAAATATGTTCAACATGTTTCTTCGTTATTTGTTCTTATCGATTCTTCTCAAGTGATTTGTTGTTGTAGTCGCCTTCGTCATCAAACAAGAGGCTTCATTCCAAAAGGTTAACTCATTTCTAATGTGTTCTCTAATTCCTAACACGAATGAGGATAATTGTATTCAATTGTTTGATTCCTTTCAATAATTTATGACTTTGATAATTCCACATTGTATCATGTAATTATAAACTCGGTGGCCAGTCGCTTTTATAATTTCATCATACAATATTTCCTCATCATTGTCACTTCATAGCTTCATTCATAAATACTAGTGATTTCTCCATACTCTTATTGTATGCGAAATCTAAGGATTGTATTATTGTTTCTACGAGGATTTGGGTTCTTTATTTCCTAGTAAAGCATTGTGGAAATTTTAAGAGTTGTGCTTAAAGTTCGTTCTAAAGATGACGTTCAATCGTCGGTCACGAGAAGGATCTTACGTGTCTTAGTATTAGTGGAGTGGAAAATTAGGGTTGAGGTGACGATACTCAAATGAGGTACGATGTGAGAGAGTGATATATAGTGTGTGAAAGGAATGTATCGTGTGTGATTAAAGTATGTGGTGTACGTGTAGAGGTGTTTCTTATCCAATAACCACTAATGATGCGTCATTATGTTCCTTGTCCGATAGAGTAGAGTAGCAACATAGTCACTGCGCGTCGACGTTCCATATAATAATCCTAAACTACGTGTCTACGTGTAAGTGTTTAGTGAAGTGTGAGTGATTAGTGAAGTATAAGTAGGTACCGAATATAAGTGTATAGGGTATATGGTGTAAGAGTACGTGTAATAATATAGTTGATTTGATAGTGTCTCAAGTTTGGTTTTAAATATAAGCATCTAATGGTATCAAATATTCTATCTAAGTCAAGTATACAGTAAGTGTAAAAGCAAGGGGCATGTTATTAAGGCATATGTCTTGTGAATGATTTGAAATGTATTTTATATGTAATAAGACTCTATATGAAAGACAACTATGTATGAAATTAGCTCTATATGAAATGCAAATCTATATTAAATGAGATTTTATGTAAAATGCAACTATATATGAAATGACATTCTTATATAAAATGCAACTCTATATGAATGAGACTTTGGGTGCCACGAACACATTTTGACACAAAATAGTTTCGTCCAAAAATCTATTTGAAGTTATAGATTAGTTTTACTAATTCACTATAACCAAGCGCTCTGATACCAATCTGTCACACCCCGCCAAAAATGGTTTTAATAGTAATAAATGGTTTGCGGAAGAACGGGATGTAACATTCATGAGTAACACAACTATGATTATTGCAAATATTTAATAGTTTTAAAATGTATTAAATACTTGAAATAAGTATTATCCAGAATTTATATGTAACTGAAAAAGGTAAAAAAATAAAAATAAATGTTTAGAAGTGAAAAGACGTTCGTGGCATCTCGACAATGTGCATGCTCATGATTTAAAGTCTAAGGACTCAATGCTTCTCCTATCTACCTGAAAAACATATATAAAATGATCAACAAAATTGTTGAGTGAATCCACAGGTTTAATATTAGTTTTGAAATACAAGGTTTTGTAGGCCAAACATGGCAAAATCGTATAGTAAAATGTTATTTGAAAATGAATTGAAATATAAAGTTTTTGTGTGCCAACCGGCATAAATTGTATAATAAAATATAGATTTGAGTTACCCAAAATGTATATGTGCCAACGCGGCAAAAATGTGTGATGATAAGATGTTTAAAAAAAATTATTGATGTAAAGAATTGTTGTAGTAAAATTTGATATGCAAAGACATGTAAGTAAACAAAATAGTACGATTATAAAGAGTAGTAAATATTGAAAATGCATGACTGATGTCCCCAACAGTTAGCTACGCCATTGAGTTAATATGCCGACCCTAAGCCCATAATCAAACTGCAACTCTAAGTGTGATGTTTCTGTTCTCTAAGATATGCACTCCCCTGACGGTTGGGTAGAACCGTTAAGTAACAACAATAATGTGGGAGGAAGAGTGTCAGCCAATGGTACCATCTGCATATCCAGGGCCTAGTCGCAACTAGCTAAGATTATGGCATGTAAGCATCTACCTATGCACTACACCTACTTAGTCCGAGCATAAAGACTGTTTGTCATGGTTCGCATAGTGTATCATCACCGTAAAATAAACACTTATAAATAAAGCGAATATTTATAAAACATTTGATATGTTGCAAATATTTGTAAAAGTAGTTGATATGTTTTTCACCCCAAAAATTTGTAAAAGCAGTAAATAAAATACGGTAAAAAGTGGGGCTGTGGACTCACCTGATGTAGAACTTCCAAAACTATAAATAAGCAGCATGCAAGATCCAACCAAAAGACTTCTAATGACCTAGATGCGTAGAGGTAACTATGAGCGATACGTTGGTGACTCTATCGTATTGATTTATTATTTTAAACAAAGTGATTTATATTTTATAGCTTTTGGTAAGTTAGATTGTTTTGACAAATAACGATGGGTTATTATACCCTTGCTAATTATTAAAAATAATTATTAAAGGAAATTTATTTATTTGCTAACTACTGAATTTATATGTAAACAATAATGAAAAATTTACTTCGTATCTTTTGAACATTCTGAAATATTTTATTATAATATTAAATCCATATCCTTATATATAATCTGATTTCTTTATAAAAATAATAATAATATAAGACTTTGAGTTTGTTTCTTGCTGACACAATACAACGGAAAATAGCAATGGCCGTAGCCGGCGACGAAAACAAACGATGGACGGATAAATCAGCCACAACACACACAACCAAAACTGTACTGACTGGGATTTACCAGACATAAGAGTTTAACCGAGGCTTGATTCAAAACAAATAACACACACAGACACACACACACCAGACACACGTTATGTGTGTCTGGGTTTTTCATCGTCGGAGACAAAACTGTGATGGGTTTCAAGCGATGGAACATGTTCGAGGGTACGCGCGTGCGTACGACACACCCACATACAAAAACAAAACTAAGATCGATTCAGAGACAAGGTATACCTGTAAGAAGAGACTGCCGGAGAGAGGGAGGACCGAGAGTGATGTCGCCTGCGTTTTACTCTATAACTGCCGGAGTTTTGACCATCTTCTATGAGCTTGCCGGATTTGGTGGTTGATGTTGCCGGATCTTCTGATTCAAATTATGAGAGAAAGTGTATCGAGATGTGTTGGCTGCCGGAGTTTCTTGTGGGTTTTGTTGCTGCCGTAGCTCATCTGTTTGCTGCTACTTGCCGGAAACGTGCTATATATGGCTCGTAGGGGTTTTGTTGTGTCGCCGGAATTAGAGGCTGCCGAAGAAAAGATGTGGGGGGTGATGAAGGGTGTGTCGGCAGCTTTAGAGCCGATAGGTGTATGGTTTCTTCTTACTTTATAGGTAGGGTTTAGGTTAAGGTGTGTCAAGCTATGATTGGTTAATTATATTGGGCAAATATTATTTAATTAGGTAGGGGATACATCCGATAATTGGGGTTGGTTATGTGTAGGGAGTTTTTAAATTGTTAGTTGTTTTGTTTAGACATTATTTGATATACGCGGATACTGAGATATACGTCTGATAAAATGTTTTCATCGGGGTTTTAGTTGGTCTCTGATTGTGGTCATTTCCTGATTAAATTTATTAATTCAGATATATTTTTGATAATTTTCATTATTTTCATATTGTACCGAGCGTTAGATGTTTTTACTTGTTTAATAAATCGTGTAAGGTGTTTTATACTTGGCTTTTCATACCAATTTGTTTGATTGTGCTATTGTATCATTTTAAATTATAAAATTTATATTTTTGATTTGGTTCATGATTATGTTGAGTCACCAACTCGCTAACTAATTGGTCTAACGATAAAATGCAAATAAAATGATGATTTACAAATGATGACATGTATTTTGATGAGACATGAGGTCTAGGGTTTCACTAACTTAAATGCAGTCTAGATAAGATCATAAATGACATTAGGGTTTATTGCTAGACTTAAATGAAATTAAATGCTCTCATAAATTAAATTAGGGTTCTAGTACATTATTATGGTTACAATAAGTACCGAACTAAATGTCTAAATTTTGGGGTTGTCACACTAGAATCCATACGAATGCCCCGTGAACGAGTATGACCACTAGCTAAGACAAATAACATATAAGTAGCCCTTTTAAATCTTATTTGTGTTGATAACCCATACGAATGGCTCGTGACCCATTATAACCACTAGCTACAACCAATAACCTATAATTATCCAATTTATAAATTGTAATTGGTGTCTAGAACCCATATGAATGCCCCTTGAATGATTTTGACCACTAGCTATGACCAATAACCTATAGGTATCCATTTTAAACATTAATTGATGTCCATTATCCATACGAATGGCCCGGGAACCGTTATAACCGCTAGCTACGACCAATAACCTATAATTATCCATTTCTTAAATTGTAATTGGTGTCTAGAACCCATTCGAATGGCACGTGAACAATTATAACCACTATCTAAAACCAATAACCTATAAGTATACATTTTTTAAACTGTAATTGGTGTTGATAACCCATACAAATGGCCCGTAAACCATTATAACCACTAGCTATGACCGATAACCTATAATTATCCATTTTTTAAATTGTAATTGGTGTCGATAACCCATACGAATGCCCCTTGAATGATTTTGACCAATAGCTATGACCAATAACTTATAAGTATCCATTTTAAACCTTAATTGGTGTCCATTAACCATACAAATGGCTCGTGAACCATTATAACCACCAGTTAAGACCAATAACCTATAATTATCCATTTTTTGAATTGTAATTGGTGTCGATAACCCATACGAATTGCCCGTGAACCATTATAACCACTAGCTTCGCTCAATAACCTATACTTCCATGTTAAACCGCTTTGGCATCCATAGCCTATACGAATTGCCCGTGAACCATTATAACCACTAGGTATAACCAATAACCTATAATTATCCATTTTTTAAACTCTAACTGGTGTTGATAACCTATTCAAATGGCCCTTGAACCATTATAACAACGAGCTATGACCAATAACCCATAAGTATCCATTTTTTAAACTGTAATTGTTGTCTAAAACACACACGAATGCCCCGAGAACGATTTTGACCACTAGCTATGACCATAACCTATAAGTATCCATTTTAAACCTTAATTGGTGTGCATTACCCACACCAATGGCCCGTGAACCATTATAACCACTGGCTATAACCAATAACCTACAATTATCTAATTTATAAACTGTAATTGGTGTCTAGAACCCATATGAATGCCCCGTGAATGATTTTGACCACTAGCTATGACCAATAACCTATAAGTATCCATTTTAAACCTTAATTGGTGTCCATTACCCATACGAATGGCCCGTGAACCATTATAAACACTAGCTATGACCAATAATCTATTATTATCCATTTTTTAAATTGTAATTGGTGTCTAGAACCCATACGAATGCCCCATGAACGATTTTGACCACTAGCTATGACCAAAAACCTATAAGTATCCATTATAAACCTTAATTGGTGTCCATTACCCATATGAATGGCCCGTGAACCATTATAACCACTAGCCATGACCAATAACCTATAAGTATACATTTTTTAAATTGTAATTGGTGTTTAGAACCCATACGAATACCCCGTGAACGAGTTTGACCACTAGCTAAGACAAATAACATATAAGTAGCCATTTTAAATCTTATTTGTGTCGTTAAACCATACGAATGGCCCGTGACCCATTATAACCACTAGCTACGCGCAATAACCTATAAGTATCCATGTTAAATTGTAATTGGTGTCCATCGCCCATACGAATGGCCCGTGAACCATTATAACCAGTAGCTATAACCAATAATCTATAAGTATCAATTTTTTAAACTGTAATTGGTGTTGATAACCCATACAAATGGCCCGTGAACCATTATAACCACTAGCTATGACCAATAACCTCTAAGTATCCATTTTTTAAACTGTAATTGGTGTCTAGAACCCATACGAATGCCCCTTGAATGATTTTGACAACTAGCTATGACCAATAACCTATAAGTATCCATTTTAAACCTTAATTGGTGTCCATTACCCATACAAATGGCTCGTGAACCATTATAACCACTAGCTATGACCAATAACCTATAATTATCCATTTTTTTAATTGTAGTTGGTGTCGGTAACCCATACGAATGGCCTGTGAACCATTACAACCACTAGCTACACCCAATAACCTATAAGTATCCATGTTAAATCGCTTTGGCGTCCATAGCCCATACCAATTGTCCGTGAACCATTATAACCACTTGGTATAACCAATAACCTATAAGTATCCATTTTTAAACTGTAACTGGAGTTGATAACCCATATAAATGGCCATTGAACCATTATAACCACTAGCTATGACAATTAACCTATAAGTATCCATTTTTAAAACTGTAATTGGTGTTGGTAACCAGTACAAATGGCCCGTGAACCAATATAACCACTATCTATGACGAATAACATATAAGTAGCCATTTTAAATCTTATTTGTGTCGATAACCCATACGAATGGCCCGTGAATGATTTCGACCACTAGCTACACCCAATAACCTATAATTATCCATGTTAATCCGTAATTGGCGTCCATAGCCCAGACGAATGGCCCGTGAACCATTATAACCACTAGCTATGACCAATAACCTATAATTATCCGTTTTTTAAATTGTAAATGTTGTCTAGAACCCATACGAATGCCCCGAGAATGATTTTGACCGCTAGCTATGACCAATAACCTATATGTATCCATTTTACACCTTAACTGGTGTCGATAACCCATACGAATGGCACGTGAACCATTATTACCACTATCTATAAACAATAACCTATAAGTATCCATTTTTTAAACTGTAATTAGTGTTGATAACCCATACAAATGGCCCGTGCACCATTATAACCACTAGCTATGACCAATAACCTATAATTTTCCATTTTTTAAATTGTAATTGGTGGCGATAACCCATACGAATGGCCCGTGAACCATTATAACCACTAGCTACGCCCAATAACCTATAAGTATCCATGTTAAACCGCTTTGGCGTCCATTGCCCATACTAATTGCCCGTGAACCATTATAACCACTAGGTATAACCAATAACCTATAAGTATCCATTTTTTAAACTGTAACTGGAGTTGATAACCTATACAAATGGCCCGTGAGCCATTATAACCACTAGCTATGATAATTAACCTATAAGTATCCATTTTTTAAACTTTAATTGGTGTTGATAACCCATACAAATGGCCCGTGAACCATTATAACCACTAGTTATGACCAATAACCTATAAGTATCCATTTTTTAAACTCTAATTGGTGTCTAGAGCCCATACGAATGGCCCGTGAACCATTATAACCACTAGCTACACCCAATAACCTATAAGTATTTCATGTTAAATCGTAATTGGCATCCATAGCCCATATGAATGGCCCGTGAACCATTATAACCACTAGCTATAACCAATAACCTATAAGTATCCATGTTAAATTGTAATTGGCGTCCATAGCCCATACGAATGGCCCGTGAACCATTATAACCAGTAGCTATAACCAATAACCTATAAGTATCAATTTTTTAAACTGTAATTGGTGTTGATAACCCATACAAATGGCCCGTGAACCATTATAACCACTAGCTATGACCAATAACCTCTAAGTATTTATTTTTTAAACTGTAATTGGTGTCTAGAACCCATACGAATGCCCCTTGAACGATTTTGACAACTAGCTATGACCAATAACCTATAAGTATCCATTTTAAACCTTAATTGGTGTCCATTACCCATAGAAATGGCTCGTGAACCATTATAACCACTAGCTATGACCAATAACCTATAATTATCCATTTTTTTAATTGTAGTTGGTGTCGGTAACCCATACGAATGGCCCGTGAACCATTACAACCACTAGCTACACCCAATAACCTATAAGTATCCATGTTAAATCGCTTTGGCGTCCATAGCCCATACCAATTGTCCGTGAACCATTATAACCACTTGGTATAACCAGCAACCTATAAGTATCCATTTTTAAACTGTAACTGGAGTTGATAACCCATACAAATGGCCCGTGATCCATTATAACCACTAGCTATGACAATTAACCTATAAGTATCCATTTTTAAAACTGTAATTGGTGTTGGTAACAAGTACAAATGGCCCGTGAACCAATATAACTACTATCTATGACGAATAACATATAAGTAGCCATTTTAAATTAATCTTATTTGTGTCGATAACCCATACGAATGGCCCGTGAATGATTTTGACCACTAGCTACACCCAATAACCTATAATTATCCATGTTAATCCGTAATTGGCGTCCATAGCCCAGACGAATGGCCCGTGAACCATTATAACCACTAGCTATGACCAATAACCTATAATTATCCGTTTTTTAAATTGTAAATGTTGTCTAGAACCCATACGAATGCCCCGAGAATGATTTTGACCGCTAGCTATGACCAATAACCTATATGTATCCATTTTAAACCTTAACTGGTGTCGATAACCCATACGAATGGCACGTGAACCATTATTACCACTATCTATAAACAATACCCTATAAGTATCCATTTTTTAAACTGTAATTAGTGTTGATATCCCATTCAAATGGCCCGTGAACCATTATAACCACTAGCTATGACCAATAACCTATAATTTTCCATTTTTTAAATTGTAATTGGTGTCGATAACCCATACGAATGGCCCGTGAACCATTATAACCACTAGCTACGCCCAATAACCTATAAGTATCCATGTTAAACCGCTTTGGCGTCCATTGCCCATACTAATTGCCCGTGAACCATTATAACCACTAGGTATAACCAATAACCTATAAGTATCCATTTTTTAAACTGTAACTGGAGTTGATAACCTATACAAATGGCCCGTGAGCCATTATAACCACTAGCTATGACCAATAACCTATAATTATCCATTTTTTTAATTGTAGTTGGTGTCGGTAACCCATACGAATGGCCCGTGAACCATTACAACCACTAGCTACACCCAATAACCTATAAGTATCCATGTTAAATCGCTTTGGCGTCCATAGCCCATACCAATTGTCCGTGAACCATTATAACCACTTGGTATAACCAATAACCTATAAGTATCCATTTTTTAAATTGTAATTGGTGTTTAGAACCCATACGAATACCCCGTGAACGAGTTTGACCACTAGCTAAGACAAATAACATATAAGTAGCCATTTTAAATCTTATTTGTGTCGTTAAACCATACGAATGGCCCGTGACCCATTATAACCACTAGCTACGCGCAATAACCTATAAGTATCCATGTTAAATTGTAATTGGCGTCCATAGCCCATACGAATGGCCCGTGAACCATTATAACCAGTAGCTATAACCAATAACCTATAAGTATCAATTTTTTAAACTGTAATTGGTGTTGATAACCCATACAAATGGCCCGTGAACCATTATAACCACTAGCTATGACCAATAACCTCTAAGTATCCATTTTTTAAACTGTAATTGGTGTCTAGAACCCATACAAATGCCCCTTGAATGATTTTGACAACTAGCTATGACCAATAACCTATAAGTATCCATTTTAAACCTTAATTGGTGTCCATTACCCATACAAATGGCTCGTGAACCATTATAACCACTAGCTATGACCAATAACCTATAATTATCCATTTTTTTAATTGTAGTTGGTGTCGGTAACCCATACGAATGGCCCGTGAACCATTACAACCACTAGCTACACCCAATAACCTATAAGTATCCATGTTAAATCGCTTTGGCGTCCATAGCCCATACCAATTGTCCATGAACCATTATAACCACTTGGTATAACCAATAACCTATAAGTATCCATTTTTAAACTGTAACTGGAGTTGATAACCCATACAAATGGCCATTGAACCATTATAACCACTAGCTATGACAATTAACCTATAAGTATCCATTTTTAAAACTGTAATTGGTGTTGGTAACCAGTACAAATGGCCCGTGAACCAATATAACCACTATCTATGACGAATAACATATAAGTAGCCATTTTAAATCTTATTTGTGTCGATAACCCATACGAATGGCCCGTGAATGATTTCAACCACTAGCTACACCCAATAACTTATAATTATCCATGTTAATCCGTAATTGGCGTCCATAGCCCAGACGAATGGCCCGTGAACCATTATAACCACTAGCTATGACCAATAACCTATAATTATCCGTTTTTTAAATTGTAAATGTTGTCTAGAACCCATACGAATGCCCCGAGAATGATTTTGACCGCTAGCTATCACCAATAACCTATATGTATCCATTTTAAACCTTAACTGGTGTCGATAACCCATACGAATGGCACGTGAACCATTATTACCACTATCTATAAACAATAACCTATAAGTATCCATTTTTTAAACTGTAATTAGTGTTGATAACCCATACAAATGGCCCGTGCACCATTATAACCACTAGCTATGACCAATAACCTATAATTTTCCATTTTTTAAATTGTAATTGGTGGCGATAACCCATACGAATGGCCCGTGAACCATTATAACCACTAGCTACGCCCAATAACCTATAAGTATCCATGTTAAACCGCTTTGGCGTCCATTGCCCATACTAATTGCCCGTGAACCATTATAACCACTAGGTATAACCAATAACCTATAAGTATCCATTTTTTAAACTGTAACTGGAGTTGATAACCTATACAAATGGCCCGTGAGCCATTATAACCACTAGCTATGATAATTAACCTATAAGTATCCATTTTTTAAACTTTAATTGGTGTTGATAACCCATACAAATGGCCCGTGAACCATTATAACCACTAGTTATGACCAATAACCTATAAGTATCCATTTTTTAAACTCTAATTGGTGTCTAGAGCCCATACGAATGGCCCGTGAACCATTATAACCACTAGCTACGCCCAATAACCTATAAGTATTTCATGTTAAACCGTAATTGGCATCCATAGCCCATACGAATGGCCCGTGAACCATTATAACCACTAGCTATAACCAATAACCTATAAGTATCCATGTTAAATTGTAATTGGCGTCCATAGCCCATACGAATGGCCCGTGAACCATTATAACCAGTAGCTATAACCAATAACCTATAAGTATCAATTTTTTAAACTGTAATTGGTGTTGATAACCCATACAAATGGCCCGTGAACCATTATAACCACTAGCTATGACCAATAACCTCTAAGTATCCATTTTTTAAACTGTAATTGGTGTCTAGAACCCATAAGAATGCCCCTTGAACGATTTTGACAACTAGCTATTACCAATAACCTATAAGTATCCATTTTAAACCTTAATTGGTGTCCATTACCCATACAAATGGCTCGTGAACCATTATAACCACTAGCTATGACCAATAACCTATAATTATCCATTTTTTTAATTGTAGTTGGTGTCGGTAACCCATACGAATGGCCCGTGAACCATTACAACCACTAGCTACACCCAATAACCTATAAGTATCCATGTTAAATCGCTTTGGCGTCCATAGCCCATACCAATTGTCCGTGAATCATTATAACCACTTGGTATAACCAATAACCTATAAGTATCCATTTTTAAACTGTAACTGGAGTTGATAACCCATACAAATGGCCCGTGAACCATTATAACCACTAGCTATGACAATTAACCTATAAGTATCCATTTTTAAAATTGTAATTGGTGTTGGTAACCAGTACAAATGGCCCGTGAACCAATATACCTACTATCTATGACGAATAACATATAAGTAGCCATTTTAAATCTTATTTGTGTCGATAACCCATACAAATGGCCCGTGAATGATTTCGACCACTAGCTACACCCAATAACTTATAATTATCCATGTTAATCCGTAATTGGCGTCCATAGCCCAGACGAATGGCCCGTGAACCATTATAACCACTAGCTATGACCAATAGCCTATAATTATCCGTTTTTTAAATTGTAAATGTTGTCTAGAACCCATACGAATGCCCCGAGAATGATTTTGACCGCTAGCTATCACCAATAACCTACATGTATCCATTTTAAACCTTAACTGGTGTCGATAACCCATACGAATGGCACGTGAACCATTATTACCACTATCTATAAACAATAACCTATAAGTATCCATTTTTTAAACTGTAATTAGTGTTGATAACCCATACAAATGGCCCGTGCACCATTATAACCACTAGCTATGACCAATAACCTATAATTTTCCATTTTTTAAATTGTAATTGGTGGCGATAACCCATACGAATGGCCCGTGAACCATTATAACCACTAGCTACGCCCAATAACCTATAAGTATCCATGTTAAACCGCTTTGGCGTCCATTGCCCATACTAATTGCCCGTGAACCATTATAACCACTAGGTATAACCAATAACCTATAAGTATCCATTTTTTAAACTGTAACTGGAGTTGATAACCTATACAAATGGCCCGTGAGCCATTATAACCACTAGCTATGATAATTAACCTATAAGTATCCATTTTTTAAACTTCAATTGGTGTTGATAACCCATACAAATGGCCCGTGAACCATTATAACCACTAGTTATGACCAATAACCTATAAGTATCCATTTTTTAAACTCTAATTGGTGTCTAGAGCCCATACGAATGGCCCGTGAACCATTATAACCACTAGCTACGCCCAATAACCTATAAGTATTTCATGTTAAACCGTAATTGGCATCCATAGCCCATACGAATGGCCCGTGAACCATTATAACCACTAGCTATAACCAATAACCTATAAGTATCCATGTTAAATTGTAATTGGCGTCCATAGCCCATACGAATGGCCCGTGAACCATTATAACCAGTAGCTATAACCAATAACCTATAAGTATCAATTTTTTAAACTGTAATTGGTGTTGATAACCCATACAAATGGCCCGTGAACCATTATAACCACTAGCTATGACCAATAACCTCTAAGTATCCATTTTTTTAAACTGTAATTGGTGTCTAGAACCCATAAGAATGCCCGTTGAACGATTTTGACAACTAGCTATGACCAATAACCTATAAGTATCCATTTTAAACCTTAATTGGTGTCCATTACCCATACAAATGGCTCGTGAACCATTATAACCACTAGCTATGACCAATAACCTATAATTATCCATTTTTTTAATTGTAGTTGGTGTCGGTAACCCATACGAATGGCCCGTGAACCATTACAACCACTAGCTACACCCAATAACCTATAAGTATCCATGTTAAATCGCTTTGGCGTCCATAGCCCATACCAATTGTCCGTGAATCATTATAACCACTTGGTATAACCAATAACCTATAAGTATCCATTTTTAAACTGTAACTGGAGTTGATAACCCATACAAATGGCCCGTGAACCATTATAACCACTAGCTATGACAATTAACCTATAAGTATCCATTTTTAAAACTGTAATTGGTGTTGGTAACCAGTACAAATGGCCCGTGAACCAATATAACTACTATCTATGACGAATAACATATAAGTAGCCATTTTAAATCTTATTTGTGTCGATAACCCATACGAATGGCCCGTGAATGATTTTGACCACTAGCTACACCCAATAACCTATAATTATCCATGTTAATCCGTAATTGGCGTCCATAGCCCAGACGAATGGCCCGTGAACCATTATAACCACTAGCTATGACCAATAACCTATAATTATCCGTTTTTTAAATTGTAAATGTTGTCTAGAACCCATACGAATGCCCCGAGAATGATTTTGACCGCTAGCTATGACCAATAACCTATATGTATCCATTTTAAACCTTAACTGGTGTCGATAACCCATACGAATGGCACGTGAACCATTATTACCACTATCTATAAACAATAACCTATAAGTATCCATTTTTTAAACTGTAATTAGTGTTGATAACCCATTCAAATGGCCCGTGAACCATTATAACCACTAGCTATGACCAATAACCTATAATTTTCCATTTTTTAAATTGTAATTGGTGTCGATAACCCATACGAATGGCCCGTGAACCATTATAACCACTAGCTACGCCCAATAACCTATAAGTATCCATGTTAAACCGCTTTGGCGTCCATTGCCCATACTAATTGCCCGTGAACCATTATAACCACTAGGTATAACCAATAACCTATAAGTATCCATTTTTTAAACTGTAACTGGAGTTGATAACCTATACAAATGGCCCGTGAGCCATTATAACCACTAGCTATGACCAATAACCTATAATTATCCATTTTTTTAATTGTAGTTGGTGTCGGTAACCCATACGAATGGCCCGTGAACCATTACAACCACTAGCTACACCCAATAACCTATAAGTATCCATGTTAAATCGCTTTGGCGTCCATAGCCCATACCAATTGTCCGTGAACCATTATAACCACTTGGTATAACCAATAACCTATAAGTATCCATTTTTAAACTGTAACTGGAGTTGATAACCCATACAAATGGCCCGTGAACCATTATAACCACTAGCTATGACAATTAACCTATAAGTATCCATTTTTAAAACTGTAATTGGTGTTGGTAACCAGTACAAATGGCCCGTGAACCAATATAACTACTATCTATGACGAATAACATATAAGTAGCCATTTTAAATCTTATTTGTGTCGATAACCCATACGAATGGCCCGTGAATGATTTTGACCACTAGCTACACCCAATAACCTATAATTATCCATGTTAATCCGTAATTGGCGTCCATAGCCCAGACGAATGGCAAGTGAACCATTATAACCACTAGCTATGACCAATAACCTATAATTATCCGTTTTTTAAATTGTAAATGTTGTCTAGAACCCATACGAATGCCCCGAGAATGATTTTGACCGCTAGCTATGACCAATAACCTGTATGTATCCATTTTAAACCTTAACTGGTGTCGATAACCCATACGAATGGCACGTGAACCATTATTACCACTATCTATAAACAATAACCCATAAGTATCCATTTTTTAAACTGTAATTAGTGTTGATAACCCATTCAAATGGCCCGTGAACCATTATAACCACTAGCTATGTCCAATAACCTATAATTTTCCATTTTTTAAATTGTAATTGGTGTCGATAACCCATACGAATGGCCCGTGAACCATTATAACCACTAGCTACGCCCAATAACCTATAAGTATCCATGTTAAACCGCTTTGGCGTCCATTGCCCATACTAATTGCCCGTGAACCATTATAACCACTAGGTATAACCAATAACCTATAAGTATCCATTTTTTAAACTGTAACTGGAGTTGATAACCTATACAAATGGCCCGTGAGCCATTATAACCACTAGCTATGATAATTAACCTATAAGTATCCATTTTTTAAACTTTAATTGGTGTTGATAACCCATACAAATGGCCCGTGAACCATTATAACCACTAGTTATGACCAATAACCTATAAGTATCCATTTTTTAAACTCTAATTGGTGTCTAGAGCCCATACGAATGGCCCGTGAACCATTATAACCACTAGCTACGCCCAATAACCTATAAGAATTTCATGTTAAACCGTAATTGGCATCCATAGCCCATACGAATGGCCCGTGAACCATTATAACCACTAGCTATAACCAATAACTTATAAGTATCCATTTTTTAATTGGTGTTGATAACCCATACAAATGGCCCGTGAACCGTTATAACCACTAGCTATGACCAATAACTTATAAGTATCCATTTTTAAAC
Organism: Calendula officinalis; assembly: GCA_963853835.1. Taxonomy (NCBI): domain Eukaryota; kingdom Viridiplantae; phylum Streptophyta; class Magnoliopsida; order Asterales; family Asteraceae; genus Calendula; species Calendula officinalis. The sequence goes on along the minus strand of OY970825.1, from coordinate 63,333,532 downwards.
TGTAATTGTTGTCTAAAACACATACGAATGCCCCGTGAACGATTTTGAACCCTAGCTATGACCAATAACATATATGTATCCATTTTACACCTTAATTGGTGTCGATAACCCATACGAATGGCACGTGACCCATTATTACCACTATCTATAACCAATAACCTATAAGTAACCATTTTTTAAACTGTAATTGGTGTTGATAACCCATACAAATGGCCCCTGAACCATTATATCCACTAGCTATGACCGATAACCTATAAGTATCCATTTCAAACCTTAATTGGTGTCCATTAGCCATACGAATGGCTCGTGAACCATTATAACCACTAGCTACGACCATTAACCTATAATTATCCATTTCTTAAATTGTAATTGGTGTCTAGAACCCATACAAATGCCCCATAAATGATTTTGACCACTAGCTATGACCAATAACCTATAAGTATCCATTCTAAACCTTAATTGGTGTCCATTACCCATACGAATGGCCCGTGAACCATTATAACCACTAGCTACACCCAATAACCTATATGCATCCATGTTAAACTGCTTTGGCATCCATAGCCCATACCAATTGCCCGTAAACCATTATAACCACTAGGTATAACCAATAACCTATAAGTTCCATTTTTTAAACTGTAACTGGAGTTGATAACCCATACAAATGGCTCGTGAACCATTATAACCGCTATCTATGACAATTAACCTATAAGTATCCATTTTTTAAACTGTAATTGGTGTTGGTAACCAGTACAAATGGCCCGTGAACCATTATAACCACTATCTATGACGAATAACATATAAGTAGCCGTTTTAAATCTTATTTGTGTCGATAACCCATACGAATGGCCCGTGAATGATTTTGACCACTAGCTACACCCAATAACCTATAATTATCCATGTTAAACCGTAATTGGCGACCATAGCCCATACGAAAGGCCCGTGAACCATTATAACCACTAGCTAAGACCAATAACCTTTAATTATCCATTTTTTAAATTGTAAATGGTGTCTAAAACCCATACGAATGCCCCGAGAAAGATTTTGACCGTTAGCTATGACCAATAACCTATATGTATCCATTTTAAACCTTAATTTATGTCGATAGCCCATACGAATGGCACATGAACAATTATAACCACTATCTAAAACCAATAACCTATAAGTATACATTTTTTAAACTGTAATTGGTGTTGATAACCCATACAAATGGCCCGTAAACCATTATAACCACTAGCTATGACCAATAACCTATAATTATCCATTTTTTAAATTGTAATTGGTGTCGATAACCCATACGAATGCCCCTTGAATGATTTTGACCAATAGCTATGACCAATAACTTATAAGTATCCATTTTAAACCTTAATTGGTGTCCATTAACCATACAAATGTGAACCATTATAACCACCAGCTAAGACCAATAACCTATAATTATCCATTTTTTAAATTGCAATTTGTGTCGATAACCCATACGAATTGCCCGTGAACCATTATAACCACTAGCTTCGCCCAATAACCTATAAGTATCCATGTTAACCCGCTTTGGCATCCATAGCCCATACGAATTGCCCGTGAACCATTATAACCACTAGGTATAACCAATAACCTATAATTATCCATTTTTTAAACTGTAACTGGTGTGGATAACCTATGCAAATGGCCCGTGAACCATTATAACCACGAGCTATGACCAATAACCTATAAGTATCCATTTTTTAAACTGTAATTGCTGTCTAAAACACATACGAATGCCCCGTGAATGATTTTGACCACTAGCTATGACCATAACCTATAAGTATCCATTTTAAACCTTAATTGGTGTGCATTACCCACACGAATGGCCCGTGAACCATTATAACCACTGGCTATAACCAATAACGTACAATTATCCAATTTATAAATTGTAATTGGTGTCTAGAACCTATATGAATGCCCCGTGAATGATTTTGACCACTAGCTATGACCAATAACCTATAAGTATCCATTTTAAACCTTAATTGGTGTCCATTACCCATACGAATGGCCCGTGAACCATTATAACAACTAGCTACGACCAATAACCTATAATTATACATTTCTTAAGTTGTAATTGGTGTCTAGAACCCATACGAATGGCCCGTGAATGATTTTGACCACTAGCTATGACCAAAAACCTATAAGTATCCATTATAAACCTTAATTGGTGTCCATTACCCATATGAATGGCCCGTGAACCATTATAACCACTAGCCATTACCAATAACCTATTAGTACCCATTTTTTAAATTGTAATTGGTGTTTAGAACCCATATGAATACCCCGTGAACGAGTTTGACCACTAGCTAAGACAAATAACATATAAGTAGCCATTTTAAATCTTATTTGTGTCGTTAAACCATACGAATGGCCCGTGACCCATTATAACCACTAGCTACGCGCAATAACCTATAAGTATCCATGTTAAACTGTAATTGGCGTCCATAGCCCATACGAATGGCCCTTGAACCATTATAACCACTAGCTATAACCAATAACCTATAAGTTTCCATTTTTTAAACTGTAATTGGTGTTGATAACCCATACAAATGGCCCGTGAACCATTATAACCACTAGCTATGACCAATAACCTATAATTATCCATTTTTTAAATTGTAATTGGTATCGATAACCCATACGAATGCCCCTTGAACGATTTTGACCAATAGCTATGACCAATAACTTATAAGTATCCATTTTAAACCTTAATTGGTGTCCATTACCCATACAAATTGCTCGTGAACCTTTATAACCACTAGCTATGACCAATAACCTATAATCATCCATTTTTTAAATTGTAATTGGTGTCGATAACCCATCTGAATGGCCCGTGAACTATTATAACCACTAGCTATGCCCAATAACCTATAAGTATCCATGTTAAACCGCTTTGGCGTCCATAGCCCATACCAATTGCCCGTGAACCATTATAACCACTAGGTATAACCAATACCCTATAAATATCCATTTTTTAAATTGTAATTGGTGTCGATAACCCATACGAATGCCCCTTGAACGATTTTGAACAATAGCTATAACCAATAACTTATAAGTATCTATTTTAAACCTTAATTGGTGTCCATTAACCATACAAATGTGAACCATTATAACCACCTGCTAAGACCAATAACCTATAATTATCCATTTTTTAAATTGTAATTTGTGTCGATAACCCATACGAATTGCCCGTGAACCATTATAACCACTAGCTTCGCCCAATAACCTATAAGTATCCATGTTAAACCGCTTTGGCGTCCATAGCCCATACGAATTGCCCGTGAACCATTATAACCACTATGTATAACCAATAACCTATAAGTATACATTTTTTAAACTGTAATTGGTGTTGATAACCCATACAAATGGCCCGTAAACCATTATAACTACTAGCTATGACCAATAACCTATAATTATCCATTTTTTAAATTGTAATTGGTGTCGATAACCCATACGAATGCCCCTTGAACGATTTTGACCAATAGCTATGACCAATAACTTATAAGTATCCATTTTAAACCTTAATTGGTGTCCATTAACCATACAAATGTGAACCATTATAACCACCAGCTAAGACCAATAACCTATAATTATCCATTTTTTAAATTGTAATTTGTGTCGATAACCCATACGAATTGCCCGTGAACCATTATAACCACTAGCTTCGCCCAATAACCTATAAGTATCCATGTTAAACCGCTTTGGCGTCCATAGCCCATACGAATTGCTCGTGAACCATTATAACCACTAGGTATAACCAATAACCTATAATTATCCATTTTTTAAACTGTAACTAGTGTGGATAACCTATACAAATGGCCCGTGAACCATTATAACCACGAGCTATGACCAATAACCTATAAGTATCCATTTTTTAAACTGTAATTGGTGTTGGTAACCAGTACAAATGGCCCGTGAACCATTATAACCACTATCTAAGACGAATAACATATAAGTAGCCATTTTAAATCTTATTTGTCTGATAACCCATATGAATGGCCCGTGAATTATTTTGACCACTAGCTACACCCAATAACCTATAATTATCCATGTTAAACCGTAATTGGCGTCCATAACCCATACGAATGGCCCGTGAACCATTATAACCACTAGCTATGACCAATAACCTATAATTATCCATTTTTTAAATTGTAAATGGTGTTTATGTTGGAATATGCTTCACGCGTATAACATATAGTTATATGGCTAGTTGTTTGTGAGCCTAAAGGGTCACACACTTAAACACTAAACACCATTATATAATTAGTGTAATTAGTGTAATTACATTAATTATTAATATATAAGCTATAAGCTTGTGTATAATAAGTTTAATATTAATTGTTAATATTGAAACTTTATTGTGAGCAAAATGGAAGAAACAAATGACTAGGGACTAAAGTGAAAATGGAACCATGGTTTATGGAAATCATTGATGGGTCTTTATGGCACCATTAAGAGTGTTGAATGGCTCCATAAACTCACCCTTGACCACCCATTTTGGCTATCCCCAACACACACTTGTATGTGTTTTTGTTTCTTTTTGCTCTCAAGATTCAAGGACTAGCATCCTCCATTGGTGTTCTTGCTTGTGTTGTGTGGATTTCTTTTAGAGGTATTCTAATTGAATACTTGGTTTCAATCCATCATCAAATCCATCCGAATCCACAACAAGATCAAAGGCTTCAAGGGTATGAAATGTTCATCCAATCTCTTTGATTTTCTTATAGTTTAATTGTATGATTGATATCAAGATCCGTTCATGGTGATTAAATCTTTCCGCTGCGTTTTGTTACTTGTAATAACCGAAAATCACCATTAGTGGTATCACGAGTCATATTTAATCATATAATTAGCTAGATTTTGTGAAAAGTGGCAAAAACCAATCTTTTTTGTGTTTTTTAAAATTCCGATCGGACCAAACACAAAAACCCTACGGGTTTTTTAATTTAATTTTCAGATTTTTATAAAAATATGGGTTAAAATATGGTATTTTTGGAACCCTATTGTCACTTGTTACAAAATCATATCAAAAAAATTAATCTTGTTATTGTTTTTTTGATTATTTGGCTTGGAATTTAATTTTTAATTCCATTTTGTTGATATGGCAAAACATGTATTTTTGCCATATCCCAAGCCAAAGCCTTGTAAATTGTTGCTTGTTTGTGCAAACCGATGAAAGCCTAGACCGTTTGTGAATGAATGTGGTTGATGTTTGGTTGTTTGGTTGTTTTGGGAAAAGCCTTGTTTTTTGGCTTAATTGTTGTAATTTGTTTCATTTTTTTTCTTTTATTTTTGGTGCCATTTTTGGGGCAATTTGTAATGTAAAAGTAATAGAATAGATTGTACTTATTTTATCTTTTTATTGTAAATTGTTGACAAAAAATATTGAAGACTAATGAAGAAAACAACAAATTTCCGTCACAAAAGCGAGGGCTGTACGAAAACAGGTTTTCCAGAGGCATACGGACTCCGTTTTGGGCGATTCAAAAGCCTAAAATGCTTGCAAAGTCGTGGGCTACAACTTTCCAGAAGGCCGGGAAGACCAACGACGACTCCTTCAGTGACTTTTCGGGCTTCAAAGTCTGCTGGAATTTTCTGGCAGATTATACTTTTTCACAATTTTGGGTTCTACTTGCTCAAGAATGTCTTGGAGCAAGTGGGAGCCCATTGGGTTTATGTAGGCCCGTTTGGGTTCATATTGGCCCGTCCCCTAGTTTGACCCTTCGGTCCGTCGTGATGACTCACGTGACCGAACCTAGGATTTCATCGGTCGAGGTTTGCACAAAATTTGTTGCATGTTTTATTTATGTTTGTGGTTGTTTTCTTTTCCTATTAGATACAACAAGTAAATAAAACAATTAAAAACGGTTTTTTGACACAAACATTAAAACATCCAAACATTTAATCATCGATAATTACTAGTTAATCATTGATGATTAAACCTTTAATCTAAAATTGTTTTGAGATTAAACTAAGTTTAAATATGATTTGAAACTTAAAATAATAGTTAATCATTGATGATTAAACCTTTAATCTAAAATTGTTTTGAGATTAAACTAAGTTTAAATACGATTTGAAACTTAAACCTTAATAATCGTTAAATGTTTTTACCGTTTATTAAACGACTTATGAAGTGATATGAATGAAGTACATGATTCATTCATATGTTAATAAAATTTTATTAATTAAAATTTAACATACCTAAAATTTAAGTCACGCCGTCCAATCGGTTGTAAATCACTTGCTTCTATTTTTGAATTCACGTGAGACGTGGTTTGAATCTAGATCCGAGGTCATTATTCTCTACGCGTGAGACCTAGAGCTATTTTGACATGATTTCACATTGGATGACTTAATCGAGTTAACGGTGAGACCTTGACTCGAGGCGACGATGCGACAAACATGCCACTTGACCCTAGATGCTTGTTCACTAGGTGCCATGAAGTCCCATACCTCTAAGAGTTGCACTTGTAATGCAATTGTTGATCGTCACCTACCTATTGGATCTATCACCTCTAGCAGATCAACTGATGCGGTGATAGAAGCTCAATGGGATCTTAGCTTTTAATTAAAATTAATTGGGTAGTTAATTGATTATAAGAAATTATTATTGAAAATACTATTTTTTGAACTTTGGTTGTTATACAGATAACAACAACATCAAAACCTAAGTATCTCCACTCAAAATTCAGTTCTTGAAAACTGAAACTGACTAATATCAACTTTATCTTCTGATATCGAATTCTAAGGATTGTCCTTAGAGATGAGAAAGTTGATATACCTATAAGAGGCCTTACCTGAGGCACCTCCTGTCAGTGATTCTGCTGCTGTTCGTCAAGCCTTTACCGAAACGTTTAACGAACACCAAGAAGTTGCTACTCATATGCTTGTGAGCATGAACCCCGAGATTCGAAAGTACTTCGAGGAACTCACAGCATATGACATGATAAGCGAGTTGAAAATAATATTTCAACAAAAGGCAGAACTTGAACTGTTCAAAACAGTTAAAGCATTCCATGCTTGCAATCAGGAGGACGGCCAATCAGTTAGCACTTACATCTTGAATATGCAATGCTATCTTGATCCAATGGAACGTCTTGGTTACCCCTTACCACAAGTTCTTGGAATGAGCTTGATTCTTACCTCACTATCCAAGGACTATGACCAGTTTGAAAAGTGTTTTAAAAGTACATAGCATGGGGAAGACAATCGTTGAACATGCTATGGTAAAACTGGTTGAGCAAGGGTTACCCAATACTTTTCTTGCAATCAGGGAAGGTAAACCGCAAGCACAAGGCAAGAGTCTAGGTAAGGGTAAGCTAGTTTACTTTTCCAAACCTACGATTCCCCCACCTGCTAAAAAGGAGCACCCTGCAAAGGATATTTCTTGCCATCATTGCGATGAAACTGGCCATTGAAGGAGGAATTGTCCTGCCTACGTGGCAGAGTTGATGAAGGACAAATGTGTTCTAGTTAGCACATTAGGTATCTTCATTATAGAACTCCATACTTTTCGTGATAAATCTTGAGTGTATGACACTAGTTGTGGAACTCACATTTACACAAATATGCAAGATTGAATGTGAAGTAGAAAGCTAAATGAATGGAAGCTGTGATCTTATCCTTCCTAATGCGTTAATTATTGTTTTGAATAATTGTCAATTATGCATTGTTTAGCTTTATCGTTTGTTGAATAAGGGATTATGATATCTTGTTTTATGAAAAATAACATTTTTTATTACTATTCCTTATAATAGTATGTTTGAAATTAATATGCATGATCCTAATTCAAACGATAGTTCTATATACAAATGTAGCACTCAAGAATCCAAATTGGTTTGGATTCTACTTACCTAGAGCATCGTCATCTTTTCCACATAAACAACTCGACGGGCTTCTTTACAAATGATTATGAATCATTTAAAATGCCTCTCTTGTATATTATGGAAAGAGAACAAGAAAGCTTTTCTCCCATGTTGGCAAAAGAGCTAAAAATCTACTTGGACTCATACATACTGATGTATGTGGCCCTTTTAGAACTAAGACTAGGGAAGGTGCCTCCTACTTTCACTGATGATATCATTCGATGTGGTTATGTTTACTTGATTAAACATCAACATGGAAGCTTTAATGATATCAGTCGCTATGGTTATGTTTACTTGATTAGACATAAACATGAAATCTTTGAAACGTTCAAAGCTTTCTAAAGTAAAAGTAGAAAATCAACTTAGCAAGACAACAAAGGCTTTCAGTCCTGATTACGGATGAAAGTACATGAGTCAAGAGTTTCTGGATCATCCCTCACATCGTGAGATTGTCTCACAATTCACTCTTTCATACACTCCACAAGATAATGGTGCGTCTGGAAAGAGATATCGGACCCTGTATGACATGGTACGATCTATGATGAGTCCTACTACTCTTACACTATCCTTTTGAGGGGCATGCACTGAAGTCTGCTGCTCGAATACTTGATATGGTTCCAACCAAAAGGTTAAATAGACACCATATGAGATATGGCGTGGGAAAGTCCCAATTTGTCTTACTTGAGGATCTGGGGTTGTGAGGATCTCGTGGAACGAGACATGCCGAACAAACTTGAGCCCATATCTATCAAGTATATCTTCGATTACTATTTTACTTCCCAACTGAGAACAAATGGTTGTTACTCGGTATGCTGAGTTTCTTGAGAACAGTCTCATTTCACAAAGCAAGTGGGAGCACTATAGACTTTGACAAGATTCAAAGTGAAGATACACAACCTTCTGGTAACACTAGCAAATATCATTCTGAGGCTGGACATATAGATGTTGGACCACAGGATGATGTTGTTCCCATTCATAGATCCGCAAGGACACTTCATGCACCTGAACGATATAGATTTATGTCGATGCTGAGGAGCAAGTTTCGAGGATCATTATGAACCCCCTAACTATCAAGTTGCATTATCGAATTTTGTATTCGAAAAATGACTTGAAGCTATGAATGCGAAAATAAAATCCATGAGAGACAATCAAGTTTTGAACTTAGTTGATCTTTCTCAAAACAGTAAGACTGTTGACATGGATGAAAATATACACACCTATAAATCTCTCATAGTAGCAAAAGGTTACACTCAATCCTACTGGATTGACAATGATGAAACCTTCTCGCCTGTTACTAAAGACATTAGGATTCTTATAGCCAAAGTACTGTACTATGACTACGAAATTTGGTTGATGATGAAATCAAATCGTTTGTTTCACCTAAAACCCAAACTGAGTATGTGTATATATGAAAGCTAGTGGGAGCGTTGTCGTTTCTCAAGTCATACATGTTGATGACATGTCACTCATGTGAAACAATATACCATGCTACAAGATGAAAATCCTGGCTTGGAAAATGTTTCGACATGATGGATTGTATGGACACGACATACATACTTGAAGTAAAGATCTATAATGATAGATCAAAGTGGTTAATTGGTTTAAGTCAAAGTGCTTACATTGACAAAATTCTAAATGGTTTAGAGTGGTACTCCCAAACGAGGAAGTCCTCGTATGCCACACAATGTAAACTTGAGTGAGACTCAAGGACCTTCCACACCTGATGTGGTGAAGCGGATGAATGTAATCCCCTATGAATCGGCTATTGCATTCATCATGTACGCTGTAAGGAGCACTAGGCCAAAAGTAACGTCCTTAGGGGACCTTACTAGAAAATACCAACAGAATTCATGAGAGGTCACTGGATTGCTGTTAAGAACACATTGAAGTATTTTAAAGTACTGGAGATATGTTTCTTGGTCATGGTGGAGATACTGAACTGAAACTAAGTATACTTGCTATACTTATGTTGGTTTTGAAATAGGGCGTGATGACGCTAGATCCTATTTACGAAGGTTCACTACATTCGAATGATTTATCGAGATATGTGAAATTCGTACACTTAAAGTTCAAACAGATAACTAACTAGCTGACGCTTTATCAAACTCAATGTCTTGTACCAAACATCTTGAATATGAATGGAACATTGGACTTCGACAAGCTAGTAGTTTCATGTAAATCTGTTTTAGTATTTGGATAATGGAACTGTGAGCAGTTTATATTGGAATAAATTGATATATTTGATATGATCATTTTTATATGAATATCTACTGTGTTCTATATTTGCATGTTTATATCCTTGAATATTTACTGTGTTTTATATTCTAAATTGTCCATTGTCATATTGATAATATGGGAATATTATTAAGACAAATCTGAGGGCATTGATGACATTATCTTAGTATGACTAAGGATGATGAAATCAAACTCACATGTCGCTCATAACGATGCACGATTGGACTGACCCAAACTATGAGAAATCACTTCTTGGATTTATGTCACAAGTGAATCTCACAAAGGCTTTGTCACTTATCCTCTGACTTGAGATGCAAGTTGGTTTGTGTATGTAGAGGGGCAAACTTTGATGTGGTTAAACGCTGACCTGAATAAGGCTGCTATAACAACCATTATCGGGTTTATCATTAAGCATATGACAGACACGTGCAGTCAATATAGAATTTGTTCCTCCTCGTATGTGGATTAGATACTACTGGGCCCCTCGATGATTTTGAATAGATGTATGTGTGGCCACACCCAAAAGGTAATCAAGATGAATCTTGATTGGTTTTGGTAATCTATTTCATTATATAGATCGAGAAACAGAATCGTTGAAGTTTTAGATTGACATTGATCCTTGTCTAAAATTCAACATAGTATCAGTAACAAAAGGATAACTGCTTGAAAAACTTTGAACAAATATTTTATGAAACTCCTCATATACTCCTAGGGGCATTGGCGGGTTGCTAGACTCTAACCTTTGCTTGTATAACTACTTGATGTTATCACGTGCGCAAGTGGGAGCTGTTGGAATATGCTTCACGCGTATAACATATAGTTATATGGCTAGTTGTTTGTGAGCCTAAAGGGTCACACACTTAAACACTAAACACCATTATATAATTAGTGTAATTAGTGTAATTACATTAATTATTAATATATAAGCTATAAGCTTGTGTATAATAAGTTTAATATTAATTGTTAATATTGAAACTTTATTGTGAGCAAAATGGAAGAAACAAATGACTAGGGACTAAAGTGAAAATGGAACAATGGTTTATGGAAATCATTGATGGGTCTTTATGGCACCATTAAGAGTGTTGAATGGCTCCATAAACTCACCCTTGACCACCCATTTTGGCTATCCCCAACACACACTTGTATGTGTTTTTGTTTCTTTTTGCTCTCAAGATTCAAGGACTAGCATCCTCCATTGGTGTTCTTGCTTGTGTTGTGTGGATTTCTTTTAGAGGTATTCTAATTGAATACTTGGTTTCAATCCATCATCAAATCCATCCGAATCCACAACAAGATCAAAGGCTTCAAGGGTATGAAATGTTCATCCAATCTCTTTGATTTTCTTATAGTTTAATTGTATGATTGATATCAAGATCCGTTCATGGTGATTAAATCTTTCCGCTGCGTTTTGTTACTTGTAATAACCGAAAATCACCATTAGTTTAGAACCCATACGAATGCCCCGAGAATGATTTTGGCCGCTAGCTATGACCAATAACCGATATGCATCCATTTTAAACCTTAATTGGTGTCGTTAACACATACTAATGGCACGTGAACCATTATAACCACTATCTATAACCAATAACGTATAAGTATCCATTTTTTAAACTATAATTGGTGTTGATAACCCATACAAATGGCCCGTGAACCATTATAACTACTAGCTATGACCAATAACCTATAATTATCCATTTTTTAAATTGTAATTGGTGTCGATAACCCATACGAATGGCCCGTGAACCATTATAACCACTAGCTACGCCTAATAACCTATAAGTATCCATGTTAAACCGCTTTGGCGTCCATTGCCTATACCAATTGCCCGTGAACCATTATAACCACTAGGTATAACGATTAACCTATAAGTATCCATTTTATAAACTGTAACTGGAGTTCATAACCCATAAAATTGGCCCGTGAGCCATTATAACCACTAGCTATGATAATTAACCTATACGTATCCATTTTTTAAATTGTAATTGGTGTTGATAACCCTTACAAATGGCCCGTGAACCATTATAACCACTAGCTATGACCAATAACCTATAACTATCCATTTTTTAAACTGTAATTGCTGTCTAGAACACATACGAATGCCCCGTGAACGATTTTGACCACTAGCTATGACCAATTACTTATACGTATCCATTTTAAACCTTAATTGGTGTGCATTACCCATACGAATAACCCGTGAACCATTATAACCACTAGTTATAACCAATAACCTATAATTATCCAATTTATAAATTGTAATTGGTGTCTAGAACCCATATGAATGCCCCGTGAATGATTTTGATCACTAGCTATGACCAATAACCTATAAGTATCAATTTTAAACCTTAATTGGTGTCCACTACCCATACGAATGGCCCGTGAACCATTATAACCACTAGCTACGACCAATAACCTATAATTATCCATTTCATAAATTGTAATTGGTGTCTAGAACCCATACGAATGGCCCATGAATGATTTTGATCCCTAGCTATGACCAATAACCTATAAGTATCCATTTAAAACCTTAATTGGTGTCCATTACCCATACGAATGACCCGTGAATCATTATAACCACTAGCTATGACAAATAATATATTATTATTTATTTTTTAAATTGTAATTGGTGTCTAGAACCCATATGAATGCCCCACGAACGATTTTGATCACTAGCTAAGACCAATAACCAATAAGTATCCATTATAAACCTTAATTGGTGTCCATTACCCATATGAATGGCCCGTGAACCATTATAACCAATAGCCATGACCAATAACCTATAAGTATCCATTTTTTAAATTGTAATTGGTGATTAGAACCCATACGAATACCCCGTGAACGAGTTTGACCACTAGCTAAGACAAATAACATATAAGTAGCCATTTTAAATCTTATTTGTGTCGTTAAACCATACGAATGGCCCGTGACCCATTATAACCACTAGCTATGCGCAATAACCTATAAGTATCCATGTTAAACTGTAATTGGTGTCCATAGCCCATACGAATGGCCCGTGAACCATTATAACCACTAGCTATAACCAATAACCTATAAGTATCCATTTTTTAAACTGTAATTGGTGTTGATAACCCATACAAATGTCCCGTGAACCATTATAACCACTAGCTATGCCCAATAACCTCTAAGTATCCATTTTTTAAACTGTAATTGGTGTCTAGAACCCATACGAATGCCCCTTGAACGATTTTGACAACTAGCTATGACCAATAACCTATAAGTATCCATTTTAAACCTTAATTGGTGTCCATTACCCATACAAATGGCTCGTGAACCTTTATAACCACTAGCTATGACCAATAACCTATAATTATCCATTTTTTAAATTGTAATTGGTGTCGATAACCCATCTGAATGGCCCGTGAACTATTATAACCACTAGCTATGCCCAATAACCTATAAGTATCCATGTTAAACCGCTTTGGCGTCCATAGCCCATACCAATTGCCCGTGAACCATTATAACCACTAGGTATAACCAATAACCTATAAGTATCCATTTTTAAAACTGTAACTGGAGTTGACAACCCATATAAATGGCCAGTGAACCATTATAACCACTAGCTATGACAATTAACCTATAAGTATCCATTTTTTAAACTGTAATTGGTGTTGGTAACCAGTACAAATGGCCCGTGAACCATTATAACCACTATCTAAGACGAATAACATATAAGTAGCCTTTTTAAATCTTATTTGTGTCGATAACCCATATGAATGGCTCGTGAATGATTTTGACCACTAGCTACACCCAATAACCTATAATTATCCATGTTAAACCGTAATTGGCGTCCATAACCCATACGAATGGCCCGTGAACCATTATAACCACTAGCTAAGACCAATAACCTATAATTATCCATTTTTTAAATTGTAAATGGTGTCTAGTACCCATACGAATGCCCCGAGAATGATTTTGACCGCTAGCTATGACCAATAACCTATATGTATCCATTTTAAACCTTAATTGGTGTCGTTAACCCATATTAATAGCACGTGAACCATTATAACCACTATCTATGACCAATAACCTATAATTATCCATTTTTTAAATTGTAATTGGTGTCGATAACCCATACGAATGGCCCCTGAACCATTATAACCACTAGCTACGCCTAATAACCTATAAGTATCCATGTTAAACCGCTTTGGCGTCCATTGCCTATACCAATTGCCCGTGAACCGTTATAACCACTAGGTATAACGATTAACCTATAAGTATCCATTTTATAAACTCTAACTGGAGTTCATAACCCATAAAATTGGCCTGTGAGCCATTATAACCACTAGCTATGATAATTAACCTATACGTATCCATTTTTTAAACTGTAATTGGTGTTGATAACCCTTACAAATGGCCCGTGAACCATTATAACCACTAGCTATGACCAATAACCTATAACTATCCATTTTTTAAACTGTAATTGCTGTCTAGAACACATACGAATGCCCCGTGAACGATTTTGACCACTAGCTATGACCAATAACTTATACGTATCCATTTTAAACCTTAATTGGTGTGCATTACCCATACGAATAACCCGTGAACCATTATAACCACTAGTTATAACCAATAACCTATAATTATCCAATTTATAAATTGTAATTGGTGTCTAGAACCCATATGAATGCCCCGTGAATGATTTTGATCACTAGCTATGACCAATAACCTATAAGTATCAATTTTAAACCTTAATTGGTGTCCACTACCCATACGAATGGCCCGTGAACCATTATAACCACTAGCTACGACCAATAACCTATAATTATCCATTTCATAAATTGTAATGGTGTCTAGAACCCATACGAATGGCCCATGAATGATTTTGATCCCTAGCTATGACCAATAACCTATAAGTATCCATTTAAAACCTTAATTGGTGTCCATTACCCATACGAATGACCCGTGAATCACTATAACCACTAGCTAAGACAAATAAAATATTATTATTTATTTTTTAAATTGTAATTGGTGTCTAGAACCCATATGAATGCCCCACGAACGATTTTGATCACTAGCTATGACCAATAACCAATAAGTATCCATTATAAACCTTAATTGGTGTCCATTACCCATATGAATGGCCCGTGAACCATTATAACCAATAGCCATGACCAATAACCTATAAGTATCCATTTTTTAAATTGTAATTGGTGTTTAGAACCCATACGAATACCCCGTGAACGAGTTTGACCACTAGCTAAGACAAATAACATATAAGTAGCCATTTTAAATCTTATTTGTGTCGTTAAACCATACGAATGGCCCGTGACCCATTATAACCACTAGCTATGCGCAATAACCTATAAGTATCCATGTTAAACTGTAATTGGTGTCCATAGCCCATACGAATGGCCCGTGAACCATTATAACCACTAGCTATAACCAATAACCTATAAGTATCCATTTTTTAAACTGTAATTGGTGTTGATAACCCATACAAATGTCCCGTGAACCATTATAACCACTAGCTATGCCCAATAACCTCTAAGTATCCATTTTTTAAACTGTAATTGGTGTCTAGAACCCATACGAATGCCCCTTGAACGATTTTGACAACTAGCTATGACCAATAACCTATAAGTATCCATTTTAAACCTTAATTGGTGTCCATTACCCATACAAATGGCTCGTGAACCTTTATAACCATTAGCTATGACCAATAACCTATAATTATCCATTTTTTAAATTGTAATTGGTGTCGATAACCCATCTGAATGGCCCGTGAACTATTATAACCACTAGCTATGCCCAATAACCTATAAGTATCCATGTTAAACCGCTTTGGCGTCCATAGCCCATACCAATTGCCCGTGAACCATTATAACCACTAGGTATAACCAATAACCTATAAGTATCCATTTTTAAAACTGTAACTGGAGTTGACAACCCATATAAATGGCCAGTGAACCATTATAACCACTAGCTATGACAATTAACCTATAAGTATCCATTTTTTAAACTGTAATTGGTGTTGGTAACCAGTACAAATGGCCCGTGAACCATTATAACCACTATCTAAGACGAATAACATATAAGTAGCCTTTTTAAATCTTATTTGTGTCGATAACCCATATGAATGGCTCGTGAATGATTTTGACCACTAGCTACACCCAATAACCTATAATTATCCATGTTAAACCGTAATTGGCGTCCATAACCCATACGAATGGCCCGTGAACCATTATAACCACTAGCTATGACCAATAACCTATAATTATCCATTTTTTAAATTGTAAATGGTGTCTAGTACCCATACGAATGCCCCGAGAATGATTTTGACCGCTAGCTATGACCAATAACCTATATGTATCCATTTTAAACCTTAATTGGTGTCGTTAACCCATATTAATAGCACGTGAACCATTATAACCACTATCTATGACCAATAACCTATAATTATCCATTTTGTAAATTGTAATTGGTGTCGATAACCCATACGAATGGCCCCTGAACCATTATAACCACTAGCTACGCCTAATAACCTATAAGTATCCATGTTAAACCGCTTTGGCGTCCATTGCCTATACCAATTGCCCGTGAACCGTTATAACCACTAGGTATAACGATTAACCTATAAGTATCCATTTTATAAACTCTAACTGGAGTTCATAACCCATAAAATTGGCCCGTGAGCCATTATAACCACTAGCTATGATAATTAACCTATACGTATCCATTTTTTAAACTGTAATTGGTGTTGATAACCCTTACAAATGGCCCGTGAACCATTATAACCACTAGCTATGACCAATAACCTATAACTATCCATTTTTTAAACTGTAATTGCTGTCTAGAACACATACGAATGCCCCGTGAACGATTTTGACCACTAGCTATGACCAATAACTTATACGTATCCATTTTAAACCTTAATTGGTGTGCATTACCCATACGAATAACCCGTGAACCATTATAACCACTAGTTATAACCAATAACCTATAATTATCCAATTTATAAATTGTAATTGGTGTCTAGAACCCATATGAATGCCCCGTGTATGATTTTGATCACTAGCTATGACCAATAACCTATAAGTATCAATTTTAAACCTTAATTGGTGTCCACTACCCATACGAATGGCCCGTGAACCATTATAACCACTAGCTACGACCAATAACCTATAATTATCCATTTCATAAATTGTAATTGGTGTCTAGAACCCATACGAATGGCCCATGAATGATTTTGATCCCTAGCTATGACCAATAACCTATAAGTATCCATTTAAAACCTTAATTGGTGTCCATTACCCATACGAATGACCCGTGAATCATTATAACCACTAGCTATGACAAATAATATATTATTATTTATTTTTTAAATTGTAATTGGTGTCTAGAACCCATATGAATGCCCCACGAACGATTTTGATCACTAGCTATGACCAATAACCAATAAGTATCCATTATAAACCTTAATTGGTGTCCATTACCCATATGAATGGCCCGTGAACCATTATAACCAATAGCCATGACCAATAACCTATAAGTATCCATTTTTTAAATTGTAATTGGTGTTTAGAACCCATACGAATACCCCGTGAACGAGTTTGACCACTAGCTAAGACAAATAACATATAAGTAGCCATTTTAAATCTTATTTGTGTCGTTAAACCATACGAATGGCCCGTGACCCATTATAACCACTAGCTATGCGCAATAACCTATAAGTATCCATGTTAAACTGTAATTGGTGTCCATAGCCCATACGAATGGCCCGTGAACCATTATAACCACTAGCTATAACCAATAACCTATAAGTATCCATTTTTTAAACTGTAATTGGTGTTGATAACCCATACAAATGTCCCGTGAACCATTATAACCACTAGCTATGCCCAATAACCTCTAAGTATCTATTTTTTAAACTGTAATTGGTGTCTAGAACCCATACGAATGCCCCTTGAACGATTTTGACAACTAGCTATGACCAATAACCTATAAGTATCCATTTTAAACCTTAATTGGTGTCCATTACCCATACAAATGGCTCGTGAACCTTTATAACCACTAGCTATGACCAATAACCTATAATTATCCATTTTTTAAATTGTAATTGGTGTCGATAACCCATCTGAATGGCCCGTGAACTATTATAACCACTAGCTATGCCCAATAACCTATAAGTATCCATGTTAAACCGCTTTGGCGTCCATAGCCCATACCAATTGCCCGTGAACCATTATAACCACTAGGTATAACCAATAACCTATAAGTATCCATTTTTAAAACTGTAACTGGAGTTGACAACCCATATAAATGGCCAGTGAACCATTATAACCACTAGCTATGACAATTAACCTATAAGTATCCATTTTTTAAACTGTAATTGGTGTTGGTAACCAGTACAAATGGCCCGTGAACCATTATAACCACTATCTAAGACGAATAACATATAAGTAGCCATTTTAAATCTTATTTGTGTCGATAACCCATATGAATGGCTCGTGAATGATTTTGACCACTAGCTACACCCAATAACCTATAATTATCCATGTTAAACCGTAATTGGCGTCCATAACCCATACGAATGGCCCGTGAACCATTATAACCACTAGCTATGACCAATAACCTATAATTATCCATTTTTTAAATTGTAAATGGTGTCTAGTACCCATACGAATGCCCCGAGAATGATTTTGACCGCTAGCTATAACCAATAACCTATATGTATCCATTTTAAACCTTAATTGGTGTCGTTAACCCATATTAATAGCACGTGAACCATTATAACCACTATCTATGACCAATAACCTATAATTATCCATTTTTTAAATTGTAATTGGTGTCGATAACCCATACGAATGGCCCCTGAACCATTATAACCACTAGCTACGCCTAATAACCTATAAGTATCCATGTTAAATCGCTTTTGCGTCCATTGCCTATACCAATTGCCCGTGAACCGTTATAACCACTAGGTATAACCAATAACCTATAAGTATCCATTTTTTAAACTGTAACTGGAGTTCATAACCCATAAAATTGGCCCGTGAGCCATTATAACCACTAGCTATGATAATTAACCTATAAGTATCCATTTTTTAAATTGTAATTGGTGTTGATAACCTATACAAATGGCCCGTGAACCATTATAACCACTAGCTATGACCAATAACCTATAACTATCCATTTTTTAAACTGTAATTGCTGTCTAGAACACATACGAATGCCCCGTGAACGATTTTGACTACTAGCTATGACCAATAACTTATACGTATCCATTTTAAACCTTAATTGGTGTGCATTACCCATACGAATGACCCGTGAACCATTATAACCACTAGTTATAACCAATAACCTATAATTATCCAATTTATAAATTGTAATTGGTGTCTAAAACCCATATGAATGCCCCGTGAATGATTTTGATCACTAGCTATGACCAATAACCTATAAGTATCAATTTTAAACCTTAATTGGTGTCCATTACCCATACGAATGGCCCGTGAACCATTATAACCTCTATCTACGCCTAATAACTTATAAGTATCCATGTTAAACCGCTTTGGCGTCCATAGCCCATATGAATTGCCCGTGAACCATTATAACCACTAGGTATAACCAATAACCTATAATTATACATTTTTTAAACTGTAACTGATGTTGATAACCCATACACATGGCCCGTGAACCATTATAACCACTAGCTATGACCAATAACCTATAAGTATCCATTTTTTAAACTGTTATCGCTGTCTAGAACACATACGAATGCCCCGTGAACGATTTTGACCATGAGCTATGACCAATAACCTATTGTTAGTGATTTACGGTTTAATCAAAGTAAAACGCAGCGGAAATATAACATAAATCACTAATCAAGGATCTACATATTGACAAAGTAATTAAGCATAAATATCAAAGAGTTAGGATGAAATAATCATACCCTTGAAGCCTTTGATTTTCGGTTGAATAGGGATGAAGAACTCCAAGATTCAATGGTAGAATCTCTCTAAAGCTAGTCCACACTACACTTCAAACAATACCACTAGAATGCTAGTCCTTCTAAATAACCAATGATGTATCTCGAACCCAACTTACGAACCAGAGATGCAAACACCAACCAAACAAATTCCACTAACTAATCAAGCTGTGAGTTTGCTTGCTTTGGTCATTCATCCGTACACCCAATAGCAAGACAACACCAAATTAAATGTTGTTGTACATGGGTTATGTCGGCGTCAAATTAAGCCTTTTTATTGCTCTTTAATTAAATCAAACTTAACTAAATCAGCTCCCACTTGCGCACGTCATAACATCACCTAATTAAATCACCTAATCTCCTTTGGGCTTTTTCACTTAAACCTTTTTATTGCTCTTTAATTAAATCAAACTTAACTATTAAGTCCATTTAATTATCTCATGTTATTTAGGATATATAAATAATGTAAATACAATAATTATATTATCCATATTAAATGGTATCTCAGTGTATAAGTGTGTGACCCTTTAGGCTCACATACGTCTAGCCATATATCTATTTGTCATGAGCGTGAAGCATATTCCAACAGCTCTCACTTGCGCACGTCATAACATCAAGTAGTTATACAAGCAAAGGTTAGAGTCTAGCAACCCGTCAATGCCCCTAGAAGTACATGAGTGAGTTTCAGTAAAGTCCAGGTTCAAAGTTTTTCAATCAGTTATCCTTTTGTTAATGTAACCATGTTGAATTTTAGACAAGGATTAATGTCAATCTAAAATTTCAACGATTCTGTTTCTCGATCTTTACATTCAAGTAGATTACCAAACCAATCAAGATTCATCTTGATTACCTTTGGGTACGGCCGTACAAGCATCTATTCAAATCAACGAGGGGCCCAGTAGTATCTAATCCAAACATGTGGAGGAACAAATTCTTTATTGACTACACGTGTTTGATATATGGTTAATGTCAAACCTGAAGATGGTTGTTATAGCAGCCTTATTCAGGTCAGCGTTTAACCATATCAAAGTTTGACACTCCACACACGCAAACCAACTTGCATCTCAAGTCAAAGGATAAGCGACAAAGCCTTTGTGAGATTCACTTGTGACATAAATCCAGGAACTGATTTCTCATAGGTTGGGTCAGTCCAATTGTGCATCACAATCAACAACATGTGAGTTTCATTTCATAATCCTTAGTCATACTAAGATCATGTCATCAATGCGCTCAGATTTGTCTTAATAATATTCCCATATTATTAATATGACAATGGACAATTTAGAATATAAAACACAGTAAATATTCAAGGATATAAACATGCAAATATAGAACACAGTAGATATTCATATAAAAACGATCATATCAAATATATCAATTTATTTCAATGAAAACTGCTCAACGTTCCATTATTCAAATACTAAAACAGATTTACATGAAACTAATAGCTTGTCGAAGTCCAATGTTCCATTCATATTCAATATGTTTGGTGCAAGACATTGAGTTCGATAAAGTGTCAGCTAGTTAGTTCTCTGTTTGAACTTTAAAAGCACGAATTTCACATATCTCGATAAATCATTCGAATGTAGTGAACCTTCGTAAATAGGATCTGGCGTCATCACGACCTATTTCAAAACCAGCATAAGTATTGCAAGTACACAAAGTTTTAGTTTGGGTCTCCACCATAACCAAGGAACATATATCCAGTATTTCAAAAATACTTCAATTTGTTCTTAACAGCAATCCAGTGACTCTCTCGTGGATTCTGTTGGTATTTTCTAGTAAGGTCCCCTAAGGACGTTACGTTTGGCCTAGTTCCCCTTACAGCGTATATGATGAATGAAATAGCCGATTCATAGGGGATTACATTCATTCGCTTCACCACATCAGATGTGGAAGGTCCTTGAGTATCACTCAAGTTTACATTGTGTTGCATACGAGGACTTCCTCGTTTGGGAGCATTCATTCTAAATCGTTTTAGAATTTTGTCAATATAAGCACTTTGACTTAAACCAATTAACCGCTTTCATTCTAAACCGTTTTAGAAAGACCAACTAAGTTCAAAACTTGATTCAATCTCATGGATTTCATTTTCGCATTCATAGCATCAAGTCATTTTTCGAATTCAAAATTCGATAATGCAACTTGATAGTTAGGGGGTTCATTATGATCCTCGAAACTTTTCTCCTCAGCATCGACATAAATCTATATCGTTCATGTGCATGAGGTGTCCTTGCGGACCTACGAATGGGAACAACATCATGTTGTGGTCCAACATCTATATGTCCAGCCTCAGTATGATATTTGCTAGTGTTACCAGAAGGTTGTTCATCTTCACTTTGAATCTTGTCAAAGTCTATAGTGCTCCCACTTACTTTGTGAGTTAAGACTGTTCTCAAGAAACTCAGCATACCGAGCAACACCAATTTGTTCTCATGTGGGTAGTAAAACAACAACGACGATACAGTTGATAGATATGGGCTCAAGTTTGTTCGGCATGTCTCGTTCCACGAGATCCTCACAACCCCAGATCTTCAAGTAAGACAAATTAGGGACTTTCCCATGCCATATTACATATGGTGTCTTTTTAACCTTTTGGTAGGAACCATATTAAGTATTCGAGTAGCACACTTCAGTGCATGCCCCTCAAAAGGATAGAGGAAGAGTAGTAGGACTCATCATAGATCGAACCATGTCAAGCAGGGTCCGATATCTCCTTTCAGACACACCATGATCTTGTGGAGTGTATGGATGAGAGAATTGTGAGACAATATGACGTTGAGTTGGATGATCCTGAAACTCTTGGCTCATGTAATTTCCTCCTCGATTAGGACGGAAATCTTTTGTTGTCTTGCCGAGTTGATTTTCTACATCACTTTAGAAAGCTTTGAACGTTTCAGAGATTTTATGTTTATGTTTAATCAAGTAAACATAACCATAACTACTGAAATCATCAGTGGAAGTGATAAAGTAGGTAACACATTCCCTAGTCTTAGTTCTAAAAGGGCCACATACATCAGTATGTATGAGTCCAAGTAGATTTTTAGCTCTTTCACCAACATGGGAGAAAAGATTTCTTGTTATCTTTCCATAATATACAAGAGAGGCATTTAAATGATTCATTATCATTTGTTAAGCAGCCCTTCGTGTTGTAGTGTCAAAATGCGTTTCTTGTTATGTGGAAAAGATGACAATGCTCTAGATAAATGGAATCCAAACCGTTTTGGTTTCTTGAGTGCTACATTTCTATATAGAACTATTGTTTGAATCTGGATCATGCATATCAATTTCAAGCATACTATTACAAGGAATAGTTATAAAATATGTTATTTTTCATAAAACAAAATATCATAATCCATAATAGATTGAATAAGTCATTATTCAACAAACGATAAAGCTAAACAATGCATAATTGACAATTGTTCAAAACAATAATTAACGCATTAGGAAGGATTAGATCACAGATTCCATTATTTTAGCTTTACACTTGACTTTTAGTCTTGCACATTTGTGTAAATGTGAGTTCCACAACTAGTGTCATACACTCAAGATTTATTAGTAAAAGTATATAGTTCTATAATGAAGATACCTATTGTGCTAGCAAGAACACATTTGTCCTTCATCAACTCTGCCAAGTAGGCAGGACAGTTCCTCCTTCAATGGCCGGTTTCATCTCAATGTTGGCAAGAATTATCCTTTGTAGGGTGCTCCTTTTTAACATCTGGGGGAATCGTAGGTTTGGAAAAGTAAACTAGTTTACCCTTACCTAGACTCTTGCCTTGTGCTTGCGGTTTTACCTTCCCTGATTGTTAGAAAATGATTTGGTAAGCTTTGCTCAACTAGTTTTACTATAGCATGTTTCTCACTAATTGTCTTCCCCATGCTATGTACTTTAAAACTCTTTTCACACTGGCCAAAGTCCTTGGATAGTAAGGTAAGAATCAAGCTCATTCCAAGAACTTGTGGCAATGGTTAACCAAGACTCTCTATTTGATCAAGATATCATTTCATGTTCAAGATGTAAGTGATAACTAATTTGTCGTCCTTCTGCTTATAAGCGTGGAATGCTTTAACTGTTTCGAACAGTTCGTGTTCTGCTTGTTGTGAAATATCGTTTTCAACTCGCTTTACGTGTCATATGTTGGGAGTTCCTTGAAGTTCTTTCGCTTCTCGGGGTTCACGCTCACAAGCATAGGAGTCGTGACTTCTTGGTGTTCGTGAAACGTTTCGGTAAAGGCTTGACGAACAGCAGCAGAAGCATTCGCAGGAGGTGCCTCAGGTAAGGCCTCTTATAGGTGTATCAACTTTCTCATTTCTAAGGACAATCCTTAGAGTTCGATATCAGTCGATAAAGTTGATATTAGTCAGTTTCAGTTTTCAAGAACTGATTTTAGAGTGGAGATACTTAGGTTTTGATTTGTTTTTGTTATCTATATAACACACAAAGTTCAAAAAATAGTATTTTCAATAATAATTTCTTTTAATAAATTAACTACCCAATTAATTTTAATTAAAAGCTAAGATCCCATTAAGCTTCTATCATCGCATCAGTTGATCTGCTAGAGATGATAGATCCAATAGGTAGGTGACGATCAACAATTGCATTACATGTGCAACTCTTAGAGGTATGAGACTTCATGGCACCTAGTGAACAAGCATCTAGGGTCAAGTGGCATGTTTGTTGAATCTTCGCCTCGAGTCAAGGTCTCACCGTTAACTCGATTAAGTCATCCGATGTGAAATCATGTCAAAATAGATCTAGTGATTTCAACCGATTGGACGGCGTGACTTAAATTTTATGTATGATAAATTTTAATTATAAAATTTTATTTAAGATATGAATGAATCATGTACTTCATTCATACCACTTCATAAGTCGGTTAATAAACGGTAAAAACATGTAACGATTATTAAGGTGTAAGTTCAAATCGTATTTAAACATTGTTTAATCTCAAATACAAGTTTAGATTAAAAATTAATCATTAATGATTAACAAGTAATCATTATTGATAAAAAGTTTGGATGTTTTAATGTTTGTGTCTAAAATCGTATTTTAATTGTTTTATTACTTGTATCTAATAGAAAAGAAAACAACCACAAACATAAATAAAACATGCAACAAATTTTGTGCAAACCTCAACCGATGAAATCCTAAGTTCGGTCACGTGAGTCATCACGACAGACCGAAGGGTCAAACTAGGGGACGGACCAACATGAACCCAAACGGGCCTCCATAAACCCAAAGGGCTCCCACTTCCCCCATGACATTCATGGGCAAGTAAAAACCAACATTTTGTGAAAAAATGCAATCTGCAAGAAAATTCAGTCTGACTTCAAGGCCCGAAAAGTCACTGAAGGATTCTTCGGTGGTCTTCCCCGCCTTCTGTAAAGTTGTAGGTCTATGAGTTGTGGAATGTTTGACGGTGGTTTCACGTCCAACGGAATAGCTAATCTCCGGGAAAGTCTGCTTTCGTGCAGCTGCGCAGGAGGTGCCGAAAATTGTTGTTTTATCCTCATCTTTTCTTCACCTTTGGTCAACAAATTACAAAATAAATAGAAACAAAATACAACTATTCTAATTACTTTTAGAATTGAAATTTGCCCCAAAAAATGACACCAAAAATAAAAGAAAAAATTAAACAAATTACAACAATTAAGCCAAAAACACACGGCTTTTCCCAAATCAACCAAACAACCAAACAACAAACACATTCATTCACAAACGGTCCAGGCTTTCATCCGTTTGCACAAACAAGCAACAATTGACAAGGCTTTGGCTTGGGATATGGCAAAAATACATGTTTTGTCATATCAAAAACAAAATTAAATAAGAAAATCCAAGCCAAATAATCAAAATATTTAATAAGCTAGATTAATTTTTTGATGTTGTTTTTGTAACAAGTAGCAATTAGGGTTCTAAAAAATCAAATTTTAACCCAATTTTATAAAAAAAATCCTATTTTTTACAAAAAAACTTGCTAATTAAATCATGAATATGATGACTCGTGATACCACTGTTAGTGATTTACTGTTTAATCAAAGTAAAACGCAGCGGAAAATAATTATAAATCACTAATAACGGATCTAAATTGACAAAGTAATTAAGCATAAATATCGAACAGTTAGGATGAAATAATCATACCCTTGAAGCCTTTGATTTTCGGTTGAATAGGGATGAAGAACTCCAAGATTCAATGGTAGAATCTCTCTAAAGCTAGTCCACACTACACTTCAAACAATACCACTAGAATGCTAGTCCTTCTAAACAACCAATGATGTATCTCGAACCCAACTTACGAACCAGAGATGCAAACACCAACCAAACAAATTCCACTAACTAATCAAGGTGTGTGTTTGCTTGCTTTGGTCTTTCATCCGTACACCCAATAGCAAGACAACACCAAATTAAATGTTGTTGTACATGGGTTACGTCGGCGTCAAATTTAGCAAAGAACAAAACCACTTTTTTCTTCTTTATATATTGCGGTCGTATGTTGTGTTGACGAGAGAGACGAGCGAGACAAAAATCTTAGGGTACAATTTGGTTTACTAATATCTTATATTAGTAAAGCCTAATCTTCTTTGGGCTTTTTCACTTAAACCTTTTTATTACTCTTTAATTAAATCAAACTTAACTATTAAGTCCATTTAATTATCTCATGTTATTTAGGATATATAAATAATGTAAATACAATAATTACATTATCCATATAAGTGTTTCACCCTTTAGGCTCACATACATCTAGCCATATAACTAACTATATGTCATGAGTGTAAATCATATTCCAACACCTATAAGTATCCATTTTAAACCTTAATTGGTGTCCATTACCCATACGAATTACCCATGAACCATTATAACCACTAGCCACGACCAATAACCTATAATTATCCATTTCTTAAATTGTACTTGGTGTCTAGAACCCATACGAATGGCCCGTGAATGATTTTGACCACTATCTAAGACCAATAACCTATAAGTATCCATTTTAAACCTTAATTGGTGTCCATTACCCATACGAATGGCCCGTGAATCATTATAACCACTAGCTATGAACAATAATCTATAATTTTCCATTTTTTAAATTGTAATTGGTGTCTAGAACCCATACGAATCCCCCATGAACGATTTTGACCACTAGCTATGACCAATAACCTATAAGTATCCATTTTAAACCTTAATTGGTGTCCATTACCCATACGAATGGCCCGTGAACCATTATAACCACTAGCCATGACCAATAACCTATAAGTATTCATTTTTTAAACTGTAATTGGTGTCTAGAACCCATACGAATGCCCCTTGAACGAGTTTGACCACTAGCTAAGACCAGTAACATATAAGTAGCCATTTTAAATCTTATTTGTCTCGATAACCCCTACGAATGGCCCGTGACCCATTATAACCACTAGCTACGCACAATAACCTTTGAGTATCCATGTTAAACTCTAATTGGCGTCCATAGCCCATACGAATGGCCCGTGAACCATTATAACCACTAGCTATAACCAATAACCTATAAGTATCCATTTTTTAAACTGTAATTGGTGTTGATAACCCATACAAATGGCCCGTGAACCATTATAACCACTAGCTATGACCAATAACCTATAAGTATCTATTTTTGAAACTGTAATTGGTGTCTATAACCCATACGAATGCCCCTTGAACTATTTTGACCACTAGCAATGACCAATAACCTATATGTATCCATTTTAAACCCTAATTGGTATCGATAACCCATACGAATGGCACGTGAACCATAATAACCACTATCTATAACAAATAACCTATAAGTATCCATTTATTAAACTGTAATTGGTGTTGATAACCCATACAAATGGCCCGTGAACTATTATGACCACTAGCTAAGACCAATAACCTATAAGTATCCATTTGTTAAATTTTAATTGGTGATTAGAACCCATATAAATGCCCCTTGAATGATTTTAACAACTAGCTATGACCAATAACCTATAAGTATCCATTTTAAACCTTAATTGGTGTCCATTAGCCATACAAATGGCCCGTGAACCATTATAACCACTAGCTATGACCAATAACCTATAATTATCCATTTTTAAATTGTAATTGGTGCCGATAACCCAAATGGATGACCCGTGAACCATTATAACCACTAGCTACGCCAAATAACCTATAAGTATCCATGTTAAACCGTAATTAGCGTCCATAGCCCATACGAATGGCCCGTGAACTATTATGACCACTAGGTATAACCAATAACTTATAAGTATCCATTTTTTAAACTGTAATTGGTGTTTATAACCAATACAAATAGCCCGTAAACCATTATAACCACTAGCTAAAACCAATAACCTATAAGTATCCATTTTTAAACTGTAATTGGTGTCTAGAACCCATACGAATGCCCCGTGAACGAGTTTGACCACTAGCTATAACCAAAAACATATAAATAGCCATTTTAAATCTTATTTGTGTTAATAACCCATACGAATGGCCCGTGAACCATTATAACCACTAGCTATGCCCAATAACCTATATGTATCCATGTTAAACCGTAATTGGCGTCCATAGCCCATACGAATGGCCCGTGAACCATTATAACCACTAGCTATAACTAATAACCTATAAGTATCCATTTTTTAAACTGTAATTGGTGTTGATAACCCATACAAATGGCCCGTGAACCATTATAACCACTAGCTATGATCAATAACCTATAAGTATCAATTTTTTAAACTGTAATTGGTGTCTAGAACCCATACGAATGCCCCTTGAATGATTTTGACCACTAGCAATGACCAATAACCTATAAGTATCCATTTTAAACCTTAATTGGTGACCGCTACCCATACAAATGGCTCGTGAACCATTATAACCACTAGATATGACCAATAACCTATAATTATCCATTTTTTAAATTGTAATTGGTGTCGATAACCCATACGAATGGCCCGTGATCCATTATAACCACTAGCTACGCCCAATAACCTATAAGTATCCATGTTAAACCGCTTTGGCGTCCATAGCCCATACGAATTGCCCGTGAACCATTATAACCACTAGGTATAACCAATTACCTATAATTATCCATTTTTTAAACTGTAAGTGGTGTTGATAATCCATACACATGGCCCGTGAACCACTATAACCACTACCTATGACCAATAACCTATAAGTATCCATTTTTTAAACTGTAATTGTTGTCTAGAACACATACGAATGCCCCGTGAATGGTTTTGACCACTAGCTTTGACCAATAACCTATAAGTATCCATTTTAAACCTTAATTGGTGTCCATTACCCATACGAATGGCCCGTGAACCATTATAACCACTAGCTACGACCAATAACCTATAATTATCCATTTCTTAAATTGTAATTGGTGTCTAGAACCCATACGAATGGCCCGTGAATGATTTTGACCACTAGCTAGGACCAATAACCTATAAGTGTCCATTTTAAACCTTAATTTGTGTCCATTACCCATACGAATGGCCCTTGAATCATTATAACCACTAGCTATGAACAATAATCTATAATTATCCATTTTTTAAATTGTAATTGGTGTCTAGAACCCATACGAATGCCCATGAACGATTTTGACCACTAGCTATGACCAATAACGTATAAGTATCCATTTTAAACCTTAATTGGTGTCCATTACCCATACGAATGGGCCGTGAACCATTATAACTACTAGCCATGACCAATACCCTATAAGTATCCATTTTTTAAACTGTAATTGGTGTCTAGAACCCATACGAATGCCCCGTGAACGAGTTTGACCACTAGCTAAGACCAGTAACATATAAGTAGCCATTTTAAATCTTATTTGTGTCGATAACCCCTACGAATGGCCCGTGACCCATTATAACCACTAGCTACGCGCAATAACCTTTGAGTATCCATGTTAAACTCTAATTGGCGTCCATAGCCCATACGAATGGCCCGTGAACCATTATAACCACTAGCTAAAACCAATAACCTATAAGTATCCATTTTTTAAACTGTAATTGGTGTTGATAACCCATACAAATGGCCCGTGAACCATTATAACCACTAGCTATGACCAATAACCTATAAGTATCTATTTTTGAAATTGTAATTGGTGTCTAGAACCCATACGAATGCCCCTTGAACTATTTTGACCACTAGCAATGACCAATAACCTATATGTATCCATTTTAAACCCTAATTGGTGTCGATAACCCATAGGAATGGCACGTGAACCATAATAACCACTATCTATAACAAATAACCTATAAGTATCCATTTATTAAACTGTAATTGGCGTTGATAACCCATACAAATGGCCCGTGAACTATTATGACCACTAGCTAAGACCAATAACCTATAAGTATCCATTTGTTAAATTTTAATTGGTGATTAGAACCCATATAAATGCCCCTTGAATGATTTTAACAACTAGCTATGACCAATAACCTATAAGTATCCATTTTAAACCTTAATTGGTGTCCATTAGCCATTCAAATGGCCCGTGAACCATTATAACCACTAGCTATGACCAATAACCTATAAGTATCCATTTTTAAACTGTAATTGGTGTCTAGAACCCATACGAATGCCCCGTGAACGAGTTTGACCACTAGCTATAACCAAAAACATATAAATAGCCATTTTAAATCTTATTTGTGTTAATAACCCATACGAATGGCCCGTGAACCATTATAACCACTAGCTATGCCCAATAACCTATATGTATCCATTAGCCATTCAAATGGTGTCCATTTTAAACCTTAATTGGTGTCCATTAGCCATTCAAATGGCCCGTGAACCATTATAACCACTAGCTATGATCAATAACCTATAATTATCCATTTTTAAATTGTAATTGGTGCCGATAACCCATATGGATGACCCGTGAACCATTATAACCACTAGCTACGCCCAATAACCTATAAGTATCCATGTTAAACCGTAATTAGCGTCCATAGCCCATACGAATGGCCCGTGAACTATTATGACCACTAGGTATAACCAATAACTTATAAGTATCCATTTTTTAAACTGTAATTGGTGTTTATAACCCATACAAATAGCCCGTAAACCATTATAACCACTAGCTAAGACCAATAACCTATAAGTATCCATTTTTAAACTGTAATTGGTGTCTAGAACCCATACGAATGCCCCGTGAACGAGTTTGACCACTAGCTATAACCAAAAACATATAAATAGCCATTTTAAATCTTATTTGTGTTAATAACCCATACGAATGGCCCGTGAACCATTATAACCACTAGCTACTCCCAATAACCTATATGTATCCATGTTAAACCGTAATTGGCGTCCATAGCCCATACGAATGGCCCGTGAACCATTATAACCACTAGCTATAACTAATAACCTATAAGTATCCATTTTTTAAACTGTAATTGGTGTTGATAACCCATACAAATGGCCCGTGAACCATTATAACCACTATCTATGATCAATAACCTATAAGTATCAATTTTTTAAACTGTAATTGGTGTCTAGAACCCATACGAATGCCCCTTGAATGATTTTGACCACTAGCAATGACCAATAACCTATAAGTATCCATTTTAAACCTTAATTGGTGTCCGCTACCCATACAAATGGCTCGTGAACCATTATAACCACTAGATATGACCAATAACCTATAATTATCCATTTTTTAAATTGTAATTGGTGTCGATAACCCATACGAATGGCCCGTGATCCATTATAACCACTAGCTACGCCCAATAACCTATAAGTATCCATGTTAAACCGCTTTGGCGTCCATAGCCCATACGAATTGCCCGTGAACCATTATAACCACTAGGTATAACCAATTACCTATAATTATCCATTTTTTAAACTGTAAGTGGTGTTGATAATCCATACACATGGCCCGTGAACCATTATAACCACTTGCTATGACCAATAACCTATAAGTGTCCATTTTAAACCTTAATTTGTGTCCATTACCCATACGAATGGCCCTTGAATCATTATAACCACTAGCTATGAACAATAATCTATAATTATCCATTTTTTAAATTGTAATTGGTGTCTAGAACCCATACGAATGCCCATGAACGATTTTGACCACTAGCTATGACCAATAACGTATAAGTATCCATTTTAAACCTTAATTGGTGTCCATTACCCATACGAATGGGCCGTGAACCATTATAACTACTAGCCATGACCAATAACCTATAAGTATCCATTTTTTAAACTGTAATTGGTGTCTAGAACCCATACGAATGCCCCGTGAACGAGTTTGACCACTAGCTAAGACCAGTAACATATAAGTAGCCATTTTAAATCTTATTTGTGTCGATAACCCCTACGAATGGCCCGTGACCCATTATAACCACTAGCTACGCGCAATAACCTTTGAGTATCCATGTTAAACTCTAATTGGCGTCCATAGCCCTGCGAATGGCCCGTGAACCATTATAACCACTAGCTAAAACCGATAACCTATAAGTATCCATTTTTTAAACTGTAATTGGTGTTGATAACCCATACAAATGGCCCGTGAACCATTATAACCACTAGCTATGACCAATAACCTATAAGTATCTATTTTTGAAACTGTAATTGGTGTCTAGAACCCATACGAATGCCCCTTGAACTATTTTGACCACTAGCAATGACCAATAACCAATATGTATCCATTTTAAACCCTAATTGGTGTCGATAACCCATACGAATGGCACGTGAACCATAATAACCACTATCTATAACAAATAACCTATAAGTATCCATTTATTAAACTGTAATTGGCGTTGATAACCCATACAAATGGCCCGTGAACTATTATGACCACTAGCTAAGACCAATAACCTATAAGTATCCATTTGTTAAATTTTAATTGGTGATTAGAACCCATATAAATGCCCCTTGAATGATTTTAACAACTAGCTATGACCAATAACCTATAAGTATCCATTTTAAACCTTAATTGGTGTCCATTAGCCATACAAATGGCCCGTGAACCATTATAACCACTAGCTATGATCAATAACCTATAATTATCCATTTTTAAATTGTAATTGGTGCCGATAACCCATATGGATGACCCATGAACCATTATAACCACTAGCTACGCCCAATAACCTATAAGTATCCATGTTAAACCGTAATTAGCGTCCATAGCCCATACGAATGGCCCGTGAACTATTATGACCACTAGGTATAACCAATAACTTATAAGTATCCATTTTTTAAACTGTAATTGGTGTTTATAACCCATACAAATAGCCCGTAAACCATTATAACCACTAGCTAAGACCAATAACCTATAAGTATCCATTTTTAAACTGTAATTGGTGTCTAGAACCCATACGAACGCCCCGTGAACGAGTTTGACCACTAGCTATAACCAAAAACATATAAATAGCCATTTTAAATCTTATTTGTGTTAATAACCCATACGAATGGCCCGTGAACCATTATAACCACTAGCTACTCCCAATAACCTATATGTATCCATGTTAAACCGTAATTGGCGTCCATAGCCCATACGAATGGCCCGTGAACCATTATAACCACTAGCTATAACTAATAACCTATAAGTATCCATTTTTTAAACTGTAATTGGTGTTGATAACCCATGCAAATGGCCCGTGAACCATTATAACCACTATCTATGATCAATAACCTATAAGTATCAATTTTTTAAACTGTAATTGGTGTCTAGAACCCATACGAATGCCCCTTGAATGATTTTGACCACTAGCAATGACCAATAACCTATAAGTATCCATTTTAAACCTTAATTGGTGTCCGCTACCCATACAAATGGCTCGTGAACCATTATAACCACTAGATATGACCAATAACCTATAATTATCCATATTTTAAATTGTAATTGGTGTCGATAACCCATACGAATGGCCCGTGATCCATTATAACCACTAGCTACGCCCAATAACCTATAAGTATCCATGTTAAACCGCTTTGGCGTCCATAGCCCATACGAATTGCCCGTGAACCATTATAACCACTAGGTATAACCAATTACCTATAATTATCCATTTTTTAAACTGTAAGTGGTGTTGATAATCCATACACATGGCCCGTGAACCATTATAACCACTTGCTATGACCAATAACCTATAAGTGTCCATTTTAAACCTTAATTT
Organism: Calendula officinalis; assembly: GCA_963853835.1. Lineage (NCBI taxonomy): Eukaryota > Viridiplantae > Streptophyta > Magnoliopsida > Asterales > Asteraceae > Calendula > Calendula officinalis. The sequence continues at coordinate 63,299,368 of OY970825.1, read as the reverse complement.
GTGTCCATTACCCATACGAATGGCCCTTGAATCATTATAACCACTAGCTATGAACAATAATCTATAATTATCCATTTTTTAAATTGTAATTGGTGTCTAGAACCCATACGAATGCCCATGAACGATTTTGACCACTAGCTATGACCAATAACGTATAAGTATCCATTTTAAACCTTAATTGGTGTCCATTACCCATACGAATGGGCCGTGAACCATTATAACTACTAGCCATGACCAATAACCTATAAGTATCCATTTTTTAAACTGTAATTGGTGTCTAGAACCCATACGAATGCCCCGTGAACGAGTTTGACCACTAGCTAAGACCAGTAACATATAAGTAGCCATTTTAAATCTTATTTGTGTCGATAACCCCTACGAATGGCCCGTGACCCATTATAACCACTAGCTACGCGCAATAACCTTTGAGTATCCATGTTAAACTCTAATTGGCGTCCATAGCCCTGCGAATGGCCCGTGAACCATTATAACCACTAGCTAAAACCGATAACCTATAAGTATCCATTTTTTAAACTGTAATTGGTGTTGATAACCCATACAAATGGCCCGTGAACCATTATAACCACTAGCTATGACCAATAACCTATAAGTATCTATTTTTGAAACTGTAATTGGTGACTAGAACCCATACGAATGCCCCTTGAACTATTTTGACCACTAGCAATGACCAATAACCAATATGTATCCATTTTAAACCCTAATTGGTGTCGATAACCCATACGAATGGCACGTGAACCATAACAACCACTATCTATAACAAATAACCTATAAGTATCCATTTATTAAACTGTAATTGGCGTTGATAACCCATACAAATGGCCCGTGAACTATTATGACCACTAGCTAAGACCAATAACCTATAAGTATCCATTTGTTAAATTTTAATTGGTGATTAGAACCCATATAAATGCCCCTTGAATGATTTTAACAACTAGCTATGACCAATAACCTATAAGTATCCATTTTAAACCTTAATTGGTGTCCATTAGCCATACAAATGGCCCGTGAACCATTATAACCACTAGCTATGATCAATAACCTATAATTATCCATTTTTAAATTGTAATTGGTGCCGATAACCCATATGGATGACCCGTGAACCATTATAACCACTAGCTACACCCAATAACCTATAAGTATCCATGTTAAACCGTAATTAGCGTCCATAGCCCATACGAATGGCCCGTGAACTATTATGACCACTAGGTATAACCAATAACTTATAAGTATCCATTTTTTAAACTGTAATTGGTGTTTATAACCCATACAAATAGCCCGTAAACCATTATAACCACTAGCTAAGACCAATAACCTATAAGTATCCATTTTTAAACTGTAATTGGTGTCTAGAACCCATACGAATGCCCCGTGAACGCGTTTGACCACTAGCTATAACCAAAAACATATAAATAGCCATTTTAAATCTTATTTGTGTTAATAACCCATACGAATGGCCCGTGAACCATTATAACCACTAGCTACTCCCAATAACCTATATGTATCCATGTTAAACCGTAATTGGCGTCCATAGCCCATACGAATGGCCCGTGAACCATTATAACCACTAGCTATAACTAATAACCTATAAGTATCCATTTTTTAAACTGTAATTGGTGTTGATAACCCATGCAAATGGCCCGTGAACCATTATAACCACTATCTATGATCAATAACCTATAAGTATCAATTTTTTAAACTGTAATTGGTGTCTAGAACCCATACGAATGCCCCTTGAATGATTTTGACCACTAGCAATGACCAATAACCTATAAGTATCCATTTTAAACCTTAATTGGTGTCCGCTACCCATACAAATGGCTCGTGAACCATTATAACCACTAGATATGACCAATAACCTATAATTATCCATTTTTTAAATTGTAATTGGTGTCGATAACCCATACGAATGGCCCGTGATCCATTATAACCACTAGCTACGCCCAATAACCTATAAGTATCCATGTTAAACCGCTTTGGCGTCCATAGCCCATACGAATTGCCCGTGAACCATTATAACCACTAGGTATAACCAATTACCTATAATTATACATTTTTTAAACTGTAAGTGGTGTTGATAATCCATACACATGGCCCGTGAACCACTATAACCACTACCTATGACCAATAACCTATAAGTATCCATTTTTTAAACTGTAATTGTTGTCTAGAACACATACGAATGCCCCGTGAATGGTTTTGACCACTAGCTTTGACCAATAACCTATAAGTATCCATTTTAAACCTTAATTGGTGTCCATTACCCATACGAATGGCCCGTGAACCATTATAACCACTAGCTACGACCAATAACCTATAATTATCCATTTCTTAAATTGTAATTGGTGTCTAGAACCCATACGAATGGCCCGTGAATGATTTTGACCACTAGCTAGGACCAATAACCTATAAGTGTCCATTTTAAACCTTAATTTGTGTCCATTACCCATACGAATGGCCCTTGAATCATTATAACCACTAGCTATGAACAATAATCTATAATTATCCATTTTTTAAATTGTAATTGGTGTCTAGAACCCATACGAATGCCCATGAACGATTTTGACCACTAGCTATGGCCAATAACGTATAAGTATCCATTTTAAACCTTAATTGGTGTCCATTACCCATACGAATGGGCCGTGAACCATTATAACTACTAGCCATGACCAATAACCTATAAGTATCCATTTTTTAAACTGTAATTGGTGTCTAGAACCCATACGAATGCCCCGTGAACGAGTTTGACCACTAGCTAAGACCAGTAACATATAAGTAGCCATTTTAAATCTTATTTGTGTCGATAACCCCTACGAATGGCCCGTGACCCATTATAACCACTAGCTACGCGCAATAACCTTTGAGTATCCATGTTAAACTCTAATTGGCGTCCATAGCCCATACGAATGGCCCGTGAACCATTATAACCACTAGCTAAAACCAATAACCTATAAGTATCCATTTTTTAAACTGTAATTGGTGTTGATAACCCATACAAATGGCCCGTGAACCATTATAACCACTAGCTATGACCAATAACCTATAAGTATCTATTTTTGAAACTGTAATTGGTGTCTAGAACCCATACGAATGTCCCTTGAACTATTTTGACCACTAGCAATGACCAATAACCTATATGTATCCATTTTAAACCCTAATTGGTGTCGATAACCCATACGAATGGCACGTGAACCATAATAACCACTATCTATAACAAATAACCTATAAGTATCCATTTATTAAACTGTAATTGGCGTTGATAACCCATACAAATGGCCCGTGAACTATTATGACCACTAGCTAAGACCAATAACCTATAAGTATCCATTTGTTAAATTTTAATATGTGATTAGAACCCATATAAATGCCCCTTGAATGATTTTAACAACTAGCTATGACCAATAACCTATAAGTATCCATTTTAAACCTTAATTGGTGTCCATTAGCCATACAAATGGCCCGTGAACCATTATAACCACTAGCTATGACCAATAACCTATAATTATCCATTTTTAAATTGTATTTGGTGCCGATAACCCATATGGATGACCCGTGAACCATTATAACCACTAGCTACGCCCAATAACCTATAAGTATCCATGTTAAACCGTAATTAGCGTCCATAGCCCATACGAATGGCCCGTGAACTATTATGACCACTAGGTATAACCAATAACTTATAAGTATCCATTTTTTAAACTGTAATTGGTGTTTATAACCCATACAAATAGCCCTTAAACCATTATAACCACTAGCTAAGACCAATAACCTATAAGTATCCATTTTTAAACTGTAATTGGTGTCTAGAACCCATACGAATGCCCCGTGAACGAGTTTGACCACTAGCTATAACCAAAAACATATAAATAGCCATTCTAAATCTTATTTGTGTTAATAACCCATACGAATGGCCCGTGAACCATTATAACCACTAGCTACTCCCAATAACCTATATGTATCCATGTTAAACCGTAATTGGCGTCCATAGCCCATACGAATGGCCCGTGAACCATTATAACCACTAGCTATAACTAATAACCTATAAGTATCCATTTTTTAAACTGTAATTGGTGTTGATAACCCATACAAATGGCCCGTGAACCATTATAACCACTATCTATGATCAATAACCTATAAGTATCAATTTTTTAAACTGTAATTGGTGTCTAGAACCCATACGAATGCCACTTGAATGATTTTGACCACTAGCAATGACCAATAACCTATAAGTATCCATTTTAAACCTTAATTGGTGTCCGCTACCCATACAAATGGCTCGTGAACCATTATAACCACTAGATATGACCAATAACCTATAATTATCCATTTTTTAAATTGTAATTGGTGTCGATAACCCATACGAATGGCCCGTGATCCATTATAACCACTAGCTACGCCCAATAACCTATAAGTATCCATGTTAAACCGCTTTGGCGTCCATAGCCCATACGAATTGCCCGTGAACCATTATAACCACTAGGTATAACCAATTACCTATAATTATCCATTTTTAAACTGTAAGTGGTGTTGATAATCCATACACATGGCCCGTGAACCATTATAACCACTTGCTA